>FWPY01000034.1:0-1400648 GCA_900174645.1 Sonneratia alba | reverse complement strand
AAAGGTTGGTTTGAGACATCAACATGAAGTTCAGCTTATACTCATAATTAAGTTGGAGAAAAGGAAAAGGGAACATAAAATCCACAAAACTCCTGACAAGCACATCATGCTTGATGTACCTAAGCTCAGTAGCTGAAAGGTATAAGCATGACAGACCAAGATTTTGCTTTATCCGGATAAATAGTAGAGGAGCTGTTCATGGTGCCCTCTCCAGAATCTGCTTAAGTCCACCACCTCATTGTTTAATCGCCCTTCTTCTCGATGAGCTTCTCGATGAGATCTGCAGCATCTTGGACAGTGAGGATGCTCTGGGCACTTTCTTCCTCCACGCTGATCCCAAACTCCTCCTCTAAGCCCATGACAATCTCCACCTGTATTTAGCAAGAGGAGAGCAATTATGACTGATTGACTGTGAGAAGAGTGATTATGACTAATCAATTGTTGTGATCCTTGACAGAGGAAAAAGAGTTCGAATCTAGAGTGAAAGCATTTCAAAGAACCAATAGCAAATGGGGGTTTCATAAAAGTCTAAGCCACAGCATTTCTCGATCCTCAATTGAGATAATTTATTCGTAGTACTCAAAGCATTAACAACTCTACAGGATGAGTTCATAGACTTGTGCAACTTGACTTGACATGGTTTTGAAACTTGCTTGTAATTCGTGAAACTACACAAGCTTATTTCTCGAACAACTAAAGCTGAATCACATAAAAATTGGAAAACCAATAAAGATAAGCCATTGATTTAAAAGCTCTCTTCATACCGTGTCCAAAGAGTCCGCTCCAAGAGCAGCAAACTTTGACTCTCCTGTAACCTCAGAGTCATCTGGTAAGGCCAACTGCTTCTTCACTATCTGACAGACCTTGCCCACTGTCTCTGGTTTGGCCTGGCCAGACATGTGAAATGCTCAAGTTATTACCAATATGCATATATACACACATAGACAAATTACATGCAATGTACAGGAGTGATAAAAAGTATCAAATCATCAAATTCAAGTGTATCCAACCACTAACCAAAAATCTGATGCTCAGAGGGAAACTATGGTTCACAAGAAAGCCTTATATAGGGCCGAGACAGGAGATGAGTGAGTATTTAGTTCATCTAACACACATACATATAAGAAATACAAGCATATTATATAAAGCACAAAACAGGACAAAATTGATAAAGCAAAAAGATAGAGTAAAAGAACACATACCGCACAGCAAACTTGAAGGCGGAATGGTAACTTGGATGACCTGAGAGATGGAAAGTTTTTCCCGCAAATAGGTAGTGAGATTAATCTCAAGCTAGAAAGTCTGGTTGGTGCCTGCCCACGTAATTTATGAGAAAAGATATTAAGTTATGAAGTATAGGTAACTTAGAAGAGACGAGCAAATCAGTCATCAAACTCAGGCATGTTCAGGTGGCACACATGCGTGTATTGATGCATTATGTGCAAGCCAAAGGTAAAGCAACAATAGGATGAAACACCTGTGGATGCTTCATACATAAGAATAGCAATTTGAAATTGCATGACTTTATACAACAGTAAAGTAAAGAACACTCTTTCTGGGATAAAGTCCTAGTGCATAGCTGCTTTAGAAATCCAAGGGGCAACTTCGCTTAAAACTTAACTTGCCATAATCTGTAGTGAGATATTATAACAAACTCAATACATGATTGTGCCTTTATGGTTGATGAAAAAAGTACGCTGCAAAAAGAGCTACTCAACATATGTACAAGAGAATCTCTGCAAACTACATGAAAACACACATAACAGAATGTCCTTTTAAAAAATTCCAAAAAAAATTGCCGTAGGCCACGCGTCTTCAGATCTATTACATCCCGTTAGGTCAACCTTTTTTTGGGGAAGTCCGTCAGGTCAACTTTTAGTCCTTGATTGACCGAAACAATGACAGGACACGTTGATTGGTCTTTCATACGGGAGTTAACCCAACAATGGAATAGAGACAGGCTTTCTGTATCCCACATTAAGCATAAAAGACTAAAATTTCTCGTGTACTCCTAATAAAACAATTAGATTCCAAAGAATAGTTAATGAAAATTCCATTTTAATGGAAGGAAAAGATTGGAAAACGTAGAATATATTAACGCGTATCCATAATACAAGTATACTATAAAAAGTATATATTTTTCCCCAAAACTAGCAGATCTTAAACAGTCAAAATCTCTAGCACCGAAAAGCAGAAAAACAAACTGCAACCTTTTCACTAATCAGCTGTCTTCATCTAAAGGCATAGCCGAACACTAGCATCGTAAAAGGCACCAGCAACTCTAACCAGACCACATCTAATTGCATGAGAGTCCGCGACATCCACGCAGAAATCCGTCTCAGAATCAAACGAAAACATCAGGCGAATCAGGGGGGAAAAAAATGAAAATATCAGATGCCAGGGCTGCAATCTGAAATGACCCGCAATCTGAATCATAATACACGTAAAAACGCAGTCCAATGGTAAGATCAGATCCTAGACACGAATCAACAAATTGCAGCGGACAGAGAACGAACCAAGAGAGCGATACCTGAGTCTTCTTGAGTGAGCGGGAGGCAGACTTCATGCAGATCGAGGCTCCAGCTGCAGACGTCGCCATTGATGAGATTGGAGCAACAGCAACAGGAGAGCGATCCCAGGGGCTTAGAAAGAGAAAGGGAGAGTGAATTGGAGCCTGAGGAGGGCATTTTGAGAAGAGGTTTATATAGGGGGAGGCGCGTCGGCTTGGTTAGTTCGATTCTCGTTGAGGTTTGTTGGTAGCTCAGTAACATCGTTTCCATCGAAGAGGAGGTGATATTTGGTCGCAGGGTTAACTCTGTCCCTGTACCGGGTTTTCATTATTCATCATTCATCATTGATCGAACATTTCACTCTTGACCTGAAATTAGCCGAAATTGGAACTGCACCCCCGACAATCCAGGAATTCTGCAATTTCACCCTTCTCTATGCTTGCCCAGGATCCCATTTTAGCTATTGTCATCTTTTTTTTGTCTCGGCGAGCGGTACCTATTCTCAAATTTCGTCCTTTGAAGTTACCTTTCCTGCTCGGAAACATCGAAGCTCTTCATCTAGGTTGGAGATTTAAAGGACATCAAGAAATGGAAGATCACATGGCCCATTAGTCGTTTGATACAGAAAAATTGTATGAGAAAACAAAATATTGGAACCAAAATCCAACAAAACCCAAAGCAGCCATGAACAAATACAGGGCCGCCACCGGAGATTCGGCTCATCTCGACCCTACTCGATTAGACTGCACTTCATCAGCTGTCAACATCAGCATAGGAAAGTCGCGCTTCAGAATTCACCACACACATAGCCGATTGTGTGACCTATTTGCAGACACCGTATTAGCTTGTTGAAAAGCAAAGAGCCGATTGAGCGTTTAGTTAGTACCTACCAGTGGCCATCATCTTTTATCAGTTGGAGAGATCGGTATGCGAGGCACGAAGCCTTGGCCCCCAATGACCGGTCCCATGAGAGCAACATCATACTTTCGCCAGTAATTGTGAACTGTGTGTGAGGGGGCGCACAGGATCATGCGCAGGCTTGTCGGCCGAGGCATGTTCGACTTGCCATCGATTGGATCAGTCTCTGGGTCACGTCCACTGTCCAGAAGCGGCAAGGTGAAGGTCTTGGGAGTGGATTGCTTTTGCCGATGAGGTTCTTCAACGAAGGAAGGAGTATGATAAATAAGTAAAACTGAATCATTAAACGGGATGCCAAGATAGAGACAAAGAATAGAGAAACTACGTACCAAAACACTCAGGCATGGTACTGGAGATGAGTAAGTACAAGACGTTGCCAGTTAACTGAAAGGCTACGCTTGAGTTTATGGGGGAAAGGTCGAAGCCCTGAATGGCATTGAATAGGACCACCGAGGTAGCATCATTCACCACTCCTCCCCCGAAAACGAGGCTGTAAAGCAGAGGAGTCTCATCTTTATTAAGAACCCGCACGAGTAGGTCAAAACAAACGATTATCTCTGAAAGGATATATCTCTTTATCAGTAGTATAGCTAGTCCGAGTGCTCGTCTGCCATTTTATATTGCCGGTACCTGTAAGGCGCGTACAGAATCTGTATTGCTGCAACTTAGGCAGGTCTTGAGTATGAAAGGCAGCACAAAAAGGGAAAACGAATCTGAAAGTATGAAGGGGGGCTATCCAGGTTCGAGCATATATACTTACCAAGATAATCTCCATCAATCTCCAGGGGACCGATTCTCATTTTCTTGAAGATGTGTATAGCTCCTGAAACCAAAGGATGTAAAATTGTACCTCGGTTAACAAATGGAAAAATGAAACAAAGGGCAAGGCCTCTCAAGGCATCATGAGAGCAAACATGATCTAGAGAGAAGCCTTTTCTACTTTTCAGGTAATGAAAACACAGGTTTTTCTAGCTCAAAGAAGGATATGATGGCGAATGATATCAGTGTCCCTGCTACATTAAAGAGCATGATAGTCATGAAGTTTCGAAAAAAATGGCTTCTTCTTCAGCTGGGATCTGTCAAAGAAGAAGCAAGAAAGAATAAATCATTATGAGTATTAGAGAGAAAGGTATTGAATGTTTAATGGAACTGATCGTCTCTTATTTCATGATGACAAGAGTAATAATATGTTCATTTTTGTATAAGAAAGTTCTAAAACATGAAATCCCATTGATGACCGGATGAGGATCAGGGTGAGAATCTATTGATGTGGAATTATATCGATATATATATATATAGCTATTAAAGCAAAGCCCATTTGATGGAGGGGAAGCGTAGAGGTGGTAGAAAGAGATTTCATTCTGCACCCTGAAGTTAGAGGCTGGGGCCATTACACACCCAAACGTTTAGATTGTGATTAAATTGGTGCATGAACTTTCAATAGTCTTCCACCTTCGCTCCATTTCCATGACCATCTGCATAAGAAGAGCTGTTTATATCACATCGAAGGAAGGAAGACACCGTTTTCAGGGAATATTTCATAACTTTTTAGATTTCCCATGCCTCAATGAAGTTTTACCGTTCCAATTCGGAGTTGGTAAGAAGTGGACAGAGTTCCAAAGTTCAGGGACCGCTTTGTTAATGCTCAATCTTCAAGGCATAAAATGAGATTTTCCGGAGGTGGGAAGGGGGGAGGGGGCGGGGACCGGGAGAGGGAAGAAGGGAGAGGGTCCCCACTCATGGATTTGACCTTGTCGTCAACGGAATCTGGCAGCACGAAGAAATTCTTAGGTGAGCTCATCAGGTCACAGCGTGAGGAGCCATACACTAATCCAACAAGAAGTGACACGTTTCTTGTTGTCGGATTGTAATATGTCAAATTGAAAGGCGAATTAATGGAATACAAGCCAAGTTTGAAACAGATATAGGGAGAGTGGTAGTGGCTGTGACTCCATAGATACATACATATATATATATATAGTGGAGCCAAGAATAGCTCATTAAGTCGACAATTCCACACCTGCATATATAATGCCTTGTAGTTCAGGCCATGTGGATTTATATCAAATTGTAATTCATTCTGGGCAGTGTTCTTTAGGCTCTCTTATGATGTCTCTTACGGTTTTGGGATAAATTTCGAATAATGGTTGATTCCTGAATGTATTAGCCTTCGGGAAATATGTATCATGTCACTTGGTAGCCGTGTAAAACTAGAAAACACGGTCGAGCACAAAAGTAGATCGATCATAAGGAGCTAAAAATAATATTTAGAGTTAAAAATAATTTCAAATGCATGAAAACAAGTCTGCAATTTCTGGTTTGGGAAATAAAATTAAAAAGATAACTGCACCAATCACGTCAGAGAAGTAGGAACATTTATTTAAATCGACATTTACTTCTGCCTTAAAAAAGAAAAACTAATGCAGAGTGAGGGAATTACAGTGAAAATGATATATATTTATTATTTTTTATATTTAAATTTTATATACTTTAAAATAGTTCTTTTAATAAAATATATTTAATTTTATAATATATTTGAATTCTAATTTTAACAATTTACTCACGTAAAATTTAATAATATCGCGTGCAATGACGAGTCAATAGAATTCTCAATACATCATATCAGTAACTTATTGATATATCATTATTTCATATCAGTGAGTCGTTATAATTAAAATTCAAGTATGTTACGAAATTAAATATATATAATTAAAATAATTATTTTAAAATATCTAAAACTTAAATACTAAAACGAACACTCATGTAGGATTTTCACTATAATTATCCTAACAAACGATCACGGCATAAACTATCTATGACCTGTGTAAAAGCTACTCACCAATATTCACGCCCACTCCCCATCCCCTACTCTTTCTTCTTATTTTTCTTCCCACCCTGCTTTTTAGGGTGTTTCTCATCCACGTGCTTGCCGAGCTCGGCCTTATTCGTGAACCCACGCCTCGATTCGCACTCGTTACAAATGTAACGAGCATTTTGATGGGCTGCATCCTGGTGAACCATCAAATCTTTTGGCTTTTTCAAGACTTTCCCACAGAGATTACATACCCTGTTATAGTCGGGAGCATCCATGTGGCGGATGAGAACATTGTACTGAGAGAGAGAGAGAGAGAGAGGCGTGATCTATGAGCTAACCACTATCAACAAGGGACATGTTGTGTGATCCACCTTACAAACAATCAACGTTCATCTCATGACTTTCTTGTAAGGAGTGATTCTGGATTTTATAGTGGAGAGCCCGCAATTGTTCTTATGCAAAGTGTAATCATCTAATTATAATAGGATTTACGCCATTATATTTTTGGTTCTAAAATTTATATAATGATAAGATATTATGTGAATTAAATCTCATGTGAATGGCGTCGTCTGAATCTCATGCCATAAGTAATTATGTGTTAAACAAAAAAAGAAAAGAAAAGGCGACAATGTTATCTTGGGGATAACTCTAAAGTGTTCTCCAAGTTCGCCTTTGGGATGAACCATATTGGGGGTGGCATGCAACCCTTTCCGGGGCCAGCTACGTACAACTGCTCACAGCGTTGAGTGCCAAGGTCAAAGACTCCGATGTCGATCGCACCCAGAGGATGATAAGGAGCCGCGATGGGAAAGTGCAGGCAGTCATCCATGTAGTAGATGCGGTTTGCTTTGTACTCGGGGAAGTCACCAGTCGAGATCAGCTCCGAGTCGTTATGCCCCACGAACAGAATGTGGTCGCCAAGTGTGTTCAACTCCATGAATTGCGTTTGCCCAGCTTCCATCTCCTCGATCACCTCATAGACCTTGAAGCCTGATGTGAAGTCGTGATCCATGGCCCCATTTTCACGTACGTAGTGGTCGATCTGAGAGTACCCCGCCGGGGAGGAGTCCTCTTCTGGATCTTCTGGGCTGCCATTTTCAAAGTACTCGGCACTGTTGTCACTATCATCTATGGAAATTCCGATCCTCCTGATCTCATAATACCGGTCAATCAAAAGGAGGCGCCCGCACGGTGACCCTACGAGGTATACCTTTTGAACTCCTGTAATGAACGGCCGGGTGGCGATGCTTCTCTGTGTGACGGAGATGGGGACAAGCTCAAGTCCACCGCCACACACATCGATGCGTGCCACCAATGCAAGGCTCGCGACATAGAACTTCCCATTGTGATAGGTTGCTTCTTCAACATATTGATAGGGCGACACAGGAATCCAGCTGCTGCATCCGCTCTTGAACCAGCTGAGCATCCCGTCTCCAAATACGGCGAGGGCCTCATAGCTCTCTGGAGCAATCGACGGATCGGCTGACAAGACCACCTTCTGGATCTCGTACTCGTGGTGGTAAAAGAACCCTTCTTCCCTGATCTCTTCCTCGGTCGGGACCCGAGACACAGGAGGGAGATGGATGGTTGCTCCGGAGAAAGGGTTGTAGAGCACCAAGGCCAGTGTCTCCTCCGGGAAGATCAGCCATCCGTGCGAGGAACCGCAACACCTCTTGTTATATGGCACGTGCAATCGGGAGTTCACAAGCCTGTTCTCGACGGCGTTGTACCAACCTGAGAATCAATTGCATCATCAAAATTAGGCTCTAGGGTTTCAAAGAGAAAAGGTCTGATCCACTGCAACTACGAACGTCTAACATGGTGATGCATGATTCCAACCATCAGCAAAACATGGGATCAATCTAATTAAATATCGCCAGATTATTATAAATAAAGTATTCACATCAGGAGAGGAGATCGCAGCGATTTCATATACATATTGACCTCGATATATCCGGCTCTTGTCCTCTGCAGGGATGAGGAGCTCCGGGAAGAACAGCCTCCCGCGCTTTGCAGCCTGATAATCGCGTGCGGCGGAGAGCCAGTCCTTGCATACGGCAGCAAAGTGAACGTAATCGGAAACTTCCACCACCAACCTCTCCAGCACCGAGATGAGGAGGTCTCGTGGCAGCAAAGCCCAGTCAACGGGCGCGCAATCGGCAACTGTAATTTTCATTGTGTCCTTCTCCGGAACAACTAAGAACTGGGAGTTAGAAGCAAGCAAGTGTTGCGGAAGAGAGATATTGGAAGATGTGGCTTGAACGGACTAAATATATTATGTGTATGTATATACATATATGCCGTTACCGAAAATATTGCCATATCCCATTAGAACAGTAATTTATATATTAAGGTGCACACGGAATCCGCTGCAAAGAATATCCCTCGATTGCTGCAATTTAGTTTATTGACATTTGTGTGTCTGAACTACACTAAAGTAGAAGAGTAGGATAGATATCACAATAAGAATCAAATTATTTTAATTTTTTTTGTTAACACGTGATTTTCATTCTAGTTCAACACAGTTCAAGAGATAAAATTCTGTCAAAATTGCCCATCGAATGCACCGTTGCACTCGCAGATATCGTAGGATTTTTAGAGTCAGCGAGAGCTCTTGGGCTTTGATGAATGAGTTAATTGTACAAATGGTATAAGAAGTTTCCCATAAAATTATAAAAAGAGTATAAAATATTTCTTTTCTATTCTCTCTGCTGACACCAAAAACATAAAAATAAAAATTATGAACGTATTATCCACTAACACAAGTAAGGTCATGATGACGTCGTTAATGTTGATTGCGCTAATGGTATAAGAAGATTTGGAAATATTTTAAATAGTAGAGAGTGAAAATTTTGTATCTAATCTGTAAAAAATACAAATAAAACTTATCCCCACAGTCGATACTGTATCATTTAATAGACGTTTTATTAAACTTATTGAGATGAACAGCTCTTTCTTGAATCATGCTTTCCTCACTTCTAATTAAGGAGAGACAATGAAATATCAAAATTAGACTTGGCAAAATCCGGCATGGCACGAACTTGGCACGATAACACCATGTTGGGCTAGAGCTTATCGTGCCGGTCCAACACGGCTAGGTAATTTTATCAGGCGTGTTAGGCCTGATGATCCTTGGGTTGGGTCGGCACAATAGCCCGATCATGGACATTAAAAAAAAACCTAATAAATTATCAGACACTATTGAATGATAGAAGAAATCTCATTTATGAGCTCACTTATTGTTGTAGAAAAACCACGATCAAAGAAGATTATATTGCTATTGGGCCGGGCTGGACCGCCCCTATCTTATAGTGCTATGCCGATTTGGCCGTATATTCTAAAGGGCCATACTTGGGCTAGCCCTTATTGTGCTGTGTTGGCACAGCCTAATAAGACCAGACCGGCATGATTTGCCACCTCTAATCAAAATGTTCATCAAATTGTCACGACCTGAAATTTTGGCAGAGTTTCTTCTTATTTTCATAAAAACCAAAATTTCCAAATCTGTTATATAACATTATAATTAACATATATAGTAACAGTTTACTGTAACCTATCAGTTTCTCACAATCACGTAATAACACACACATCTCAACCCCTAGTTATGGCCAAACATTTCGAGTAATAACATTATATATAGAACAGTATAATGTTCGATACATTTCCTATTAACTAGTTGTCCTATTTGTTCCCCGAATCAAATTTGGATGTTTCGCTCGGCTGAGTGTCTTTCTTATCTAAAAAAAATTTGCAGAGGAGTATGGGCTGCAACTCAATGAATACATATTTTCAAAGTAAAATAATATTATGTTAAGCAAAGGTTCTTACATAATTATATCCATTATAGAGGTGGCAAATCATGCTGACCCAAGCATGGCCCTTTAAGATATCATGCCGGCACGGCATGGCACGATAAGATAGGGGCGGTCCTGACCCGGCCCGATAGCCCGATAATCTCGTTTGATCATGACTTATTTGTGACTACAAGTGAGCTCACAAATGGAGTTTTTTTCTATCCTTAAATAGTGTCTAATAGTCTACTAAGTTTTTTTTTTAAATATCCCTAATCGGGTTATCGTGCCAGCACGGCCTGGGGATCATCGAGCCCAGCACGCCCAATAAAATTATCGAGCTATGTCGGCACGACATGATAAGCACTAGCCCAACACGGTGTTATCGTGCCGAGCCAAATTTTGCCAGGTCTAATCCAGTATACTAGTTAGTCCAATAACTAGGATAGATACTTATTAGCAACCTAACTAGCTCCGTACAATCTACATAATGCAATGCATGTAAATATTCATGTCAAATAATAACCATTGGGTTGCAGCACCTCTGCGACAGAGTTATGATGATACCAATGCTCCTCTCTCCCCAAACAGTACCGTGACCCCACACCTCAATCAATCTCATAATATTCTCCTTCCCATACCCTTCACCTTCGAATGCAAATCACAGGGGTTGGCTATTATCTTTCGACGGTAAGAGTGAACCCATCGCTCTCAAATCTCTCCCCTTTTCTTACCTCTCATCTTAGGTCTTTGTTTTTAATTTCGACTGGTTCCTAAAAGGGAGTCACCTCACATATTCCGTTGGGGTCACAGAGCCAGCGTCACTCATGTCCCATGTTTATATTCCGCCGTGAACCCACGGTAAATTAGTAAGGCTCATTTCTATTCCGTCGACTTAACAGTTACCATGATTATGTGCAAACACAAATAGTAATGCAAATCATGTATGTATGTATGCATGTCCGACTACTATTATTATTTATCATTTTCCTATTTTCTTTGTCACTTATTTGAAATATGCTTACTCGCTAGAAACGACAGTTAGTTAGATATAATAAATAATTATTTCATAATTGATATTTACAATTACTAATCATAGACACAACATTTCACAATAGAAAATGTACTCACAACACCTTAATTGACCAATCACGATGCAGGATCTTCGGAGTGGATATCCCGGGTCTCTTTGGTACCTATCATTTGATTTATAGTAAAATTAATACATATCAAATAATGATTTATACTTTGACTACATAAATAACCTTATCACTGATATAAAGGATTTACACCCCACATAAACCCATCTTTTTGACTAACTTCCATAGATATATGTATACATATGCCTATAAGGCTTTAAAAGGTTCCTAATCTAATTAGTTATATATATATGTATATGTTATTTTATTATTTTATTTCTTTGTAGACCTCAGATAAGAGAAAAGGAAGCATTCGACGTGGAAAGTCCAACCAAGCAAAGTTCTTCTCTCTCTTCTTTTTTTCATGAAAAGGTAAGTCTCATTCCATTGAATCCATTAGAAGACCTTTCTGATTGACCTTCTTTTTTCTTTTCTCTTTTTTTTTCCACAGCCAATGAGCTACGTAGCGTGAGGTCCCTTGAGCTCCATGCTCACATCTCAATCCATCACCATATAACGAAAGAAAGCGCCCCTGTAAGCCAAATCTAACGACAAATATGCTTACTCACTAAAAATAACAATTAGTTAGATATAATAAATAATTATTTCATAATTGACGTTTACTAATTACTAATTATAGATACAACATTTCACAATAGAAAATGTACTCACAACCCCTTAATTGATCAATCACGATGTGGGATCTTCGGAATGAATATCCTGAATCTCTTTGGTATCTATTATTTGATTTATAGTAAAATTAATACATATCATATAATGATTTATATTTTGACTACATAAGTAACCTTATCACTAATATAAAGGGTTTACACCCCACATAAACACATCTTTTTGACTAACTTCCATAGATATATGTGTACATATGCCTATAAGGCTTAAAAAGGTTCCTAACCTAATTAGTTATATATATATGTATATATTATTTTATTATTTTATTTCTTTGTAGACCTCATATAAGAGAAAGGGAAGTATTCGACGTGGGAAGTCCAACCAAGCAAAGTTCTTCTCTCTCTTCTTTTTTTCATGAAAAGGTTAAGTCTCATTCCATTGAATCCACTAGAGGATCTTGTGATTGACCTTCTTTTTTTTTCTTCTCTCTTTTTTTTCCATAGCCAACGAGCTTCGTAGCATGAGGTCCCTTGAGCTCCATGCTCACATCTCAATCCATCACCATATAATGAGAGAAAGCCCCCTTTAACCCAAATCTAACGAATCCACCTGCACCTTTTGGTTGAAAATAATAAACACACTCAACCTCAACTAAAAAGACTAGAACAATTTTGGCTACACTTACCTTAAATACATAAAATACAAGCTGAAACCTCTCCCCTTTAACTTCTCCTTATTCTCCTTAGCTTTGTCTGTTAACTGTCTCTCTTACACGAAATGGGAATTGTCCAGAAGATTGGTGGTTAAAGGGGAATCAAATTGGGGTGGTTGGAGGGAGGGGGGGGGTGCCGCCGAAGGAGGAAGACGAAGGGTGGACTGGTGGTTAAAGGGGAATCAAATTGGGGTGGTTGGGGGGGTGGTGTGGGAGAAAGACGAACGTGACAGATGGCTAGTAGGGAGATTTAAAGGCAATAAAAGAAAAATAGGTTTATGTCAGCCTCGGTCCACTTGTTGCATCCGAATCGGCCTTCACCAACTCCAGGGACATCTCCTAGATTGAAGCACGTTGTTTTAGCTCGGGTCGAGGTGAATGCACCTTTATTTGAATGACCGGTGGTGAGGTTAGACATTTGAATGAGGAGAGGTAAAGTTCAGTTTTGCTTTACTTTTGTGGATGTAAAGAGCAGCACCAGTAAGGTGGGAATGAATATTACCACGTGAAAAATGACTCATATATATCGGAAAATAATTCGAAACTCTTTGCACTAAAATGAAATCTTTTCCAAAACATTTCTTACAATCGGTGCAATTATTTCTACTGTCATCACCGCGTTAATAGATTTTAACGGCTTGTATTAAAGGTGAACATATTTATAATACTTTGTACTAATGGATCAAAAATAAAATCTTTTTATTTACTCTTTAAAATTTTTTACAAAAGGCTCATATCGCCTATTTTGAACTTATGTTAAGAATTCCCGAAATTCAATTTTTATTATAATAAAACATAACATATTAATTTTAATTTGACAACTTGTCTTATTTACGGCGCATGCTTTCATCATAACTTTTCTTTTTCTATTGTATAGAAGGTCCATGAGACTATAATAAGATAAAAAAAAAATAGGGAATGAAAGGGCATGAGAAGTCTTATAATAAGAACCAAACATATAATCTTTTGGTTAGAAGTAGAGATGGTAAGTCAAGAGCGATACTCTCGCATCAGGACCCATTCTCCTCTTCATAACTTCTTTAAAAATGAAAAACACACGCACAGACTCAAGTAGACAACGACCAGTAAACCCAAATCCACCCAGCAAATCAGAATTATTCCGGGAAATGGAAGAAGAAAAGATGGTGGAGGGTTCATATTGTATCAGCATGAAGCTGCACCAGCTTCCATGCCGTGCGCACATGCCTCTCCTCGACCAGGGTCCCTCCCACTGGAAACCTTATCACGTATGACCCATCCACCACTGCATGCGTCATGAAGACCTCACCGGTCCCGTTGATCTGTTCCAACAGCTTCGCATTTACCTCGTTAGCTGTAGCGGTACCACTAGAGATGACCCGATAATCATTTTCTTTCCCTTCGGAGGCATCAGCAGAGGAGCAACCGTTCGCTCCTAGCTTACCAAGCGTTGACGGGGAGATCCGGAAGCAGACCAAGGCGAAGGTCCTCTTGCAGAAGACCTCAAAGCGGTCGTCCTCCCCCACCAGCTCCTCGAAGAGCTTTGCAAGCCTTACATGGCTCCGGATGCGCTCCCTGATGAGGGCCACCCCATGGCTCCGGAGAACGAGCCACAGCCTCAGAGCACGGAACCTCCTGCTGAGCGATATCTGCCAGTCCTTGTAGTCGACGACCTTCTTCGACTCGGAGGGTCTGTTCCGGAGATACTCAGCGTTGGCAGAGAGGGCCTGCGTGAGGGCGGCTGGGTCCCTGAGCCAGACGCAGCAGCAGTCCAGTCCGGACATGAGCCACTTGTGGGCATTGAAACTGAATGAGTTGACCAATTCGATCCCATCAAACAGATACCGGTACTCCGGGCAAATGCAGGCTGCACCCGCAAATGCAGCATCGACATGGACCCACACGTTGTATTCTTCTACCACCCCGCATAGCTCCTTGATAGGGTCGACCGCGGTGGTTGATGTTGTCCCTACAGTTGCACAGAGATATAGAGGCACAAGACCGGCTTCAATGTCCGATGCGATTGCCTGCCTTAAAGAGTGGGGGCACATCCCGAATTGTGTCTCTCTTGTCGTTTTGATCTCTCTAATGTTTTGTGCGCTTATTCCCACGATATGCGCAGCTTTGCGGAAGGAGCAATGTGTTTGGTCCGAACCATAAACGACTAACTTAGTCCTGTTTTCCTCCCCAATCTCCCGCAGCACTCTGTCTCTAACCGCCGTCATAGTGCAGATGATGGCCTCACAGGTGTTCCCATGGATGACCCCTCCACCGCCCCCAGAGAACAGGAACGTCTTCGGGAGATTCAGCATCTCCCCCAGCCAGTCCATGACGAGGTTCTCGAGCTCAGTGGCTGCAGGGGATGTGACCCAGCTCATGGTCACGACGTTGAACCCACTACACAGAATGTCCCCAAGGATCCCCGCGGTGCTCAAGCTGCAATGGAAATAGCCGAAGAAGTTTGGGCTCTGCCAGTGAGTCAATCCCGGGACAATGTGCTCACGGATGTCCTCGAGGATTGCCTCGATGGGCTCAGGCCTGTGCGGGGCGGACCTGGGAAGTGCATCCAAGAGGTAGCCCGGCTCGACCTGGCTCCTTACATGGCGGTCTTCGATGGTTCTGAAGTAGTCGGCGAGGAAGTCAACGATCATGTGACCTTGTCGTCTGAGCTCGTCGGGATCAAGTGGGTTCATGCAGCTGATTTCGGGTGACTGCTCGGATTTCAAGCTTCCCATTGAGCTAAATGGCAACTCAGAAGGACTTGAAAAGGAGGAGGCTGGCTGTAAGTAGTAGTCGGCTTGGTTTACACAATTGGTGGAGTGAGGAAGAAGAGTGCGTGGGAGTCTCCTTATATAGAGAGAGGCGGACATGCATCTAAATATGAACATGCGGGCAAATATATTTTATATGGTATCCCCGACTCGGGTAAAGGAAACTTTTTTTTTTATTTCACGTAAAATAACTTATGATATGAATTTGTTATATTTGGTAATTATTATTATATTTAATAGGATATGAGTAAAATATAATTACACAATTAATCTTTATTCATACCCACATAAAAATAAAAATGAAATTTGAACTGTACCGGTACCAGGTAAAAAGGTTAGGAGGACATCAATACGTAAAATAGTAAAACTGTTCAGAAGACAAATATCGCAGGCGTGTGGGTGGGTGGGTAGCTATACAGGTACTTTCTCATCTATTTTCGTGGTATTTGCACTTCCCGATGGAACAACAACATAAATTGTCCGCAACTCGGGTTCCCTATTGTCCAATCTCGGGATATATTATTGCCTTGTGGGTAGCCTCATTTACCTCACAATTTCAAGGCCTGAGCTATGTTATTCTATCCATATCTTGTCCCAGTTTATGCAACAGCCCCTGACGGAACACTAGGACATGGCAATGCGAGTACTTCGGTGTCTGAAGTAGTCTCCCGACCAAGGTATCACACTCAAACCCTCATCGCTACAAGTAGTGGCATGCCGTGACTCTGATTGAGCATCCTTGCGGCTCCCTTATGGGCTACTTTGTCACCTTGGGTGGTAGTCCCATCTCATCTCATGGCAAACCAAGAAGCAAAGTATGGTTTCATGCTCCTCCGCCGAAGCTGAATATCGAGCTATGTCATTCACGGTTAGCGAGCTCTTGTGGCTACAGAGCTTACTTCAAACTCTTGGCATTTCTTTCTCAGTCCCAATGTTGCTATATTGCAACAACAATCAAGCCACCTTACACATTGTGGCCAATCCTGTCTTCCATGAGCACACCAAATATATCGAGATTGATTGTCACTTTATCTGGGAACACATCAAGTCCCGTGTCATAGGCACCACTCATGTGTCAACCCGCCTACAGCTTGTGGATATTTTCACCAAGGCACTTGGTTGAGATTGGTTTCACTTTCTCCTATCCAAGTTGGGCGTTCATAAACTTCACCCTCCAACTTGAGGGGAGTATGGCATATGATTATGATTTAATGTAATCTTCTGTAATTAAGTCATATTATTATTTCCTTAATCCATGTATTATATTTAGAATGATTTCCTATAAACATAGAGTACTTTCCTTGTTCACAATTTTCCTTACAGGCTAGGATAGTTTCCCATTGTTTCTTGATTTCCTCCCAGTTCCTCTGGGACCCTAATTGGTCTGCAGGTTGTATATATTCCTATAGCAATAAACTGGACAGCATGCTCTTGAGCCATAAATTACTTTCCAATAAAGGTGACAATTAGGTGAAGCATGTTTAACAAGAACCATGAGCCAAGGCCAAGAAGCAATGACTCCAGGTTTCATGATGAAGCACGTTTTCAGCTTCATTGCTGGCACACTGAAGGACAGATACTCACCGTGCTATTCTCCTGTCGGTCTATCTACTTTTCTCTTCTTCGCTGCTCTGTTTTCCATCTTCTTTTTTGGTGAATGTTTCCCACCTTCTTCACCTAACAGATCTGAAACTTCACAGAATCCCTGCGTATGCGATACCTACGCATATCATATTGAGAATGTTATGGTGTTATAGTCGCACCTGTGTTGGCAACTACTTCATGCTGCAGCAGTTCAAACAGAGAGGAAAAGACCGATGGTTAAATAAAAGAAACTTAAGAATTAAATTACTTGCTTGCAAAAGGAGCAGTGCCGCCAAGACAATTCAGTTGTCCGATAAAAAAAGAAAATGGTGTTGAAGTGATCCCGCTCTGTGCCATTTGCAATTCTTTATGTCAAGCATGGCCTTAGGTTTTTCTCTACTAAATGACTGTCGATGTATGAATCTTTCTGTAAAATTATATCATGATCATTTTTGTGTAAGCGCTCAAGAAGTTAAAAGAAGCAGTTGGATCTGAGACATCGAAGAAGAAGCGCAAGATTGGGTTGAAAACCTTCGCTGGCGAGGGAACAGAAGAAAAAAAACAACTCGACAAGTAGCTTCCTGTCAACATGCAGAATTAAGGTTCCCATGTCCTGAATTATGGATTCCTGCTGAATCGATCTCGATTCTAATGAACTGTTTTTCACTCCTGCAATAGAGCAGGATAGGTAATCTATATATTGAAAGCTTGAAGTGGTCAGATTTATTTAAAGAGAATATAAACATCTTATATCCATACGACAAAAATTACAACTGTTTCTTGTCCATTGAGAGGTTCTCCAGATTCTGCCCCCTCTATGATCTAAATAAAGCTCATATATGGTTCGCCGGGCTAACCCCCATCTCTCATTATTCAAAAAGACATCCAAGGATCAGATCAATCTGAACTTTCAGTTCTCAAAGAAGGACCGAGATTGCCGGACTTCGTAGAGCAAGTGCTTCGATTTCTCTGTGAATGAGGCAGACACTGAAGCCGAACTGATACTCCTGGGAGATGGGGAACTGCTGCTCGGAGACAGGGAACGAGGTTTGCTTGGGGTGGTCATTCCATCCCCCTCTTCTTCCCTGATCGTGTCCAACACCTGCGGCGTCCTGTGCCTCATAAGGCTTACAAACTGCGGAGGGGCGACCTCCACAACGAACCTCGCAAGTGTAGAGTTCGCCATCTTTTCTCGATTATGCCGAGGAGAAGGGGAGATGAAAGAGAATGGTGATTTTGGTTGAAAAGAACGAGCAACGCTTGGGAGATTTATATGCACTTTTCCCGGATTGGGCTTGGTGTCGAGTCGGCAGCCATAATTCATTGTCAAAAAGAGGGCTTGAATTCCGTGTTCTGGTTCTCTTTGCCGTCCTCTCGCTTTTGGTATTAATTGCAACTTGCAAGGAATTTGAGAGGTCAGCCGAGGAGCCTGCGTCATGTTCTTGCGGGTTCTGCTGTTTCTACGTGTGTCACACTCGAGCATAATTACATGATAAGTCTTCAAAGACGCGGTTTTTATTGCCTTGGAAAGCTTCCAAGTTTCCATATTTTTCCCGCTCTTTCCTGGAAGCTGCTGCCAAATAAAGGGTTCCCGCAAGAAGACCAACTGCAATATCAGCCATGCTGATCAATGGGCGCCAGAGAAACAGATGGTCGTAGAGTTCCCAAACTGTAAGATCAACCACAATTCTTATCATTGAGATTCCTGCCTTTGTTCTCCTCTTATCTTCTTCTACGTCCACGGATCTCATTGTAATGTAAATATGCATAGACACACACCCACACACACATTGCGCTGTGCAGGGCCGTCCCTATCCCGACTTGTGCTCCCTTTCTTGTTTGTCCGTTATGTCCTGAAAAGCTTGAATTTATCCTCTTTGCGGTGCCCTTCTTGGAGGGGAAGAGAGAAGAATAAGGCACTCTCGGGACCTACTTGACAATGACCTTAAATAATTTCCCTCTCCATTTCTGATCGTCATGTATAAAAGATAAACTTGCTCCACCGTAATCGGTTGAATCGCTCAGAAGAGATGTGATTAATGTCTAATGGCAAGTCCGATAATACGAGAAGGTGACATTTCGAACGCGTCTCCAAACCCATTAGTCCCCTGATAAAAAAAAAAAAAAAAAAGAAGCAAGATCTTACACTGAAGAAGATGAAATTTAAGCAATACTAAGACGAGTTGTGAAGGTCCCGATAACTCCTCCGCGGAGGAAATCGAATTAGAACGGTGGTGATTAGATTGTGAACATGCACCCCGAAGGAATAAAGAGATGATATATAAAGAGGATAGAGCCTGTAATACTTTCGACCACTGAGAGGTTACGTTGGAGAGGACGTCGTGGATGCCATTTTCCTACCCAGGCGCAACCGATCACATCGGTGACCGACCTCCGAATCAACCTCGACCAACTACCTTCGTCGGAGGGACTAAGCAAGCTGCAAACATGTACGACGTACTAACCCCCATGCATCCCATTTATCACCATGGAATCAGTTGATTTGATTTGATTTGATTAAAGTTATGGAAGGCCTCCCCGTCAACGCTTGCCTGGTGCCGATGTCTGATGCGGGGATTTACGCGTAACAGATATCAATCTCAGTGTCAGATCATATATATCCGTAAGCTGATCGGACCAGCTTCCATGGAGTCAATTGGCATGTCTCATTAAGAATCACGATGATGATGATAGTCGAACATAAAATCTATTCATCCTGGGACATCTTACCTATTCTCCTGTATTCTATTTATACTTTATAGAGTGTATACGTGCATCGGTTGTGCGACTTTGGAAAGCAAGGTAACATAGTGTCGATATAGCAAAGATTGCATATCAGAAATCAAAGGTAAACCCTAGCCAACTGATTGAGGCGCCAGCATGAACAAGAGAACATTTATAAAGGACGAAAATGTATTATGATGATGATGATGTGATACATAATTTGACATGCCGGCAAAGCGAACATCTACTCCGTTCCATATATAATTGAGCCGTCGCATAATTAGCATTGTCCGTCATTGTCCGGCGCCATTTGTTGGCAAGAAGTTAGCAAAAAGAAATAGAAAACAAAGGGTACGAAAAATCATGAGAAACAAAAAATCAAACTTGATTTCACATGAAGACGATAAGCACGATGACACGAATTCCTCCTTGTCAAGTCTCATTACCGTCTGCACGAAAAGCGGTACCCATTCCTGCATCCTCATCCACTTACTGCCGTGCCCCTGAGGCTGCTCGACATGCATAAGAACAAATGGTACAATTCTTTTACGTTGAAAAATGGCGTATCCAATCAATGCACTCATCGAGAAAATACAGATGCTTTGTTCGCTGGAATGGAACTAGAGAATTTGTCGAGGTCGGGTCGAGGCTCAATAATGAGAGTACAGCAAGGAATTCAGTGAGTCAAATGAGGTGGTTTACCAAGATACCCAACATGTTTTCCCCGAGTTTAAGGTGGGTACGATCGCCTCCGCTGCTCCAGCCCCCACTAATTAATCAATCTTGCTTGTTCGGATCATTCAAGAACTAGCATAGGTGCGGGTCTGGTCTCCTGAAGATGCATGCGTGTCCGTCCGTATCCATCCACATAGGAAATATCTTCGGAGCTGGAGGGGCCACAACTTTAAAGAGGCAAAGAAAAAAGTGCAACTTTAACTCTCCTGGATCAAGCTGTCACTCCACCGAAACTGATACGGACCAAGAGCGTCTGTGCTGTCCTCTCTTATGACAGTAGGATTCGGTACGGTGATATCATTCTTAAGTCAAACCGACAAGTTCTGAATTCAGTTATTGTTAGCGGTGTCCTCTCGTAGTAATCTTTTATCGGTTACCTTTTCCGGTCTCTTCAGACTGTGTAATCAGGAGAAGAAAGGGTCTCGGATCAAGGACATATCAGCGACCTGCTCAGGGGGTTATCATAGACCTTCGTGCTCAGAGGGCACTAGCTCATTTTGCCACACGTTCTTGATACAACCTTATCTACTTACTTCGCCCATGTGTATAAATACATGTAAATAGCAATGACCTCGTCGAGAGTCATCACAATCGAGACCAGATATTACTGGAGTAGCAATGGCCGACTCAGCTAAGGCTCCATCGTCTGTAACAAGCCCTCTGTCAGCCCCTTAATGCTCGGACACGGAAATGGCTGCCAAGCGGACCCTCGATAGCATGGCAGCCCGGGAAAGGATTGAGGGAAGGAATGCCAAAGGATCAATGGGATATATATAGGGCGAGGGCCAAGCTAAGTGGGAAGGCGAGCTGGACTTCCCCACTTCCCTAAGGACTCGGTCAGGGAGTGAGCTGGCCGCCCTAACCGCCCGGAAGACTTGTTCTTGGGCGAGTAAGGCGGAAGACAGGTGGCGGGCCGTGCGGGCCTGAGCACTCCCGCAAGACCCGGTCAAGGGCAAGTGGGCTGGACGCCCCAACCTCCCGAAAGACCCGTTCAAAGGCGAACGGGCATGCGGGTGCTCCCGAAGACTCGCTAGGGAAGTCGCTCGGGGGCGAGCGACGCTAATGTTCCATGCAATTGATCCAAGGCAAGGGCGCGGTGCTCATGACCGAATTGAGAGCGGGTGGCACTCAGTCAGGCCCGATATACTCCGGTCGTGGAACGATGGAGTCTCGGTCAAGGTGCTGACCGAGGACTGTGCTGGCAGTCGATCTTATCCCTAGGAATAAGGGATAAGGGTGGTTATGGAAGCTGAGGTGTTCCCTAGAAACTAGGGATGAGGATTCCCCCACCTGCAAGTATAAATAGCCCCCGGGTCCTAAGGTCGAGGAGGCAGAAGGGGAGAGCAACTAGAGAGAGTTAGAGAGAACACTCCATCACCGATAGTCGAGCAAGGAAGTCCCGGCAACAGTGTGACCAGTCCCCCGATGCTGAGTGTGAACTCCCGGAGTGCAGTTCACCCGTCCAAGTGAGGAGTGCAAGTGCTGGAGTACGAGGCATATACTTGGACGTGGCCGTGCAAGGTCGAGTAAGGGTTTTGTGTGTTCTTGTAATTCGTGTTTGTGAATACAAGTGAGATTTCCCTTACCTTGCATTGTTCGATCTTGATCATTGATTGCTAAACCTCGCCAAGCTATTTCGCTGCGTGTGTGTGCTTCGGGTTGGCTGAGAGTGCACGGGACACTGCTCAGCACCATCGCAGGAACGGAAAAATTCGGGTGAGTTCCGACCCCTGTAACAGCTGGTATCAGAGCCGCGTTCAAGCGGTGTGCGAGGATTGGAATAGCAAGCAACCGGTGACTTGTGGATGTCTCGGATGGATGCACTAAGAGATCGAGTCACGGCTTTGGAAATGTCCCTCGGCAACACGTCTGGAGCCAACGGAACTGTGGCTGATGTTCTGGCAGCGCTAGTTCCAGATGTTGTTCAGTTGAAGGAGGAGGTGAGCGTCCTCCGACGTGCGCTGGCTGCTGGAGTAGTCGAAGCAGAGGGATCTCGGGCGAAGGTAAAGATACCTGAACCCAAAGCCTTTACAGGCGCTAGGAGTTCCAAGGAACTCGAAAATTTCTTGTGGGATATCGAGCATTACTTTGAGGCAGGAAGAGTTCTAGAGGGGGAACAAGCCTCAATGGCGGTCATGTACTTGGCGGGCGATGCAAAGCTCTGGTGGCGAACCCGAGAGCAAGACGCTGCTACCGGCGGGCGGCCACGCATCAGAGATTGGCCGGTACTGAAGAAGGAACTCAAGGAGCAGTTCCTTCCCACGAACACTTCGTGGGCTGCTCGGGATGCATTGTGCAACTTGAGGCAGACAAGTACGGTACGTGACTATGTGAAGGAATTTAGTTCCTTATTGCTTGATGTCACAGAGATGTCCGAGTTGGACAAATTGTTCAACTTTATGCGAGGTCTTCAATCGTGGGCTCAACTTGAGCTGCGAAGGCAAGGAGTCCAAGACCTCCAGACCGCAATGGCGAAGGCGGATGCGTTGGTGGACATCCGTATATCAAAGAGCGACCCGAAGGGGAAGCAAGCTGAAAAGGTGAAGGACAAGGCGGCCAAGCCTAGCAAGGGGGCTAGCAAAGCCGACAAGGGGAAAACGTCTAAAGGAGACAAGGGGAAGGGGAAGGCGACGGAAGGTTCGTTCCTTAAAGACCCCAAGACCCACCCGGGGTGCTTCATCTGCAACGGCCCCCATCGTGCTCGAGATTGCCCGAAGAGGGAGAAGTTGTCGGCCTTGGTGAATAGGATCGACTCCGACTCCGATGACGAGCAAACTAGAGTGGCACCTCTGCAAGTTCTCAGTGCCATTCGATCGGGAAGAAAGGCGCAGGAGCAGGGACTGATGTATATACCGATGACCCTGAACACCAAGGAAGTGGAAGCAATGGTGGACACTGGCGCAACGCACAACTTCGTGTCGGATCGTGTTGTGCAAGCTTACGGATTGCGGATCCAGAAGCAGGCCAGTCGCATCAAAGCCGTCAACTCTCAAAGCAGGCCG
Source organism: Sonneratia alba (assembly GCA_900174645.1). Classification (NCBI taxonomy): domain Eukaryota; kingdom Viridiplantae; phylum Streptophyta; class Magnoliopsida; order Myrtales; family Lythraceae; genus Sonneratia; species Sonneratia alba. The sequence continues at coordinate 1,377,338 of FWPY01000034.1, read as the reverse complement.
GTACTTGGAATGGCCAAAGGCGTGCCGGTGCAGATTGGTGATTGGTCAGGGGCCATTGATGTCATGGTCATCCCGATGGACGATTTTGACATAATACTCGGTAACAACTTTCTTGTGAAAGCTTGTGTTTCAGTCATGCCACATGTGTCTGGTTTGTTCATTTCAGACCCGAGGAAGCCTTGCTTTGTTCGGGGATTTAAGGGCCTCAACCATGCGGAGGACATAAAGACCGAGAAGGTCTCGGCTATGCAAATAGCCAAAGGCTGGAAGAGGGGCCAGCCAACATACCTTGCAGCAATCCATGAGTCAGAGCCCGAGCAAGGCACGAACGCGGACGTTCCTGACGTGGTGCAAGGTATTCTAGGCGACTTTTGTGACGTTATGCCTGAGGAGCTGCCCAAGGGCTTACCGCCAAGGCGGGCGGTAGATCACAAGATCGAGTTGATTCCGGGAACAAGGCCACCAGCGAAAGCTCCTTACCGGATGTCGCCTAAGGAACTGGAGGAGTTACGGAAACAACTCCAGGACCTACTGGAATCGGGGAAAGTTCAACCTTCGAAGGCGCCCTTTGGAGCGCCGGTGTTGTTCCAAGAGAAGCAGGACGGCACGATGCGGTTGTGTGTGGACTACCGCGGGCTGAACAAGATCACTGTGAAGAACAAGTACCCCGTGCCATTGATAGCAGACTTGTTCGATCGGTTAAGTGGAGCCGAGTTCTTCACCAAATTGGACCTGAGATCGGGATATTGGCAAGTTCGCATAGTGGAGGGCGACACGCCAAAGACGACCATGGTGACTCGGTATGGGTCATACGAGTTTATGGTGATGCCATTTGGCTTAACCAATGCACCAGCCACATTTTGCAATCTCATGAATGATGTGTTTCATGATGTTATAGACAAGTTTGTGGTTGTGTATCTCGATGACATTGTCATCTATAGTCGTTCCCTAGAGGACCATCTTGGGCATTTATGTTTTGTGTTCCAGCGGCTAAGGGAACACCGGCTATACGTAAAGAAGGAGAAGTGCGAGTTCTGCACCAAGGAAATCAACTTCCTTGGACACGTGATTGGCGGGGGCACGGTGAAGATGGATTCCCGTAAGGTGCAAGCCATTAGGGAGTGGGTGGCTCCCAACAAGGTGGGCGAATTGCGGAGTTTCCTAGGGTTGGCAAACTACTACCGCAAGTTCATTAAGGGATACTCGAAGTTGGTATCCCCTCTCACCGATCTACTGCAGAAGGGCAAACCGTGGACTTGGGATGCGGCATGCGCAGACGCCTTTGAGAAGGTCAAGTCCCGGATTGTGGCCGAACCTGTGCTGAAGCTGCCGGACTTCGATAGGGCGTTTGAAGTCCATACGGATGCTTCGGATCGTGCTGCAGGCGGAGTGTTGGTGCAAGATGGGCACCCGGTAGCATTCGAGAGCTGGAAATTGAAGCCGGCTGAGCAACGCTACTCCGCGCACGAGAAGGAAATGTTGGCGGTTGTGCATTGCCTACGGGCATGGCGGGTATACTTACTCGGCACCTCTTTTGTGATCAAGACGGATAATGTTGCAAACACTTTCTTCAAGACGTAGAAGAAGTTGTCCCCAAGGCAGGCCCGGTGGCAAGAGTTCCTGGCTGAGTATGACTTCGAGTGGGAGCATAGGCCGGGGCGCCACAACCAAGTTGCTGACACTTTGAGCAGGAAGGCAGTAGAGACGATTGCTGCGCTTACCCAATTGGAGTCCACCTTCGTAGGCAAACTAAAGGATCAGGCGAAGGATGATCGGGTATACCAAAAGTTGGTTGCGCAGGTTCAAGATGGTACCGTGCGGAGGTACTGGCTTGAAGATGGCTTGCTTTACGCGAAGGGTGGTCGCGTATTTGTCCCCGGCGGAGGGCTGAGGACGCAACTATTGCGTGAACATCATGATGCGCAATGGGCTGGGCATCCCAGACGGGAAAGGATGCTGGCGCTGTTGGCACGCTCCTACTTCTGGCCGAAGATGGAGAACGACGTTGAGTTTTACGTCAAGACTTGTCTTATTTGTCAACAAGACAAGGCGGAACGGCGCATTGAGGCGGGCTTGTTGCAGCCTTTGCCTATTCCAGAGAAACCTTGGGTATCGGTTTCTATGGACTTCATCAGTGGCTTCCCTGAGGTTAAGGGTTTTGATGGAGTTATGGTTGTGGTAGATAGGTTCTCGAAGTATGGGATCTTCAGGCCTACCCCAAAGAATTGCTCTGCGGAAATGGCGGCGGAAGAGTTCTACCGCCACTTGGTCAAGCTGTTTGGGATCCCGACGGACATTGTGAGTGATCGAGACGCACGGTTCACCGGGAGATTCTGGACCTATCTCTTCAATATGATGGGGACGGAGCTAAAGTTCTCAACAGCCAACCACCCGCAGACGGATGGACAAACGGAGAGGATAAACCAGCTGCTGGAAGAGTACCTACGACATTATGTCACGGCCAGTCAGCGGAATTGGCTGGAATTGTTGAACACGGCGCAGTTTTGTTACAACTTGCACCGTTCCTCAGCCACTGGGTTCAGTCCGTTTGAGCTCGCTTTGGGCTATCAACCATTGACCCCTTCCGAAGTGGCCCTACAAAAGAAGGAAGGGCCATGTCCTGCTGCATACCGTTTTGCCCGGAATAAGCAGGAAATGCTCGAGGAAGCACAGGACAGCCTTGCCAAAGCTGTCCGCCGCATGAAGAAGTATGCGGACCAGGGGCGTCGACCTCTAGAATTTCAGGTCGGTGACAAGGTCATGCTGAAATTGACACCCCAAATATGGAAGAAAGTGACGAGCAAGAGATGGCACAAGGGCCTCATTCAGCGGTATGATGGGCCATTCGAGGTGGTGAAGCGAGTCGGAGCCGTGGCTTATCGCTTAGCACTACCCGAGAGGATGAAGATTCATCCGACTTTCCATGTCAGCTTCCTAAAGCCCTACCATGAGGATGCGGATGCGGACCGCGTTAAGGCAAGACGTGCGCCATTGAATGTACGCACGGAATTGGAGAGGGAGGTTGACCGTGTGCTGGATCGACAGGTGTTGGGTTACAGCAAGAAGAACCGGAGAACGGAGTACCTGGTTCTATGGAAAGGGTTGCCAATGTCAGAAGCGAGTTGGGAAAAGGAGGCTACACTCTGGCAGTTCGAGGACAAGATCCAGGAGTACCTCCACTCTATTCCGACGAGGGCGTCGGCTTCCTCAAGTGGGGGAGGTTTGTCAGCCCCTTAATGCTCGGACACGGAAATGGCTGCCAAGCGGACCCTCGATAGCATGGCAGCCCGGGAAAGGATCGAGGGAAGGAATGCCAAAGGATCAATGGGATATATATAGAGCGAGGGCCAAGCTAAGTGGGAAGGCGAGCTGGACTTCCCCACTTCCCTAAGGACTCGGTCAGGGAGTGAGCTGGCCGCCCTAACTGCCCGGAAGACTTGTTCTTGGGCGAGTAAGGCGGAAGACAGGTGGCGGGCCGTGCAGGCCTGAGCACTCCCGCAAGACCCGGTCAAGGGCAAGTGGGCTGGACGCCCCAACCTCCCGAAAGACCCGTTCAAAGGCGAACGGGCATGCGGGTGCTCCCGAAGACTCGCTAGGGAAGTCGCTCGGGGGGCGAGCGACGCTAATGTTCCATGCAATTGATCCAAGGCAAGGGCGCGGTGCCCATGACCGAACTGATTGTGGGTGGCACTCAGTCAGGCCCGATATACTCCGGTCGTGGAACGATGGAGTCTCGGTCAAGGTGCTGACCGAGGACTGTGCTGGCAGTCGATCTTATCCCTAGGAATAAGGGATAAGGGTGGTTATGGAAGCTGAGGTGTTCCTTAGAAACTAGGGATGAGGATTCCCCCACCTGCAAGTATAAATAGCCCCCGGGTCCTAAGGTCGAGGAGGCAGAAGGGGAGAGCAACTGGAGAGAGTTAGAGAGAACACTCCATCACCGATAGTCGAGCAAGGAAGTCCCGGCAACAGTGTGACCAATCCCCCGACGCTGAGTGTGAACTCCCGGAGTGCAGTTCACCCGTCCAAGTGAGGAGTGCAAGTGCTGGAGTACGAGGCATATACTTGGACGTGGCCGTGCAAGGTTGAGTAAGGGTTTTGTGTGTTCTTGTAATTCGTGTTTGTGAATACAAGTGAGATTTCCCTTACCTTGCATTGTTCGATCTTGATCCTTGATTGCTAAACCTCGCCAAGCTATTTCGCTGCGTGTGTGTGCTTCGGGTTGGCTGAGAGTGCACGGGACACTGCTCAGCACCATCGCAGGAACGGAAAAATTCGGGTGAGTTCCGACCCCTGTGACACCCTCCACGGTCTCTGATGACACCATTCTCAGCCGTAGCGCCGCCGCCTTGCATCAGCCTGACCAGTGTCCTTCACATCCGCAGAAGCCTGGAGACAATCTACGAAGAAGATCAGGAAGGAGAAGACGAAGAAGTTGATGGACTGATTACCGGTACTTGGAGCAGCAGCTCTCAGAGTTCCCTGGCTGCACCGTTCGCGCCGGTGAAATCAAACTGTTCCCTGGGACTGGCCCAGCGTAGTTATTATGTCCACCCTGTTCGTCTTGCTTAATTATGTTGAGAAAATCCGACTTCGAAAACTGTTTCTTTTTCGTTGATCGAAGTCCCATCTCATATCTGTCTATGTAGTCCGAGAATCGCGTAATAATATCATATTTATTTAATGTCACAATTATGTATACATGGCATACATATTATTTCCGTAGAGGATCCCACTTTAGAGAAGATCTGATGCTAAGTCCGGTAACCAATGAAAGATCTGCATCATCTGATGCCGAATCTTCGTATAAGAGGATGCCACAGCACGAAAATGCAATCAGATAACAGAGAACGTGACATTTCATCTAACTGGACATTTATTGTCGCAGCCCAGCCTTCACATACCAGTCGTCCTGGTGAGCTTCGGGCATCGGTCGGATGAATTCTCTAATTAGTCAAACAGCACCATCACCTCCTAGCCGACAGCCAACCTGAAGACACCCGAATTGGTACTCAGCACTCCCAGGTGCGTCACTCAGCCTCTCATCCATTCGATGTTCTCCATATATCCATCGAAGTTTCCTTGGAGGAACAGAATCCATCGTTATCTGTCATATTTTTTGCTCGAACTAAATCATCATGGAGAAGCTGATCGATTACACTGCAGGAAGAAGTAGGACACCAAGGACATGACAACAGGAAAGGCCAAGATCAAACCATTGAGGCTGTAACCAGCGAACTCGACACAATTATTGGTGCCCTGCTCCAGGATGGTCTCTCTAGCTTGGGAACCTTGGTGATGATTTCTGGCGAGTCAAAAGAATGAGACTTAGGGCGACTTCCCCCCAGCTCTGCATATACCTCATTTGATAATTCGACATGCCACCGGATCTTTTCTTCTTCCTCCCTGGATTAAATTTAAAAAGGATCATCACGACTAAGTAAATTGGAGGGCTCTGTAGGGTTGCTTGGGTTGGAACTTACATACAAGTCCTCTGATCGATGGAGAGAGACGAGGAACTTTCTGGTAATTATACAGGTGGAACATCCTGGAATTACCTGGCAGTTTAGACCAATTTCTGGTGCAACTGCAATTCATGAAATTTACAACAACATAACCTTATCATCAAGATGACTATTTTCGGCACGGATTGCTTAAAAGAGATCTTTGAAGATTACAGACATGCAATCAACTTTGCATTCGATAATATTTCTTGCCCCAAAAAATGGTTATGGAAATACCAATTTCAAGACCCCACATTTGTGTGAGCTGTTTCTGGGCTTTGGTTGGATTAACTAAATCAGGCCTCCAGATGACGGGACCAGACCAATGTCTGTGAGCAATATAAGGCCTTTGGTAGGACTAGATCAGATCATCTGATATGTCATGGCCAGGTGCAAAATGCCAATAACCGGACCACAGCGATGGCAAGATCACCACCACATAACCATCGTCTGATCAGTACAAGAAAAGGTTACTTTGATGACTATCAGAGAAACAATTGTCCGTTATCCCTGCAGTCTGTCGCCCAAGGAGATAGCCAACTGAACTGATCAAATCTGCATTACTTCATTTTACTGGGACTGCGCCGCCATTGCATCTCAAGTAGCAGGAATCAATTCTCTCAGTACAAATAATGATTAAAATCGATCTGCCACATCATACACCAAGACATGCCATCAACAGATATGCAGAAGTGCTAAAGTTCTTTTGGGAATACATCAAGCCTGCGGAAGAATCGAGAAAGATAGATGCCCCTCAAGAAGCTCATAAAAGCTTTCAAATTCCTCCAATCTGCAGTTGGAATAAGTAACGATCCTTCCACCAGCCGTGTCCTGCTCAGCCTCTGACACAGCTGTGGGCGCTTGAGAGCTGAAAAAACACATTATGCTGCTTGGGAGCAATGGAAATCCGCAGGAAACAGGGAGAATCTCACAGATAGTTGTAGAATGGACCACCAGATATTTTCATTGAAAAGTATCTAGCAGTAAAGAGACTTTTACCACACAGTATCTACAATCAGTGGCCAATGACCATTACTACTACCAGCTCCCACAGAGTCATCAATTCTGTCAACTTAAAGAGATGGGCCTTCAGTCAATTGAAGATTTGTGAACCACCTAAGCAACAGTCATCTTAAATAACCACTAAATTTTTTCTTGGCCACAATAAGAGTGTTTCTTCTTTCAATCAACAACCTGTAAGTAATATTGCGACCTTCTTTAGTACCTTTTTTCCATTCTGACAACTTCCATCAGAACTTTATTTTGAGCCATACAAGCCATTGATGTTAGTATGACATATCTGCAGCTAAGAGAAACTGTATAATCTGACAATAAGAAGTATGATAAACACAACTGATCAATTTGGAACGTCCAATAGACAAGTATTTTTCACCTCTTGACTTAAATCAATGTCAAGCCTGGGCCATCAATAGCGTTGAACTGCAAGCGATCCCAACTGACTGATCAGAATAAGCAAGCTCTCCAATTTTTTCTGTCTCAAAATAAACCTGTGCCTATCTACTGTTATTCGAACCAGACCGAATTTAAAGCCGGCACCCGCATCAATGCTTCAACTTGTCAACTGGGAGTTTAACATTTTTACCGAGGTTAGGCACGATTTGAGTCAAGATGAAAACCAAAGTGATGACTACATATGTATTATTACAGTTGCGTCCCGACATGGAGGATCTCAAGTACATGGCTTATAAAGAAGAAAATCTCATGCTAAGTCAGGATTAATCTTCAACATCGCTTCATAACTGACAAAAGATCTGCCACCGTCTGATAGATCTTCATGTAAAAGGATGCCACGGCACGAATGAGAAAAGTGACATCATAGAATATCTCATCTATCTGAATTACCCTTCACACCAATTGTCCTGGTGAGCATCGCGAGTCGGTCGGATTGGATGAATCCTCTGACTCCTCCTGACAGCCAACCTGGCAATTAACACTCGACATTCCCTGCCAAGTCACTCCGCCCCATCCATTCGATGTTCTCTATGTATCAAAGCTTCCACGGAGAAAGAAAATCCATTGATAGGCATCATATGCTCGAACTAATTCACCATGGAGAAGCTGATCTGTATTGCAGGAAGTAATAGGACATCAAGGACAGGGCAACAGGAAAGGCCAAGAGCAGACCCTTGAGGGCGTGACTACTGAACTCGAAGCAATTCTCAGTGCCCTCCTCAAGGATGGTCTCCAACTTGGGGCACCTCGTAGACGACTTCTGGTGAGTCAGGAGAACGAGACTGGGGGCGACTTCTCCCCTGCTCTGCATTATATATCTCATCCGATCCTTTGCCATGTTACCAACTCTTCGCCTCTCCCTAACCGATTGAATTTAAAACCAATGATTGCGACTAAGTAATTTGGAGGGGGGTTTTGTAGGGTCTCTTGGGTTGTAAGAAATGTGGGGATGGCGATGAACTTATATACAGGTGCTTTGCCGGACAGAGACGAGGACTTTCTGGTAATTGTTCTGGTGGAAATGTCCTGGAATTACCTGGCAGTTAAGACCAATTTATGGTGCAACCGCAGTTCATTGACCTTACAACAGCTTAACCTTATCGTCAAAATGGCTATTTTAGGCACCTATTTCCCCACAAGGAGATCTTTGAAGATCACAGAGAGGCAGTTACCTTAGAATTCGGCTATGTTTCTTGCCTTGAAAACCTTTTAGGGACTGACATATTTCCTCTCTGCTACAAACTTGGTAAAGAATTGCATAAGCTTCAAACATAGCAGTAGTAGGATTGATTGTCAGATGAGCTTCCATGACTTCCAAGACCGAATTACACCCACTTTTGTGAGCTACATTAGGTTTTTTTTGTTGGACCAAATTGATCGGTTTGTCTGAAGTATCGTGGTATGGTAAGACAGTAAGACCCGAACGATGGGCCAGAGTAATGGCTAGACCACCACCGTAGAACCATCCTCTGGCAAGGACGACAAAAGGGTTGCTCAATTTGTTTGTCTCAGTAACAAAGAACTGTGCATCATCACTGCATACTTCCCAATCAATACGTTCCCCTGCACTTACCGTCTTTAGCGCTTATTCGAACAGATTAATAATCACATGCAGTGACACCCTGCAATCGGTATCCTAAGGAAATAATCCAACTTAACTGATACAAATCTGCGCCTCTTTATTTTTACTGCAACTGTACAGCCACAGCTTCAGGCTTGAAACCTAATTCCCTGAGTACACAATACATGTTAAGGTCGATTGGTCATATCATTTCCCAATAGATATGATATTGACAGACATTCTTTCCCGAAGACGAACAGCCAGCTGATGAATCAGGGCTCACGGGTGGGCGCCGCCAAGAAAGCTTGTCAGAGCTTTCGAATTCATCCATGCAGCAGTTGCAGAGAGTCATGATTCTTCCACGGCCAATGTTCTGCTCGCCCCCTTGGACGCAAACTGGAGACGGCCGAGAATCCGGATTGAGGGCAAGTTAGCATATGGTTTATCGCGTGAAGGACCGAGGTTATCATGTGGAATCTGGACTTCTAAGGTCGATGTCAATTGGCTAACTCCAAATTCGAAATCATCTTCATTTTTTCTTCTCCTCCTCCTCCTCCTCCTTTTTTTAAAAAAAAAAATCAAAAGTTGGACTCAAAAGTCACAGTTGGCCCATTTTTCTCATGGTCAACGATCGCATGCACCATGATTTCAACCATACACATCTTTTGTTAATATAAAGCATGTGCTTGAATAAAAAAAATGAAATAGAAGAAAGTGATAACAATTAGTATATACCAATGTCATCCTAATGTCCCGACATGAGACAGTATCGATACCCATTACAAGCAACCGTGTAATATCTTTATATCCGATCTTCCGAATGATTAATTCGACAACTTAATTAGTTTTAAATCAGATCACCAGCCATGTGACCTCATCTCTTTGAAAACGGGCTTCCAAACAGAGCCAAAATTTTGATATATATACAGGAATGGACACGTTTAATCATCATCAGATTTTATTGGTTTAAAAGTATTAAGGACCGGGGAGGTCACTGAACTAAGTTTGACTCTTCAGTAGTCAAAATGACCATTAGAAAAGTATTCTTTTCATATGTTTTTTCCCTTCCATCCTAAATTTCGTGCCCAGAAATTCGTAATAATATTTCTGCAGGATTTTGTTTTTTTTGGGTTATGGACAGATTATTAATTTAATTTTTTTTATTCACCGGATGAGGTGCGGTGGCGGGGGGAGAGAGAGAGGGTCGATGCTGCTTCCGTCGACGGATAACGTCGGAATCGACAATTACATGCTCCTTGACTTCCCTGGTCTCCCCTGTTTTGCCATTGTGGCAGAAAAAAAAAAGGAGTCCCGTAGTATCCGCACACTACACGTTCCTGCATCTTATCTTGCTGCTTGTCACTGCGAACTGACGAAACACGCACATGACAGCGGGCTGAGAAATAGCAGGTTTCTCTTCTCCAGTATTCTCCAGTATTTGTTTTTGGTAGAGCAGAACTTCAGGGGAATATGGAGGGAGGGATTCACCCGGGAGAGGCTGATGCCTCTGCTTTCAGAGAATGTTTCTCCCTGACATGGAAGAACCCTTACGTCCTTCGTCTAGCTTTCTCTGCTGGAATTGGTGGCCTCCTCTTCGGTTACGACACAGGTTCGATTCCCCTTTCTTGACACTTGTTGCACCCTCTCAGGCAAATACCTGTTCCCTTCACTACCCCCGCCCATATAATTAAAGCTGTGATGCTTACGCTGTTTTCCTCTGTTTGTGATGGTCGTGAGCAGGGGTTATATCAGGAGCTCTCCTGTACATTAGAGATGACTTCAAGTCTGTTGATAGAGAGACCGTTCTGCAGGTACTATCTGATTGCTGTCATCCGCTCAAACCTCACTTCTCTGTGCTCCTTTTTTTTTTTCCTCCTTTCTCTCCGCTTGCGTGGGTATTCAATGACGGGCCTCGACTGTGCAGGAGACCATAGTGAGCATGGCAGTTGCTGGAGCAATCATTGGAGCTGCTGTAGGTGGGTGGGCGAACGATAAGTTCGGGAGGAGGAGCGCAATCCTTGTGGCCGATCTCCTCTTCTTCATCGGGGCAGTGATCATGGCTGCAGCGCCGAACCCTGCCCTTCTGATCATTGGCCGGGTCTTCGTCGGGCTTGGAGTCGGAATGGCTTCGATGACCTCCCCTCTCTACATCTCCGAAGCCTCGCCCGCTAAGATTCGGGGAGCCCTTGTGAGCACAAATGGGTTCCTCATCACCGGGGGACAGTTCTTGTCTTACCTCATCAACTTGGCCTTTACAAACGTCAGTCAGCAAACAGCCTCAAGCCTTCCAAAAGTAGGGAAAACTTTCCGTTTGTAGTCTGTCTGAATATTCCAACTGCAGGTTCATGGGACATGGAGATGGATGCTCGGAGTTGCAGGGATTCCAGCTCTTCTGCAGTTCATCTTAATGCTTCTTCTCCCAGAATCCCCTCGTTGGCTCTTTCGCAAGGTTCTCCATCTCATTATTGTCTTTTCCGAGAAGAGATTGCCGCCTGATGCCCCGCCCCTACAGCAGCACATCATTTCTCGCCTATGTTTTGTGTTTCCTATCTCGACTATATGCTCTTCCTTAGCTGGCCCTATTCATTTGAGATATCCATGTTCACATATTACAGGGAAGAGAAGAAGAAGCGGAGGCCATACTGCGGAAAATCTATCCAGCCCATGAGGTTGATAGAGAGATTCGGGACCTGAAAGAATCTGTCGAGGTGGAGATTCAGGAGATGGGATCTTCCGAAAAAATCAACCTCGTGAGTCTCCTAAAGACGATGACGGTCCGAAGAGGGCTCATTGCCGGTGTCGGACTGCAGGTCTTTCAGCAGTTTGTGGGCATAAATACAGTCATGTACTACAGCCCCACGATAGTCCAGTTGGCTGGTTTTGCCTCCAATCGAACCGCTCTCCTCCTCTCCCTCGTGACCGCGGGGCTCAATGCCTCTGGCTCCATTGTGAGCATCTACTTCATCGACCGAACAGGGAGGAAGAAGCTGCTTGTGATCAGTCTGTTGGGAGTGATAATCTCATTGGGACTGCTATCAGCGGTTTTCCATGAGACCACTTCTCACTCGCCTCTTGTGAGCTCCGCTGCAACTTCCCACTTTGCTAACTACTCCTGCCCGGACTATAGCTCGGCAAGCAGTTCCGCTTCTTGGGACTGTATGAAGTGCCTCAAGGCATCGTCCCCAGATTGCGGTTTCTGTGCTTCTGCTGCTAACAAGGTGAGAAAACGTCTGCTCTACAAACTCTAGTGTTCAGAATGCTGAAACTTTTCCCAATGTTCGATCTCTCCTTACTTTTCAGTTCGAGCTGTAAAGATTAATGAGTTCTCTTGATCTGTGCAGCTATTTCCTGGAGCATGTTTGATCTCAAATGACACAGTTAAGGATCTTTGCCATGCAGAAGACAGACTGTGGTACACTCGGGGTTGCCCGAGCAAGTACGGGTGGCTCGCACTCATCGGGCTAGCTCTCTATATCATATTTTTCTCACCTGGGATGGGAACCATCCCGTGGATCGTCAACTCTGAAATCTACCCATTACGGTTCCGTGGGGTATGTGGAGGAATAGCTGCCACTGCTAACTGGATCTCCAACCTTATCGTGGCCCAGTCTTTCCTGTCCCTAACTCAGGCTATCGGGACTTCTTGGACGTTCCTTATATTCGGCATTATATCTGTCGTCGCTCTATTCTTCGTGTTGATTTATGTGCCAGAGACGAAGGGACTTCCGATTGAGGAAGTTGAGAAGATGTTGGAGCGCCGAGGCCTGCACTTCAAGCTCTGGAAGAAGAGATCCAAGCCATTTGAGAAGAGCCAAGCTGTGTGAACTAATTGTAAGACTGCAATATCAGTAACGATAATTAATTTAGGCAAAAACCAATTGCGTGGGAAAGTGATGTTGAGCCCAGCTTGTAATGTGTCATCTGCCTGTGTGAAACTGAGAACCTGTTCTTGTACAATAATCATCAGTGTGGCCACTTGAAGCAATGTGAATTAGGCACACTTTGAAAAACTGAACCTGATACAATGTTGTTGGCTTCACTGGAAATTAAGACATCTTGGATTTGATTTCTGTCGGTGAGAACATCATAATTCCTATTTTCCTCTCCTGCTCTGATCTACCTGCGAATTCACCACTACAAAAAAACTGCTATGCAATCAATCATTCAGAGGAAGGGAAAGACCAATTGATAATATGAAAGAGAATAAAGTAACGCACCATCGAGACAGAAGGAAGTAGAATTTCTAACAACATTATTTGTTCACAAGATACCAGGGCACTACAATGTCTGGATCACAAGAAATACCATACAAAGACATCCAATCCAAGAAGGGATTTTCCCCACTTGAATCAGACCACAGTACAACATTAGTAGCTAGATCTCATTCTTTGTAAATAAAAAAACTATCTGATCAGGCAATATGCTGTGCCAGAGTTAAAATCTTCACATGGTTCTTCTTCCTCAACTCGTGTGGTACAGGCCCAAAAACACGAGTCCCAATCGGTTGGCCCTGCTTGTCAATCAACACGCAGGCATTATCATCAAACTTCACCTCACTCCCATCACAGCGACCCCGCTGCATCGCTGCACGGACTACGACAGCATGGTACACATTTCCCTTCTTGGCTTTACCATTAGGAAGGGCTTCCTTGACCGATACAACTATTGTTTCTCCCAATTTTGCTCCTTTCTTTCCCTTCAAAGCTTGGATGCACATCACCTTCTTCGCCCCTGAGTTGTCCACGACTTTAAGGACGGTCCTCATCTGTATGAATGTCCTTATCTACAGAATAAGCCAAATATATATATATAAGTAATTAAGCCCAAGATGCAAAGCCATAGGTTTGATTTTCCCACAAGGATAGAAAGTACAGCAGGATGAAGCACTGTTAATTGCACATGTTGTAACAAACACACAATGCTGACCTGAGATAAGAAGTAGCCATTCGTCAAGCCTTGAGATGCACTCAGCGATGAAGATGAATGGCCACCAAGACCTCCCAGCAACGAACGACCCACTGAGAACATCCCAAAATTAGCCGTAAGCTCTGATTGCATGAACCATAGATTGAACAATTAAAGCGCAATTTAAGTTCATGTTCCAAAAGGCAATCCATGCAGACAGAGGATTCCACCATTGAACACATTCCATTATCAAAACAACAGAAATAAACAAATAATCATTCAAGATCTCGAGCTTAATGCTCCAAAACCATTGTCCATGGAGTATCCACAAATGGAAGAGATAATCACATCATACTTATTATTATGAACATGCATGCACGGAATCCTGAAGCTTCTGAGTTCTGATGTGTCAACAGCACTCCGTGTTGATTAACATCAGCAAGTTGAACCAAGTTGAAGGCTATATTTCTTTACATATACAGTTTCAGCAGCCTCCATAAGGCACCTCAGTAAATTAATAAGTCCCCAGATATATCCCGCATCTCACATAAAGGAAGATAGATTGCATAAAATCTAGCTTGCCTGGTTGACAGCGTTCTTAGAGTTCTGAATAATTCAACACTTACATATCACCCAGTTGGACTGCACATTCAGAAATACACGAAAAAGAGAATGCATTTATCATTTCAAATGCATGGAAATTGTAGAACTAGAACCATTGGGCTTCTGATTTTGTTAAGTTAAATGTGATCCTGACAACATTCTACATCATCCAAGCTTCCAATGTCCTCTCATTTCTTTCTGGCATTCAGACAGGTCCAAAGCATTACAAAGAAACGGCCCCGACGGATGGGGATGTGAGCTGAAGCAGCAACAGAGGCGACACTGTTGCGAGGAACGGTAGCGCTGGAGAAACTGTATTACCTTGAGAAATCTGGGAGGCCATCCCAATAGATGCAGCCGCCAGCTGCTCCACAGTCCTTCAATAAACAATCAGGGGAAACAATGAAGACGAAGAAATTTTCAAGGGGTAGATTTATAATTTGTTTCTCTCGAGAACGTGAAAGCAGGCAATGGGAATGGGGAGAGGGAGGGCGGATCAACCTCGGGACTGTGAAGAGGGAACGGCTCGACTGGAAGCAGGGCGGCTCGATCATGCGAAGGGGAGAGGCGGAGGATCCGAATCCGCACCAGGATGTGGATGCGGACGATCTGGAGGATGACGCCAGAGCCCTCGTCAGCCAGCCGTAGCGAGCAGCCATGTCCGAGCAACGAGTCACTGCCCCAGGAGGTCAGAGCTAGGGTTTAAGGTTTAACGGAGTGGGGAAGGCGGAAGAAGCAAGCTGCAGTGCGGATGGCTGGACGAGAGGGGGAGAGAGTATGCAGAAGGAAAAATGGAGCAGGCCCAGCCCAGAATTTTAGCCCATAAGCAGGCCCAATGGGCCTCTAAATGCTCAGAGCAAGGGTTTAAGGTTACCAGGAGTATTCGTGTTCTACTAAAGTCTAAATGCTGTCCCCTTAAGCATAATCCGACACTGACCCAATTCTCGACTGGGTTTGAGATTTTTAGAATCTGCCAGACTGGATCGAGATGGAGGATAGTCGCGGGTCCAAATCCAACCCATCAACCGGCTGGTGTGGTCCATATTTCACGCGGAGGGAGGATTGGCTCATGAGGCTGATGGAATAAGTGAGAGGGATGAAGGTACATCATGTGATCAGCAGAAAAAAGCAGATTGATCAAGATCCAGCTGTTGTTCAGGCATACACGTTTACGTGTGGTCAATAATTGAAAGCAGAGGGAGGATCAATCATGGGGAAAAATGTGCATGTGGGTGCATGTACATGCAAACTAAGAAAGAATCATATGCCCTTTTTGTTAGGAAAAGAACATTTTTATATGTATATCAGCAAGTATACAGAGTCGCTTCTGGAATTGACAAATCTATTATGAACTTCAGTGGGGACCTGTGGTTATAATCTGGCAAGTCAATGAAGGTAAAGCCATATAAGCTAGCCGGAGCTCACGTAATTGGATTAAAATAGCAGGTGCTATATACTCCAATGCATGTAATGTTCCACCACCACCACCACCTTAAACTTAAAAAGTCGGTAGAAGGAGATGCATAGTTAAGTTGAATGGACAAAAATGAAAATGGGCAGATCTGTCTCAATAATTCAGGAAGAAATCATGTGACTATGAAAGCTCATCAAACCCCTCCAAGAGGTTCTTATTGCATCATCCGAGCTGTCTCCCTCAGGCGCCAACCAACCACCAGCATAAGTTATAATAACGCAAAAGCCGAGAGAGAGGCAGAGGGAGAGAGTTTTTATTCAGGCAAACCTAATACCAGAGATGATCACGCTCATGTCCCTGCTGGCATCTGAGACAGACAACCTTTTTTTATTTTTTATTTCCTAACGTTGTCCTACAAGATGAACTCAATGATGGGGACACGCAACGACTGAAGCTCCCAGCAAGAGCAGCCATCCGCCTCAAGTCCATTGCACAAGAGGTGATTAAAACTACAACTAACCGACTGCTCATTAGAAGCAACTCGCCAAAATATAACACCTAATATCTCAATAAGAAATGACATGACTACAGGAAGCAGAATAAAATGTTTGTGCAGCAATATAACAGAGGAGGCCACCAATAATGTACCATGCGGCACATTATTTATTTAAGTGTTGCCATGTTTGATCTAAAATCTGTTATTGCACAATGCTAGGTCATGTGAAAGAGAAACCAATAACAATCATGGGGAAAAAAAATGCCATCACCACAGCTTTTGGCTAGGGGCTTGAAGAGCTTAAAACCAGAGTAGTGTGCATTACCAAACGAAGAGTACATAATATGTGCATAGCATTATCCTTCCCTATAATACATCCACATATAAGAAGTGACGACATAAAACATAAGACTAATAACTTGAGCTCTGACAGATTCACATAGTCAGGATTGTGCATTCTTAACAAGCATATGCCCAAGATATAACAACCAGCAGATGCATCTTGAACCTCGAATTTCAACCGATAAAGGTAAGATACTTGCTAAATGGAGATTGACCGAAAGACCAGTCGCAATAACCTTCAAGATTATGCTAGACAGGTTCCGCATTCTGCTGATGCCAGGGTTGGTTCAAAACTGTTTTCTCCAGTCCTAGGCCTTCCGAAAGGGTGCATATTCCCTTTCTCGTCATTCCCTTTGAGTACTTGTGTTTTCACTGAAACCACACAGAGAACAACCATGCATCAGTCAAGTGATTCATCAAACTAAAGATGGAAAAAATATAAGTTAAAAACAGAAAACGGTCTAATAATACACTAGCCCAATACGAATGCTTGGTCGAAACACGAGCACATTAAGGTCAGCAGCAAGTTCATTCAACTTAAGAGCAGGCAGGCAATAATCATGAAGACATATTGACAATGAATCCACAGAACAAATTGAGAAATTGAATCAACCCCTGACGGAGAGTACAAGTATCTTAATCCTTCCAATTATAAGCAGAAAGAGGGCTGATATAAATCAATAGATCAATAAGAAAATCCAAACAAAATATGCATGAAGCGCTAGCGAACAAGTGCAACAGCTAGCACCCAACAAGCTAACTCATTTTATCATTAGCTATAGTTGATTTTCAGCCAACTGGATCAACGATGGCAAAAATAAAAATAAAAAACTAATATATACCTCATTGACCATATTCGATTGTCAGAAGGAGTTCATTTCCAAGCAGTAGGTCCGTCTTTTGACCAGAATCTGGGCTGCAGTCCCATAGGGTTCTTCAAAAGCCGTCGATAGCCAAGACCCCTCGGAGGCTTCATTCTTCACTGCTGGTTGCTCGCTGGGTCTGATGGCGACAAGAGTTGCCCCCTTTAGCACCATCCCATTGGGTAACTCCAAGCAGGGCGCGTACCAAAGCCTCATATTTAGGGCAGGGACAAGAGTTCTCCTTGAGGCTGAAGAGACCGATAAGGGCTTAACTCTAAGCTCTTCTAGCTGATCCCGGTTCATACACAGCATTCCCTGTCCATCAGCATCGGTCAACACCAGACTATCGAGCGTCTTATGCTCTGTGATGATCGGCTGAAGCAAATAGTGTCTGGCAGATGCGGCAATAAGAGAGCTTATAGTCCAGACTACCCTAAGCTTTAGACCCCCGTTGGAATAGAATGATTCAGGTAAACTTCCGTTATCATCTGCGGTATTGCTGCTTGAGCATAATTCATCAAACCCATCGTCAAAACCAGCAGAACCTTCGGAGTGAATCACCAAGGATGCTCCTAGGATGACACAACTGTCAAGGGTGGACCCAAAATCAGCCCGCCATTTCAAGAGAACCCCATCATCGATACCCAATTCCCCGCTTGGGAGCTCAATACGGAGGTACCGAATCTCATTGAAATTCCTCAAAACCTGAGTCGGGGAGTGGTGAGTGACCCCTCCTTGGTCCAACTCGCCGCCATTCTCACTCCCCACGGATAGGGAAGCTGAGGGGGAGAGGCCGTGCAGACCTGAGGGAGCCGGTATCAAAGAAGGAGACCGTTTAGGGCCAAGGAACTGCCCTAGAGCCTGGAGCGGCTTGACGATGTTACCAAGGACAGCCTTGAAGATGGAAGAGATAGGGTTCCGGGACTTATTGCGAGATGAGGGCGAAGAAGGGTCATCATCGGAGATGACACAGTCGACCCGGACAAGGACATTGTCCACTTGAGGTACAAGGGAGTGGAAACGGCGAGAAACGACACAGCAGCGGCCGAGGGCTTTGACATCGGCTACCTTATCAAACACCAGGAGGACGAGAGAGTCTGGCAGGCGGTCGAAGTGGTCCACCGCAGGATGCTCTGTCGCCATGACTGGCTCAACGGGGTGGACCCAGGAGGAGGGGTCGGACGACAGATCCGGGCGGATGGGAGAGGACATTTGATCAGCTGGATCGACCCGACTGGAGGTCATCCTTTGCCTGGGACAGAGCTGTCGGTCGATCAGGGTTTGGCACTAGATGAATGGTCATAAACCCGACAGGAGATCTGAGGTCGGAGCTGGAGACCAGAAGGTCGGGGGGATAGATCCACAAGCCGTTCTCCGCATTAAATTCGACAGTTTGTATCTGCGATAAAGCGTGCAGAGGAGAGAGAGAGAGAGAGAGTGTATTTGTGAGAAACGTGAAGAACAGAATTGTATTTGTCAGTGTACTTAATAATTTGGGTATTATTTCTTTATATATACCAACTAACATTCAAGGTTCTCCTCCAAGTAAATATCTAATATCATAAATTTTTTATTTATAAAATTTAAAATAATTAATATTTTTTAAATTTTATTTATCTCTCATCTCTTTTTTTTTATACTTTTCTTTCTGAAATTTTCTTACGTTAAATGACGTTGTTAATTGAACCCATTGTCAGTCATAAAAGGTGCATAAATTCTTTTTTTAAAAATATTACATATTATAACAGAAAATTGATTTGATTTATATATATATATATACACACACACGAGCAGCAGATTAGCTTGATTATCTAGCAAAGCTAAGTTCTTGGGTGCATAAAACCTCATGAACAAGAAGAATCACACGCACACACTTCTAAATCTCAAATAAAAAATTTAACAACACCCACAGCAACCTTAGCATTCTCTCTTATTTTCCATAAAAATCCCAGAGAACTGAAGGCATCATCACTTCACCCGGAGAACCTCCGCATGGCAAGCGAAGCATAAATTGCAGTATCCATTAAAAAATAAAAAAGAAAAGAAAAGTCAAAGATTATAGTGAGTGTCTCTTACATCCACTTAAAAAAAAAAGAAAAGGCTAAACTGTGGACAAAGTTTAGCTTCAAGGAAGCTACACTGGTGGCTTGCAAGTTGCAGTAAAATAGATTAGAGGATGCTTGGTGGGGGAATATGAAATGCCACATGAGGTCACGACTAACGTCGAGTCGAGCTAGAAGAACTCCGATAGCACATAACATCAAATATGTGCATCACATAGGTAAAATAAACAACGTCCTTGGACTATTTAAGAACTTGGTTTTTACATTTGCCTTTGCTGCAGCATATCACGCCTCGAATTAGAGGTGCAACCCGATTATTTGCATTTTCACTAAGATCCAAATGCAAATATCGTGTACAACGTAAAATCCCGGCTGTCGGTACATACCCATACTAACAAGAAGTTTGCAATAACATCACCCAATTTCTAGGGGAAATGTCAACGCTCACCAGCATGCTGAATCTTGCAGCATTTGAAACGTAACCAATTTACACATGAAGCCCCAAATGCTACTTATGTGTTCTAAGTGGAAAAACACAAACGTACAGACACAAGCAATTAGCAAATTTTCGTATGCAGACCACTGAGCCACTCGTATAATTAGTATGAATTGCCAGCATTCCACTGCTGTTTAAATTTCCATTGACTAGAAAAGCTTGATGCACGTTTTGTGGCATAACATACAACACTGGCTTAACAATACACGGCACACAGCCACATAGATATACAAGAAAAGAGAGAACTCATGAAAGTCAAGGAACTAATCAATAAATACCGTCAGGATGAGCCTTTTTTTGCATGGCAGTGGGATGATAGGCGTTGAGATCTTGAAGCCCAAAACAGTTGTTTTCATATCAATGCTGCTCATATCGATAAGGATTTGAGGTCACAACCTACAAAACAAAGGACATAACTAATCAGTACTCATTAATCAAGTAGCATCCTTTTTCCTACTGGAACTAGTAGTAACATAATAATAGAAAAACAGCTCACAAATTCTTCAAGAAGGCATCTCGGTTGTCCCTAAGAGTTCATTGGTCTTCAGCACCAGAGGTATAGTAGTCATGAACCATCTTTAGCAGCTTTTGCTTCAAGATCCGCTTGCCCCTTTAAGATTTGCCTTTGATTCTAGGTTGCATAAGATTAATATCAAGGAAATGTATATATATGACAAACTCCATCTGACCCCATTTTACAATTGTAGATAAACAGAAGGCTCAAATAGTTTGGTAAGGAAAAGCTGTTGCATTGCCGCTAAAACAAATTAGCAGTAACATTATATTTCCCAGATGAGCATCACAAGCAAAAGAGCCATCTCTCCAAGCAAACCATCTACGGATGGCACCAGATTTGTCAGGCAGGTATGAATAGCTCCCATCATCTCGCAGATTGCTCATTGCCCAAGAACAGCTCAGTCATCAGTCACAAATAGATGCTTCCCCCTCAACATTTCAGGGATAGATGTGAGAAAAATCACCAAGTTCTGGGTGTTCAACTAAGATAACCTTGAAGAGATTGCTCCCAGGACCATCTGCCCAAATAGTCCAATTTCCTAGTGTATCCTGCATCATTCCCAACCATGTTCAGAACCACAATAACTCATCTGTGAAATAGAGTCATCATGTCAAGTCTCAAAAACTAAGCACCTACAACTACTAAAGGACATTAAGACAGACAGCTATAAGAACTGTACAGATCAACTCGGTAATATATCATGAAAGGGCTGGCATGCAATAGGATATCAGAATTCGGGTTGAAAACAAAAGTCACCATTCACCCCATGGTGTGCTAGTCACCTAGGCACAAGAACAGGCCACAAATCAGATAGAAAGCTTAGCTAGATGCTAACTCGCAATAAGATTAAAATGAATCTAGATGGAAAATACAGGAGGAAAATCTTCAGAATACCATGTTCAACTGGTAGATTGCGACTTATTGACACCAAACCTCCACAGTGCGCTTCTGTGAATCTTGACAGGCTGTACCAATAATAAAGAGCTCAATAGATTTTATTGGTATGCGACACTAGGAGGTATTGTCAAGAGTAAACAGTCCCAGCAAAAAGCACTGCTCAAATGAGACAATTCAGATAAGTTTTGATGATCTAACATCAAGATTAAATAACTTAGTCTTGCACCATATTATAGTGCAGGATTAACAAAATCCGAATTATAACCAAGACAACAACATGTCAGGGGGTAAAACATGACTCATGATCTGATAACACCGACAGGGACCCATCAGAGCTGGAGGTATAAAATTACATAAAATGATTAAAGCAATGACGATCTCAATTCTCCACTGGTATTGTGGAGAATATCTATTACATTGTAGGCAAATCCTTCTCATCTACAAGGTCTCAGTTGCATAAATAATGCCCATTTCCAAAGGTGGTCGGATGTATTCATGCTTCCATCTTTCGCAAAAATCTCAGGAAAAGTCCATAGCTTGTTCATGGAACAGACAGAAAAGCAACTAAAATTACAACTTGAACTGTAGACAGCATTACAGCTCAAAGATAAACTGAATGCACCAGCCACTATAGCAAAATGCAGTTGAAAGTCAAGGATCAGATGTTTATGCACTAATCTATCAGAAGAAGCAGCTGGTGCCACCAATAATGTACCATGAAGCAAATTTTTTATCCAAAAGCTAATATTGCGCTACACTCGGTCATGTGAAAAGGAAAGCAATAAAAATTATGAAAAAAGGCCATCGCCATAGCATTTGGCTGGTGGGCTTGAAGTGCTTAAAACCAGGGCAGAGTGCATTACATAATGAAGAGTACATAGTATGTGCATAGCATTAATATCCTTCCCTACGATATATTCACATACAAGAGACAACACATAACATAAGACTAGTTACTAGAGCTCCGACAACTTCCCATAGTCAGGATTGTGCATTCTTAACAAGCATGTGCCCCAGATAAAACAAGCAGCAGATGCATCTGGAATCTTGAACTTCAAATGATAAATGGACCGAAAGACCAGACACAACAGGCGGCAAGATTATGCTGGACGGGTTCCCCATTCAGCTGATCTAGGGCTGGTTCAAAATTGTTTTCTGCAGTCCTAAGCCTTCCAAAAGGATGCATCTTCCCCTTCTTGTCATTCCCTTCAAGTATCTTTGCTTTCATTGAAACCACACAGAGAACAACCACACATCAGAAAAGTGATTCATTAAACTAAAGATGGAAATATATGTTGAAAACAGAAAAAGATCTAAGAAAGCTCTAGCCCAATGTGAATGATTGGTCAAAGCACAAAAGTATCAATGTCAGCAGCAAGTTCATTCAACTTAAAAGAAAGAAAGTAATAATCATGAAGACAATTGACAATGAATCCACAGAGCAAACTAAAGTATTAGTATCCTAAATCTTTCCAATTATCAACAACGTAACGGACAGATATAAATCACTATACCAATATGAAAATGCCAACAAAAAATGCATTAAGCAGCAACAACTACGATCCAATAAGCAAACTCATTCTATCATTACCTATAATCTATTTTCAGCCAACTCCATCAACAATGGCAAACAAACATGAAAATTAATGTATACCCAATTACCATATCTGATAGTCAAAATGAGTTCATTTCCAAGCAGTAGGTTTGTCTTTTGACCAGCATCTTGGCTGCAGTCCCATATGGCTCCTCAAAAGCAGCTGATACCCAATACCCCTCTGAGACTTCATTCTTCACTGCCGATTGCTTGCTGGGTCTGATGGCGACCAGAGTTGCTCCCTTTAGCACCATCCCATTGGGCAACTCCAAGTAGGGCGCATAACAAAGCCTCATATTTAGGGCAGGTACAAGGGTTCTCCTTGAGGCTGAAGAGACAGATAAGAGCTTAACTCTAAGCTCTTCCAGCTGATCCCGGTTCATATACAGCATTCCCTGTCCATCAGCATCGGTCAACACCAGACTACCGAGCATCTTATGGTCTGTGATGATCGGCTGTAGCAAATAGTGTCTGGCAGATGCGGCAATCAGACTACCGTAAGTTTTAAACCCCCGTTGGAGTAGAATGATTCTGGTAAACTCCCGTTATAATCAGCAGCATTGTTATTTGAGCATAACTCATCAAACCCATTGTCAAAACTGGCAGAACTTTTGGAATGAATCACCGAGGATGCTCCCAGGATCACACAACTATCAAGGGTGGACCCAAAATCGGCCCGCCATCTCAACATAACCCCATCATCGATACCCAATTCCCCGCTTGGAAGCTCAATACGGAGGAACCGAGTCTCACGGAAATTCTTCAAGACCCGAGTGGGGGAGTGGTGACTGACCCCTCCTGGGTCCAATTCGCCGCGATTCTGACTCCCCACGGCGAGAGAAGCTGAGGAGGAGAGGCCGTGCAGACGTGAGGGAGCCGTTGTCAACGAAGCAGACCGTTTAGGGCCGAGGAACTGCCGCAGGGCGTGGAGCGGCTTGACGATGTTACCAAGAACAACCTTAAAGAAGGAGTAGATGGGGTTCCGGGGCTTATCGGGAGATGAAGGCGAAGAGTAGTCGTCGTCGGAGAAGACACAGTCGACCCGGATAAGGACGTTGTCCGCCTGGGGGACCAAGGAGTGAAAACGGCGGGAAACGACACAGCAACAGCCAAGGGCTCTGACATCGGCGACCTTATTGAACACGACGAGGAGGAGGGAGTCGGGCAGTCGGTCGAAGTGGTCCACCGCGGGATGCTCGGCCGTCATGACTGGCTCGGGGACGATCCTGGAGGAGGAATTGGAGGCATAGGTGGATGAAAGATCTGTGCGGATGGCAGAGGACATTTTATATGGGGAATCGACACAACCGAGGGTCGCTAAGAGAGTGTGGACAAGGCGACCGTATCTGTCCGTCGCTAAGAGAGTGTGGGGGTGACAGCCGACAAGCCACCCATCATGAGCTCATCTCGTTGGTGCTCGACTCACCGAGCCGAGATGCCATTAACTAACCTTTGTAGAGGAGGAGATCGGAGGAGGTTGTCTACGTTTTCGTAGCTCGATTTGGATCTTCATTGTCGGGTACAGTAATCAGCGTCATTCTCGATTCCGTGTTATAAGCATCCCGGATGGATGAATGATGTAAGTAATGGTCTGACCGCTATGGGCTACGGTACTCGAACAGGGATCGAACCTTAGGTAGTCCCTAACCCATCCCCCGGGGCAGATCGGGACGCATGCCTGACATAGTTACTGCTCCCTCAACTCAGCTCATGGAAGGTACAAAAGGCATCTGTATCGTTCACATTCATCTTCATCTAGAGCAATGGGCCAAGAGGGGGAAGAAAGAAAGTGTTCAGTTTTCATGGTGTTCGATGATTTAGGCGGTCTGAACAAACAATAGAGGTGACAACGAAGGCAGAGCGACCAACACGGGTTCGATAGAATGAGTGGATATCCATAGAGCAGCTTTTATATTAGATTCAATCTTTTGGTGTTATAGGTGAGAAATTTTAAATATTTTTTTATTAGATATGAGAGAAATTTTAAACAGAATATAAATTTATTAGTATTTTTTTTACAGAATTTCAAAATATTTTATGAGTGTAGGCACAGGAAAGAGTTAGCTAATTTGACAAGATATCATGTAACTGATAAAAATATATTATAATTAATTTAAATTTAAATTAAATTGATCAACTAAGAAGATAAAATATTATTAATTTTTTTTATTCATAATAAATTCGACTCATATTCTTGGAAAAAAAAAGAGGGAAAGGGAAGAATCATTTGGTTATGATATTATCACCAATAACAATTCTATTATCTGCATACTCCTCGCTTCTTAATTCCTCTCAGGCACGCGGACCCCTTCCGAGGCTGGGGGCTCGACAGAACGGGCCAAGATCCAATATCTTGGGGCGACAGAAAGGAAAAAATAAAAGCCAGAAAGCCGAAAAACAAAAACTGAACCGGACCGACTTAGAAAACCGCCTTTAGATTTACTAGAAATTTGGATGATTTTTTAGTCATAAGAAAACCGGTCCTAAAAAGTAGAGGCATGCACTAGCCCAACCCAACCAACTCTTATACTTATAGTTAATAATTTATTTATTTTATCATTATAAATTTAAATTGAATTCGATCTTAAATTAATATACTTTTACATCATCACTTCTACTAAAAATAAGATTAACCATATATTTTTAACACATCATTTTTTTAATTTTTTTAAATATAATATTTAACTTGACTTATTATTTAGATTAGTAAAAAATTGTGGCTCCCCGAAAAAGTAGCAGATCACTTTTCATTCAGTAAAATGATTTTGTTAAAAAAAAACCGAATAAAAAACAATAAACCCAATAATTGGATGAAAAACCCACCCATAGGCCGTAAGGGCCGCAGAGAATTAACAGTTCTAGGGCATTGATTTATCAGGATTCAGGGAACTGCTGCTTGGTTCTCGGAAGCTCTCTCCTTGATTTTGAGGTACGCCATGCTTCTTCTCCTCTTCGCTTTCCTCTTTAAAGATTCTCAATAAAATGGAGCAGTTTTTTTTCCCCCGATGAACGGCTGCTGTGATTTGTGAGATTCTAATTAACGCTGCAGTTTGTCTCTGCTGAACTTTGCATCGAGGAGTCCCGTCTTGCAATGGATCGGCTTCGTTTGAGCTGATGATTAGCTCTTGGTACTAGTACAGCCTGGTCCGTGTCTATATGTCTGTCTATTTCGCTTCTCCGATCGCTGGCTCTCACATATGGTGGTTTTTATTCATCTGTTTGTCGATGCATTTGTTCTTAAGGTCGATGATTACATGGATGCTCGAATTGCACGAATTACATCGACATAAATACATGTATGCAATTTGCAGTGCTTCGGTCGATGATTCGGAATGGAACATGGAGCACGGTCTGCGACTCCTGAGACTGACTCGGGCAAATCGGACCCCGTGTCCCAGGTAAAGAATTTGCTCTTCCGCCGGATGCTCGTCGGAATCAAAGATGGCAGGTTCTTCCTGGGCAACTTCTACTGTTTGGACAAGCAAGGGAATATCATTCTCCAGGATGCCATGGAGCACCGCAGCGCGAGACGGTCCTCTCCTTCCCCGATGGAGCAGAGGTGTCTCGGTCTAATCCTCATACCTTCATGGTGCCGGACCTCCTGTCATGTCGATTGCTCCATCGAAGAAAGGTTGTCACTCTTATCGCTCCAAGAATCATGACTTAACTTCTTATGTATTTCAAGGGCTTCTTATCAATGTTTTGTCTTGCTGTGATTTGCTTGAAGTAGCAAATATCAAACAAAATACAGAAGAGTTGGCAGCGTGCTTCCCCACTTTGCCTGCAGGCAATGGTAGATGAAGTACATTTATTTAGCTTTGCTTTCTTTATCTTTCATTTCATCTTCCCAGTGGCCTGTCGGGATTAGGATAATGGATCTTCGGCTTGTGAGGCTGCTGGTGCTAGCATTAGAGCTACATCTGCACTTGAACACCTGCATTTGCCATCTTCCTAACTTCTCCATGCTCTTGAACCCAAAGATAAGAACTCTGGTCCCAGTGATGTGGCTCATGAGCACTAATAATGGGCTGGTCAAGTTGTGACCCATTGTCTTGTATAACCCGGTTTGGCTAGATGGATGGGCGTCGATTGTGTGTACTGTGTCTAATTTCCTTCATTTGAGGAGAGTCTTACAGATGTAAGACTACTAGAAATGAGGGAAAGTTGAACTCCTTGATTTTGAAGGCCTTTTTGGTGAGGCATTGACGAGACTGATTCCTTAGTCAATTGGGATCAGTTTAGTCGATGCAGAACCCAGTGGCAGCAAAGATCTCTCCTTGTTCCCTCATGGCTAGTCGAGTCTAAGCTCGGCCCATCGTTTTCGACTGTGCTCGGTTTTTGGCTCCATATAGGTTTGGCAATCGGCCCCACCTATCCCCCGAGGCAAAGCTACGCTCAAAGTCAAACTGAAAGGCCAGCGCAGCACAGTTGGGGCTATCAATCCAGTTCAAGGCTCAGGACCGAAATAAACATTGTCGAGTGGAAATAGGTTTTGTTATCAAAAGGTAAGTAATTAACTTGGTCAAGTGATATGACTTGTCAGTATTATCCGTGATCTGAAGAGGAGAGGTACGATCAGCCATGAGCAGACAAGAAGCACGTTTTGTTTGCCCCACGTGAGATATATATATATGTGTGTGTGTGTGCTAAACGCATAATATGCTTAATTCAAGCTCGCATCTTGCCCTCCTGCTGGTCTTTAATTGTTAACGATCATTTTGTACATTGAAAAAGATTCCAATCCGATACTTGGGATGATCCATTGCAGCAGGGGCAACTTACAACTGCCATCCCGATGATTCCACTGCCGAGAATCGGAAACAGAAGCGACACCCGCAAATCGCAGCGTTGACGATATGTCAGAGAGCCAGGTATGTAGTCTGGCACCGGGTGACAGTACAGAGAACAAATAGAGAGAGGCGAAGTAGCCATGAATAGCAGAGTACTACCCATCGATAGAACAGATTGAGAGCAAGTCAAAGCAGAGATTATTGAGCCTCACAGTCTCGCGGTTATTCCCGATCACAAAGCAGGAACTTGAAGTCAAAGAGATCGGGTTATTGAGGAACCAGCCAAGCTTTAAAAATCGATGGGAGCCCCCATCACTACCTGCTTCTTCTTCTTCCCTTTTTAACCTTCTCACAACCGAGGAAGGATATGAGGTCGGTCCCACTCGGTGACGACATGGTTGCGGGTGATCTCCTTCAACGAACGGCACCCGCTCAATGCCATTGTCAGCTCGAATTCATCCCTGAGCATCTGAAGCACTTTTCTGACTCCCGCCTCCCCTTCTGCTGCTAACGAGAATAGCACCGGCCTTCCAATCTATAGAGAGCATGGGCAAAAGGAGAAACGGCCAATTCAGTCTCGTGTATCAGACGATAAAGGAGATAAGCTAGTAAAAGATACGGATCGAGAGAGAATATTGGACGCTCTAAGAGCACTCATTAGTCACCCAGTTGGCAGACCCAATGGATAAATGATTAGCAGCTCAATCACCGATGTCAGGTCCTTTTGCCGAAACTGTATTCTGGCCAGTGCACTTAATGAGCCGTGTCGAACCTCACAGTCAGACACGGTCAATTTTACACCTTCAGTGTGGTCCAAAACATTTTCTTGATTCACAGGGGGAATTCATCGTCGATACTCACAAATACACCAGATGCTCCGAGAGCGAGAGCCTTGAAGACATCGGTCCCACGGCGAACTCCACCATCCAGGAAGACGGGAACCCTGCCCTGGGCAGCTTTCACAATCTGTCAATTCATCTCAGCAGATAAGGTTTCATCAGGAAGAAATCCAAAGAAGAAAAGCATTTAAAAGTTTCTAAACCAAAATTGATGAAAAGTGGGAGCAGAGTATCAAATAACAAACACCTCTTCTAGAGCCACGATTGTTGCAGGGACATAATCGAGTTGACGGGCACCATGATTGGAGACGATGATTCCAGATGCTCCAGCTTGAATTGCAAGCCTCGCTGCAATGTTGTTCAGCCCAAAAATTAGTAATTTAGGCATGCTCGACAAATCAGAAGAAAAAATTTCTATTCTATTGTTTATTGTTCAGGTGGGTTTTCAAGTTTCCTCACCATCTTCAGCAGTCATAATACCCTTTACCAGGATGGGAAGTGAGGTGATTGTCTGAAGCCATTTGACATCCTGCCCAAATTACCCCAAAACCAAACATTTTCATATTAGTTCAAGAAAATGTTTCATAAGGAAAATTCAATATTTCGAGCATTAACATACATATATATATATATATATATATAAGTTCTGACCTTCCAGCTCAGAGTCCTGTCGACTTGTCCAGCAACGTAAGAGGCCAACCCAGAATCATCAGTCTGCAGACAAATATGACATGAAAAATGAACATCAATGGAACATAATAAGAATGACTGTGAGAGCTAATGTCCCAAAGTTGAACGTCACTTGCCTTGTCCAACTTTCCAAGATCCAGCCCCTCAAAGTTCTTCAATGTCAGGTGCAGTGGAAGAGTGAATCTGAACATGACAGGATCAGCGATTGAGTTCAGCATCTAAAGCAATGTTAAAAGAATTGCTTAAGAATGAGTTGGAGAAATTCACATTCTCAGTGGACTAACCGGTTCTTGATATCAGCTTCCCTACGGCCAAGCCTTGGGGTATCCACTGTGAGGGCAATGGCCTTGAACCCAGCCCTTTCAGCTCTCTTTACCAGCTGTGTCACCACATTCCTGTCTTTGTACACCTAGCACCACAGAAAATAGAGTCTCTCAGTCAACTTCAGTTTGGAAATTATTTTAAGTAGCATTCATTGATATTGGCAACAGAAGAAGCGATATAAAATGGTGAGTAACTTGAACAAAATGTAAAATCAACTAAAGAGTGATATAAAGAAGTGCCACTAAGTTACTCACGTAGAGCTGGAAGAAGCGAATTCCAGGTCCAGTTGAAGCAACCTCGTCAACACTCGAGGTGCCCCATGAGGATAGCGTCTGAAATAACAGCATGTGAATGTAATGAATGAAATGGAACCACTTATGCTTGTAACTCGTGATCCAAAGAAGTAATGTGGTGAATCCAGGGTGGGGGGAATGGAGGAACACTGATAAAACCTCAAATTGAACTTGGAGAGAAGGGAGAGAGACATGATACCATGATTGTGCCTGCAGCTGATGCTGCCCTTGCTGTCGCATACTCTCCTGTAGGAAAATCATTCTTCAAATTAGAGATGTAAACTGATTATTTGTATTTTCACTAATATTCAAATGTAAATCTTGTGTACAATATAAAATCCCGGCTGTCAGTACAGATCAATTCTAAGAACAAATTTACGACATCAAATTTCTAGGGAAATGTCAAGGTTCACCAGCATGCTGAACTTTGCAGCATTTGGAGTATAACCACAGTATGTATTGACACATGAAGCCTCAAATGCTATTATGCATACCCAATCGAAAAACGGATGATTTGAACAAAGTATAGACACAAGCAACTAGGTACATATTGTATGCAGAACATGGCACTTGTATAATTAGCATAGAATGCCATCACTCAGTTGTTTAAATTTTCGTTGACTAGAAAAGCTTGATGCAAATTTCATGGCGTAACATACAACACTGGCTTAACATCATACGGCATTCAGCCACATAGATACAAGAAAAGAGAAAACTCATGAAAGACGAGAAACTAATCAATATATACCGTCAGGATGAGCCATTTTTTGCATGGCGGTGGGAGCAATCATGATAGGCATCGAGATCTTGAAGCCCAAAACAGTTGTTGTCATATCAATCCTTCTCACATCGATCAGGATTCGAGGTCGGAACCTATAAAACAAAGGACAGAAATAATCAGTGCTGAGTAATCAAGTAGCATCCTTTTTGCCTACCGGTACTAGTAGTAACATAAGAATGGAGAGACAAAACAGCTCACAAAATCCTCGAGAACGCATCCCGGTTCTCCCTAAGAGACCACTGGTCTTCAGCACCAGAGGCATAGTAGTCATAAACCATCTTTGGCAGCTTTTGCTTCGCGATCTCCTGATACTCCATGACGTTTGTGATCTCCATGTTTTCAGGAGGATGGCTTGCGCTTCTTTCACTGTATTTGCAAAATGATCACAATCAGCTCATCAGGTAAGACTTCAAAATTGATGCCAATCCTGTTTAACTAATCACTAGGATAAGGGTCGGGTCAATAATCGGGATTGAGTAATATGCAAAACTCAAACTACATGCAGATTGTCGGGTTTCATGAGCAAACTAAAGCCTCTGCCCAAGAATAAGCTGACAGAAACAGGGAACAGAATTCATGGTTTCATGAAATAAAGCCGTGGAGAGCGTCAAAACTAACACACCATGGACAATCGGTCTTACAATAGCAGCAAGCTTTATATCATATAAAAACCACGACGGCTGATTTACACCAAACGATCACCGTATTCATATACCCGGAAATTAAAAAGGCAAGACTTTCCAGATAAAATCACCGTATTCATATCTCAGGCTTAAAATTTTATGGAACTGTCATGACCTTTTAATCTACACAACACGGAGTCATGATGAGATGCAGCCAACAGAAATCAAACCCAACACTAGCTAGCCACAAGAATGACCAGTTCAAGGCAAAGACACAATACAAACAGAGTATATGAAGATGGCGAGGGAGGGGAAGGAGAAGAGAATAAAGAAGAGACCTTTGAGCTCGTGGGCAGAATGAAATGAGCAGAGCAGAAGGGCGGCGAGACAGAGACAGTGTGTGTGCGCGCTCAAAGGAGGATCATATAATAGAGCAAATAATGGCGAGGTGTAGACAGAGAGAGAAAGGATCCTTACGTAAGGTGAAACAGACAAAAGGAGAGTAGTGAGAAGAAATGGAGCACGAGAGGCCAGGGCAGGGCAGGGCAGGGCAGGGAGTGCGGTAGAAGGACAAGAGAAGGGCTAATGAGGCAGATGAAAACGATGAAGGGATGCAGAAGCAGCCGAGAGGCGGAGGTAGACAGTGAAGAGGGGCACGTGCGGATTGGTCTCTCGGGTCGAGAATTTGAAGCCAAATTCGTTTCCAAGGTTGAAAAGTCTGCGGTGGTGTGGCGTTGAATTGGAGACCATTTTTGTCCATTTAATTATCTTTATCAAAAAAGAACTATTTATCAAATTATAGATTTACCATGCTAAGAATCATCATTTTTAAAATCGGGTCAAATCTAGAATTAATCAAGGTATGGATTCATAGGTTCATGAGTAATATGAACAGTACATTAATAAATAATATTAATAATATAATTTAATTATAATTCATAAAAAAAATATATTAATATAATCATTATATTAATATTAGATTTAACATAAAATATAAATTTAAATATAATATAATAAAATAAGTATATTATAATTTTTTTATTTTTTTATTTTAAGTTGACCAATTTTCTCATCGGTTCGAACCTAATTGGGTTCGCTAGTCCGATTAGGAATCGGCCTGTTAAACCGAATTTGATCTAATTTAAAGTGCAATTGGTTATTTATGGGAACTAGACCGGCCGAGTAGCCATTTCTGATCGAATGGGCCAGCTTGGTCCGGTTTTTACAACTATGCTAAGAATAATAAAAATGCTCCTATCTCCCATTAAATTGATAGTTGGAAATGCAACATGGTACTGGATATCTTATCCACTCCATAAATTGACCAGTTTGAATCTAAATTTATCATTAATTGAATTTTTAGATATAATATGATATATATATATATAAAATAATTAAGACTGCAGTGTCTATGAAGATACATACATATATATATTGCTTAAGGAAATATTATAATATAAAAGCTTTTTTAAGGTTAATGAGCCTATCGTTTTCTGTTGACGTATTCTCAGGAGAATATTCTCACAGCAGAGACCATTTGACCTTTTCCAACAACGTTCGCATGGTGAGTTGAGGTGAGGTGGCATGCAAATCAAGAAACTACAATTGATCAATAGAGACAAAAGGAGTATGGTGAACAGATGGGACAAAGTCAGTCTGTCATGGCTCGGAATAATCTATTCAATATCATCTCTGGGCAATTCTTAATTACAATTTGGTTACGTGCAGACGGGGGTCACGGGGCTGCCGAAGGCCAATTTCATTGGAACTCTGCTTTGAGAAAATTGAGCAAGAGATTTGGCCACTTTTGTCTCCCCTCCCTTTCAGATTGCCCCCACCACCTGTCATCAATCTATATCACATGTATCTTTCCTAACCTTAGTTTGTTGTGTGCATGTTGGTCGTATTCTCCTGTCAATCTTCAATCCTGTGGGCTCTGAGGAAAAACCAGACCACGAAACACCAGCAGTTTTGACAGCACTTCCATTCACTGTGTTTTCCTCTGTCTGCACCGTTCGGTGTCCAGGAACACTCGAATCGATTGGAAGCTCGTCGGAGATGTAAGTTGTAAAGTTTCGGCGAGTGTGTTACTGATCTGATAATACGATTGACGAAGAAGGTTCATGGTCTGTTAGCATTGCTGCAGTGCCACCTGACCCTGGCTTGCTATCGCCGGGAAAGGAAAGTTGGACCTGCTCCCCGAGTGAGTCGATTGGACCTGTTTGAGCACGACAGACCCGATTTTTGTTAAGCTCATAGGCGGTAGGCTCCCATCTCTGCACACCATGCATAAGGAAGTGGCGATATCGCGATGGCTCTAAATCAATTTTCTCTACGATATAAGCTCAGTGGCATCAGATGAGACTATGAAGAAGCACATCCTCGTTTTGGTTGTGGTTCTTTCTAGAATATACTCTCCTGTACTCTGAGAAGCAACCCCATGTCGAGACATCCTTTCAAGCATTGCCTCTGATTCGACCTCTCATAAGATTAATGCCAAAGAAATGTATAGCTATGACAAATCCATCAGATCCCATTTTATAACTCTGGATAAACAGAAGGCTCACATAGTTTAGCAAGGAAAAGCTGTTGCACTGTGACTAAAACACATTAACAGTAACATTTCATTTCCAAGATGAACTTTATATAACCATCACAAGCAAAAGAGGCGTCTCTCCTAGCAAAGCATCTACCGGCACCAGAACAGGCAGCGGCAGGAATGAATCGCTTTCATCATCTTGCAGGTTGCTCCTTGCCCGAGAACTGTTCAGTTCTCAGTCACGAATCCATGCTTCCTCCCTGTATGACGGTGGCGGGACTCTTCTCATTTTAAGGGTAGCTGTGAAATAATCACCGAGTTCTGGATGTTTAACTGAGATAGCTCGGATGAGATTGTTCCCAGGAGCATCTGCTCTAAATCTAATATCCCAATTTCCTAGCATATCCCGCAATCGTTCTCAACCATGTTCAGCAGCAGAGTAACCCATCTGTGAAATGGAGTCAGCACGTCAAGTCTCAAAAACTAGGCGGCTAGCCAGCTACGACTACCAAAGGACATTAAAACAGACAGATATAAGAACTGCACAGATCAACTCCACAATATAATATGAAAGGGCTGGCATGCAATGGCTTATCAGAATTCGTTTGAAAACAAAAGTCATTCATCAACCCACGGTCTGTTGGTCATCTAGGCACAAGTACAGGCCGCAATAAGATAGAAAGCTTAGCTAGATGCTAACTCACGATAAGATTAAGATGAATCTGGATGGTTACTACAGAAAATTTTTCTTCAGGGTGGCATGTTTAATCAAGATTCTAGGTAAAGATTGCGACTCAATGACCCCAAACCTCTGCGATGCACTTCTGCAAATCTTGAACAGGTTGTAGCATAATCCAGAGCTCAATAGATTTTGTTTGTATCCAAGACTAGGAGGTATCGTCAAGAGTAGACTATCCAGTAAAGAGCACTGCTCAAATGAATATATTTGATAAGTTCTAATGATCCAACATCAAGATTGGATGACTTAATCTTTCACCTTATTAGAGTACACGATTAACAAAATTTGAAATACATCCAAGCCAGCAACGTTTCAGTGGGTAAAACATGACTCGTGACCAGACAATACCGGCAGGGACCAATCAGAGCTAGAGGTATAAAACACAATAAAATTAGAAGACCTCTGACATAGTCTCAATTCTCAATCGGTGTTGTGCAGAGTACCTATTACATTGTAGGCAAATCCTCGTTATCTACAAGGTTCCAGTTGCATACAGCAATGCCCATTTCCACAGAATGTCGGATGTATCAAGCTTCCATCTTTCGCAAAAATATCAGGAGAAGTCCATAATTTGTGCATAGAACAGACTGAAAAGCAACAAAATTTACAACATTTTTAGCTGGACTGTGTTTCAACTTAACTATAACCTGAATGCGCCAGCCACCGCAGCATATCGCAGTTGAAAAATCGAAGGGGGAACCTGAGGCGGAAGAGGTGATCTACTGACAAGCATCGTTGGTGCCGGTGAATCTCCGGCGACGCGGTAGCGGTTCACTTCTAACCCACTAGGACGACCCCAGCGACACGCGGTCAAGAGACCACTTCAAGTTCATCCACTGCTCAGCCCCACATATGGGTGAAGTGGCCGACCGTCACTATCTCTCGACTGTACACTGCTGCAGCCAGGGTTTCAAGATCCGATCAGATAGCAATGTGGGGGGCGATGCAATCACTCTGCTCTGCTTCGTTCTCGATCCTTAATCAATTCCTGCTCCCTTGGAGAGCAGCGCAAAACCAATCACTTAACAACTAGGCAAGAAAAGGGGAAGAAAAGGAAGGTGTAATCCTGCGTTTAATTTCACCAATCAATTGCGAGTTTTGGTTAATTTTCAAAGTCGTAACCTTGATTAAAGTGATCTACCCCCCCCCCCCCCCCAAAAAACTTGATTTTTAAGTGAAAATACATGAATTTGAGAATATTTACACTTAAATTAATACGGAATCAGTTTTGAGCTCAGATTTCTTTTTCACCTTCATATTTGGTTCCAGAATTGATAGCTCTTTTTCTCCTTTTATGCTGGGAGTCCCTAGTTTTCGAAAGGTTCTTTACTATTCATAGGAAATATTCTAGTTAGAAGGTCTTCTTGAGGAAGGGTTTGTGGCAGATTGGGCTGGTATTGCAGTTTTTTTTGGATAGATTCATTTGCTGAAAACACAATGAAGTTGCAGTAGCATCTGCTGCTAGTATCAATTTGATGTCTTTGGAATTATGTGAAAGCAAGTGCAGCCCTGTGTGTGTCATAATTCTTTCTGGATGGATCACTTTCCTCTTCGATTCTTATTTTCTCTAGCTGACTTCGCATACTTGAAAGTTGGGACGTCATTTCTGTTGCGTTGATGGCTACAGTTTCTTGATTCCGCAAAGGTTTCGACAATTTTGGCTGCCGATCCTTTTTAATTGAACCCTCAAAAGACCTGAGCTGCCAATTCTGATATAGTATACTGCTTTTACTCTCAGACTCTCAGTCATGAAATCCTAGTTTTTGGAGCCCTAAGTGGAGGCCAGGAGTAAGAAATGGACAGACCCTCGGGTCTGCGTCATGGAGGAAGATGTGGGGCCACTATGGAGGATCCTACAAGGTGACCAGAGGCCTGGCTGAAAAGTTCGGAGACCTCCCCGTCCTTGACACCCCAACCGCCGAAAACTCTTTGATGGGAATGGGCACTGCGGCCGCCATGACAGGCCGAAAGGCCGTGGCTGAGGGCATGTACATGGGCACCGTGGAGTGCTCCACTATACATACATCCGGCGGCCAGTTCAAGATCCCGATCCTGATCCGCGGGCCAGGTGGCGTGGGACAGCAGCTTGGGGCCGAGCACTCTCAGCATGTTGAATCATGCTTCCAGTAAATTCCAGGGATTCAGATGGTCGCTTGCTTGTCTCCTTGCAACGTGAAGAGGTCCGATGAACGCTGCAATTAACAGTAGGAGCGAAGTGATTCTCTTCAAGCATGTTCTCCTCTACAGCCTTCAAGGATTCCTGACGAGGAGTGTATGTTCTAAACCTCAAGGAGGCTGAGATGGTAAGGCCCGGGGATCACGTCACAATCCTAATCTATTCTAGGATAAGCTTAGATGCCGACATATTCATGTCACATGCATGTGAATGTGAAGGATCGTCTCAAATTCTCTCATTCAGAACTCATTAAACAAGCATGATTGGAACATGGAAATCTCTAGTTTTTGTGCCTGTGAAATTAGGTACCACGTGATGCGGGCGGCAAAGACCCCGGTGAACGATTAACGAGGGGTATGATCCCGAGGCGATTGGCATCAGGTCACTGAAGCCATTTGACCTCTACACGATTGGGAACTCCATTAAGAAGACCCACGGAGTCGTGATCGTAGAGGACTGACTTCACGAGGGACCGGAGGAATAGGTGCCAGCTTGACTGCGGCCATCACCGACAATTTCCACGATTACCTGGACGCCCCAATCTTGTGCTTGTCCCCACAGGATGTCCCCATCCCATTTGCAATAACACTAGGGAACCGGACCGTGGTCCAGCCCACTCTGATCGTGACAGCCATCGAGAAGCCGTGCCGGTGTGTTCCGCTGACTGTTCAGTGGAAGGAAAGGTAAAACAAACGGTCATCCTGTTTGGAGCAGAAGCAGACAAGTCCTCCCTTGGGGAATTCCGCAGTTTGTCATCTGATACTGTATTATCACAAGGTATTTAGAAAACCAGTTTTATGACTATGGGGAGGGAGGTTTCTAAACTGCCTGAATGTCAAGATTGAATTAGATGAGCTCATCACTGCTTCATGAAGAAACATGCTGCCAGTTTTGCCAAGAGGAGCAAAGTGCTTTCAATATGATATTCAAAAATTGAACAGACCCTAAAAATTTCAAGTTCAAGCTCGATCCACTCATTAAGGGGTCACGTTTAGTAGTTTTCTCCATTCACAATACTCCAAGAAGCATAGTTGAGTCCTGCTTTTGAATATCATTCACCAGAGTAGGTATACCCACGTAAGAGATCAGAGTACAAAGGAGCAGAAACTATGCTGTAAATTTGCTGCAGCCTTGTTCTGTAGTTTTATCCTTTTTATGATCTGAACTCCTCAACTGAAGGGCACGAAGTTTAGAATTGAAGACAAACAAATCATTACCTCCTTATGGTAAGGTTGGTAAGGTACAAGGCAATATTAGGCTAGACTGGAACTGATTTCCTGTATCTCACAAGTCAATGCTACTACAAGGTAAAATCTTCCGATTCTTCGTACTAATAATGCTGTACACATCTGTCTCTCTATGGATGTCTAGCCCTGCCAGGGCCTTCTACACAAACTTCTGTTGAAAGATAGATTGATTGATCGGCACAGTTTAGAAGGATCGTAATTACCTGATGCCAAATGGTTAATGGGTATAATGCTGACGCTCGGTTGAACAGAATGGCCATTTCCACTATGACAGGAGATTTCTCTGAAGAGATTAGCGGGATTGGGCTTCCAGAAGAATGTTTGTCGCGGTATTGACATCGTTCCGGGCCTGCACAAGAGCCTGTATAGCGGAGTTCCTGTCGAAGCCCATGGACACAAGGGTTGCGATGGACCCTTCTGGCAGTTCAGTGCTGGAAGCGACTGAAGGAGGATAGTTTCTCTGCAAAAGAAAATAGATATTATTTTATCAAAAAGAAAACAAAGGATTATATTAATTGTTCTGTTTGCAAGAGCATTAATTCTGTATGTAAAACAACTACATTGAAAGAAGCTACAGCACATAGCTTTCAGATTTTAGAGTTGCTGAAATTCACCTATATCATCAGATGGATATGAGTAATCAATAGAATCATGGACAAAAGAGAGAGATAGATCTACTTGACTTGCCTGTACCAGGCGACCAACATGAGATGGCACACTCCCTGAGATATTTCTAGCTGGTGCAGAAGGTGAACCCGTTGATGGCCATGAAAGCCGGGAAAAGAACGAAGAGATTAGCTCTGGGATCTGCAATGTTAGGAAATAAACATGTAACAAAAACAAACCATCAAATTAACAAGCTCCGGACAGAAGCAAAGACAGTAAAAAGTAGGTAATTTTAAAGCACACTGAAACTAAAAACATGGACATTATGATAAATGATAGTCCTCATTTGTCACCAAATAGGAGCTAAGATGACAAACAATGCAACAATATCTTTGAGAAAGTACAAGTAAACGTTCAAGAAGGACTTGAGGGTGCCTCTTTTTCTTATAAGGTAAAACTACCATGTCTAAAATGCATTTTGCTTGATCATCCAGTTGCTTTTCTTTGGCCAAACATTTGAAGCTAACCGAAGCCAGAAGACAGAGAAACATAAAATTTCATCACCACAAGAATAATAAGCCAACCTTGGACTTGCGGATATAGAAAACATTCAGCCGGTACAAAGTGCCAGCTACAATGCCACAGATCCCTGGTATGATAGATCTTCTCCAAGAAGACAGCAGAAGCTGCAGAATAAAAAAAACCAATTTTCTGCTTATAAGAACAAGAAAGCAGTCATAAAAAGACAATCAAATGATGATAAAATTTACCTGTAAACCAGCTAAATAGATGAAGGACTTATCCGTGAATCGAACACCAAAAACCCGAAACCGTGTTGAAACAGGGATGTCGAAGTAAAAGGGTAGAAAAGATGCAAATATGAGACCATAAGGCCCAGATGTGAGTTTCATTGAGGGATCTGCCCAAATGGAAAAAGAACATTTTCCATCAAGATGCACATATGAGGCCTAGGTAGCTAGTGTAACATTACAAAGAAATAAGATGGATTCAAGTAGAACTTCAAAGTATAAAATAAGTCTGTAATAATGGAGGAAAACCTTTGAATAGTGCTAGGACAATGACTTCAAGGAAAATTGAGGATAGCATGGAGAACAAGATGAAGACCTGCACAATCAAAGATCATGTAAAGAATAAAACTTGTACTATATGATAGCTACTACATGAATTTCAGGGAAAAAACAATTTATTGGTAGCTTTCCCGCAAAGAAAGCAACCAACCCACATAAGACATGCCAAAGTGATGGATTTGTCAAGCACATCATTTAGGCACAATATGATCTATATTACTTTCCCCAACATAATTAGTCAAAATAATACTAAAATCTTGTAGCACCAGCCCAGATGCTATCAGAAGTCACAACAATAGGTAACCCATCCAGGTCCATGTAGCTTCTTGAAGTCATGTCAAGTTGCAAATGATAAGACCACATGTAAATTACAAATGTGATGAATGTTGATGTGACTTATATTCTAAAAAGTGCTTAGATTCCTCATATATAATAAAGCTTGACAATAGCTCACCGAGTATTTATTAGAACCTATCTGTCTCTCAAAAACCCTGAAGTAGTACAAAAGGTACAGTCCAAATGCCAGTTCTGGTGTGGATGAAAATGTTAGCAATGATGCTAGTAATTTCCATAGTTGAAACTTTTGGAAGATATCCTGCCAGCATTGAAAAAAAAAAGGGAAGGACCTCTTGAGCATTCTAGAGGTTAAATCCAAAGCTTAGGAGATAATATTACAGGAAATCAATATTTGAGATACACTCACTACAAAGAGAATAATTTACTCACTACAAAGAGAAATCGATCAGCACCCAAAAGAAAGCTATAAATATTTTCAAGTAGCCAGAAAACAAGAAACACCATCTCCAACAAGAATGAGAAGATAAATGCTATCATGATAAACTTCTTTAAAATCAGACTACGAAAGGAATTCAGTCCTCTCCAGTCAAAAGATGCCAATCCTTTCCCAAATACAAGTGCAAAATCATAGGTCACCTGTCCACTATTTGACTATCTAAATAGTATAAAATATTGAACAGTGCGATCATAAGATCCGATTACATCTCAAGGCAGGAGTTCTTCTCCCCGTGGGACAGAGGTTACTTCTTACAATTGCCATGGCAATGAAAGATATCACTGTAGTTTTAATGCTTGCATGGCAAAAACAAATTGCAGCTGAACAAACAAAACCATCAGAAATTAATCTTTATTGCCAGAGAGCATCGAATCCCTAATCCTGATGGCTCAATCCACTACACAAGTAATACCATGAAGTTGATACACTGTCCTTCACTGACAAAACTAAGACAGCCAAAACTCCAAGCAGCAAAAATCGAAATGGCCGAAAACCCTACACGCGAGAGAACACCAAAATTGACCGAAATTAGTGGAAGGAAACCAGAAGCACCTGATAGGACAAACCGAATCTCGCAGAACGGCCCTGGATCCCGAGGAAGACCGTGAAGATGGCAGAAGCAACAACAAACGCCCTCGTGACCGGCGCATTGTCTGCGAGTATTCCATGAAGCGATTAAGGGAAAGTAACAGTAATTGGACGGAGAATTTGAGAAAGATCGAAATGAGAGAAAATCGGACAGGGAGTTAGCGGCACATACTGAAGCCGGTTGGGCCGCCGTTCATCTTCCCGGAAGCTGAAGAAGCAACAAGAAGGCAGTCTCTCTCTCTCTCTCCCCCTCCCCCACCCTCAGTCTTTGTTACTACTTCTTCTTCCTGAGAATTTCTGCTTATATTTAAAGAAATAAAATATTTTTTCCAATCCTTATTTTTCAATTATTTTTATTTATTTATCCGTGACAAATATATATGTATTATATGTATTGAGCGAAAAATAGAGAAAAATGCATATTTATATATTTACACAGAAAGGTAAAATCTGAAAATACGAAAAATGAATTGGTAGCTCTAAGAAATTAAAGGAAAAATAAAGGATGTGACTGTAATAAATGCAAGGACCTGTACGGCCTGCGGGGCTTTGGATAGGGTTTTAGTTTCTCTCTCCTTCTGAGCTCGCCGGAGGTGTAGCATGTCATTCTCCACTGCTACTAGGGTTTATCTTAGGCTGCTGGAGCTCACCGATTTCCTCGCTCTCCCGCCGGAACTCCCGTTGTAGAAAGCTTCAATTTTTATTTTTCCTCGGTCCTTTCACTTGCTGCTCATTTCTGCCATGTGGGCGCTTCGTCGAGCTCCTAATCCTCTCAAGTAATTCACTTTCTTCATGTCCCCATGTGAATATGTGCGTCAAAGTTCGATGATATTGTGTGACTGTGTTCACTGGTTTGTCATGATGAATGCTTACTGACCCTTCTGCTTCCTCGCTTCTGAGCATAAAATGGAGGAAATGCTCCAGTGTTTTGTTGATTGCTGCTGGTGATTGGTCTATTGTTCATTATATGATCGATTTTGAGCTTATTCGAAGTGATCATGTCAAATGTTCCATCTGTTCTATAACTTGGGACGAATATGGTATTTTTAGATAAAGCCACGAATTGTGATGTCTCTTTTGATTGGTGTCAAGATGGGGTACTAGATTATGACACCCTTAAAACTCTTCCAGCTAGCGGTTCTTGATATCAATTTCTTCATGGACGCTGACTTTCTTGTGTATCAAGCAGCAGTTTTGATTTGTTGTTGTTCTTTTTCCAGAAACCGCTGTCTTGGCATTCCGATAGCCCATGCATGTGGTGTTAAGGGTGAGCTTCCCAACGGCTATTGGGAAGATAGAACTTGCATTCTTGAGCCGCATGCATCATTCTCTTATGGAAGTCCATCTATTAAAAGATTTTACTACCAAGACGGTGGTTTTTCTCGATTATCCAGTGGAAAATGCGGTTTCTCTTCACAAGCTGGTGCAAAGAGCAGTGAGGAGGAAGATGAGTTGGAAGATGGTTTCTCTAAACTCGAAACTCCACTGGGCTCTGACGCTGCTACTGAGAGCAATTTGGGTGATGAGAAGGCCGAAGGATTAGGTTCTGGGGCAGAGATATCTGATGCTAATGACGATGAGGAGTCTCTGGAAAATGAGTTGGAAATATCAACTGATAAAGGAAAAGCTCCATCTAGGAGAGCTCAATCAGAACTATTAAAAGCCATTATAGCTGCTCGCTCTGTTGAGAATGTTCTGGACAAGTGGGTTGAAGATGGAAAGGATATAAATAAGAATGAAATATGGCTGGCCACATTCAACCTCCGCAGAAGTCGGATGTTTGGGAGGGCATTACAGGTAATCTTTTCCCTCATATTTGGTTCATGAGGTTTTGCCCTGTCCGTATTCCCATAATTCAGTTTTATTTATTGATTTGAAGCTTCTCATCTGCTTGTTCTATGCTTAGGTTTCAGTTTCTCACTGTCTTCTTCCCCTACTTTATTTTAATTGAATATAGAGCTATAACTGAGATCTCCTTTATGATAATAACTTTTTGGGGCATGATCTCTTCGGACATACCTGCCATTGATGCCCTATTCTGCAGTAGATTCTTGAAGACACATGAAATTCTCTGGCTCTCTCTCTCTCTCTCTCTCTCTCTCTCTCTTTACGTTTTCTAGTTTTCTCACAGTTTAATTACATGTCTTGATTAGGAATTAAATGTGAGTAAATTGAATTTTCTTTGTCATTTTTCATGTGTCATTACTGTGGTCATTATGCTAGATATCTATCATCATTTTAATTAGTTTCTGCTGAAAATTCTCCTCTTAACAGACGTTTCACAGTGCTTGGCTTGTTGATGATGGAGTAGGGTAGTAGTGATAAGCCTATGCTGATAAGAGCTTGTTTACATTTATCTTGCTGAAAAATGGTGTTTTGCGGGGCTTCTTTATGTTTTGCCTGGGTTGTGTTTATTGTAGATCCTGTGTTGCTAAATTTTCTTTCACTCGCTCACACCAATTAAAAATTGCTTTTTTATTCATAATCATGCCATTGCATGAGTGGATGTGTACATGGGGACAGTCAAATTTATTCTGTTGATACATATATATATATATATTTTCTCTTGCAGCTCTCAGAATGGTTGGAGAAAAAGGGAAAGATTGATTTTACCGAGAGAGGATATGCATCACGGGTTGATTTAATTGCAAAGGTACGTGGCCTTCAGAAAGCAGAGACCTACATCGAGAGGATCCCAGAATCATTCAGAGGTGAGATTGTATACCGAACTTTGTTAGCTAATTGTGTATTAGCTGGAAATGTCAAAAAAGCAGCCAACACCTTCGACAAAATGAGGGCTCTAGACTTCCCCATCACTGTTTTTTCTTGTAATCAGTTGCTTCTTCTCTACAAGAAGTTGGATAAGAAGAAAATTGCAGATATATTGCTATTAATGGAGAAAGAGAATGTGAAGCCCAATGGCTTCACTTACAGAATCTTAATAGATAGCAAGGGGCAGATGAACGACCTTGAGGGAATGGACCAAATCGTTGAGGCAATGAAGGCTGAAGGGATAGAACTCGACATCAGTACACAGGCAATCTTGGCCAAGCATTATATCTCAGCTGGGCAAAATAAGAAAGCGGAGAGTGTTCTAGAAGACATGGAAGGTGATGATTTAAAGGAACATAGATCTGCATGTCCTCTGTTGCTTCCACTTTATGCAGAGCTCGGAAAGGTGGATGAGGTGAGGAGGGTTTGGGAGGTCTGTGAGAGCTCACCACGGGCCAATGAGTGTGTGGCTGCGATTGAAGCTTGGGGCAAGCTGAAAAAGGTTGATGAGGCTGAGGCAGTCTTTGATAGGATGGTGCAAAGATGGAAGAAGCTCTCAGCAAACCAGTTCTCTGCCCTCTTGAAGGTCTATGCAAACAACAAGATGCTAAACAAGGGGAAGGATCTAATGAAGCAGATGGCTGACAGTGGGTGCAGGATTGGGCCATTGACTTGGGACGCGATTGTGAAACTGTATGTGGAGGCAGGAGAGGTGGAGAGGGCTGACTCTATCCTTCACAAAGCAGCACAGCAGAACTTCATGAAGCCGATGTACTTCACTTACATGACTATAATGAGCCAGTACTCGAAGAGGGGGGATGTTCCCAATGCAGAGAAGATGTTCAACCGCATGAGGCTCTCCGGATACACTGGAAGGATCACGCAGTT
The DNA here is from genome assembly GCA_900174645.1 of Sonneratia alba. Taxonomy (NCBI): domain Eukaryota; kingdom Viridiplantae; phylum Streptophyta; class Magnoliopsida; order Myrtales; family Lythraceae; genus Sonneratia; species Sonneratia alba. The sequence continues at coordinate 1,332,834 of FWPY01000034.1, read as the reverse complement.
CCAAAGTCTGCTCGAGGCCTACATCAATGCGAAGGTTCCAGCTTATGGGATGAGGGAGAGGATGAAGGCGGACAATCTCTTCCTCAACAAGGCCGTGGCAGCACTGTTAGATCAGGTGGATCCGTTTAAGAAGACTCCCATCTCGGAGATGCTCGAGTAGAGGTCATCTGTTATGGCTGGCCCATTACTCTAATCCCTCCATGAGTCTACTGGTGATTTGGAATGTGGAAGATGATTTAGGTTCAGTTTATTGATCCTGCATCAATATCTCCTCTTTCTTTCTGCTTCCATTTTGCCTGAATGTCCTTTTGATCTGGGGAAGCCCCCGCTACCTTGTGGGTTCCTGGGCGCTATCCTAACAATTAAAAATGGCACGTGCGGGATTACTCTGTGGGCTCAGGAACATGACAGCGCCAGGTGGCACTAGAAGTGAACATTGTCATCAAACAAGTCTAGGTGCAACGTTGTGGATGAAACTCCATAAACTGGGAGAGATCCATGCGAGCCAGGACACTGCAGTAAACATATTCTTCTATCTGGCGGCTTTGCTGCAGTTAGTCCATGGAAAGGGAGGGGAATTGGTTATAGACGTAAAATTGGGAATGTTCATCTCTCTTTCATGAGATTAACCCAGAATTTCGTCTATAACCAATGCCCCTCCCTGAGACCAATAGCAGCCAAGAACAGTCAAACTTTGAAGTGAATGTAGCAGATGGACATGCCTAGATTCATTTCTACGCCCACAATCCTTTCTACATTCACAGGCAATATGTGATTCCATGATGTAAACCCAGAAAAAACCGAAAGCAGCAGCACCCCCATTACATTAAAAGTAGGAACTGGTTTCAACAAAGACAACGACATTAATCAATGCAAACAACAACAATTCCTACAGCATAAGGCAGGGCAAATGTTCTATCCCCACCCAAAAAGAAAAAAGAAACAAAGAAACAAAGAAACAGGGCAAATGGCAAGAGGATCAATGTCTGTCAAATCCATCCTTTCCTGTTTCTTGAATCTTTCTCCAACCTCTTTCTTCCTCACATTTCTGACTGCCTCTGTGTGGTCCTACCCAAGACCAGACAGAGGTCTGGACTCCAGAAGCATTGCTCTTAGATGAAATGTGATTCAGTTGGACATAATCAGTTAATCTCTCCGTCATGAGATTGACCCAGAATTAGAGGTGATTCTCAAGGTAAATAAGTTCTCCAAATGTCTGGAGATAACCGGGACAGTGTCTTATCAATAAATAGCAATAGCAGCAGGGATAGAAATACTAAAAGTGAAAAGGTTCAGGTACCTGTAATTGCACCATATAAAATGGAGGCAGCTGCTAGGATCAGTCTTTGTCCAATAACCGTTTGTCTTCCAACTCACCCGCGCCGACGACACGCAGAGATTCAAAGCCAGAAGCGAAAGCAACTCTTCTTCCATTCTTCTTCGTTCATCACATAAACAGAACTAGCATACAATAACAGACAACCCAAGTCCGATTCCGATCCCAAACATGAGAAGACGGGAGAATATGTGAGAAAAAACAAATCTCAAGCACTCACCACACTGTAGATTCCTTTGCTTTCTCTTGTTTCACCAAATATGGAAAGCCTCAGGATCACTAAGAAGCACCACAGACACCTCAACAATCCGTTTCCTTCTCCACCCAAATCCCTCCCTTTTCTCCAGGGGGGCCTGCTTCTCGAACCTACCTTGGCCCTTCTCTCGACCGGGATTTTTCCTATCGGTCAAGACTTTCAGCTCGCTTGGAGCTCCAAGGATGGTGGGTGTTTCTCGATTTCTCATAGATCACAGCCCACCAAGACCATATGGTCGACTGTCCCAGGACAGGCCTTTGTCTCTGCAGCAATAGCGGAGACAGAGGTGGAAGAAAGCAGGGGATCATTTCTCGTGAAAGACAGGAAGGTCCATTTGCTCTGCGACCACCAAACTGTCAAAGATATCAGCATGATAGATAATCACGACAGTTCACTCCAGGCTGATAAACTGGATTTTCCATCTGACTTTTTGGAGTTGGATCAATATGACATGAAGGACATAAAGTTCCCGGTTCTGGTCATCAGTGGCCGCATTTTCAGCAAGAATAAGAAACAACCTCGAGACCTCTCAACTAAGAAGATCAAGAAGATTCAGATAAAGGAAGCTTCCGTCTCTGCAAGATATTGGATCTTCTTTGATCAGAAAAGTAATAGAGATCTCAGGTTTCAAGTGAAGCTCGGGAGACCCGAATTTCATATAAGAAATTCGTCTCCGGGAAGATACCGGAGGATCAGGCTTAAAACTGGTCATATTCTGAAGAAAAAGCTTGGGTGGCTCTGGTTCTTTCTAAAGCCAAGACGTCTAATAGCTGTTGCCTCTTCAGAGGAGGAAGCAGAAGCAAAGCTATTAGAATCCATGGAATTCGGCAGGGTCTGCTTCACTTATTCAAGTGAAGAGAATGAGAGATTCTATGGCTTTGGGGAGCAGTTCTCTCGTATGGACTTCAAGGGGAAAAGGGTCCCCATTTTCGTTCAGGAGCAAGGCATCGGAAGAGGTGATCAGCCTATAACTTTTGCAGCAAACTTAGTTAGCCACAGGTTGGACATGAACTCTCTTTGTTGACCGGCAAAGTTCTGAACAAACTTTCATGTGGTATATTTAAGTCTACCGGTGAGCTTTGTTTCTAATTGACAGGGCTGGTGGCGATTGGAGCACAACTTATGCACCTTCACCCTTCTACATGACATCTAGAATGAGATCCCTTTACTTGGAAGGATACGAATATTCAATATTCGACCTAACAAGACGAGATAGAGTCCAAATACAGGTACCTTACCAATGATTAACTATTCATCCTCTCTTCAGTGACCTTGGATGTTACACTTTTGTCAATGGATACGTTGTCAATGACAAAGAAGATAAGGTTTACAGATTACACGACGGTCTATATGGGCTAAAACAAGCACCACAATCCTTTTCAAATAGTGACCCATACCCATAGAGCATCATGATAACAATTTCCTCGTTTTCCATTACCCTGAACTTGCAGATATATGGAAATTCAGTTCAAGGCAGGCTACTTCATGGAAACTCACCTTCTGAGCTTATTGAGCAGCTCAGTGAGAATATCGGGAGGCCTCCTGAGCTGCCTGAATGGATCATATCAGGAGCTGTTGTAGGAATGCAGGGTGGAACAAATAAAGTTTATACTGTGTGGGAAGAGTTGAAGGCCTATGATGTTCCCATTTCAGCATTTTGGTTGCAGGTACTGAGGACCTACAATAAATTAAAGCATCACAGAGATTGCCAAATATTTTCTCCCATATTTTCTAACAAATTTTAACTGAGACTTGAAAGAGATATGGTTCAGAAATAAACTAAAAGGAGTAAAACTTACCAAACTCTCCATTTGATATAGCACAGTGCATGTGCTACATAAAATGGGCAGAAGTCTTCTGTCACATCCCAAATGCAGATATGAATTCTTCCCATGCATACCATTTCTTGAGCACTAATTTGTTATATGTACATGTTGGTCAGGATTGGGTTGGGCTGAGAGAAACTTTAATTGGATCACAACTTTGGTGGAACTGGGAAGTGGATAAAAGAAGATATTGGGGATGGAGAAAGCTTATTCGAGATCTAAATGCTCAGCACATAAAAACGATGACATACTGCAATCCTTGTCTAGCACCAGTATACTTCCTCTTCAACTTATGTTTCCTAATCAGCATTCAAAGAAACGCCTAATACCTCAATACATTGTCAAGTATTTTACTAAGAGCCTGCAACTTTCATCTCTAGGTTGATGACAAACCAAACAAAAGGAGGATCCTCTTCGAGGAGGCAAAAAGTTTAGGCATCTTAGTGGAGGATAAAAGTGGGGAACCCTACATGGTCCCAAACACAGCTTTTGATGTTGGAATGTTGGATTTGATGCACCCAAATACTGCGAGTTGGTTCAATAGGATTTTACAGGAAATGGTGGATGAAGGAGTCAGAGGATGGATGGCTGATTTCGGTGAAGGCCTGCCTGTGGATGCCACCCTCTATTCAGGTTTTCATCAATTTTCTTAAAATTTATGGTTGTTATTGGCATTATAAATACACGCCAAAAACTCTGAATTTCTAATTTCAAACATGGTAATTCCACTTGGCCAGAGAATTGCCTATGTTAGATGTAACACTTGAAAGCTGGAGCTTTTCTTTGACAAGCTTCAAAGGGCCAGGTGATAAAACTTGATGTATGTGCTCAAGCATTTGTTGACGGTTAGAAAGGAAAAGGAAGGGGGCGGGATGAAGATGCAGAACAGGAAAAACGTCTAAACAACAGTGCAGTGGTTAATCCCTCATCGATCAAAAACCCACTTACTGAATTAGAAGATATTTCCTGTCCATACTGTTTTATTGAATGAAACTGAAGCCGAACAAGCATCATTCATCTTGACTTGACTATTCATGTAACCTAGTTACACTTGCCCATGAATCAAATTATCAGGCGAAGATCCAATAACAGCTCATAACAGATATCCAGAACTCTGGGCCCAGATAAACCGAGAATTCGTGGATGAATGGAAGAGCAACCATGAAGAGGAAGAAGATACACCTGTCTTCTTCATGAGAGCTGGATTTAGAGATAGTCCTAAATGGGCTATGCTGCTCTGGGAAGGGGACCAAATGGTAAGTTGGCAAGCAAACGATGGGATCAAGAGTGCGGTGGTTGGCCTACTGAGCGGTGGGCTCTCCGGGTACGCTTTTAACCACAGTGATATTGGAGGCTATTGTGCAGTGAGCTTTCCCTTGATAAAGTACCAAAGAAGCGAAGAGCTGCTATTGAGATGGATGGAGCTGAATTCTCTTACAACTGTCTTCAGGACACATGAGGTAAGTGAATCAACAAGGAAATGGCCATTTAATTCAGGGGAACACAGAAACAATGTACTATTCAGACACTAGTCCTACAGTTGGGTAGTTTAGGTGGTCAATAAACTTAGACAGTGGCTGAGAAGACTTCATAAGTTAAGCGTTTACAAGTCAGTAAATCAAGAAACTCTACTTTTCCTAATGCTTAGAGGCTTATTCTAATCTATATTGTGAAATCAGGGAAACAGACCAACCTCCAACAGCCAGTTCTACTCGAACCACAGAACTCTGTCGCATTTTGCACGGTTTGCAAAAGTCTATGTTGCCTGGAAATTCTACCGAATTCAACTCATAAAGGTACAATGATGAGTATACAACAGCAAACAAACTATGTATTATGAACTTGATTTTGTGCTAATGGGGAAACCACAGTCAGAACAGATTAGACCTACAGAATTTCTTGCACTTCTTCGGAGCAGACTGACCAGGCTTTGACCAAATAGTGCCAAGGCAGTTATAGACCTGACACACTCTTCAATCCTAACTTCCTATTTCCCAGGAAGCAGCAAAGAGAGGATTGCCGGTCTGCCGCCACATGTTTCTCCACTATCCTGATGATGAGGCTGTGCAGGGATTTACTTATCAGCAATTTCTAGTTGGAACAGAAATCCTAGTGGTGCCTGTCCTCGACAAAGGGAGAAACCAAGTGAGAGCCTATTTTCCAAAAGGAGAAAGCTGTCCCTGGAAACATGTCTGGACAGGGAACCTGTACGGGAATCAAGAAGCTTGGGTGGAAGCTCCAATAGGCTATCCTGCTGTGTTTGTTAAGGCTGGCTCTGAAGTTGGGGAGACATTTCTGGAAAATCTAAAAGAATCGAAAATTCTTTAGATGCTGCTGATTCTTTACTTTACAGTAAGTCAATGATCCATAGCATGGAAACCCTTCTCCTCTTTTGTTCTGATCTGCATGCTTTTCACTTCCATTTTCCATCCAGACTAAAGAATGCTGAACAATTTCAATTTGAACGAATGGAAGAGGGGACCAAGAGGTCTCATTGGGATCAGTAAAACAGCAAATATCACGCAGAACTAGCATCAAAACTAGCATCAACTCAATGTTTTTTTTCCCCCACTAAAACTAGGAAGGACAGAATACCTGCGATGAGAAGTCCCGTGCACATATGTTATCCTTACAAGCTGGACATCATTTAGACATTGCTGCCAATGTCTTTCACTAAACACACCAACTCAAGACAGTTTTTTACTTGACATGCGGATGCTAGAGAATCACTTCAATCAGCTAATGAACACAAGGCAATAACCTGTATAAAGTTTACTTATCTCGTGAACTGAAAATAGGAACATTACACAGAGCGCTCCAACACCGACTTGAGTGGCATCTCACTCGCTGGACAATGAATTCATTATCGTGAAAAACAGACTATGGTGCTTCTGGTGAAAGACGGAACAGGACAAGGCTTCGTAAATTTGGCGTGGGCGGAGAGGATATTTTAAGTAATAGGAAAAAAAATGGAACTTAAAAGGACAAGAGATCCTCATTGCACCTGCATTGCAGAGATCGAGGGCTGATCTCCGCCCAGAGAAGCATGACAGATCACCAGAGGAATCGGATTGGAGAAGCTCAGGAAAGTAAGGAATGAGCTCTGTACAAGGAGGATGCAGCATCCTCAGCTCCAAAGGAGAAGAGCAAAAGCTTCTCCAATTCAAAGCTATGGAGTCATCTCATCTCCGTCTCCGTAATAGAAGGGGGAAAACTAACAAAGCTATGGAGACGTTTCCATCTCCTCCTCTTCAACGATCCTAAAATCCGATTTGGAATATTCTCTCCAGCTCAGAACTTGATCTCGGTGCCGTCCTTTTAAAACCAGTTGAGTTATCCTCAAACCTCAGATGACTCTTCAGGTTAATCTAACTTAATAGGGGCATCTTCTCTTTTCGGACTTTGTACTTCAGATGTCCAGTCCTCAAGTCAACCGGTTATGAGTTTTGGAGGCTGAGGCCTTGGTTGTATGCTAACCAACAGACAATAGGAGACGTGATGAATTTGAATTGGAAGGGGAAAATGAAAAACTATCCTTTTTTTCTTTCTGCATCAAATCTCACAATTCAACAAGCCAATTACCCCCCACATCCACCAGATAAGTTTTTTTTCCCCATCCTAAAATTCCTATGGAAGAGGCCCCATGATCTGAAACCTCGACACAATTGCATCGGGTTCATCACAAGCATAGCAAAACTCATCCTTAGCAACAAGGGTGCCTGTAACTGTTGAAATTTTCAAATATCCAACTGATCTATATCAATCATCTTTGCTGACTTCTGTATGAGTTCCTTCCGAATGTCCACCTAAAAGACGAAGTCAATGTAAGAGGAATGACGAGCATAGGTCAATTCTCACAAGTGAATAAACACAGTTGAGTGCCCAATTGTAGCTAGCGGATAAGGGAATTACCCGGGTTCCCATAAGGGAGGAGAAGACAACGTTCGCTTCAGCAGCATCCTCGACCACCAACTGCTTCAGCAACCTTGTCTTCGGATTCATGGTCGTTTCCCATAGCTGTGAGGGCATCATCTCTCCTAACCCTGCATTTCATTTCAAATATCCACAGATTTCCTGTTAGCGGCCAAATAATATATAAGTATGAGATAATTCATAGAGCTCTTGCATCTCTCACCCTTAAACCTCTGAATATTGTAGGAAGCATTTGATGGAAAGGAACTCTGAAGCTTCTTCAGTTTCACATCATCATAACAGTAGTGGACTTGCTTTCCCCTTTCAACCTGATCATGTCAATGTCGTCAAAACAAAGGGGAGAAAATCATGCTCATCCTGTGAATGAATGCTTTGGAGATGTATAATATTAGCTCAGCAGAACCTTGTAAAGCGGTGGAACCCCAACATAGATGCAACCTTCGTCAAAGAGAGACCTCTGCAACCGAAACCCCAGGACAAACCACAAGGTCATTTTTTTCTAGTTGCTCTTAAAACATAAGATGGAAAGTTCTTTGAAGTTACCTGATATCTAAAAAAAAATGTCAGTAGGAGAGTTCGTATGTGGGCACCATCTACGTCAGCATCTGTTAGGATTATGATCTTGTGATAACGCAGAGAGTCCTTTTTAAAATCTTCTCCCTTCAGTAAGACATTTACAATCCTTAGACTCATTACACAAAAGCAAATCACTTAACATGCCAAAGATTTCTAGAACACCTTCACCCCAAGTCCAAGACCAAGAATCAGATTTTGTATCTCCTCGTTCTTGTACATTGCTGCCTCATCCTTCCTCTCAATATTCAAGATTTTTCCCCGAAGGGGGAGAATAGCCTGATCCAGCATAATTTCTGCGTCAATATATATGAACATTGAAAGGGCAGCAAACATTTAACTCAAAATGACAAGTTCATTCTATTTGATGAACAACTGATCTGCATTAAAATAACCAATCATGACATGTGCTGCTTCATGGTGTTCTATAGTTGCCATATACTGTTTATTGTTTTTAAAATTGTTGCTTGAAGATATTAGTTTCATATTTAACCTGGAAGCGCCTATCACGACCTTGTTTTGCACTTCCACCAGCTGAGTCCCCTTCCACTATAAAGATTTCTGGAGCAATTGGGGGAAAAACAAAAGAGATCATATATAGGATGCTGACTCAACAGAATAAGTAAAGGATGATAAAAGGAAGTATCTACATAATGTATACCTTCAAAAAGATATAAAAACATGACATTCTTCTCTGAGAGAAGACACAAAAAAAAAGCCAAGAAACAAAGGAGAGGGCAATCAAAGAAAATTATCAAGGTGCCTAAACAGCAGCAACAGCGTTCAGACTCAGAAATAAGAACACTACCAGCCTCTTCAGGGTTTGTAGAAGAGCAATCAGCTAGTTTCCCAGGAAGAGATGATGATCTCAAAACACTCTTTTGCCGCACCAACTCCCTCGCTCTCTTCGCTGCTAGTGCTGCCTAAACAGGGGAAGTGTAAATATTAGACAATGGGAGAGTGGGCTTCAAGTCACAATACCATGTTTGGTGTTAACAGATGGAAATAGTTAGAAATGGTATAAATATAAAATTGTCAGGATTTTTTATATTACTGCTCTATATTGTTCACTTTTTCTTTCTTTTTTTCCTCTTTTACTGTGCTGAATATGGACAAACAGCTGATTTGCATGAAGTTAAATATGACACCTTCAGGGCATTCAAAGACTTGGACAAAATAGAATCAAGGACATCAGGGTGCAACTCCAAGTATTCAGTAAGATACTCCTGAATAGATTGATCAACCAATCTGCGGACCTCAGGATTCCCCAACCTTGTCTTTAAAGAAGGTAAAAAAAGCAAAAGAAATCAGTTAGGTATAAAGGAAATCCCTTCAAATTTCAGTAGAGAAATAAATGCTTGATGAAAGATAATAAGATGTGATACCTTTGTCTGTCCTTCAAATTCTGGATTCGGAACTTTGACTGAAATAACGCAAGTCAGTCCCTCCCTAACATGCTCACCGCTCAAATTTATATCTTTATCCTAGAATTATTATGGAAACAAATCATCAACTCATCATCAGCTCAATTCCTCTAGATAAGATTTTTTGCCGTTTAGTACTACTAAGGTATAACCCAGAGCTTTCTTTTTCTGTTTCCTAAATTTAAAGCCACAGATTCTGTCAACATTGAGACAAAACTAGGTTATCATTAAAGTGTTTTTATTTGGCATCAACCATCATTAAAGTAATCCACAGCTCACAATAGCCAATGAGCTCAAGGTGTAGACATGAAAAACAAAAGAACCATCAAAGTAGCCAAAACATACCTTGATGACCTTCGACTTCTTCCCAAGGTTATTGAGAATTCTCGTTAACGAAGCCTTCAGACCATCTATATGCGTCCCACCATCAACCGTGCGAATGCTATTAGCATACCCCAGCAATGTATCAGAATATGCATCCCCACACCTAGGGAATGAAAAGGTAAAAATAAAAGCAACATCAGTTTGTGCTTGGCAGTAATCTAATCTTGTAAGTGGTGAGGAAACAGTGAAGATATAGGAAAACATTCACAGGTGCAATTACCACTCTATGCAGACAAACTGGAAAACAATTTCCTTGAACATTGTTTTTTGTTTATGAATGGTACTATTGTGCTTTATCAAAGTAAAATTCTTAAGAGGACATAAAACAAGAAAAGATGCATACCATTGGAGAGCGACATCAATCATGACACCATCTATCTCCTTCCTGAAACTCACAACATCATGAAGCGGTTTCTGTACCAAAAATCTGTCAGCACCATTTAGCAGAGATGACACAATTGAACAGAAATCAAAGTCCTATAAAAACTTTCCAGTAGAGATCAAGCAAAAATTAGAGGGTAATTGTGGTCTTATGTCAGGGCAAAAAGGAGTCTGCAATTTAATGATGAGAATCGTTCTGTCAAACATATAGGAATTTTTTTCCATTTTTGGGTCTTATGTTGAGGCAAAAGTTACTAAAATTGATTCCTACTTGAGGCCTACAGCTTCTTTTAGAGAAATAGAAAGTTAAAATGCAAGTGTACCTTATCAGTGTTTAGCCAGTTCACATACTCAACCAGTCCCCCTGCATAGTAGTACTCATTGTATAGGCCCTTCGCCAAATCGACATCCTCCTTTTTGAATGTCACTTTAAGCTGCAACAATCATGGCAAAGATGACAGTAAGAAATATATAATAGGATAATCTTCACTTTTCTGGTTAAAAATGACTAAGTAATGCTAGGCTTCAACTCCAAAGCACCATTTAAGCAAATATTTTAGTTCTTCTGATAAAGCTAAAAATATGACACCTAACAAGTAATGAAGCTCCCCATATAAAACAGCCATACCTTGGGGTTCAGGAAAGCAAGCTCCCTGATTCGGCCAGCAATTGTGTTGTAGTCAAACTCAATTTCAGTTGTAAACACTACAGAAAACATGTTTGTCAACCTTAATATAATAAAGAATTTATATTTAGTTACAATTACAAATTGCAGTAAAGAAAAGAGTTCATACCTTCACTGTCAGGCCAAAACTGGATCCTTGTTCCACTACGATCCTTAAATTCAACTGGAAGCACATGACAGGTCAGGGCAGTCACGGGTTTTCCACGAGAATATTTCTGTTGGTATTCCATCCCATCACGCCAGACAGTAACTTCTAATGCCTAATACATATGCATGTTAGTAGACAGAGGGCAACTGCCAGGAAATCCCAGGAAAGAAAATGAAGTAAACCTGAGCAATCGATGGATTCAGATACCCAAAAAAAAGAAAAAAAAAAAGAAAATATTAGAATGAATTGCACTGGCAAAAATGATTTTCTTGGAAATCTAGCACTACAAGTACAACTACAAAGAGATTCATCATTGGAATCTCCCTCAGGCTCAGTTTCAGTTTTCTAATGAAAGCTAAGATATCCAATCTCCTCCTCCTCCATCAAACACAAATTTCTGCAGGACATCCATTATTCTTTATCAGTCAGCAATGCATGCCACAAGCAAGTCTTTTTGCAGGCATAAAAGATTGAAACTTCAAGATTTCACATCCAAAAAGAAATAAAGAAACATCAGACAATGATCCAATTTGTAGTTCCAGCACTTGATTTATGTTTGTAATTATATTCCCTTGGTAACTATCAACATTAAGTTGAAGGAAGAAAGACATTCAAAACAAGAAGACACATAAGCCGATGGAAGATTACCTCGGACAGGGCATTAACCACTGATAAGCCCACACCATGCAATCCACCAGATACACTGTAGCCACTACTCGAACCACCAAACTTGCCTCCAGCATGTAAGACCTACAAATACGAAGCACTGACATTGGCATGAAAATCAATAAAAACAAAAGAAAAAAAAATCACTAGGAAGGAGAGAAAGAAATTCATCTCAGGTCAAATGAACAGCTAACAGGTTATCCTGAATGACCTCAATTTTACTACGAAAAGGTCAAAAACATATTGTCATAGTCATGATAATGCATAATCTACAGGCAAAACAATATGATTAATTTGCTCAAATAATAATGAAAAGCCAATTAATACAGGATACTGATCTAAAATCATTATTGGATTGTCGAAAATATAAGTGATTCTTAGAAATATATATATATATATATATATCAGAATTGGGATGGTAAAATCTTAATGATAATATTGAGAGTATCATCTACAGAAAAATAGAAATGCAGATAGGGCGACCAGAAACCTGCTTCCAAATAACAATTTTCCCCATTTACCTGAGGAGCAGATGCTGGCATGAACTTAGACATCAAGAAAATATAGTTTGAGTGCATAGCCTGAGTACATTATATCAGCAATAAAAAAATGATATGAAAAGTTTATAAACAGTAATACCGTGAGAACAGTCTCCAGAGCAGACTTTTGAGTCACAGGGTGTAAATCAGTGGGAATCTGCAAATCAAGCATGAAAGAGTGAATTGCAATTCAGGCAGCAATCGGATTGAGTAGAAAATTATCATTTGATGACAGCACAATACGGGTATATATACACACGCAGTCAGCCTGGACATATAATTGCAAAATCACAATAACAAGTGAATTTTAATTCATAGTATTGCTTGCTGTGTATATTGTACAATTGCATGGATGACAGAAATAATATCCATACCCCGCGTCCATCATCAGTGATGCTGACTGATCCATCTGCACATAAAACAACATCAATGTTTGAAGCAAATCCTGCTTGTGCCTCATCCACGGCATTGTCCAAAATCTCATAGACCTATTTGACAGAAAATTTTGGTTTCAATCAGATTAATAGAAATGTCAATAGCAACACCATTTTCCTAGAGCATTTTAAGGGGATCAAAACCCTACCAAATGATGCAGGCCACGTGGTCCTGTGCTCCCAATATACATGCCAGGCCTTTTCCTCACAGGGTCCAATCCTTCCAGTACCTAAGCACGTTAGTAAAAGCATAATTAAATTGCTTCTTTTAAAACACTACGTGATTAAGAGGAAAAGATCAAATTGTAGCAATCCCGTGCAGTTGTCCCTTATAGAGCGGAAAAACCTGAATTTGCTCGGACCCATAAGCCTTAGAACTTGCACTACCCTGAAATGATTCAGTTACAGTAGTGGACGACATGAATGCCCTAACGGCACCCAGTTTCTTGCTCAATGAGCGAATGGTTATTGCTCTCAACGTATAATTCGTCCTGCAGACAAAGCATACAGGAAGAGTTCAACAGCTATAAACCAACTGTTTCTACATGAAAGCAGGAGATAAAAGAAAAGTAGAATCGTTCTGTCAACCAATTCGAGACCTCGTTTCATGTTCGAGCAGCCCAAAGAGACCATGAAAAAGTAGCAAACTAAGGCTCGCCAAGCGATTGACACAGTCGGGGCAATGCAATTAAACCAGCGGTCTCGTTTAAATCGGGATGCCCATTTTGCTCCAGAGCGCAAGCGGCGCCATATAGAGTGTTGAAAACAAACAAAAAAAAAAGTTCAAAATTTTACAGCTCTGTGGAAGGAGACGAGCAGGGCCTCCATTTCCTTCGCAAAAGGGTCTGAAAAAACCGCAGCAGAAACACGATAACCGAGATACAGCACGGCGAAGAGAGGTACCTGGGCTTGAAGAAGAGAGTGGAGTGCCTGAGGTGAGTGTGGGAGTGAAGAGACGAGCAAGCGAAGAGGCGAGAAGCCATGAGGCGAGTAATGAGGTGGTGAGGAGGTCTCAGACGAAGCGCCATTAGAGAGACTATAAACCATGAAAATCGAGAGAGAATCCCTCCCCTCGGTCCCTTCTCACCCAGACTTTCCGATTTGGAGCCGAGTGACGTTCCGTGAGAAAAGGATAGATAATAAATCCTCCCTCCGCTTTATTTTTGGTAAAATGCAATGCCCGCCAGGTTCTAAAACCCTACCCCCTCCCTCCCTTCACATATAAATGCGTGTATATGTATATATATTATACATACACACATTTGTGGACGTTATGGATTTTAAAAGGAAATTAAAGAGAGAAATAAATTAGACGAAAATAATACCATTAAATTAAATTTATTTATTTATTTATTTTGATTCGCTTTCCTCCTCATTTCCATTAAACCCTAATTCTTTTTTTTCTAATACCAAATTAGTAATGCTATTATATGAAATCGAAGTATCCTAAATGGTAGGCTTAATCCATGTCTGATTTAGAAATAAATTCATTTCGCAATCATAATTTGCATCTCATTCCTCAGCAGTCGAGCATTTGCCATACATACAATACAAGCACATTTATTCGATATACGATGCACCCGGTCATCACTTCAAAACCGACCGTTCCCCCATTCCTTTCGATCACGGGCTGCCTTTCTCAATTCACCCGTTTGACGTTCAGAGTGGCGCAAGAATCCATACCGGTGCTCTAGGGCAAGTGTCCGAATATAACCTTGCAGTAGGGTTGCACTGAAGAGAACCGAAGAATTGGATCGAACCGTGAACCAAATTTAATTGAACTTGAAAAAATCGGTTCAAAATAAACCGATTCTCATATGATGCATTTTTTTTAAGGTGAAACGGTGTGGTCAGTTACTAAATTTGAACAATTTGGTTAACCAATTTGAATTGCTTAACTATATATTAAAATGTTGAAAATATATTAATAATGAAATATAAATATATTTTAAAAATATTTTTAGATAATTAAAAATAGTTAAATATATATTCTTTCTCTATTATATAGTGTATTTTCTATTATTTTATACTAAAAACTCCAATTGAACCAACCGTTTTCTAGTTCAACCGGTGAACCTAATTGAACCTATGAGAAAACCGATCTACTTAAAATTAAAAAAATAAAAATATATTATAATGTACTTATTTTATTTTATTATACTTATATTTATATTTTTGTTAAAATTTTGTTTAATATAATGATTATATTAATAATTTTTGTTTAAATCATATTCAAATTATAATATTATGTAAATTCATTAGTAATATTATATTATTAATATTATTTATTAAACATACAGTTCAATCCATTGAACCCCGGTCCGACCCATGAACCCATGCCTACACCGGTTCTTGATCCAGTTCGGTTTTAAAAATTATGCTATATACTAATTATGATTTGGCGATATAATACCCCAACTAAATCGAATTATTTTAACAGTTCGACAATGAGCAACCTTACCTTGCACATGCAGTGCTTGATGGGATTATTCACGCACATATATTTACATATAAATTTATCTGAATCAGTAAATCCGTACAATAAATTTGTTGTTATGGTAAGGGGAAAAAATCTTGTCATAAAAGTTTTGGAGAAATAAGGTAAAATGACGGGACATGGATATCGGCCCGGCCCAACAGAATCCGGCCCATAAAGCCCAAAAGGGAGGGGAACATAGGAGTACCATTGGAGGGAGGGAAATCCCATTAAAAAAAAACTTTTTGAATATATGAAATGGCCACAAAACGCCTCTACTGTCGAGCAAGTTGATGAATGAAAACCACCAACTCGCCTAGGGACCGAGAGGAGGAGCCACCTTGCTTCAGAGAAGCGTCAATTTCTTCCTTCAGCTCCATGGCTCTCCTCTTCATCTCCCTCCCTTCGTCCTCCGACATCATCCTCCTGACGGCGCTCGCGACGCGGCTCCCACTCACCGACCCACCGTCGACTTCGAGCTCCAACCCCACCTTCCAGACTCCGCTCACCAGCCTCGAGATAATCCTCTGGTCGCCGACGCTCGGCCAGCAGATCATCGGGACCCCTTCGCAAATGCTCTCTAGGGTCGAGTTCCACCCGCTGTGCGTCCAGAAACACCCGACTGAACGATGCGCCAGGATGTCTCTCTGCGGGGCCCAGCTCGTGATCTTCCCCCTCCCACTGGTGCTAACGAGGTCCGTTATCGAGTCGATGGATGCTGAGTTCTCCGGGCCGGGCCTAATGACAAACAGGAAGGAATGTCCGCTGTCGGCTAGCCCCCGGACTATCTCTGTCAGCTCGGACTTAGAGAGCGTCACCAGGCTCCCGAAGCTCGCGTAGACGACAGATCCTGGTGGCTGCGAGTCCAACCAGTCAACGCAGCTCCTGTCTACAGAGTCTGCAGCTGAACCACAGTGACCTCTGCCTTCTTCTCTATTCTGATTTCTTGGGATACAAGAAATGGTGGCGGTCTCGGCTGACAGCTTGTGGAGAGGGCCGATGGGGAGGATCGGAACCATAAGATCTTCCCGGATCTTGTCGAGCGACAATCGCTCAAGACAGGTGAGAGTGTTCCAGATAATGGCTGAAGCAGTCTTTGTTCCTTGGTGGATCTTATTGAGGACTTCCTCAGTTGACTCTTGACTGCATTTATCAAAAAGCGGCAAGTCCTTCACCCTCACCGATGGCAGATCTTGGAGACCCTCCATCAGTTTCATTTCTGTATCACGATTTTTCAGCAGCATGTGTTTTATCGGTCAGAACGGCAGCACGATTTTTTGGTTGAAAAGGTTCTGGGATTGTGTTGGGATGGACTTAACAGACAGATAGGAACGTTCTTTCTTCTTCAACAGTGATTATCGTACCTTGTGGTGGAAGGGAGCCCTTCTGGTCGAGAAGGGAAAGCCCGAGAAAGTTAGCGGCGGTGCTCGTCCTCAGGACCAACCTAGGAATCTCCAGGTCACTGACAGCATCGATCGGGAAGTAGAGGACAGCATCGTGAATCAGACAGAGCACGGGACCTCTCGATGCATGAGATCTTACCCGCTCAAGGCAGTCCCGGATCGGCTCCCTGCACTTGGAGTTGAGCTTCAGCAGAAAAGACATGACATCCTCCCCAGCTGCGGAGGCATCGTCGTCGCTCTCGATGTCATCCACGATCGGCTCAAAGAACAGGCCGGGAAAACGGGGGACACGGTCGATGGATCGCCAACTTGGGGACGGGATCTGGATGACGGTAACGGAGAAGCCGTTGTGGAGGAGGAGATCGGCCAGGTGGAGCATAGGGTACAAGTGTCCTTGTAGGGGACATGGAACGAGAACCAGACGATGACCACCATGATTCGTAGGACTCTCCACTTCCAAATCCATTTCCCTGGGCCTCGTCCTCTCCGGAGATCCTTCCTGGTCGAAATTGGTTTCAAGAAAAGTGCCTCTTTATGGGAAATTTAATTTCCCCTTACCGTAAAGGTCAAAAAGAAGCCATAAATACTAATTAATGACTGGTTTTTTTGGGTCAAACTAAGTCTCCTCGTTTGCATGCGACGCTTCTCGTTCACTATTATATTAAGCACTAATTGTCAGCTGGGTCCATTCATTCACAATAATCTTTCTTCCGCTCTGTATGCATTGTTCACATAATTCTTAAATGACCTGTCCTCTCATTCCGTACGTCACAGATTGAATGGCCATGTGAAAAAGTGGTTCAATCCGTCTGCCGGGACCGTTTCTGGTATCCTCATCCGTCTCGGACCGTGTCGTGGAGATGTGAAAGGTATCAGAAACTTCGGTGTTCTCGGTTTATTTTGCCACAGATATGCTGAAAAGGCATTCGCTATTTCTTGATCATAACTTTCATATCTCCGTCCAAAGAAGAAAACCTCACCCGATCAGAAGACAGAGCCCATAAAATTATAAAACGTGTGGCCATGCTCTGTCTGTTACTGAAGTATTTAAGTCCGTAAAGGCAAGGCCGAGGCCGTCCTTCATTCAATTCAACCAACCTATCCGCCATGCCTGCCTCCATGGATCAGAATCCGACCCCTCATACTGTACGCTCAGCGAAGGTGCACCCTACCCCTCGTATCACGTACTCCACAGAACTGCAACTTGTCGGTTATTTTATCCACCTCGTGACCTACTCAAGGTCATTAGAAAACGGTTGTGGAAGCTTCGGCGATCATTAACAGTACTGTAATGAGGTTTTTACTGCCCGATTTTGCAGGAAACTTTCGTACCATAGGCTGACCCCACGAATCCATGTATTCAGATTAGGCAGCAGTCAATCGGTATACCAAACCCCAGCTGGATAGAAAGGTCGATTGATCGAGATGGGGACTGCAAATGCAACAAATTTCGTCAAAAACTAAAGAATAATACTACTTTTTTTTTTTTTTTACAGTGTCAAAGTTTTAGGAGCACCCGACTGACTCCTCGGGCCTCGGTTCCGTCTCTTTTAAAGCTCACTGCCCCTCTCCATCTCGGCAGATGCGATGTCTCCTGTCATTCATCACATCTCCGCAGGACGCATTTGTTAATATGTCGAGTTCACGTTTTCCACTGTAATGCGTCTTTCTTCGTCTTGTTCATTATTTTGGATTAATTTCAGACATCTACACCCACCTTAAACATCCGTCCGATTAATTCTCGGGGCGTATGCGAGCCTGAGTCTTCCGACTCTCCGGCCCGTCGAGCTATCTTCTCATTAAACTCTGAGACGTTTTGGAGGCTCGAGATCAGCTGCAAAGGGCACTTCTTTCTTCTCCAGTTCAGCGTCGAGGCGCATGATAACACCGCCGACACACAGCATCGAGGTTCATCTGGCTTTTGGAGTTCGCTCAGTTTGATTGACCGTATCTAGATACAGACATGTGCAACACACTCAAATACTCAATACCTGCAAATCGAGCATCCATAATGGTCAGAACCACGGGATTGGGATAGGAAACCGGTGAAGGCAACAAACCCTTCCAGAAACGGAGCTGTTCGGCCCGAAATTAAACGACACCCGTGCCGGCGATTCTGATGGTCGGGCCCATCTAATTAACCGTGAGGCCCAATTAAAAAACCATCGTGTGGGCGTGGGCCAGCGGAGGTCGGATTTACAGCTGTGGGGGGTACAGAATAATGAATCCCGCACCGGCCGGCAGAAAGCAACAACTCACTTGGAAGCTGCGATTTAAAGCCCCCGTACTCGCCGTAGTCAAATCACGCAGCTGCGCTGTGGGCACAGAGCGAACTATTCTTTCGCCTTTTACTAAAGAATACCGTGTGCCCGCTGCAGATGGCAGCATACGCCACTTTTTGGAAGGCTCGCCTTAGTTGGCAGGGCCTCTACAAGACCAATCTAAGGTAATTTTACTTAGCTCCATCCGTTTATTTTGATTTAGTTAAAATAAATAATTATTCTCAGCTATGTTATTTCTTTCTATAATATATATAATACATTTGAATACTAATTTTATGATTAATTAATACGGTATTATATATCATCAAATTTTTCGTTAGGAGATCAATTATGTGAGTTAAATATTGTAATTTGATGTCATATTTTGATTTAAATATATTATAAATAAAAGATATAAAATCTAGCTATAAAAAAAAGGAGAAACATATAACATTTCCACATTAATTATCTAATTTTCACATTTCTAACGTGTATGGAATTTATATAATACATCACATTAATATGTGCTATGCAGATGCTAATTAGATGTATGCTGTTAAGATATACGATCTCATATCCATCAAATAAATAAAAAGTTATGAGTTTATAAGAAAATTGAGTATCGTCACCTATCAGTTTAGATTTATAGGAGGAAATGGACATGATCCTTTATTCATTCACAATGAATTCAATATGGTATCAGAGTCGGTAAACTCGCACATTGCCCAACTCAAGTCCAAAAGCCGGGCTCATGGTTAATTGATATAGAGTAGCCTAAGTATAGAATAGAATTGCCCGGCTTATGATAAGTTGTTCTTTTCGTTTGAGACCAGAAGAATAATACCCGATTCATAGACAGTTGTTAAGGGCGGGTGTTTAATGGCACGTGATAAAGTGGATCATGTTATCATGTGATGACGCATGTTGAGATATGCGATCTCACATCAATCAAATAAAGAGAAAAGTTATGAATTTATAAGAAAAATGAGTATCACCACCTATCAGTTTAGATTTTATGTGGAAACGAATTTAATTCCTTATAAGTTTATGACGAATTCAACACATGCATCAAGCATGATTGATAATGTCTAAGCCAATAAATTCGGACAACTTACTCCTCCTTTTCTCATAAATTCCAAAATATTTGGAAAAAAATTTATATAATTAGCATATCTATATTATAATTTTATATACGAAGAAAATTCATGATTGTGAAAGATTTGTTTATTACTGAGTAGGCTTAAAGTACGGAATTCAATTGGTTATAATCTACTAAAATTTTGAACATGCAAAAGGATTGAGAATTTGAATTTAAATAGCCCATAAGATCGCACGGAATGGGACGGCATTAGTAAAAACCGTGAGGGATCCATAAATAGGTGTCCATCCATCGATTTAATGTGATTCAAATTGACTGGCTAGAGCGTTCTTATCGATCGATCATCATCGTTGCATTATTACGAGTTTTTATGTGATGATTTGAGCTCTTGCTCCATGATGCGTGTGACAGAGACGACCCTTTATGAAGCGATTTAAATGAAGTGTACGAACTGTTTTGGACATGTCTGCCTCCCTCTGCCGGTGATAGTCGCTCGAGGAGGGAGGAGCGAGTGCGCGTGGAGCCCCACCACAAGCAAGTTGCGGTCGGTTAGTACTTAAAAAGACAATTGACAGAGAGCACCCAAAAAAATCTTAAAAAAACTCTAAAAAATTAAAAATTATTTAATCCTACGTGATTAGTCTATTAACCATATCACAAATATTTAACTTAATATGATTCATCTAATTACAATAAACACAATACTTGCATGCATCCTAGACACGTTAAATAAACTAATAAGTTTAATATACATTTAAACACAATTAGTTGAACGTGTTCGACCCGCGTGCTAATGCATTTGCTCTCAATCCGAACCCGTCTAAGTTTGTATCGGGCTATGGTGGTGCCGTGTTCAAAATTTGCCCTGCCTACACCGGACGGATATCGGTCGCCAGCTGTGGATGAGTAGTCTTCGGTCCCGACCGATTTTAAGCCGGAGACTGTTCTTACCGTGTACTCTCTCATCCGGTGACGTGGCACTTAATATCAATAGATGGGGCCCACCCTCTCTCGCGCGTGTCCGATGACGTCACTGCTGAATCCCCGCCCCCGCACGGCGGGGGAGAGAAAGGGGCCTCACACATCAATTTTCAGCTCGATTCGAGTGTCGGATCGAGGGCTGCTATTATGTATCATCTCCCGACATCGACGCCACCAGCATATCCTAAGGTTAAAATGATGTTTGTGCGTCTTAGTATTATTATTGGAGGAGGTAGGCAGCGGTTCCCATCCACGACCCCATGAAGAAAAATTCAGGCAAATACGAATGGTGCTTATCCGGTCGAGATTACAACAAGAATTGTCACGCAATCGTAGCCGCATTTTCCCCATACGCAATATCTCAATCAATTACTTATGATAGGACTCTAGATTCGGTATACATCTTTCGTTTTTTAGCATGCGCGAATCTTAATTTTGATGGTATTGGCTATTTTCTACAGATGTGGCACAATAACATGGCGACAACAAATCAATGACATGTCAAGTAACATAGCGCATTTAAATGTTACGTCAGCAAATCGTGAAAATTAGAATATACATAGGATACGTGTATATCGTGAAATTAAGCAAAACGGTGGAAGAGCAAAATGAGGAATCCGTCCAAACAGTTTAGACAGACATGTATAACTTATACGGTAATTTTACCGCTTTTTGTTATGAAAATTTAAATTTTATCTGTGAAATTTACGCATCATCTTCCTTCCTTATTTGGAAATAATGAAAAAAAAAAAAAGAAGGGCTGACGATGCCAATGAGAGAATTTTCTGTGCAATGTGCAATATACCGCAGATCAATATATTTAACCTATCAATACGACAATTATAATCTATTATAATCTTTATAACCGTTTTTATATTGATGTTAATTTATATAGTTTATTATTTTTAAGTATATTATCGGATGCAAATATTATTATAACACTTTTAAAAAAAAATTTCCAGCGGAAGAGAGGTAGTGGATGTGGGGACCGATAGGGCACGGGAAATCCCGTCACTTCCAGCGTAAATAATTTAGTTGCCGACTTATCAGTTACGTGTCTTGTCGTCCCCTTAAAAGTCAAAGCACGTGCGAGAGATTACTATGATTGCACCACTCAGATTGCCACCCTATCTGCTCGTACGACGATCAGCCGGTCGTTGTGTGGCCACGTCCTCAGTCGTGTCCGTACGATCTGGAAATTGAGCAGCATGAGATGGAAGTCCGGCCATATAGCCATGTGTTTACGTAAAGAAGCATCAATTAAATTAAATAAGGTAAAAATAATAATTATTATCCGAATAATAAAATTTTTTTTTTGTCCTCATGGCTTCACTGCGGTATTGTCATCTGAAAAAAAAAAATCTCTCTGGATTCTCCTGGGCGTCAGTGTCCATCATAATGACGTCATCAATATCGATGACGTCAGATCATCTGATGAGGCCTTGGGCTACGGCGGCGTTTTGAGATCAATACCAGCACCGCCCCACCCCCGCACCCTCCCTCTCACTGATTGCTGTATCCTATCGTTTCGTACTCCACCACGCGCACCGTAACAGCGTCCAGACTTCTGTTTTTGGATTCCAAAAAGCACTGCAAATAGAAAATGAAAATTAGCTCCAAACAAAAAATATATATAGTTTTGGTTTGATTCGAAATTATTTGATGTTTTTTTTTTTATATTAAGTTAGAATCGGCTAATTTAAAGTCTACGAAAGGAAAAAATGCGGATGACTTAGAGAATTTAGCACACGGTACATCGAATTAGTTTGAATTTATGAAAAAAATATCATGCTTGTAAATATCAAGCATTGCATTGAGAAAAGAAAATTATTTTGATAATAATTTTTTTAAAAAACTTAGAATTTTGTCCTCACATCTCAAATAGGATAAGGATTTTTCTATATTAAACTTCATTGCATGTAAATGAAATATTTTACTCATAAAAAAAATATTTTAGTGCCTCCATTTTTTCTATGTGTGCAGTAGAATATCCAAGACTTTGCATCCTAAATAATTTATATTAAAGTTTAGTTGATTATTCAAAAGAAACTCTCATAATCGTTATTTTATTGATTTATAAAATCCAACTCAATTTAGTTTACAATAGTCTATCTAATAGAAGCTGATCCAATTGGGACTATACACATTATAAAAGAAACAGGGGATACAATTTGGGCTTACAGGTCGAGGTCCTGAATAATTTATAATTAAGAAATTTTAAAATGATATTTTTAGTTTTTTTTTCCTAAGTAATAAATCTCAAATGGACTATGAGCAGCGCGTGGGCTGGTAACCTACGGTGGAAGCAAAAAGTATCCAGTCTCGTGGGCTTTCAACCATCATTCATCTGTTGTCGATCTAGGAAAAAAAAAAAGCTTATATATCATATATGTGTGTGTGTATGTATGTATGTATGGATGTATATGCATACATATTGAATTTCTACCTGAGCTTCAAGGCTCCCCTCCTCTCACAACACACAACGCTGCTCCCAACGAAATGGATAATTCGATGATATGCAGCGTTCGGCAGCAGGGAAAGCCCACCAAGTTCAAGACCAAAGCCAAGGGGAAACCCAAGCCGGCCGGCGATTCCCCCATCAAGGTTGTCTACATCTCCAACCCCATCAGGGTCAAGGCCACCGCCTCCGAGTTCCGAGCCCTGGTCCAGGAGCTCACCGGCCAGGACTCCGAGCTCCCCGACCCCGCCAGGTTCTCCCCCAGGGAGGCCCTCCGGCCCCCGACGACCGGCCCCGAGCAGCCCTGGCCGACGACGCAGGCAAGGAAGTGTCGGGGCTTGGAGGAGTCTCACTTTCGGCAGAGGAGGAGGATGACGACCCTCTGCAGGAGGTCCCGGCAGTGGGCCCGGAGCTGTACACCCGATTTCCCGACGGGGGACCCCCCTTCGATGAAGACTCCGACGACCAGGATTTCATGCCCCAGATGCTGGAGAACCTCGTGGAGCTGTGGCCGTCGAGCTTCTTGCACAGATCGTAATGGATCGAGCAGCTCAGCACAAGTGTCTCCCGCTCTCCCGACAATATGTATGCGCACGGCCGGTAAGACACAGGCTCCGTACGTGTCACGGTGGATTATTTTAGTTAATTAATCAGAGGAAGCGTGTTAATCATATTGGAGACATTGATAATATATCTATGTTCATATGTGCACTGGCTGTTATCGTATTGACTGTGGATAACCGTGGAGGTAAGTTGGTCGTGTGTATATGTTGTAGCTGTATGGAATGAATCCAGATAAAAGATGCATGGGAGAAGAAGATGGGTTGTGGAGAAACCAACGCATCCCTGCTCTGATGAATCTTATATTTAATATATGGTTGTGTATGGTTGATGAATCTTTTAATTAATTAATTAGCAGATGTACGAAAATATCATTTGAAGGGTTTGATAATGTTAAATTAAATCTTGTTGAAGAGACTGATCCGAGAAAGTAATTAAGCCGAGAGTTTTTTTTTCCAAAGAGAGAATTCAGATTTGTAATTGAAAATGTTTTTGAGTTCAGTCATTATAATTAATTACAGGAAAAAAATTACAGCAATTTGTTTATAATATGCTTTTCAGATATTGGAGAGTCATGTCAGTTCGAATGGTCATCCAGTGCTATCGAATCGAGCCCAGTGCAATCAACCGATTCCGAACACTTCCAAATTGATTATATTGATGTTATCCCTGCGATTCTTTTATTCTCCTGTGATCCATTCTCTATTTAAGGCTACAAGGATCCGATCTCGGTAGAGGGATGAGAGGAACCGGAGATTTTTGAGATTGAATTTCAGCCATCCGTCTGTCTCCAATTTGTCTCTCTTTCTTTCTCACTTAATTAGGTTGAAGAACAAGAGAAATGGTAATTAGAAAGGAGCTAATTCAACGAGTCTTCTTAGACTGATGAGGCGTCATGATTAACACGAGCTCCACACACAGTGTCACCTGCAGTTTATCACTCGCCGCTGCCGACCGAGATGACCGGTGGGCCGGCACCGTCTGTCCTAGCTAGTGGTGGGCACCTGGCTGCGGTCCGCAGGTTAACCCCTTTTCCTGGCTCCTGTTCAAGCTTTTGGTTTCTGTGTCTGTTAAGTGACAGTACTGACGAACGCAAGAGAGAGAGAGAGAGGGTGAGACCATATAGATCTTTTGCACTAGTTTCTTTAGACAGTTCTCCTTCACCTTCGGCTTTCTACCATTACTGATCTTGCCTTCTTTCTATTTTGGGAACACTACGGTCCTTCCTTCGGACAGTTTCCCTTTTCTATTTTCCTCAATCAAAGAGGTCAATGCCCAGAATATGCAGTATAGGAAAAGCAGAAAACCAAAAGGCCATGAGGGCCTCATGAAAATCGTATACTTGAACATCTGGGTTTCAGATAATGAATGTTCAGCTCTAACCCGTTCTCTCTCTCTCTCTCTCTCTCCTCTTTTCGGGTCTCTCTTCTCGATCAGATGCGGTATGCAGATGAGTCAAATGATGGGCAGGTCCTTGACTTACTCGATGCAGAACAGGATAATATATTATTAATATGCAGAGATAATTGGATCTTCTCATCCGTTTTCCAGGAAAGTAACTCAATTGGCCGGAAAACCTGTTTTCCCTCTCTGCACTGATCTGGCACTAAAAAATGATTGACGGCTGAGAGAAAAACTATCACAAACTCCACTCCAGCAGACAGTTCAAATGTCAATACCCAACAAACGGATTCAACCCCGGATACCTAAAAGTACCAGTAACTATATATATATATATATATCAGTTGGCCATGCAGCAACTGCAGATAATCGGCTGTCTGAATAATGTCAAAATTCCTCGAGCTCGAGCTCAGTATATAGCATATGCGTTCATCGTATCCATCAGTCAAGACCTCCTCATTTGGTGTAACTGTCTCTTTCGATGAAGCTTAACCTGCCCTAACTTCTGTCAGTATGGTAGTTTAATTACATGACACGGCCTCTTGGAGGGGGCTTTTTCAATGTCACGAGCGTTGGGATTCACCGAGATGATGAGCGGTAGTCAATTTTTATTTTGTTTTTAATATATCAAGTGTCGGTTCTGTGTATATATGGAGAATTGACTCAAGGCACACGTCTTGCGAATGGGGCAATGATTCATTAGAATTGCTCGCTAGTTAGGTGGTGTGCAGACATGGGCACATGTGAGACTCTTGATTCACTTCAATTCGGGTATGATCCAAATTATGAGACATTCAGCTGACAAGATATGTGAAATTAATCGGTTATATATATATATATGTATGAAAATGTGTTAGTCATGTGAGCGAAATCAATTCGTACCATCCAAAGTGTTTTATCATCGGTCCGATTTGGATTAGTTAACCATAAATAAAGATATGTGAAGTTATAATGAAATGATTTTTCATTTAAATAAATTAATTGTAATTGGACGTGACTTATCGTTGCGTGGGTATTGAATATTTGATGGGATCTCTTATGCATGGGAGCAGACAGTGCATAGCGGTTGTACGGAAACCCCGCGCTCTACTTGCGACAACGGAAAGATGACAGAGAAGAAGATGAACGGTCGGTTCGTTAAAGCAAACCACTCTACGGATCGATCGCTCGCTCGCTCGCTGTTTTCGCTTCTCCCCTCCTCTCCTCACCATACGAGGGACAGAGAAGGACGAATTTTAATCTCTAATGGGGTCGTTGTGGAATGATTCTCTGCTTCCGTCGGACGGCGACGATTGACATCTCTCCTGACATCACGTCCATGTCTGACTGACTGTGATCGGATACCTGCAACTCATATGCAAAAGAATGCATGGTTAATTTAATCTGTTGATCATTTTGACCTTGTCCCGTATCTTTTCCGGTTTTTTTTCTCCGTTTTCGATTCTGATGAGTAAAGAGCAACACAGCGGGGTCATGAAAGCTTGGGAGGCTACTTTGCGGAAGACCCAGGCCGCGAAGAAACGGGCCAACAGCATCTTTGGGACCATGTCGGTGGCCCCACATGCCGATGACGAGGAAGAAGACGACCCCACCTCGGCCTCCACCAGGGAGATCTACCATGCTGAGCGGTTCCTACCCAATGGGGACATCTACACGGGGCAGTGGCACGACAACTTCCCCCACGGCCACGGCAAATACCTGTGGACCGATGGGTGCATGTACGTTGGGGAGTGGTACCGGGGGAAGACGATGGGCCGGGGGCGGTTTAGCTGGCCCTCCGGTGCGGTCTACGATGGTGAGTTCAAGAGCAATTACATGGACGGGATAGGCACCTACACGGGGCCCAGCGGGGACACCTACCGAGGCCACTGGATCATGAACCTCAAGCACGGACACGGGGTGAGGAGCTACGCCAATGGGGACGAGTACGAAGGCGACTGGCGGAGGGGGCTCCAGGAAGGGAACGGGCGGTACAAATGGAGCAATGGAGATTACTACATCGGGGAGTGGAAGAACGGGGTGATTTGCGGAAAGGGAACCTTCCTCTGGGCCAGAACGGGGAATCGGTACGATGGGTGTTGGGAGGATGGGCTGCCGAAGGGGAATGGCACGTTCCTCTGGCCCGGCGGAAGCTTCTACATGGGGAACTGGAGCAAGGACCCAGAGGAACGGAGCGGAAGTTACTACCCTTCGGGCTCGTCCCCGATGGATGGAAATAACCTCGATTGGGACCCTCAGCAGGCGTTCGACGAACTTTCCAAGTGTGAGATATGCCCTGGGGAGAAGGTCCCCGTCCTCCCGTCCCAGAAGAAGCTGGCCATGTGGAGGTCGAGCAAAGGTGGGGATGGGAACAAACCCAGGAGGATGTCTGTGGACGGGAGGGTGAGCGTCGGAGTGGAGAGGACGGTTGATCGGTTCAAGATGTTCGAGGGTGATGGAGATTTCGGTTCCCAGTATGGGGTCAGGGAAGCAGGCATGGACTTAGATGCGGATCTGTTGAGGTCAGAGATGGAGCAGTGCCGGAATTTGCAGAACTCGGGTGGGGGACAACAGCTGAGGATACCAAAGACAGTGAAGAAACAGGGAGAGACCATATACAAGGGGCACAAGAATTACGACTTAATGCTTAACCTGCAGCTGGGAATCAGGTATACATTGTTTTTTCGCGTTACACTCCCTAGTCTCTTACGGGTATGAAAAACGAGAATGCTGTTGCATTGAACTGCCAATCCCTGGACACCTCATATCCTGGAATACCGATCGTTTTTTGGGAAATCTTTCAAAACTTCCACTCTGTGCCCCTTCATGTTGTTGGTATTTGAGTTTTTGTGCAATTCAACTTGGGGACTTTGCGGTTCCATGTAGATGATGAGTAAATACCAAAGTATAGTCGTGTGTCTCAGTCGGATAGAAAACATCAATGCTACAATAGACAGCGAAATCGAATTGCTCCAGAGGTGAATTTGGGGGACGTGTTCCATCAAAATCTACCTTGAATAAGCCTTTAGAGAGAAGCCCTAGGACACTATATGATATCTATTTAGCTAGAAATTAAACCGAAGGGATTTAGTGATGCACTAGACTGATATTGGTGAAATCTATTTTACTTCTGATCAGGCATTCTGTGGGACGAGCTCCTCCACCAGACAATCTTGATCTCAAGGCTTCAGCCTTCGATGTCAAGGAAAAGATTTGGACGAGGTTTCCTCCCGAAGGAAGCAAGTACACTCCGCCTCATCAATCCTGCGACTTCAGATGGAAGGACTACTGCCCTCACGTTTTCAGGTCTTGCCTTTTCCTCTACAGTCTATCAGTATTGAAATCCTCGTTCTTTAGTAAGTTCAGGGGATTATCACTTTATCAGGACTCTGAGGAAATTGTTCAAGGTGGATCCTGCAGATTACATGCTATCAATCTGCGGGAACAATGCCCTTCGGGAGCTCTCTTCTCCTGGTAAAAGTGGGAGCTTCTTCTATCTGACCCACGATGATCGGTATATGATTAAGACAATGAAGAAGGCTGAAGCAAAGGCAAAAATTACCTCTCTTTCCTTTTTGCTCCCTATTTTGGTAGTTTTAAACACAGGATTCCCAGTTAATGTTGACACCAGCAGAACTTTTTCCCCCAGGTGCTTCTAAGGATGCTTTCTGCCTACTATAATCATGTCCGAGCCTTTGAAAACACTCTTGTAATAAAATTCTATGGACTGCACTGTGTGAAGTTAACTGGGCCAGCACAGAAGAAGGTATTTGCCATTTACAAATTAATTTGGGTTATTATGCTGATGTAGTGAGCAATCCTGTTTTATTCTCTAAAGTCACCCTAAAGTGAACTTTGTTGATGACAGCAACAAGTGAAGTACTGATTCTCTGTTTTGATCAGGTGAGGTTCATCATCATGGGGAATCTTTTCTGCTCCGAGTATACTATCCACAGGCGTTTTGATCTAAAGGGATCATCTCTGGGGCGCACAACTGATAAGCCCGAGTCAGAGATTGATGGAAATACCATACTAAAAGACCTCGATCTGAACTTCATATTTCGGCTTCACAAACCATTCTTTCAGCAGTTTTGCAGGTAAAACTAAAAAGAAGGAAAAAGAGAAAAGGCCATCTATCTCGAATTGTAATATTGTGCTCTAACTGTGGCCCATCTTTTAATATTCTTTTATGCTTTCAAAGGCAAATAGACAGGGACTGTGAGTTTCTTGAACAGGAGAGGATCATGGACTATAGTCTCTTGGTTGGTCTTTATTTCCGAGAAACATCAGTTGCAGGTTACCTGATACCATCAGGGGCTCGCACTCCTACTGGTATATGTATCCTTCTCAGTTCGACCTATTTTCTGAGCAGTATTAGAACCTTTTCTGAGACATTTGTCAAGGACTATTGTTCTCCTTTTGATTGCATTACAGGTGATCCTGACGATGAAGGAGCTCCACATCTCTCACGGGCAGATGTGGATCAGCTTCTCAATGATCCGTCCAGGTAACCGGAACTTCTACAACCTTAATATTGAAATGATATAAAGGCGCAGATAATTCCTGTTGCTCTCCTTTCATCACCCTATACGAGAACCAGTACATGGTACGTATGTTCCATAAGCAGAATGAGGAAGAGGATGATAATCCGTTACTTGCACGGTGTATACTCATTGCTAGGACCAGTACGCAGATATTGGTCACCGTGATGCATCATAAGAACATGAAAATTTGTCTCTCTTATATCATTTTTTGGGGGAATTACAGTCTCAGTTCGATGGATCGATTGGATTATATTGAACTATACATGTACAACTTGCATAAATTGGTCCTCCGGAAAAGGATAGAGGTCCCATCGGTTTTTCCTGCTATGCCGTTCATATTTTAAGCTCGATCACTTCGCATAAATTGGAATCATTCTGTGCGCTTCTTTTCAATCCTCTGTCACTTCGGAAGATAAGAGTTTCCGTCCTCTTAGGTGGGCCAGCATCAGACTTGGGGCGAACATGCCAGCCCGAGTAGAACGAACTGTGCGAAGGACCGGATGCGAGCTTCAGCTTGTGGGAGAGCCCACCGGGGAATTCTACGATGTGGTCATGTTCTTTGGGATCATAGACATCCTGCAAGACTACGACATCAGCAAGAAGCTCGAGCATGCCTACAAGTCCATCCAGTACGACCCCACCTCGATCTCGGCCGTCGACCCGAGGCAGTACTCAAGGCGATTCCGCGACTTCATCTTCAAGATCTTCATCGAGGATGCTTGATCTCTCTGCTAATGGCAACAGTGGCAGTGCCATCACCTTGGGAAGTTACTATTACGGCCCGACTGATTATCTCTGTGCAGACTGATCACATACGCACACCATCCTCATTGCGGATGAAGATGAGTTCCCACTCCGCCCCCACCCCCGATCTGTGTGTAGGAAGATACGACCCATTTTTATTATTCGTTGATTTCATTCTTTAGTAACAAGAAGCATAGAGGGGTGAGGGTGATGATAACGTACATGGAGGATTTCGGGATTCATATTAAACTGAAATGAATTGTACAGAAAGGATGTGGCGTGTACACATGCCTTGAACCTGTAACTTCAAACTGTTAATTAACTTAGTGATATTCAAAGATCCATTATTTCCCAGTGATGAATTTTATAGCAGATTATCTTGATTTGCATAGCCTCCCTAATAATTTCCCATCTCGCTAATAATTTCCCGGCCATCTTCCTCGGGCGTAAAGTGTGATTGGTTCAACGATATTAAAGACTGGTCTACTCGAAAATAATTTTGCCAGAATCCTTTACTGCCTGGATCTAAGTTTAGTTGCAATCAATGACCTGCGATCGATGGATCCAGTCCACTGGCTATGGTATGCAGACAATATGTGATTGGTAGGTGCTGTAAGAATGATGGACCAAATAGGAGGAGGAGGAGGAGGAGGAGATAAGTGCCGCAAATGGAAATTACGAAAATAGGCATTGTCTGTGGGTCAGGTTTTATGACTCAACGCAGTGTAGGATAGGAGATAAAATTTCGTTTGTTGCCTTAGAAGCAGAGAGATCGACTCATGTATGTAATCATTCTCCGTTGAGCGTCGGCCGGCGTTTGACTATCGTGAAAGACGTGCTAGTTACTTCACAAGGTTGACATATGTGACCCCCATGTGGAAGAATTAGATTTCGCCTCTAATCAGCACGGACCACGATCGAGCACCATATCTCTCAGATTCGATACAGCCGCTGAGTATCTATCTGTACGATGGACCAATTAGGGCTGCTGACACGTTTCCTTCCATTTCTCAGATTTTCATCCCGGTTGGTAGTCGAAGGTCAAAAAGGCATGCATGCCCCCAAAGCTATCAAGGGATTTTAGCCGACAAGATGGACCTCTGCGATTGAAAGAGTATCACCCGCAATAATATTTTCCAGAAACTGTTACTCGAGAGTATACGTACGTACTGTGTCTTGAAGATCAGTCCCGAGCTCCCCGACTCCGATCCGCTGAAACCGGCCGATCTTGTCCGCACGCCGGTTGCCGATAGCCTGCCTGAATCGCGAGTCAGCCGATAAATTATCCCCGTAAAGTAAAATTCAAAGAGGGGGGAGTTATGACCGAAAGCATCAATACGCCAGAGAGAGAAGCAAGAAAACGGGAAACCCTAGGAAGTAAAGATACACCGCGTAGTGCTCGACCTGAAGCGGTGGAGGGTATTACATTTGTTCGCATCAATTTTTCTACTAGATATTTGGATATAATGTACTATATATATATATATATATATAAATGTGAATGTGAACCAGATTTTCAAGGGAGAATTAATTTTTGAACTTATGAACAAAAAAATTATACATAATACGTGTCCAAGTCTCGTCGGCTCATTACCTCTTTGTCTCCCCTTTATTCTCTTTATGGACCTACTCAATGCCATTACAAGTAACTAATTAAAGGAACCGGCATACCTGCCTCTCTTAAGTAGTACCAGGGTTTCCAGTCCTGTAAACGGAGGAGATTCGTATTCGATCGTATAATTCTTCTCATGCGTATAAATCATTTGTTCGAAAAAGTACGGAATTTAAGTTGATCATAGAAGCGATGTGGATGACAAGTCTAGCATGTCTTCCAGTCATCATTGGGGCACACCCTTACCAGCAAATTTCCCAGCCCGGAGGGAGAGGGAGATGAATGATTGTGATGATGATGATGAGCGGATCATGTGACTGAAAATTAAACTGCCTGAGCCTGGTGAGTGGAATGGAATTGAAAGCCGCCGAAAGTGGTGAAGGGGAATCGGAACGATGAATCCAGTCCAATCCCCACGGGACTGCCGAAACCACATGCTAATGCCATATCAATAACGAAATGAAATCGAACATACAGTCGTCCTCCCTCAGCGTTTTAATATACATATATATATGTACATATATTATTTAAGGTGATGAAGAATCTTATAATCTTAATTACTAAATGAATCATGAGATTATGAAATTTTATATGAATTACTCCGTATCATTAATCAGATCTCTTACAAGTGTCACGAAATAATATGGCAATTTCACCGGCAAGATGAATGTCCAGTTTTGATCTGCCGCTCTCGACTCAAATCGAACTAGACTAATTTATCAAAAAGTGGGGTTGTTCTTGACGTGAATTTTTCTTATTTGTAATGCTTAGATCCAGACATTGTGCTCACATTTTATGTTTAAAGGAGAAGAAATTACAACCTACCTATGCATATATGTATAATTCGGCCCCAGGAAATCAAAGAAGAAGGTGATGGTGGTGGGACTGATTAGATTACACTGTCCTCCTTTCATTTCAGCCTTTGATTTTGTCTTCAGCTTGCCCTACATGTCCGGCGGGGTTCCCTCCCTTCCCATTTTAATTTCCCCCTTAATTTCTCCTTTTTCGTCTCGATTTTGAATATAAAGTTGAGAGGTGGTGACACGTGGATGAATTACTCCCAAAAAACTTTTAATTTATGGACAGAATTATTGTGATATCACTTTAGATAAATAAATAAATAAATAACTTATTAACATCCCCGTAGAAGGTACAGGTAATGTCTACGAACGACATCGAGAGGTTCCATGTCGACAAAAACCGGGCATTACATACAACCATAGCTCTCGATTCTCGATCCTGTTACAAAATTCGAACATCCAACCCGACTCTTAACTAACAATTGAACCGGGGCCCGTACTCATCCTTGAGATACATGGGACGAAACTTGTGTATTTGGATATGCATTACCTGTCCTGTCCAATTCCCATTCAAGCTGTGCCTTATATTTGTGCGTTATACGTATGCCTTGGAACCCCTTTTGCGTCTTATTATCTAAACCATCTAGAAAATTAGAAATGGAATCCGATACAAGAATATCAATATACTC
This sequence comes from Sonneratia alba, assembly GCA_900174645.1. Classification (NCBI taxonomy): domain Eukaryota; kingdom Viridiplantae; phylum Streptophyta; class Magnoliopsida; order Myrtales; family Lythraceae; genus Sonneratia; species Sonneratia alba. The sequence goes on along the minus strand of FWPY01000034.1, from coordinate 1,299,241 downwards.
AACATTGGATGAAAAAATGTCAGCGCCATTTTTTTTATTTATAAAGATATAATAATAATAATAATACACACAGCTCTGATGAAATTGTCATAGTTGGATGGCTCTGATGGGATGATTCTTCCCTTGTTGACGGATTGTCACAAGCGAGAGGATTAATTAGTGGAACGAGGTGCATCGAACCCAGCTTGCGTTGCATGGCGAACTTCCCAAGAAGATTACCATTCTGTCGGCTTTTTATGACTTTCATGATCATCACAATCGAAATGATCCTATCCGGAAGAATTGGTTCTGCGGACCATCATCGGCTGGTGGGGGGAGGAAAACTTTACTTCTGTCCTTGATGTGATCTGTCTGTCCATTTACCACGACAACCCCTTAATGCTTGGAGTCGTCGGAATTCGATGACCTGTATACGGCCTATACATATATGTGTGTATGTTTTATTACGCATGCACATGTTGACGGGGATAAGCACCGGAGAAATTTCATACCCATGATTCTCTTTTAAAGATGTTCCTCGTACAGTCGTTGAATATAATGCCGCAGAGCATATGATATTCTGCATTGCTGGCGGCGGCTGGTGCCGGACAAGAAGACCTAATCTTTCGTTTCTTTTTCCTCTTCTTCCTTTATGGGGTGGATGAGATTAACACAAGAGTTTCCCCTATTGCACCCGATTTTTAGATCATGAACTTCGATATCGAATTAGTAATCATCAAACGGAATCCAAACTCTTCATCAACTGGAAAAATAACTCAACATGTACGTACATATACATGGGAGATGATACATGTACAATAGGTGGTCGACGACCGTCACAGCCTTCAACTTCGGGATAGACTAAACCAACTCTCTATATGCATATCCCCGACGAATAAAGCTGAAGAAGGGCGAAAGGAAGTAAAAGGAATAGCTGACGATATGATCAGTGAGAGAGAGGGACGAGGGGAGCTCTAGCCCGTGGGGAGAGGGCTAAGAGGAGGAGAAGGGACATGATGAGCACCGGCACCAGGAGGAGGAGGAGCGGCGGAGACGGCAGCGGCGGCAAGACGAGCGGTAGCACGAGGAGGGTCAGCGTTAGGACCGCCAGAACCACCACCATCCACCCCAGCCGCCCCAACACCATGTAAGTTCCTATGTGTGACGACGAATATGGTGTCCGAGAAAATTAAAGACAGCAGAAACTGACGGTGGTGCTGACCGATCGGCCGACTTCTGCAGAGACCTTTGATGATCTTCATCAAGCGGCTACAGCGTGCAACTAACTTCAACTGTCCACCGCTGCGGCTGCGTTTGTTATCATGGATTAGCTCGGAGAAGGTGGGGACCCGCGCGGTGAATAACAAGCCTACTGAGAGAGAGAGAGAGAGGAGATTATTAATAGTCGTAATGCTAATAATGGAGATAACAAGAGTGAACTTCAAGAGAAAGGTAGAAGAAGGGGGTAATTTGGTAACATTACTGAAATTACCATTTATATTGATAAATAAATAGTATGTTTAATCATAAACTATATGAAATTTATCAATTTTATTCTAAAAATTTTTTTGGGGTTAATTGTTTCATTTATTTTATAGTACTAACATCCATGTCGGTTTCTGTTGAAAAAAGATGAATGACCATTAGTTCGATTGAAAAAAATCATTTTACTATCGATAACTAATATATATTTTATTCACCTACTTTGTATTATTTTCCAATTTTACCACGAGTTAAGAAAAATGTGTGGAGATTTGATCTTGACCTACTTCACCCCAAGTGAGCTTCTCCTACTAGTGATTAAGGTTGAGTAATGAGTGTTAGTGTCAACATCTTCATCATTAATAGTTCAATTGATTTATCTTGAAGAGAACGATAAAATTATATATAATCGGAGGTGGTGGAATCCGAATTTGAGACCTTCATGATTCTCAATTCGGTTGTTTGTCTCTTGGTTCGATAGAAGACAAATTGATTGAGTTGAGAACGATGGGATTAGTGTCATTCTCGTCATTGCACGCAATTTGACCTTTTCTTATTGAATTAAATTGACACGTAAAAGTTTATATAAACTGGGACAATGCGGAACTTGAATAATGGATCTCACAACCCTAGATTTAGTCAATTTGCATCTAGGATCGATTAGATTAGAGATTAATTGACCAAGTTGGAGATTGTGAACATCGATGATGTATTCAATAATTTATTTTGAATAGATTTAATTTAAGAATAATCGGTATATGACCGAGTGAGGGGCGATCGATTTGTCTCCTACCTATTCCTATTCAACAGACAAGTAGCCCAATTAGGAGTCATTACGATCGATTTGTCTCGATTTGTTAATTTTTTTTAAAAACAAAAATCATCATATATGGTTGAATTAAGGAAGAAAAAATCATGTAAAATTGAAAGTTTCCTCATAATTCATGATTGAGCATAGTATTGACCCTTATCCATATCAATCATAATCTCCCACTCCGACACAGTCAATGCGCTCGATTACCGCCACATGTATGTAAGTAACTCAGAGATGGGAGTGACCGAACAACTTTACTTAGGATTTACGAATATTCTCATGTTCATAAGATCTAAATCCCAAATCTAAATATTTTATTTTGAGAAATGACGTCGATGGTACCAGCGTTGCACCCCCTCCTATTTATATTTATATATATAATACCCTCGAGTGGACGTCCGGGGTGGGTGCATCTTGCAGTGGCTTCCCATTGTTACAACTCACTGGATAAGAGGATGACACGTGGGAAGTGATCAAAAAAATGCCGCTCATGTAACGCTCGCCCGATTCGGTCGATTACGATTGTGGTGGATTGAGAAGTGATCGACAGCCTGGAAGCGGATGCGGTCACTATCATCATCCTCCTCCACCGGTGCATGAACCTCACCGTATAATGAGAAAGGGAGACGACACCCTCATAATCAAATTTTAATGGGTTGGTTACAGGAGACGAGAGGAGGGTGAGCGCACTGATTAAAGAGTCAGGATGAAGAGGAAAAATGAATGGATCTTGGGAGTTCCTCCAATCTGAACCGAGCCCGCTGCACTTCTTGTTCTGGGACGATGTGTGTCGGAAGTGACAATGATTCTGTCTGTTACTACTGCGAGGGCGGGCGCGTCTTGGTTCAAGTAATCTTTCATTGAATTCACTAATGCTTCGAATGACGGCTTCTCCTCACTGCCCCCCATCAATAATTTAAGCACGTCAGCTCATTCGCCAGCACGATTGACTCTGTTTGGGACTGTCGGCTCAATCCTGACCGCATGACGAAGGGTTCCTGGTTGACAATTTCTCTCCTTTTCCACGTTCAAAATGGGTGAGCGGAATAAAGAGGATAATATGTTTATGTAAGAAGAATCGAATTTGTATATTAAAAGTTACACGAATTCCACAAATATTTTTTTTGATGATTTTTCCGGACGGTCCTCGTTGAGTGAGTTAGTCGGTCTCCACCGCATTCGAATCGGTCCAACCCACCGCCTGGTGCTGTGGCACCCTATGAATTAGATTGGAGTAGAATTAATATATGTATCATCTTGAGGAGGGGGGGAGATGATAATGCAAGTTGGATGGTCACATCTTTTAATTCACAGAATTCAATGCACCCAATTATTTACCCACACACGGAGACACGCTGATCGATCTTCCTGAAAGGGGGTCAGATTTGACATTAATCATTAATAAATTAAGAATGATGATGAAATGGTTCTCTTCTTGGGTTGGCTGGCGATGCCCGACTTGTAGTTCACGTGTACAGTTGACACATGTAATCAATCCACAGCTGCGAAGAATCGGAGACCTTTAGGTTTATGCACGGTGCTTAACATGCAAATTGCCCAAGAACAGTGAAACTGGGACATGCTTCGCTATTTATTTGTCAATGATTTAAGGATACTGTTATTCGCATGAGTTTTCATGCATCCGACAAGTGGATCTCAACCAATTCAAAGGCACGCATACAATATTGTCAAATTACTAGATCTCTTCAAGTTGGAAGAAGGAGGAGCGATAATCTAGATATTGACAGCTTTTTCCTACTGCAAATTCAAGTTCTCTAGTACCAGTCAGCTTCAGACTTGACGTACCAAAATTGATGAAGTGTGAAACTTCAGGAACCCATAATGTATGGTACACATGGCTGCAACTTCCGATGGAGTGACCAGAAGAGGCAATCACAGCAATAAAAAAAATGCAGCAGCCTTGCCATCAGTTTGCAAAATTAACTTAAGGATCTTTTCCGGCAATGATAATGTGTCGCCTAAGTAGCGCCAGTAACCAGATCTCTGTTGGAAGTATACAATGGAGAGGTTTTCCAGGTCAATGTGGACCGTCACCGGCGGCCTCCTCTTCCTCGACCGCGGGGTCCCCCTCTTCCTCGACCGCGGGGTCCGTAGTTGACAGGTTTGAGCCCCAGTGACTGGATTCCCCTCCTCTTGCGTCCCACCTCTCTATCTTCCTCGTCCTCTACATACTTAGCTGAGCTTCGGGATGTGAAGGATATCTCTCTCGACCCTCCAGGGCCCACCTTCACATCATTCATGGCACCACCTCGCCGCTGATTGTTTTGGAGAGCGGCCACCCTCTCTCCAAGAGGAAGGGAGTCCTCCTCAGCGAGTGACACATGGTTGAAGAATGCCTCTGCATGCCTCTCATCCTTCACTTCATAAAGCCTGAGCGTTCAATGGAAATACAGATGTCGGTGAGAAAACCTATTGAAACACTACCTGCAAGTGCTACCAAATCATCTTAACATGAAAATCAACCAGACCAGCAGGAGGATTGTTTACTGCTATTCTAATCATCATATGCCTTTTCAGATAAGAATGGTGGTAGACCGCTACCATTACATCACAATTTCATGACATCTTCTAGAATTTCAAAATGAAAATCAAACCAGCGGTCTGTTAATCCCAAGAAAGGAATATCCTCATGATCTATTATTTTCTAAGATAAAGCCATCTCAGTGCCACCCTACATCTTTTATCTGCATCTACCCATGTTCGTCCTGATATTCTAGGATTTTGTACCTTCAACATGAAATTGGAAGATCTATGGATGAATCCTTTTGCACATATACCAACTGACTTAACAAAAGCACACACAAAAACAGATTCAAAAAGATGAGAGCAATTGGAAAAAAAACCTAGGAGCACGAGACTTCTTTTTCATATTGCTATCATCATCAAGCTCCTCTTCAGAAGCATCAGAATCTCTTAAATCATCATCTTCCACCCCTTCCACGACTGGTTCAAAATGTTCCTTGACCAAAGTTGCTTGCTTCTTGGAAGCCATGGGATGCAATGCAATGTATTCTTGGGATTGCTCATCAATTTCATAGTCCTGGGAATCATATACAAATATATCTTTATATCAAATTTAGGAGGAGAAAGGCAGAAAGATGCAAATTGCCACTGACTAGAAAATGGCAGCAACTCATTGTATTCCATTCCTTACCTTATTTTCAAACATAGCAGCAAATCTCTCATCTTTGAGAAGTTCAACACCAAGTCCTTTCTTTTTCTTTGATTTTCTTTTGGTCTCATTGTCCTCTCCATCACCCTTTTCAGCTTCATCTTTTTCAAGGAGATTGGCAGCAAGAAGTCTGTTAACTCTAGGCAATTTTCTTTTGATCTGTGTAGTGTAGGAAAAAAGTTGTGAGCATAGTGAATATTGCAACAAGCTTAAAAAAAGGCAGAGTATCAGCAAGAAAGTAGTCATTAAACAGCCAAGCAATGTGACGAGATTAATGAAAAAATTGAAATTATAAAACAAATAAAATAGGAATAATTTTTAGTAAATAATATAAGATCAAAATAATTTATAATATAAAAATAAAAAAACCTTCAAAATAGAGTGAACCAGGAATTTAGATCAAACTGAAATTCGTATAAAACAACAATCATAGAAGTTGGGCACAAAATGGATGATAGTTTATAAATAAAGAAAATTTGTGAAAATTTTAAAACTCGATAAAGAATTCTTTAAAATCCATGGATTCTTAGAGCATTAGATGGGAAACAAAACTAATTTTTTCAAATAAAATAACTAACCGTGATCCGAGAAGCACGTTCCCGTTCCAGCTTTTCTTTCTTCCGCTGCTCTATATAAGCATCATATGCAAAAGGATCTGCCAGAGCCTTCGCCTGTATACATAGATACACAAGCCTAATACTTAGAACTGAACATATCAGGAAGTCGTGCTACCCCTGTAGTCAATAGAATGAAATTACTTTTAATACTTAAAAGTCCCTACTTTTCATTCTCATGAAACCATATATCAAGTATTGACTCTATACAACTAACCATGCACTCAAGTAATCGAAGAAACCCAAAGAAGAGGAAGGCAGCTGTGCGCACGTGCACACACACAGAGCAGAATCACCTTTTTATACAACCTATAGTCAATAAAGAATCCATGCATATAAGCTCTTAAGAGATTTGTGCCGATCAGATTGGTCAAGTTCAGCTTCTCAAGGTCCTCTTTCATCAAAAACTTGTAATCATCATATATAGTTGTTTGACCTCCCTCCTCCAGCTCTTCCTACAACAAAGTAAGAGGAGATTAATAAAATCTGATCAACAAAATGAACTAAAGGTGCACAAAGATTTCAAAACGGGATAAAACAAAGGGCAAACACTAACACAAATATCATAGACATACCGTCAAACTCTCAAGATAAGCACACCATGTGGGAGCAGGTCCCAGAGCAGGTATGAAGTAAGAAGGTATCTGACTGCTGTCCAAGGCCAGTAACAACAGTCCACTGTCCTTGAACATGCATATATCGTTGATTGCTCCAGCTGTGGGTTCAATGCTGGTCATGCCATCACCCTGATAAAACCAAAAATGAAACAATCAATGAGAAAAGGAATTTACAGATGCAAAGAGAATATATCGATCAACAACTTGTAAAGACCAAGAGAATCTTTCTTTCCCAAAATTCTCTAGAAGAAATCATACCGTCTCTGGGTCCCATATTCTGACAATATGGTTATCAGTGGAAATTAACTTTGGGTTTTCAGAGTTAAGAGTGCGATGCCATTTAATATCCAATATTGGGCTCCCATACCTGCATATTTAAAATTAGAAATGTTTCAAACATAACACAAATGTAGAAAGCAGAAAAATGCCCATAGCAACCAACTTGGCATGAAAAGTTAAATCTCACATGTGATCCTTAACTCGTACTGGATGGGAAGATCGCAAATCATAGAGCAGCACCTACATTAGACAGTAACTAATTCAAGTGAAAAGTTGCAAAAAATATTAAGATGCTCATATCAAGCCAATCATCTACTAAAACTACCTCGAGTAAGTGAACTTTAATCAACAATAAGTCATCTAAGAGCATTTGTCGGCAATGGCCTCATTTAACCGAACATGTTTCAGATATGAAATCATACATAAAAATCATGATGTTAAAATCTGTATTCCACAATTAAAAAAAAAAACCAACACTATGATTAAAGAGATGCTCATAAGCCCTTCCTGAAGATGCAAAGAGGATTGCAAAGCAACATACCTTTCCTCCAGTACTTCCAACAGCCATCATAAAGCCACCATCCCCATCAAACTCTATAGCACTCACCTCCTACAAGCCAAGTACATATATAAGTATCTAGTCTCATCAAAGGAATCCAAGTAAGATATACGTGCCATCCTTCTAAATCTACAGATATAAATGAAGCCGATCACTCACTGAGGCACATTCTTATTATCCATATTATTTCTTTGATAGGGGAAGGAAAAAGTATAGCTCCCCAGGCAATTATACACTTAAGCAAAAGTAACATCTATTTGGCATTAGGTAATGGAAGAAACAAAGTGGAATTAATGCTTTTCTTTTGGGTCATGCATATTGGAGTGGACTAAAAAAGAATTCATGGAAGAAACTGCTTTTCTTCCTTCTAGCTATATATATATATATATATATATATATGATCATATGAGAAGCATGAACAATACCTGGTCAAGATCTCCAGAAGGTGCAACAGCATTGATTCTACCAATGGAAGACCTGGATCTCATTTCGAAACATTCCACCACACCATCCTCACCACCACAAGCCACTAGTCCATGAAGCTTGCTGAAAATGGAAAGAACAATCCATGTGACTCATACATCAACTGAAGAGGTCATAGAAGAGCCATAGGAGGCAAATGGAAGCTATAGAAACAGCAAACCGATTATAACCTTCGGGCTACCACATTCAGTGCTGGGGAATGAGTGCTCAGGGGGGACAAGAAACGTCCCTGCATAAGAGACACAGTCAATTCTTCCTGTCAAGAAATCATTCTTATCATGATTAAATATTTCAATAAAAATTAATTTACCTGTTCTAAATTAATCCTGTACAAATCAGGAGAAGAGGCTGCACAAAGCAAGTCACAAGTCCAACTGTCATATTCAATGTCCCTACCCATCCTGTTATCAAGCAACAGCATACAAAATTTAAACCATACCATGTAACCATAGTAGAAATGACAAACCTAAGACAGATTATCAAATGAATAAATTTCAAAGATTTCATGCCGAACAACATTAATGTCAAATGCCACTCTGAATGGAATTATCCCATTTACATTCCCAACCCTGGATATAGCTTAAAAATGTGTCAAAAAAATAAAAGTAAAGGCCACACATTGAAGCAGCACAAAAACAATAATCTAGAAACTAATGGAATGAAAACAGATCCTTTGCTTCCCATGATGAGAAGTATCTTATATTTTGCTCTTTCCACACAATCAACTAGAATGATTCAAGGAATAGGACAAAATCAACTCTTCATCTCCAACTCTGAAATTGTAACAGAAGATACCAATGATTTGAGTGAGGCACAGCCCTCATGCACTACATAATCAAAATATTTATAAGGTACAAATATGATTTGATGCTTTGCCTAATGGAAAGAGTCGCTAATGAGGCAAACATCCTCCAACTAATATCAAATTGAATCAAGGAGATCCTACTCATACACGCACACTAATAAAGCAAGAAAGTATACCTTGGAATCCGTAAACTATAGTGTTTTCCATATTTTGCGTGTAAAGACACAGACCGATCAGCACAGAGAAATGCTAGCTTTGAATAGTCATCAGCCAGAACCTATTGTAAATTGAGTACACAAAAAATTAGAGAGATTGCAAACTAAGTCAGCAAGAGGTTTAATTTGAAACCTCTTCCCTCAACAAATATATTTATTTATACATGCAAGTCCCAACATAACTAAATCAAAATGCAAATAGTATCATCCAACCGCCACATCAAATGTATGCTAACTGCATTGATATTGTTAAAATTTGAATACTGTAAAGAATTAGACACAGATAAAGAACCTGAAAATCAACAATCTCTGAATCCAAATGTCTTTCAAACTTCAATGCAAGTTCCTTTAGCTCGTATACCTTGACTTGAGGAGGATAGATACCTGTATAACAACAGCAATAGAACCAAATTTAAAATAGGATGGCCTTTTTTTTTTATTTTACTAACAAAGAGACTATCACATAAATTTAATTAGAAGCAAGCATCAACTATGTGGCCTATCCTTCAATCTTATTGACAGAAGCATCGAAGAAATTGTAGATAGAAGTGACCATGATATCACCTGATGCGATGAGGAATTCTCCATCAGGAGTCGCCTTGATTTTGGTAGTAGCAGTCTCAAACCTTAGATCCTGGATCAAGTCCAGTCTTTGCATATAATCTGCTTGAGACAACAGTAGAATATCTTAGAGTAAGCCCATTCAAAGGAAAGGATAAGCTCACCAAGTGACACCACACCTAGGTGTTTATCAATCTTTTCAAGATCCAGGACCCAATTTATCAATAATTAACCAAGAAAAGAAAACAAGATTAAATTGTGGATCCTTTAATCCATGCACTATTTCCAATAGCTAAAAACCAATATGAGATTAGATGCAAGATTAATGGAGAAAACATTTCAATAAATGATAGGTGCCAATCAAGTATATGTTTAACATACAACAAGGCACGTCTTCTATCATTGGAAAGAAAGATCCTATTTAATGTCAAAAAGTTCAACCCCTAAAAAAAAAACTACTGATGCATTCGAGAGCCAAATCATGGCCAACGTTGAAAGAGAATTGGTGGTTTAAAAGGACTGGAAAAAAATTGCTTGTCTTCCGCTAGGTCAGCTAAGATGTTTGCTAATATAGTAACATAAAGCTGTTCAAGGGCGACATGGGTGAATAACTGATAGCTGAGATACGGTGTAGCAGACCTTTTTCATGATAAATCACATCTGAGAATCATCAGCACTAGTTTATACTTGTAACTACTTATGATGCATGGCACTGCACTCCTCAAGGCAATCTCAATTGTAAATTGTAAGAGAAGGGATTAAATGAATTCAATGCTACAGCTTCAGCTCCATAGACAAGCTAGGTATAAGTTATCTGCATTTTCCTTCCAAATCTCTTGGTCCTGACCAACTGACAATCTCCACTGAGACTATCCAAGTACGGATACTGATCAAACTAAAACAATATCTTGCTCATACGAGATTAAAACACTGTTCTGTGATCGCTTAGCTATCTATACTTCAGATAACATGCTAAAAAAGAGTAATTGCTTCCTTAGCGAACATCATTATCAACTGGGCACCTCGCTAGAGACCATCCGCTGTTACTGAGACCCAAAAATTATATATATATATGTATAAAGCATCGAGCTCATGGCGACAAGCGAAGTAGAAAAGACGAATTGTAGGGAGGCAAAAAACTGCGAATAGGAAGCGAAGTGGGGCAGCAGCAATCATACTCTTGTCCTTGCGGAGAGCCCGGAGCTTCTTCGGAGGCAGCCACGTGGCAAGGGAACGGTGCTGAGAGGAAACAGAGTACATCTTGACTCCATTGATGGAGGTCGACTTCAAGTCTCCTCCCTGGTGCGCCATGATACTTGCTTCCTCTCTATATCCCTAGTGGGCCTCCAAATCCAAGAGTGCGCAAGAAAGAAGAACGGGGAAAACCGGGGAGCTTCTCACCGGCCGCGCCCCGCTCAACGTCGGCGCAAGCAGTAGCGTTTACTCGAGCACCGGAATCCAGGGGTCGGTTTAGGTTGAAGGTTATAGCGGTCACTGGGCTCCCGGAGGTCGGTTTAGCCTGCGGACCGACCGGCAGACCAGGAAAGTTTTATGGGCTCAATTGTGAGCTATTACCGGTCCAATAGCAGGCAGGCCCATAGTCAACATACTGTCTTTTCTGGGTGAAATATTCAAAAACATATTTAAGAGCAGAAATGTAGAATATATTATTATATTATATTTTTATTTTTTTAACTTATAACCAAATGGTAGGAATCTTCTTCTTGAGTAGAGTTAGATATCAAACTATTAAAGACATGTAAAAAATTATATAATTTATTATTTAATAAATAAATTAATTATTATAATATTAAACTCTTCTAAATAAAAAAAAAGATGTAGCTATCAAAGATCACGTCCTAAGTCGGTCCTAATCAATCTCAGTCCACCTGATCTCAACACACCCAAATGCGGGGCCCACTGGCCTCCTACGTGGCACGATCCCAATCTCCGAGTTGCCCAATTTTTTTGCCTTCTGCTCGGTTCAATAAATTATTAGCAGCAAAAGATATAGAAACAGAAAGAGCAAACCAAGAGCGATCCTTGTTACCGACAGGTGATCAGATCGAGCCTGAAACTCAACCTTCTCCATCGCGGATTCTCCGTGGATTCTCACGGTAAGCAGTTTTTATTCTGGCTCAATTCTGTCGTCTTGTCTTGGTCTGGCGATTGTTTAGTGTCTGGTCATCCCTCATCGTGGAGATCGTATTTCACGCGCATGATCCGTTTGATGTTTTTGGGCTCTGTTGTGGCATCTCTTCATGTCGATCACCCGTCGTTTAGTCGGTTTTTGGTAGATTCGAGGCCTAGCTACTGGTGATCCCGCAGTTCTGCCGTATGATCGCGCACAATTCACTTTTTTTTTCAAACCCTAGCACATGCCTTGAGCTCGTCTGGAGGAGAAAGAATGAAAAAGTTTCAGATGACTTTGTTTGAGTGCCGAGTAGCGGCTGTGTTGGGATGAACATGGTTTTGTTCCATCAGCATATAGAGTTTCGGATACTTTGTTTTGTTAAATTCCGGTGGGGCGTAATCACATCCCCTTTTTTAGGCCAAATATCAGCTAAGCTTTTCAAAGGAAGGCTTTTCTTTTTAAGACACTGGCAGCGTCATTTCTGGTGGGCTTGATGGTTTGGTAATACAATATATGCACAAAATAAACACGTTTTCTGCAGCCCTCATTATCAAGTAGCTCAAGGTTTAATGTTCTTCTGAAAGACCTTTCTCATTTCGGCCAAGCTAAATTTGCTGGGACCATTATATTGAAAGTTTGGGAGGCCAAAAACATGATAATTTGATGTTTCATGAGCCATAGGTGGAGCTCTTAACCAGAGTTGGTGCAACTTCGTCGTGCTGCTTCCAGGACACTGATCTTTCACCTCGAGATTGCTGACTTTTAGCAACTTAAGAATTGGGTTTTCAAATGAGGCACGTAGTCAGTTAAAATTAGCCTCTTTCCATTTTCAACTTTTACAGTGGTAGTAACAAAAAGGACTCACTTTGTTTCCATCTTTGACATACCAAAATATGATTATTGTATTTGTGAATGTGTAACAATATAAATTAACAGACAATTTTTCTAGGCATAATTATCCAACTGTTACTGTTTTCTGTGACTTATCTTCTGAATTTGGGAGGTTCATCTACTTCATTTGTTTCCAGATCGTTTATACCTAACGAAGGAGCTGAATAGGGTGATGGGATATATCTCCACTATAAGTCCATCCAATTATTCAGTTTAGTTGGATGCCTCAGTTTTGTCTTTTGAAAATAGTGGGTGAAACCTAAATGATGTCAAGTGGAACAGTTAGGAGGGTTTCTCGTCAGGATATACAGTTGGTAAGATGCTTTCTTATTTGTTGCACTTCTCTATATTACGACAGGAGTTATTCATCTTCAGAAAAGTTGTAACCATTTTGGGGATGTTACATGTTTATCAATGATGACCATTCAAATCTCTCAGGTGCAAAATCTTATAGAAAGATGTCTTCAACTGTATATGAATCAGAAGGAAGTTGTGGACACTTTACTTGTTCAGGCAAAAATAGAGCCTGGTTTCACAGAACTTGGTAAATGTCCACTCCCTCTGTCATAAGTAATTTCTGTCTTTAGTAGTTGGAAGCATATTTTTGTCAGCTCCCATCAAGACATGCCGGCGGTTCATACCACTGTAAAATGTTTCTTGTCTTTATCAAGTTGTCTGAGCCTCTCAGAGTCCTGTTCCAATTTTATACATAATTTGGATCCTTTCAGTTTGGCAGAAGCTGGAGGAGGAAAACCGGGAATTTTTCAAGGCATATTACTTGAGGTTGATGTTAAAACACCAGATAATTGAATTCAATAAGCTGCTGGAGCAGCAGGTACAGTTGATGCACCAGGCCTATCCCCCTGGAGCTGCTTCTATACCCACTGGCAATGGAACTTATATTCCACAATGTAAGATCTCGTAGATGTTTGTTCAGGCCCGCTAGTGAATGTATGTTTTAAAAAATGCAAGTTGCATTAGTTTGAGTTGGATTCAATGTCTAATAGTTTTGTTTTGTTGAACAGCACACCAGAATTCAGTATCTTATCCGGAGCATCCTGGTTTAGCAGTGAAACCAGAAAAGATTCAGCACCCGGCAGGCCATGGTTTAACTAATGCATTCATGAATGGCAGGGCATCCTTGCACACCGGTGTGCCTTCTGCTATGGAGATGTCTGCTCATGTTAATAGGATTGATGCTCCAGCAAATATGATCTCTAGTCAAAATTCAAACATGGCTCTTATGCAAGGAGTCAATGGAGGAATGATAAAGACCGGAAATGGCTATTCTGGAGTTTCCCCTTGTATGTTTGTTGCTGAGAGTAATGTCTTGGAAGCTCGTTCTACCATTGGAGATGTGTCTGTTGCATCTTTTAACAGTGTCGAGTCCACCTCACAGCCTCTGAATGAGTCACTCTTGGATGCAGACAATTCCTCATTTGGGTTTCTAGGCCAGATTCCTCGAAATTTCAGTCTATCGGATCTTACTGCTGATTTCTCTCAGAGTTCTGGTTTGTGGTTCTTTCTAGCATTTGGAACTTTTATTCTTTGATGCTCCCTCTCTGCAATTTGCCATAGTTTGCTGTACTTGTTTTTACTTAATAGAGTGAGATTGATGAATTCAATTAAAGTATGTTCTTTCCTCTTGTATAGAAGGCTTCATGGAGATTATTTATCATAATTATAACTTATCATCTGATGAATTCTCTTGACAGCTTTGAAGAGTCCGATCTATTGATTGATTTGTCAAATCAGAGTGCGGATAAAGTTTTGTTGTTATAATTTTCTTTCAGATATATTGGAGAGTTATGCTAGATCACCTTTCTTGGCAACAGATGCTGACCATTTCTTTGATGCTCGTGAAAGAGGAGAGCAAGGTGAGAAGATAGGCCATAGGCATTTTTGTGGTCATATTCAGCATTTCAGTATTTATTCAAAATTCCCAGAAGGATGTAATTTTTCTGAAATGACAGGACCAAATCGAAGGTTAGACCCCATATCTGAGGGGTTGAGCTATGAAGCTTTTGGCAACAAATAGACATTGTTTTTAGTTGTAAGTGGTATATTCTGTTTCTTGATTTTTTTTTTTTGGGCAACCTTTGTTGCATCTCAGGCTACTTGTTGGCACTATTGCCTGATAAGAGAATAAATGAAATGTTATTTAGGTGAAAATTGTCATCCCTTTATTTATTTATCTTTTGTAATGTAGTTTTCTGTGTCTTTGTCTTCTAAACGCAGGTGCATCTTAACCTGTAGGATGGCAGAGCCATGTACATAGCACTCGGAAGTGGATATGTATCAGATTACTCATTGGAGAAATTGACTGGTGTGTGGAAGTTTAACTAACATCCAATCGACGGTGATGTGGAAGGGCAGTGGGAACGGTATTTTTCCAACAGAAGAAAGCGAAGTGGGATCATCACCTTAAGTTATATGATTGGATTAGTCTTTCTCGGCCATGGAGTAGTCTTTGACATTTGTTGAATTTGGTTTGCTGGTGATAGTTGTATTAAAGGGAATAATTTGGTACTCCACGTAATACTGTTATGTTGCTAGCGGGGAAGGCCTTTGAAGAAAGGTCGACTTGCTGGGCCATTTTCAGTCTCCGTGGTCTTGGTTGGAGCTTAAGTAATTGGGGCCCCTTGTTCCCCCGATTGGTTTCAAGTGACATGAGAATGTCTTGTACATGTTCTAAGCTATCCAAGTTGAAGTAGTGCTATTTGCTCACTTACTGTTCAATTTGTGTTATTTGGTAGCACATCCCTCGTTTTTGTGAGGTAAGTATTTCATGGTAAATTTTTGTGCAAGTTCTTACTCGAGTAAACAAATATGAATGGGGACATCGAATATGAACTCCAAAGTAATGATCTTTCCACAATTCAATTCCTCTTTATTTTAGATCAATACGATAATTGATAATGCAAGAATACTCATCGTGAATCGCATAGATCTTTGTTTGAAAAATGTACCAGAGGAACCGAAATTCAAGAGGGGAAACCGTACTCCCAGCACAACTGTGAGGTAAGTGTTCTGAAACTTGGACAAGACGGGAGGTCCCGGCTCAGCAACTAGAGGGGTCCTGTGCTAAGGGCACTGTCCAAGTCAGAAATGAGATCATTAGCATCCTCAATTCCGACAGAAATCCGAATGAGGTCTTCCGTTAGACCTCTAGTCTCACGGACTGCGGCTGGTATGCTGGCATGGGACATGAAGCAGGGCATGCTGATGAGAGACTTCACACTCCCTGTTGACGGAGAAAAACAAGCATTCAGCCATCAAAGCTACAACAATTCAACAATTGTGCTAGACGATCTCAAACCCAATCGTTGCTCTTACCAAAACTAACAGTTATGCTGAAGTACTTTGTGGTCTCGACAACGTGCTTCGAGAGTGCAACTGATCCTGTTGAGAAGCTCAACACGGATCCTGCACCCTTAGCCTGCAAATCTGAACCTCTTAGAAAAGTTATACTGAATGCGCGGGGTATCGGCAATTTCTAAGAGATGAGATGAGATGAGGAACCTGAGAATAGTGTAGAGATCGGCCAGGATGATTTGGAAGACCAGCATAGTTGACTTTTTTCACTCGTGGATGGGAAGCTAGAAATTCAGCTATTTTCTGTGCATTCTCCTGAAAAGAATGTAGGGGTGGGGTGTGGTGGCCACCAGTTTTAAGACCAGCCAAACATATGTAAGCATAAGATTACGTACTTCATATAAATTAAGTAATATCACGTTTGACATGGAAAATGAAATATGACCTGTTGCTTTTCGACACGCAATGCCATGGTCTTAATGCCTCGTAGGCAGATCCAGCAGTCAAATGGGGCCAAAGCAGAGCCTTCGGCATTCTGAAGGAAGTATAACTGTTCCGCCAATCTGGTAATTTATCGACAAGCAGAGGTTAATACAAGCTGAAAGTGAAGTTGCTAACACTAACTGGATTTTTACTGAGAGAACAAAAGTCAAAACGACGTAAATATACTCGGCTATCCAACAAAATTGAATAATAATCTTCTATACTTCTTGGGAAGCAAAGGTGATTTCCATGGAAATAAGATAAAAGCATGGAATACAACAAAGAATGTTCAAACAGTGTATAGGCACCACCTAGCATGGCTAAAGGTCGAGATCGATGTATTCAAACAAGAACCTCCACGTTTAGGATAAAATTTACTCAGATACTTCCATCTTTGTGAGATAATATTATGGGAGCTCATCAAAATAAGGTTATAGGACTTCATCTTCCACATCCATCTGTTAGTCTCATATACCTTTCTCCTTTCACAGCAAGCACACCAGCCATGACATCACTATGCCCAGAGATGAATTTAGTAGCAGAGTGCACTACAATATCTGCAAGTCAGCCAACAAGCCTGCGAGTGAAATAGAGCCAAACTGCAGTTTAAATAAATTTTAACCCATTTAAAGTGATATTCTAAGCACCTGCTCCTAGTTGCAGTGGTTGTGATAAGACAGGAGACATTATACTATTATCCACCAAAAGAAGTGCATCCTGCGTGTGAGCTATTTCTGCTATTTTCTGAAAACAGGGAATTTGCCATTAGAGAGAGACTGAGGCTATAGAGTTAAATCGATATCATAAAATACATATATATATATGTATAAATTAATAAAGAATGGCCTGTTTGGCAAGGCACAGTAACATGGGAATGGCACAGTAGCTAACAATTAAGAAGTTGTGGAATTGCATTGCTCTCCATCTAGGATATCATACTAGTAAAAGAGAGAAGAGTGACCAAGATTGCTCACTCGAATATCAGAAATCTGTATTCTTGGGTTGGTGGGACTTTCTATCCACACAAGTTTGGTTTTTGGGCCAATAGCAGAAGCAACCAAATCTAGGTCACTTGTATTTACTCGTCTGCAAAACAATTGACACAATCAGAATGCAGTCATAAAGCAAAAATATGGCAAATAAGAAAAGCAAAAATAATACTAACTTCACTACTATTCCAGTTTTAGGAGTCACTTGAGACAGTAATCGATCAGAGCCGCCATATATATCATCTCCAGCAACAATCTCATCACCTGAAACATATTTGCAACCAATAACTACAATAAGTACTACACAATTTAACTTAACTCTGAGTTTTTCCAGACAAATTGTTTGAATTTTCTTTTGGTCGCATATGAAAAGTAATTTCTAAATTGTAGAAAAGGAGAAGTCCTTCCTGCTCATAGGGGTTGATGTTAACCCCAAGTATATGAATACACTTATCTGGAAATGCATATAGAAAATTTAGGAGTGCCACTGAATTCGGTAGAGATAAAAGCAAAGGAAAAGAAATAGAATTAGCCGGACAAAAGAGTGTCCGTTACATGGCAATTCAATTTGCATCTCTTTTTGAACCTTCACACTGAAGGATGGGACAGATGCTCAAACAGTGATCACAATTATGTAGAAAATATAACTCCAGTCCCCATCAAAATGAATGTGGAAGAGGGCAAAGCACCTGTCCCAAAAAGATGGGTGACAGCAGCTAAGGCAGCCATTCCACTTGTGAAGCAAAATGCACGATCTGCTTTATCAAGCTCTGCTAGGAGGCTGAGGATTATCTCAGAGATCATTATCAGAATATAGAGAAAATAAGACCAGAAAATGTAAATAATAAAGTCAAGATACTAATGCAATTAAGAGAAAAGGGAGACAGAGGGAGTGGGCCAAAAATCAGAGGAATCGATATGCATCAGGCGCAAAGAAAGGGTCAAACAGTACCTTTCAAGAGCAGCCCTAGTTGGGTTCCCACTTCTGGTGTAATCATAAGTACCATATTGTGTTGCCGAAGTCTAAGACATAAATAATCAAGAAAGTTACTGGAAATTTAATTTATGAGCAGAAGCCAAGTAACGCCAACCTTTTTTTTGCAAAAGCTGCATCCAAATTATGTTTCTTATCCTTGTGCCAAGTAGAGACCAAAAGAAGAATCGTTTGAAGGATATTTCAACATTTCTACCTGCTTGAATGTAGCTGTCTGGTACAGTGGCGTACTAACAGCACCAAAAGGATCAAACTTATTCTCGAAATTCATCAACAATGTTGACATGCTTGGTTCCTTAACTTCAACATCTGTAGCAAACTACATGTTGAGAGAGAGACATAAAGACAGGGATGGATTTGGTGTGGAGTGGGGGGGTGTTGGCAAACTCGAGAAAACTCTTGAAATTTTATGCAAATTTTACTTATTTTCATCAATTTTCAAGTAGGTCATCTTATTTTGCCTCCCTTGGATCCATCCTTATAATCCACTCTTGTGTTTCGCCCCCCTTGAATCAATGTTTTGGATCCATCCCTGTATAAAGAGACGAAGATATGGATAGAGACAGAGGGACCAACCACTTATATGTTCTGCAGCACCATCTACCAAAGCAGAAGTGCTAAAATCCATCTCTCTGTCCTTTGAACAGCTTATTATGAATTTCTTAGAAATCAATAGTCTCCTCTCTACCAAATTCAGTCCCTTCTTGAATTGGATACTCGAAGGATATCTTGCAGGCCAAAAATCCTATAGAATAACACAAAAATGTCAGAATCCAAATCCAGTAACGCCATCCAACCAAGAACATAAAACTTAGCTAAATTCTGTGAGGAGCAGAAAAAGAGTGACTAATAACACCGCTAAAAAAAAATGCCCTTTTCAATTCCTTTGTCACGAATGTTTTTCAAGCTTGAACTCTCACTATAATGCAACTGTAAAAACAAGAATACTCCTTTTCTCGGCCAACAACGTACGCTCCATTGAACTAGCTTATGAAACGCTTAAAAAGGTGGAACATCACCCGGAATTGCCCGGCCAAGTAAGAAGAATACGAAAAATCATATCTTTAAGAGCTAATTGAATCATACAGTTATACAGAGCTGGCTCATCACAAGCTAATCGAAGTGCTTACAACTCCATGGGGTTTGTTTTAAACAGAGAGCAACAGCAGCAAACATGCCGGGCCACAAAAACAGGTGGCAAGCCGCCAAGAATTGGGAATGGACGCTTACTCGGCCGTCGAAGTCAGCAGATGCGGGACTGCGAAGGGACCGGAGGTAGACAGAGGAGAGTGCCATTTCGAAGGGTCTTGGAGGTGTACTGAGGACGGTGAAGCGAGGAGACGATCGCCATTAGAGGTCTTGCTGGGGCAACATTTTATATGGGGCAGTCGATCCAAATCCGCTATATTTTCAGGCTTTCTTGATCCTGCCCTGCCGTGCCGATGTCGGAACCCGACTTCACCGGACAAATGTGTTGTACTATAGAACTAATGTTCCACCCGGTGAACACCTCCAACATTTCTCTGTATAAGATCACTGGTAACTTATCCAATATCGCTGCGACTCACCTGTGATCCAATCAATCATCATGAGCAACTAGCACTCGATATTCAATGCGTGCAAGACATTGTGCCATTAAAGAAATGATGCCCGATTGGGTTTAGGATGGTTTTCTTCCAAACCTGTTCATAGAGTATCAGAGGGAAAGTAAATCTTAAATCCGAAAAATTACCATTTCAATGTTTCCTCCTCCCCCACCCATTGTCTAAGTTCATCTTTCAATGGCCTCTTAATTTCGAAGCTTGTCCACCATTACCCAAGATCTCCTTGACCTTCATGAACTCAAATGTAAATCTTTTTGTTACGGTATAATACCCATGTAGATTATTTAATCAAGAGATTTTCATTTAAGGTATGTAATTTAATGATAGGTTATCTGATTAATGACCCGATAATCATGTTACTAGATCCATATTAATCTCGTTATTGGCCTTAGAGTTGTTAAAACATACGGTCTGATCCGATTCAAAATGGACCTAGAACTGTTTGACATGATTATGGATCAATCCATTAAGCTAATGGGCCGGTCTAGTTAAAAGACACAGTTCAATAATATATAAATTAGCCAAAACCGTTCATAAGCAAGTCAATTTGACCCGTAAATTGTTTATCTTTTTTTAATTTTCAAATTATTTAAAATGACTATTTTTAAAATTTTTAAATTCGAACCGACAAAATCGAACAATTGATCTGTAAGATTTTCGCAGTTTGGGCCAGTTTGGGCGGATTTTGCAATGATTCCGAGCAAGTTATTGGTCAAATTAACCTGTTTAACATATTTAATTGGCCTAAATAAAAAAAAGTGCTTTAGAATTTGTTGTGCTATCGGGCTAATAGGGATCTCACCTGAAAATTTATCAAGCTGTACTACCCCGGCCCAATAAGCAACTGGTACCATAAACCTTGGCACGGGCACGATCTTATCGGGCCGGGCCCAAATTTGCGACTTGTATATTTAATGGTATAATTTAAAATTACAAAGTCTTTTTTTTAGCCGGTGAAGAGGGTGATATCTTGGACTCGACCTCCTCTCTGCGCTTCGGAGCTTACAGCACGGGCGGTGGGAGAGAGAGAGAGAGAGAGAGATGGCGAGCTCGTCTCCTCCTTCAACTGATGATTTCTCGGTCTTTGTGCTGGCATCGGACCTGGGCATCGACGCCCGGCCCTTTCTGTCGAACCAGCAGAGAGAGGAATCGCAATCGGAAGTGGTGGAGATGGAAGAAGAAGCGGATGAGTGGCACGATTGTTCTCAGTACCTTAATCCAGACGAGGACTTCTCCGACCTTGAATTCCTTCAGTTCTTTCGTCTCCAGGGGTCTGATCGAGCGGGCAGCCGCATCTTCCGTATCGTCGGGAAATACTTTCCCGGTAATCGGTTGAACAGCATCTCGCTTTAGAATTCGATTTCCGTTGATTCCTTTCGTCAGATTTCGTGTTTTTATACCGAAATGTTAGTGCTTCTCGCGCCCTTTTTCTAAGGCAGAAAGAGTGCAAAGTCTCGCTCTTTCATCCACGGACAGTCATCGCTGGTGATGTTCTATACATTCTGTTTCATTCTCCAAAATCAATCCCAACTTCCGCATGCAATTGTAATCGAAAGTCTTCTGGGGTTTGCAACTCAGGGCCTGCGAGAATGAAAAAGTTAGTAGCCAGTTAAGAGGGTGTCATTGTGATCTATTTGTTTGAATTTTTATGAGAATTTGATTGAAAGGTGGAACTTTTAAGGACTTTGGTTGGAGCTGCTGTGATGGATTCAGCATAAATTTACGTATCAACTATAGTTCTTGCTAAGAGGAATAATATAGATTAAGGTTTATTTTAAAAAAAGGGAATTATAGATTAAGGTAGCGAATGTGTGGTGGGATAAGTTTAGAAGTTTGCTTAGACTACTTTCATACTGAACTCTGTAAATCTTGAACAGTCGCTTTTGTCCCCTGTAAAGCTTTCATGGACTTGACTCGTATGGTAATTGATGAATGAATTTGTCACGAGTTTATACTAAAAAAATGAAGTTTTTGATTGGTGGCTTGCAGCTCCAGTTATCAGTGGGGAGCGCCTCAAGAAATATGTTTTCTGCAAGATATGCAGTGAGCTTCCTGAGGGGCCGTTTTCCATTGTTTATATGCACTCTACTGTCCAGAAGGAGGACAATTCCCCTGGCTTGTCTATTTTGAGGTGGATCTATGAGGACCTCCCTTCTGTGATTAAAGACAGGCTCCAAGTTGTGTACTTTATACACCCGGGGATCCGTTCAAGGCTCGCATTTGCCACCCTCGGTCGGTTTTTCCTTAGTGGCGGGTAGGTAATTTAGACAGTATTTGCAGATTGATTTTTTATGAATGTGGTTAGAAGGTGGTTGGTTTAGTTGATTTTGTGACATAGTAAGACATCTGGCATACTGTTATGCCATGTTTGATATTTGAAGAGGAAAGGATGGAAATGGGATCGTCATTCAAAAGTATAACATTTTATGTGGTGATTCCTTTTGATACCCTTTTCATTGTTTCATCCAAAACATGTTCTTTATAGATTGTGTTTCTTCACATATGAATTACTAGTGTCGCAGAGTATGTCAAAGTTGCCTTTTGACTGTAAAGGCACATTTGATAAGGTGGAAGAGAAACGAGATGTGAACCATAAATAGCAAAGATTGCCATTATTTCTGCTGATTACATCCTAACACCTTTTTCATTCTCAACTTCCTGCGCAATGCAACTGGCTTGTGGGAAGTGTTCATGGTGCAAGAAAACTGAAATCAAATGAATATGTGCCTTGGTCTATAGGATCAGAAATGCATATGTTTTAAAAAGTGGATGCAATCTTCAACTCTCTCTCTCTCTCTCTCTCTCTCTCTCTATCATTAAATATACTCTCTCATCTCCTGATTATGTGTCTTGATTCAGCTTATATTGGAAAATTAAGTATGTAAGCCGTCTTCAGTATCTTTGGGATGATATAAAGAAGGGAGAGGTAGAAATTCCTGAGTTTGTGCAGAAGCATGATGAAGTTCTCGAGCATAGACCTCTCACAGATTATGGAATCGAGCCAGACTCACAC
Organism: Sonneratia alba; assembly: GCA_900174645.1. NCBI lineage: Eukaryota > Viridiplantae > Streptophyta > Magnoliopsida > Myrtales > Lythraceae > Sonneratia > Sonneratia alba. The sequence goes on along the minus strand of FWPY01000034.1, from coordinate 1,276,217 downwards.
TACACTACTGAAGTGCCTATGACAACATTTTCACTTGGTAGGCATGAAGATCGATGGGCATCAAGGGAGTATATGTCCTAAATTTGGTGTTCGCACTGGCAAATCTTCTTTACTAGCAGTTAAATCTGTTATGCTGACCCTTTGTATGTATATTCCTGACAAAGCTGCTGCTACTCTGCGAGTTCGGGGTCCTGTACCTTTTATGTTCGGAGAAGAGTTGCTGCATGTCAATGTTTTGTATAGTTTTCATGTCGTGTTTGAGAAGTGAAGTTTTTATGTTTACTACATGTGCTCACAAAGAAAAGAAAAGATTATGTGAAGGTTCCTCCTGAGCTTCAACTAGTCTTGCACAACTTAAATCACTCAAAACTGAATTAATGAAGGCAACCTTATCTTGAAAGTGCATTTCTTCACCCTTAAATCTTGCAACGGTCGGACACAGCTAATGGGATCAGTATTCCGCATACGAAAACTGAGCAAAGATTGAGGTGCCGTTCGATTTCTGGGTCCTTTTCCAAGCTTCTTGTTGTGTCATGTTGAGTTTGCGCTTTCACCTTATAATTGACTTGATGAGATTCCACTGTTCTACATCTACTTTTAGCTGGATTTGGAGATGCCTAGATGCTTCTGAATGAAGTTTCATGGAAAATCTGGAGTCGCGTGCCATGAAAGTCTGATCTAATCTGACATCTGCCGGTTCCAAATGACAAAGACGAGCTCGTTGCTCTGCAAGAAAGGCCAATGAAGCGCTTTGCAGTGGATGCACAACAAGATCCTCAAAAGAAGCTCGAGAAGCTTTTCCTGTCGTCTGAGTTCTGTCTGAGCAAGTGCCTTGCTTTGGTTAGTCATTCACTTGTGCCTTACGCTGATTATTTTGGTTCACATTCAAGGAATATTATCTCCTTGATCGCTTTGATTATAAAGTTCATGAATACACTGGTGGACTGTAAAGGGCCAATCTTTCATGAAATTTCGAGAATGGAAAACGTTATTGGTGGGATATCGAGAATGAAAGCAGAAGCTGATGTTATATCACCGGAAGTTTTAACAAACTGGATATATATATATATATATATATAGCTGTCACATGTTACAGTAGTACATATCAAGATTCAAACCGAAACAATAACCTACACAGGACATTCCCCATATCCATTCATCACTTAGTCCCAGCACTCTTCACAGAGCCAGCAACAACACAGAGCAAAGAGGCTGCACCATCACAAAAATCACGGGAACATGTAATAGAATCCTATGGGTATTGGTAAGTCAAAAGGGGTGGGGGTGTTGGGGAGAGTCAAACACGCAGAGAGAAGAGAGAAGAGGAAGAAGAATCCAAGTGTGTTCACAGCTGTTAAATGAGGAGATGAGATGTTAGAACACACCATCCTTCAATGAAGCCCCTCTCCCCTTTCGGCTTTGAGCGGCCGAAGAGCTTCTTCCGGCCCTTAACAGGTGGACTCTCAGTCGGGTACCCTTAAACAAGAAAACCAATGGCGACTGACCCTTATCTCAAGACAAAAAATTGAAAACTAAGCTAGAGGAAGATAGGAGAACAAACCTGGAGGAGGCTGAGGTTGGTTTTTACAGTTGGGCATTCTTGGGAATAAAGCAGAACAGAGGAAGGCAAGCCTTGTTGTTCTGTGTCCTCGATGAGTTGGGGAATCAATCAGAGGGGCTTGTTGTTATGCTCTCCCTCTCAAAGGCTATCTATATATACAGTTTTGCCGTCTGTCTCCCTCAGTTTTTCTATCGTACGAGTAGCACCTGGACAGAGCAGCTCTACGTGTATTGGCGGGCCCGACCTATGAGCTTTAATTTCGATAGAAGGTTTGCATCTTGCCACCATTTTCACACGGTTCATTAGATAATCACTGTCGGTCTGCTTGGCTTTTGCTAGAAATCATTTCCTTAGCAAAGATGCTGAGGGAAAATCTAATAAACAAAAACGGAAGGAACCCACAAGAACGAACCACCAGGAAAATTCGACACTTCTGGCTTTGCAGAACAGAACTCTACCATGTGAAAACGATACTATCATCATTTGTCAGCACAAAACCGCGTAACGAAGGCATTGCCGTGTGTGAACCCTCCCCTTTTCCTATTCTTTCTTCCCGCTTTGGAGATTCCACATGGTGGAGGGTCATTGTTGCGATGAGACATTAGACAATCGCTGAAAGCAGAAAAACTGCAGCAGGCATCTGCAAAAGAAGAATATGTTCTTTGCAGGTCCGCCACTTGTACCAGTGCTCCTAATTTATTCATTTTAGCTGAACCCAAATTGATCCTGTTGCTGATTAATCCAGGTTCGATTCCGACTAATGATAAAGACCGTTTCAATTATGGATTTTCTGTATTCAAGGTTCTTGACCCGAGGTCAAGAGATTGCACTATGATATTGCTTGTAGTGCTCAATTCTCTCCCGCACACTTGGACGGAATTGATCACAGCAGCCCTGATGAATCTGGCCACGCGTCCCGGTATTGCAGGGCAGTTGTTTCAGGTAGGAGATTGTTCTCAGCTGGGATTTAGTGGGTGTCACGGACATGATAATTGCTTGTTAAAGAAGCAAATTACTCGAGATAATCTTTTCTCTTCTTTTGGGGAAGACTGCAAATTGTACTGGATGGGATTGTCAGGATCTGTTGATACTATCTGGGTCTTCAATTACATTGGGGGAAAAAATGTTAGTCAATTGATGAACTTTCAGGAGGCCCAGTTCCCCAAAAACCTGCGACCATTTAGCTTACGGTCCTTTAATGGGCCTTGTCAATCGCCTTAGTCTAGGCCCGAAAGTGAACCGATCTTCCCATTTTGGGTGTCACATTGGATGGGACTTTGGTGGTACGCTCGATCGGGAAACTAGCAGGTCTAGTTCGACGTATCATCAGATGACGACTCCACCAAATCGTCGATCGCTTGACGGGATTCCAAGATCATAAGTCGTACCTCACAGATGACGAGGAACCCAAACTTATCGGCTACTGGAGCTACCACACCATTACGACTGATAATCGATATATATGTGTGTGTATGTACGTATGTATGTATATGAATGTTTACTGCATGAAGCTGGCCAGTTTTCACTTATCGTCGTGGGGAATCAATTTTAACTACGAATGGGACGCTGGCTGGCTGCATGTTACGCCTACGGCCTACCTATCACCTAGATGAACTTGCCGTGCTATCTTCTCGTCAGCTATGTCGGCTTGTCCATGAACTGAATGAACCTGCCAGATACCACTGTTCAGGATGAAGAAAACCCTTCTGAATTTATCGAAATAAGCCATCGAGAGAGTTCGTTTTATTATGTCGATATCGATTACGTTGTCCTCTCCTCCCCCCCAAGCTCGCCGATACCGACATGGATGAAGTCTGAGCCCGTTGAAATTGTTCAGGAGAAAGGATTCTAATCTAATCCCCCCAAAAGGAATAAAATTTAGGGTTTTAGTCAGTGTCCCTGCCACGAGACCCTGCCTAGACAAAATTGTCTCTCTTGTAGAGAGGGGCCACCCCTAATCAGATAGGCTAAATTTTCTACCTTATCTTTTGCTCGGTGGACCCGAATGATCCACACGACTTGTATACACACGCATACATAACGTGTGGATTGGACCGACCGAGAGTACTATAAACGATATTTAGGTAATATTATTCTTCTTCTTCAACATGGGTGGTGGTGATAATCTTTAATATGAGAATATTGAGATTAGAACAAGGCTTGATTGATAAGAAGGTATTATTGGTGAGATTAGCTTGAGTACCCCACGGCCTTGGAGGTTCGATGTAATGTCATGACTCTTCACTTACTCTCGGTTCCATGTGTCCCTATCACACTTACGATCATCCTCCAATCTGTGAGCTGCTGAATATCCAGTTTAGGACACTGGGCGAGAGCACTGTAATTGCAAGCCACCAGAGCTGCTGAGTCCCACGAGCTACAGCTTGCCGACACAATATGGCACGGGCCCCTACCCATGTAATGAAGTTTGGAACAACATATAAACATGTATGTGCGTATGTAATATTGTTTTCCAAATGCTCAACTTGACGGGGCCCCCACTACAGATGCATGCATCATGCCACAATAACAGTAGTACTGGACGATAAATAAAATCACCATGGATTCAGCCGAAAACAGACAAACCAAGAAGTAACTGAGAGTCAGAAGTAAGACCTCAATGGACATGCATGCATTGAAATCTAGACTCGCCACACGGGAGGTGAGATCTCTCCATTACTGCTGTCATGAGTGATGCTGACTCGGCTCGCAAACTGAGGATGCCCTCCACCACTTGCCTGTCCCCAATATCTACAGTGCTATAATTGCGCTTGCAATCTATTTGTTAAAATATATATATATATTATATTTATAATACTTAAATTCGATATTTGATAAAAAAATGTGTATATTGAACCACGATAACAAATTCATCTTGGTTGGGCTAGTGCATCTTAAACCGACAAGATATTTTGTCCTCTGGTCACACTGAATGTTGCTCTCTAATTGCTTCCACGGAGATCACTATCGAGTGCAATATCACTGGTGAAGTGGATTTTCTTTTCAAACTACACATGCATCTTCCTCTACTATAAACTAGTGGGTGAATATAAATCCATTTTTTCAAGATACGCATCGGGCGCGTGAATCAATGCATGTCGGGACATTAGCATGTGTTCTAGCCAATTAAGCAACAAGAATTAGCCTGTGGGGGCTGCTGCACTCACAGCTAGCGGAAGGCAAGGTTGGGAAGAAGATGATTGAGGATAACATAAGCCTGGCTGATCGAGAAGAACTCCTTATCATGCGGAGATTTTGTTCGCTTCTTTGGAGATCTTTCCCCCCTTTTTTCCATTAAAAAAGATGCTGACGTGTCGATGTTTCTGCAATAATTTTGGTCCTGAAAACCCACGAAAGGTCAAACGACTGTCTGTGCTCTCTCTCACACTTTAAAGCTTCTCATCCATGGCAGGATAAGGTAGCACCTTCTCCGTCGGAGTTTTCAGATATACCCGGTCATATATCGATCGGTTGGCTGTCCGTGTGTCTATATCACGTATTTGTGTGTCAAATTTTCCGAATCTCACGACGATCCGTAGCGCAAAACATCAGGGCTTAAGCGAGATTTTCTAATATGACAACTAGCCTCATCCATGATTTCTGTTGGTCAACTATTCCTTCGTTAAGTCATGACTGGAACATCATATACTTAGGGACAAAAATTAAGCAACCCAAGAAATAATTTTAAAAAAAAACACTTGCACGGATGACACACCCCAACGCATACCGAGTGTTATTACTAGGGTTTCCACTGTGGAATCGAAGTGTAAAAAAAAAAGGTTGTCCGTTTGCACAATCATAGGGGGATTCGTTGCATTCATGCAAAGGCAACCAATCAACTCCTCCAAATCATCTCAACTTTTACAAAAAGAGAAATCAGGATTCGTTTTCCGTTTTAAATTATCATTAGGAACATCTGCGTTTAGCCAATGGAATTGGCATATATATATATTACCCGAATCAAGGGGGGAAATCAGCAATGTACGTTAGGAAATCAATCAAAAGGAATCTACAAAATAATGAAAAAAAAGACTGGAAAAAAAATCAGATCCTCACTGGATACTTCGATGAAAATTAGGAATCAGTGCACCCATTTAGATACCATGGAGTAACCGCGTTTCTCCTCCCCAATTGCCCTACCAAATCGTCAAGTCACGCTATTTTCGCTAACACTGAGTTTTTTTTTCTTTCTCCCTCTTCTTTCCGTGTCTATATATAGAAATGATTGAAGGTAGGTGGAGGGAGGGGACAGGAAATTGGAAATCGCAGTATATAAGTTATGAACATTTAGATGATATCAATAACTACAAAAGGAGTTGGCAGGGGCCAAGAGTTTGAAAACAATGACCTCCGATCCGAGCCTTCACAATCTCTTGACTCCCACCACAGCCACTCGATGCTGAACTTATGGTTCTCCTTATCCGATCCCCGTGGAGGAAGCCCCCATCAACCTGTCCACTGAAACTGCACTCGATCTCACACAATTCCACTGGCTCAGTTATGAATCATAGTCGTTATTAATGCCCATATGGGACGATGCAGTGACATAACATGAATTTCTTGTTCTATGATTTCCTGTGCAACTGAGCTCAAACTGAATAATTAGACTCAGGGGATATATTTTTTTTTGTCCGGTGGGAATAGATAGAGATGGGATAAAATGAATTAGAGAAAATTATGGAAAAGAAGACATATGATCCGAGGAGCCGTTGATCGATGAGTTTCAATGATCCCCAACTCTTCCCTTGTCTGTGATCACCGACCCCTGCAGTAGATATAATCTCAGTTTTGCAAGATTGGAGCTAGAAGTCGTGAGGTTGGTGGTGGTGGTGATACAACGAAGGCTCGCACCCACTCTGGTGAGGCCCGTGCCGGCTCAGTATTGGGGATTCCCTTCGTCTCGGACAGTTGTTATCACGATTGATCCTCAGTCCCGTCTGATGAGCCCCAAGATTCATATACATCACTGATCTTGAGTCGAGGTTGAGAGTAGTAGTATCGCTACTGCTGTGTCCATCACTCATTGTCGGGTAAATTGAAGTGGTTGTGGTGGCAGCTGAAGCTGTGCCAGCGGAAGCATTTCCTTCTTCTCGAGAGATGACCAGAGCAGCCGACTGGACGAGCTCAAGGCAGAGCCGGAGCTTGTTGGGCTCGATGTTGTTCAAACCAGGAACAGCCCCCTTGAACAAGAAATCAGAGGTTAATGTGCGAAGGACATCGATGGGGGTAACACCGTCCACGGTTCGGACGTTGGGGTCGGCGTGATGGTCAAGGAGGACAGCGACCATGTCAGGAGACACCATCTCAGCAGCAATGTGGAGAGGGGTCTTTCCAGAGGGGCCCGCTGGATAATTCACATCGGCTGCCCCGAGCTCCAGCAATGCTTTCACCACTTCCCGGCTACAATTCTCGACGGCATAATGAAGGGCCAATGCTTCATCCAAATTAAGCCCTTCGCCCATCACCATGAGTTTGACAAGCTCGACATCGGAGGAATTGAGGGCCCGTCTCATCTGCCGGATCTTCTGGTCCTCAAGATCAGCGGCAGCAGCAGCCACGGCAGACCCAAGATCATGGTGGCCATATCCATGGTGGTGATGCAGAAGGAAGGGCGATCTCCTAATACTTGAGGATTTAAGACGGAGCTCCTCGATCTTCGCCACCACGTCAACAGGGAGGTGTTTGGCAAGGACTTCTGGGGGAAGGCCCGACTTTGCGACTAAGTGGGAGCAGGTAGTCCATAATTGGTGCATCTCCTGCTTTCTTGATGCTATCAGCACCTTCATCACGTCTTCAATCGAAGCCTTCTCCACCATGCTCGCTAATTGTTTCTGCAACGATTCAGGCAAGTTTATCCCGAAAATGTTAATGTTAAACACATGACTGTTCATGGACAATCATATACAGTTTGATTGCCGAGCATTTCCCAGGAATATTACCCCTAACAAATAATGGATATGTAATTCATGTTGTACCAAATTAGTGCTTGAGAAGTTGGCTATTGTCTGTGGGAATCCTTAATCCCGATGAGGAAAGTGGATGGGTAATATTTGGTGAGTTCACAGTGGAAAGACAAGACCTGTGGATTTTACCACAAAAAACCAAAAGCTCGAAGGCCACCATTGTTAAACTTAAACATGTCAAGTTTGAGGAACCCATTTCATGTAACACACGATCTTGCACATAAAATCAAGATAAAATCTCATATACAAAGAAACCATGAATATCAAATAGATGGCAGCCATTTACTGACATGAGATTCAGTAAAGCATATGAAAAGATGCTCACGTACACTCGATCTTGCAAGAATGAAGGAGCTTCAACAGTAACGCTCTCTCACACCAAATCATCAAAACCCCGGAGATCTTGTATCCCCTTATGCGCTTCGAGAGTATCCGATAATGGTAATTACAGGACTAGACTAGACAAAGATTTTAGTACTTGACCATGAGGTTGAGTGAACTCTCAGGGGATGAAATGCCAAGAAATAGTGTGAAGATTGACTAATGCAATATACAAGTAGTTCCCACGAGTTACTATATAGACACAGAAGAGAGACAATAACTCCACTCAGCCTTTCAGGTAGTTTAGTTGCTATGTCCATGACTGGGTCAAAGCCGATGCATAAATGAGCTGATAAATATCGACGATCTCACAGGGGGAGGTCAAATGAAAAGAAAAAAAAAAAGGTCACGTATGGAACCAGAGGACGTGATGGGTTAACCTGAGTGAGGAGAAGTAGCTGCTCGACGCCAAAGGAGCGGGCAGCAGAGAGAGTGTTGAGGGCGAGATCGATGACAGAGGAGCAATGAGTATGCCAGCAACCCCTCTCTCCGCAGTCAGGGCGGGGCTCGTGCTTCTGCGGCACGATGGACACCTGCCCGCTGTAGAGGAACTGCAGCACAAGCAGGAACACCTCGTACCCAACCGAGTTAACCGGAATCACCACGCCTGCCCTCGGACTCCCGGCGGCGGCTGGAGGGGTAGCCGGGGTAGGAGGAGAGTCGGTCCCGCAGAAGAACTTGCGGAAGAAGTGGCTGCGTGCTGCGAGGATGCAGCGATGAGCGTGGACGAGGCGGCCCTCGACACTGAAGGTGACATCGCTGAAGGCCTGACCGTTGATGAGGAGGTTGAGGTAGTCCAACGACAGGGATCTTAAGGAATCTTCGAGGGACATCTTCTCCCTGCGACCGCCGCTACAGCTCCAACTACACTGTTTCGATTCAATTAGGGTTTTCAGAAAGGGAGGAGCTGTGTTCGACGCTCAAGCTCCGGCGTCCTCGGGACTAGCTCAGGTCATTACCGCTCGGCTCACACAGCGTTGCGGCCGGAGGTCCTTGCGCCGGCGATGATTCGTGGTGATGGTGGTGGAGCGGCTTTTAGATATTTTTTTCCCCTCTTGTCAAGGGAGAGAGGGTTTGCGACATGACATACATAATATTGAGTGGCGTTCGGGCGGCTGGGATGATGTTTAAATACTATGATAAATTTATATCTAATAATATTATTTTTAATTTTATGATATTATAAATTTAATTTTTATTTAAAAATATTTTTCATCTTTTTATTTTTCTCTAACCTCATCCTATTTTACACATTAAAATTTTTCATTCAATCTAAAAAATATATAGGGGCTATAAATTAATAGGAAAATCAATTTTATGTTTTACCATTGGGAGAAAACATTTCTTTAATAAAATTTTGGGTATTTATAAATTATTAAAAGAGTAAATTTTTTTAATATAAATTATTTATATCCGATATTTTATTTATGAGTAAATATATTACATTATTTACCGTACAGGCCAAGCCAAAGCAGTAGAGGGAGTCCCTTGCTCAACAAAACCATCTTGTTTGTGTCAAGTAATGTTGTTTCAACGATCCATATTTGGGCATTATCTACATGATCACGTCCGTAGAGATGCATGCCAAGGAGCACATTTTTAGTCTATTCCATCAGAAACCGGGGGAATGATTATCCCTACCAATCAACAGGAAATTCAATGATGTTTAAATCGATTCGACTGAATCGACTGCATAGTGCATACCATCCATCAGTAATATCCCTTATGAATCTAAATTAAATCTCAACAAAATATGTGTTAAATAGATTAAATTTTAAATTAGATTCGGTTAATTTATTAACCTATAAAAAAAACTTTTTCATAAAAATATGAATTTTCTCCCTCACTGAGAACCGGACAGTGCGCATAATTAATTGTAAAGTGGAACCGATGACAGCAATAATTCGCGCATATGAATCACCATCATCATCATCATCATCATCAGATATTAGGAATAGACGGCAGAGCCCTCGTCGGCTTGGCTGGCATTTAATTGCTGGGGGCCTAGCTGGTACGTACTGTGTCGAGTCAAAAGCCAATGAAAGGAAAGCGTGTCGGCCGAGAGAGGGCAGGGGCATCGAATGGGACTTTGGCAGTTGGCACTATCCAACGGACATGACATGGTACATGCACAGGCACTGGACGGAGTTTGGCACCCGTACCTCTCCCAAGTCTCTGCCCGGCCCCCTCCCCCCCCGTGCGCCAACGCTGGTCAATCGCTCGGCCACGTGCGGCCCCTGACGCACCCCAGCCATTTGCTATTTGCTGCCACGTGGTTAGCGATATATCCGACCACTTTGCTGCATACGATTCAATCGCCAGACGATATATATTACGTACCAATTTCTTTGAATTTCAAACAAAAAGATTTATGTTTTTATCATGGGCACAAATTGAGTTGTTGTGTATTATGAGTTATTTGTACTCTAGCTAGCTACTATATGAATAAAACCTTTTTTTCTTAATCACGAGTCTTCGTGGGAGGGATCGATTACATACGTATACGAGAAGTCCGTATGAAATCCCGATACGGAAGCCACTCTATGTGCATCCATCATTCATTTATTCGATTCTCCATAGTCGACACACATTGTTGCTCATATCGTGTATATATATGCATACAGTTGGAAGACCACCTCTCCTGACCCAGCAAGTACTACCGGGGGAGGTGGAGGGGGAGGGGTGGAAAAGGTACCTGTTGCCATATCGTTGGCACAGGAAAGCACTCGGTCAATGCAGAAATCATAGGAGAAATTTATCAATTTTTGTAACTTAATTAATATTTTCTTGCCCTATATAATATAAATATATAGAATTATAGTTAAAATGGTACATATATACTCTTTTTTATATTTAAATTATATATATTTTAGTAATACATATTTAATTTTATAATATATTTAAATTCTAATTTTAATATATTATTAATTTTACATATTCTCTAATAATATATATTTAGTATAATTTTCACCATATTATCACGTCACATCAACTAAATTTTATCACATCAATATGACATATCAATAATTTATTGATATATCAATATGCTATATTAATAAATAATTATTACATTAACGTATAATTAAAATTAGAATTAGAATTTAAGTATATTATAAAATTAAATATATGATGAAAATATTATTTTAAAAAATATATATATATTATTCACTATAATTATCCTAATACAAATATAAGAAGATCACGTAAAAGAATTAATTTATGAGGAATGGGGATGAAGTTGGAGGGGGGAAAGATGGGATTGGATCGGCAACACAACACATCACACACACTAGCCGTCTTACGAGGTTCAAGACCTCCGATTTGACGTTTGATTTGTCTCTTCACTCCATTCCTCTCCACCATTCTTTGAGCTGTCGTCTCATCTTCTTCTTCTTCTTCTTCTTCTTCTTCTTCTTTTATCAGTAAATGGTTCTTTCATTCAGAGGAGGTTTAAGGGAGGGGGGAGACACTGCTCACCCTCCGCAATACACGGGCCCAGTGGAGTTCATACTCCTGCCCAGAGAGCAGAGACTATGAGCTGAGGCATTCATTGTTCAGTCTAGATATCCAATTACAGCACCAAGAATCGAAATGAACAAACAGCAAGTGACTGAATATCTAATATCAAAAGTATACGGTCCCAAGTGGGAGGGGCAGTCTTAGGCATAGCTGAGACAACGAGCTCAGCGTCGGCGAGTATGTTGATGGAGTTCCAGCCCTTGCTACTGGCAATCCGAGCAGCAGATGATGATATGGCTCTGGTTTCCGCTTGAGCCGGTGAGGAGGAGTTCACCCTCTGATGCCAAGCCGAGATGGGTCTCCTTTCCTCGACAGCCACCCCCGCAACACAGCTGCTGCCTATCTATGTCCCTTCTTTCCCTACGCCTTTCTTTCTGAAACTTCCCCATGGTTTGACAAATTCACTGCCCTCCTTGAACGGCAAAATTAATATGATCCAATCCTTGAATGGCTCGAAAGCACCGTAACTTATTAGATCCTTCTTTATATCTCATACCATTAATTATAAAATATTTAGTTAAATTTCTCAATATTAATTCAGTATATACGGTCATCCCTTTTATAAGATTAAAAAATTTTCAATTTAATACTTATGGGTAGGATTTCCTAATATATATTACATACATGTTAATATAAAAATAAAAAATTATAAATTTAATTCTTATCGATAACAAATAATACATTCATGTACATCGGGTTTTTAAGAGCCCGAAAACGTACTACAAGCAGCTTTCCCAGCATGCCTAGATCTCGAGCTCCCCCACTCTCGACGTACGTACGAAAAATGGAGCCATACAGCTGTAAAGAATTTCTGTTATATATATAAATATATAAAAGGGGGAGCTTAATTTCCAAAAAAAAAAGTGGGGGTGATAATATTATGACAATTTCCAAGTATATTCAATTATTAATCCTGGTAAAGATTCCCATCAGATTATTAATTTCATATTTAGGACGCGATATTTAATGCAAACCAATAATAATAATGATAGAGCATAAGATTAGGAGTGTGTGTAGGCACTAGGTAGAATCGGAATCGGTTGAAACCGGCCCTACTGGATCGGTTTCAATGAAAATCGATTCGGGTACAAGTAGCAAAAATAAGAAATCGGTCAAATCCGGTTCAGGTTCCGGTTCCGGTTGTACCCAATTCCGCTCACCGCTAGCATAATATGCGTAGATTAGGAAATTCGAGGAAATGAATTCAACTTTTTTTTTATCTGGGCCCCCAGTCTTTGTTATTGGGTTATAAGAATAATAATCTGTTTTTTTAATGCAAAAAATGCCGTCATGTCAGAGTCACTCCTTCACATAATAAATACCAGAAGATATTGGAAGTTAAAATACAGAAACTATTCAAAAACACATATTTATTTGCTCACGTATTTTTCATAAATCTAAGATTTACTCGGGAAAAAATAATAAAATATAAAATTATACGATTTCTTTTTAAGATTTTTTCCTCCTTGGTAGGAAAAACTTTTGACTATGAAAAATGGCTATTCAACAGGAAAAAAAAATAGATATATAAAAAATGATAATTTCAAGCATCGTTCTAAAAATCGGACCGGGCCGGTAGGTTTGACCTGGAATTGGCCACTTACCTGGCTCAGTTCCTAGAAAAAACCCAAATACACTTTAAATGATGTCAGCTCTAGTTGAACCAGTAAACTCAATTGAATATGTGAGAAAATCGATCTGTTTAAAATTAAAAAAATAAAAATATATTATAATATATTTATTTTATTTTATTATACTTATACTTATATTTTATGTTAAATTAATCATTTTTATCATAAATTATATTTAAATTATGATATTATATAAAATTATTGACAATATTATATTATTAATATTATCTATTAAATATACGGTTTGATCCATTAAACTTTCGGTCTGATCCATGAGCCTATGCTTACACTTGTTCCCGGTATAATTCGATTTTAAAAACTATGATTTCAAGACAAACTGATATCCTTGAGCATTCATTTCTTGCATTTTAACCGGGTCAACCAAAGTATAATATTCACGACGAATAACTAATATAAGTTGGTTAATATAATTCGACATCTTTTTCGTTTGAGCGAGGTCTTGGATTCAGGTATTGTTAATGAAAAAAAAGAATTTATATTAAGAGAATTTTATCCTTGGCTAATCCATTTGAATTGAATTAGTCATGATCAAATGATTCTTAGTTACAAGTTAGTTTATATTAAAAAAATATTTATAGTCAGTTAATTAATGATGAAAAAAAAGAACTGGGGTCATGTACATGCCTCTACCTTAGAACGGATTAGCCCATCCGCAACTCTTTATATATATATATATATTTATTTATTTAACTATCAACATTTATTTTTCAATTTACTATATTCTCACGCTGATTCATATTTTAAGTAACTCGTAGTCAGTGGCAGCAAGTAGAATTATATTACTAAGTACACAATTTGCAAATTCGCTTAAACTCTATTAAAAATAATTTAAAGCTAGATTTAGTTATTAAGAAAAAAAGGACAAATTTTTTCAGTTAAATTAGAGATAGATAAATTTAGAATGAGATTGAAGAATAAGGGAATAAAGAGATATAGAAGATCTTATGATAAGAATTAAATTTACAACTTTTTAATCATTAGTCCGATGATAATCTCACTATATTAAGAACAATTTGATAAGCATATAGTGCCAAAAAAAAATCATAAGTCAAACGTTGTTGTTTCATCTAATTTGTTACGTTACGAGTTTATACTTTGCCTACTATAAATACTTTATTTCCACATGGGGATATATAATATCTATACCAACATTAATTAATGTAATACAATAAACAATATTTTGTCTTAGATAAGATTTTTAATTCGATTAAAAGAGTTTCAACTTTTTAATTGGTTGATCCGATTCGACCACGGGTGAAATTAGTACACACTGAGCTCTTAGAATGTTAGACGACGACCTAACATAAAAAATAATAAAAAGGGTTGATGTTGAAGAAGAAAATTGAGAAGGGTGCAATGATCTCTCCTTTTTTTGGGGTATTTTTGGACAATTATCGACTTATAGTCGCCCTTTGAAGAGAAATAGTGTCAGAAACCAATGACTAGATTTTCATTTTCAATCATTGGGTGGAGACTATGTGATGGCTTATCCTTCTTTTAGTTGAAAATTTCGATATACATATATGTATATGCTCAATTAAGGCAGCAGTCAGTTGAAGTAGTCCAACTTAATATTGTTCATAGGAAAATCTAACTCAATCTAGACATTTGATATCATGGGTGCCTTGCCATATTATATTTACACCATAGACATGTCTGTACACTTCATTTGACCTTTTTTTTTTCGGGGGTGGGGTGGGGTTCAAAAGCTAGACACTTAATTGACATTTAAGTGGCCACGAATTGATGGGGCCCCACGAGACCACGAAGATCACCGTGGAAAGACTCTGATTTACGTCTTCTCTCCTCTGGCAAGAGTAGTGGACATTGGATTGGAGCGATCGAAGATGGGTCGAAATAATTAGGTGCGATTTCTAGACCGGAAATTTGATGTTGTCCATTGAATGGCGACCACTGGATCTCATAAAAAGATATGTCTATGGGTTTGGTTGAGCTTTCGGTTGGGTGGTGGGCACCGCAATCGTGTTAGGGCATGCAACCACGAGCCCCCTCCGCGTTTCTCTCCCAAGCTTTATTGAAATGAGTCCCGAAGTTGGAAAGAGAAAGGGAGGAAGGGAGAAATGAATTAAGGAATTCGAAAATTTGTATAGATAATATAAAATAAATTCAGAATCTATTGATTCAAGTTTATAATAATATCAGTATCTATTAGAACTATTTATCTCTTCCCTCCCTTTTGAGCTTGATTAGATGTTTTGTGGTGCAAGGGCAGGATCCGATGAACCCTTTGGTGGAGAAGTTGTTGTACGAGATGGAGAAACCATCGTGTTGGATATCATATCCATGATAAGATACATGATATAGAATGAGTATGAGTATGATTCCTTCCTGCAGTGGTGCTTACAGCCAGCCCATTCCAGATACTCTTGTCCCTGCTTAATTTCTCAGTAAAATGGAAACAATTCTTCACAAGCCAAACTGCACGGCAGGGATGAATTTTACAAGTACATGGTGGGAAAGATCAATTAAATTCTTCTGTTGTACGATTTCATGGTGACCCCACGATTGACATGGGTGTACGAATATGTCATCAAACCCTTTTTTTTTCCCCTTCTTCTACTCCTTCTTACAAGTTTATTGGCATTCTGTCGTGTGGTGGGGCAGAAGAGCAACGGGTTTTTATTCTTATGCGGAGGCTGCAGGGTAAAGGAAAGAAGCCCACAATAAAAGGTTTGCATCTGGGTTGGTCGTGGTGGGATATTAGGAGGATGGGATTTTGGGGTCAGCTCAAATCCTTTTCCCCTTCAGCAGCAGTGGGTCACATATGATGATGGACATCCCACCCACTATGGCTTCCATATCTCTCTCTCTCTCTCTCAAAAACCATAGGAACAGGAGTTAACGGGGAGGTTTGAAGTTGACACGGGAGGAGACTACTCAAATGATTATAAAAACATCCCAGTGATAAAAGATAATAATTCAATTCATAAATATTTGATGATAACTATCGAGTTTTTCCCTTACTTTTTCACTTCCCCACTGGCACGGAGCAAACCTTGATGTGGAGGAGGAGAGTGGCCAGCTCTTCTAACTTGGATTAAAGGTTGGCAAGTTTTGACTGGATGGAATGATGCACTTCAAAATAAGTGTAAATGATTACGTAAGTATTTTGATATCGGATTAAAATATAAAATAATCTTTGAATCGAAATTATAACTCGTACTCAATCACATTTTGCACCACCCTACACTAAAATGCAATCTTCTTTTTAGTTAATTAGCATCAATATCAATTTACTTGCCCTATGGACGCTGTGCCATATTATATGCTAATATCACACGAGTAATTTAGAAGAACCAAGAGATCAAGAACAACATTTAATCTTAAACCCTCGAAAAGAAAGAAAACACCGGGAAATAAGGAAACTACACATGGCCTAGACTGTGGATGTGGACCATATGAGCAGCTTTTTCTCCCAAGGATGTTTCCCCATAGATTTTGATGGATGCACCTCGTGGCTAGGCGACCTTACACCAAATGCATAGATATAGATAGATACAGTTGTCACATTTGAAAAGCCAAACACATGATATATGTATTGATGCCATCTTTGGGCGTTCTCAGAGGACGCCTGACATACTAGCTAGTGCCATTTTTGGCTCCATAGAGCTCTTATATCGTGTACTTGCAGCACATGATAATGCTGGCCAATTAGGTATTAGGCTAACTGTTCCTGGATTGAAGCTCTTTCAATGGCCTTCCCATCCTGAAAATTTTTTTTGGGTATTTTAGAGGGGAATTTACATCACATTACTTACTCAAAAAAAATTTCTCATTCTTCCATATTCCTGTATTCTTTATTCCATATTCATTTAAAAAAAAAAAACAGTCTACCATACCAAAGAGTGCGCTCTGCTCTCTCTCTCTCTATCCCAGCTGTGTATGGGTGAATTTGAGTCGCAGAAGCCTAATTTATTGGTCCTACCACTTCAAGTTGAGTTAGCCCAAGCTGTCGGCACATTTTCCAGCTATTGTGGGGGACGGCCACGTTCGAACTCCAATGACTCATGCGTGTTCACATTTTCAGGTCATACGATTTTAGCAGATGGTATCGGATGTATTTTTCCCCTCTCTCTTTCCAGCTAGCTATAAATTGGTTCGGTCTGATTTTGCCCACTTCACGTGCAGAGAAAAGCATCGGCTGCGGCTGGCCGATAATGTATAGTACTTGCTGGTTTCTCCTTACAACACGGAATCCCTTCTTCACACAGCTCCGCATATTACCCAAATAGAAAAGAAAGGGAAAGAAGAAGAAAAGTTGGGATTTGAAAGTTGAATACTGTAGTATTACCCTCGACAGTCAGTCGGATCAACACGCTCGCCTCAACAAGTAATCTTGCTAGATCATTATAAATATTTTATCCTATTAACTTAAGTTCCGGAGAGTGAACTCTGCTTGGTTCAGCTTGTAACACTCCTGGAGTCATTTTCCCCTTTCTACTTATTTAAGATCATGTATGTCTTTTATGATTTAGAAATAGATGAATAAAACTAACTAGATAAAAATGATATGCACGCTCTTAAATTGTCTGAATATTACTTCGATTTGACAAGACCGGGGGGCGAGGGAGGGGGCCAGTTGCAGGGACTGTTGGGGAGGGGGAGCACTGACCAGGTGATGAAGCTCGGATGTCCACATCTGACCAGACCGAACTTCATGTCCAACGCAAAAACATTAATCAGTTCCTCTTTTTGTTCCACTAATTTCTATTTATGAATTAATTATACAACAAAATTCGGAAAAACTGTTAAAACCTCGCCATTATCCACTGTGATGGTCAACATTAACATCAAATGGCGAAGGAATGATGATCTGGAGTTCTTACAAGCTTCGCGAGCACTCCCACCTCTTAAGAGGCAGCTTTTCAAAGAACAGGAACGGGAAAAACTGTGCACAAAAGTGGAATAATGCACCTTCAGAGTGGGCCTTTCTTCTGTGCTGCAACTGCGGAGAGGTTCCGTGCCTTAGAAGGACTGGCTCATTCCCTTTTGCCTTTGAATCGGTCAAACAGATAGATAGAGGGTGCATTTTGATGTGATCTCTCCACTGTCTCTCCCTGTCAATGTAGTTCCATAAATTTTCCAGCTGCACGAGAGGGTGGAGCTGATTAGCTAGGAAAGTGAAGTATGTCGTTCACTCAAACTGAGAAGGGGGGTAGAGTGTCTAGCAGAGGCTGTGACACATAAGGGGGAAACCTGCAGTTTCTTCACTCTCCTCCATATGACATTCGCTTGCCTAATCTCGATTTGGCCGCTTTCCCTTCCTTTCGATAATTTAGATCTCTCAGAAAATAATTAAGTTTGATGCATCGATAAGATCATAATAGGTTATTTGTTCTAATTCCAAAACCCTCGACATGAATTCTAATTAGATGAAGACGATAGTCTTGAGTACTATTTATTTATACATCTTAATTGAGCGATCCTCGCTCGTTATCAACTCGGTTGGTAGTCTAGGGCAAGTCAACAAGAGGATTCTGATCAGGCGTGGCAAGGATTAGATTTGAGTGGCAGCCGGAATACGACCGCATGATCTAGGGCAGAATTACATGGATACGTTTCGATCCCACCATCATCAATTAGAAGGAAGATTACAACCAGGGTTATTCTGGAAGAGCACCATCACCCGATCAAAGCATCACACTGGATCAATTATTAAGCATTTAATCAGCATCAAAATATACCGATGATGGATATGATTCTGTTTATATTATAAAAGAAATGGGTCATAGTTGATTGATTAGCATTTAGCATCCCATTCATCCACATTTGAAGTAATTGGTCGAACATCCTAAATTCTTTGGAGGAATACATTGAATCTTCTCCTCGGGCAAAAAGGAAAATGACCCGACATAATTTTTGACCGTAACATCTTTCACACTTGATGGACTCATCAAAATTGAATCTAGAGTAATTAATTAGATTATAATAAACTTGCAAAAAAACCCCTCATCGAGAGAGAATTGTACCTCATAATTCAAACCGAGCTATTCACATTCCGCTAGGAATAATAATAATAATAATAATGAAGGAAAGGGTAGGAATAATTGGGAGGGACGTGTGGGGGAAGGGGGAAATCGGATGCCTAGGGGCTAAGGGCATCTCCATGGACGAGCTCTAAACGGAAAGTTTTTGGATTGTACTCCGAAATGGGGAGTTTTAAGATGTTAATCTCTTTGCAATTAAAGAATAACCCTACGCACATATAATATTTAGGGTAATTTACAATATTAGCAAGTTGGACATTTTTTTTTCTGCTTCTTCTTCTCCTTCTTCATGATGTTCCATGAAAACGTGATCTTGTTTTACTTTACAGCGACAAGAGTGACAATGAGTGAAAAACCACATTCTGTGTGTAAAAGGGAGAAAAGGGGAGTGGGGCTCAAAGAGATTAATCTGATCATTTGATTATTAAAATCATATTATATTCCATTCTAATCCCAATCAAATATTTAGTTATGGTGAGGGGTTAAACCCGGCAATCAACCTCTGTGGGTCCTCTCTCTCCATTTCTCGGTAAATTTTCGGATACCATTTTAACTCCGAATGACAATCGATTGATTCAGTTAGACACGTATGCATATATATTCTCTAGAAATTGACAAACAATATTTAATTTTTTTAAAGATCTTTATGTGGGGATTAACAGAGGTTAGTTAAGATAATGCAGGTTCGAGGAACTTGGGTAGATTCTTCTCTTGGGTAATCGAAAATGAAGACTTACTTGCAATTGCAGATGCCCTCCCCCACAATAATCTGCAGTGTAAAACGTACGAAATAACAACTCCTTCATTCATACCATCATCCTCATGACACGGGGGGTCGGGATCTAACACATGGATACAACCCATTCGATTCTGAATTGAGAGGTCTCGGTCGATCTCTTTCAGTGAAACTTCCAAACCCCGTGCATCTCCGTCGAGCCACCGTCAAAAAGGGACGACGGCAGCGAGGCTGGACCGACCGTCGATTCCGGTAGTTAATTAACCTTTTTTTTTTTTTGTAGTGGGGCGGGGGAATGAAAAGTAGTTGATCAACTTGATTTGCACTTTGATGAGCAAAAGACACAATCTATCGCCCCGAATCATACACACAAAGTTTCATTTACTCAATAAATTTAGGTTTAATTAGGCTCACTAATTGCTAAGCTTTCAATGAAATCCAGAGAAGCATTAATCATTGAGAGGGTTCCCCGCAACAGTGCAATCAGCATCCAATGAAGAGGCCCTGTTCCGCATTTCGCTTTCATTCAAAAGATAAGATATGATATATGCGCCTTTTAAGTCTTGAACCGTAAAACGAT
Organism: Sonneratia alba; assembly: GCA_900174645.1. Lineage (NCBI taxonomy): Eukaryota > Viridiplantae > Streptophyta > Magnoliopsida > Myrtales > Lythraceae > Sonneratia > Sonneratia alba. The sequence goes on along the minus strand of FWPY01000034.1, from coordinate 1,255,817 downwards.
GCCGCTTTTAGCTTTAATTCTTTCACCACCTTTTGTTTGGGCCCGGACTCGTCCTAGTAGCCCATAAACATCTCTCGCTAGGCCTGCATTAAATTGGAACGGCCCATCGTCGGCCCAAAAAGAGGCGAACAAGTAAGGGACTCTTAGGCATGCACAGATTTGACATGAGCCTAATTCATCGAGGGAGCGGCTAATTTATGAATGAACATACGTGGTTAGTTCCTCTAAGGGCACTTGGGGCCGCCTCTCTTGGTCTTCCAGTTATTGTAGCAAGGGCAGGATTGCTTGTTGCCGTACGTCCCCGGGGGCACACACAGGCACTTGGCGCAGCACTTGTTGCAGAAGAACAGGCACGGCTTCTTATACTGTGTCTTCGAGCACCTCTCCGAGCAACGGGGCCCGCATTCTGAAAACCGACAGCGGTTGTTATTGGGTCGAGCGTTGTCATCGGGGGCAATATATACTGGAAGAGCATATATGCACATGTGACTAGCGTTTACCTTGCGGGTTTAGGCTGCCCTGGGTAGCTCCATGCTGAAAGTAATCGGAAGGAATGTTCATGATTTAGAAGAGTCTCAAAAATGTAACCTTGCGCATTACACAGAAAATACAAAAAGGAAAAATAATAACAAAAAGGATCTAGCCAGTGAATGTATAATTTGGTGAGTGTGACGATGATGAAGCCATGATGATTCGTACTCACCATGGGAAGACTGCCTGCAGTCTGGGGCTGTGGAGAAGGAGCCTGCAGCTCGCTGCTTGTTGCCGCCTGAATAGTAAAACACCAGGCCTGTTACTCACGCGACCACTAACCGTTGCGCCTTATCAAAGAATTCCTTTTCCTTTTTCGGTGAGAAAAATGGGGTCGGCCGAAGCCCAGAGTGAAGAGAAGAAACTAAACATGATGGGTGTGTACATATACAGTGTCAGTCGATAAATAGACAAACAAATGCGGTAATTCGATGAGGATGTTCGTTATCCTTTTTTAGTGATCGTGAATTCCATGTTACTGAGTGTGCAGTAGATCGAATAGACCGATGCCAAGCAAGAAGCCCGGGAGTGATGTACATGGAACTATAGCGGTTGATGATATGCTTACATGGTTATCTACCACCAGGAGCAGCATCGACAACAGAAGGGATAAGACCAGGATGTTGTTCACTCTTGCCATAGCTAAAATTTGGTCCGAGAAGAGATATATGGTCTATGGAGCTGGAGATCAGAGAGACAGAGAGAAGCAGAGAGATCGAGGCTGATGAAGAAGAAGAAGATGAAGATGCTGATGAAGGAAGGAGGGAGGAGGAATGCTTCTGTGAAGTGAAGACAATATGTGGAATGAGATACGTTTATATGGCATTTTATAGCCAGCATCCAAATTTTTTGTTCCTTCTTACTAATTTATAATGGATTCACAGACCCATCTGTCCCTTGCAATAAAGCAACTAAAAAGTTGACCATGTTTATTTTTTTTACCCACTTACATATAAGACTCATGGGTTTAAAATGAAATATGAGACTATTTTGATTTGAAATGACTTACATGACATGGATCTCATGCAAAGAGGAAGGACAGGAGAAACCACTCTGCCTCCACGGACGAGTCATGAGATGGCTTCATCTTCGTATGTCATTCGACCAGTGAAGTGAGCCTTCAACACTAAACTTTTGGAGTCGAACAGGTTAATTCCCCTAGGTCGAAATTTAATGGATGAATCGAATAACATGGGTCGATTGAAAAAGTATACTAGTATAGGTTTGGAGCCGCTACTATGAGGTACCGAAACCTGATCACCAACAAAGACGAAATAGTCTCTACTACTACCTTCAATCAAACGAATTAATTGAATGATTTAACCGTATCAAGTTCGAGTTTCATCAATGGATAGTATTCATGATTGGAGAAGAATTATTCTACTATGCAGAGCGGGCCAATCCAATTCAGACCCCAATCGATCTTCAATCATGAATGCAGAAAAAAAGGGGGGGGGGTGGGGAAGATGATGACGGGCTGGAATTCACCGGGGGGCAAGAGCTGCTTGGGATTATGGACGATTCTGGTCCACGTGATGCTGCGGTTAGATGAAGCCGACAACGGAAGGGAGGAGCCGGGCCCCACTCGCTCACATGCGCATCAACCCTTCACATGTATTCTCATTGTACTGTTGAATGCATCTGCAGTCTTAACCTCCTCCTCCTCCTCCTCCTCAACAGACACAAACTACCACAAGCCAAAACAGACGAGAGAGCCACAGAAGAAACTAAAGGGCGGGGCGGGGCGGGGCGGGGCGGGGTGATGAGAATGAGTTAATTAAGGTGAATGAGCTTCATGCATGCGGTAAAATGTAATACATTTTCATCGTGGATGTCGGATGCCAGTCAGAGGGATAAAGAAGGAAAAAAAAAATGCAAGATAGATATATAACCAGCTCGGTGCTCGACGTTCTCGTTATCACCTGCAAGTCCGGAAAGCGATCGAGCATTGCTAGGATGAACAATCACATGATTTGTATGTAGTACCTGTGCAGGGATGGAATGATTTGTTTGTGTTCTGTGGGTGGGGTGTGCGTTGCTTTCCCGTGGCCTATCTCTCTCGATCAACGGAGGAGGTGTGACCTAGCTAACAGACAAACTGGGAGCCCTTTGGCAGATTCCTTTCTCCAGAATCCCGTGACCTATGTAATCCTTGTGCAAACATTTCTTATTGTTTCTGCCTTGGCTTTCTATGTTTTCTGTAGGTTAGTTGAATTATGAGACGTTTGATGTCATCTCGGAGAGGTATGGCACCTATCACACAGGCAGCCATCAGGGTGACCAGAAGTTTTCGGGGTTATCCCTTGCCCATCTTCCCAGCTGCTTGTATCTAGTAGCGAGGTATCCATGGCCGAGGAACAATCACAGTGCAGCTTTCCAGGGGCAACTTGGCCGTGTCATCGCGTTGGCACCGCAGCTGCAGTTACTGGATAGACGACGCCTCCGTTGCACCGGGATATAATAGGAAACACCTGATCCCTACAAAATTTCACACGGTCGGTAAGGGATGGCAAATGTTCATCAATGGCTGTAATCAATTGACTGGATACACAACGATTATTCTGTGGACTACCCGCACAAGAAGTCTCGCCGAGTCTCTTTTCTTGGATCTCGATGTGGAATAAAGTCACAGGAGCTCTATGATTCTTAAGGGATCCAACTGACAGTTGGGCTCTGAATCATGAAGCCTGCCATTGTGAATGCCAGCAAATCAGACCACAAGGATTACAGAGGACAATCGATCAGGTGGGCAGGGTTCTTACTTTAAGTAGCCTAATTGAGATCTATGAAACCAGTGACAACTGTGGAATGTTCTCGTGTCAGATTACGACAAATGACCTCTGGATAGTTGATCCAACAGCTAGTAGTTAGTTTTTGGATTTACCCTCCCGAGTTGGTGGGACTCTGCAGGTTCACAATGGGCCTTTACGGTTCTCATCTGTCGGAAATTGTGAGCCCAGTCCGGGAAACCATCAGGCATGAGCCGTTAAAGCCCAAGGCCTACCTTTCGTGTAGAGGTCATTTACTTACTGCATGTGCATCTTCCCCTCAATTAAAATCTGGAATACGAACATTGTGAAATAAAAAAAATAATCCGTGACTCGAATATTTTTACCTTTTAACGAAGATTGATCACGCTCAAATCTAACTTGTTTTGAGCCGATTTGCATTTATACATGCTAATTAATGAGAAAAAAAAGAAAAAAAAATTATAGCTCACATGCGACGAGTGGTCCCGTCCTCTCCGGTCGGTTGCAGATAAATAGAAAATTTTGCACGTGAAGAACTCTGAATTTAAATGTTCTCCGACGAGGCGGGCTTTGCTTGGTAACCGGACGGTGCCTCTTTACCCTTATTTTACCAGGACTCTCACCGTCCGAAGTCAAGGGTTGACAAAGTAGTGCCCACTTCACACGGTTTTGACCTGGAACCGGCTCCTGACCGTACGGTGACCTTCAAATCCGAATCAGTGGATTGGTCCGGATCATCCGAAGCTGCTCTCCTCATCCCGGACCAAGAGGCATTCGGGCCCTCGAGAGCCTCCTCTCTCTGTACTATAAATACCCGTCCACTCTCGAGGACAGACGTGGTTCATTCGCTCTGCGGTCCGTGATCTAGCCTGCTGAAGCTCATACACAGAGGACACTTCCCTTCGAGGTAAGAAGCGGAAAGCGATCCCTCTCTCATGTCTTTGGTCCATGGTGGTTCTGATCTGACCTAATCGGAGATTCGGTCGTCATAGACTTCCCTCGATGATTCGTCTGAGCGGGTGTTTGAGGGGAGCAGCCGGCGGCAATTGAAATGAACTTGGAGATATTGCTTCGATCTGATGATCAGTAAGAAGATTAGCTCAGAAGGCAAAGTTTTGATCTCTCGATTGGTTCTAGAGCGAGATCCATCGCGGCATGACCAAATCGATCTTAGCAGCAGTTGAAACTCCAGATATGACTGCTTTTGACCTCGAGACCCTGTTTTCTGGTTCACTTTCAACAACTGCTTTGAAATTTCAGGTTTCCTAAGCCCTACCCGAAGCAAATCTTTCTGACTACTTTCTTCAATAACTGACCCTTTTTGATCTCCCAAAGACTATCGATGTGCCTCTTCCTTTGGATCTTTGAATGCATTCTCCCAAACTTCCCAGTCGATTCTTTTCCAAAGCATTGAAGTTTTTTCCTCTCTTTTTTGGTTTCCTGTTTTCAAAAGTCAACCATTGAAGTCGCGTGATTGTGTAGTAGCTATCACGGTATAGCTTTCCACCTATCGATGACAAGTGGTACTAACGAGTTTACCCTTATCGATGGTTGATCTGGTGTTGGGTGGCGAGTTTCCGTCTGAATTGATAATTTTTCTTAAAGCCATTCCTTTCCCCGAGAGTTTTCAAGCATGTAGAAGAGTAGCTCCTACTCTTGTTTCCCCGAGAGATTTTCAAAGAAGTTGGATGGATGCTGGTAATTGCATCCCATCTTATGAACTAGTATGAGAGAGGACATTTATATTCAAAGGCAATCAAATGCGTGGAGTCGATTACTCTTCATAAGCGTTAATACTATCTGCTTGATCTGCTTAACAGATAAGAGGACCCTTAGACTGAAGTTGTTGCAGACATGGCACTTGTTTCAGAAGGCGGATCAACCCTAAACCCAAATGCCCCTTTATTCATTCCAGCTGCTTTTCGCCATATAGAAGACTTCTCCCCGGAGTGGTGGCAACTTATCACTACCACAACGTGGTATCATGACTACTGGCTTAGCCAGCACCCTGAGGGCTTCTCTGACCATGCTGAGGATGAGCTTGCCTGCGATAATTTAGTCGATATGCTGCCTGATTCTATTGATATTATTGATGATGGTGATCTTGCAACGATGGAGACACATTATGAAGAATTCATTTGGTTCACTGAGGCTGAAGGGAGCAAGTTTTCTTCTCTCGGAACGGATGGAAAGGGTATGAAATGTTGAATTCATCTTTCTTTCTTTTGAGAAATCAGGAATACCTCTAAAATATATTCTTGCGCTATATTCGGCTATTTCAAGAAGTGCACAAGCAGTTAGCGTTGAAGCGATGATGACCCAAGGAAAATGGCTTTAGAACCATATCCAATAGAACCATTCATGGTTCAGAACTCTTATGTCCCTTTTCTACTGAAATTTGCAGCTATGCGGCAGTGATGCAATCAAGAACAGCCCTAGATGTGTCTAGCAGCCCCGCTGAAGTTTCTCTATGCCATTGCAGAAGTCTGAAGGTTTAGCTAGTTAATACCGCTCCGAGTTTCTCTTTCCCGTAATTTCTGTATAGAGCAAGGTCGCGCTTCACATCCCTATCTAGTTCGTCCTGTGTATTTTCCATTGGTAACAACAGATAACTCTAGACAATGTATAAAAGGAAAATCATATTCTTGCAATTTAACAAGAAAATGAATGGGAAAAAAGATGAGAATATTGTCCTTATGTGAACTCTTTGTTCCTGATGCTCCTGAATGTCGTTGAAACGTTAGCCTACTTCTGCTTTCCGACTAATGTTATGACACCCGGCAGACGATAAAATCATACTTCTCATCCTCGTCCCTTCCGTCGCTCAGAAAATAACAACCAGGCCGCTTCCTATGCACAATGAATGGACCCGTCAACCGTCCTTGTTTCAACGGCTCCGTGTTCATCACAGCTAAAATTTCACACAAAAGTCTCTTGCTTTGCACCATACATATGGAAAGATGAGGTTTTGGGATGTTGGCAATTGTCTAATAAACAGAAGAAGCACAGGGGATGTGAAAGTGAACCTCACACGAGGAAAGACGGGCTGGTGCAGTAGATGATGTCGAAGAAATTAGACACTGTGGAAGTTGAAGAGAGGGATTTTGCGGTAGATATGAAGGTCGTCATTCCTCAAATAACATTTTTCCCGGCTCGAAGATCCACGAGAGGATGAACGTGAAAGATGAAAAACTGACGAGTGCGGCGAACGAGTGAGGGAAGAAGGAAGCGGTTGTGTTGGGCTGGGCTGGCTTAAGTCAAGTCCAGTCCAGGGGCATCGACCGTGGGACTGGGGCCTAACCGGGAATTGCGGGAAATTTGACTTTTCACGAATACCATTTCCCGCGGACGTAAATTTTAGCACCAAATGGGTTACAGAGTATGCACGCAGAGAAGCTCGGATCAGACAGACACGGTCCATGGCACACAAGAAGAAGACTCTCTCACCTTGCTCTCCGGTGCACGTTGGTAATCCTGACAGGCCGTAGATCAGAACTCCAAATCCGAAAGTCGAATTTTCACCTGCACCGTTTACCCTTTTCTGTTTTCATTTTCTTGAAAGCAGGTGATTGCGAAGTCACAATCGAATGCAACAGCTTTACTTGTGAATCTGTTACCAATGGCCTTCAGATCAACGTATCAAGAAAAGCGAAAATCAACATTGCAGGTAACGTCTTCAAGTCTTCCACTCTGGGGCTAAAAAATAAAGTATTGATTTTTGTTTTATTAACTGCTTGTGACGCAAATAATTTTTCTGTTTTTGGGTTACTGGGGCTTTGCAGTAAAACGAGATGGGAACAGGGACCCAAGTAAGAGTGATGAAGTGGGGCTTTCAGAGTTTGGAGGACAAGGTCCATATTAGTTTCAATTTGCTGTAACAGCATACCCATGCTACTGAACACTGAATAAAATATCATTCTGTAGTTGGGTTTTGCTCAGGAAAGGGCCAGAGAGATATTGCCCCTTGGGATGAGTACTGTTTTGCTCTTGTCAATCCTAAAGATGCGAACAGCAATAGTACATCATTGATTCAGGTACACTGCTCCTGATTGATTCTTCATGCTTGACCTCTTCTAGCCATTTCTATTGGATTCTTGCCATGAGGTATATCCTTCGTGAGCTTCATAATACAAGGGAAATGGTTATGGTAACATTTCCAGAAAGTACTGAGATTGTACAAGGAAGAGCTACCTGATATGAGATTTGCTGCAAATACTGGAAAGGAATCAATGTTCCTCGAGAAATGCATATCAAATGGGTAAAAAAAATTTCTGCACTCAATTCTTTCTGTAAATGCAAGGTGGTTGAGTCATAAAACATCAACTTATCAGCTTGAAACCATCTAGACCGAGCAAAGTTGCAAAATTTCTGCAGGAAATACCGAACAATGATTTTGAAAACTAAATCCATAGATGGTCTTGAAGAGGTAAGCTTTGCTGCTTAATATGTGCACGATTTCTGTCTAATCAACTCTCAGTTTCATCTTTAATGGCTTTGCTGAGTATGTAATGGACTTCATAGAGCCGTATATTCATGAAATTTTCTCTAGTGCAGCTTCCACTTATAGTGGGGATCAGTGTTCATTCCAAATGAGAACTGAATTCTTTACAGGTTTTGGCTGCAATAACTTATCAAATAGTGCCTGCTGACACACAATATGCTGAGATTCCTATTGCTGCTGTCAGTTCTACCTACCAACAAAAGGTTAGCTTCTAATAACTGTCCTCATACCTAGGGGTTCTGCTATGCAGCATATTATTGTCACTTCAGTTTATTCTGACTTCAGCATTCGCAGGGCATTGGCCGGCTTTTGTTCTTGGAATTGAGATGTAGGCTTCAGAGTGTAGGAGTTTGCACAATTTTGTGCTGGGGAGACAGAAATTCTGAAGGATTTTGGTCTAAACAGGTATTCATCATGGAACGTTAGCTTGTTTAGTTTATCATTTTTGTGTGATAATATCCTCAATCATAAAAGAGTTGGAATTTGATTTATCCAAGGAAGTAAATAAGCACCACTATCTCTTTGTGCTTCATCTTCAACTTGTTTAACCTCCACTCAAGTAAAGTTTTGGTATGAATGCAGGGTTTTGTATCAATAGCTGAGATTGACACGAAAGGTAGGGCTCGTAGGGTTCCTATCAGGGCTGACATCAGAAGAGCGTTATGCTTTCCTGGTGGTTCAACTCTCATGGTTTCTCATCTCAATGGAAGTGTTTCTGCTGATCCTTCAGATTCACTGAGCTTGTACATGAACCAATGTAAAGTCTTTTCATCATATGCTTCTGTTAAGACTCAAGGTTTCAGACATAGTGGAGTGAATGTCAGTGGTCTAGATATGACTGCTCAAGCACAGGATTCTCTACCTGACACATCTGTGGCTGGTGGATCTCAAACAGAAGAAAACAGAGTAGGTGGTAAGTTGCACAGAATATGATTAATTCGTTGATCAACTTCAGGTTTATTGAAATTGAATTTCAGTAAATCCCTTCACTTCAGTATAGATGATGGTGCTAACAAGCTATTTCTCTTAATCAGAAGAGGAAATTGAGGACTAAAGTTTCTGAAATAACACTTTGCCTCGAGGAATCCTGACAACTCCAAGATTCTTATTTGGTTTTGATACACCATTTTTTTTAATAAGAATCATATACCTATATTGTTGCATTTGATGTTAATATATGTATTGTTCATCAGATAGTTCACGCAGTCATGGTGGTGGAGAGGACGCTGTTCATGTCATGAAAGTTGATCGTCACATAATTGCAAGTGGTGGATCTTTTGTTGATGTAGCCAACACAGATTGGAATCAGTGTCAGTGCTTGGGAGTGAGCAAGAAGAGAAGGATCTGGGAAGCAACCTTGTCCTCTCTGAAATCAAAAAAAGTGAAGGGAGCCCATTCAACTGATTGCCAAATTCGTTCTGATAGAAGCCTGACTACGGAAAACATGGGGAAAGAATGTTGCATGGCTGAATACTCCCTGGGCATCCCAAGAGATCATCAACTGGCTGAGACTATTTTTGAGAATCCATTAACTAGTACAGATGCAGAGAAGTGTCTCAGAAACTGTGTTGCTCTCACTAGACCTTCAGAAGCTCTCCACACCAATGAGCTTCAATCAAAGGGAGGGTGCTTCAAGATCATGTTGATGAACATTGCTGATGATTCCAAGAAGACTCACCTCACAAAGGTTTGGATACTTTTTCGTTTTTACCCTACATCATTTTTCAGGGTTTTCTTATTGTAAATGCTCCCAATACAGGTAATTGATGACCTTGGAGGTGTGGTAGTTTCGGATGGAAGTGAAAGCACACATATTGTTACTGGAGAAGTGAGAAGAACTCTGAATTTCTGCGTTGGTCTCTGTTCAGGGTAAGTTACAGCCAAATACAATAATTATGCCACTGAAATTCATTAGTCCATTTTACAAGAACACTTTGGGCACAGTACCCTGCTAAACGCTTGATATGAGATCATGAAGCTTTCTCTTCATCATATCATGCTGTTGGTTGTTTCTCCTCAGATTTGAGGATTAGTTTCAACGTTTTACTATTTATGCAGAGCTTGGGTAGTGTCACCAGCATGGTTGAAAGAAAGCTGCCGTGAAGGCAGATTTGTGGGTAGGTCCAACATACAGCTATTCTAATATTATTCACCCAGATAAATCATACCACATCCTCATCATTTATTTTTCTCTTGCCCAACATATGCAGATGAAGTGCCTTATATATTAGATGATCATGACTACGCATTAAAGTACGGATGTGATCTGAAAGGTGCAGTCCTTAGAGCAAGAGCCAGACCTCGGGCTCTTCTCGAAGGTTATTGTGTGTGCATATCACCCCATGTTCGACCCCCTCTGAAAACTCTTACAGCTATTATAAGTGCCGCTGGTGGGAATGTGAGTAACCGCTGACCTTTTATTCGCTTCTCATCGTACTAGAATTCTTTTTCTGGTAGTCTGTTTCATAGTAACCAAAATGTCGGCTGTCCTGTCTTTTCCTTTTGCTTTGGAATAAATCAGGCAGTTCGAGGGCTGGACAGACTGAAAGATCCATCCAAGATGATCTTCATAGCATGTGAAGAAGACGTGGAAGAGGCGCTGGTGGCTGTGAAGAAAGGAGTCTGGACTTTCGGGAGTGAGTGGTTCATGAGCTGCGTCATGGGACAGGAACTTGACTTAGAAGCTCCCCAGTTTGCAGAATCTCTATGATCTGATAGAAAGGTAAGGCGATTCTTGTACATGGATGGATTGTGCTTACTGTGAAGGACCAACGAGGGATGTAAACAAACGTCCATGGATTTGGTCTATGCTGTTTGTTTCTTAAACTTGCCCATAGTTTGAGAAATTTCGGAGTGCCAAAGAAAATATTGGAAAATATGTCCTATTCATAGTTTATATTTACCCACATTATAATTTCAGCTTTTTTTTTCCACGAAATTGAGACAATAAATTGAAAAAAAGGAGAGAGAGAGAGAGAAGAACCCCAAAATTTGGCATTTTCGAAGCCATGCAGATTGCTGACCCTGTTCATTGACTTCCCCATGATCGCCAAGTCAGCTGGCAGTTCCCCCGTCTGCTGGGCCGACGTTGGCGTTGCCAGCTCTGGCTTCTCCTCAGCCCTGGGAGCATCCGTTTGCTGCCTCCAAGCCACCTACCGGAGCCGCTGCAACTCGCTCAGCTCAACCTCCAAGCACCGGAGCCCAAACCGGACTGCACTAGGAGGACCCGAGCTGAGGAGAGCAGGTTGTGGGCTCCTGAAAGGTCGCTCTGATGGGCCAGCCGCCGGGACTTAGCAATCGCCAGCTCAGATTCTATTTACTTTGGGCCAATGAGCTTTCACACAATGCAGTGGCGCACAAGAGGAAAAAATAGAAAAACAATCATTATGATTCTATTCATATTTGAGACGATTTAGTTTACATTCTAATTTTTAATATTAGATCAATGTGCTTAAGGATTCCATTGATATGCACTTTTTAATTTGCAAAATTCGTAGGAGAATTAATTGAAAAAAAAAGGGCTTTTGTACTATAATTCAGTCATAAAATCAGGAACTCCCTGTTCCTCCGCTCGCACAAACCACTTCCCTGTCTGTCTGTCTGTCTGTCTGTCTTTCCATATACCTTCTCTTAACACGTGAGAGTAGGAATGGCAATTCCAGCGTAAGCGGATCGAGACCAAAGAAGAGTTATAGCATAGCAGACGATGGCGAGCTCCGACCATTTGCCGCCGCATGCAGACGCGTCCCATCCGTCACTCGGGTTCCCAATGGGCACCGACCTGATGCTAATCTTCGTCTTCAGCATCAGCAGCATCTTCTGCTGCTGCTACCACTGCGACAGGCTCTTCTCCCTCTGATGGTCCTACTCTGACGAGACCGATGCCGAGGAGGACCCTCAGCAGCCCCCCTCGAAGCCTAAACCCTCGTGCAATGTCATCTGTTATTATTTCCTGGGTCAGTCAAGTGGTTCTACGACGCATTTCATCTTGAAATTGGCTATTAAATAACCATGAGAACTCAAATCAGTACCCTTCAATAGCACAAAAAAGCCTGCCCCAATGTCAAAATCGAATTTTACTTTTTTTATACTCGATTCATGTCGATCTAATAAGAAAAAAGCTTTCTTTGTCATTAACTTTATTTTCCTGTTTGTAATATAATATTCGAATCCAATAAATTATTTGAGAAAGAAGAAGTATCAAATCACACAACCAAATTATATCATTTAGCTTTGGGATTTAGTTACTGCATACCCTAGTAGGTTCGATAATGAACTTGTCAAAATGTGGCGTATAAGCTCCTTTATACATTTGCTGTCTCCTAATCTTCAAGTCCTTGGCCTAAGTTCGAACATCTTGTGAACAGGAGTGAAGAGGAATCAGGAGTTCAGAGAGAAAGTGGAAGCAAAGATATCTACCAGAATGAGAGACGAGACACAGGAGACGTATGGGGGCATGCTGGAGGAATGAGAAGTCGGCATCAGGTGGTGTGTTCTTGTACTAGCAGCTGCTGCTCAGAAGACTGAAATGACGGTGATAAACCGAATGACAGGAAAGTTGAGTAGCTCCATTCAAGTGGTCCACCATTTGCGACCAGGATCATCAGGTTATGGCATCTGCGCCTGCATCAGCACACAAAAAAATTGTATTAACATCTTGATCTATATTTCCTGTTGTTCGGTGCTCCTTGAAGTGGCTGGTTCTGCACTAGCGTTCCCGTAAAATCCCTTGTGCTATGTGATATCAACAGCTATCATTACTCCACCTTCTTCTCTATCATTTCCAGTCTTCCGTGATAAATTTGACGCTGAAATATCTAGCCCAGAAATCCCATCGTGCCCAGCCATGGCTTTCAGACGTTTCTTCAGCTGTTTCCAGATACGTGGAACGAATAACTTTGTCACTCTCTCTCAATTTCTTAAAAACTGCAGCAGGGAAATTCAGCGCACGAATGCCTCGACATGTTCAACTCTGATCTCTCAAACTCCTCAAACTAAATGTCGGGCAAGGGCAGCTGAACCAAGAACTTTTCGAACTGGATCTTTAAGTGGTGAATGTATTAGTATAATCACTAAGATTTCTCGTCGTAAAGTTCGAGCATTCAGACTTGCAAATGGTGATTCTTCATGGTAAATAGCAACGTAAAAGTTCTACAAAACTATTTGTGAAATATTCATTATTGTTTCCGCAGTACTTCGTACATTGCACTAACACTGTCTACCGTTCAAATTGAGCATGATTGAGACATCAAAATATGGGTCTCCACGACAGTCCCAATTAAGCATATTTATAGTCTGATAAATAATCTCTAAAGGTATCTTCGATTCCAAAAGCATGAACTAGCTAGGCTCTGTACAAACTATTCTCCATATATATATTTATACATTTATATATAACAGACAATGTCAGTCGTGCACGGTCTTGACGGGGGTCTTCCATTAGATGAAAAATGAGTTCTCATCGACATATGAGAGAGCACTGAGTTGTGTTCCACCTTCATTTGAGATCTCCAGAGTGGAAATGAAAAGTTTGCAGAGTTGATCCCTTTGGTCGTTTCCAGTAATGTAAATGAGCAAAAGACGAGTTTGATCCTCATCTGTTCATCAGTCGAGTCATCCAAAGCCCCCAATGATGTATTCTTATCTGTTCTTGAGATCTTGTCCCTCGTTTTCCTGCGTTTTCGACACCTGGGCAACAATTTAACATATACACAGGGATATACATATATTTATTTCCCTGAAATTATTGGGAGTGCAGCTGTTCCAAACACTGTTGCCTCGGGACATGAATCAATCATTTGTTAATTCTGAAGAGTAGGACCGCTTTGAATTGGAACACGTGTCTCAATTACCAGAACCAGCACATAACATTCCAAAAACATTCTCAGATTCATTAAGTATTAGAACATAATTTGTCTTCACAGTTCATTCATTTTTCTATTGGCCGTATTTTTCGATTTTAGGGCCCCAAAAGGAAAAAAAATTGTCGTCATGGAATAAATCATATTTCAATACTATGTTTATATACCATTAATATGAGTTATTTGATATAATGTAATATTCTTTTTTATTAATAAAATTTTCACTCTAAATATTGTAAGTGAAGAAAATTTAACTTAAATTTGGATTAATTGGACTGGTTGGGACACTAAGTCCATGGAAAGGCAGATAATTTTGATGACAAGCAAATTACCATTTTATTTTACTTTTCAGATCTCATAAATTACAAGACCGTCAGTCGAGAAGTAAGTACCTAAGATAGCACTATAGGCATCTTCCTCCATAGCCAGCATTCCTGAACAATGCTTGCTTTATGTCATCGGGATCGATCAATGTCCTCCCAGTCACCTGTCATGCACGCACGTTGTTATATTTTTGCCACAGGTTCATAGCTAGGGAGAATTCAATCATAACAGTCGACTGTTGCAGTCATAGGTTCAATTACTCTAGGTAAGAATTTCCCTGAAGAGATAATCGACTGTCCTACTTTTGGCAGTTGAGAATATTGACGTTCTTTTGGGAATAGGGTGGAGTCTAACATCGAGAAAGAAAGTTTCATTGTACCTCAGAACAGGAAGCCTGCACGGAAAAATCACTGAAGCAGCTGATGACACACTGTTGAATCTCAAGGCCCATTGCTTCTAGAGTGTTTACAGTTGATAGCAGAAGCCCCGGCTTCGTAGCACAACTTACGTCAATCCTTGTCTCCAGTTGCCTCCTCTCTACATCAAACTGTTAAAGTAGAATCACAGATGCTTGCAAAATTAGTGATAGATTCTCCAGTCCTGATGATGATTCTCTGTGTAAGATTCCCATTTTTCCATCGGAAATCGATTGCTAGATGGAAGAAAAAGGCATAGCTAGCCTTCCAGCTTGAGTGTGATAATGAAATATTAATGAAATAAAGCTTGGGAAACGTTCCATGACAATTCGCTGGAAGCTCTCCCACTGTAAACAGTTTCAGCCTAAGAAAATGATCACCAGAAATGGCCAAACAATGTCCAAGAAACTTTTGAGAGGAAATAATTTTCATGCTTGTATACGTACATCACATATACCTTGGGGGAATTTCTAACAAGGACTTCGTTAGGCTTTTGCTCTCTCGGGAAGCCCATCAGGGTGAGAGGGCTTGTCCTCACTTCCATGTCCTGATCCTGCAATTTCTTGATTCTTTCCAGCAGTTCCTTCATGTAATCTATTGCGTCCCCAAGAATTGATGTTCTGTCCATCTGCTCATCATCATACATGGGTCAATGCTTGATAACATTAATAACGTATATTTGATGCAATAAATATAATCAAATCTGCAAACACTGGTTGAATGTATAGGTCAAGAAAGTGTGAAAAATGAGGAAACAAAAAGCCATGACACTTGTGACTATCATTATAGGCAAATAACGTGTAAAGTCGGTGATTGCATCTTGGAGAATCTGGAAGAAGTTCAGTTTTACGTTTCCTTCTTCCAAACTCTAGAAGACTTGCAAGATTTTGCAGAAAGATATTTTGAAGGGTGATCTAAAAGATATAAGTGTTTCCTATGTTTTTTGTTTCAATAGGATGCGGAAAACAGAAAACCCTTCTCCGTTTTTTTCCAAACATATACACGCAATGGAAGAAACCTATAAGGCTATTAGCTACTTTCTCGGCCGCCTGAGTTCGGCCTTGGCTCCGCAAGTGAATCACGCAGATCAGTAAACGACCTATGATGATAGAAATATGAATTTCGTTTCCAACAAAATATGCGGAGAAATTGTACGTAAATTTCGGGGAGTTTGTTAGTCAGAGATAAGAAGTTAGGGTAAACACATAGATGGATAAACCTTGCTGATCTTCGGGACGATGGATCTGAGCATGGAGAGCCTGTCGTTGAGCCGCTTCCTCCGCCGCCTCTCAGCCATCAAGTTCTTGGAGGGCTGACCCTCCTGCTTCTTTGGCCGAAGGACATTATTGATGCCTTTGCTGCTGCTGCTGCCGCTTGCATAACATCCTATGGAGAAGCAACTGTTGTTCTCCGCTACCTCGACTTTGCTGCCCTTGCTGCTGCTGCTGCTGCTGCTGAGCAGTGCATCCTGAGGGTCATCCACCAGTGATGGAGTAGGGTCCACGACCACGAGAGGGTATGGAGGAGCAGTTGGAGTTGCCTGCTCCAGTTCTGCAGCTGGGACACCAGCATATGATGGTGGGTCCACAGCAGGGTAGTGGGAGCAGTAGACGCCAGGTCTGCAACTCCTCTCTGAGGCCACTAGTCCTATGAGTGGGTTCTGATCTGGTGGTGCTGCTGTCAGTGAAGAGGAATCTGATGGGCCCTCATCAAACGGATCAAAGTCGTTGTTCCAACGTTGACAGTGGTGGAGGAGGAGCTGCTCATAGCTTGCTCCTCGTCCCTGTGAAAAAGAAGCTGCCCAATTGCTTCTTTCACTAGTCATGCTCACATCTCTTCTTGGTGCTGACAGCAGCTCCTCCAAGAACAGATTTTGACTCAGCTCCATTCACTTCAGTCCTCTCCTCCTCCGATCTCCTTCCCCCTCTCTCTGCTCGTGTGTGTGAGGGTTGGAGAAAAGAGGCCCTCGAGTAGGAGGAAGCTATTGCTAGATATAGAAGAGGAAATCATACATACTCTACTAAAAGAAATTGAAGCAGGAAAGTAGATTCCTTGTGTATGACAGACCATCACGTACCCCTATCCTTTAAACAAATGACGCTCACGTACTCTTGGTCATTCACAAATTATTTGAAGTTATTTTAACGACTATTATGAAATCATATTTGCAGCCATTGAAAGAGGAATCATTTATGATTGGTGTTTGCCTCAACAAGAATCCAGAAATTAAATTATCTATCCTCCTCTCTCTCTCTCCCTTTTTTTTTTTTTTTTTTTTTATAAACCGCCGGTATCTAGTTGAACTTTGTTCAGCTGACTAATCCGGATCATTTCGGGTCTGCCCATTTAAGGGGTTAAGAACTCCCTGCCACAGGTGGGACTCGAACTCGAGTCCTCCCATTGAGATGATGAGTGCCGAACCACTCTATCACACCCACGGTGAGTCTCTCTATGTATATGCGTACATGCAAATATTATAGTCTGCAGTTCAAGCAAATTTGACTTACAGTCGGTAGACAGCTATATGGATTTGTCCCAACATGAATATTGAAGGGGACCCCTCCCCACCCCCCCCCTCTCTCTCTGTCTTTCTCTCTCTTTTGGAAGAAAAGGAAAATGATTGCCTAAAATTTTGTCGCCCAATCTTACAATTTATTAGTATTTACATGTCCGTACTGAATTTATAGATTATAATTGAGGCAATGAAGTGTGATATCAGACAATTAACATCTTAATCCTGTTATCTCCGTCATCGAATCACAAAAGTTCAAGCCAGAAGATCTCCTATTATGGTATTTTGGAGTTGATCGAGCTTATTGTCAAGAATAACATGGGAATCCATAAGATTCGGGAGGGGAAAAAAAAGGGGTAAGCATTCAGTCATCTATAGCCCTCGGCAGACCCCTTTTGGAGACAGCAGACTTCACTGAGAATTCAGAATGGAAGCATGGTCATAGCAGTATGATCATGTCTGGCTTGCTTATATTGATAATGGTTTTATTTATATCAAATCTGCATCGACCCGGCTGATTGGACCTACATCGATTCCAACTGAACTCGATCAGAAAATCTTTTTGATGACCAGAAGTTAAAGCTTCACGGGGCCCCGAACTACAAGGTGAAATTCTGTAGTTTCGTTCTCCTCCTTTCTGCTTTCTTTTAGTGGTCTGGTTTTGTTTTTACTCACCGAAAGGCAAGAAAAGACAAAAAAAAAAAGGCACGAAAACCTCATCACTGATGAGCACAGTCCTTTAAAACATCACCATCACCATCACCTTCCAATGGCAGAGAAAATCTCCTAGCTAGGGTTTATAGCATATGAAAAAAGACACACCCACTTCAGTTACGCAGGAAATCCAAGGGCCCGGAGAAGGAGAAGGGGGAGGAGGCCAAACAGGAGGAATAATTGAGCCAAAAACAATGAGTCTCATTAGTAAAGACCGAACCATGACGTCTTGGTCCTAATTAACCTTCTCTCCAATGCCCGGTTGATGTGCCAAAGACGGAGACAAGCCAAGTTGTTCATATAATCAATCCATCATGCTTTCGCTTTTGTCTGCTTCTGACGTTCTGTGTATATATATTATGAACGTGATTAATGTTTGAAGTATCAAACCCACCAACTCTAAATATAATTGGTGAATACGTTATTATATTTTGACTTACGGAAGACTTCCATGCGAGGAAGCAATTTAATTAGTCGCAATCTGGCCGCATCCCATTGGCTTGAGTTAACGAGGACGGTTTCCACCCGTAATCGCGCAAGCAACTTAATCGATGCCGATCGATCGCTCTGATGACGACTAGGCATACAAACCTCCTGGATTTCGTAAGAAATACCGGTTGGCACCTGATCGTATGTAAATCCCAACCAAGAGATGAAGGAGAACGCACTCCAAAAGGGTCAACAGGAATGGTCAAGATGATACCGAATCCCCCGATTCTCGCAGGCTCCAAATGAGCCAAAAGCATTACACCCCAAAACAACAGAGCGAATCAAGAAAGACGAGAAAAATGGTTTCTTTATGGATTCTCTCCCAACAAAGATGAGAGATCCTTGTTATACATTCATCGTACTCAGTCGACTCATGAATTCCAGGAACTGTTCGATACTTTGCCGTATCACGCGAGTAATAAAATCCAAGAACAGCCCTCGTCCTCCTCCATACCACACTTCAGCAACCCCATATCCGTCTGTCTTGCACAATTGATAAAACTAGCCCATGCATAATGGGGCCTATTGGACCAAGTCGCGGATCAGAGGCAATGGCAGAAAATGTCCGCGATTCAATAAATAAAACCGTTTGTTCAATAAATATGAATCTCAGTGCAACGGCAATTGTGCTTTTTAACGTAAACTCGTTTAGTGCATGCTTGGGTTCGACATCCAGAACCAATAATGTATGACAGCTTGACCAAGCCATGAGATTCTGAACATTATGGAGTGCAGCATCTCGTCCACAATCAGAAGCCGTCAAACACACCGAGATGGAAGCATCGGAAGCCTCCATCCAGATAAATAATTTACTCCCAAATCCCAATACAATGATGTTGCCTCATTAGTTTACTCTAGGACATCGAGGAAATTAAGCCTGTCCCTGTCAAGTCCAGAATAGGGCCTCGCAGGTGCATTATTCAGGAACCATATTCCTTTCCTAAGCAACGGCTGGTAATAGCCCATTGTGTCTCAGCAGCGCCTCAGGAGACGGTTCACGTCCGCGGAACTGCACAAACACCTGCATGCACCGTGATGATAATATTTAACCAAGACATCCAAAAAGTGACATAGAAAAGCAAACAAATATAGTATCCTCTACTTCAAGTTCTTAGACTTTATTCTGGAGAAGATTATGCAAGAAAAGATTGTGTGCTGGATTAAATCAGGGCACCGCTTGTAAGATGCAATCTGATGTTTTCTAGTATTGTCCTTTGACATTCAAAAAAAAAATGCAGAACTGAGAAACATGCAGTATTGGCACAAAAATGGTAGGGTATGTTTCTTACATCCAGTGGAGCCTTTCCACCTCCAAGAGCCAGGATGGTCTCTCGGAACCTTTTTCCTGTTTCTTCAACAGCCTGCAGAACCACATGAATGGAATCGTTCATGCATTCTCAATTCAAGTTCTGTGGATTAAGTACTCCAAGAACAAAATACAGGGAAAAGAAATTTGACAACAGGATAGCATCCAACAACATATACTATAGTCTTCCCCTAAGTTTCCTGAGTTCACTGTCTGCTGGAAGTAAAGTTGCATAAAATGATTAATACCTTGCTATCATTCAGGCCAGCATCCTCAAAAGCCGAGAAAGCATCAGCAGAAAGCACCTCTGCCCACTGCAAAACCATATCTTTATTATAAGATACACTGGCAATGTGATTGTGAGATCAACCTCAAGCACCTCAACAGATAAAAATCCAAATGAACTTTCAGGCCACACACACAGCTCAAAGACAGAACCATGTATTCCAAATAAACTAGACCTGTGAAAATATAATGGCATACCTTGTAACTGTAGTATCCAGCAGCGTATCCACCTGATTTTGTAAGAACAAAATGCACATGTGGAAAGATAAGATCGAGATTGTGGCATAAATATTAACAATGGTCGTGAGCCACTTGATGCGAAGACAAACCTGCAAATATGTGACTGAAGCTACAGAGGAATCTGTCTTCAGGAAGAGGTGGAAGCACCTGTGTTCTTTCACAAACCCTTTGGTCCACATCGTATATAGTTTCTGCTCCACCCGGGATGTACTTCGTGTGCAGCTGCAGGTCTACACTGGCAAATCTTAACTGAAAGAGAAGGATGTCACAAGTAATAGGCAAAGTCATATCCAAGTTAAAGGGTAGAACTATAAGATGCACGTTAAGGTGATCTGGTAGGTGAAATGGGCAAAAAGTTGGGATACTAACCTGTCGAAGGCTTAAGCTGCCAGCTCGGAAAGTCCTCGCTGCCAGGAGTTTAAGATAAACATCTTCAGGAAGACTCTCCGCCGTTTCATAGTGCTTTGCAATTCCCATCAAAGTATC
Source organism: Sonneratia alba (assembly GCA_900174645.1). NCBI lineage: Eukaryota > Viridiplantae > Streptophyta > Magnoliopsida > Myrtales > Lythraceae > Sonneratia > Sonneratia alba. The sequence continues at coordinate 1,235,402 of FWPY01000034.1, read as the reverse complement.
CCTGCATGAGAATAGCAATTGACAGCCCAACATGATGTAATAAATTGAATAGAAACAAGAAATGTATTTTTTTTTATGGATATCATAGGGTGTACAGGCTTCCCCAAACTAAGAACGGATAATACTGTCGCTTCTTTTCTGACAATATTACCTGTGGTAACACCAATTCTCCATAAACTGGGAGGGCAACTCAACAGCATCCCACTCTATTCCTCTGATACCAGAAACAAGACCCTCATCCTGCTTTGTAAGCATGTGCTGAAGCGCGTGACCAAATTCATGGAAAACTGTTTCAACCTGCAAAGGAGAATCAACCATTTATATTTCACAAAAGCTGACATATTTGACAAGGGGGAAGATATGTTTCTCAAAAGCAGTACATCATCGCAATTGCCATTGGTCGCTCACAATATACTTTCTATTGATCGAAAAGATTTTCTAAAAGCCAGGGAAACCATTGAAAAATCAAATGACTTAAATGACAGTTTGAAATCATTCAGCACAGTACCTCCTTATGGAGTCAATCAAGAAAAAGCCCTCTTGTTCAAGACACAGAAAGAAAGTTGACCTCGCGGAAAGTCATAAGACTGGGCTTGTCCCCAACAGGTGGTGTTTGATTGCACACCATGTGTGCAACAGGTAACCTAGCATTGCTACCGTCACGTGAAAGCATGCAACTCCGAGCAACAACCTCGTCCATCCATGCACCTCCCCTCTTCTCAGATGGTCGGGAATAAGGATCAAAGTAGAAATATGCAATGGGATGACCTGAGGAGTCCTTGACACAGTAGAATCTGACATCTTTGTTCCAGACCTGGAATACAGAAGTATTATCGCAACAAGATGTCAACTAAAAACCTCCAAAAGCAAACAAACCAAGCAAATATGGGCATAATAAAACTCTCTGATTCCTGAATCTCTCAGAGGCACTGAATACATGTCTTCATAATTTAGTTTTTACCGAGGTTGATCAACTAAACTAAATAGTTACAAGAGCAAGGAAACAACTTTACCGGTGCGAGGCCATCAGCAGGTTCAATCTCAATGCCGAAAAGGATCTTCGCAAGGTTGAAAAGTCCATCCATAACCTTTGGTAATGAGAAGTATGGACGCAGTTCTTCCTGTAAATGAAAGAAAAACATGAGTGATGTCTCAACAAGCAGCACAAATGCCTAATTTAAAGCTAAGAAACCAAGGGATTTGGAGGGGGAGTGGCCAATGAGAAATAAGAGCAAGTTTCAGATTTTCTTATGTCATTACCACCCTTCCCAACCACAACCCCCCAGCCCCACTTTTTCTTGCAGAAAACATTTTTTTTTGTACAAGTAAGAAGGGAGGATTGCATAAAGCAATTAACTAACAAGAACAGAAAGACAATGTAAAATAATAAAGGTGCATCAAGAAGTTCCAGGTCTCTTTATGTTCTTGTAGAGTGATCAGTCTATGTGTGTAGAGGGAGAAAGGAAAAGAGACAACCTCATTGATGTCATACTTCGATTCACGGAGTCTCTCACTCCAGAAATTAAGGTCCCAGTGATTTAAATCATCGGCTTCAGGAGCACCTTGACTCTTGGAGAAAATTTTGAGGTCCTCCATGTCTGCATATAAAAGAACATGCGGTTATGCAACCTGCTGATAGTCAACGTCTTAGTAGGAAAAAATATAACCAAAGAATGACCTTCAACTGCAGCATTCCAGGAAGCACTACGAAGCTTCTCGAGTAGTTCTTCTGCTTTCTCAACAGTGGCCATTTTCATTGCCATGCTAACCTGCCATTCAATCTTTGTCATGAATATGCATGTAGAGTATAATTATTATCAGCAATCAATTGAACTCACTGGCCAACATATACGTTCACCTAACAGCATTTGCAAAATATTTATAGGAGCAGTTTGTCTCCAATATTCAATCCACCAAAGAGAACCATGGTGCACATCAGAATGATCATCTGAAGCAAACTTTCATACCTCAGCATAATTCTTGTACCCAAGTAACTGAGCCTTCTCTAATCTAAGCTTCAAAATTTGATCAATAATTGGAGTGTTATTTATATCTCCAGCAGAAGCACGAGAAACATAAGCACGATATACTTCCTCTCGCAGAGCTCTGTTTCGAGCGTGTTGCATGACCGAAAGAAAACTTGGAGCATCCAATGTAATTATCCATGGCCCATTTTCAGAAGTTGCATTCTCATGTCCCTAGGTAGTAGGAAATTTGAAAATCAATAGAGGTTACTGATAGAACTGAAGACCCATAAACGAATAGACAAGTACAAAACAACCATCAAAAGGAAAATTCAATTTGTTTGAATAGATATAAAATACCTTAGAAACTGCTGTTTGTGCGGCCAGCCCCAGAGCAGTAGCAGGCAATCCTTCAATCTCCTTCTTATCTGTTATCAACTTTTCATACTTCTTTGTAGCATCTAAGACATTCTCATCGAACGTCTTAGATAGCTTTTCAAGTTCCTGTAATTTACTCACACAAGAAAGAATGAGCAAACCTGATACCAAGAGAACAAGAGTCATTCAATAGAAAAGTAACAATTAAGGGCCTGTCCTAGAACTTCCAATCTCCTAGAAGATGACAATCCATACTCACCATTTCTCATGCTTTTATGCTGCTAAGGCTGGAGATAGGAAGGCTGAAGAAAAAGTTACATGCTTTATATGGACACAAAGCAACAACCAAGATAACTTAATACATTGAGATGAACAGTAAATGAAGATGAAATTGATATGATCAGAAATACAAAGAACCAGAGGTCCAGAATGTAAAAAATTTTCAGCCTCCAAAAAGATACACCTTCTTCATGGAGAAACAACCAAAGATACATAAACTAACAGCAAGAGCAGGAATATCAAGGATGTGATAGAAGGGGTAAATAACACTTGACTCACTTATATCAATTAATATAAGTGAATAACACTAAATAATGGGATATCCACCTGCTCAACTTTGTTAAACTGGTCTCTTTTATCATCTTCCAATGAGACACCATTGAGAACCGCTTCCTTTATTTGGTCTGATAATTACAAGATAAATAAGTGAGTCAAGTTTAATCATATCGCAATTCTTCAGATCAGAAAAAAATGTGTGCTCGAAGTGAAAGTCACTTCAGCTAAGTTAAACAGAAGTAACATGCCATGAATTACCATGCACAGAAAGATGACTCACTTTCAACAATACGTTTACGGGCATCACTCAGTGTCTTCCAATCAGGAGAGTCTTGAATAGCCTTAAATGCATTATAAATTGGTTTACTTTGGCCCAGTCTAAGCTGAAATTTCACTTTCTCTTGCTGCAGAGGAATCCACAGCATAGTAAGCAACAGGCATCAGAAGCAGGAGGCAAGGGAACTACACGGTCTGATGCAAAAAGAAGCTAGTAACCAATACTATGTCAACTTATGATAAGATAGACACAGAGTATCCATACAATAAAGGACGGACTTTACCTGGACATCTTCAATTGCGGACCGAAGCTCAGCCGAATCCTTAACAGCTTTCAGATGATTGACCATTCCCCACACAACGGCCAATGCATCAACAATCTTCTCCAGTGGCTCCACCAGCTTGGACCATGACGGCTCCACAGTCTTCTCCAATTCCTCCAGATCATTCTCCTATAAATTCATAAAGATTCCAAGCATAAATGAGGTCAATTGTTAGCGTATATCACTTCAAATATTGGTCATATTAGACCAGTAACCTATACATATATATATATATTGAGGGTCTGCAAGACAACAGGAATAGCTGGAATTCCGGAGATAAGCAGCTACTCAACCCCAATTAGCATTTGGCAACAAACTAAATAAAGAGGAGAATCGGAGAACCCAGTTCAACAGTGATCAATTCAAGATCAGCCATCTAATCTGGCAGGAGATGCGGCCAAGCTCAGCCAAATGAAGCAAGGGAAAAGCGAAAGCACAACACGTACGAGCTTCTTCAGAAGGGCACGGATCCCGGGTCGGACGTGCTGGGGCTCGACCGCGTCGAAGGGGGGGAACACGAAGTCCTGCAAGAGGGGGTTCTGCTCGATGACATGATCTTCCATCGGTGCGGCCACGGAAGAAAAGGAAGAAGGAGCAGAACAGGCAGTGGAGCTCGCAGCGCGGACAGGGATAGAGGAGGAGGTGGATTTTGACTTGTGTGGTGCAAGCGGCTGGAGACAGAAGGAGAAGGAAGAGGACCAGAGGGGACAGGGATAGGATTTGTTGGGTAAAGGGCACGAACGTCTTCCGGCGCTGCGGCTGAGGCAAGAACAGGGAGCAGCAGCTAAAAGACGGAGGCGATTGTGGTATCGATGAGAAATTGAGGTGGGTTTTCTGAGGAGGGAACGGGAGAGAGCGAGGCAAGTGCTGGGAGGAGTGACTGTGAGCATGGCGGTGGCGACTACAAGAAGAAGAAGATGATGATGAAGAAGACTGGCCCTGGCCCTCGCTTGTCGGGGCCGCTGCCTCATGTTCTCCACTAAATTCAATCGAAGTCCAAATATCTAAATCTCTTATTGGATCTTTTTCCTAGGAAGACTGGTTACCATTGGAGGTCTCCAATTTTGAGCCCACCAATGAGTTTCAAATGAAATTTTAAAAAGATAAAAAGAGGAAAATTTGAGGCAAATTCATCAGAGTCAATAAAAAAGAATGCTCAGAGTCAACTCAGTGGTTTGGTGGTGATTCGATAGAAAATCAATCACAGGTTAGGCCAGGATGAGATCCGGACCGCTCCGATAATGCAGGACCCAACTTTAGAGAAGGGCTCCCGATCGATAAACCCTATATAAGGCTATAACAGACAACACAAGCTAATCGTAGTAACAAGCAAGAAAGTCAAAGCCATCAGAAATGATCACTCATGTACTTACCAAACCGGAAGGGGTAAAACAAAAGCATAGCTTCAATGAAGCCATGGCATCAATTGAAAATGTAATTATGGATACCCAAAAGCTCATAATTTTACTACTAAATTTGGCTGCAAGTCGCCAGATAATATTCCAGCCCCTGCTTAAGCAGCAGATCCATTTAGATTTTTCCTTCAAATAAATTTTGTGAAATCAAAATTAGGATAGATTATCGATCCAGGTTTTGGCATCCAAGGACTCATTTCCAGCAAAGGCTTCAATATGACAGATCCTGTCTGATGGACTTCCTCAAGACCTGAGGCCGTAACAGGTGCCTCGATCAGATGGTGGGAATCGAGGAAATGGCGGACGCAATCTCTGCCGAGTCCTAGCACACGGAGGGTCCATTTGCATCCCAAGGAAACTTTGGTTACTTTCTTTTAGGCAAATGAATTCCATTGTCACAGAAAACCATTTTCTTAGTCTGACAAGTCTTGTCCCTAAGACAGAGAACTTAGCCAGGAAGTTTGATTAGAAGTCGAAATGGAGCGGATCCTCTAGGGGTAAGAGTTGGTGTCACTTAATCCCAACCATCAGAAAGATGAACAGTCATGGTACCACAATGTGCCAAAAATGCCAAGAGAGAAGAAGATTCATCATGTGAACTGTGAGCCCACGGGCTTGGGCCCAATGAGAGCCCGCCCAATTAGCTTGGCCCATCAGCCCGTCCACTTTTTCCCCCTTCCCCCCCTTCGTCGTCTTCATTTTCAGTTCCCCCCCCCGCCGCGCGCGAGAGAGAAGGGAAATTAGGGTTTCGCTAGGGTTCCGAATTTCCCGTCCTCGTTTCCGTTCCATCCGCCATCGTAGGAGGCGATTGAGCTTAGAGGAGAGGACCTTCTGCGGACAAGACTTGGTTTCTAGACTCCACTGCCCTACTGTCGACTTCGGGCGTTGAGGTGAGAATCTCGGTTACTCGAACCCTCCTTAGGTTGTTGCTAAGTTGCTGTCTAGGAATCGCTATGGCTGAAATCTATGTGTTATTACCGGAAGTTTGAGTTTCTATAGCTGTTAGGGTTCGAGTTGAAGCTAGCTGAGAAGTGTAGTGTGTGTGTTGCCAGTGTGGTTGTTTCGTTTCGGCTGAAGGGTTCGCAGTTTTCCTGTGTTGCTGGGAGTAGACGCTGGTGAGGGGAGAAGGAAATCACCACTGGATGAGATGAAACGGAGTAACTCTTCTCTTTAGATCAGTCGGTAGAACAGCCCTATACCTCTCAAAACCCTAGAAATGATCCTTAACTCACAAGAAGATATTTTCTGTGAATATGATAGGTGGGTAAATTTACTGATACATTTGTGTATAAGTATGTATATTGACCTCATTGTGGGTGATATGATAGGTGCTGAGGAGACCCGGGATCAACACCTTGAGGACCCTGCTTTGTGAATTTGACCGACTAAGAGGGTTGTGAGTACATTCTTCCATTGTGGAATGATCTGTTCGTGTTTTGGTTTATAGCAGTTATGATCGAGAATTGAGTAGCTAATAGATATCTGCGTGATACCGGTAGTGGTCATGCATTCATTCATTCATTTTGCATATTGCTTGTGCTTGTGTATAACCATGGTGACCGCTAAGCCGGCGGAATAGAAATGGGCCTTACTGATCTACCGCGGGTTCCCGGTGGGATATAAGCATGGGACATGAGTGACACTGGCTCTGTGACCCCAGTGGAATATGTGAGCTGACTCCCCTCGGACCCTGTCGGGAAAAACAAAGACCAGAGAGGAGAGGTAAGAAAAAGAGAAAGACTTGAGAGCGACGGGTCCACTCTTACCGCCAGAGGTTAATAGGCGGCCCCCGCGTGCGTGTGAAGGGAAGGGGCACGGGAAGTAGAATGCTAGGAACTGATTGAGATGCGGGGTCGCGGTACTGTTTTGGGGAGAGGAGTAGTAACGGTACCGCCATAACTCTGTCGCAGAGGTAATGCGACCCCATGGTTATTGTTTGACATGCTTGTTACATGCATTGCATTAGGAGGGTCGTGTGAAGTTGGCCAAGTTGCCAACGACCCCATGTCCATGGTAGATAAATTGTATAATTTGATACAGTCGTGTAAGGATGTAGGTGAGCCATATGTTATTCCACTATGGAATTTTGTATTCACTGAGTTGCAGCTCACACTCTCTGCAAATTTGTTTTTCTACAGATAGGGGAGACACTCAGCCGTGTGGAGCCGCCCAAGTAGACTCGGGGATCAACTGGGATAAGTTTATTTTGATAGGGTATGTATAGAAGTCCTGTATAGTGTAATCACATATCACGACCTAAATATCTGGTGGTTGAAAACTATTGTTTGAGAAATGGTCGTGGATAGGTGTAGCTGGATTTGGCGTGTTGAACTGATTTATAACAGGTTTTGCATTTTCTGGTTAGTCCTAAGTACAGGGAAACTCTGCCGGATTTTTGGGTCGTGACATTAACAGTCTCTGATTTTAACAAAAAGCTCCTGCAAATCCCTAAATGCCATCAGGCACCCAAGCAGCAACCAGTGCCGATAAGCGTCCAGGAACGTGGAAAGATTAAATTCGCTAGAAGGAGGGCTTGAACCTCCGACCTTGTGGTTAACAGCCACACGCTCTAACCAACTGAGCTATTCCAGCTTTGAGAAAACTTTTCCGTTACCATATTTTGATTAATCAAACCTTCCCCTGTCTGCAACAACTCTGTGAGGACCTCCTTCCCACTGTCCGTTCGCGAGGTTTAGGAAGCCTAGGACTAGATGTCGAACTTCACTTTCCAGGATCCTTGCTCCTGGCAACTATTGACATGGGCTTGGTATTTACTGCCCAGTAGAGGTAGTAGCAAAGTCAGTGCGATGCTTCACCATTACATGGTCCTTGAACATGATTTAGGTGGAACAACATCACTCATAGTTGCATGGGTTATTAATCGATGTGACCGGGACCGAAAATGAAACCATACGAATTCATCATTGAAGGATAGAACGAACAGATGGGAGCATGGAAAATCGACCTTCTGCTCTGAGGAAATCAAACAACGTGAGCGTGATATGTAGTAGAAGACGTCAGGTGGGACAGCAGAATCCTCTGGGCATGCCATGCATGACGCTCCATTTGTCGTCGCCAGAGCAAAAAGGGCCCACCCTTGGATTCACCGATCTGTTTCCAGCAGAACGACAGGGATGCCGACAAGTTCTCAAGCCCCCACTGAGACGGCCCTCTGCAGTTTGGACTCTTTAGATCATGATAACTACTGAAGAAGCTATGTGTAATGTGTCTCTCAGCTCACATAAGTTATTTCGATTGAAAAAAAAAACAAAAAAACAAAAATTATACTGTATGGTCGATTTTGAGCGTAAACGATTCAGATGGCATTCGGTTTCTAGTGCAGCTTACTGGAGACGGCAATCTCCAGTACATCTCGGGTGAGATCGGCTCGCTTTGATTTGTGATCTCCCATGTCCGCTCTTATACTGGCATAGAGAGCCAGTAGAACGATATTGTGGTCCCAAGGTAGAAGAGAAATAGATCACAAGGCCAACAAGCAAAAACTGAAGATCTCCAGCTTCAAAATTTCTATGACACTGACAGATGAAGCGGCCCCAGAAATCCTTCGCCCTTCGTTATTCAAATGGCAGTATGAGCTGGAGCACCGCATTAAAATAGAAAAAGCTAATGTGCCCGATTAATGATGCCATTAATTAGTTTATTCATAAAAATCAAAACCCGAGATTCTTTTTTATGTCGATGAAAAGTTTATTATTCGATATTGCTATATTAGTTGCGCGTATATATATGTATCTGTAATATGTGCATGTATGTGTGAATAATATGAGCTTCCGTACAATGATGAAGAGCCAACAAGCTCTGGACAAGAGCACATGACTCTTGTCGAGTAGAGCTTCTCCATCCCAACCGGGAATTCATTAATCTACTCCTCTGAGCAAGAGCCATTAAGGCTTTAATTCTTTTGAGGTATGCTTGGTTTCACCTCAACATCGGTCGGAGAATTTGTGCAAACCAAGAGAGCTCACAACAGGACTACTTCGCACTTCACAAGACATTTTGTTCTTGTTGCAGGCTGGCATTTTCAGCGGGGGCGCTTGACGTGGCTGGAAATGAGGATGCTTGCCAAAGGAATTTTTCAAACGAGAGTAAATTTGTCCACCATAGGAGAAGATGCTCACCAAAGCAAAAGGTAATGAGGCCATGAATTTGTAGTAATCACCGTCATTATCAGATAACACTTCTATGGTCTATTCCATTATTGACGGCTTTTCCTTCCTAGTAGAGTAAGAGATAACCCCTTTCCCACTCTCTCTCTCTCGTGTGTGTGTGACATCCAGTTCCTTCAGACAGATCTCTCATCTTGTTAGCCTCCTAAACCATATGGAGACGACGGATCAATCTCATTGCCCACCATCGTCTTCATACTTAAGCTGTATGTCCCCTTCTTGCTTCCCTGTGAATGAAGATTTTGGCTACTCCCGTCTTCCTTACGAAAAGAGCAGCAATACCAGCAGGAGATGCCGAAGATGGCGGAATCTCATCAAACGGATAGTCAGAGACAGCAAGTGCACTTACAAGCGGCCGAAGCCGGTTTCTTTCCATTATGATGCTGTCAGTTACTCCCAAAATTTTGATGATGGATCTCAGCTTTCGGGCATGTAGCATCAGCTAGTTTCCTGAGTTGTAGAGGAAAGCACAGCTATCTAGTTGCTTGGTATTGGTAAATGTGACTTTCTTTCAAATGGATGTTGGTTCCATTAACTTTCCTCAATTGAGAATACAAGTTCTCTGTTTCTGTTTGATATTTGTGTGTATGCATGGTGTGAATGATTGTCTCGAGCGGTCATAAATCCACTATTGCAATATAGCAATATTGCACGATTTGAGTAGACGTGAAGGAAAAATTGATCATCGGAGATCAGGCATCACAGACCCTCAGAGGTCCTAGATCAACATGTGTAAATGCAGTGGTGGGAAAATGCTCTTCTTCTAACAGCATGAAAAGGGACATTGAGATCTCCATGCCCCAAGAGCCCTTACTGAGTCTTGCTTGGTTCCATTTACATTCAGCATTTTGGTGAACGTAAAGCTGTTCTCTCTAAATTGAAGCATATTTTGACAGCGACCTTTCTCTAGATGATCATGAGCAAATTTTTCATACGAGCTCAGGTTGCTCTTTATTCTTGATATGGCATAATACTCTCTGATGAGAGTCCATATAGTACTTTATATTTCTGGGCAGACAAGTGTAACGGACTAATCAGAACAGGATTCAATATTGAACTTGAAGTTGCGGAACTTGGTATGTACAAGCAATGAGCTAGAACCCTAAGAGGAGCAGGACTCATTCAAATGAAAGAGCAGATCAGGAAAACATACTGCTTCATTGCTTCAAAGCATGACTGACTGGCTAGCAGATTCCTCCGCATATCAAACTTTAGGCTGCACACAAATAGCTGTAAGCAGTTTAGAATTACCCAACCAAGCAACTGCAGTATTGGTCCAAAATATATATTAGCAATCTCACGACAGAAAGAGAGGAACTCACGAAACGAAGCCATAATGCAAAGAACAAGTAAACAGAAAAGAGAATTGTAGAAGAATGACAGTAATCTTCAGCTCTGAACCAAAGGGGCTCAGTATATGGTGAAGTGTGGGAGACAAAGGTTCATGTAGGAAATTAATTACTTTCTGTTCCGTAAGACAGGCTCTGGTCCAGCAAATGACAAATGCACTTTTCATTACCTGTTTTTAGTTTTTGGATGTGAATCACATAATATCCGAAAGTTTATTGAGATTTGATGTTTGACTAATTAAGATCTAATGGTAAAGCCTTTTCAAACTGTGGTTGCTCAGAGAAAGAAGATCACATTATCTGTTTCTAATTTAATCAAGCTGTTTTCTTAGTACCTAACAAATGGGACTTCCTCAGGAAAAAGGAGAACAACCGCCAGAAGTCCATGTCCTTTACCCTAGATTTAATGAAGAAAGAGTCCAACCAACTTATTTATTTTATTTAGATATGCAGTTCATACTAATGAATTGAAAAAATGAAGATAGCAACTTCAAGAACACAAGGACGAGATCTTTGTTGTTCTCTTAATCTGTTGGATGCTTCGTTTTAGCTCCAACAGTGTTACAATAGAAAAAGTGAGCCACCGGTCCCTGACCATGAAGACCCGATTGCAGAGTATTCACATGTAGATTGCAATTTGACGTGTTCAATACAGCCACCCATCGTTGACGAGTTCTTACATTATTCATCTGCATATCTTTCTGGAATTGCAATAGACAAGTTCTCATGTTTGACTTCGACCCAGTCTTTTGTTCTGTGAAAAGTCAGTTTGCTCCAAGCTATAAAGATGAATATCAGCCTTCCAAGCCCCTCACCTCCTTCTTGCCCTTTTCTCTTTGCCTCAATTAAATGGCTCCCTGCAGCTCATACTCATCACTCTTAACATATCGAGCTCAGCAAATCCCTTCTCTTGTCCTCCAGGTTTCAATCTCGATCCTCTTCCTTACTTCAGAAGCAACATCAGTTTCTTTCAGCTTCCCCAGCTTCAGCCCCAACATGCAAAACCTGACCTTCGAGAATGACTCATCTGTAGCGAGCGGTGTCCTCCAGCTCACAAGGAATGCACAGAATGATGACCTGAGGGGCAGCGTTGGCCGAGTCTCTTATGACAAACCTATCAGGCTATGGGATGCAAAGACAGGGCAGCTCTCGGATTTCACCACCCACTTCTCTTTCATTATTCGGGCCTTGGACACAAACAATTATGGAGATGGGATTGCTTTCTACCTCTCTCCGTTCAATTCAGTTATCCCAGTCAACTCAAGCGGTGGTTATCTTGCATTGTTCAGTGCAGGCTCGGCTTTCAATACTTCAGTAAATCAGATTGTTGCCGTTGAGTTTGATAGCTTCGGGAATCCTTGGGATCCAAGCTCCGATCATGTGGGCATTGACGTTAACTCCATTGTCTCTGTCGCAAATGTCTCATGGAATTCCACCATTAAGAACGGATCTACAGCAAATGCGTGGATAAGCTACAATGCGACGACTTTCAATTTGAGTGTTTTTCTTACCTATGCTCGTGATCCAATTTACAGTGGGAATTCTAGCCTTTCTTATAAAATCAATCTGAAGGAATATTTGCCGGAAACAGTCAGAGTCGGTTTCTCTGCCTCAACGGGTCTGTTTGTTGAAACTCATAGCATTCTTTCTTGGTCATTCAATTCAAGTTTGGAGGAAGATCCCATAATTGGTAAAGCTGATAGACGGACTGGCTTAGCAGCTGTTCTTGCTGTGCTGGCAGGGCTTGGTCTTTTAACCTGTGTATCAGGAGCACTTTGGTTCATCTACCGGAGAAAGAACAGATCAAGGCTTGGGAAAGATGTCTCTACTGTCGATCTTTCCATGGATGATGAGTTTGAAAAGGGCACTGGGCCCAAACGTTTCACGTATCACGATCTTAGTCATGCCACAAACAACTTTGCAGAAGGAGGAAAGCTGGGGGAAGGTGGGTTTGGAGGCGTCTACAGGGGCCTATTGAGCAAAATCAACACAGAGATTGCGGTGAAGAGGGTCTCTAGAGGGTCCAAGCAAGGGAAGAAGGAGTACATATCAGAAGTGAGGATCATAAGTCGTCTGAGACATAGGAACTTGGTGCAACTGATTGGTTGGTGCCATGAGCAAGGGGAACTTCTCCTCGTGTATGAGTTCTTGCCCAATGGAAGCCTCGACTCCCATCTCTTTGGCCGGGAGGCTGTGTTGAATTGGCCTGTCCGATATAATATAGCACTCGGCCTGGCATCTGCTTTGTTGTACCTGCACGAAGAGTGGGAGCAGTGTGTCATTCACTGGGACATTAAGTCAAGCAATGTGATGCTGGACTCCAACTTCAACGCAAAGCTTGGGGATTTTGGGCTTGCCCGGTTTGTCAACCATGGGCAAGGCTCTCAAACAACTGTCCTGGCTGGAACAATGGGCTATATAGCCCCGGAATGTGTCACCACTGGCAAGGCTAGCAAGGAATCGGACGTCTACAGCTTTGGGGTGGTTGCCCTAGAGATTGCTTGTGGCAGAAGGCCTGTCGACCCGAGGGCAGATGATCCAAGCAAAGTAAGGTTGGTGGAGTGGGTGTGGGACCTCTATGGAAAAGGTGAGCTTCTCAATGCAGCTGATGCATTATTAAGTATGGAATATGACGAGAGGCAGATTGAGTGCCTCATGGTTGTGGGCCTGTGGTGCTGCCACCCGGACGATAGCCTCCGCCCGTCGATATGGCACATACTAAATGTCCTCAACTTTGAAGCTCCACTTCCTAGCCTTCCACCGAAGTTGCCCATTCCCATGTACTATGCACCTCCTCCAGACTTGGGCAAGTTTTCATACGGATCTTCTGGACTCTTAGGGACAGACAACAATCAAACTCAATCTTCCTTGGGCACCGGCAATACATATACATCAAGCACATCTACTGATTCTCCCTCGAAGGCTTTCCTAAGCTGATCAAAGTGTTTGGTTCTTTTACCCTACTATTTGTTGTATTCATAAAAATTCTGAAACTTCTGCCAGGTAGTCTGGTAAGATAACCTATACAGAGTTGTCTTTACATTTTTACTTGCATACTCGAGCCCCAATACCCTCAGCAGGTCTCGTTAGATCAGTTCCGGGTTCCAGTTATGACAGGTAGAGAGTGATCTTTGAGAGGAGAATGTGTGTGTCTGCTAATATAAAGAGAGCATATTGTAAAATCCATTGGTTTCCATCTTTTTGAATAGTATAATTTCTCATTTGATTTAGTATCCTAGTGAACACATTCCATTATATTTCAGAGTCAAAAGTAACATTCATATCCATGAAAATAATTCAGGAAAACTTTGGTATTTATTTTGCAACTGAGATTGGCAAATTGTGAACCACTGTCATCCGTGGAATAAGGTCCATCCATTCTCTCTAGCTCCCCTTTCTAAACTTCCGGTGCCCTGCACGATTCACATTCTCATGAAGTCAAGGTACGATTTACCATTCAGCCTTTGAGCAAAGAAGTCCTTGAAGTACTTTTCAACTGGAACCGTCCGAAAAACTGCAGAGCTGTCACCGGTAATTAGGCTAGGGGCAGGACCTAGATCAGTGTCCAGTCTACAGCTGTGGAAAGTGGCAACAGAGAGCCTCTCCTTTGTCGAGTTCACTGTTGCCCTATGTTCAATGCTCCGGTAAATCCCATTGCTGAAAATCTGCCAAGTGCAAAATCACATGGGAAAATGGAGTTTCATGCCACAAATATATTGCTGATGAGTATTTCTGAATTGACGGCAGAGTACTTTTTCCATATGATTACCGTGGGAAGAGTGAATAGGGTTTTCGAGCTAATATGTCTACTATTACTTTTTCTGACAGAAACTACCGGCCTCTCAACCACAAATGACAACTCCGGAACTTCAAAAACTCTAGCAGCAGACAAAGCATGAGAGGTGAAAACATGAGCAACATATGTTATACCTCGGTGATGTCCCCAACGTTGACAACAAAAGCATTTGGGAGTGGCTTAATGGGCACCCATATCCCATCCTTATGTATCTCGAGGCCTTCTGTGTTGTTGAGCTGGAAGAGAATCGTGAGAGCATCGGCATCAGAGTGAGGAGAGATACCGATTGCCTTGTTGGGCTCAGGACATGGAGGATAGTAGTTCATTCTCATGGACTGGATACCATCTCCAAACATCTCCCTCATCTCTACAGCATCGACTTTCAGGGCTTTTGCCATGAATCCTAGTATCAAAATAGCCAGTACCTTCACTTCATGGGAATAGGTTTCCATCTTTTCCCTGAAATTGAAGAAAAGATCATTGCAATTCGAACCACTCTTCAGTGCTACCAGAGTAATGTATTCCTTTCGGTGTGAAGAACTGTTTACATGAATGTAGAAAATAACAACTTGTGCATGCTGATGTGATGTACCTGAGCTTTGGAGGCAGTTTCTCAAACAGATCAGTCTTCCTAAGACCAATAGGCAACATGGTGACGTAAAACATGTCAGACCAATCCAGTTTCTGTTCGTCCGACACCACAAAGAGCTGCCCAAATCCTTCGTGGTTATCGGGAGTCTGCCAGAGCCTCTTCTTCTCCTCGTACGGGAGTCCAAAGAAATTCTCCACCTCCACCTTGAATTCCTCTAACAGTAAAGCATTGACTCCATGGTTCACAACCTATACAAGACCCAGGAGAATGGAAACAACTTGATGGCCCAACGTTTTTGCCAATTGCAACTAATCCGTATCGGCAGTCTGATTACACAATCCCTCCCAGTGGACAGAATCTCAGAACTTTAAAGAACTGGTGAGCATTATCCAGCAAGCTGGTAACCTATATTACTGTTCTATTTCTTAACTTGATGTGTGTAACTGAATCAATATGACTTGTACTTCGATTAAATTCTCATCCCGTCTATTTCAAGTAAAGAGAATCACAGTAGTTGATCGCTGTCTGATTGGGACTTAACATCCATGGCTATCAAACAAAAGTAAAACATTGTACCTGGAAGAATCCCCAGTCCCTGCAACCAAAGTGCAGCTTCTCGAGCTCAGCAGAGTCTCCGCCGCATAAGCTCTGGACATCGATTACGGGGACCGACTGAGACTCTGACAAATCATCAGAAACTGCAGGAGGAGAAGGATACGAAAGATGCCGCTGGCTATCACCTGTATGGACATATCGAGGCGGGAGGCTAAGGATGGGCTGCTTGGACAGCTCTTGGACGCTTGGTACTATGATCGACTTCCCGAAGTTAACCGCCTGCCCTGCTCCTGTCTCCATTGACATGTTAAGGATCTAATCCTATGATTCTATGTCTCTCTGCGCATCCATATGCATCTTATCTCTTTATGTTCAAGCAAATGGTCCCAAGGATGAGCTCAGCTACCAACTCCTGAGCCACGTGTTGGGAATCGATACGCGGCAGAAGTGTGCATTTCAATTTCAATTAAATTATATTCCCGAACCCAGTATTCCTTTAATATAATTTGAAATTCAAATACGAAGAAACAAGTGGATAATATACATACCTACAAAAACTCTGAATCGGTCATTGTATTTGAATCATCAATTCGGCGATATCCTACAGCGTCTTCACGAATGACTTCAAGAGTTGATCCTCTGACTAGACGCACACATGTACGCCCTCCACGGTATCCACACCAAGTTTTTCTCATTAGCGTTGGGAACTGTTCCCAACAATCGGTCACCTTTTTAGTTTCGGAATCAAAGGCTTGTTTACAACACTTATTAGAACATATCTTCTTCAATCACTCTTGGATATGGTATTTTGGGTAGCACTCTTTTCTTCTCTCAAAGGGCAAAAATTCTTTTTCTCCTCGTCAAACTCACACACCCTTGATACGCTTCGGTTTTTTCTATATATAGAACACAAAAGGGAACTTTCGTCCCGCTTGGTGGATGAAACATTTTTATCTTTTAGAACTCTTTCATCAAAGAGAGGTGTCCCTCCTTCACCAAAAAGACGTGCCCTTCTTTCACCAAAGAGATGTGCCCCTCTTTCACCGAAGAGATGTGCCCCTCTTTCACCGAAAAGATGTGCCCCTCTTTCACCGAAGAGATGTGCCCCTCTTTCACCGAAGAGATTCGCCCCTCTTTCACTGAAGAGATGTGCCCTTCTTTCACCGAAGAGATGCGCCCTTCTTTCACCGAAGAGATGTGCCCCACACTGAATCGGCTCAAGATGTGCTTTTTCACAATTAGCATATGTTATGCCATTTTCAATATTATGCCGTTGAGAATAGACCAACCGTTGGTCTACATGACATGTATTACTCATGTACATACATATAGACATGTATTTATTTAATCAAATCTCATCCGATAATTTAGCATGCGTATATAACCAAGAGTATAATTAAATTTCTATAAATTTAATTTTACAGTTAATTCCGAAAAAACCTTATATAATAAGGTGCGTAACCGATATAGGCAATTCTGTGCTAATAGAATTAACTGTCTAATACAAAATTTAATCAATTAAATTTTGGTTACGAGAAATGACTTGTATTGTGTGTGACCCATTGGGTTCCACACTAAGCCGGTAATGAATTAATTTATCTTATTAAACCTTTTAATAAGATCATCGATTAACTCTTAATCAATTAAGTTCACAAGTCAAGATTAACGTTTAGCAACATATCATGACCACCCGGATAGTGAAGATTTCAATCAAAGAATTGAACAGTCTTTAATGATTAGTTTTCGTGTAATTCAATCCTTTAGTTATACAATGTCCCGGATAAATTAAGGTATGGATAAAATGTCAAATCCTAATTTTTATCCATATGCATATCAATTCTCTATTAATTAACTCAATAATGAAATACTGGAAATTGCTTTTTGATATTTCATCCTACTTTGGTCAGAGAGTTTCTGAGTTAATACTTAATAGAATACATAGGACATTCTCTCCTCTCATGAGAAGTAACCAATCCTTTATTGATTACATACCATCTCCATAAGAGTCTTGTTGGGTCTAGAATATCCTACTAATGGTTCAGAGAACTATGTAAATGAATAAACCAAAATACAACTTAACTCTTATAAGATGCTATGGTAATATCAAGTCTAAGGGTCATTTACACCTACTATCACCTAAAGAATAACCTATTGACATTTATTTAAAGATCCATTAGGTTAATCCTTTAATCGGATCAGTTCAGTAAACTCATTCCATAATGAGTACCTACACTCTTACATTAGTGACTCTTCACAAGTAACTGTAAGATCAGTTACCCTCTACTTTAGAGTATGTAACAAGTGTACTAGTCTTACCATATCACTAATCTTCTGTTCAGTGATTTTATAACTAGGAACATTTTAAACTAAAACTTGTGGATTTTAAGTCTTACTGGCATGATCTCATCATGACCTTAAAATCATTATTATAGTTTATGAGT
The DNA here is from genome assembly GCA_900174645.1 of Sonneratia alba. NCBI lineage: Eukaryota > Viridiplantae > Streptophyta > Magnoliopsida > Myrtales > Lythraceae > Sonneratia > Sonneratia alba. The sequence goes on along the minus strand of FWPY01000034.1, from coordinate 1,217,571 downwards.
TTCATCATAGAATATAGTAGCATATGATGAATAATAATGTCTTAATTTTATTTCATGAATAAACTTACATAAATTGTGATTGAGTTTAGAGCATTAATCCTAACACCACATTCACATGCGAGCTGAATCAATCAATTTTCATTTTTCATTGCAAAGGACAGTTTCTTGGCCTATTGGATTTAATAATCTGATGACTCGAAGATTTTTCTCCAATATATGAAGAAGAGGCAAGTGAGATATCATAAAAAAAGACTTGTGGGCCCTTAGAAGTTGGAAAAGAATAGAAAAATAAATAGGTACGTGTAAGTCGTAAAAATTTTGGACTTTAAGCTCAGAAACCCATTTTTCTTTCACTACCTTTAATCTCCATATTAGCCACTTGTCCTCTTCCCCAGCCACCCAACTTAATGTCCATGTAGCCACTTGTCCGCCTTTCATCTTTCTCTTTTCCCCCATCTTCTGGACAATTCTTATTTCATCTAAGAGAGAGAGGGTTAATAGACAGAGAAAGGGAGAATAAGGCAGAGCTAAAGGAAAGAGGTCTCAGCTTGGTGGATTGTATAGTAAGTGTAGTTAAATTTGTCGTTATCTTCTTGATTTGAGCTTGAGCATGTTTATTATTTTCAGCCAAGGGGTGTGGTTGAAGTCGTTAAATTTGAGTTACAGGGGGTCTCTTTTGCCACATGAAGATGGGTTGAGACGAGCATGGAGCTCAATGGACCCCAAGCTACGAAGCTCGTTGGTTGTGAAAGGAAAACAAAAAGTCATTCGCTGGGGTCCTCTAATGGATTCAATAGAACGGGGCTTACACTCAATAATAATAATAATAATAATTATTATTATTATATATATATGATATAACTAATTAGGTCAGGAACTTTTAAGCCTTATATACATGTATATATATATATATAGAAGTTAGTCATAAATATGAGTTTATGTGGGGTGAAAATTCTATGTTTAGGGATAAGGTTTTTTCTGTAGTTAAATTATAAGTCATTATATAATATGTATTAATTTTATCATGAATTAAAGATAGGTATTGGAGAAACTGGAGATACCCACCAGAAGGTCCCCCTTCGTGATTGGTCGATTCATGGATTGTGAGTATATTTTTCCATTATGAAATACTCTATCTATGATTAGAAATTAGTAAATGTCAATTATGAAATAATTATTTGTTATATATCTAACTAACTCTCGTTTCTAACAAATGTATTCTGAATAAGTGACGAAGAGAATGAGAAAAGGATAAATGGTAATAATAATTGGACATGCATACATATATATTCTGCATTATTGTTTGTATTTGTACATAACCATGGTAACCACTAAGTCGGCGGAATAGAAATGGGCCTTGTTGATTTATTGTAAGTTCCTGATAAGATATAAACATAGGACATGAGCGACGTTGGCTTAGTAACCCCAGTAGAATACGTGAAGTGAACCCATTTCAGGATTCGGTTGGAAAAACAGAGACTAAAGAGGAGAGGTAAGAAAAAGAGAGAGATTTGAGAGCGACGGATCCATTCTTACGGGCAGAGGATAATAGACGGTCCTCGTGCTTTCGTGCGAAGAGGAAGGGTACGGAAAGAAGAATATTATGATATAGTTTGAGGTCCAAGGCTAAGGTATCATCGGAGAGTAGAGTATTGATACTGCCATAATTCTGTCACAGCGGTGCTGTGACCCCGTGGTTATTATTTGATATGAATGTTTTTATGCATTGTACTACGTAAATCGTCGGAGCTAGCTAGGCTGCTAACTGGCATAATGGAGGTAAATTATGTAATAACCTGTACTTAAACTAATAATATTTTTTTACTTTGAAAATCTATCTTCATTGAGTTATACTCCTCTGTAAATTTTTTTTTTCAGATAAGGAAAACACTCAGCCAAGCGGATCAACCAAATTTCAATTCGGAGATCAACTGGGATACATAGTTAATAGGGTATGTGTAGAATAGTATACAATTTTATGTACAATGTTATGACCCAAGACGTTTGACAATAACTATGGGTTAAGACGTATGTGTTGTTATATGATGGTGAAAAGCTAATAGATTAATATATTAATTATAATATTATATAGCATGTTTGAAAATTTTGATTTCTATAAAAATAAGGGAAATCTCTGCCAATATTTCGGGTCGTGATGTGACCAGACGGTTCACGTGCGTGCATGGATGGGAAAATGACTTTCTCATCGGACACTGCACATGCATCGACAAGAAAACAATTTCACCTAGAAGATTCGGAGGCATCGACGAAGGAAGTCGGTTTAAGCTGTTGACAGCCATGCCACGCATTGTCGCCTGGTGATGGGCCACCGCCAAAAATGCTTCCATGTGCACAGGCCGCCTCTAATTGGGCCCATATGGGCTCTCTTAATAGCCCCATGCATCGTTGTTCCACCTACATCGTTGTGGGCAGTTGCCACCTAAAATTCAAAGCAGATCGGCCATGACCACTGGGCCTGATTGCTCAGAAATGTACCGTGCTGGAGTCTCATCTTCTAGCAAAGTGTCTACTTAGATCACGATAGGACTTGTTTCTTCTCTCTTACCCACTTCACTACGAGTCTGTTGTCCGCCACCCCGACACCAAGTCGCACCCATATGATGATGAAGCAGCCAGATGCGAGGATAGATTACTCCACTGTCGCTTGGGAGGTGGGGCGTCCCCGATGTGATGATATGCGTTCGTTGAGAACAAGTAAGTGAAAGGATTTCGGGACAGAAGGCAAGGCAAGGAAAGGAATAACCTCTGTGATGGGAACAATGGTCACGGGAGGAGTCTGTGTGGCATGCCTATGACTATGAGAGTCCATGAGTCACAGGAGGAGAAAGGAATCGGTGCTATTTTTGTCTGCTTTGCTTCACTCACACGACAGCAGAGAGTCACATGAAAGTTAAAAAGGGGAAGAATTCTGCGGCTCACACTTTGCTGTTTCATCTCATTCTTCCTCAGGGGGTCCCTCCTCGGAATTTTCGACCTCTTTTTGCTGCTTGCTTCCCATCACATGAACTTCACCATCCGTACGTTTTTCCGGATGATATATATATATATGTATATGTATATTTTCCTGGGTTGTACTAACTCTTAGTCCAATGTGTCAAGACTATTTCAATTTGCTCTTAGTCATGGATTTTATCCGTTTCCAACACACTCGAAGCCAGTATCTTTGTTGGAGGGCAACTTGGCATATATAAGGCTCGAGTTTGTACGTACCGAGACTCTAAGATACAAACTTGGTACATTAATTTCATATTGATAATTTGCCCTAAACAAAATGTTCAGAGAGCTGGCTACTATCAGTGGCAGTGATATCACATGAAATCCAAATCGATCAATACGAGTTGTTGACCGAATCACGGAAGAAGTCAAGTTCTCGAGTTGACTTCCGAGTCCCAAGCGCAACTGCCCTTCCATAATAAGAAGAACCCCTCCATTAAGCTCAGCGGAAGGGGAAGGGCGTTTCACCATCTTTGCATTTTTCCCTTCTCCCTTGAACTCCAGCAACTCACTCCACCAACATCATCATCATCTTCTTCTTCTTCTGCAGTTCTTTCTTCTTTGAGCTGAACGCGAAGCATTCTCTCTCAGTCAAAGGCAAAGCTCTGCATTGATTCATCTTCGGCAAGTACGTAATCTTCTCCATTTTCATCCTATTTCTCGATGCTCAGTTTACAGATGAAGTAATTTCCACGAAAACCTTTCATTTTCGCAATTCTGGGTGTACACGTACTTTTTAAAGTTAAAATGGGTCGCTGGAGACAATGGGGATCAGTAGGACAAGCGCTCTTTTTCCTGCATTTGCTGATGGTGGTGTCCACCACTTCTGAGAAGAGCCCTCCAAGGTTCTTACTTCGTCTCCCTTCCCTCATGCTAATTTCTTTCCATTGTTACTGCCATTAAAGCCTTTCTTTTGGATAAATACTAATGAGTAGTTGGTGCAGCACAGAAGAACTGGATTGTATGGCTCCTGAGAAAAGAAGCAACAATGGACACGGTTTTTTTAGGCCGACAAAAATGTTTTCTGAAGATTTCATTTTTATATTTATTGAGAATTTTTTTTTCACCTTCTCTATTTATTTTATGTGGCATTTTAAAGCAGAAGATGGCATTTTTTTTTTTCCGATTTAACTTTCAAGCTTTATATTTACCGACATGATTTACCCCTTCTCAGTTACTTTATGAGAAATTTTATTTAATTTTAATTTGTCCATAGCATTAAATTATGTACTTTCTTGACCAAATAAAAATAAAACGAAGGTAATTGGTAAGTAGAATGCGACAAATTGGAATCTTGTGCACTTAATTATTTTTTTGCAGGAAAGTTTTGGGGAATGACAATTCCACGGCACTTGTTGGGGTCCAGCTGCGGGTGCACAGCTCGGAGCAGGTAAAAAGTAGCGCACGTCACCATCTTATCTTTTACCTCCTTCTGAATACAATGTAAAAGAAAATTTCCAGAATCTGGAGTGTGAAGGCTTCGGGATCTCTCTCCACTGTATGAGCTCGGTTTGTCCTCAAGTGATTGGTGATAAGGACACAGGTTATTCCAAGTATCGGGCTCCGAAAACGGAGGCAAAATTTGGAATCCGAATGAGACGGAAGTTGAAACAGAATGAAAAGCCCCCTTTTTTTATCCTATTTGGTTTGACGAGCAATAGGAATTTTCAGTGTTTTGTTTCTGTTTGGTTCGATGCGATATGGGATTTGGAATTCGAAGTGGACTCTGAAAGATTGATAATTATTTATAACGATCAAGTTAAACGACTGCAAGCATAAGTGCAGTCATGAACTCTTTAGTAGTATGTAAAATCATCAAGAAATTTATGAAATGAGAAGACTTGAGTTATTTGATACAGAAGACTCTGAGCAATCGATAATTTAAATTTCCATTTTCGGGTATTAATTATGATGGACCAAGCAGGTATGTTGTATGTGTTTCAGGTGGTGGTGATTGATAATGGGCTGTTCCAACTCTCTTTGTCCGTCCCTGGAGGCGATGTCACTGGCATTCAATACAATGGCATTGATAATTTACTCGAAACTCTCCGTGATGACACTGACAGAGGGTATGCTAACTATTTGTTCACACATTGGTATAGTTCATACCAAGCTCCGATAAGCATCTCTAATGAATATGGTGAATGTCATGAACTGGGTCAAGCACAGGTACTGGGATGTCGTTTGGAACTGGCCAGAAAAGCCTATCATCTTTGACAGGTAAATTACCCCTTTTGACATTGATCATAGTACCATCTCCTAAGATGATGTCTATGATAGATAAGTGTGGCATTTCTATTTGCAAGCTGTTACATTTCCATAGTTCACATTGACTTCTGTCCTTGAACTCCTTACAATCTACTCGCACTGCAGGGTGCATGGAACAACGTTTAAGGTGGTAAAAGAAACTGAGGACCAGTTAGAGCTGTCGTTTGTCCGGACTTGGAATGTTTCTGTCAACGAGACTTTTGCTCCCATGAACATAGACAAAAGGTACTGTAAGAACAAATTTCCAAGTCTTCCTGATCTCTGATTACTGCAGAAGGCGGGGCATAAGCTCTTTCTATTTTGCTACAGGTATATTATTCGGAGTGGGATTTCGGGATTTTATGCATATGGCATACTTGATCGCCCTGAAGGGTGGCCCAACATTGACATGGATCAAGTGAGAATCGTGTTTAAGCTTCAAAAAGATCTGTAAGTAGTGATCGGGTTCTATATCTACATATGCATTTGGGAAGAAAATTTTCTTGAACTGTTTACATAATACCTTGGAGAAAAGTCTAGTCGTGTTCTTGAAGGAAGCTGGTGAATGCTGATATATTGACTAAATCAATTATAAGGTTTCACTACATGGCTATATCAGATGAGAGGCAGAGGATCATGCCGATGCCCGAAGACCGTGAGACAGGTCTGCCCCTTGCCTACCCTGAAGCAGTCCTGCTAACAGATCCAGTCAATCCAGATCTAAGAGGAGAGGTATAATCAAGCTGTTGTTGAACAATTGATATGTGTGTCAACATTTCTCTCATCAGAGAGGCATCAATTAGCTTACTTAAAACTGCAATCTCTGGACCAAAATGATCTTCATCCTCTTATTAATGATCTCTAACCTATCAGTTGAACATAATACAGTCCATGATTCTATGGTGGGTGGTGTAGGTGGATGACAAGTACCAATATTCCTGTGAGAACAAGGACAACAGAGTGCACGGTTGGATTTGCAGGGACCCACCAACAGGATTTTGGATGATCACTCCCAGTAATGAGTTCCGAACAGCTGGGCCTATCAAGCAAGACCTCACCTCCCACGTTGGCCCCATCACCCTCTCTGTATGTATCTATCCCTTGCAAGAGGAGACCCTTCGACATGTTTGACTTCCGCTGCATGTTAAGCCATAGCTGTATCAAACTTCAATGGCATCAGTCATCACTCCATATGTTGCACTGTTTAGGAATGTTGCTGACAGAGTCCTACAGCATGAAAAAGAAAAGCAGTAGCTGGGGAGGGAGATAGTTGCTTTCTGAATAACATGGTGGGAGGGGTCATTGTTGTCAATGATTTTCAAACCGACGCTAGTACATGATAGTTCAATTTTACCCAACTTGAATATGCAAAAAGAAGAAGCTCTTAGTGTTTCAACATAGCTAGGTGCAGAATAATGGGCTACTTTTCTGTTCTAATAGTGTTGAAATACGAAGATGCTGTTAATACCCTTGAAGTGGGGGTATCAGATGTGCTGTTATCGGAATATGATATTGCATCTCTCTATCATGTTGATTTTGTTACCTGAGCAAGATAGCATTACTCTTACACCAAGACTGATACCTTGAAAGTTGTCTTCAATGAAGTGGACTTATCTACTGGGAGCTGCATACATATCGAAGTTTTATTATTTTTGTCTCCTGTTGACTTCTTAACTTTGATAATTTCATGTAGATGTTTGTCAGCACACACTACGCCGGAAAAGAAGTTGGCATGAAATTTCGTGATGGGGAGATGTGGGAGAAGGTCTTTGGGCCGGTTTTGGTTTATCTCAACTCAGATATTTCAGACAAAGGCATTGGCAGTCTCTGGGAAGATGCTAAAGAGCAGGTATCATTTAAGTTCCTAAAGTGGCAATTTTTAGTGAACCCTTTTTCTAATAAAGTTGCCAAAGGTTAGGGCTAATGGCTCTGATGTCAGTTAGATGACATATGAAGTTGAGAGCTGGCCGTATGATTTTGTCTCGTGTGAGGCATTCCCTTCATCCGACGAGCGAGGATCTGTTGCAGGACAGTTACTGGTAGCTGATAGGTAATTCACCTAATACAAGGATGCTAATGATTAGCAGCTATCTTCCACTTACTAATCCAGATTTTTATTTCAGATGAAGTCCACTAGTTTTTTCTGCATGTCCCCTTTTTGGTATGGTTATACAATAGAAAACGATTTGAATGTTAAGGAAAATGACCAGAGCAGGTATTCCATCAGTGAAAGAATCACTAGATATCTTGTGTTTTAAGTGAGCATGAACTAGAGGTCTTATAAAACTACAGAGTGATTAACCACAGCAGCTTCTCATATCTAAACACATAGATAGGCATGTCTTGTTTTATATCTTTACCTATTTCCATCCATCAGATATTTGACTGACTACATGTGGGGGGAGTCGGCTTATGTTGGATTGGCACCACCAGGACAGGCTGGGTCATGGCAAAGAGAGAATAAGGTCACTTTGCGGAGCAACAACTATGCATGTTTTAATTAGTTGCAGACTAACTCTGACTATATTTTCCATACTTTCCATTTCCTTTCAGGGCTACCAGTTCTGGACTAAAGCTGACAAGATGGGCAGTTTCGTAATTGAAAAGGTTCGAGCTGGAGATTATAATCTTTATGCTTGGGTGCCCAGAATCATTGGGGACTTCAAAAGCGATGTCAATATAACAATCACCCCAGGTATGGACCCTGCCAGTTTAAATCCTGCACCATCAGTACTTGTCAACTACCTTAGAAACGAGATTGTCAGCCTCATCAGTATCATCTGCTGAATTCCTCTATCATAATGTCCATGTTATATTTGCTTGGATTCTGTATCTTATGAATTAAAATACCTTCCTGGGTCAAACTGATAGATTATGACTTAGCAGCAGTGCCTCAAATGCAGGGTCTGCAATTGAGTTGGGTGTTCTGGTGTATGAGCCACCAAGACACGGTCCAACTCTGTGGGAGATTGGTATCCCTGATCGGACAGCCTCTGAATTCTCCGTGCCACAACCGTACCCGACTCTCATGAACTTCTTGTACACCACGAGCACTCAAGACAAGTTAGCTCTCTTGGCACTCCTGAGTTTGATTTCTTGGCTTACACTCTACAGGTAATTAAATCTTGTATAAATGTTCATCAGGTTCAGGCAATATGGATTGTGGGAGCGTTACAAGGATTTGTACCCTGAAAGTGATCTTGTTTACATTGTTGGGGTCAATGATTATCATACAGACTGGTTTTTTGCTCATGTCACTAGGTATGAGCTAACGGTTTCATTTCTCCTAATCCTTGACCCTTTCTTCAAACATTTTCTGTTTTAAAGTTTTCTAACATTTCCTCGCTACATGTTACTAGGAATGTGTATAATTTGACATACACAGCAACTACATGGCAGATCATATTTGAACTCGAGGAAGTGATCCAGAGTGGTAACTATTGTCTGCAACTCGCCTTGGCATCTGCAAACGGAGCTGAATTGCAAGTAAGTGTACTCAATCAATATTAGTTTGGCTCCAGAACTCATAGTTTGAAACCTGATTCCCTCATTTACCTATAGCCCATATTGATCAATTCTTGACTTGAGCAGTTCCATTTGACTTTCCTGGACACCAACTCATATAATTCTATTGATCTCCAGGTGCGATTCAATGATCCAGGCATTGAACCTCCTCACTTCTCAACAGGGCCGATCCCAATTGGGAATGACAATGCAATTGCAAGGCATGGGATTCACGGTCTGTACTGGCTGTTCAGTGTCCGGGTGCCAAGCTCCCATCTTTGTTCCGGAAACAACACAATTTTCCTCACCCAGGTCCAAGCCAAGGGCGCCTTCCAGGGAGTCATGTACGACTATATTCGTCTAGAAGGTCCTCCGGTAATTTGAATTACTAGGAAGCATTGTACAAATCCACATTGAAACTAAAGTTACAGATGTAAATATCCAAAGGAAAATGTAGACAACCTTAAAAAGATTCACCATGTCCTCATTCAATCAAAATCAGATGTTGTCTATGTCTAGAGCAACAAGCGATGCAGCAGTATTGGTCAAGTTGGCTCTTTCTGAATTTGACCAAGGAACATGTGTTCATCCATGAAGACAAAGATGCTATTCGTGGAATAATTTTTCCTGAGGACCATTCAAAGACATGCAGAGATAATTGGTCCTGTTTCGCATTTTCAGATCTACATAAGAAAGTGTGCTGCTTTTCAATTTCATGCCTAATGTTACAGCACAACCACATACTATCAGACCTGTGCACATACACATAATGGTGCATTGATACATAAGAGGTTTTGGATTCAAACCAAGAGTTTAACCCAAGGAAGGTTACTACTTGGGCATATTCATCTTTAAGTATTTATTATCTTGACCATATCTTCTTCTTGTTATCCCTCTCCTTCATTCCCTGAGCTTGATCTCTGCTGACCCTCCTCGTGTTCAGCATGGTCCCTTGAGCGATTGCCATGGGCTTAGTTACTGTTTTAACTGCCTTCGCCACTCTCGGTGGATCAGACTTCCTGCTCCTCTTATCACTCAAAGAGCTCGGCAGCACAGACAAGTTCTCTGTCTCACCAGTTGTCAAGTACCGTTTCCTCCTTTGCTCATGAAGAAGAGATTCACCAATGTGCCCACAGAAAACAGAGCCATGACTTGCAGGGCGGGTTATGGAGTTTGAGCTCCTTAAGATGCGAGCTTCCATATCAGTTATAACCATGTCGTGTGCAATGTTCTTGCCCAAGCTAGGTGGTGTTGTTCTGGCCCCATCACAATCAGGGGCTCCTTGGCACTGCAGCTGTTGTTCCTGCTGCCTTAGCTTATCTTCAAGCTCCTTGATCTGCCAAAAGATTTTCAAATTTTTATTCTAAAATGGAGATATATACAATAAGATAGATTGTCTTATTAAAGAAGTTGATGTCCTGTGATGTAGTAGCCTCATATCAAATTTATCAACAAACTACTGTAAGAGAAGGCAAAGATGATTACGACCTTCTATCATGTTGGTAAAAATAACCAGATTGGAAAGAGTATCGTAATATTACAATAATTTCTTCATAAAGACCACATTTGATAGGTAGCAACCAGAAAAAGGGAAAGGAATAGGATCTAAGTTATAGAACTTAGGGTATTTCCAGAAGCAAAAATGGAGCGCAAAGAGGACATCGATAGATATGAAGAATGTGGATTTACCTTCAGATGAAGAGATGCCGACTCTGACTCCTCATCCTTGAATGCTAGTCTTCTCCCAAGCTCCCTTATCTGGAAGTTGCGGAGAACAGAACAAGATTGTGTGTGTCAGAGAGAGAGAGAGAGAGAGTTGAAATGCTTCACTACGAAGATGTGGAAATAGCTAAAAGACCCTTTCTTGAAGGACATGGGAGTGACACTCGGATTCCTGCGCCTGCTCCCTAAGTTCACTTTCAAGATTGTTCACCTGCTTAAAAGCAAGACAGTTACTTTTTACCAAATGTCCGTTTTCAATAAAAAAATGTGAGTGACTCTAACGAAAAATTTTGCAAACCTTCTGTTGCAATGAGAGAGACTCTGAAAGATCTCGTTCATGATCTCTGACTTTACTCTCTAGCTCTTTCACCTTAAAGAGAAGCAGCAGTTGTCTATCAAAAAAGAAGAAGAAGAAGAAGAAGAAATATCGTTCGTTGAAGTAAGGATCCCTGACCTTTTCTTGAAGAGTGGAGTAAATTTCTTCCTTTCCCTTCAGTTTGCTTGAAAGTTGCAAGACCTGTCTCTCTGACTGGTTGTGCAAGGACGCCTTTTGATCTAGCTGACCCTCTAGTTCTTTAATCTTCTCTTGCAAGTTTTTGTGCAATTGGTCACGATTTTTAACCTTACTCTCCAACATTTGCACGTTCTCTTCTAATTTCCTTAGAGAATCATCCTTTGATCTTGACTCCTGTCTTGCTTTCTCAAGCTACACAGGACCAAGGCAGAATGATAGTTATAATTCAGACAATAGTTTTTGTCCAAGCAAAAAGTTATCTAATGACTAATTTCAATAAGTGATTTGCTACAGACCATCACTTTCATCTTCTGAAGCTCACTGGGATCAATCTGCCTCTTAGCAGGACCCAATTCAACTCCTCGAACCCGTGTAGCAAAATTCAGCGAACTCAATGTCTCACCCAAATCCTTGTCTGAGGGGCTTATTTGCACAAGCATAAGAGTTTTCGAGTCACCGCCTGTAAAATAAATAAATTTCAGCAAATTATGCTACTTACATTCTTCATTTATGTGGCAAAATAACTAACAAGATGAGGAAAGCAATCTGATTTACCCAATGAATCTTGAAGTAAATGCGTCAGCTTTGAGTTTCTGTATGGGATGTGACTACTTTTATTGGCTAAAGCAGAAATTACATCTCCCAGGGCCGAAAGAGATCTATTAATGTTCTGAGCTTCCTTCAGTCTCTCTCCCTGCACATCAGTTTTGGCAATCCTCTCGCTGCCTGCCAAGTCCACGAGCCATAACTTGCTCCTTGTGCACTCTCCTGTGATTAAGTTTCTTGATCTCACCATGATACAGAGCATACTGAATGGCATAAGGAATTATCACATAGTTAGTTGTCAGTAGAGATCAAAACAAGAAAGCACATCAGAATCAATGTTCTGTACCAATGAGATCGACTACTATGCTCATTCACATTATTTGAGCCAACCGCCCTAGCATTACTTCCTGCCTGAAGCACATTCCATACTTCCTTGATGTTCTCGACATTGGCCTCTACAATTCCAGGTACATTGTGAAGTCCTTCAGACGCTTGTTTAATCTTCAACCTAGGAAGAGCAATCATAAAGCCTCCTCATATCAGAACCAAATAGTTATGGAAATCAAGTAAAAGATAATATACAGCATAAATTTTACTTCTTTGATGTTGGTGACGTGGCCAAGAGGTCTCGAATATGTTCATTGTAGACTTCAAGGACACTAACTGATATGCTATAAGCGAATGTTTCACTCCTTTCCTTGGCAGTTTGGAAGAGTTGCTCCAATGTCCTGTAGTTGACACCTCGATTCTGCTCCGTGCCCTCCATTGTGAATGTCTTCCCAGTTCCTGTCTGGCCGTAAGCAAATATACAGACATTGTAACCATCCAACACGGAGACCACCAATGGTGAAGCATCTGCAAACACGTCAACTGCAAGGAAAAGGGGAAAAAATTATTATAGGAGACTCTTTATAACTTAAAGCAATGGAATTGTAAGTTGTGGATGAAACAAGCCTTGATCATCTTTCAGCATGAAAACCCTGTCGAATTTAAAGGTCTTCTTAGTGCAGCCACCAGCAAGAATCCCAAGATCTCCATCCTTTGCTGCTTCAAAGTCTGCAACTACTGAACAACCAGATGATATCTCTTCTTTGCTCAAAGGACGGCAACGGCAAAAGACCCGGATGTTTCCTGATGATTCAACTCAATATTATACTTCCACCAAAACAGCAGGTACCAAGATTTCATCAACGGTGTACACAAAAGAAATAAAAGAACATATTCAAAAGGGTAATATTCCCAAGCCTGAGGCTGATAGGTCCTCGATAGTAGGGAGTGATGAGTATAATTGGCCGGAATGCTTCTTAAAGTATATCTTTACTAACGTGATAAATAAAAAAACTGAGAAAACATAGAGTCGTGAATAATATTCCATTCCACCTACTTAATGAGAATAAGAACCACAAGTTACAGAGAGGACATGCCTTTTGTCTCTTGAAGTTGGTTGAAGAGCTTCCTTCTCTTTGTTTGCTCTTCACTGTACTTCATTTTGAGATCTTCACACTGGACAACTGTAAAGAGCATTTATGAATTTATTTGATCAAATAAAGACCAACAACATAGACATGAATATGTGTACAACATAAACAGTTTCTCATATATACCCAATGCTTGGACTCCAGAAACCATGTTATTTAACTCTGGAATTGAATCAGCACATTCATGTGCTTCATGAAAAAGCTGAGAATGCTCCCTTTTCATTGTCTACATGATATGGAAAGTTATCTTATCAGAAACTCAAATCATATCATATATGAATTCACGCAATAAAGAACATTCATTGAACTTGATGAATTACTACCTTCACTTTTTTGTCCAACTCTTTGACTTTGGTTGCCCACAACTGTTTATAATGCTCGTACGTGGTAGAAACCCTCTTCAAATTGTTGCCTTGTTCTTCCAGGGCTTGCTCTATTAGAAATTACAACCATCAACATTTTCAGTAGCAACAGAAGCGATAAGTTGATAAATGACTTGAGACTTCACATGTTCTTATTATTCACAATACAGATAGAGGGGTAAAAAAAAAGAGAAATGTAAAACAAACATAAATGGCCAATGATATTCAATTTCCATCCAGACATTAGACATCTGAGATGAAGTTACATCCTAACTTGCAAAAACGCTAACTTTAACGACCTATCCAGTGTACCAGATTGGAAAGGTAATTATGCTAGAACACTAGTGCAGTTTTCCAAAGAAAGCATAGTACTGGAATCAACAAAATCAACCATTTTTATTCATCAAAAAGTTGTAAGAAATTCTGCAAACTCACCTAAATTACGTTTCTCAAATGTTCTGTTGTCAAGGTCCATTCTAACCTTCTCCAATTTCTCATTAGTTGCATTAAGTGACATCCAGGCTTCATAGCATTCATCGGTCTTCCGCTTGCACAGCAACGAAAGCTCTTTAATGTCCTTCTCATACTTTTCTGTAAATTTTCTTTGCATAAGTTTCCTCTGCAAGCACATAAAATTGGTGAAGACAATTTCCCAAAAACTAATGGACTCATTATTCTCAAGATGTGGTACTGACCTGATCTGCAGAAACTTTTATCTCAGCCATGCAGGCATCGCATTTGACATATCCATCTGCCTCTTGAGGACCTGAATAAGAAATTATGGAGTCTGTTATAATGAAAATATAGTCCATGCAAGTATAATTTTAACACAGTCAAGCACAACTATTGGAGCATGTAGTGACAAATTTACCAATCAAATAGTCAAATTTGGATACTAAAGGAGAATTAAAGTATAAATTATATACAAATTTGGCGATTAAAGTGAATGGTATAAGATGGGCCTGCTAAAACCGGCTGGATGGGGGTCAATCTGGAAACAGGTTCAGTTTGACCCACAAGCTCCAGCCAGTCCGATTTGGCTTAAAAGACAAACTATTAGAGAGATAAAAAAGAATAACTACAATGATTAAACAAAACGGAGCATAATATGTACCAGCCAGTTTCGGTGGCGCTCTCCTTATACAAATCCCACTAACCACAGGACTGCCACTAATTCCTTCAAATCTTATGTTAAGAATACCATCTTCCTTCACACGGGCCCTCGAGTCAACTAGTTGAAGAGGTTTATTGGCCCCAGCTACATGAAAGATATCAAAATCAGACAAAACCTGCAATTTCAGCAATAATAGAGCTTCTTAGCAATGGGATGATTCTTCAAGGGAAAAATATCGTGGTATCTGTACATTTGAAAGTTAACTTGCCTTCTCTTCCTGAATGAACACATCAAAGATCCTCATCCCTTTAGGCCCATTTGTGAAAATAATTTCCACAAAGTGAAGATCAACAAAATATTCACCAGGCTGAAGGCTATCAAAGGAATAGCAGAAATTCCCAAACCGTGCTGATTCATAGATAAAAGGGTAGTCACCACAATCAATTATGCACTCGTCTGTGCTTAAAACTTCTCCTCCATCGTAAAAGGCATCCCCTTGAAACTTCAACAGGGAATCCTCTTGATTTGGGGCCTCGCCTCCAGCATTTATGAACATTATGCAGTCCTCTATTGGTGAAACAAAGATGAACGAATCAATCAGTCACCAATCATAACAAAAGGCAAAATGTAAATTTCTTCCTATAACAGCCACGGATAACCCATTTCCTTCATCATGAATTGACAATAGAATCTGGCTTAATTGATAATATTGATGTATTTGTTGGACATCTTCAACCCCAATTCATCATAATCCTTCCAAATTATTGCTGAGATTTGGTCTGTAGAGATTTATGCTTGAGAACAACTATTTCAGACTAAAAGGATTAGCCTACTTTCTAGTTGTCCTGAGAGCACCCTTAAAGCTAACCTAACCCCTTATGACAAATTTAACCTTCAACACTTTGAAATCACCTAATCAGCATCGCATCTAGCAATAAGAAACACCGAACCAGATGTAAAATTAAGCTAAGTCACTCAGTCCCCTCGACACTCCGACCAGATAAATCATGAGAATATAGAGAGAGTTCACTTGCCTGAGGAAGGTGGTTTTGTAAACCCGCGAGGAGCCAGCTTCGAGCCCATGTCACAGAGCATAATATCCTCCGGAGGACTTCCGATTCCCTCATTTTTGGGATCTCGGTTTTCTTGGTGAGCCGATTCCGACTTCTCAGGCTCGCAATCCCTAGCTAGACCAGACTCCACATCAACCGATACCATGGAAACAACGGAATCAATTTGGGGTTTTTCTTCGACCGATCGAGGAAGAGCAGCGAAGGAGGGAAACGAGATTCTTCTTCGCAGCAGAGACGCAGTCTCGGTGGAGTTAGCGGAAGAAGTAAAACTCTCAAGGATCGAAACTTTCACCACTTCATGCTGAGCTTCATACTTTTCTGGGTGCGCCGTGCGCGTCAAGTTCAAATTTGAATCCCATGACCGTTGTGAAATAATCACGGAACAGTACAGCAAATTCTCGCGAGAAGGTGTCCAACAAGCCATGGAGCCCTCAAAGATTCGGGCCGGCTCGGTTACGATGCAAAAACTTATGGGCCTCAGGTACAGAGAGTCCAGCCCAAATCGGGCCCAACGTCGGTTACTTGAAATGGTCGACTAAGAGCTATTGTCAGTAAGGATGCTGACTCAACTTGATGATTTCATATTAGAGATATTAAACGGGCCAATTCGGCCAGAGATCAGCCCGTTAAACGCTGAGCCGCCCTGGACCTCCACTAAACAAGTCCATAACCTTTCTTCTTGAGTTGAGGAACACTTATCAGCGAAGTTCAAGAAATAGATCTGTTGAACTAGAATTGCTCTAGCACATTTTTTCATTGAGCTTGTTCGAATCTGTATAGAAACTAGTATAGAACTGTATTAAGCTCGAAACTGTTGCAAAACCCGCCCAAACCACCAAAAACCATGCAATAAACGGTCAATTCTTTATTTGTTTAATTTATAAAATTTTAAAATATATATTCACTTTAAATATTTAAAAAAAACAATGAAAAAAGAGAGATGAAAGGTCCCTATTCATTATTCAAACTAGTCTGAACTGTGAATCAGCACGCTTAGGTCCCACCTTAGGCCAATTCATGATTTCTAGAATCACTAGTAATGGCCAGACTAGCCCGTTATGTTTAACATGCCGAACCATAATCAGACCAAACGATTTTATACCCATTTTGAGCCGAGATCGCCATTTAGCATATCTAGTTCATTCTTATTGGACACATCTCGTGTGGTTTCATCAAAGAATGGTATTGAATCTAAAACACAATCAAGTCCATCTGACCTAATAAAGATGGAGCGATGATTCACTGAACTCGGATTTCTCAGTTCTAATGGCATCTCAATGCTTATCTGCTTGCACGGACCTCATGAGGAAAGGGAGTAGTACTGTACGAATCTCCTGCTGCAGCAGTGGCATCGGTATTTTTGCCAGAATTGGGCCCTTCTGATGTTAAAGCTCTGACTGAAAAGTTTCTGGTAGTGAGATATGAGTCGTAGAACAGCACCTCAGACTGTCGGCTGCATGTTGGATGAGCGGATTCTTGAGTTGTTCGGATTCTTGTCGAAGTTATTCTAAATATGGTAAACTTATGTCATTACTTGAAAAGGGCTAAATATAGTAAACTCCATCCGGCTACATTGCTGTCGGTGCCACGTCAGAAGATCATGCAGAGCCTCTTCCGTATCTATCAACTTTCCAAAAATATACAGTTTATGTCCCGCTTGCTCCTCTTTCCCATTACGGAAAAGACAAAGTATTTCCGGTTTTCTATCTGTCCTCCTGACCCCATTTGGCCACTTGCAGCCCCAGAGCCACTGGATGTAAAGTACTATATCACAATGAGCTACTACCATGTCCTCCCCTCCAGGGATTGATTTGTCCTCGGCAGACTGATTTCCCAGTCCCAGAAAATTCGATCTTTCCGGGCATGTGGTAATGATAACCAGGCGGTTTCTCTCCGAGATCTTCTTCTTCACTGGAAATCTCGTAATATTGGGCTGTTTCTGAACAAAGTGGTCAAGTTGCTATGACAAGTCAAGCTCAGACATACCCATTGTCGTCATAGCTAATCCCCTGTGGAGCTGCACTGACATCGGATTACCTGAAGTCTCCAGAGTAAAACCGGTAAAACAGACGCTTTCATTTTTTGACGTGAAAGAAAGCTTCCCAGCAAGATCAGATCCTTTTCCCACCAGTCTGTCTCCTCTGCTGCGGATGTAGCTAGTGGAGGGGGACTTTTCAATCAAGAACTTGTGGGGCCTTCCCCGCCTCTTGTCTCTTGCTTAAGTACTGGGTGCTCCTGCTCGTATTAATCGTGGTATCGTCTTCTACTTCTGATCCTCAGTCCTGAAAGACAAAAAGGCAAACACAGAATTCTTGCTGCTGCTGCTCTGTGATTGAGAGGGAGAAGTTCAAAAAATGGCAAGGGAGAGGATCCGCATACAGAAGATCGAGAATGCATCCGCGAGGCACGTGACTTTCTCAAAGCGGAGGAGGGGACTCTTCAAGAAGGCTGAGGAGCTCTCCGTGCTCTGTGATGCCGACATTGCCGTCATCATCTTCTCCCCTGCAGGGAAGCTCTTTGAGTTCTCCAATTTGAGGTCTTCCCCACTCTCTTTCTCCCACTCCATGGGGTTACTCTATCGGATGTCTGCTTCTACTTGAACAATGTATATTCTCCATGAACTGATGTTGAGGTCCTTTGCCTTCTGAAGCATGTCGGAGATACTAGAAAAGTATCTTTTGCTGTCCAAGGATCTTGAGAAGTCTAAGGAGCCCTCGAACTCACAGGCATCACAGGTAATGCTTGTGTCATGTCCTCCGCTCTTGTCTGGATCTTTTCCATGGCGCTGAAGACTTGTCTTTGGATGGCATTGGTCGGTAATAAAGAATCGTATGGAATGGCAACGTAACAATCTTGAGATTGATTTGGAGTGATATCAGGATCTTCATTCGATGGAGCATATTAGTTGTTAAGTGGGCTTTTCTTCTAATTTCTAGTTGTCTAGAGATCTTTAGCCTTCACGGCAGCTCGTGAAGCTCTAAGCTAGAATCATGCAAACAGGAACAAATTGAAACAACCAAAATATGCAGGAATTGAAGATGATCTTTTTGGAAAAAAACCCTTCATTCAATTCACTTGGCATGTTAAGCTACGGCTCTAGGCTTGTATATGACCAATTCTTTGATAGCCCAGAAACTATTGCACTTGAATATCTTCCCGATATCTGGAGGATGATGTCTATCTCAAATGCAGTTGCTTGAGAGTGGAGAATACCCGAGATTGAGCAAGAAAGTTGCAGAAGAAAGTAAAAAATTGAGGTATTATCTCTTTGTTATTTTCTTGAGCATCACCCTTTTGCATACATAAAGAGCTACTTTTCTTACACAACTAAAATGTAATATTCTCTATCTCAAAAGGCAGCTGAAAGGAGAGGAGCTCCAAGGATTGACAATTGATGAATTGCAGCAACTAGAAAAAACGCTTGAAGCTGGTCTCAATCAGGTGATCGAGAAGAAGGTCAGTTCTGCTTTTGGTTAATACATCATCAGCACACAGTGGGAGAAAATGCAAAACTCCTAACTGAGAACCGATAAATAGTTACAGGCACCAGCCTCTGTTTGATCAGTGATTTGTTCCATTAAGAACGTGACTTCTTTCCTTTCATACTAATTAGTAATGATCCTGTGGCACCTGCATTATTGTTGTTTTTGCTTCCTTCACTTTTCAGACAGAAAAGATTACGAGACAGATAAGTGATCTCCAGCAAAAGGTCAGTGGATAGTCCTCTCAACTTCTGTATTGAGTGCCAGGAATCCATACCAAATTTTATCCCAGATGTCTTAACATTTGTCAAATAAGGGTTTTCTTTCCCGTAGTTATGACATTCAAGTTCTGGATATGGTTTCTGAAGGAAGGTACATGAATCTTTTCACTTCATTCATTATCTGGAGAAGTATGATGCTTTCGAAACTCATGCAGGGGATGCAACTGGCCTTAGAAAATGAGGTATTGAGACAACAGGTATCAATATCTTTCTACCTCCCTTTTCTGTTTCTGCATCTTATCATTGATAGTCTGGACAAACATAGGTTGCTCGGATATATGATATGAAGCGAGTTGCAGCTCTGTCAGAGACTAGCAAAGAAGGAGGACAAACTTCTGAGTCGACTGCTGATCGATCAAACTCCAGTAGCTTTCTGCTGGAGCACGACTGCTCAGACACCTCTCTTAAGCTTGGGTAAGTACAATTGTTTGCTTTTTCCCATGGACTATTGAGCTTGTTCAATTTTCTTCAAATTGGGAGCTTCTGCTGGTCTACGGCTTTTGTTTCAACTTCTGCTTGACTATTTCAGTTAATACACAAGTCAATATTTGATAAGCACCTACAATTTTTTTTATCTGTTCTAGCAGTTTTCCATTTGAACATCCATCTCAATCTTGAGCTCAATGCTTGTATCATCACCTGCCCAATGGGACTGAGTTTCATACAAATTTGAGCTAAAACGTGAAGCTAAGAGTCTGCTAACTAATTAGGATTCCATGGCATCCGCTATTATTGTGAATTACTAATATTACATCTTAGACTAGTGCTTGTATTTCAAACTCTTTACCATTTCTTTCTCAGGCTACCGTACCATGGTTGATACTCGAGTGGGATCTGCTGGCTAACAGTCAGCATGGGGAGAAAGAACTGATTATAAGCTTGAGTTGAGTACCAAGTTTAATCCAATTGCGACAATGTAGTTTTTCTTCATATTCTCTTGGATGCAGAATGACACCTAGGTCTTGATGAAATCCAGGTGGATCATATGTCTTCCCTGGTACATTGTATGGATTCTACTACGGTCCAAAAATGTTAATGGAGATTATCATCAGGGTTGTGCTGACCGCTTATCAGAGAACAAACACACACCTAAAATAAAGAAGGGCATTTCACTAAAATCAGTTTCAATTCATCTCTCTTGTATTTGCAGTTCAAAGCATTGAAAAGGGACTGAAAACAAAATGTCACGACCCGAAAATCCGGCAGAGTTTCCCCTGTACTTAGGACTAACCAGAAAATGCAAAACCTGCTATAAATCAGTTCAATACGCCAAATCCAGCCACACCCATCCACGACCATTTCCCAAACAACAGTTTTCAACCACCAGATGTTCAGGTTGTGATATGTGATCACACTATACAGGACTTCTATACATACCCTATCAAATACATTTATCCTAGTTGATCCCCGAGTCTACTTGGGCGGCTCCACACGGCTGAGTGTCTCCCCTATCTGTAGAAAACAAATTTGCAGAGAGTGTGAGCTGCAACTTAGTGAATACAAAATTTCAGAGTGGAATAACATATGGCTCACATATATGTTCTTACACGACTATGTCAACTTACACAATTTATCTACCATGGACATGGGGTCATTGGCACCTTGGCCAACTTCACACGACCCACCTAATGCAATGCATGTAACAAGCATGTCAAACAATAACCATGGGGTCGCACTACCTCTGCGACAGAGTTATGACGGTACCGATACTCCTCCTCTTCCCAAACGGTACCGTGACCCCGCACCTCAATCAATCTCATACAATTCTCCTTTCCGTGCCCTTCCCTTCGCACGCACGCGGGGGCCGCCTATTAACCTCTGGCGGTAAGAGTGGACCCGTCGCCCTCAAGTCTCTCTCTCTTTCTTACCTCTCCTCTCTGGTCTTTGTTTTTCCCGACAGGGTCCGTGGGGAGTCAACTCACATATTCCACTGGGGTCACAGAGCCAGTGTCACTCATGTCCCATGCTTATATCCCGCCGGGAACCCGCGGTAGATCAGTAAGGCCCATTTCTATTCCGCCGGCTTAGCGGTCACCATGGTTATACACAAGCACAAGCAATATGCAAGATAAATGAATGAATGCATGCCCACTACCGGTATCACACAGATATCTACCAGCTACTCAATTCTCGATCAATACTGCTATAAACCAAAACACGAACAGATCATTCCACAATGGAAGAATGTACTCACAACCCCCTTAATCGATCAAATTCACAAAGCAGGGTCCTCAAGGTGTTGATCCCAGGTCTCCTTAGCACCTATCATATCACCCACAATGAGGTCAATAGACATACTTATACACAAATGTATCAGTAAATTTACCCACCTATCATATTCACAGAAAATATCTTCTTATGAGTTAAGGATCATTTCTAGGGTTTTGAGAGGTATAGGGCTGTTCTACCGACTGATCTAAAGAGAAGAGTCCCTCCTCGGCGTCCCACACTGTTGTTATTCCCTTCTCCCCTCACCAGCGTCTACTCCCAGCCACACAGAGGAATGAAAAACCCCTTCAGCAGAAACGAAACAAACCGCACTAATAGCACACACTCTCTCCACCCTTGACTGACATCAACCCAAGCCCTAACAGTTAAAGGAACTCAACCTCCCAGCAATAACAGCAATAACACCTCACTTGCAGCCACACAGAGGAACAGAAAACCCTCAGCAGAACGAACAACCATACTAGCAGCACACACTACGCCTCTCAGCCGGCCTCAACTCGAACCCTAACAGTTATAGAACCGCAACTCCCAGCAACAATACATAGATCTCAGTCATAGCGATTCCCGGACACCAAATCAGTAATAACCTAAGGAGGGTTCGGGTATCCGAGGTTCTCACCTCAACGCCCAAAGTCGACAATAGGGCAGTGGAGCCTAGGACCAAGCTTTGGCCTGCAGCAGGTCCTCTCTTCCGAGCTCAATTTGCTCCCACAGCAGGCAGATGGAGTGGAGACGGATTGGGAAGTCACAAACCCTAATCAGCCCTAAATCGCTCTTCTCTCTCTCTCTCGGCAGGGAAAAATGGGAATGAAGACGACAAAGGCAACGCAAGGGAGGGGGAGGAGAAGGAAAAGTGGACGGGCTGATGGGCCAGCTGATTGGGCGGGCTCTCCTCGGGCCCAAGCCCGTGGGCTCACACAAAATGTGAGGGTACATAATTCTACAAATAAAGAAATAACATTCTGAGAATGCTCTTCCCTTCTACTCTCTCTCTCTCACACACACACTTTGATAGCGCCCTTTTCCTCTGCCTGAGCATGTAACCATACATGCGAGAACTCCCTGTGACCAAAGTCTAAGTATGATGAAAATGAAGTGGCCAGATAGGATGATGAATGTGGAAAAGAATGCTCCAGCACAAACCAGGCAAGTAGATTGCAAGGCCAGGACTGTGGCACATTAGTCGTCAAAGGAGAAGTTCCATTTATTGGACATCCGGATGCAGTACTTCTTGGAGTTCTGCAAACATGCCAGTAAATACATCACACATATTGCTAGCCCAAATGATCTCCCAATTTATTACCCTAAAGGAGGAAATATTTCAGAACAGATAATAGACTAACAGCTATTTATATATATACTCTTCTTTTCTTATAGAAATATTCCCCAGGATATTTGCACTATAAACTAGAGAACTAGACTTAGTTCTACAAATGCCAGCACAAGGTCGTTGAGATTCCAAGGGGTCTCCATTACTTGACTCGTTACCTTGATATAAGGCAGGGCAATATACATTAGACCAACTTCACTGGTGATGCCAGTAGGGTGCAGTGACAAAAATGTGCTATACCCGCAGGAGAAAGATGGAATACTAGCAGATTTTAAGGAAGAAAAATAACCAAACGCATTGACGGGCGGAAAAGTGAATAACTGGTAACTCCGCCATAATAGTCATGAAGGTGCAAAATCGAGTGCCTCTTTCATGCCAAAGAGGGAATATCTAATAATCTGGAATTCAGAGAGGCGGACTTATGGTGCTAAGATCTCTGAAAGGGTAAACTGGTACTGCATTCAGAAAACAATGCCTGGGGTGCCGACAACGAGCAATGCAGCACATTCCCGAAGCCCAGTCATCAATCTTGCTTGTCAGGAAAGGGCAGAAAACAAAATAAACAATTGCGCTGCACCTTTTTAATCCTTCTAAACAGAGAGATGGGAGGAAAATTCCAGAATAAAGATCAGGGACAAACTTACAACAAGCAGATGGTTTAATCTGACCAATTTACTCGTCATCTCCATAGAGAATCACTTCCATATCCAGTGCACTGTAAATTCTGGAATCCTATCCATTCCTATACCAGAGAGATTTGACAAATGATTTTCCTTCACGAGTGCACACCTCGGGAGAAAGAGATGAACAGGAAAAGAAAATACATATGATTGAAAGAAAGGCAAAGATGATGGACCGGCTCATAACTAAAGAGCTGACCAGTACGTGGCTTTGAGTCTCCCCATACAGAGTCCAAAAATAATTATTACTTGAAAATAACAAAATCCACGTCTTAACTCTCCGGTATGGGGCCTAAATTTATGAAGGAAAGGGTTAGGCACCTCCGGGAAGCCATAACAGGATGGCCCAAGTACAAGCTCGAGCTGATCTGAGGTCGTGTGGCAGTTATGGAAGATCTAACCAAACCTATAATAATTTTACAAACACCAAAGAGGAAGTAGTCAGAGAATTAGCTATGTTTGGACACGTTAGATCAGAGACGGCAAGGATGTCTACAGCACTCCCCAGCCTTCAAGATTAAGCTCTTTAATGGATGGTTATGATTCTTAAGTTTTTTGCCTCTCCTTTGCATCAAATTCTCCATATTGGGAATGGGTAATATTCTTGTCTGTTTCACAGAATTCAGGAAATGAACATGAATTATCGATTGAGAAGGAACTCGGATTTGGGTCCTGAACCTTTAATTTACTTGTCGGTTATCTCAAATTCTAATGGGCTAATATACTTCTCGCACCAGCAGACATGATCATATAACCATAAACTTGAACTGGTCTTTGAGTAAGAACAAACAATACATATTGAGTAAAATTTGACATATTGGTGTCTTAGCGGGGGGGAATAACCTCTACCAGGAACATTTTATTCTAAAGAGAGAGGCAGAGAGAAAGTTAACCAACAAGACCATGAATGATCTGCTCCAGTGTGCCATTCGCAAAGCTTTGAAGACATGGACAACGAGAGAGCTTTATTGTTATCAAATTCATAAATAAACTCAACTGGAATTGAACTATTAGCTTAACCAACGGATGAGGACGGTCCAGTTTTAGCCGGAGAGATAGAGGCGCCTAATAACAGAGAGGAATCCCGACATGGGAAAGCCAGATGAAAAGAGGGAGCGGAACAAACAGAGCGAAGTTCAGTCTGTGAATATAGGTAGGTGGGGGGGGGTGTTGTCCTTGTGGGATTGAAGAATGCTGAGGATGATCGTTCTTCGCCATTGATGAGATCTGGGTAGAAATCGTATGACACAACATTCAATGATTGAGCGATTAAGTCTAGTGTTTCAGCGCCGATGGAGAAAATATTTGAAGATATAATTTAGAAAATTTGACTTTCATATGTCATTTGAATCCTCACTCAACCCAAAATTTATGCCGATAACTTTGGGGCATATTTTCTCTCTTTTTTTAATAAAGAACTTGGGTATATCCTCAAGATTTCTTTCTTCTTTTTTTTTTTTCCCACGAATCTTGATTATGACTCTTCTTGTTTCGGGGCTGGGGCCATGGAGGTGGTTCAGAAGTCATGCAGGCAGGAATGGTAGTTGAGAGTGCGAGCAGTTATGGCGGCGGAGACAAGAACTGGTGGCTTCGCAGGTTAAGGGTTCCTTCTATCTTGGAGTCCCAAAATGAGAGTGCGAAATCCAAACACTGCAATACTCATAGACTTAATCCGTCAAAAACAATAAATTACTCTGACCAGCAGAATGGACAAGCAATGCCCACCGCGACGGGGATTTCCTTCCTCACTCCCACCGCAGAAAAGGAGACAGAAGAAAAAGGAAAAAAAAAGAATAATGAATATAAAAATGAGGACTGCAGTAATGGTACATGTACAGATAAGTTGAATAACGGAAGGAAGCAGTGAAAGACCAGAGAAGACTCCTCTCTCGTCCTCATTCCGTCTGCGTGGCATTTGAAAATTCTGTACTGAGGGGATAAGCTTTCCTTGGACTGCGATCTCCCATCATTAAAGTTGAAAGCTTCATTGATTTCCTTCAGTTACAAGCCAAGACAGCCAGAAGAGAGAGAGAGAGAGAGAGAGGAGAGAGAGAGAGCGAGAGAGAGGGGGAGGAGATTGAAGCTCCTGTTGGTCGCAACTTCTCCACGTTGGTCAGGAGGTTAGCACTTCGTCGGTTCGAATTGATTTCTTGCTCTAAGCTTAGGACTTTTTCTTCCCTTTTAATCTCCAAGAATTGAGGTCTGGAAAATGGAAAGACCACGTGGGTTGTCGTTGTAGCACCGACTTAGTGGGTGTCTCTACCCGGGGCCGAAGCTTCTATGCAGTCTGCGGTAGGTTCTTTGGAAATTCAAACGGCTTGATGATACGAGGTTGTCGATTCCAACTGCACTTCCAGAAAGAGAAAGAGGGCTTAGATACTGAAATTTAATGGGGGTGAAAAGGTAGATGAAGAAGGTCGTGATTTTCTTTTTATTGACTTTTGTCTCAATGAGCTATATTCTTATTTCTGGCTATCGGTCCAGCAAGTCTTTTCCTTGATTCGAGGAATGGTGACCTTGTTCCATCTTGAGGTAACTTTCCCTCATAAGATTGTTGAACTGATGACCAAAATGGGATTGGAGTGGTGTTGGTGTTAGCTTATGCATTAGATGACCACCAGTTCACTTGTTGGATTTTCACATGCTCAATTAAAACCTTTTGGACTTCCTTTTTGTGCCTATAGGGATTGGGGAGGCTGCATCTGCTTCCAAGGCCTCGACTCAGTGAGAATTTGGTTCACTTACTCTGGAGCTGTGTCTTAGAGGGTCGCAATAACTAATTTATGTTTGGCATGGGAGATGATGAATCACACACGGAGCCACCAGCAAGATGGTCTGTGTTTTGTTATGGTGCTGGACACATGCTTAATGACATTACTGCAGCATGTTGGTTCACTTACCTCCTACTGTTCTTGACAGACATTGGGCTGTCCAATAGGTATGCATCCAGCACTACCCATGGGTCCTACCACCTTATTTGCACTTGTCCTTGTTAGCAAGCACTTAGTCTAGAAATTGAAAATTATATTTTATCTTGCATTATGTGGGATCAGTTCATCATCGCCAGGACCTCTCAACAGAAAAGAAACAATTTTTTCCTGTCCACTGATGCCCAGTAGTGTGCTATTGTCAGCCTGCAAGACATGTGCCTAATGCTTTCTAGATCACTTATGTGTTGATATCCAATTCTGCCTCAGGATTAGAAATACTTGCCAATGAGAACTTTGGGAAGATCATCCTTTGTAGAACTTGCTATTGGTGCCATTAATGACAGCATGCCTAGTGCTGGACTCCCCATATTATAGGCGAAGCCCTAAACTTGGAACTGGAGACATGAAAGCCTTTGTTTTTTGCTTTGCATGTGTGGTATTTGGTTGGTTTAGCTGTGGATTTACTAGATATTTTCACCTTCTGCTTAACTGCTGAATGTACTTGATGTCTGTACTGTGGAATTCATGTGGTTTGATTTCTCAAACAGAGATGCTGCTGTTGTTATGCTTTCTGGTCAAATAGCTGATGGACTTGCTACGGTGTTTGCTGGTGAACTGGTATATCAATTCATCTCTAGGCCTCTTTTGTTGTCTGAGATGGCTGTCTTTCTGGATCTATAAACTGCCCTTCTTTTTGTCTCTTTGTAGATAGACAGATTTGGACATTTCAAAATATGGCATGCTGCAGGATCAATATTAGTTGCAGTGTCATTTTCTTCTGTCTTTGGTGGTTGTCTCCCCTGCAAAATCTTTGCGAGCAATTCACCAACTATGGAGACAATTGGTTATAGCATATTCGCAGCAATTTTCAATGTGGGTTGGGCTGCTACACAAGTGTCACACTTGTAATGACATCTTCTTACTTAAACCACCTAAATGAACTTCTTGGAGTTTATTTTTGTTCTGAATGAAGTAGGGCTGGGCAATGTGTGATAGAAAAATTTTCAGCACTTAAAGTACTTTTTATGTGTCTATGTAAGCTTAACACTTAATATCTATTGATTTTCTCATTTGAAATCACAAATTTTCTTGATGAAGGTCAATGATCAGTTGCATCACGCTGCACTCAACAAGCAGGGTGGTTCTTGCTAGTTGCCGCAATGCTTTCACAATGGTTAGGTTTCTACTGTTATTTCTTCAAGGCAGTTTACTTTCAAAAATTTTGTGTTGACCTTTTGTCTATTTCTTCCTTTTGGTCCATGTAAATATTGCAGGTTGCCAACCTTAGCTTGTATGCTGTGGCTATTGTAGTTTTTACCATCATCAAGGCAAATACTCCAAGAGATATTGAAAATCAGGTGTGTGCAGTGATTTCATTTCAAGTATGATGAGTATCATTTCTCTTGGCTTAGATATCATTTTTTTTTATTAATGATTGGGCAGTATCGATGGATTGCGTATCTGTCAATATTGATTGGCTGCTGCTTTGTGGGGTTATTTCATTTGGGAACAAAAGAGCCAAGGTCAGTGTATCCTGTGACAATGATAACCATGGTTCAGGAACATTTCATCATTAGTTTGCATGGGTGCTTAACCTGTTATCAATTTTAATTAGAGCATATGCTTTTAAACAGAAGTCATTTCTAATCTTTGGGAATCATTTACTGGTTGTTCTAGCATGACTTATGATAATTATACTCTTAATAGGCTGAAACGTAGTGCACATGGGAGTGGTAATGCAAGAATTTCGTGGGTTTATTGGTTCAAGAAAGTTCTGTACTACCAGGTTGCCCTTGTTTATGTGTTAACAAGATTAGTCGTCAATGTTTCTCAGGTTAGTTTGTATCTGTTGTTCTTGCCTTTGGATATTCATGCGTATTTTACAACGTAATGTTTCACATCCATTGGAGCCATTTCCAAACCACATAAGATTTTATGTGGTATAAGACAATGCTTAATATTCTTTCATCATGTAACTTCACCTGTGATGATTGCCATGGTACATTGGAATGGATAGATCAGAGGCAAGTGACAGCCTCAGCACAGTAATACGCAATATGCCCTTTTATATGGTAATGTGGCATTTCGAGTTCATCTGAAGGTTAAAGCCATCAGATGAGAATATTATGCAGCATTTATTGTTGAACAACACGTCGTAAGATCAGAGGCAAGTGACAGCCTCAGCACAGTAATACGCAATATGCCCTTTATATGGTAATGTGGCATTTCGAGTTCATCTGAAGGTTAAAGCCATCAGATGAGAATATTATGCAGCATTTATTGTTGAACAACACGTCGTAAGATGTTCAAGCTCATGTTTGTTAAAGTGTGGCATTGCAATTTTCCGAGTATTTTTAGGAAAATAACCTTGTCTAATCTTACAATTCAAAACTTTCCGCCTTAAGAGAAATATTAGACAGTTATTTATTTCTTATCAATTATGTGCTGAAGTCCGTTTGTCTTAATTTTCAGGCATATCTTGCTTTCTATGTTATCAATGATCTGAGGATGGCTCAATCAGCAAAAGCTTTGGTACATGTGGAAACCTTTAAATTCTCCTTCTTGGATCTAATTTAGTGACCTTCACCTTTAGAAAAAACCCTTTGGTTTGGAGTCTAATATGTTTGAATTGTTAGGTGCCTGCCATCATCTATGTTTGCAGCTTCATTATATCTATCATCCTGCAGGTATTTATAGATGGGACTTATATTTTAGATATCAATTCTTCCTTAGCTTGAGAATGACCAAATTATGTTCTTCCACATAGGAAATTGCATGGACTAGTCGCCATCTGAAGGCCTATTATTCTGCTGGAGCCATTATTTGGATGTTCTGTGGAGCAGGGATCTTCCTTTTACCAAGTAATTTGAGTGGTTTCGTGTATGGTATAGCTATATTTATCGGCATAGCAAATGCTCTGATGATGGTAAATATCATCTCTACCTGCTCTTGTCATTTTAACATCTGAAATTGTCCCACAACAAATAACAGTGCCCTCATATTTCTCGGCCTGTTGACACAGAGTAGAAGCTAGCCATATTATGACACCCGTGTCTATTGTTCAAGTCAGCCCGGTCAAGTCTTCTAGGTGCTAAACAGCAAAATTCGTGAATTTAAGAGGGTGAATCCTGTTCAGTTATATCCATGATTCTGCCGAGCACTTGCGTGTACCTAACTAATATATTTACTTATGTCAGTTTATTGATAATTTCCTAAAGGACATTCAGTTTTGCTGATTCACCATCTTCTTTCTCTTTGCACAAAGGTGACGGGGGTAAGCATGCAAAGTGTTCTAGTTGGTGAAGATCTTGATGGGTGTGCATTTGTCTGTGGCTCACTAAGCTTTTTGGACAAAATATCATGTGGGATAGCTCTATACATACTTCAATCATGTCAAAGTAAGTTCACAGAATTCCATATTTTATTCTGGATTTCCTTTGCTGCCACAAATCATAGGCCTTCAGCTCATATGGATATGTGTATTTCCTTTCATTTGTTGTAAGGCCATTGTTACAGGCTAACCAAGTAAGAGCTGTCGGCAACCAGCACAAAGAATAACAATGTTATCACTTCTCAAACATGTCATAAGCGGTCCTCACTTTCTAACTTCCGATCATGTCTGCTGCTCTCGGGATTGTTCATCAGCTGGCCATTTGAGAAAATTCATGATTCTGTTTTGACAATTAACAAGATAATTGTGCTGATATGTTTGCACTTTAATGTAGGTACTGCACCAAGAACAGTGGAAAACCTTTCGAGTGATTTCTACTTTTCAGTTACAAGGTTCGGCTTGGGACTTGTGCCGGCCTTTTGCTCACTTCTTGGGGTGGTGACAACATACGCAATGGAGTTCCCTCCATACGCTTCAAAGCCTTTGGTGGAGCCCCTGCTGGAGTAGTCTTCTCCAGACGGAACCTCAACAGATTTCCCATACCACATATAAGTATGAAGCATGAAAGAAGCCATTTGATTGGAGCATTGGCCCTGACAGTAATGTTTACACAAGGTTGTTGCAAGAACTAATCTAGACGGCAGAAATTTGTCCACACATCCAATGAAGCAGTAGTAGAAGGCTGCTGCACGGTTTTACAGTGCAGCTAGGATAAAATTGAACAATGATTCATTATAATTTCGTCGGATTCTTTGGGCATGTGATATTGTGCACACAGGAAAATTATTCTTATGTTTAGATTCATAATTCTGCAACTTATACTGCATATCACATTACTGTAGTCCGTGATAAGTCCAACTTTTGGGGGAAGTTTATTTAGCTCTTGTGAATTTGAGTTTTGGGGCTACCCTTATTCCTTCAATGCTGAAACAAATTATCGTCATCAACAGCTCTGCTTTTTTTTTTTTTCCTGATAAGTGCGATTAGATACTAGGTTTTAAGCTGTGAGTAAGTAAACTGTCAACAATCTTTCCATCCCACATTATTATTAAAGCATGTATCGATGAGTCTCTGATTTCTTGAGCTCATTTTACTATGATCAAATCTTGCTTACCCCCCTCCCCCACCCCCTTTTTTATTATTGACGTTGATACTAATTTCATATTCATCTCCTTTATGTCTTGATTTCTGGAAGAATACTGGGGGTAGAAAAAGAGGTTTCAGTTTATCAGAGTAAGAACAGGAAGAATTGCAAGGCAATGCTTCTCAATTACTGACAGAACCGATATTAGCCGTCACTCATCATCTGAAAGTTCATAACTGGTAGACAGACATGCTACTGTACTGTTTTACTTTTGAGCCCACTGCATAAGGAGAGGTTCTTTTAGCTGTTAAAATTCTAGATTTTATCCGTAGCACCCATCTCAACTTTGAGTGACATGAATGCATGACCAGGAGAGTTGAACCAATATCTCTTATTGTGTATATAAAAGGTCGGTGGGTATACCATTTTTTGGAGACATGGGGCTGTTATCATCATCAGTGGAGGTATTGACGTCAAGGCTCTGATTAGGACACAGTCTGAAGAGTACTTTCATGACAATGTAGACAGTTCCCTCAATACTAGGGGTAGGGATTTGGTAATATCAGATGGCACTTGTAACCCTGTCCAAAAAATGTATCATCTTTCATGATCAGGAAGAGGTTCCTCATCCTCATATTTGCCATGGAAAGTTGTTGAATGGTTACAATCTATGCATTTCACCGAAATTGGCGCTATTACTTGCATTAAAATTTTAAAATTCATCAAATGGTCTCTTTGCTGTTTCTCACAATAAACGAATTCCAATGCATGCTGGATAGTCTTCATGCGTTATTACTTCTGCATCATGTTTTATGCTAACATTCCTACCACACCATAGATTGAAACAAAAAGAGAGTCTGTTTCTCTTGTGCTATTCCTGTTCACAGAGCACATCCATTAGTGCTTCTGCATTTAATTTGCTGGTTCTTATATGTCGCTGCTACTATGACTGTACTCACTGATTGTAGTGTCTTTACAATGGCTGCTGTCGTGATCCACATTCATAAGGTTGTGGCTTAAAGGAGGAAGTTCAAAATCCAATTCATAACATGAACATTTTTAGACAACATGAATGGCTAAGGTAGTTTCTGTCGTTTGGCTAATCGAGTACCCTGGACCTATTAGAGTACCTAGCCTAGCCAATACACTTGTGACAACCCCCAGCTTGAGGAAGGTGCTACTTGGTTTCTTCTTTTGCTCGAGATATATTTGCATATATCCTCAGTTGCAAACAATTCTTCACAAATTCTTCAGTTTTTTGGATGAATTGATGACAATTGCTTTCTGCTTGAACTCTTAACTGTGAGACTCTCATAAGCTACAGCGTTCGATGGTCAATGATAAAGCTCGTTTAGCAGTATTGCTACACATGATGATTGATGATTGTGCTTAATATTTAGATATACATTACTCATTCTCTTGGTTAAGATCGAGTACCAACACTTATATTTAGATTTGTGACTTAGGAGTTAGGCCCAAATCACTGTTGGCTAAATATGATGGACTCCTTTTCAGCCGATAAAATAAAAAGGTCATGGGTCTAGGACTTTAGGCCTAGGACCAAATAAAGGGACATGAGAAGATGACAGACAAGCATTGAATACACAAGACCTGTTAATAGAATGAATGTGACATTCATCATTAAACTGGAAATTTAACCATAGGACAATTAGCCAGTGGTATAACAAACTGTTTTGAATTGCAGATTTCCAAAGAAAAAACATCACTGGAAGGCCATCATAATTCGACCAGAGAGACTAACTGTTAATTTCCCGGAAGGGAGATCTCCCATTTGAGGTGATCTCGTAGCTCTTCATGACTCCGAAATAATGGCCATTGGAGTTCTCCTTCAGCGGCTCAGATGTCTCGTTGTCCTTCAGGCAATTCCTTAAGCTTTCCATCAGCATCATGTCCTCGTCACAGCACTCTCCGATCGTCTCTTCGATCCTTCTAACAAGACCCATCAAGCAATCCCTTTCTCCTAGCAGGTCGGCCCTTTCCCTCTTGAGTTCATCAACCAACTCACTTGAGCTCTGCAGCCGCATTTCTGCCTCACAAGCAAGCTTCTTCATTTCCGACTCTTTTGCATCCAGAGCTGCTTCTACTGTCTCGGCTCTCCGCTTCAAGCCCCATAAGGACTCTCCCTGAGACTCCAGTTTGCTTATGAGGGCATTCACCTCATTTTCCAACTCACTGACCATCATCTTCTTCTCCTCAATTTCCAGCTCTGCGAGGATCTCTGCTGCAGTGATTCTGTCCCAGGCTTCATGGAACAAAACGATCTCTGCCTGCTTCTCAGCTATCAGCGAGGAGAATGAAAGTGGTGAGCTGTTGAACTTATGCTCCAGACTGCTCATGACATGCAGCAGGTCTTTTATCCTTTGGTCCTTTGCTTCTATAAGCTCGACAAGTTCCTTCCTCTCATGCTCGAATGCCTTCTCAGCATTCATCTGTGCCACCAATGTACTTTCAAGCTCCCTTCCAAGTGTTTCCTTCAGCATATCTTCAAAAATTATGTCATTCGAGTTTTCTTCTGATGCCCTTGTCTTCATTTCATGCTCTATCAGGACAATCTTCTGCTCCAGCCGACCTATCCTCCCATCTCTTTCTTCCAACATCAAAGCGAGGTTGGCCTTCTCCCGTTTCATCACATCCTCAACCTCCGCCTGAGCAAGAAGAGAAGCCTCCATTTCCTTACGAAGGCACTGGCTCTCCTCAAGGTCGATCTTAAGACGTTCAGCAGTTGATTTCCAAATCTGCAACTCGAACTCTGCCTCATTTGCTTCACAGATCTTCTCTGCCAGTTCAGCATTCATCCTGTCTAAGGCATCATATGCTTCTTGAATTCTTTCTTCTGCCGCATTTTCCATCAGTACTGCCTCCTCGAGAATTTCCTTATGCCTCTCGAGCTGTGCTCTCATCTTCTCGTGCTCCTCAATGATCTCTCTCTGGGCATCAGCCAAGTTCTCATTCTTTATCTCAAGCTGCTTCACCAGTAGAGAAGCCCTTTCTTCCATTATTTGCCCTTGCATCTTTGTCTGAGCTTCAGAAATTCCCAGCTTCAGCACCAATTGCATCACATAGCTCTCCTCATTCTGCACCATACTTTGCATCAGCAATGACTCAAGATGATCCAATTCCTTCTCAGCCTTGTCTAGTTTATTCTCCTTGGATGCCAACTCAGACCTGCACCCATTGAGATCACACATCAGCTTCTCAACTTTAGCACTCCACTCAACTTCTTTGGCTTGAAGATTTGATGAACAGTCTCTATGCATCTGCTCAGCAGTTCTGAGCCTGTTCTTTAGCTTCACTGAAGAATTCCCCCCTCCATGAATTTGTGCTTCTCGGAGCTCCTTCAGTATTGCTAACAATTCCCTATTTTCCATTTCTAATTGGCTCGCTCGAAGCTGAACCTCTTTATAATCTGTGTCCCTGATGCCCAAGGAATGCCTTAGACACGCAACTTCCTCATTCCTCTTGTCCATCACTCTCTCTAATTGCAACTTCACTTCATCGCTTTCTGTAAGGACATTTTCAAACTGCATCTGAAATTCTGAAAACTGAATTTCTAGAGCCTTCCTCCTTCCTTCTTCATGAGCTAGTGCTTGGTTACACATTTCCAACTTTTTCTTAAGGTCTTCGGAGATTCGGGTCTGACAATCTAAGCTCTCCTGCAGTGAAACAATCTTGTTTAGAAGTGTACACTTCTCTGACTCCCATTCTTTCTTTTCAGTTCGATACTGGTGTCGAAGCTTCTCATGTGCTTCCTCGAGATGCTTAAACTGCTCCTTCTTCCATTTCAGCCCATCCTCAAGCTTTCTGACTTCCTCCTCTAGATTGCAAATGACGCCATCTCTGTCTCTCAGCTCTTTTGGTGCCCTTGCTCTCTGCTCCGCCTCATAACACTTCTTACTGGACAAATCCAAAAGTCCCTTCAAGTTGTTATTCTCTTCTTTGAGGGCCTTGATCTTTCCCTGTTGGTCCTCGCACTTCAGATTGGCTTCTTCAACAGCTAAAGCCAGAGATTTGTTTTCCTCGTCCAGCTTCTGCGATCTGGTACTAAAATCAGTTCGGAGCTTGTCATTAGCAGCGCTCATTCGTTTGACTGTGGACTCCTTTTCAGCCAGGTTGTGCTGCACTTCTTCACACATTTGCTTCAGCAAAGAGATTTCTTCTTCCCTTTCATTTAGTTCTCTCTCCTTGTTCTCTAACCTCAAATTCGCTTCCTGAAGTCTGTTAAGATGCTCAACGTAGACCTTCTTCAAGTTTTCGTGTTGCTCAGCCTTGCTCTTGTATCCTGCCTTGAGCTTTTCAATCTCTATCTTTGCTTCATCTAGCTCTTCGCAAACTCGATCCATGTTTTCCATATTCGGATAGCACGTTCAAATAAACGCCTGGTTGAATACAAAACAGAAAATAAGAAGACGAGCCCCATTGAAAGCACGTTGCAATATGAACACAAGAAACAAACTTCTTCGGCAGGATAATTTTTCATCAATATTCTGTTCGGTGAATATTAGATTTAGATCAGACACATCATCTCGAGAAGCATACATTGATTGAAAAATGGCATGGATTGGACCTGTTCACCAAAAAAAAAAAACGAAAACCAGTGCAGACGTAGAACACAAATTCCCTGCCCTAAACAGGTTCCGTTGCTGATTCTGAAATTAATTCAATAGCATGCTCGGCTCAAACAGGGATAGCATCAGACAGTACGAGAAATTAGTTCCTGATAGCATTCTAATTATACGGGCCACCAACAAACAGAATCGTAAGAATACCAGTTAGAAAACTTCCCTACCAAGAAATTCATAGAAGAAAACGAAACAGAGCAGGAAGAAATCACTGTGCCGATCCAATAAAAACCCATTGCTAGAAAAGCCCTGAAGAGTCTGTTTAGGAGAACGAAAGACAAGACAGATAAACATGCTCTACCAGCGAACAGATTTCCCTGAAAGTGGGAGGAGACGAGGACCAAGGGCAGTGATGCTCGGAATCCTTACCAGGGTCTCCGTGATTTGGGAAAAAAGAATACGAGGATGGAACATTAAAGAAGGTAAACAGTTGAAGGGTCCGTGGGATCAATGGCAAAGGAGGGGACTTTTTCTCACGAACGTTGAGAAGATGACTGCTCAGAGAGAAAGAAGGGCTGCTGTTTGTCGAGAGAAACAGAGAGCCGTTGGAGAGGAGAAGGAAAGTAGATATCTCTACTTTTCCTTCGAGAGATGATTTGAAACCGTTAGGAGGTGAATTCTACCGCGCACCCGGGAGTATATAAGCCCAACAAGATAATGGGCAGATTGGTACAGGACATACGGACCGGGATTACATGGACCCGGTGCAGAAGGAAATTATCCCCTCGACCGTGTTAGTTAATCGGGTTGTGGTCTCCCACTTGCCATTTTTCTGTTTCCCTTTTCATTTTTCTTGGGGTTCCATAATTAGTGAAAAACTAGCCGTTGCGGATTCCTTCTGTCGGGCTGGGCCCTACACTTCCATTGCTAGGCCCAAAAGATTAAACTTGCGGTCATCGTTCGAGTTCCTATGTTGGAGTGTACTGGGCAATGAAGGGCACTGTAAATTACTTGGAAATCATCTTCTTATCGCATTCTAGGAAATTGTAATTCAGTTCTAAGCCTTTCGATTCGATTCTACTGCCTGGGTGTTGCTGTGTCACCAGAAAAGCACAACCACGCCTGCTCCAGCTGTCAACGGAGAGAAAAAGGGTCCAAGACTTTCTTGCACAGATGATGAACAATGAGGAGATGCATTTTCCAACAGAAGATGCATATGTAAATTTCAAAAAGCAATATAAACAATGGAAATGATTTTGTAGTTCCAAGGCTTAATCCGGGGACAATCCAGATAAGTAAATTTCAACAACGGTGCAATGTACATGAAAGATGTACATAAATGAGTTAACATATAGCATAAGCCGGAAGGGTAGTATGGGTGAATGTCTAAGACAATCATCAATCTTAAAATGGCTATTGAAGCCAGGAGTTTGCTTAAGTGGACATTCAACGCCTTCCTGATGCCACAGATTCTGCAGAGAAGAGATATTTCACTCGCGAAAGCACTGAATCATGAGCTGGATCATATGGGTGATCCTTTGAGGGAATCTCCAAGATTGCTGGAACGGGCTTGTTATAGCTATCCACTAGAAACCTTATCATGTTTGCAACCTGATCAGCAAGTGGAGAATAAGATAAGTTTTCCACAAAAGAATCACTTACGACAGCCCAAAAGTGATGGTTAGATCGTCTGAGCATATGAGCTAAGACGTAGCTTCATTGACAGGTGTAGCCTGACACTGTAAGGTCCTATAGCTCAATAGACCCCAGTTCAACCTTTTCGTCAGGCAAATTTACACTGAATTCCAACCTGTATACAGTTGAGCATTTCCCATGATCTAACTAACAACAAGTGCACATGCTCATGCTTCTGCTGCTTGCCACATTTCCCCAATCAGATTTGGCAGCAGAAGAGCTCAACCTTATGTAAGGGGAAGCTCACCAAAGACTTCCCCTCTCTCCCCTTTTGGGTCACAGGCCAATATCTTTATGCAAGTAAAAGTTGGAACACTTCACTTATATAAATGGCTAAGACTGGAAAATGTCAAAACATTTGACCCTCAGCCATTTTTATTGGAGTATGTAACACTATAGACATGCACATCTCCTGTTTGACCCTCAGCTTTTACTCCAAGCTAAACATATTTTATCAGTTAGATGCACTTTCTTATGGCACATGTTAAGGTGCAGAACTACTTGTTTAGAGCTCTCATTTAGAGTGACTATCTGGAAAACGTCATTCAAAATAAAGAGATGGAGAACTTACATATTGACTGATCAGGACTATAGCAATATCTTCCCTGGATGTGAATTCCTTGAAAGCATCTTCAATTGCTTTCACCGTTGTTCCTGGACGGAGCAAGAAATGCCGTGAGTTGAATATTATACTCTTTTGAGTTCTATTTTGGAGACAGAAATCTAAAATTGAAAATATTCAAAGGACGCGAACATGGCAAATGAACCAGTAGCACTCAACCGTATGTGCTATATGAGGCGAACAGTAAGATGCAGAGCTTACTTGAATCAATGATGACATAGTTTTTTTTTCTCCTTAGATCAACATTCCCAACACCAGCAAGCAGAAAACCAGTTACAGTGTCCTAGAGGACAAAAGGGAAACATCAGATGTTTCAGACAAGATAAGATTCCGACAAGCAACAAATTACCACTGCATATCTATTAAAGAAAAGATGCAGGCAACTCATTCATTAGTTGACTAAGCACTTCATCGCCCAGTTTATATATCCTTCTTCCAGGATTTAGATGTAAGAAAGCAAGAAATGGAGCTAAGAAAAGAATTGCAATCTTCCATCCATTTTATTGAACGATTCAAAGAACATGACTGAAAGATCCATTACAAACTTTGCTTTTGACACCACTACTCCGTATCAACGGAAAGAGATATAAACATTTTGAACGCGAAATAACCTTCTGATGATAATTTTAAGGGGAAAACAGTGCTTTTAAAGTTCCCCCCTTGCAAATACCTCGTCAGCAATCATGGCAATGAGTGCGGAACTCTTGGTAGCAATTTGAGCTCTTCCTGCCATCTGAACTTCAAGAACGCAACTGCAATCTCAAGGTACTACCGGGAAAGTAATACAGGGGGAAACTTTATCAGCCTCAAATTCTTTCCATGAATGTCGAATTGCTTAAAAGGTGGTCGGGAGTGAAAATAAAGAACAGCAATTGAATCAATAGCAACAATCACCTATCAATCCACTCATACTGATTGGACCATAAATCTACAAATTAAGAGCCTTTAAATGAATCCAGCAGAAAGAGCCTTCCAATTAAAAATGTCACCTCTTTACTTTCATCCGGGTGACAGCTCAAAAGCTGCTGGGAAGGAGAAATTGACGTTGCAGATCAAAAACCGCCGCGAGCGAGAAGGCCTAGAGGGAGGGAGGGAGGGAGGAGGCCGAAGCAATCAAAGCTCCCCGGATCAGCGGCTACATGACAGCGGTTGATGCCTACAGTCAAGAGAGGGGAGGAAGCCCGCTAGAGCAAATGGGCTGGGCCTTGGAAGTGTCCGAGCAGGCCCATGATAAAATGTATAATGGGATTTCAAAATGCATGCAAAAAATCTATCATATTCACGCTGAATCAGTTGAGTAGATAGTAAAAGTTCTTCCAATATGATTTGCTCTCGAACTCGGTGTCTTAATGGAAAGGGTTGTCAAATCAATCAGGTCAGTTGTTTCTTTTTCTATTCCTGCACATTGATAAGAAATCTAACTGTTCATGTCTAATATAGAGATGAGCATAAAAAAGAAAGAAAAACTCTTGTATTTGAGTTGAGCATTTTGAACCGCTAAAGTTTATTTGAAAGGAAGACATCAGCTAGTATTGGTCGGCTCCGACACATGTGGCCATCTCTGGCACCTTCACAATCCACTTCAGGCCAGATGCTTTTCACATTTTCCTGCTGGCCCGCCTTTCCACTTTCCTTTTTATGATATGAATGTGAAGGCAATGATGGGGGGGGTGGGGTTCTCGTGTTTGCTTTCGGGCCAAAATGAGGAACCTCGTGCAGCTCACCAATCACGTGCACAGAAGAGTTGCGAACCAAGTTCAGAGATCAGAGATGGTTGTCACCCGGCACCGCTCTGGTGTGGACTCATTTCATGGTGGACCCACGGAGTTTACTAGTCCTTCCATTAGTCCTGGAAGGATCCCAGGTGTTCAAGGCCCCACCTCATACGGTTATCTATGGCCATTTCGCACCAGTTGGTCAGTTTGAATATATGGGCTTGAGTTTCATGGGCAACACATTTATCCCATCAGAGAAGCAACCTGACTAGAAGCATAGTCCTCCTGCTGGACTGGCACCGCTGTGGGAAAAGGGGGGGTGCAAACAACATGAACGTTGCATCTACTCAATGGATTTTTTGTCAATACGGTGATGTTTGATACTGAGATACTCCTCCACGTAAATCATGCCACTCACAAAGTCAACCGGACTTCCCTTGGTCGAGCATTAGTAACTTAACAGATGAATAAATAAAAGAGCAGTCACTTAGCTATTCGATCAGAGAAAAAAAATAGATGCAGGCTGGACTCTAGCAGGGTATAGTTTGGGTGACCTGGTCTCGTCTACTCTGAGGTTTCAACAATCAACGTTGCATGAAACCGGAGATCTGTGGCAAATGCTTTCCGCACGATCACCATTCCAACTTCGAAGTTCTCTTTTTCAGTCACTTACTGAGGTGCCAATCCATGCTCGCTGATCTCTTCCAACCTCAACGTTTCAGTCCATTACAATGACAGTGCCTGTGCAGCAACAAACGGAAGGCCTCATCTCCTCCTTGCCTCTTCAGTATCCCAATAACAGTACCACTATGCTTCCTGCAGAACAATCAGTAGCGTCCAGCATGCCTGTTGATAGCAATCAAGATTGCAACAAGGCTGCTGCCACCGAGTCAAGTGCGACCCAGCTGCCCCATGAGGTCAGGCTGGTCAAGGATCCCTCAGACCCCTCCTCCTTGAAACAAGTTGATGCCGCTGCAAAAAGCAGTGCATAATCTGCCGAAATTGATGCCCAAAACAGCGGCAATAACAAGATTAGCGAATCCTCTTCCACTCCATCTAGTACCTGTCCAAGGAACTCCCAGCACCATGGAGGCTCTTCAGCTTATTCCTCCTCTTCTAGGTATAGCAAAAAGTATCACCGAAGAGGGACAGGGTTCCAAGGGGGAGGAAGGAACCATCCCTTCGGCCCTGAGAAGGGCTTCTCCTCCTACACTGTAAGGGTGAGGCAAGTCTATGCGGCTAAGCAGAGAAGCCAGTCGGCCACATCGTGAAGGGAAGCAATTGAAGCACATGAAATAAAACTATGATATAGGCAACCCATGCAGAGGATCATTCCACACTATAGTGCTTCCACTCTCCTATCGGGGCATGCCCGAGACTAGGGATTCATTGCCATTGACAGGTACGTCAGATTTTCGTTTTCTTTCTGATTCTCCTCCGACAGATTATTGTTATATGTAGAGAGGTTTCCCCCACAGTGGATCTGCTAAAGCAGGGAAGTAGTTGATGATTATGAGCATTTTTGGTAGTGTCGAGTAGTAATGAGGGTGGATGTATTTTGTGAACCTTTGCTGTTAGAGTAATACATAATGGTACCCCCACTGATTCCAGCTATTAAGTCAATTGCGTGTATTATAGTGTTGAAATTTTCATTGTAATCTAAATATCTATGTGAACATGAATATAGTCAAATATGTTATTTTCATGTATCTACCATTCTGTACTGATATTGAAGAAAATCCATATACACGTTATTTTTAAATACATGAAATTCTACCCCAGGTTAATTTGTTGAATAAAAGGATGGGAATTATTTATGGAGAAAAATATGCTCCTTGGCTTGACCATGACTCGACAAGACAGTTAACCTTGGCCGATGCGGAAGCAGCAGACCAATCCCAATCGCTTGACGCGCTTGACGTTCCCCCATGAAAGGATCCATCACTCGTCAATTGACAACTCGAATCGATTTCCTCATGGCTTGTCAACGGAATTTGGATTCATCGACTGCAGTCGGTTGTACAGCCAACCATTTCATTCGTAAGAACCCTCATGCGACGGCATAGGAGGACTAACAACTCATTCACAGGCATTGGATGATTCGGAGAAGGTGTTGAAGGCATCCTTTCGGGTCGGCTCGGTGGGGTTACAGCCATGCCTCCCTATTGGCTATTCCACCCAGTCACACCTTAGCTGCATTCAGTAATGGGACAAATCTGGGAGACGAAGAATGGGAGGCCATCCTCAAATCAAACTGAGCAGAAAAGAAAAGTCAGAAACCATCACATCAGAGTCATCGTACTAAACATTATATTCCATCTCATATGGATCTACCACTATCTTTACTGGTATTGAAGCATGTTCATACGTGTGGTTTTTTAAATACACAAAGCTCTTACGCAGGTTATTTTGACTATTATGGTTAGAAAATTGAGAAATTTGTTGAATAAAGGGTGGGAATTGTTTATGGAGAAAAATATGCTCCTTGTAAAATAGGGTCCAAGAGTGACCATGACTTGACAAAACAATCATCCCTGGCCGGTGCGGAAGAAGCAGACAAATCCCAATCGCTTGACCCGCTTGATGTTCCGCAAGAAGGGGGGGCATCAGTCATCACTTGACGATTCAAATCGATTCCTTGATGGCTTGTCAAAGGAATTTAGATTCACCGACTGCAGTCTGTTGTACAGTCAACCATTTCATGGGTGAGAACCTGTATGGGATGGCGTAGGAGGACCCGCAACTCATCGCAGGCATTGGATGATTCGGAGAAGGTATTGAAAGCACCCTGGAAACTTTTGGTCTTGTTTCGGGTCGGCTCGACAGAGTGGCAACCATGCCTCCCTATTGGCCATTTCACCCCTGTCCCACCTTGGCTGCATTCAGGAAGGGGACAAATCTGGGAGATGAGGAATTAGAGGCCATCATCAATTCAGACTGAGCACAAAGAAAAGTCAGAAAGCATCACATCAGAATCACCGTGCTGAACATTATATTTCATCTCAAATGGCTACGCAGAGTCCAACTACATACGAATTTAATTTGTCAATTAATTACTCAACTGCCATCAAACAGCTGAAAGCTTCTTAACACTTGCTTTGTGTGTAGAAATTTCCAACGGAATCTTTTGAAAAAATGGAGAACAACCTGCAGCAACTTTAACCTTTTGCATATCTACTTGGAGGCAGTTCACACTTAACCCATCATATTGTAATCTCCAACTGTTGTGGTATCCTTGGGTTGGGCCTTTAAAATGACTTTGCGTCGCAGTTCCAATGGCAACTCAGGTGAATGAGGTGGTCGTCGAAGGAGCGAAAGTTAATGGAGAAGATCTACGTTGCCATAGGGAGTGATCTGCAAGAAGGTTTCAAGACCTTAGAGTGGGTTCTCCAGAA
Organism: Sonneratia alba; assembly: GCA_900174645.1. Classification (NCBI taxonomy): domain Eukaryota; kingdom Viridiplantae; phylum Streptophyta; class Magnoliopsida; order Myrtales; family Lythraceae; genus Sonneratia; species Sonneratia alba. Next base: position 1,174,582 of record FWPY01000034.1, on the reverse strand, counting down.
ATGGTCGCTCACCAACAACCCCTTGATCGGCGGCATAGCTCTCGTCCATGTCTCACGCGACATCTCCAAAGAGTTTGTAAGCAGCCCATGTAAGTGTCAAAGAGGTATCATTTCCTTTTCTATAGATGCGCAACTTGCAAAACTGCCTAGGGCATGAACACTCTACAAGTCCAGGGTGCCAACAAGTGAGCCTGCATATCTTCATGATCCTTGTTTGAGTGGGAAGAGAAGATACACTCGAAACTTGCCACTTAGTCTTCCCTCCTTCAACCTAAAAACCCATCAGCCGGCTTTTCTTCATGAACTTTATAATGAAGCGCTAGTCTAGTTTGACTTGTTTAAGCTATCACAGTGACAAACTGATAAAAGTTTGATCAAGAGATCTTATGACAGAAAGTCTGTTTGTTCAGTTGGGAAGCTTCCTGCGAGTTCGGTTAATGAGGAGGTAATGAAATTCCTGAAGAAGCAAGAGCAGGATAAGATTGACAGTCTCTTGCACAAGTACATGGCTTTCTGTGGCGAGGTCAGTTTGTGTAATTCTCACTTCTGCTTCAGTCTCCACTTTTCAATATGCTATCTTCAGTTTTGATTCATTATTGGGTGCCTGAACCGATTCAGAATTAAGTTCCGGATGCAGATTGCCTGGTTCTTGTCCTGTGGATTTAATTTATCTCAATTTTCACAGGGAACAGACCTGGCTCCATAATTTAATCTAATCATGTTTGGACTCAATGAGCATGTTAAGACGGGGCTAACATTCCAGGAAGAGGCTGATAATGCTCTAGAGATGCTTGTCTCGGATTAGTCTCTAGAACTGTTTCAGTTTTTTTTCCCTTGTTCTTTCTTTGATATTTCATTAAGATAATAATTCCAACTCATGATCACATGCAGGTGAAAGCCGAGGTCGTCAAAATTGAGAAGCATGACAAACCAATCTACGAGCTCCTCGTTGACCTGATCTCTGGACACCACATGACCAAGTTGATCCTTGACCTTACCTTCATTAAGTCCTCCTCTTCATCTTCACGGTATGTGTGTGTGTATATACATCCACAAGTTAAACATCTCCATATCTATTTTCAACGTAAGCTGTCACTTCATTTTCACTGTAAGAACCAAACCGTTTTCAGGAAATCTAGAGATGCGGTTAGAGGATTGCTTCACATTCACCAGCACAAGCCCGAGTTTTGCGAGCTGCATATTGTGCACGGAGGCAAGCTGGTGCACCTCAGAGAAGAAGATGCTGAAGGAGTCATTGAGGATGATCAAGGCATGATAACCACAGCGAAAACGAGAGATAAGCGTAGCTTCATTGGTAGGCTTGGAATGATAATGTTCCCTGGAAGTAATAGAGACCCTCCACCAACAAACACAGTGACTGATCCTACAAATCGGTGGGAAGACCACGTCCAGGAGATCGAAAACTATTTCCAGAAACTGATGTCTTTCCAATCGGATGAAGGTAGTGACTGTGACGGAGACACTGGCAGCGGACAGAGCAATCAAACTGATTCAGCTCCACGAGTGCAGGATGATCCTAACGATAATATGGTATTCTTATTTTCCTTCTACTTGACTGACTTGCTTATATATTGGTATCTTTCTCTCGTAATAACTGGAACTCCAATCAGAGTGCTTCAGATAAAATTGAAGCTTTCAAGAGGAGAATGGTGGAAGCCCAACAAACAATTGAGCGAAAGAAGATTGAAGCTAAGGCTCACTTGGAGAGCCGCTTAAAAGCGGAAAGGGCAATCCATATATGCAACCAACGGGTAAGAAATGAGTTTTAACTCCCTTAGCATTGGGATTGTCGTTCACATGCCATAAATCATTTTTCTGTGAATATATACCGTATCAGTCAGCCGTTCAAGGTTATGTTTGCCAACTGTATAATCTGGGTAATCCATGATCTCATCAAAGTATAATCCCAAGCTACACTGATTTGTTTTTGCCTTGAGCTTCAGCATATGGGGGAGTAAGCAGTTTTTTGAGACCTCTGTAATTCCACTGATAGCCAGAGACTAAAGAGTGAGATTTTTTTTCTCGTTTCAGATTGAGGACCTCGAAGCACGCATAGAAGAAGAGAGGACAACCCAAGTTTCCCTTCAAAAAGACTTGGAAGTTGAAACTGGACAGCTGCAAGAAGCTCTAGCTGAGACTGAGGAAAGCAAGAGGAGGCTGAAATTGATCGCTGAAGTCCAGAGTGATCTCTCGAGCAAGCTCCAAATGTCCATGCTCTCAAAGGTGCAAGCAGAGGCCCGCCTAGAGAAAGTGATGTTAATGAGAACAGAGGTGCTGAGGGAGATTGAGGAATTGCGGCGGCAAAGAGATGTACTCCATCGCAGGATTGAATTCTGCAGGGAAAGAAGCACGATTGGAATGGTCCCAGTATCGAGTAAAGCCAGGTGTGAGTATAGAGAATACACAGCAGAGGATATCAGGTTGGCCACCAGTGATTTCTCAGAGCGCCAGAGGATAAATTCTGCAAGTCACAGGATGAATATATATAGAGGAAGTATTGAATATGTGACCACAGTCGTGATTAAGATGAACCATTCAAGTTGTGGCCTCTCATCTGAAGCTTTTGAGAGGAAGGTGACAGAGAAAATGTCATATGTTGTCATTTTTATCTCCATCAAAGTTTAAGTCACTCGTAATTGGCAGTCGCCATGAACTCATTTTAACTGTCTTTACTGTTAATGAAATTCATTGTACTTTTCTGTTTACAGGTAAAACTGCTCAGCGAAATCCGACACCCACATGTGGTTGCAATGATTGGCTTCTGTTTGGAGCTAAAATGTGTTATTTTCGAGTACATGCATAATGGTAGCTTACAGGAGATTCTGTTTTCGTTGAACAAGAGAAGTTGGGACTTCATGTGGCACGATCGTGTGCGAGTTGCTCATGAGATCAGCCTAGGACTTGGCTTCCTTCACTCTGCCAAGCCAAGGCCCATCATCCATGGGAACCTCACCCCATCGAACATCCTCCTAGACTGCAACCTCACAGCAAAACTGGGCAATCTTGGACTCCTGGAAGACAATGGAGAGCAGGATGTGAACTCAGATGTTCGAGCTTTTGGACATGTGATGCTGCTTCTTTTAACCGGCAGCAGTAGCGCAGGTAACATTTGACAAACAGGTCTCCTAGAGATCACACCCAGAGGTATAATCAGTATTTGGTTTCTGCTCGTCATTTTTAAGGATGTTTTTTCTCCACCCAGCAGGGCTATTAGACAAAGCAGGGAAAATAAATATGGGAGCTCTCTCAGAGGTATTAGACAAGAGGGCTGGGCTGTGGCCCTGGGATCTGGTGGAAGGATTTGGGAAAGTAGCCATGAGGTGTCTTTCTGTTGGTGAAAACGAGCCCGGAGATTCTGGGATAGATGCAGCTATTGAAGAACTTGGAAGGATGAGAAGAGAAGCCGAGGCAACTCTGGCAGTTCCAAGAGATCGGGAAAAGATCTGCAATATACACAGGTCAGACGACTTGAAGGATGCTCCAAGAAGCTTCCTTTGCCCAATATCCCGGGTATGGCCCTTCCCTTCTTCTTAACTGAACTTCGAACTTCAGAAACCAGAAAGCTGGCAGAAATTCCTGACCTTTTGCTTCTCGATGATTTGGGGAGCAGGGCATTATGAAGAATCCACATGTAGCAGCTGATGGATTCTCATATGAGCTGGAAGCAATAGAGGACTGGCTATGGACTGGCCATGAAACGTCTCCCATGACTGACTCTAGATTGGACCACAAGTTCCTAACTCCAAACCATTCTCTCCGCACCCTCATTATTGACTGGCAAAGCCAACAATCCCGTTACAAGCCTCCCGGGAGGTAGATAAATTTGTGGAGGTTCATATTCCATATACACAATGGCATATCTCAGCTTCGAGATCAAACTCGTACTTACATATACATGTAAGTTGCTAAAACAGAAGGATTCGATGAGGAGAGGGCTAAAAGACCAGGAAAAGAAGAACCTCGTCATTTTGTATCGCTCTTCCCAGCTCCAGAACTGTACCAGAGCAGTCTCACATGGCCTCATACCAATTCTGTACCGGTTCGATTTGGCCAATTACAGAAGCTATATGAGTTGGTTGCATCTTTAAAGTTGGATACAACTATGGACATATTCGATCGAGGAAGTGTATGCCATAAAAATCAAGACAGCAACATTATTATTATTTTTTTTTTTTTCATCATTAGATTGTCAGGGAAAATGCTCTGAAACTCGAACAACAAAGTCGAACCTGTAAAAGTTGCAACTGTGGCTGTGGTTCTTCAGAAATAGCTTGTTTCCCGGATTAGTGATTCCGTCGAAGCTGCTAGCGAAACTGAGCAAATGGCCATCACGTAACCAATGGATTGAGAGGGGATTCGTTAGAGGGATTAGGGCAAGGGCCAAACTGGTAGGTTCCATGGATTTAGGGGGAAATTGGGACAAGAAGAAAACTTTGGGGTCCACATTAAATTCAAATGGATATCTGTGGGCAACGAAGCAAGGTGAACAGAAGAGGAGGATCGCTCCCAATTTTAACGGATAGCGAGAGAGGCGGCAGTGGGAGAGAGAGATGGCGGGCGGCTCATCCTTGCAGCCGAGAATCCTCTCATCCTTCGTGGGCGATGGCCTCGTCCGCACCTGTCGGCCGCTCCACAGCCTGTTTCGCTATAACCCAGGTCCTCAATCGCCAACCCTTCATTTTTTTTTTTTTTACTCTTATTCGAATGCTATGTGCTGCTACCGCTGTCTCTGGCGTTGAGGATTGGTTTCCAATTTTGGGAATCTTCCTGACCCTTACTGCTTCGTATGCCTGCCCAGAAATGAAGGGGCTTTGAGTTTCTGAAGAATGAGGTTGTGGGGTGGAGAGATTAGTATGACAAAACTGAACCTTTTGGCTAGAGTAATTGCTTATTTGGCACTTTGAGTTGATTGAGGAGCCATCCTTTTATCACTAGTAAGATGCTATATTGAGTAGGATTAAACTTCCACAAGGAGGCTCCATAAACCCATCTTGCGGAGCCCATTAGGAAGCTGAAGTTGGTCTGTCTATAAAAGGTCTTTGCTACGCTGCCTGATCTAACATTCCAGTCGAGTTGTCTGAGCTGAAAGGAGCTCTTTGCGAAGACAGACCTGTCTGAGAATCCTCTTTATTTAATGGCATTCCTATATGAAAGATGAATCTTGGCATGACAACTTAGTCATGATTATGATGAATAAGTGGGTTATAGAGAGCTTATTGCAATGTATTGCATCTCATGTGAGGTTATTTTTCTTGCTATTATACACATGGTAGCTTGGATCTTCTCAAGCTCAAGGTATCCTTATATTGGTTTTTTCTTCTCAACTTAGTTTCATTTTTAATGTAGGTCTCAAGCATGTCTCAATGCAACTGTCAAGAACATTTTCTAGCATAACAAATCTGTTATTCAACAGGAGGTACTTTATCCAGAGTTTCATTAATATTACAAATGGATAATGCTATTCTTGCACGCTTATTTTCGGCACTCTTTGGCACATGAAGTTGTTACACTTAATGTGCGATCTTAAGACTTGAGGAGTTCTTGCTAAGGTTATTGCTCTAATGTCAATGATTTGAGCAACTATGCATGTCTCTGCCCCTGTTCCCAAATTTTGGTCCTCACTGTGTATGTTGCAAGCTTAAAGGATCACAGAGCATTTTAGTGTGTTTGACTGTACACAATGTAACCAGCAGGACCCTAGATGAATTGCCAAATAGTAAGCGTAAACACCTTCAGCCTGGGAAATTATCTCCCCTTCGTTTGGTTCCACAGCACATAAAGAGACCTCCATATGTAAATTCTCAACAAGCACCAGGAATTGCCAGTGGACCTGAAGTGCATAACAGGGAAGGAATAGAGTGCATGAGGGCTTCTGGAAGGCTAGCTGCACAGGTCCTTGAATTCGCTGGGACCTTAGTGAAGGTACAATTCAACCTAATGTTGGCAAAAATAATCACTAGTTTTCTTTCATTTTTAGATAAACCAGTTATACTCTTTATTTAGTCACTAATTTTCATTGTATAGTTAGTCATACGGTTGGAATCACTTGGTTTGGTAGAACTTGTATTCCCTCTATGCATCCATATCAGATCCAATTTCCATGGCTTTTTTTTTTTCCTTTTATAGTCTCTACTTGGATATTGTCTTATTAAATTCTACTCTTGGATGACAGAAACAAACTGTTTCTTATGATTTGTTGCTGTTATCATATGAAGAGAGTTAGTAGCATGTTGTCTTAAAGCTGAATTTCAAGCTGTGGTTGGCATGCTGGACTGATGTGACAGTGCTTGAGAGAATTGATATGTTTATTCTAGGAATGCAATTGTTAGTTTTTCATAAAAGGTCTCAAATTTTATTTGCTTTCCATTGCGGATGCCTTTCCCCTTCCCCTTGGATGAGCCATATTTTAAGGGTTAGCCAATAAGCCTTGCGTTAATGTTCAGGGAATTACTTATACACCCTATGAGTCTCTCCCCCCAATCCACCCCTCTACCCACAATGTAAATCACTCCATGAATCTCAATTATATCAGATTCAGGTTCTGCAGGTTTGATGTCCATTTTTTTCTCCACAAATGGATTTTGGGTGTGATGTGCTAAGTGTAGTCCCTATCACAATTTTAAGATATCAGTTGTCCCTTATGCTGGCAGCCAGGCATTACAACAGATGAAATTGATCAAGCTGTTCACCAAATGATTATTGACAATGGGGCTTATCCCTCACCCCTTGGTTATGGTGGTTTTCCAAAAAGTGTCTGCACTTCAGTGAACGAATGCATATGCCATGGGATACCTGATTCCCGTCCACTTGAGGTCCAGTGCATCCAAGCGTTTTCACTTAAACCTTTTTATTGAGTTGTTTCTAACTTCAGTTCTCTTTTGCAGGATGGGGATATAATAAATGTTGATGTTACAGTATACTTGAATGTAAGATCTTGAATCCTTTCATTTTTCTTGTAATGTGGGACTGGAAAAAAATGTTTCAGTATGCTTATTTTACTGTGTGATTGCATTGGTTTTTCATTGTTATATTGCTATTTTTCTATTCTAGACCAAGCTTTGAGGTGCTTTTGGTCTTCTTAGTCCATTTTATGCCTGCAGGGGTATCATGGTGATACATCTGCAACATTCTTTTGTGGAGAAGTTGATGAGGAAGCCAAAAAACTAGTTCAGGTATTTGTCTGGTAATCTAATGCTTAAATGGTTAATTTTGCTTCTATCATATGGTGCAACATCCAGGATTCCTTAGTGAAGCTTCTTTGCTATGGAATACAATTCTCAGAAGTGATTCAAATTTCTACCTTTGGTTGGTTGGAAGACAAGAACTAAAAAAGGATCCTAATTATAACCTTATAATATCCCAGTGAAGAAAAATTATTGGCTGAACTGATGCTCAACAAAGGATTGCTGGCTGAACTACCCTATTTATTGCAATGCATCATTCAGTATGTGAAATGTATGATCCAACCTTTGCTTTGGGATGGGATGAGAAATTGAAGCTAGAGCCCTTAAATATTGAAATTATCATATGACCAATGTGCCCTTCTTTGGTGCTTGAATCAGCTAATTGCTATAAGCGACTCATTTTTTAAATATTCAGATTTCTACTGTAGCAGCTGATAGTTTTATGCTTTATAAGCTAAACCTTCATGTTGATATGCTGATATGGATGGCTGTGGACCTATCTTTTAGGTTACGAAAGAGTGCCTGGACAAGGCAATATCCATATGTACACCTGGAGTGGAATTCAGGAAAATTGGCAGAATTATCCAGTAAGGCATAGTTTGGCATCTGTGAAGCCATACTTAATTGATGAAACATTTTATGAGCTTGAAGTTCTGGGAACATTTTATAGTGCTTAGCATGGTATCAAGGATTCTTACACCAAAAAGAAGGGGAAGAAAGCATGGTGTCAAGGATTTTGTTATAACCGTAAAACTTCAATAAATTTCCAAGAGCCATTTCCCCATTTGTTTTCGTCATTTTTGTTTTTGTTTTTTGTTTTGTTTTGTTTTTTTTCCTTTTTGGGAATAGGTGAGGTTGGAGATGAAACCAGCTACCTTCAAACTAGCTCATTTGCATCAGCACTACCTCAACTTATAAACTCCAGTATAATTGAAGCCAACTTAGGAGTCCAAAATAACCCCTATCCTTTGGTCATGATTTAAATTGGTAACTTAATGAAGAATTTATTGTTGGCCAATCAAGTATTTTTTCTGTGACTAACAGTTGGTTGTTTCATAAGTGATCATGCAGATAGACATCGTTATGGTGTTGTCCGACAGTTTGTTGGGCATGGTGTCGGACGAGTATTTCATGCTGATCCTGTCATTCTGCACTTCAGTAATCACCATATCTCAAACTATTCCTGTGGTTGGTTCTTATTTCAGTTTGACAAACTGCTGTTTGGTAGTTCTGTGAATGGCTTCTTGCATTTTTTCAGGGAATAATGATGGTGGTTGTATAAGGTTAAATCAGACTTTCACTATTGGTATATATTCCTTCTTTATAATTTAGACTCTGAATTACCAGTATCCCGTGCCATGCTTTGTAGGGATTTTGATGGTTCTGTTTGGATCAGTTTCTACCTTGAACCCTGACTGAACCGAAATGCTCTTTACCACACTGACGAGACCCTGAGAACTTAGGTCAAATTGGATCTGTATTGTTTATCTGGTTTGTTCCCTGGTAAATTGTGTAATTTAAATGCCACTGGACTACAAGTGATCCATTCGGTATCACTTATTAGACACTGCTGCTTAAGGAGAATCTTTCTTTAGCTGTAACTTGCAGAGAAGGATACATTAGTGGAGTATTTTGCTGAAGTAGATACTCATTGAAGTGCTGACTTTAGGCAGTACTAAGATTGTCATGTTTTGATTGTTTGACGGGCTGGTTTTATCATTAGAGTTATTTTGTTTACGTAACATCTCAATATAGCTGATAACTAACATGCTTTTGGACATTGTTCTTGACAGAACCGATGCTGACGATAGGCAGCATCAACCCCGTAATGTGGGACGATAACTGGACGGTTGTGACAGAGGATGGAAGCCTCTCTGCGCAGTTCGAGCACACAATCTTGATAACTGAGGGAGGAGCCGAAATATTGACCCAGTGTTAAACGATTGACGAATCTTCACAATTTGCGTGAGGCTTCTGCTGCATGATGGGTCTTGATTCTTAGTTGGTTTGCTCTCTAAATCAGAGGGTGGACTCATTATTATTATTATTTTCATGGATCTATCAATTCTGTATTGAGCTGTTCTTCCTGATGGATGAATGTCAACATGTGTATGTACCATTGTAAGTTTACTGTTAGAGGTATTATTGGCATATCTGGAAAATTTTTACTCGTGTAAGAGTATGTTTTGTGTACGGAAAGGAAATGCAATTTTCACAAAACGAACATTGGAGAACGGAACCAAGGGGAACCATTTGAAATGGGCCCTCAGTCGGCCCATGCAAAGGCCCAATTGGGCTCGTATAATCGTCCAAGACAAAAGGCTGTGCCGTTTCTCTTTTCTGGAATTTGCCCACTACGTTGCTTAGAATTACAGGCCTGCCACTGAGAGCCTAGGGAAGAGGATGGTTGTACGAGTTTGTCACCGACTGCGACAGATCTGATCTTACCTCTCCTTCGACTGAGCGTGCGAGCCGAATAGAGGAAGACAATGGTGAGGGAGGTATCGGAGAGCTGCGTTGAGAGCCTTCTCATCGAGATGGTTTCTTCTTACTGCAACCGCTTCTACGCCGACAAGCCGGAGCTCGCCGCCCGGAGAATTGAGGCCATAGGCTATCAGATCGGCCACCAGCTCTGTGAGAGGTATATCTTCTTCCGTCGCATGACGCCTCAATTTTTTTCCTTCAAGTCTTCCGTTTCTTCTACTACTGTCAATTTGGATCTTGTATTATTCAGTTGTGGTGAACCCTCTGTAATACAATTCTCAGTCACGCTAATCACGATTTGCCTCTGATGTACTTGTCGCTTCGAGTGATGATCAATGCTCACTCGAAGTGGATATTTTCGTTTGTTATCGCAATCTCGATTTATGCTTCTGAAGCTAGTCTACTGAGTATGTGCTGTCCGACCTTCTGATGATGTTGTGATGCTCGATGCTCGGTATAGTGGTTAGAATGTAGAGAGCGTGATAGGATTCTGATATTAACCAGATCTAGAATTCAAGCATTCCCCTTCGTGGAGTATGGTGTATCAGTTTATAGGTTATCCTTGATTAAATATTGAGAATTAGGCCAAGTTCTTTTCAATTCCATTTTTTTTCCCCTCCGCTGATTAATTACTTTAACTCCGTGAATATTGGTTGTTGCATTAGATACACCATGGAACGACCTCGGTTCACAGATCACTTAGAAGCAATCAAGTTCATATGCAAGGACTTCTGGTCAGAGATTTTCAAGAAGCAGATTGACAATCTGAAGACCAATCATAGGGTATAGAAATCATCAATATTCTCTTATGAGAGAACATAAAAATTTTATAGCATTTCCTAGGCATTTGAAATAGGTTTTTCATGCTCTCATTCTTGTGCTTCACATCACAGGGAACTTTTGTATTGCAAGATAATCATTTCCGCTGGTCTTCGCGCATGGCAATCGAGTCATCACCTGAGATGATGGTTTCATCTCAAAATAGTGAGGACAAGGCATCACAAGCAATGAGCATGCATCTCTATTTTCCATGTGGAATCATAAGGGGAGCTCTTTTAAACTTGGGGATTCCTTGTGCAGTTTCTGCAGATATATCACACCTTCCTGCTTGTAAGCAGCCTAGTCTTAGATTTGTTTCTCCTTCCTTTCATGTGTTTTCATTTGTACAGAGATCTCAGATAAATTTGTATGAATGAATCGCTTCTAGTTTCTAGTCTGTCCCATAACTTGGGACAGTCATGGGATTGATCAATTTAATCCAAGCTAAACTTTGAACATTATCCTAATCTTCATCAGGCATAAGCTTCACACCTTGTCACTTTTACATGAACAATTTTCCCATAACTGCATTCACCGTTGCCTTTGTTTGATTGTTGATGCATGAAGGTTACCTCCGTTAACATACTTCCTCATACTGTGAGGCTTTTCTTACGTGGAAAATACTGGGAAAAGGAAGGCTTTGCAGCTGTGTGCGTACCTGTAGAAATCCCTGCCATATTGTTATATTAGATTTTGTCTTCCTGTTTTCTTTTGTAAAATGCAAGTAATCTACGAAATAAGGAAGATCTGATGTTTGCAACTTTTGCAGCTTGATTTATGTTGAATATTGTATTGCCCAGTAGTGAATGGCAATATGAAGCAATTTGTCTTTGCTTTCCCCTTGCACTCGAGTTTCCTACATGGATGTTCATGTCTCATACAGTTTTTATAGTGACTTTAACTTTTCGAATGCCAGTATTTTGATTTTGGGAAGCGTAATCATCTCTAACCCATGCTCCATGTTGTGCTTCCATATTTTGTTCACCTGCTTGAATGTCTTCCTGCTAAAGTGACCTGTTGCAGTGCATGATTGTTTTGCTATCATCCACCAGGTTCATTTGTGATTCGCATCAAGGTCTGATAGACTGGTGTTTGGAAGAGGGAGCTTGGGAGTTGATTGAAGCCAGACCTAGCATGCCGGGGAATGCCTTCTCCAAATTCCTAATCCGTGTAACATGGCATTGACGGGAAAATTTCACATGTCCAATACTCAGCTGATCTCCATAGCAGTTGTGAATGTTTAAAGGTTCCTCGACTTGTCCCAAGAAACATGATTTTTCCTGATGTGCCCTCTGCCGACAGGAGATTGGGTTTGTCATATTCAAATACGTGATAGTCTAATAGAACTTATAACTACTGCATGAAATATTTCGACTCTTTTGGGTATCCGTGATGAATCTTCTGTGCTGATTTGCAATGTGAAAATGCAAACTTTATATGTTTAGTCCTTTCAGTCTCCGCCTTTTGGATCCATGTGTGACAATGTTAGGTTCGTGTGTTCAGACGGATATCACAAGACGTCTTGGTCCTTCATCCTACTAAGGGTTGAATGGCAGGCAGCAAATCTAACAGAAGAGAACTGTTCCAACGGTTAGTACGTTGTCAAGTATGAAAGAGTTTGGTGTAGGGAGAGAAGAATTGGTTTCCTTTGAATGTCTTTTTCTTCTCAAGTAGTAGAGCATTGATTACATGACTGGACTAAGAATAACTAATGAACGTGATTACAGTCAGTATCGACTGATTGAGCGACTTTGCTGATCTATTTTTGTAAATGATTTGATTACATGACTGGGCGCGTTGTTGTTGGGTGGGGGTCGTGGGGTTGGGATTTCGGGCGGCGCTCGGCAGCCGTCGCTGAGTTTGTCGGGACTCCTCTGATCCTGCGGTCATCCAATCAGGGCAAAGTCGACGCTTTTGGCCACGTGCTAATCATCCACCGCTGGACGATTCTCCGGCAATTCATCGGCGATCTTGCTTTAAAAGAAGATGATTTTCCAAATTATTGTCAGGATAGAGATGATTTTCCACGTGATATTATGTTGTTAAGTGTTAATGTGCTGTATCCGAGGTTGACCCCAACGTATTGTCAAGATGATTTTCCACGTGATATTATGTTGTTAAGTATTAATGTGCCGGGGTTTCCGAATCCTAAGACAATAACTGAAAGACTAACTGATTAATTTACCGATTGATGCAATTAAGTGTGTGTCTCTCCCAATTAATTAGCCACCCAACCTTCCACCTGAGCTGCCCTTCTTCTCGAACCTAACCTCGTAGAAAAGATCGACAGGTTCAAATGTAGCTAATTAAGCCAAAAAAAAAAAAACCTCGATTCTGATTCATGGACATTCGTCTTTATCAGTGTTCCAGTATATAAGCTACGCATATGCCATCACTTTTCATACAATTTTTAGGCCCGTAAGATCATACTCCAGCAGACTACCCTGCAGCAATGGCGAGCATTCCTGTATGCAGATCGGTTTCTTATGTAGTTATTGCTTATTCGTCGGCGAGTTCCACTGTTCATTCGTTTTCTTTTCGATGTCTCAGTTCACTGTCTCCGACCTTCAAACAAGCAGCAGCCAGGTGCAGGTCAGCCCGACCCTGCTGTGTATTCCGCTGATGGGGACGACGGTGGACAGGATGCTGATTGAGATGAAGAAGGCGAGGGAGGTCGGAGGAGACCTGGTCGGTATCCGCTTGGACTGCCTGAAGGACTTCAACCCTCAAAGAGACATTGAGATCCTCATCAAGCACTCCCCTCTGCCCACTCTCGTTACTTACAGGCACTCAACACCTGATAAAAACTCAACCTCTTCATTCCACTTCTCTTCCTTGTCTTTCTGTCTCTCTGATTTTGATGTTCCGGTGTAAATCATCCCAGACCTGTCCGGGAAGGCGGCCAGTATGAAGGCGATGAAAACCAGCGGTTGGATGGTCTCCGTTTGGCAATGCAGCTCGGAGCTAGTTATGTGGACGTTGAGCTTGAGGTAGCTTAAGAGCTCTCACATCTCATACTACACAAGACTTCAAAGGAAATTTCTTAAAATGAAGAAGATATCTCATTTTTGTTCATGCTTTTGCCAGGTTGCCCGTGACTTCATCAATTCCATTCAGGGAAGGAAGCCTGACAACTTCAAAGTCATTGTCTCCTATCACAACTTCCAGAGCACTCCCTCGGCTGAGGCCATGGGGGATCTTGTCGCAAGAATTCAGGCCACCGGTGCTGATATTGTGAAAATCTCAACTATGGCACTGGACATCACCGACTGTGCACGCATTTTCCAGATAACAGTTCACTCCGAGGTAAATACCACATGTATATGAAATCATAAGGGAAGAACGAGTGGAGAACTGAAAAACTTGTCATGGCAATATCTTGGAACTGATTCGTTCAATTGGCTCTGTCTAGATTCCAATTATCGGGATAGCTATGGGTGAGAGAGGCCTGATCTCTCGTATTCTCAGCCCCAAATTCGGTGGATATCTCACATATGGTGCCCTTGAAGGAGGCGTAGCATCAGCTCCGGGCCAACCGACTGCAAAGGACTTACTGGAACTCTACAACTTTAGACTCATCAGACCTGACACCAAGGTGTACGGCATCATTGGAAAGCCTGTGGGCCACAGCAAGAGCCCTCTTCTGTTCAATGCAGCATTCAAATCTGTCGGTCTTAATGCCGTCTATCTGCATTTTCTTGTGGATGATGTCGAGAAGTTCTTCAAGACCTACTCAGCAGTGGACTTTGCTTCAGGGTGCAGGTAGACATCAGTAACTTCCTCCTATCTTCTCCCCTAATGTTGAACTTCACCTTAGAAGTTTGGCTGATGGCATCGCACAAAATGCAGCTGCACAATCCCACATAAGGAGGTCGCACTTAAGTGCATGGACGAGATCGATCCAATTGCCAAGGTAATTTGGTATCCCAATTAGCAGCATAGATAAAACCAGTCTTAAGACATGGAGCCTATTTCGGTTCTTCAGCAAAACAACAGCGTAAAAAAGATATTCATGAAATTGTTGGCAGAAAAATTGGTGCCATCAACAACATTGTAAGAAGACCAGATGGGACGTTGACTGCATTTAACACAGATTACATTGGTGCCATAACTGCCATTGAGGATGGCCTGAGAGGTTGGTGATAATTTAATCGAAGTATATTCTGAATGCAACAGCCATGGCAAAATTGGAACTATTGACTATATATTATTGCCCTTTGGCGTCGATTGACTTGGAAATTTTGGTCTATGTGCGTAGGATTGAATGGTGCTCCTCCAGCAACTGTCTCTCCCTTGGCTGGGAAGTTATTCGTTGTCCTTGGAGCAGGTGGGGCTGGAAAATCACTAGCTTATGGAGCTGCACAAAAGGGTGCACAAGTTGTGGTCGCCAATCGTACATTTGGTAGTTACTTGGAACAACTCCAGCACTGTCTAATGTTGGAAAGATACAGAGTGCTTTGGCAATTTTTTCCCACTCTGATTGTGATATGCACTTTTGTGTTGCTTAATAACGCAGAGAGAGCAAAGGACTTAGCAGAAAAGGTTGGGGGGAAGGCTTTAACTTTGGAGGAAGTACAAAACTTCCATCCGGAAGAAGGCATGGTTCTTGCAAACACAACTTCAGTTGGAATGAAACCAAAGATCGATGAAACCCCTCTGGCTAAGGTTATCAACAATAATAACTTCATGCTACAAGGCTACAACAATTCAGTCACCAAAACAAAAAAAACTTCTGTGTTGGTTCGGTCAGCATCATGTAGTGATTATCTGACACATTCCTCACATATGTCTTGCAGCATGCTTTGAAACACTACTGTCTTGTGTTTGATGCCATTTACACCCCAAAGGACACCCGTCTTTTGAAGGAAGCAAGAGAGACCGGAGCTGTCATCGTTTATGGGACAGAGATGTTGATCCGCCAAGGCTTCGAGCAGTACAAGAACTTCACTGGTCTGCCCGGTACGATAAAAAAAACAACATACGGGAACACTAGCAATATCATTTTTGTTTCTAAATACTACATTTACTTATTACAACTGATCTTTTCCATCCGAATTTGCTATATCAGCACCTGAAGATCTGTTCCGTCAACTCATGGAGAAACATGCGTAAAAGGGAATTTGTTAGCAGTGCAGTTTGCCCTTCAGCAGTATGAGCACATTTGATCTGAGAAAGCATGAACTCTCTCTCTCTTTCCTGCTAGGAATGGGTTCAGTTTTTGCATTATGGAACAGAAGCTGTTTCAATGATTTTGCTGTATGAAAAACCTTGTGGTAACTGTTCAATGTAGAATATGTTTCACAATTCTGAAATTCTGTCCAAGGGCATCACAAATATTATATGGCTTGTTCCAGAAAATAAAAGGCCTTGTCTACTCCGCTCATCTTCATGGATTACGTATCTGCTCTATTGTTCTTGCTCACAAGTCCCGAAGCCTTAACAGCACCCGAAGGAGAACCTCAGTGACAAACAGTTATCCTTCATCAAACTTGGGCAGCTGCCTCCATAAACTTGCAAGGACAGAACTCATATGGGAGCTAGTTCTACTGCATCTCTGTAATGTTTTCACGTCACAGCTTCCTTGGCTCCATAAGCTTCCATAAACTTCCATGGTTTAAGCAATACCCTCATTCCTCAAGTCAACTTTGTTGATCACTGATTTCTAAAATCTCAAACGAAGCTGTCTCATCCAGTTAATCCCCTGCTAAGGTAACCGGCATAACAATGTTGTCTGCACATTGTATACTGAAGTAGACTCCAGATCACTCATTCCCGTGAATATGATCACAATACAATTTGAGATGAAAAACGATATTCCTAACAGTTCTTCGTAGACCCTTTATGTTTGATTCACTGGTGAAAGAAACATGACAGTGTCCAGAAAAAAAAAATCAAAGCATCAAAGGAACACAACTGAGATACAGGTCTTGAAGTATTGGTGCCGCCAGTGGATTTGGATGCTGTTTCTTTAGTTTGGTCTCGAGTATGCTTAGAGCTTACCCTGGAACACGGTTACTATGAGCTTAACGATGGTACATACCCTCAATTTTCTTTATACTTAACCTTGTTATGCTATTTTACTGTTTCATACAAAATTGGTCACTATCCATTATCCTTGGCGCAGATACTCTAGTAAACTTTGTAGTTCATATCATGGCATCATATGGTATCCCGACAAGGATGCTAGAGAATGCAACCATGGTACCCCAAGGGGAAAAGACTGGTTAGGACTTTGGAGCTGTGCAAATGAGTAGAAATGCAGGGTCACCAGGCACCAGCAAGCACCACCAGCCAGGGGTAGTATGGTAAAATGAAAATTCGTCCACCGACCCGGAATTTGACTACCAAAATGTTAATCAGACACCGTCAAACCTCTTGACGTCTAAGTAGCACAAGCTGCCGAGGAATTGCCGATTCTCTTCAGTTTTAGAAGTTAGCTGCCCCCTCCAAACACTCGCCTGTCATTCTCGCAGTGCTTTTATGACCAAAACAAGATCCACAGATGCCGAATAACAAGTAGATCTCATCGTGTACTACTAAAAAACTAGACCGATACGATTCATGCACGGAAAGAAACCGGAAGATCTCATAAAATATTATGAAAGATAAGACCGATGCATTCTTGTTATAATATTCATTTGATCTGATTACATCCTTGGATCAGTGATTTCCGTTTCATCAGCACCCGGGAGGCCTTGGATTTTTTCAGCCCAACATCGGGTTTTCTCATAAATTCATTCCGAGTCAAATTTATCCTATTTTGGGACCAAAAATATTAACTCAACTCAAACTGGGTCAACTACTTACGAATCTTTGCATAATTCGATCATCTCTAAAGATGCCGAACTGCTCGGACGAATTGATATACCCGGCAAATGAATCTAATTTGTGAGGCCAATCTGACTGGAGAGAAATTAATTAGATGCCATCTAACTTTCTCATGTTCTTGACATAAAGACTAAAGTGACGCCGGAAGCTGAAGGAGGAGAAGAGCAGCGGGCCCGACAGCTCGGTCTGCTGCTGTTATTTATATACGATATTAGGCACCTAACCCAACCCACACCAAACGACCACCCTCTTCTCTTGAAAGTGACCGAAGACTTCAGCCCAAGCTGATTTCTTCATTTGCTTGTTCTTTGCTTCTCGAGCCCCGTCCTAGCTCGTCTCAGTCATGACTCTCGGTAGCGTCCCGGTAATCTCATTTCACCTGCTTCAGTTCTGATTAGTTCGATTCCTACCTGGGCTTTTGAGCCGGATGGTGTTGGAGTGTGTTCTGGGATCGTGATCGTACATGGGGGTGGATCGGGACTGTGCTTGGTTGCTGATGATCCTTCCATGTTTTGTTGGAAATTGTTCTGATTCTGTATTCCCGACAGTCAGCTTTTCTGCAATTTGCTGTGCTTTTCATATTGTCTGAGCTAGAATGCAGGCAAACCTTTTTGCTATATAAAGCGATAAAAAAAGATAGCTACTTGGAGTTAGAAAAGAAAAATAAGTTGCTGGACAATGGAAGATGATAGAGGCTGAGGTAAAAAAAATGGATCTTTCATTGATTAAATGGAAACTCGGAATTTTTTGGGACTGAAAGAGGCAAGTCATCCTGGCAGGTGTAGTTGGGATAACTGAATGGATGCAAGTTGTTGTGCCCATTCCACATGAACTGTGTCAATGGGCATTAACATTGTAATTTTTTAATGGTCTTCATGTTGTCAATTTTTCTTATTGTTGTATTCAATGCTAGTTGGCTACAATGGAACTTCAAGTTGGGAGTGGAGGCAGGAGGAACTCCACGCTGATATGTGCCCCAATAATGGCAGATTCTGTCAGTCAGATGTTGAATCTGGTGAGGAACGCCAAGGACCAGGGTGCTGACTTGGTTGAGCTCCGGCTGGACTTCTTGAAGGGCCTCAGCCCCAGACAAGATCTCGAGACCCTGATCAAGCAGAGCTCCTTGCCCACTCTTGTCACCTTCAGGTAGTCAATCATTGACTCTTTATTTGGTCCTGAGGGATTCACTTGGAATAGCTTATAGTGTGAAAAAAAATGTAAAGTGATGCTCTTGACATTATATATTTCAATATTTTACTTTCTGGTTGAGAAATGAAACAATGACAAGCAGATAGAGTAATCCTGCAAGAACATACTTAATCTCTCTGCAGATGTTGCATGATTTTTCCTTTCTTGAGATAGCTAGATCAATTAGCACACCCTGTTCATGGAATTCCCCAAAGTCCCTTACTGGTCTTTGTAAAATGTGTTTCTATGTGTTAATGAGTCTTGCCATTTTCTCGTAATTTCAGACCAAAATGGGAAGGTGGCCAATATGAAGGTGATGAAAAAGCTCGACTCAATGCATTGTGTCTGGCCTTGGAATTAGGATCTGATTATATTGATGTTGAGCTTAAGGTAAAAAAAACTTGCCTCATTGTCCAAGTCAAGAATACAGTGGATGTTTCATTCTTCACGTTGCTAAAGTTTGTCTTGCTTATCCCACTGTAGGTAGCCAATGAGTTCTTCAACTCCATACAAGGGAAGAAGCCTGAAAAGGTTAAAGTGATTGTTTCGTCTCACAATTATGAGAGCACTCCATCTTCCGAGGAACTGGGCAACCTCGTCGCAAGAATTCAGGCCACAGGGGCTGATATTGTTAAGATTGCTACAACTGCTACAGACATCACAGACTCTGCACGAATCTTTCAACTACTTGCACATTCTCAAGTAAGAATAAACTGACATTATATTCATCCATTTTATTTCCCTTGTATCATTAATGACAGTGTTGAGTGGCATTATAGGTCCCAATGATAGCAATTGCCATGGCTGAGAGAGGTTACATATCAAGAATACTATCTGGGAAATATGGGGCATTCCTTACCTTTGGGACGCTTGAGGCAGGAGTTGGGTCTGCTCCTGGACAGCCCACCCTAAAAGATTTATTGGAACTGTATAATTTCCGGCAAATTGGTGCCGATACTAAAGTTCACGGTGTTATTGGAAACCCAATTGGTCACAGCAAAAGTCCCCATTTATATAATGCAGCATTTAAGTCGGTTAACTTCAATGGGATCTACCTCCCCTTGTTGGTAGATAGTGTTGCAAAGTTCATAAACACCTTTTCTTCTCCAGATTTTGTTGGATACAGGTAGAATATTCTTGTTCAGGCATGTGTTCTTATCTTAAGCAATTTTATTTTTAACTTTCTGCATCATCAGGGAAGCCCTTGGTACATATTTAGTTTGATTTATTTTCAAAATTAGTGTAGCATGATTGAGTTGAAGTCCTTGATTTGGAACGCAGTTACACTATTCCTCACAAGGAAGCTGGACTTAAATGCTGTGATGAGGTCGACCCAATTGCACAGGTACTCATTTCATCCTTAGGTGGATTTTGGTCTTTTCGAAGAGTCTCAGGTGGATTCTGATCTACTAATCACAAATGGAGAGAATTTGTATTAATGTTTGATCTGTGAATGATGATAATATTTAATAGGCTATAGGAGCTATTAGCTGCATGATCAGAAGACCGGATGGAAAGCTGATGGGCTACAATGTTGACTATCTTGGGGCCATTGCAGCAATCGAGGAAGCACTTCGAGGTTTTGCTAATATAGTTTATAAAATTGTGTAACACTTCCATGTAGATCGCATGGCAATTATATAAATCTTTTAATATCTGCCCACACTTGCAGCTCGTGAAGGTACAAATGGAGCTGCTTCCCCCTTATCTGGCAAACTTTTTGTTGTAATTGGTGCTGGTGGAGCTGGAAAGGCACTCGCTTATGGTGGTTATGAGAAAGGCGCAAGAGTCGTGGTCGCAAACAGGACATATGGTTTGTCTATTCTTTCTGCCAGCTTATGTTTTTCATTTTTTTAAATCAATTTGCTGGATTTAGTGGCGTGTGGAATGCTGTCAAGTCAAGTATCTCCAGGCTCCAGCTATACTTGATGGGCGAAACAATATAGCATATAAAAGTAGCTTTTTGAAGCTCAAGTTCAACTCAAAGTCAAACTCGGAAAACTCAATCTTGTCTAGGTTCTTTTCAAGTTTTCTCATTTAAATGAAGCCACATTCAAATCCTACCAAAGCTTGAGGTAATTTGCTTGACCAGTGCTTGAGCTTTGTCAAGCTCAAGATTTAAGTAACTTGACCATGGAGTTCTAATAAAAACTCTTGTCATTTTTCAGTCCCAAAAAAAAAACTCCCATCATTTTTCAAGCCTCTTTAGCCCCACATAACAAGAGAGGGCAAATTTAGTTGGTGATTGGAATGAACCAAGTAGCTCGTGAATGGCCTGTTTACTTCCCTAAAGCTCTAGTTAGTATTTCAGATGTTACCGCATAGTGGTTGAGCTGAAGAGATCATCCTTTGCTTCTTTTGACCGCTAGACAAAGCCAAGGAACTGGCTAGTAAAGTTGGAGGGAAAGCCATTACCCTTGAAGAACTTGAGAATTTCCATCCAGAAGATGGAATGATCCTTGCTAATACCACATCCGTCGGGATGAAGCCAAACATTGACAGAACACCCTTAGCTAAGGTTTGTCATCTTCTTCCTGTGGGCTCTGGGGTCACAATCCAGTGCGAATTGTTCGGCTATCTCATTTCTCTTTCCTTGTTTCTCTCAGAAAGCTTTGAGCCACTATTCTCTGGTCTTCGATGCGATCTACACGCCAAAGTTGACCCGACTCCTTAGGGAAGCTCAGGAATGCGGGGCCACTCCTGTGTATGGCACTGAAATGTTCATCAACCAGGCCTTTGTACAGTTCGAGAGGTTCACAGGAATGCCAGGTAGGATGACCAGCTCCCAGAAAACAACTGGTCCCCACCAATCATCTCTTTCAAGCTTGACATTAATGATATGAAATCCATCCATTTCTTGCTTGCAGCGCCAAAGCAACTGATCAGGGACACATTGGCAAGAAATACATGAGGACAAGCTTCTTCGGGCCAGCCTCCAGTAAGCAGCAAGCATGTTTCTTTGAGGCAAATTCCATTCCACATCCTGAGCTATTCGATCAACAATCAGATTATTAATTATATCATAAAAATAAACATTCGCTATGTGCTCAGTTGCTTACGCTTCCTGCTTGAGCAGAAGGATCATTTATCTTAAAAGCCCTTTTGTTTCTTTTTTTCCCTCACAAGGATTCCAAGTTATCTCAAGAAAATAACAATCCCTTATCTATTATTGTTGTCGTTTGATCAATCTTCTTACTTTTCTCTCATTCTGAATGCGCAAAGATGCCTCAACCATAGTTTTTAAAACTGAATCGAATTGAGAACCAGTCAGGATATGGGTTCATGAATTTATAAGTCAGACCGAAAATTCAATAGATTGAACCGTATGTTTAATAAATAATATTAATAATATAGTATTATTAATAAATTTACATAATATTATAATTTAACTATAATTTATAATAAAAATTATTAATATAATTATTATATTAGTATCAAATTTAACATAAAATATAAATATAAATCTAATAAAATAAAATAAATATATTATAATTTTTTTATTTTAAATTGATTGATTTTTTTATGAATTCAATTGGATTTAACGACCGAAAACTAGCCAATTCAACTGAATTTAACCTAATTTAAAGTGTAATTAAAGTATTTATAAGAACCAGACCAAATAAATGACCAATTTCTGATCAAACTAACCGACCCGATCCAATTTTTAAAACTATAACCTTAACCAACCAATAGAATGTGTTCCAGTCATAAACCCAAGAATCTGACACCAGCGAAGTCCTCGAGTGATGAAAATTGCTGGCTGTGCCAGTGCTTAAAGTGTTTGCCTCTTCCACTGATGTATTCGGATTCTCCTGATCGCAGAGAAGTCCGGTGCATTGCTGAAAATGATGGTGTTTTTGGATCATTGGAACGCGAGCATGCCCTCTCAATAGAACAACTGCCAGTAATCGATCGCGTGGAAATCTCTCATCCAACGGAAACAGCTGCCAGCAGGCAGCTGACTTCCCATCTTCCCTTTTTCGATTAGGTCCTTGGCAAGAAAGTCATATGGTCACGCATGAATGGGTACGGTCAATAGTCAGAGAGTACTATCAAGGATTCCTCCATAATCATATCCAAACAAGCCACCCTTAAATTTTTGAAAAAACAGAGAGACTTCACGGTCACACATGTATACGAACCCATCAAGAATCCGTCATATTTTTCTACAAATTTTCTTGTTCCCGACCTAAAGTTTCCGACCATCGAAAACAGCCTAGATAATCTCGCCTATGAAGCCTCACAGGATCGAAAGTCCAAGGGGAACTAGCCAACTAGATGACTTTACAAGATTTTTTTTTCCTGCGGCAAATCTCGAATGAACGAACGCTGAAATATGGGGAAAAGAGCGCCTCAGAACTCCTGAGAAGCAGAGCCGATCTCCCCGCCGCCTTTCATCTTCTTGGGCAAGAGGGTCTGGTGGATGTTGGGCAAGACTCCTCCATTGGCGATGGTCACGCTGCCCAGAAGCTTGCTGAGCTCCTCATCGTTCCTCACTGCAAGCTGTATGTGCCGCGGCAGGATCCTGGTCTTCTTATTATCCCTCGCAGCGTTCCCAGCAAGCTCCAACACCTGAGCTCAGCATTCATCAGGTCGTTAGCCACAGAACGAAGGCAAATTTCCACAGGCCAAATAGCTCAGCATCTCACGCAAGTAAAAAAGAAGTAAAAGGTGATGATGATGATGAAGAAATCAAGCACATTTGAAACCCTAAAACAATGAGGGATAACGAAATGCAGAAGTACCTCAGCAGCGAGGTACTCGAGAACGGCGGAGAGATAGACGGGAGCCCCAGCGCCGACACGCTCCGCGTACTTTCCAGCCTTGAGAAAGCGAGCGATCCTCCCCACAGGGAACTGCAGCCCGGCCTTCTGCGACCTCGATACGGACTTTGCCGACTTGGGCTTGCCCCTCCCGCCCTTTCCTCCTCCTTCCTTAGAACTCATCCTCCTCCGTTTAAAGATCTAACACTTCAACGGCAGAGACTTCAAAAGCCCGAAAATTCCCGCTAGGCAAGCTTCGATTGATGGAAGACGAACAAAGCTCAGGGATTATATGCAGCGCGGAATCTCGACGCGATTGGCCGGTGGGGGGGTCCCGCGGATTGCCAACGTGGCATGTGCTTCCGCCTTCAGATTGATTTTTTTCGTGTTCGCGGGAAAAAATGGGGTGTGTTTCATTTTCGCACTTCCCGGGTCTTAAAACGATGTCGTTCGACAAAGTCAAGCCGGATGCTTCCTTGGGCCAGTCCGGTCCGGTCCCGGCCGGAGTTCCCGGGTTCTGCTCCCTGCTGGGCCCCCAGATGGAGGGCCCTGAGAAATCCAACAAGAGCTCTGTTTCGACATGAACTGTATTCGTGTCCATATCTTGGTTACGGATGGAATGGAATCATGGAGAAAATAAGGAAGAAAAGGGCACCAAGAGATGAGATCAGTTGGTAAGAACCAAGTACAAGACCTCTTAATTTTTATATTAAAGGTGTATTATATATGTATTTATCAAAAAATTGGTTAACCAATTAACTTAGTTATGACAAACTAGTTTCATATGTCTCCGAGTTGATATGCCAAAATGAACTGAACTGGCCCACAGTAGCTTTTACCACATTTATAAGACTCGAATCTTTTACCACCCGGATCGAAAGTCGAAACCCATGTTGGTGATTTAGCGGATACCGAATAAAATATGGCAGTGTACTGGCCCATAGAGATGGAAGTGCAGCAGGAAGATTTTGGTGGAGATCTTTGGCCCCGTTATTTTAGCTGACAGGAGTTGACCTCGGAAGTATAGAGTAATGCACTTGCACGTTCAATGGATGCAGAGATCAGAACTGAAGATTATTGGAGCATGAACAGACTTGAAGTTGTTGGATTTCACGGTCTTGTTTCCGCTTTTGCAGATACATCTGCCCACCAGTTGTCTTCCTCGATTATAAAAATATGTTTCCTGGTTTCTGCTAGGTTACCATAAAAATATGGTTTGTTGATTCCGTAACTTCTGTCTTCATTGACTACGCAATTACATATTCTTTCCCGTCTCGACTCTCGATAAATCGAGCCCCACTGTTCCCGCTCCCCCTGATCTTACTCGATGAGTTTTCCAGGAAAACTAATCTGTCCTGGCATCCCTTGATATGAAATGTTCATTTCGTCCCGGGCTGTGATTCATAACTTATTTGATGGAATCCGTGGCTTCTCTTTTGATGAATACGATCAAAGAGGGGACCTTCTGTCCTTCAGTTTCCAGCCTGCTGAACTTTTACGGGACGACTGATCGAAGTGCACGGATTGCACTGAGAGAAGGGATGTGAAAGGATTATTCGCATAACTTCTAAATGCTTACATTTCGGTTCTATGCACTCAGAAGCTCAAAAGCTGATGACAGATCCTTCATCACCCACCTAGAATTCAAACTGACAGAGAGAAAAAAAATGAAAATAAAAGCCAAACAAGTAGAATTTTCTCCTTCCAAAATAAAAAAAATGGGTAACCGCTCCATCTCTTGTTATCAGCTTCTTCACCCTTGATGTTCAAATGGAAGGCGGTCCACCAGCTGCCAAAATCTGCTGCTCCAGCTGCAATAAGCAAAACTCGGGTGAGATGAAGTTGGATGTCATCCAACTGAACATTTTTCAGAGTGACAAGTTTTGGACTATCTTCTGTTCTGACTGGAATCTCGTCATGTGTCCACTTACATTGAAGAGGGCCTCGAGCTTGCTCTTCACCAGAGCGTACTCGTGCTTTACTTGCTGCAGACATGTCAGGCACCTAGAAAACGAGCTCCGTTTGATGAGCAGCAGGAATATCGACCAGACTGGCCATATAGTACGATGATAGCTTGTAAATTCATAGTAAAGATTGTGTAGAAACTCACCCTTCAACATTCTTCTCATTGCAGTAGTTTCGGAAGACGATGCAGACTCGCTGAACTCGCTGTGCTCCAATGCTGCAATTGAAAAAGAGGACAACTCTTCTTCTTTACTAAGGCTGGAAGGCAACATAGAAACATGATCTGTGGAAGACTTGAGGCACATAGCTTTCCGAAGACAGGAAACAGTTTCCTGCAGATTCTCCTCCGGTTATAGAAAATATTTCCTTTATGTCACCGTTTTCCATAGAAACTTAACAGTGATCAACCGTCAGTGTATACCAAGGAAGATTAATATTTAGTTCTCTTATGTCGGTTTAGGAGAAATGGGAACCAGGTGGAAGAATTTGTTCATTTGCTGGCAATTTTTAGATAATCATGGGCAGAGTTACTGAAAATACCAAGGTGACAGTTTCAAAACCGAAGAGAGAGAGAACAGTCCTCTTCATAAATGATGTATGGAGAAAGTTCCTGCAAAACAAGTAAAAACACCTGGAGCTGCTGCCTTTGAGCTGGTGAACATGAGCGTCAACCTTCTTGAAATCAACATTTTGCTGATCCCTGCACGGAAAAAACAACCTTAACTGTCATCCAACCCCGACAGGAATGGATTCTTCTTCTTGTAAGAACAATCGAGGAGAGGATGAAAGATTGTTGAGAGCATCCTACAGAGCCTCAGCAAGTTCATTAAGGAGCCTCTCAGAGTCTTCGAAGAAGAGGGTGACGACTTCCACTACGAAGTTTGGGTTGTTCTCATCTTGCAGCTGCTGAAGCTGATTGAACTGCTCATCGAGAAACCCCTGACATGATACAGAATAAATTACAGAAGATTAAAAACGGAGAAGACAAGAAAAAACAGTACAACTACCAGAGGAAGACAACAGCTTTAGGATGTCTTACCTCACGGAAAAGCAGCTCCGTGAATGTAATCAGTTGTCTCTTGAGCTGAACTACATCCATCCTTCCAAGTTGTGTCTTGCTCGGGATCTTCTCTTTCATGAAAGGACCAGAGAAGACCCAGAAGAGGAAATGAGAGTCTGTTAGGAAGGGAATGTGATGTCTCTGAGGAGTTAATGTGATCAGAATCCAAAGACAGCAGAGAGCATATGAAGTCACTTCTCGTAGGACTGTTCCCTATTCTGTCCTTTTTCTAGCCCTTCTACTTTGCCAATCACTTTTACAGCAAAGCCAGTTGTTATTATTGATCATGGACACGAGCCTAAGTGAAAATGCACTTACTTGCAAATAAGAAAAGAAAACTTATAGAGTTTAAAGCATTAATATTATTCGTTGAAATTTTGTCTTCTCTTCCATAGTAGGTTCAGATTCATGTTAGATGATGTCATAAGCTCGGACTGACCTTTCTGTATTTGTCCATTGAAGATGGTAATATATTTTATTGGCTTATATTGTTTCTGTAAATAGGCAGTGGCACACTTCGAACTGTACCAATATGGCCCTCTTTCATTCTCCTTTCAGTGATAAGCTACTTGACCTGTCAGTAAGATTTCATCCAAAAATAAAATGACCTGACCCCATTAATTTTTTCATCTTCTGCATAGTTCTTGGACAATTTAACGTAGACCGTATGTTGGATGCAGGTTATGGCTTTGCCTTCATTGAAATACGATGAGATTGTACACAGTACATCTTGGGCAGCGTCTGTCTCTTTCTTGGGGTGGATGATGAATAGAGACATCAGAAACAACAAAAGCATTATAAAAGAAACAGATTTAACTTCCCTTTCTTGATTCACTCTCTGTGCCACAGCAATGAAACAGGAGTGGACTTGTAGCTGTTAAAAGCTCATTTCATTTTCAATGCCACCTACTCCCTCTCTCCCCTAGCCCTTCTGTCTTGTTTTACCCATTATCACATGCCCTTTGCACTTCCACTCTTTCATCATTTCCAAGATCCTCTATTGAAATTACTGCCAATTTCCTCTGTATGTCACTCTGTTTATGCCTGTGGTACTGCCAATGTTACTTGCTCAAATCGAACTATATATCTCAAAGATGTCAAGCTGAAACATCGATTTCACTACTCAGAACATATGTCAGCCATTCTTCCTGGACCATAGATCGAACCTCATGGAAATTTATGAAATGCTTCTTGGGTTGTAATCATGTTCTGCAGGACAAAAGGCTTCAATCGTTTATCAATCTTCAGCAAAAGCAAACATTAGTGGGGATGGTAAAGGAACTCCATAGAACGAGGAGGGACAAGCCACTTGTCACTAACTCAGGGCTTGATGTAGGGGACAGCATTTATCATCTACCCCCCACCTTTTCTTCCGCCCACGCCTGCGCACCCCCCCCCCTCCCCCTTTTTATCTTAACTGAAGATGCCGATGCTGCACTGAAATTAGTACTTGAAGGCCCAGGAACACAAGAAAATTCACACTTTTGCAGATTCTTTCTCCCACACAGAGGACGTTTCATTTCGCCATTAGAATGTTGACTGTTTTCTTTGCCCGTACTTTCAGAGTTTTAACATGGAACCAATGTAAACCACGCACTAAAACCAGCATAAGCAAACAGAGCATCTAGGTTTGATCGAATCATACATAGAAGGGTTTGAGAGAAAGCAAGACCGAGTCCTTCCTGCATAGTGCCCCGGAAGAGAGAAGTTAACATTATCTCGAATGAATTGAAATGTAGTGTCTGATGTGGATGAGTACTTGGATTCAGGATTTTGGCATTTACTAGGAGGCGTGGTAGGGGACCCCTCTTAAGATGCATTAAAGGACAAAGACCTAATTAGGTCCTCTTCGGGCCCCTGCTGACAACATGTTTCCATGATTCCATGACCATAGCCAGATGGGGTCTCTTTTCATAAGAAACCGACGAGAAGTGACTGAAAATCATGTCTTCAATGTATTTTATCAATGGAAAAACTCCATGACATCTTAATAGACCGATTATATTCAAACTCCAACAAGTTTCCTCAGTGCAGCAGCAGAAGATACACAGCTCGTAAAAACCATAGTAAATTTCAACAATAAAAATGAGTCAATCAATATCGATTCTCCCTTTCCTTTCTCTTGCTTTTTCATCAATTATGTTCTTGGTTTTTGTTAGTATGAAGGGCACCCTCAAGTTGTGGTCCAGGTAGAGACAGATTTGATGTTGGCTGAGGATAGCTGTCTTGGCAGGCCACATGAGTACAGGGGCGTGGAATGTGTCCTGATATCAAAAGGTGCAACTGGTGCGGGATGAGCTCAACAATGAAATTGTCGTCCCACTTACCTATGACGGCCTGGATTTGTGATTTCACATTTCCAAGCTGGGAGACTTTCATGGCCTGACCAAGTCAACACACAGGATAAGCTCGAAAGTAATGACTATTTGTAGAAATGAATGAGTTAACAAGGCACCCTGTAGAGGGTAACAATTTCAGTACTCCTCAACCAATGGACTCTTAGTTCATTCTCCTTAACTCGCATCTTTCTTCTATCCACTTTTCAACTCATAAGTTTTTTTGTTACAGCAAAAAAATAAGTCTCATGACCTCAAAGTAATGTAAGCCTAAGAAGCAATACTTTTCCATCTTTTAAGCTGTTTCCGTGGCTGGTTCTACATCAGGTCCACTAGGACCACTAACATATCCCAGAGCACTATTCTGTGGACACTTGGGAGTTTTTCTCAGTAACAGTCTAAATGAGAGGAGTTAGCTACAAGTCCCCCTAGGAGCAGATTAGCTCATGTCGCCACGGACGGGACTCCTGGGCATCCAAGACGAACTAATCCAGAGATTTCAAGACAACACTAACAACCTGAGTTGATCCCTGCAGGTTTAGATCAAGAAGGCAAACTCAGTGCAAGCAAATGCCACGGTCAATAGTCTCAATTGGATGCTTCTTGTTTGCACATGACTTACAAATACTATACAAAATTTTGCACTCTAGGGAACTACCAGGTGGCTAACAGGAAGAGCTTGAAAGCTCTGGGTCAAGAACCCAAAGCTACTTCCCTGTGCCTTCTGAGATCACTCAAGTATCTTGTCGAGTTGTATTCTTGTGCGTCCAAGAGCTCATCGGAATATGTTCTCTGAATGGACCTCCTTTGGCATTCCTCTGTATCCTCTGCAGCAGGATTGTCTCCTTTCAGCAACACAACAACCTGCAGACATTTTTGTTATTTAAGGCAGTTCTGTCCCAAACACGATATTTTCTCTAATAGCAATGAAGTTGCCCAAAATGATCTTGACTTTGATGCAAAGTTTGCATCTTGTGATGTCTATGGAAGTTTCATGAATAGCAATTGCAGAAGTATCACTTTCCTGATTCATTCGAGGCCGTAAAATGGGAGATTGCTCTATGCATAAAGAAGCAGTCATTATGACCCGATCCATCTCCTCCAGATTGTACTCGCTGTCCAATGAAGGGTCGATCAGGTCTCTCACTGCATTCTCATCAAGCAAGGGTTTCGCCTACAAGAAAGAAGGATAACAACATCAAATTCCCAATCAGTTGAAATCTACTAATGCATTCAATATTGACTATCAAAGTAACATATTATTAATCTGCTCACTGAACCAATTACAAGACTCATATTTTAGGAGGCTACACTCAACAAAAAACAACAAAACCGATTAACTAACACTCTAGTAATCTGCAAAAAAGATATGAAGCACTATCAAAAAATAGCCATTTCAGTATTCAGAAGTGTAGGAAAATGATTCTTGTTAGAAGGAACTGGAAGAATTTACCCAGAGGACTACGCTTCTCTGCTCATGATCCAGTGCCTGCCGCCCAGTGATGAGTTCCAGAAGTAGAACCCCAAAAGCATATACATCGGTCTTCTCATCGACTATCCCGTGCATAAAGTATTCAGGGGCAAAATAGCTGCCACCAAATAAAGTAGCATAAAAGATAACTGCTTGTCATCATACGTATAACAGAAAAGAAAAAGAGAAACAGAGTTGCCAACAAACCCAAATGTTCCCTCAAATTTTGATACGTTATAGTGACTCCACTGTTTTGGAAGCCATTTGGCAAGCCCAAAATCACAGATCTGCATCAAAATCAACAATCAACAACCAAGAAGCTAACAACTAAGGATATTCAGAAATATCTGCCTCCTCAGAACTGAACGTCACATAGTGATAAATTGCAATTAGCTATGCCATGGAAGCAACTAGATGGTGAGAGCCAAGCCAGTAACTAAGCAAGATTGCTCTCAGTTAATAGGTTGAAAATGCCCCAAGTTCTCACCAAATGACACATTAATTGTGCCGATTCTTACCTAGAACTGCTTATTAGAGGGTACTCTTCTCAACTATATAACCTATTATTTTCAAGCAGTCAGTAAAGGAACACAGCATCTTGAGGCATATCTCAGTAAGCTGGAAGTATCATAAATTCTGGTGCCTTCTAGAGAACTATTTACTACTTACATACAATATTCTGGCTCAATAAGTAACAGGGGTTTACATCCAGCAGCATCAACAATAAAAGGAAGAAAATGAGATTTTGAAATGTGCTATCCAAGCAAGACTAAAAAAAAAACCTGCCTAAACTTATGATTGATTGCATCGAAGTCTAGGTCAGCAGAGTGGAATGCATCTTCACAAGTATAGATGAGGGCCAAAAAAGGAAAAGATAAAATGATAGTTGAGTTCAATAAAGCAAATTTCCTTTCGAGAAGAAGGTAAATACAAATTGGGCAAAGTGACAGGAAAATCTTGGTCACAGATATCTCTGTGCCCCACCCCATTCACCACACCACACCCAACACACCCCCACCACAACACCACCCCCCACAGCCACCCTCCCTGAATTTGGCCTAAAATAGATATACCTGAGGCTCGAAATCCTCTGTGAGGAGGATGTTATCAGCCTTGATATCTCTATGAATTATTCGTTTTTGACAACTTTCATGAAGGTACACCAGGCCGTTAGCTGTTCCCAGAGCAATCTTATAACGTTTGGACCAATCTAGCTTGACCTTCAACCCTGTGGAGCAACAGTTACACCAATGGGAGACAGTTACCAGTGCGAAATGTACGGGAATCAAGGAATGGCAAGCATATAGTTAGGTATTACTAATTACAAACCATGAAGAATGGACCCTAAACTTCCTAAAGGAGATAACTGAAAGACTAGATGCATTCCCCCTTCGACTCCACAGCCAATTAATTTTGCAGCATTTGGGTGATTGACATGGGCTATGATCCCAAGCTCAGAGAGAAAGCTCGCTGTCCTCTCATCAGCAGACCCCTTTGTTAGTCTCTTTACAGCCACGTGCTGGCCATTTTGCAGGCAACCTTTATATACGTTTGCATAGCCACCTTTCCCAATTAAGTTATCTACAAAATATAACCACTCTTTAATGGTAGAATGATCTTGCACCATCGATTGTTTTTCTCTACTTATTACGAGAATTAGTGCTCCAAAGAGACTAAACCAAATAAAGAAATACATTGATGTTCATATATACAAGTCGTTTCTTGTTCATATATACAAGATTTTAAATATTTCTCATCATACTGAAAAACATGAGAAAACAATAATAAGGGTAAGTTATTGCGCTCTGCAATGTATTCCTATTATAAGATGTTTTACAAAGCGCAATTTCCTAGTTTTCTCTCTAGTTAGAAGGAAAATTTTTTTTATAAAAAGATCATTTCTTCGACTTCCTAAAACCCAAACAGGCAAAGGAAATAAACCCACAAATGTAAGGTAACAGATATATGATGCTCATATCATCATAAATACAGAATGAACATAAAGCTGAACTTTAGCTTAGAAATCATGCCTAAATTGTCCTAATAGTTCCTGCATCATTTCTCTAGAAACCAAAGTATTAAAGGCAGTTAAAGTACTAGGAGCAGCTGAATTCTCTAAAAATATACCGGGGCTAAAGTTGTTGGTGGCAGAAGCTAGATCAGACAAGCTGAAATGCTCTAAAGTGGACTTAAAATCATAAATCTCACTCAGTACAGGAGGAATTTCCTTTTTTTCACTTCGGCTCTTTCTCTTGGACATCTTTGATATAGTGAGAGGATTGAAGGAGGCTAAGTGCTTGATCGATCTTCCCTTCCACATCTTAAATAACTTGCCCCATTGTGAAAGTTTTTTTGAGCCCGTGCAGTTTACAGGCCTGGATTCTTCATTGTTCTGCATAGGGGAAGGCGTGTCCGACCCAGAGCAGCTCATGCAGGCTTCTAATACTCCTCTAGGTGATGCCCCATCACTTTTCTCCTTTTCCATGTCAAGAGTTCTCAAGTCTGGGAAAAATAAATGCTTGAAGAATAATCTCTTAATATAGATGATGAAAAAAAGGAATAAGGTAGCTTGCCTTGAGCTGAGCAAGATGCAGAGAGGAGAGCTAATCGGTTTCTTTGCTTTCCTGGGCCAACCAGTATCTTGACAGGGACTTTACAGTACTCCTCATCATGTTCCCTGAATAAAGAATGATTTCCAGTTCAAAGTTCGAAGTTAGAGAAAAATTGCAGTCCTGAAGATTCATAGTAGCTCAGAATCTCCAATTTGTGCAGTAGGCATGAACTACCTGATGCAATTGTGAACCATTTCAAGTGAACAAGGACTAAGTTAAAAACAACTGACCAAAGCTCATAACTTACTCACGAAGGAAGACCAAATGACAGGGACCTTCATAGGTGTAGGGAAAACAGACAGGAAAAGAAACAATTTACTGAGAAAAAAAGGAAAAGAAACACAATGTCAGACCCTCAATGTGGCCTAATAGAATGAGTATGATTCAATAACATGCTACTATGCTTATCTTCCTGGAAAGAAAATGAAAAGATCCAAACTGTAGAGCATCATCCACGAGTGAGTTTAGTAAAATTGCTTTAGGTGAAACAGCTAGTAAAATTGCTTTAGTAAGGCTTCAAGGGCAAGAAAACCAACACGAAACAGCTAGTCAGTACAACACCAATGGCTGCACTTCAGAGATTTTCAAGTCCCTCTCCAGCTTTTA
The DNA here is from genome assembly GCA_900174645.1 of Sonneratia alba. Taxonomy (NCBI): domain Eukaryota; kingdom Viridiplantae; phylum Streptophyta; class Magnoliopsida; order Myrtales; family Lythraceae; genus Sonneratia; species Sonneratia alba. Next base: position 1,141,245 of record FWPY01000034.1, on the reverse strand, counting down.
TCAGTCAATTTTTTACGCCAAAAGGCTTCAATGAAGATAAGAAGGGGAGGGGTTGATAACAAGCAGACCGCTATGATGTCCATAACGTGGATTGGTGCCCCAGCTAAGACGTACGAGGCTATCCTCTCTGAAACTCAATTCTACGCAATAAGCTTCAAGTATAACAAAAGATCAAGCCTTGATCAGCACCAACAATCTTTAGAACATGTACATAAGCCATCTCCGTTCGCATGCTTCACGATCAAACAATCCCCACGAGAGATAAACAGGATCCACAAGCCGAAACTACATACATAATAACCACAAAAGCTCCAAGCTTTGGCGAGGTTTAAGCGATTTATCTAAGGAAGAAAGCCATACCCGAAAGAGAGAACATGGAGGTGAAGCCCGGCGTAATACGGAATAGAAAAACCAGAAACCATTTTCATTTTAACATCCGCTATGAACATTCTAAACACACTCCCTCTGCTTATCTCTCTCTCCTTCTGTGAGAAGACAAGGAATAACAAAAGGGACGAGAAAATCGGTCAAATAGAAAGAGTAGCAGTGGTTTACCAGAGAGGAGCTAGCAATGTGGGGGACTTCGCTTCCAAAATAGACAGGCATGGGTAGAAGGGAAGCGAGAGACAGGGAGTTCCACTCTCTTGCCGCTTGGAGCTATTGTTTCGGAGGATTGTGATCCACGGCCACCACTGCCATTAGACGGTCACCCTCTCTCACACGCACACAAGGGGACAGAGCCTCTATGTGTGCTTTATTTCAATTGGTTCTCCTCCCTTTTCCCTTTCCTTCACTGCATCACGTTGCATTTTTTTGATGGTGCAGTGAGAATGAGCTAAGCTTGCCCGGAAGAATAGGTCGAGGGAGCAGGGGCCCTCGTGGGATGTTGACACGTGGACACCTCTGTCTGCCCCGCAAACACTTGCTCTCACCGTCTCTAACTCTGTTCCGCCCCAACATAGCCGTTTCTTTATCCACCGGAAAAGTGAGAATTAGTCGGCGCATCCCCATAACATAAGCACATGAAGAGATTTCCTTCCTCTCACTCCTCAACGTCCAGTCTATGTGTAAGAGTTACGACATCAAAGAAATGTTTAAGATTATTAACACCAACTGTCCATGCCTGTTGGACCTGAAGAAACCTATCAACTCCTCGGTGCGTTTCAGAAATCATCGTAGTCTCTGTTTGACTGCTACCCTTCCCAGATGGTAATTAATCAGTTTAATCTTTCTCCATGGTAGCTGTTACAATTCAGATTTCACACCCACCCCCATCCCCCTCAACCCGTATTATCACCTTTGATTTTATTTTTTTTTGTGGAAGAAAAATCAAAAGGTGGAAGAAGGGCTGCTCATCATTTGTCTTTTACCTTCGAAGACATGACTGCTTGCAGCATTAAATTCTTTGGACCAGACATGAATTGTGTTTCATCCGTAGGAACAAGCTCTGTTGCACATGCATGCCCGACGCTACTCTTCCATCCCTTTCAAGACCAGCTGGTCCTTCATCTTCCCTACTGGTAAAATAATTTGGTCCCAACAGAACAATTTCGATCATCTCACAATGACAGCCTGCGAAGCTCTGATACCATTAAATCAACACCATTGTGATGAGCGGAGACTCTAAGCTGAATCATGAAATAAGATCACAAGAGAAAATCTGCGCTTATCTTTCACCATTGTCATCCACACATTGGCTTCCGACATTTGCCAAAGACAGTGACATGCATTTAATTAATTTTCAAGACACGACCGTCCAAGAACATAAACATTTTCCCTCCCGGTTACGTTGTCGAAAAATCTTCAAAAAACCCAAAAAAGAGAAAATCTAAAGAAAAAAAAGGGTAAGGGAGATCACATATTTCTTTCTGCAGTCAGCTTCATTACTTGCATTAATTCCCGAACACTGCGGTGGTTGGCATTCCCAGCAAGCCACCGTTTAATATCGACCTTTTCACTAATTATAATAATTAAAAAATTATAAATTTAATTAATATACTCTATTTCTCTCTTCTTCTACTTTTTATCCATTTCTAAGTTTATCAAACTATTATATAATTGAAAAAATTGATTCAAAATAGAATTTCTTAATAACTTTCCGTTCATAAGATGGATCAAAATAAAAATCTTTCCCCGTGATTACGCTGCCACATCTTCTTTGCATTAGTGGGGGAATTAACTGAGGCACTTAGTGGCAAACACAAGTTACTTAGTACACTCAATTAGTGGCTTGCCCGGAATTCCTTGAATCCTGCCGTCCTTACCGATTTTCTATTGTGAGTTGGTGGATTTTCCTTTTTTTTTTCTCTTTTTAGTATGGCCAAGAATAATGAACGACCACTGGATTTTTTTTTCCCTATAGTAATTTACCGATGGACAGGTCCGACGCTGCTATCATGCAGTAATGCGTGTATTGTGCTGACTTCCACAAAGTATTATACTCTCCAATTGCAATCATATGCTTGGTTGCATAGCCCAAACCCCTAAATCTGAAGAGAAATTGTCACTGTGATGAGTGGAAGGAAAAAAAAAATCTGAAGATTACAATTGCGGCACGCCTCTGGCGGTCCGTCCATTTCACAGCTTATCGAGGTAGACGAGACTCCGGAAATTCTCGATGGTACGTAATGCACGGAAATTCACCATTTATCGTATTGCAAGTCCAATTAGTCAAAGGGTCGCAGGGATAGAGTCATATACAACTTGCTGGACTGGTATCGATATCGTGCGTAGCTCATCGGATCGGCATTTATTCCCAGCCTATTCGGGTCTCCGACAAAGGGATCGATAGGGATATGGAGCTGTTGCTCTCTCATTTATGAAACAGGAGTGGCCCATGAGCGAGCGTAGCCATACATGTCCATCGACGGTGACTGCATATTTCCATTAGAAAGCTCGGAAAACTTACCCATGGCAACCCATGTGCGCACTCCGGATGTCGCTTCCAGTGGTACGACCAGCCCACGAGCTTTCTAGTTCTACATGTCCCGGACTCAGGCTTAGGAAAGTACGAGAATTTGCTGCCGACAGACGATGATCATGATTAGCTTTGGAGGTATCCCAGGACCGATGTGACTGAAATACGACCGTGCTGCCACGGGTGCTAGTTTTGATCATCAGCTGTGGATTATGGCCCAAATGAAAGTATCTCCATGTGATATGTGGCGAGAAGAATGATCCTGATGGAACAATCAAGAATTTTCAATTTGACGACCATCAGTAAATGAATGTAGACCGTCGAGTACAAATTTGTCAGATTGATGGATTTTTCTTATTCTGGACGTATGGATAATGGGATGGGGCACAATTCGGCCGGTGAGACATGCACTGCATGGCGAGCGTGCTCGGCCAGACTTATCAATTTGGGCGGACACAAAGAGTTTGGCCCATGCAAACGCGGCCCAGCATCTTTGACTGTCCTGAAAATTCTGACCCGACCTAGGTCAAACAAAATCATTATTTTTAAAATATAAATTTAAATAATTTTATATTATATGATTAATTGATTAATCAAAATAATTATTTGCATATAATTCTTTAATTTAAAAAAATTCTCATACTTTTTCTTTTTTTTACTATAAAACATGATTTTCGTGCTTATGGCCGGCATGATTTTTCCGGGTCATGCCAATTTTTAATAGCTCTATGCTTGGCTCCTTCCATTGAAAAGCCTCGCTCGAGCTCAAGGGTCCTTGAATCAAAACTGTGGCCGCATCCAACTGCTCTGACCCGTAGCTCAACTTGCTTGCGGCCCTTGGACTTTACACTGTGGAGTCTGAAAAAGGTCTATTCTTCCACGGCTGACATTATAAGAGTTTTGGTCATACATCTCCCTAATTGAGCTGGCAAATCTCTGATTGACTCTGGAAGAGAAACACTGCAGTGTGGGTGAATTGCGACAATGCTGTGTCAAATGGAATCCTTCAGAGCCTCTTGGTAGAAGCCGACGGGACAGGACTGCTCTTGTGTAAGAGACCTGACGACGAAAGTAAAGCCACCTTCTCCCGCAACCTCAGCTCAAGCTCAACAATTTCAATTGGATTCAGTACTTAACCTGGCCGAGGGAATGCTAACATGTCTGTTCAGCCATTGTCAAGCTGATCCGAAAACGTTGGAAACATAAGAGAAAAGGCAGACATAATGAGTTCAGTTTTCAATGGTATTTATTTGTTGAATCGTGCCATACGATACCATAATTACATATCTCATGTATCTGCATTTAAATTCTTGAATGTCACAGAGGATAATTGTATTTGATCTGATGCAGAAAGGAGCCTCTACGGTCATCTATTTCATTTGTGCTCAGGGCAGCTCCTGAGATTATTCATGCATAGGTGGATCACCCTCAGGACAGCACGTGGGCTGGCCTACCCACACCGGGGGGCTCAACCTGTGATCATCCACTGGGACGTAAATGCGAGCAGCATACTCTTGAACGAGGCCTTCGAGCTCAAACTGGTTGCTTTGGGCTCACCAAGTTCACCCCCTGTGGAATAATCACCCAAATCCTCGACAAGGAGAAGACGCAGCTTGTCGACCAAGTCCAAACAAGACCGCTGGACATGAACCCTAATGAAACTATAGGCTTAACATGAAAAATCTGCCATGAATCCCATGCTTGGTCTCTCCCTTTGACGTCAGAAAATTAGACCTGGCAAAATTCGGCACGGCCCAATAGCCCGGAACGGGCCCGGCACGATAACACCGTGCTGGCCCAGTGCTTATCGTGCCGTGCCGGAACGGCCCGATAATTTATTGTGCGTGCTGGGCCCGATGGTCCCCGGGCCGTGCCGGCACGATAGCCCGATTAGGGATTTTTTTAAAAAATTAATAAATTATTAGATATTATTGAAGGATAAAAAAAATTATTTGTGAGCTCACTTGTAGTTGCAAATAAATTACGATCAAACGAGATTTTATCGGGTTATTGGGCCGTGCCAGGGCCGCCCCTGTATTTTATCGGGCCGTGCCGGCACGGCACGAATCTTAAAGGGCCGTGCTTGGACCAGCCCTTATCGTGCCGTGCCGGAACGGCCCGATAAGACCGGGCCGGCACGATTTGCCACCCATACAGAAAATGATGTGAATAGACAACCGATGCAATATTTCAACTGTATGTGTTCTCTGTTATAACAGCCACAAGAATTGATATGTTTGACTCTCTTAGAATAATATGTCGCTCCCTGTTAGAATCATTACTGACAAGTCCACATGATCTCATCAGAGGTTGACCTGGTACATGTGGTCTAGCCTTTTAACATGCAAGAACTTGATCGCCAGCTCCCTGTATGTATACATCTGTACCCGAATTCATTCGCTGATTTTTTTCCCCTTTTGTTGTAGATATTTCCCGTAAATGTGAAAGCTCAAGTGAAGCATCGTGAACTTGATAAGCTGGGTGAGTTCCTGGGTTGGGTCATACACCTTCAGTGCTTTCTTCAGGTAGAGCTCAGCAGCTGAATAGTCCACCTCCTTTCTGTTTTCTATCGGGTGTCCAAATTTGGGCTTATATAAATGACCAGTCAGGTCCCTTCAGGCGTGTTCATTTGTCTGCTTGCTTGGAGACACTTTTTGTTGCGAAGATGGTACGGGAAACAGAGGGGCAGAACTGGAAGGAATACAAGCTTTGATGAACCGAAGTTCTCAGGAGGCATACTGTGGATGGCCCCGCAAGATTTACTGCAGTGGTATTCCATAAGAATAGAATGTGTTTCAACTATATTGCAGGAACATTCGTACATATTCTTGTCTCACTCACTGCATATGGAGAAGATCGACAAGTACTTCCGCCAATATGTGAAGGGTCCACTGGAAATAATCTCCTGTTGACAAGTCGACTTTGCTAAGATGGAAAAGGATAAGAAAAGAACTTGTTTTTAAGGCGCGTTTGGATAAAGCATGAACAAAGGGCAGAACGAGAGACAAACTTGAGATTGACCTTGATCTTTATCGTGGTTAGGCAACAAGGTCACTGGTTTTATTTGGGCCATTTCTGGCGCATTTGCATTTATCATGTGCAAAAATCTGATCAAATGATTTTGAGTAAAAGGCACCAGCAAGATCATTCTGTCCTATATCGAACATATAAAGCCCCTTTGTGAGGTGATCTTCCGAGGGAAGATACTTCTCAAATTTCTTTCCTGCCCAAGAGCAAAGATAAAAGAAAACATGTCGCCGTTTATCTTCCAAAGTCCAACTGACCTATCTTAAAGGCACAGAGCATCACACCAGAAAAATAGTGCCTTCAGTGAGCAATTCGATGACCCGAGCTTTGAAGATTGACTTGAACTCTGAAGGAGAAAGGGTTAACCGAATTTGCAGTTGCTGCAAGGACAGTTGATCCAGCTGTTTTTGAAAAACAGTCGCCCCGATCGAGTCCAAATAGGCATTCAAGAAAGGCAGATCCACTGCATCCACTGAAAAAAAAAACATCTTATCTCATAAGCTTTCTCGAAAATGAAGATAAACAATCTTGTACAGGGGGAATAGTCGATAATCTAGTTCAAAAGAAACAGAGGAATAAGGTACAAAACTGCATGAACATCATCATGAAGCGGCCAGCTATTAAAGTTCCAATTATGGTTCTGATGGGAACGGTGAAAGGAGTACTGAGAAAGTCGATAATAAGACGCCCATCACAGTATCACCCAGATGGGATACCGAAATAGCTCTGTCGATTAGGTGGATTGAGGCTTTCCATCCCAGCAGCAATTAGATTGCCCGTGTCAAAATTGGAATTGCCAAAGTCGGAAACAATGGGGAATTGAATTCTACAGAAGCAGCGGTGATTGAACAGACTGAAAGCAAGGTGAAACTGTGGAGGAGGAGGAGGAGGAGGAGAAGGCAAGTCTTGCTGTGAGCCATCATTGCTCAGCTAGAGGATTGTAGCTTTCACTTAATAATGTTAGTTACCAACGGCAAACGACTCATTGTTCTTTTTTCTGAACAACAGCACAAATAACAATGTTCAGTGGGCCTTATTTTACGTGTGACAAGCTAGTTTTGCTTCCGAGGAGGGAAAGCTGGAAGTGGGATGAAAAGCAGCATTCTTGGTGCACCCTCTGAAAAACCAGAAGTCTGTCCATTGGGTACCTGGATTCCCTCTGCAACATGTAATCCGATCAAAAAAGGCTTGAATTTTTATGCGCATATGAGCATATGCTTTTTCAAGCAAAGCTGGCCTTTTTACTAAGATAGTTGACAGTAAGGGGCGATAACAGAATTTCTCTGATGATTCTTGAAGTAAGCTTGCCTGTTGGGCGGCCCAAGTGGACCCCGATGCCCACCACAAGGTTTCCAGCATTGAAGTTCGAGGGGCCAAAGTTGAAAACAGATGGGAGGTTGAAGTCCAATGGCACCTGCAACTGGCAGGCAGTGTTGAGCACATTGAAACTAAAGTGAGGAGCAGAAGGTTGCGACTTTCTGCAGCCATTGCTGATTAGAGAGAGCTACAGGGCTTGAAAGTGAATAGATTATAGTCCAAGAGAGAGTGATTCTGCAATTACCTGCTGCTAGAAAAACATGCCATTATCTCGACATTTTGATGCCTCAGGAAAATTTTAAAGGAAACTCCTATCTATCCAATAGGAATCTGCAATAATTTTTCTCCCCTTTCATGTAGCAGCAAATATTTCATAAATCCACGGAATGATGCTTCTGTTGATCGGATAACCCGGCAAATGGAGATCAGGTAATGCAGATAATGATGGGAAGCTTCAAGGATTGAAAAGCAACCTAATGGGAGGCTGGAAGGACATGCAGTTGCTAGCAATGGTAGCATAAAAAAAATTTTAAGGGCACGCGACAGCTGAAATGAGATTATGAGAGGAACTGTTCTCACAGTTTTCCCCCATATCAAGCAAATATTGTCCCACAGTGAGATATTGGAATAATATTCAATAATTAAAAAATTAAGGTGTCTATTTATAATGTGATAAATTTGAAATAAAGCATCTCAAAATTCCACTTGAACCATTAAAAATTCAAGAGCTAATATTAATATACAGCAAATATTTAGTTAAAATTATACAATAATAAAAAAACCGTAAAAATATTTCATAATATTTTTTTTGCATTAATAACCTAAAATGGCACCAACTTTATGATATCTTTTAATTTTTACACTAACCTTTTTTTTGTTAATTTAAAAGAGTTTAAATTTTATAAATTCCATTATAATAATAACAAATTAAAAATATTCGGAAAATGTATTGATATTGAAATTCGAGTGCCAAGATTCAAAATTAAAAATTCGAATAAATAATAATAATAATTTTCAATTCTAGCTTTCAAAATCAGACTACATAGAATTATAAATTCTCCGAAGACCCTACATGTCTGTAAACCGTCTCTGTTTACGCGACAGCTGAAGAGCTTTTACCAGCAGGTTTGATTAAACCTGAGCTCAGTGTCTCTGATGGCGGGTGGCGACGAACGGTTCCCTCCTCTCTCCGGTCTCCACTTGGCTTCCGCCTTTCTTGCCATGGAACCCGCGGACACTGTACTGGCATACGCCAGGTAGATGAACTTCCTGTCCTTGCTTACCATCAAATTTTCTTAATCGATCCTCGGGATCCATTTGGGTAGTGTTGACTTTGCGCTTTCGTGCTGTTTGCTTAAATGGTCAAAACTCAGATTATGTGGTGGAGGTTCGATCACGGAGAGCGTCCAAAGGTTCATCTGGGATCACTGCCTGAGGGAAGCTGTATGGACCATACGCACTGATTACCCGTTATTCCCTTTCTTCATTCCGTTTCGTGTCCTGCAATATGCTATTTGTATGCTTTTCATCATGATTATTTACTCTATTGAATGCGCATCCGTTCATTCTTGAACGGGCGACCGTCTCTGTATTTGAGCCTCGTCCTGCTGAAATGCTGATTTGGCCCTTTTTTTTACCTTGGGTAAAATGATTCGGTGATCTAGAGAGATAAAAATTTTCTATATTTTTTTTCCTGAACAGCTATATGGTTCAACTGTTCATAACCGCTACCACTGCAATGTTCTGGGTTTCCATGATTCTTGGTTTTTTAGACTTCCTTAATTGATTGGCATTGGGTCCTTTGAAACTTCGCAAGTGTGTTTATTTTTAGTTTCTTTATGCATTAAACTGATTTGGAGCCTGAAGTCACTATTCTTGATTCGAGGACCTCTCTGATGCTATCTATGATCTTTGTAACTGTCAGATTTTAATCATGTTGAATCTCAATATTCAAGTAGTTGAGTGGTTAACACGGCCATATCCAGGCTGTTCTATTATTATATCATCGTATTTTTATGGAAACTTAAATTTTGTAATTGTTGCAGATTGGAAAATCCCATGCCCCCTACTTGAGGAACTTCCTAAAGAAGCTTATAAGTGAGACCGAGTCTAACCGTGGAGGTGTCTTGGATGAATTTTATGAGCTGTTGACTAATTATCTTACTTCTTCAAATGTAAGGTTAATCATGGGTAGCCTAAAGCATACTTAGCAGCGAGTCTTTCTTTTGTTTCTAATATCCTTGATATTATGAAATTATTTAGGATGGAATCTTTGTTTGCCAGGAAGCTAATTCAGTCAATGGAAATGTGAGGGCTTTGAAGTGTATTTCTTTTCTCTTTCCAGAAGGTAGTGATATTTGATTTCTCTAGTTTGATCCCTTTCTTTTTTTTTTTTTTTTTTTGGATTGAGATTATATACTTTAGATTCATCCACGAACATTGCGTTGTATGTAGGTTTTGATGAGCTCCAGAGCTGTTCAGTGGCTAATAAACTGGTGGTTTCTCTGTATTGTTCTCTCAACATGCTTGAAGGAGACACAGGGTACACTTCCATTTCTATTTGCTATGTTGTAGCAGATAAGTTGATTTTGGTACTTTAGTTTGAGAAAGCAATACCTTTGAAAGCATGATTTAAATATCCCATTGAGATGGAAGTTTGAGGTTAATTAGACATTTATGCAATTCAGGATATGGATGCGTTCTATAGTTATCTCTTTCTGTCTAACTTATCCTTATTCAGGTGCTCAATATGGCCCTCCAGTCTGTTTTTGGCAGAATATATACTTTCTTATCCACATATATTTTCGAAGAAATCATGCTTTGAGGTATGATATATATGTTCACATGCTTGTTCATTTCAAACTAGAGTGATCGAATAAACGTTAAAGTCGGGAATATGATTCTTTGTATTACTTCATTCAAGTTTATAAACTTCCGTGAGGCCGTTTTAGGACATGACAGAGTAGGTTACAACTAAGCACACATGATATGAATTTCTACAATGTTCTATTCTTGCCCTTAGTACACATGTCAACAGCTGTTTGTTACATATTGGTAAATGTAAACATTCACAATGATTCCAGTTCAAGTAGTTAGCATTTTGAATGGGTTGGAAATGTGTTAATCAGATCATCTCTGTAAAATTCAGGAAAAATTGCTCTGATTAATTCAGTTGGATGGACATTTTTTATGACTCAACACGGCATCCAAGATGACAACTTAAATTTACCCTTGGTTCACTGCTTGTTTCTCCAGCTTGGCTCAGGGGTTGGTTTGGTAGGCATCTGTCTAGCTCACGTCAAAGCAAACAAGGTAAGCTATTAAGAAATGCATCTTTCTGGAAAATAAAAATTTTGATATGCTTCTTTGTCTCTTCAGATTTATATCCAATGGCATATGTTCCTCTCTACAATATGTTTACATCAGATTCTTCCTGGCTATATTCTATACATGCAATGCATGAGTTTAGAACTTACTGAAGTCTCTCAATCTGCTGCAGGTGATATTAAGTGATGGGGACCTGTCTACTTTGGCTAACATGAAGCTTAATCTGAGCTTGAATCACTTGAGCCTTGATGATGATCATGAACCTGAACCTCTCAAGTCTCAAAGCTCGGTGAGCATTTGGTTCTCTCGCATTGTTTAATTCTTACCACCTCAATATGTCACCAAGAAAAATCTGATCTTGAAGTTAATGTTATATTGACACTGTCATTATCACAGCTGGTATCCGGGCAGGAAACACCTACTAATAAGGTTGGCGGATATTTCAGGTAAAATGTTTACACCTGCCTTGGGAATCCGCAGCTGAAACTGAGCTCCTTGCCTTCAACCCCGACATCATGTAAGAAAATGATGACTTATGTTCCCTTCCCTTCTAATGGAGTCATTTGCATTTGTTAGCGGATAAGGATCTGAGCCCTCTCCTGTTCTAATGTTCCTCTACAGCTTAGGCGCTGATATTATATACAACCCATCATGTCTTCCAGATCTGGTCCGTGTACTATCCACTCTTCTCCACCAGGAGAAGCTGCCTTCCCACCGTGAGGACATGAGCTGTCCTAGGAAGCACCCTGTGGCTTATATCACCTTGGTAATTAGAAATGCTGAGACCTTTGATCGGTTTTTGGGTTTAGTGGAGGAGGCAAGTCTTGCAATGAAGGACCTTACACAGACTTGCCAGCCCTTTAACTTGCTCCCTTACATGCAATCTTACGACCGATCAACCATACAATTCTTTATGCTCTCAGCAAAGTGAACTGGCTCCCGAGCTTCCTAAAGTAGTCTTGAACTTGTTGGATCTCTGCAAACTGGAATTGTTTCTAGTGATGTTTCTGCTGCAAATTTTTCTATGCTGTGGAATCAGCTGTCCAGGGGACAGATGTCAAACTAGTTTCACCAACCCTATGAGCACCAATAGTTTCTTCTTTTTCCACACTACCATATTCACTATTTGATGTACAAGAGTCAACCAGATTTGATCTAAAGGAGATGTGTGGGCTCATATCAGGAACAGTTTCTTACATATTCACAATGAGTGAGCGATATTCACTTGATGGTTAATCCTCATTTCAAGATAATCTTCGATAACTATTTGCTTTTTCAAGAGTGACTTCATCAGACATCTCTTCTGCATGAACAGAACAACAATAGTTTGTTCGATTGGAGAAAGGCCATGTCTCCACTTATGTATATCATAGATTTCCAACTTTTCTTGACTTTCGCTGCTCTTCAATAGATTTTCTATATTGGTCTACATATTTGTACATGTATATGTATATGTGCGCATTCAAAAGGAAGTTCTATTGCAAAAAAAAAAAAACCTGGTAATTGAATCTAATATAATTGTTTCCTTCTATGATATTATGCATGCATTTTAATATTTTTTTCTTCGATAAATAAGATTTAGTAAAATAATATCATCATTATTCTAATAACTAAAAAAATTATAAATTTAATTATAATGATAAAATTTTTTGTATCCCTTCCCCTTTCTCTTCTCTGATTTCATTTTAGAAATATGACGCAATTAAAAAAAAAAAAGTTCTTTCTTCATGTAAGACACAAGACAACCCCACTTTATGTTTTTCTCTTTTTGTAACATTTATTATATTGTGTAGGTAGCTAGGGTTTTCTTTTCCCCTGTGAATCTTGTCTTGTCGGAGAGCTTTTCGGTGTCCCTTCGGAGAAAAAGCAAAGCCACTACAGTCGAGATACATGCAACAGAGAGGAAAGGAAAGTGATCGCCAATCGAAGGCGGAACCTCCCTGGCCCTGTCGTTTTACCAGCCCCGCAAATGAATTTTCGATTGAGCGGACAAAAATATAACTGATGAAACGGCAGGTTCGGTTCACAACCTTATAATTCTTGATAGTTTCTCGAAAGTGGGGTAGGGGAAATGCGGGGGCAAAACAGTCTCTCCCGATAATGTTCGACAGAGCGTTGCTGTCCCGCTTGATCATTGATCATCAGGCTCCCTTCTTCAATCAGTTCTTCCTAACGTTTTGCGCTCTTTGCGAGGAGAAGCAACCAAATGGATGTCATCTGGTAACCCCGTGGATTCGAGGGCGGGCACGGTGTCTGGCAATTCTCCCGAAAATCAAAGGGGAAACACGACGGGGAAAGTGCAAATAATGAAGACCCTCCTGTAATGGCACCGGTGCTGAGATACTTACTATTCAAAAGATAGGAGCCGAGATCACTTTGAGTCAGAGAGGGTGCCCGTCTCTAGATCTTCGTTTCCAGAAACTCTACCTCAACCCATGAGAACTGCGGGCCCTGACTAGTTTACATTTAAGCAAAATCTTATCATCCGGGTGAAAGATTCTGCAGTTTTCCACACTGCAGATGTGCATATACGTATGTGACATGATTAAGATGCGCTTTTAACCTAATGGGAATTGATCGTGTAAAAGATATGGAGTGGCCAAAGAGATGTATAGGGGGATCAGTGGAATCTGTCAAGCCCATGTTCCCTCGCTAGAAAACAAGAGAGATGAAAACAAAAACGAGGGACAGAAGGAGACAGACGGAGGGTCGGAATCTCCTCCCAAAAATTAAAACCCTAGAGCTCCTCCATGCACATACATATATATATATATATACACACCAATGCGTCGAGCTTATGTGTTGTACATTATAGGAAAATGATGAGAGAATCAGATCCGGGGGTTCTTGGTATATAAATCTCAAGCCGATCGTGAGATGAGGTCGCCATATGCCCATATTTCTCGCCTCTTCACCTGCACTATTTGTGGATTTTTATGTAACCACTGATTAGTTATTGCCCCGCATAAACTGATAATGTCTTACAGCAAATGTCCACGCATTAAAGCAGATGTCTACAGGGAAAAGACATCCCCCTCTCGCCCATTTCACACATCTTTTCATCAGCTGAAAGGTGTGCAGAAATTTCTCAATGGTCGGCTCATATACACACAGACAAGCAACCACACGATACACATATACATGCTCTAGGGTTTTCAGAAGAAGTGAGACGGCGATCATATTCATTCTTCATCGGGCTCGGATTCAGTCCTCAAAGTGATTCCATTATCTTCTTTTCCATTCGATATAGGCCTTATTCTTTTACCCAAAAATAATTAACGCGACATATTATTATAGTTCACTATTATTGATGAACATTCATCCCGAAGAATCTTCGACGCGTTAAATGGAGAAAATTATTGGAAATTTTTGTTTTGTTTTGTCTTTTTTTTTGTTAGGTATAGGAGAACATAACATGTATAATAGCACGATATTTTGCTACCTTCAATATCTACAAAATAATTGCTCATAATTTTTTTCTTGATCAACCCAAGAGGAGAAAGCTAGGGTCATATATATCATTTGCATCTTACCCACGTGTACATCACCATCTAAACATTTGTCGATGTACTAGTACTGATTTATCTAAGAATTTCCTCAATTATGATCTAAAAAGATGTGCAAAAGGCAAGTGCAGCAATCATGGTACCATAATACCACATTCAACGAGTCCATTGATTTGAACTTGGAACACATGCCATACACATTATAACAGGTAACCACAGAATATTACAATCATGCACCACTTTCCCTCTCCTGTGATATTGTGGGGGCAATGAGTTTCTCTTTATGGGGTGATCACTAATTAGTGTCTCCTACGTTTGTCACGTTACTAAATTAAATTAAAAATAGATTTCAACTTTTTCTCCGGCTATCTTGCGCAATTAATGAAACCACAGGTACAATAAATCAGTGGACCTAGCCAGGCTCCCTCATGTTAATCATATGCACCACGTCAAACCCTCGTCAGTAAGAGTAAAATTCTATATAACAGTATAAGAAAAAAAGATATAATATTCTCTATGTAAATTTTCTCGGATTTTTCAAAGGTTAGAAAGAGAATTGGAAATCATAATACCAGCTGTCACGATTTAATAAATGGGTTAAATTTAATTTAATTTAAAAAACCCACATGTTAATTATTATGTGACTCAAGAAAAGGAAAACTACACAGAAAGAAAAATAAATTCAAAAAAAAAAGAGAAGAAAACAAATACAGAAGATGAGGACGTGCGGTCCCATTTTTTTCTTCAATTCATGCAGACTTCCTCTTGAATCTTAACCAGAATTTGATATACAGCAGAAGCGATTTCCTCGCCCGATGTCAGCTTGCAGTCGTCTTCTACCTGCAACATGTTCATTTACGGCGGCATCGATCATTCACACTAGAATCATGGAGACATCAGGATATGTAATCACTCCATTTCAACCCTTTTTCCCCATCAGAAAAATTGCCACAGTAATTAGTGTTTTTATCCGTTAAACGGGAGAGTACTGATGGATTATTTGGTTGGTGGCAATCGAAGTCATGATAAGCTTAAAAAAGAAAAAGAAGAAGATAAAAGAGAATAAGGAGAATAAATGAGCTACCTTGAGGCTTAGGGAGTAGAGGACGAACTGACCGACGGTGGAGATGTTGAGGTGGAGCACAGTGAGCCGCAGGGCCTGCAGGTCGGAGATGAGCCTCAGGAGCTGCTTCGGCTTCCTCTTCGACCTTATCTTCATGTTCGCATGGCTCTCCACAAGCATGACCTCTATGTCCGCCACTTCATTTGGCTGCATCAACGCTCCTGCAGCCGGTGCGTCTCCGATGATCGCCGGCAACTTCTCTTTTGGGCTGATGGCAGGGCCAGAGGAGTACTGTGGGGCGGTGAAGCAGTCGGAGAAAGGATGCGGAAGTGGAGCAGAGGATGACCCTTGCTGGAGGTGCTCGGATTGCTTTGCGCTGAGGAGGTGCACCTGCTGCTCGAGCTCTTTGACAAAGTTTATGGCTCCTCCGATAATGGAGGCCTGGTCACCCTGAAACAACCCACATAGCATGCACAAGATTAATTCGAAAAGACTTTAGTCGATCTGTTGCATAAAAACATTGGAAAATATATGGTTTTTGAATCCTACTATATATGCCATTCGTGGAAAACACCTTCATCGATCAGAAGGTAATAAGAAGATGAAACTCAAGTCGGTTGTTTACTTTACGATAAATTTGACCCGATTTCGGATGGTTTTGACCCGATAAGTACTCGGAAAGTTATTAGCTAGGAACAGGTGCATCCAATAGCTAGAGACTCGTCAACATCACATTCTGTAAAACTGAGGGATGATATATGCACTTCATATGACATAAGTTGTCACGTTGAAGTCTATATTTGTCCAGTATGATGTAGGCATAAGCCGGGTGTCTAGATCAAAGTTTCAAGGCAAGGGGAGTTTAGCTGAATGAGAGTCAAGATCATCAATGGGGCCAGGAGAGTGAAATGATAGCATTCTTTGGTGAACTGATTGAACAAGGGGCACGGAAGGGACCACGTACGGTTCTCCGACAAAGCAAGAAGTGGATTTTCTGATATCAATATGAGGTTAGTGAAAGAAAGAGACGGACCCTTTGGATGTAGGATTCTGGCATCAGAGACCGTAGGACCGAGAGATACTCGTTCATCTGCTTCCGCCGGTTGCGCTCTACGGCAATGTGCGTCATCCTCTGGTTCTCCATGTCCACCTTGTTCTTCCTGCTCCTCCCCCGGCGCCTCTTCGGCCTCTCCCCTATCACCACCGCCTCTGGAGTCGCCTCTGGTTCCACTTGTGACGACGAACACGGGTAGTTGGGACATGGGCTCAAGCCCAACTCGCCCGAATCCGATGGGAACCCCAGCACCGGGCCACCAGAATTGCCATCCAACTCTATCAGCTGACTCTCTAGAAAATCACCGATATCTAGCGGCTCGAGATTGTCAACGTCAAAGTCATCTAAGAAGCCTGGACTTCCTCCGCCTCCGCCATCACCAGGCAACCCGTGGAGCTCTCTTCCGCTGTAATACCCTAGTGGATCTTGCAGGAACACAACTGTTTCTAGTGATGCCATTGTCTATCCCTCCATTAAACTAGGTGGGATGGTTGTTCTCGAGATCAAAAGCTCAGAAGAAAAGGGAATATCTTGGGAGGACACAAGGAGGAGGAACACTCAACCAAACCAAATCATACCAATCGCTCCCTCTCTCCTCGTCCTCGGTGGAAGAGATCGGCTGTGTGCTCTCTCTTTTAAAAGCCTCTCTTAGCAAGATTTATACACACATATATCTCATAAATGTATAAGATTTCATATCTAATTCAAATTTTCTCATACCTACTTTATTTTTCATCTTTTTTATACCATATATACTTTAAAGATAATGGATATATATATATATGTGCAAAAAACAATTAATTATCTTTTCAAATAATATTGTGTTATAAGGTTATACTCGTGATAGCCCGACTAGATATGCAGCACCCATTCCTTTTTACAAGCCAATTGTACGATCAGATTGTTAGACCGGCCGGTCAAGTAACCACTAAGTGCTCTGAGACATCCTGTGTACCTTCTACTCAACCCTTTCCTGCCGGTGTACACCTGACCGTAGATGTCTAGATGATCGTGTTGTCTGTCTCTGTATACATATAAAACACATGTCCGATAAACAGTATCACATGCATTACTGCAGACTGGCAGTAGCTGGGCGTGCTGCTTTTAAGGATGAGTTCGATCGCCATACTCCGATCTCTGAGAATCATATAGCAGCGGATCATGATATATAATGAGGCAAATTTATGAAGGCTGCCAGTTCATGTGCTAATAATTACTGTGTCTTTCACTTGTAAACAGGATATCCTGCACGTGAAATATTCTTATCGATAAGATGGCCATCATCTTCAAAAGCGAGGTAGCAAGAGGACAATATGCATGGGGCCTATTGAATGGATGTGATTGTTGGGTTTAAGTACGAAGGAATGAATAATTGGTTGCAAATTAAGTGCAAAACATATATACCTGCCTTGGATACCAACCCTATTATGATGCCATTAATCAATTTGAGAATATTGGTGGCAATGATATATACTCATCATCAAAAACACGACACAAGCTCATAGATTGGGTTTGGCGAAGTGACATCTCGTTGGTTCGATTCTTAGAAGGGGCAGCACTTCGGGTGTCCCTCTAGAATACCCTTTTTCTTGCAATTTTTTTTTATAATTATGAAGAAAAATCGCACGTATACTGGTGGGGGGGATCTTCCGAATGATTTTGCTGCTTTTAGGTTTCACAAACGACAATAGCAAAGACCCGTGACCATTTGAAAATGAAACATTGTCCTAGCTAATTCGATCTCAGTCTCGCCTAGTATAAGATTTAGCTTGCATACTAATTGCTAACCAATATATAGTGGGGGACATGAAACCCTCGAAAACCCACCAAGCTCTAATCTCAGCATTTTTTATTTACTTTAATTTGTATGGAACAAATTGTCAACAAATTAAGTTTCTCCAATATAAATTTTCAACCATTATAAAATTTGATTCCGAAATTCTATCTCGGTGGACAAGAGACTGAGTTCGTCCCGATGTCATCATTTGGTAATAATACTGTCGGTCGGGGGTGAGACCGAGGAGGTAGGCGAGCACGAGAGGCTGACAAGTAACAAACAACAGAGGCACGGATTCTCGCAGCGTTCTCGGACGGAGCGATAGGTAAAACCTGTCAGACGTTAGAGAAAAGACTTCGCCACAGGTGCGCAGAGGAGGAATCCACGTGATCAACTCGAAATCCAGACTACGAGCGACGGTCACGATTGGACGTATAATACGACGTCGGAGGAAGCACGAAAACATTCGGTCTGCTCGAGATCGTGTGTCGTGTTGACAGGAAACTGCTGTTGGCATGTACAATGCTTGCTATTCTATATATATGTATGGCTTACATCACACAATTATTTATTTATATTTTATTTCGATCACACCAAAAATTTCACCATCCATGATACCTTTTTACTGGTTTAACATATTTGAAAAAGATTCACTTGTCGATATTTGTACAAAGCTATATATAGAACCACATAAATTGGAAAAAAAAAGAAAAAAAGCGGCCCCATAGTTAGACAGGACAAATCTCCTCTTCAGTCGAGTAATGTTTCGGTTTTCCAACCATTAAAAATGCGGCAAATGAGGGAATAATACATGAAGTATCGTGTAAATATTCCACGTAAATAGACCATAATTATATATGTTTAATTATGGAACAATTACTATATAAATTTTTGGTACTTAAATTATATGTATTTGAAAGGAGCCGTTTCAATTCTATATGTATTTTGTTTCGTAACGTACTTGAGTCATAATCTCAATTATGTACTGACGTGGAGTAATAACATGATTACAAGTTCCGGCATGACAAGCTGAGTGACGTGGTATGCTGATACGGTAAAAATTTAACTAATGTATCGTACCACATGATGCTGTGAAAATGTTACGTCAACGAACCGTTAAAATTATAACTCGAATATATTACGGATTTTAATATATATGGCTGAAATGATCATTTTAAAATGTGTAGAATTTAAATTAAAAAAAAAGACAAACACACGATGTTATATTACGGATTTTAATATATATGGCTGAAATGATCATTTTAAAATGTGTAGAATTTAAATTAAAAAAAAAAAGACAAACACACGATCTTACTGTGATTTTGTTGTTTAATTAGGGTACTTGAGGTTGGTGAAATAGTAAGGGAACTTCATAATTTCATGACCAACAAGAAGCCAGGCCTCGAGCAGGCCCATGGCCCACTAGTAAATATGCGAAAGCACTACGAATTACGCGGATCGGACAGAAATCACCAATTAATTTTACGTTGTGCATGATGCAGAAAGTTATGCTTTTTTTTTTTGCATTGAATAGTATCATTGGACCAGTCGAAATGTACATCGAGACTAGTCTACGGTCGGACCTAGGATCCCTGAAAAAATTCTCGTCAACCCTCCAAACCTAATATTCGATCATTGGATGACTTATTTGAGGGTCCAGTGAAAGAACCACTAATCTAATCTCAAGTTAGTAAAAAGTTAAGTTATTCATCCATACGTGTGTGATGACAATTATATGTAACTACCATCCTTTTTTTTCCCCTCGAACTTTATTACGGGTTGTACGCAAGTTCGACCTCGGGCTATGATGGACCATCGGTACAGACCTCCAAGACTGTGACTTATTCTATTGAAGTGAAACTGTGAAAGCGCGTCTCGTTGCCCTGTGGGATCTCAAGCGTGCACTCTCCCACTCGATCACGGGCTGCTGTCTGAGAACACTGATTAATCAACTAGTAATTATAAGCAAACATATCATTAGTTTCACGATATTTGTTCGGACAAGTGAAGGTGGGACTAACACGTAGTCAACACCGTGGATTTCTTTGATTCGATACGGTCCTAAGATCACATAAGATGCGCGGGAATGACTCATCGACGGATTTAAGGTTGAAGAAGAGGCAAAACACGTCGGGTGTGTGCACATCTGTCTCTGAAGATGCAAAACATACTAAATCTTTTTTTTTTAAATAAGTGACAAAACATATTAAACCAATGATGCGCATACAGATTCATCTATTTTACTATATTTGAGGAGAATCATAGTTTTTAAAATCGGATCGGACCGGGAACTAGTTAAGGTATTAGCTCATGTATTTATCGGTCGGACCGGAGTTTCAATGGGTCAAACTGTAAATTTAATAAATAATATCAATAGTATAATATTACCAATAAATTGACAATGATTTATAATAAAAATTCATGATATGAGCAGTACATTAACCTAAGTTTAACATAAAATGTAAATTAAGTTTAGTAAAATAAAATAAACACATTATAATATATTTTTATTTTTAAAAAAATTTTAAGTCGACTAATTTTTTCACCAATTTAATTGGGTTTGCTGGTCGATCCGGAAATTAACCGGTTCAATCGAAATTGACCATATTTAAATTAAAAATTAGTTAAATCTAGAAATCAGACCGATCGAACCGGCCACCCAATATAGTTTTTAAAACTATGAGGCAAATTGATAATGAGTGTTAATTAAAATTCCTACTGATAATTATTAATTTAATTGATAAAAATAATAAATAAGTTTAAAAAAGTCTTTTCTCCTTTATTATGGCACTAGTTCACAATTTGCATAGAAAAAAAATAAAAATAAATATGAGCTTGTTATCTATGAGATATATATATATATATTATAATCGATTAATTTACAAAATAATATATTATATAATATAAAAAATTAATTAATCTTCAAATATTAATATTTAAAAATTTTAAAATTTAAATCTTAAATTTAATTTATCATATAATATCATTTTATTAATACGTGACTTCGACGTAGGGATGAGATGGTTATCCATGAGGTATGTGTCGTCGGATTGAACACCAAATCACGAGAGAGAGAGGAAATGATTGACAGATGCAAAAGGATAAACTGTAGTGGGTAGGGATGAGTACGTGAAGGGAATTTGTCGCTAAGCAGGGCATGTCCAAGACATCCGTACACGTGGCAACTCGCCCTGGGGCCCACTCAGTCATACACGCCGTTATCCACGAATCATGAAAACCAGCAGCCCTATGATTATATTCATATCAATGGGTTCTTGACGAGCACGGCAATTTTTTATATTGTGTAATAATTATATAATATGAAATTAAATAAGTTTAAATTGAGTGATAGGTAGATAGTATGTAATTAATTTTATTTATAATACTTTTATTATAATAATTTTATTATTATAAAATATTATATATTTTGATCGAATTCTTATTATTATAGTACTAAATATATTAATTATATATAACTGACATGTTGAATTTATATATATTTAATAAATATGCTATATGTTGAGCTTTTTATTTTATGTGATTTATTTAGATATGACATGAATTATTAGTGTTATTCGAAACATCATGGAACCGTCAAATGATATTTTAAAAATTTTTTGTTTTTATGTTCATTATAAAATATCTTATATATATATTTCACGAATATGTGTTGATAAATTAATGCTCATCATATTTCCCTTTGAATCCATCTGTGCTCGTGAACACACGTCCTGCCCACCTCTCTTTGCTCCTGTGCTTCCCCCCTAGAGGTTCACGTGTGGAGGCTTGACTTTGCTTGCAAAAACTACCAATTTTTCCTCACTGTTAATGATTCACAGGCAGGAAAGTGAATGGCTCATCTTGTCGTGGGGACTCGTTCATCAATGAAGAGAGTGTGTTAAATCAAATGATTGCAACGTACTTGAAAATTGGACCGACCTCGCTATTTGTGATCGGGGTCTCTTCACAGTGCTTCGAAACCTGTATGTATCGTCGCGGACGTGAAACATCCGCCCAGTCAATGTCATCCGCAGCATGCGTCCATGCTCACTCACATAGGACGTCATGGGTTAGGGTTGGTCATGGTTTTGTTCGGCTCGGTGAATCGAATTGGCCATTGTCGAATCGTTAAAGTGACTTGATTCAATTTAAGTATTATACCCTCCTGAATTATAACTCTTGCATAATCATTGGACCAAATTGTTTTAAATTACTTTTATGGTTTGGTTAATCAATTCAAATAATTTTTAAAAAAAAAATAAAATTAATAAATTAAATATAAACCAAATTAAAACCAAACAAAAACTCTATCAAAATATAAGAAAATAAAAAAATAAAAAAATAAAAAAATTAATTAAGCATGTCCTATTTAGAATAAAATTTGATATGAAATGGTATGAAAATATGATATATAACAATAAAATAACGTATATTTAACTATTTTTAATTTTTAAAAAAATATTTCTAATATATTTATTTTTTATTTTTATTACACTTACAATATTTTAAATACTTTTTAAAATATGGTTACGTGGTTTGAATTAGTTGACTGAATTATTTAAATTTAGTAACTAACATCATCGCTTCACATTAAAAATTTATATTATATGAGAACCAATTCGTTATGAACTAATTTTTTCAATTCGGTTTGTCTCACGGTCTGATTTGATTCTCCAATTCTTTATGTACAACCCTTCATCGGTCCAGTTCGCAGTCGAGCTTATTACATGCACCTCATAATTACATCGATGTGGCTTATCGAATCGAATGTGCTCTCACGTGTCTATTTTTGGGCCCCGACGTCCCAAAGCCATAACCTGTAAACCTCATCCATTATTACGGCCCGATCTCCCCAGTAGCTCGAAAACACAGCCCATACACGGTTTTTTGCGCTGTATCCGGGTTGTGCTTTCGGGTTCAAGCCAAATTTTACCGCCTCTATCTAGAAGAAGCTATCCGGGGCTAATATCAAATGTGCCTCACGAGAGGAACCCTCGACTCAAGACTTGGCGCCTTCAGTGGCACGTCTCGGTTTCACGATTCCGCCCCCGCCGCCGCCGCCGCCACATGCTTGGGGGTGTAAAGAAACACTTTTTTCGCAATCTTATGCTGAACGAGCAATCACGCATTGACTCGATCGGGCTAAGAGCCTCTGCTACCACTTGCTGGAAAACATGCCGCTTCCCAGTGAAATCCAACTCCAAAGGAGGTTGCACCCAGGACAGTTCCTCGAGCAAAAATAGTCAACAACAGCGTGCCAAGGGATGATAAATTGTCCTCTAAACCTGTGGAGTATGAAATCCGAAAATTTAACGACTTACTAATTTAATTTTGAATGGCATGGCCTGGAGTATAGAGTCGTTCCAAAGTGGCAGATTCTATCGATATTCGAAGACATTCTGTATTGTGGCTCATTGTCATAGAGCTGTCATTAATTGTGGCCTTCAATATCATTTCCTCCCTCCCAAGAAATCCAGTTTCCTTGTAGGGTTTCATTCACCATAAACAGCTCTAATGACTGATATCTGGTGACGCTGGGGCTCCTCCTATCTTGAGTCGTGACCCGATTTTCTTGATTTAAATCTGGTCGGTTTGGCTTTCTTGTCGATCTCCTCAGCAACCGAAAGGTTGCTGCAATTACGATCGTTTTTTTCTCCCGGAAGAATCCCCACAATGAGCCTCCCCACTGTACCACTGCACCACGGCATGTTCGTCCGCTTCGTGGTCCTCTCGATCACGCGGGTGCTCGCCGAGGCGCAGAAGCCCTCGCCGCCACCTGGGCAGAGCCCCAATCATGTCACCATCCGCGCCTCGGCATCGACGCTCGGGGTAATGGTCGCCGTGGCGGCCCTCGTCATCGCCGTCTACTCCCTCTACATCATCTACTTCTCCCGTGCCATCGCTGCCACCGGCGGGGGATCTTTACGGGCCGCCAGGGCAAGACGAATGATGGGCCTCCGGGGACTCAACCCTGCCGTCATCGACACCTTCCCGGTGCTGGAGTACTCCGCAGTCAAAGGGCTGAGGCTGGGGAAGGGTGCTCTAGAGTGTGCCGTGTGCCTGAATGAGTTTGAGGACCACGAAGCTCTGCGTCTGTTAACCAAATGCGATCACGTATTCCATCCCGACTGCATCGACGAGTGGCTCGCGTTCCATACCACATGCCCCGTCTGCCGCGCGGAACTCGATCCGCAGTCCGGCGAGTCGGCTCACTCTGCCAACCCGCCGGTCGGTACCATGCCCAGTGGCGAGACATCCATCCAGGTGGGTCGAAAAGCTGTAATTTGCTCAATAGAGCACTGCTTGATGGCATGAAAAATATAATATCAGCTGTACCTTTTAACAGGTGGTGGTGGAGGATGATCAAAACCAGGAGGCGGAACGGGTACAGGACGAGCAGGAGCCAGCAGGCGCAGACAATACACCAAGCCAGAACCGTACACGCGAGCCGAGATCCGTCAGGACCCACAGATTCAGTCGGTCCCATTCAACCGGACACTCTCTAGTCCAGCCTGGCCAGGACACGGAGCGGTTCACGCTCAGGCTGCCGATCGACGTGAGACAGCAGGTGATAGACCGTGCTGCAGCTGCATGCGCCGCATCCAGCTCTGGGAGAGGGAACTGCACCAACGGTGAAGGGAGTAGCCGAGGCAGGTACCTCAGATGGCCTCAGGTGCTGGATCGGGCTTTTGTGTCTGACCGCTGGGTGTTCACCAGGATTTCCTCAATCTTCGCGCAATTCACCCCTGTTGCGTCGCCTAGAATGCCTAGCACGAGTTTTGTCGAAGGGGGCTCGTTAGGCCGGTTGGGTAGAGCTAAAGGAGCATCTTGTGCGCCGGCTCGGTCCCCTGTTTAATGTCTAGTTGATACCAAAACAATGTCTGCAAATTCTGGCATTCCTCTTGGCCAAACATAATTGTTAGCTATGGATTAGCCTTATGGCATATTTAGTGTATAAAATTGAAACTTGAGTCCAAGCTAATCCGACTAATTCATTGAATCTTTGGATATTGAGCATGTCAAGAAGTGCACGCAGGTTCTTATCCATGGCTGCCATGTTGTTGCCAACAGCGTTCTTTATACTGTTGGTTATCTCTGTAATTAGCTCTGCAGCTGCACCAATCGTGAGATGGTCGGATGTATGCCCTTAGCGCGGTAAGTCGACACAGCCTGAATCCTGCTGCTATTGAGACAACCCATCGATGGCCTACCTGGACTTGGAGGTGTTGAGGAAGGAATGTCAGAATTTCGGTAGCCCAACTCAGGCCCGAAAACTCATGAGGCCCAAAGAGAGCCTCACTGAGTCACAGACTCGCTGGATCGTCTTCTTGCATAGTAGAACTCTGCTCCTTGGGTTATGTTCCGGCTTTCGGGAAGATCAAGGAAGGAGTGAAGGAATGGAGAACCCGGAGGAAGAAGAAGATGACTTGCTGCGACAGCCGCAGAGGCAACAGTCACAGAAGACGGTCATCAAAATCCCGTCTTACCAAGAAGTAATCGATAGCTCTCAATCGAAATCAGGCCCACCTTCTCTCTTCTGCCCCTCCCCGACCTTCTCCCAGGCCTTCTCTTTCATCAAATCCTCCGAGTTCTACTCTCCCCCGCCGCCTCCTCCTCCACCTGCGGCCACCGGGTCACAGTCCTCTCCTCTCGGTGCGTCAATCTCCGGGTACCCTCCTCCTTTCCTATAATTTTGATTTCTTCATCAAATTATTCTCATGTTTGTTTAGTTCTGAAGTAGTGTATCCTTTTTCTTTTTGCCATTGTCGGCTGTTTTTAAGCTTGCCTGCCCAGCCCAATGCTGCGGCAATGCCTTCTCCGGCATCATCATCTTCCTCGTATGGCGGGCAAAGTCGGAATGCGATTCTCGTCAGCCATAGACAGGTAATCTCAGCTAGAACTAAAAAAAAAAAAAGATGCTTGCTCCTTCTGCCAATTCGGCTTCCAGGCAATTGTTTTTCTCATTCATTTGTTCCTCTTAGTGTTGTCAATCTCACATTCTTCATTGTTTTCCTCTTCGTGCAGAAGGGGAACCCCTTACTCAAGCACATAAGAAATGTGAGGTGGGCATTTGCGGACATTGTCTGTGACTATTTGCTTGGGCAGAGCTCATGCGCTCTCTACTTGAGGTATACTTGAAACTTGCAATGAGATTCATCCATGATCATCGAAGATAATAATCATCTTAGATGATTGCTGGAAAATTATTGGTGTGCGTTAGGCTTATTCCATAGGATTTTATTTTTATCCATGCAGCCTCCGATACCATCTTCTGCACCCTGATTACCTCTATTATCGCATAAGGGAGCTGCAGAAGAACTTCAAACTTCGGGTGGTATTATGCCATGTCGATGTGGTGAGTTTGCCTTGTTCAGTTAAAACATTCTGTCTTCAAATGCCATTTCCAGGAAGAAAATTCAGCTTCATGTGATCTATAGAATAGACAGATGTTTGATTAATCTTAATCTTTGTTTCAGGAGGATGTTGTTAAGCCTCTACTTGAGGTTACAAAGACAGCCCTGCTTCATGATTGCACCCTCTTATGTGCTTGGAGGTGAGGAATTTGTTAGGAATGTCCATTTGTTCCATTTTACCTTTTTTTTTTCAGTGTTTGAATCAAATTAGTAATTTTACAGTACTGGATTAAAGGTTTCTGCTGTTATTCCAGTCTGGAAGAGTGTGGCCGCTACTTGGAGACAATAAAAGTGTACGAAAACAAGCCAGCAGACATTATCCAAGGACAGATGGACACCGACTATCTTTCACGGGTCTGTTCTTTCTCCTGACTTCAGCTCATCATTCCAAGTCTCTTTGATAGTAATCCCCTCTCCTCTGAAATCTTATGCTTGGCTGAAATTTTGTTGATTGAACAACTGCAGCTCTCTCATGCACTAACTACAGTTCGACACGTTAACAAAACTGATGTTGTTACCCTTGGTTCTACATTTGGGGTATGCCCGCATCTTTCACCCAAATTTTCTTTAGTCTGATTTAGTGATTAATTTAATTTTCTATGTTTTAAAATGGACCTGAGTCCCAACCTTTATGTTGTAGTCTCTTTCTCATGTAATGGATGCTTCAATGGAAGACTTAGCTCGTTGCCCTGGCATAGGAGAACGAAAGGTGCTCTCCATTTTTTAAGTCCATTTCAGCCCCGATTGATCAACCTTTGTTTTCTTGATTAATGAGAAAATTATGCTAGTCTGGCATATTAGAGCAATCTCACTTTGCGTTTCATTAGTCCCTCTAATTATACATACGTATGTACATGTATGAATTATATTTTGAAAAGTAGGTGAAGCGGTTGTATGATACTTTCCATGAGCCATTCAAGCGTGTGGTTCCAATTAGCCCCATTGCTTCAGAAACTCTGGTGCCAAAAGCTGCTGAAGCTGTCAACCCAGCATCAGAGGCCCAAGAACTTGTGATCGACTCAGAAAACACAGGCAAAAGGAGGAAGAAAGAGCCGGAGGTTGCCATAAAGTCAGCCCTATCTGCTGCTTTTGCAAAGTACGCTGATAAGGCTGGTAGAAACAGAAAAACCATGCAAGAGAAAGTGGGAGAAACAAGTAGCACAAACACCGAAGCAGAAACTTGAGCATTTTTTTTTAAATTCTTGTACCAAATTGACCTGGGCTTGACAATGGCGACTGATCTGCCGTGATTTGATAGTTTGCTGGTTGGTTTGGTCATTAGGAATGTCAAAGCTGACTTGTATGAGTTGTATTTGATCATTGAGAATTTAATGATCTCATGTTGTCTTGAATATAGCTTGCAAAGAAGAGCTGCAGCGAGCTTGTTTTAGCTTCTCCAATTTCAATACTTCCTCTCATATATACTGTCTAATATCATGGAATTGAAGAAGATACCATTTTGAAATGCTGTCCAAGGGGAGATTTCTCTTCCCAGGTCGTATAGAATATTATTTTTAAGTTTTACAGCATAAATTTGTTCGTGGAGATATGAAACTCTTCCAGAGTTAAAGATTGCAGATGCTCGCACATTTTCAAAAGATTACACTGTGTTTGCTAGGAAAGTGGCAGAATGATTCAGCCATCCATCAAGCCTTACTGATGCTCCTTTGGTTCTCCTTTGGTTCTGCAATTCCTCAAGACCCTTCAAAGTCCTTAGGATACTGAAGAATAATTTGGGGTCTCATCTGGGTTTCTGATCTTTCATGTTTGTTCTGCTGTCTTTGAGAGTTGCCAGAACCTAAGAGCTCAGACTCACTGGAATGTTCTGAAATCTCAAGGAGTTGGAAGAACTCATAGAGCAGTTCTTGACCAGAGGAATAAGCGACTGCACAACATCCATCATTAGAGGCCGGTAATCTGCTTCCTCTTGCACGCACACAGCTGCTATAGCTGCCACCTGCAAGGAGCCAGATATCTGCCTTAGTTATGGAAGCAGCTCCCATAAGTGTGGTCAAGCGAGATAGGACTGACCTGAATCAATTCTTTCATTGAATAGTGCCCGTTCAAGGCAGGATCCACCATTTCCACCACCTTTTCTCTGTTAGTTAACCTCGGTAGGGCCTAGAGAAATAATGGAATTCCAGTGAGATTGATAGCATTTTTGGACAATAGATGATTTCTTAGAGTGGTTTGCTAGATACATGCAGCTGGTTTCATTCGTTGAACAGGAATCAAGCTAACTGCTGTAAAACAGGAAATTATAAGTCTGCAAGTGGTTTTCTGCAACCCTGCAATTTCCTTTTGGTGTTTTGCTTCAGCTCGTTATCTGATTCTCTCCTTTTCTTTTCCTTCTGGTTGTCCTAGAACATTGTCTTCTGTCATGCCTTTCTATTTCTTGGTTTCCTCTTATTTGCAACAAAGTTAGACATATCTGAACATCTTCTAATAAAGGAAACCAAATTCATCATAAAAAGGAGGAAACCAAAAGAGAAGTTTTGAGAGCTTTTCTCAACCGACCCATGAGACAAGGATGTGTTCACCAGGGGCCCGCTTGCTATCAACTGGTACACGGCCCGTTAACAGCTCTAAAAGGACTACCCCATAACTGTACACATCTGATTTGGTGGTGAGCTTTCCTGTCGAAGCATACCTGTACGCATCATGAGACAAAGTTCAGTTGGGCAACTAACATTGAGGAAACAGTTACATGTATCTTCCTGGCAGGATCGGTTTCCTGTCATGATGATGCAGTGGAGGGTATGAAAATGAAATGATAACAAATCATTTATGGGTTTCTCCTAGCAGCAAACTCCTCTGGTGAAGAAGACAGTGATAGTCTGCTTAACAGGACATCTGCTCTGATGAAATGCCATGTGCATGCTTTGTAACATATAGATAGATTTCACTGGTCTGTTTATGATAATGAAAGAGAAGAATGGTTTTGGCTCAACTTCCAGATTTTGCATGCTTTTAGCTTTTGCACCTTGAACTCTGTAATTGACAGCACTATTCCCTAAACCATCTGTGCTTCTGCATGTACTTCATTGGACAAACTTGAAGAGCGTGCAATGTACATTGAAGAATCATTGAGCATTTGCTCAAATTTTCAGACCAAGGGAGGATCATCTGGTTTCAGTGAAGGTTCAACTGGATCCAAAGGCCTGCAAATTCTCGTGCTGAGAATCAAAATTAATCATAGATAACATGGGAAATAGCATACTCACTCTGGTGCCAAGTATCCAGTGGTGCCAAGAACTTGGGTCGAGATTTGGCCATTGATCTTATCGGAGCCTGTCTTGGCCAATCCAAAATCCGACACTTTGGCACAGAAATTATGGTCAAGCAGTATGTTGCTGCACTTGAAGTCCCTGTGGATCACTGAAGGAAGTGCATACTCATGTAGGAACTCTAGGGCCAAGGCACAGTCGAGGGCTATCCTGAGCCGGGAACCCCAGTCCAGTGGCCTGCACTGGACATTGGTATTACCTTGAGACGATGGGTGGAGGTGAGCTTGGAGCGTCCCGTTGGGCATGTATTCGAAGATCAGAAGCCTGTGGTTCTGGTCTGCACAGTAGCCAAGCAGTTCCACCAGGTATGGAGAGTGGAGCCGGCTCAGCAGATCGACCTAGCAACATTACCCGAATTCAATATAACATTCAGGGACGAAGTCATGGATGAAATGGATCAGAATCACTTTGATATCAATGCCAGGGGACACATTCTTGACATGCATTAAACCTATTAGCATTGTAAAATTAGGGAACTAGTATGAACCAGCATCCACGCAAATGTTCTTCTACCCTTGAAGTATGAGCTTATAAGAGTTTTGTGGCCGTAGCTAACACCTCCCCTTGCCGTGGCTGTGAACATATAGTCAATCTCGACCTTAACACCAACACCGGCACAAATTTACTAGCAACTAACAGCAGGCTACTTTGTCGTATCTTTTCCAGGAATTCGAGCCCCTATGATATTGAATCTGAACCTTTGAGATATGTGCAATCTCTCAGTCTATAATTCAACGGACGGCTCGATCTACAGATCTTATGAATATTCATGAGCCAAGGACTCGAGCATAGTCTCTCCCTGATAAAGGCAACATTAAAGTTGAGACCACCAACCAAGTCTGGATGAGATCAAGAAGATGGAGAGAGTAGAAATGCAATCAAACATAAACGAATCCCACCTAGAGGATTGACTGAATTTCAAGAAGGAATGCTCAAATTCAAGTTTCGACCCGTTTAAATCTGTGAGGTTTCTGTTACCCCTATTAATGCAACTAAATAGCAGTGATTTCTGCTATCATACACTGTATCGGGCTGGCTTTATTGATAGAGTGAATGGGCCTGCCATTTCTTGAGGTCTCAAGCCATCCAAGAAGATGGATGTTGGTCAAGATTGAGGTGAATCACCAGCAACTTACTTTTTAACGTTTACGTTGAGTGATGTAGCACTAGAAATATTGGGAAAATAACATAAAATAAAGGTTCAAAAATTAAAAAAATGAATTTTAAATATGGTGAATGAGAGGAAAAAATAATATTTTTGAAAAAGGATTAAAATTTGCCATTATTTGAATTTTTAAACTTGAAAAATTATTTATAAATGAGAAGAAAAAAAACCTCACCTCAATCCGGAAAGCACGCTCCCCGCTCTTGCCTTCACGGCGGAGCATCTTAATTGCAGCCAAGGTCCCATCGCTGAGGACCCCTCTGTAGACTACACCAAAGGTTCCGTTGCCAATCACATTCCTTTCACTGAACTGCCCAGTGGCCGCCTCCAGCTCCCTGTATGTGAACACCTGCACACCTCTCGCCGCTCTCCGGCTTCTGCCGCTCGTGCTCGGGCTCGGGCTTGGGGCGTGGAGGCACCCGCCCTTCACATCTGCAAGGGGTCGGGGAGATCAAATTCGGGAAAGCCAACTAACTGCAGCAATTCAAGCTGATCTAAAAGTACAATGAGTTGCAGCATTAGCTGCATTTTCCATCTCTAAATAAGATAAGAAATGACATCCGTAGAAAGGAACTTCATTGAATACCCCTTTGGTGTACTTTGGTATGCGAATGGATGAGAATGGTAGACAAGCCTGCTAAATTTTACCTGGGCTAGCGTGGTAGTTTGGAGGGCGAAGGCTGGTGGTGAAGTCGCCGCTGGAGCGCTTGATGCTGTTGCCATTACAATCGGCCTTGCTGCTCTTCTTCGAGGACTTGAGCCGTCGGAGCAGTATGATAATCAGTGACAGGACTATGAGTAAGATGAAGGATGTAACAGCAATGATTATAATGAAAACGTAGGAACTTGGGTGGGAAGCTCCATTGTCTCTGTGGGCTTGCGTTGGGAATCCTGTGGAGTGTTGTGGAGAAGAATATTGGTGTTCATCTGTGGTGTTGTTTGGTTCCATTGCTTGAAGAAAGCACAGAGCCTGAGAGAGATTCAGAGAGCTTCTACTCTTGAGAGAGAGAGAGAGGATGAGGGGGTGAACGAATTTGAGTGAAGAGATCGAGTTTTTGCCTCCGCATCTCATCACAGAAAAGGAAAAATACTTTCTTCCAGCACGTAAAGTTATTCCCTGAAATTACCAATGAAGGAAATGCAACGGTTAAAACTTCAATTTGTCGGACCAAGGTAGACCCCCTAAGTAAGTATGCACACCCGAAAAGATAAACAAATGATGGAGCCCTTTATTGTACTTGGTTTGTCTCGTCCGCTGTATCATCCTAGGGAATTGTCTCTGTCACTCAGCACAAAGACGGAAACTTTTCGCTCCCCTTTGCAGCCCTAGAGAGATCTATCCTATGTCCTCCCATCCACAGCAAATGATTACCCAATGAATTAGCAATGCACAAAGCTGGCGAGATTCCCCACCTTCTTGGAAAATGACATCCCTTGGTTGTATCCAGGGAATAATGTCACACATTTCAATTTTCAGCTGCAGCCCCAGTAAAAAAATTCAAACCCATTACTTTCAGAGCCCACCAACCAGCAAGGATGAGACCAAGAATTCAAACTTGCTAGTTGGGGATTCAGACTAAAGTATCAATTCTGGGGTGTGAATTAAATGCGGTGATTGTTTTCTAATGTGGGTCATGGACAAGAAGCCTCAGTTTTCTGTCCCTGCAAGTCAGTCTCTCCCCATGCTTCCTTGGAAAACACAGCTTCCATTGCATCACTTACCAACTTGGGGGCAAACTCTCTGCATGCTAGAAAGAAATTCTCACTTTTCTTGCAAGACTTCCAAATGTTAATTGCACAATCAATGAGAAGAATCCCATTTTCTTCTTCTGCTTTACCCACAGCTTGCTTTGAATTTCAAATACAGCACAGAAGCCCCAGACGAGCAGGTACAGAGGCTTGACTGTCAATAAACCTTCCACTATTTTATCACAGTCCTCGCTGAAGTTCCGGTTACAAAAGAAAAAGAAGTCCCCAAGCTTCCAGTGACACTTGTTTTGTGGAAAAGGAATAATCTTTGGAGCGAAAAAAGCTCCAGGAACTTGAATGTTACTGACCTGAATCGAATGTGCAACTTCACCCAGGCGACCAAGCAAGGATGAAATGTTGGATTAGGGTCTGCAGATTTGTTAACATACGTACAATCAACTAGTTGGTTCATCTCTTTCCAACTCAGATATGAGAAAAGACATCCTGCAGAGCTTTCCTTCACTGTAACAATCGAAGAAGCTTAATTATCTGATTGGGTTGGACTCTTTTGTCCCTTGCCATTGCACCGGCCATGAGTTTGCAGCAAATGACCTACTGCAAGTCACAGAACTCATGTGCCGCTGCACCAAATGATTTCTAGGATGAAGACGTCAAGGCAATTAAAGGAAAGAAAGTCAGTTCTAGAAGAAGTTCGAAGCGAATTTGAAGGATACAATAGTTAGTCAGTCCGACTGCCAAAACGCTGTCATTACTTAGAAAGAAGCTTCTACGACCATAATTTGGACTGAAACTCCTACAAGTCTTATCTTACAGCTTCAATGTGATTGATCATAGCGACACGCTGGACAATCTGAGCTAAACCCAGCTGGGCCCAACAATCCCAATGAAAAGTCTCAAAGCAATCAAATTTGAGGCAGAGTAGGGATTTACAATATTCAACAGACATCGCATCAACATAAGTTACAGGTGCGCCAGTTATCCACGGTTGCATGTCAGTGTCAGTTTACACTTTGCCAAGCTTTGAATGTGGAGTTCATGGTCAGTAAATTTGAACGGGGAAGAGGAATCCTGCCTCATAAGACAGAATGACAATAGGGTAAGTCTTCGCTTGGGCATGGAAGAAGGGGCAAAAGTCCCCATCTTGGGGTAAAAGTGCCAGAGGAACATAGTTTAGAGGAGAGAACGGTATATTCACCAAATCAGAGAGGAAAAACAAATTACGGATTTATTGAATAAATAATGAACAATAAACAAATATTAATAACTCGACTGACTGGCAATGCCGTGAGCTGAGATCTCCGCAACCGCGGCCAGATGCCGTCTTTTGACTTCCCTGCCCTCACCTAAGCCGGGTGTACGAAAGCATAGATGGAAATGGCCCACAGTTAGACCGGACAATATCTGGCACAGCCCAAAAATTTCCGTACCGATCAAAAAGCATGAAAACTAGATTTCCTAAAAATAGAAAAAATTGTGATAAAATTGAATATTTTTAATTATATAAAATAATTGTATTTTGATATTTATTTCAATATTATCTAAAAATTGATATAAAAATTATATTAATCGATTAATTATAATTTCGGTTTCAAACCCAAAATTTATTCAAATTTA
Organism: Sonneratia alba; assembly: GCA_900174645.1. Classification (NCBI taxonomy): domain Eukaryota; kingdom Viridiplantae; phylum Streptophyta; class Magnoliopsida; order Myrtales; family Lythraceae; genus Sonneratia; species Sonneratia alba. Next base: position 1,107,067 of record FWPY01000034.1, on the reverse strand, counting down.
TTTTTAAAACAATTATTTTGCTAACTTTGGGCCCGATGTTAGGCCCAAAGACCAAATCACATGGGCCTGGGCCCGTTATTTTGGGCCGACTGACATTGCCGGGTCTAGCCATAGTCCACATTGAGCCTGGGCTTCCATGCACCCGGTTCTTGTTTCAATACGTCAAGTTCTCGACGGATGCGGTTGGTGCCCCGATCGACTCGTTTCTTGTCGGTTCTTCTTCTTCTTCGGTAATCCGCCGTTGTTCCCTCCTGAGGTCAGAGCTCGAAGTTATTCCTTCCATGGGGTTCTCTTTCAGCAAATTCCGGCCGGATCATGACTCCCCGCCGCGTCCAGAACCTCATTCCTCTTCCTCCGTCCCATCAGTATCCCCTCCTTCGCCTCGGCTTGCGCCAACGCCGCCACGGCCCGCTTCATCCCCTACTCCTCCGCCGCCGTCTCAGCCCTATCTGCCCCCGAATCCGCCGCCGCAGCGTCCTCCTGCATCGTCCACTCATACCCCACCGCCACACGCCTACCCCTACGCCGCCCCTGTCCCTTACTCCTCGCCCGCGCGCACCCCATACTACCATTACCCTCCGCGGCCCTCTTACGTCCCATGCTCCTCCCAGCCCTCCTCTGGCCCCTACAGCTACCCATATCCGTACAGTTGTCAGCCCCCGGCCCCTCATTACTCTCAATTCGTGGGGTTTTATGGCAACCAATGGCACTCCCCTGCGGCAGCGGGACTGTCTTCTTCGGCGGCGGCGGCGCCGCCATACGTGGAACATAAGGTGGCTAAGAAGATCAAGAACGACGTGAATGTACATAAGGACACCATACAGCTTTCCTCTGACGAGCAGAGTCCGGATTCACATTTGATTTCTTTCACTTTCGATGCTCTTGCCGATGGCAGGTTTGCAATTTCTCGATTTATTGGCGTTAAAGCTGCAGTTTTTTAGGTCTTCGTTGGGGCATCTGTTCTCATTTTGTTGTCTCTGCCTAATTTTGGACTGCTAAATTTTGCGTTAGCTCATGTTATCAACAATGTAAATCATGCTGGAAACAAAGGAGCTCCGTCTCTGCTCGAATGTTGAAGTAGCTCTTATATTAGATTCGGTAACCAATTTAACTGGAGTTCTGAATCGATTCAGTTCGTATGGCATCCCAGCAATGCTATGTGATTCCCGCCAGTATGTGAAATTGGTATTGTTATACATGGGCACATGGATTTTCTGTAGTGTGATCATTCTGGAAGCTATGGTTTCTTGATACATTACCCTCAAAAAGATTAGTGTTTTCATGTTTATTCTTTGGTGGGGATTGGGAATCGGTAGGACTGCATGGTCCATGGTTTTTTTCTCCAGGACTCATGTACAAAGTGCAATGCTTGCTAGAATTCCAATCTCAAGGTAAGTTCTGCTGTTTTGGAGCACTTAATCTTGTAAGTTCTGTTTGGATGAAGCAATAATATTACTGATATTGGAGCTGAGTTTGTTCAGTGGAACTCTGTTGTATGCTCTTATGTGATTTAAAGATCTGATATTGCATAGAATGACTCAGAGCTGTCTTTTGTAAAATATGCATTGATTTGCTTGCTCTGTCTTTGGTCTTCATTGCAGTATTACCATATTTTACTTTGCTAAGGAAGGACCCAACTGTACATTTAGTCCCATATATCCCGAGATCTACACACCACAGAGGATCCCGTTTCAGAAGGGTCTGTGCCAGAAATTCCGTCAACCTTATGGAACTGGGATTGACCTTGGATTTTTTGATTTTGATGAGCTATCAAAACCCTCTCTGAATGAAGAGATTTTTCCTCTTATCATCTGTGCGGAAACGAGCACGCCATCACTGATGGGTGGGCAGCCCGAACAGCATGTATCAAGGATGTCTTCTCATGCCCAGATCACGGAAGCTGTCCTTGTTAAGGGCAATGGTGGCAATTTTCAAGTGAAAGTGATCAAGCAGATTTTGTGGATCGAAGGAGTTCGCTATGAGCTCCGTGAGATATATGGCATAAGTAATGTTGATGAGAAGGGGTTTGAGGATAATGACCCTGGTAAGGAATGTGTCATTTGCATGACCGAACCCAAAGACACTGCTGTTTTGCCCTGTCGACATATGGTAAGGTTCCTGGTCTCAGGCCATATGCATTTACAAGCTTCCTATTGAGACAGATCTAGGGGATGAAAGGATTTCGGAGTGGTAAGGTTCCTGCTCTCAGGCCATAAGCGTTTGCAAGCATCCTATTGAGAAAGATCTAGGGGATGAAAGGATTTAGGAGTAGTTACTTATGGCAGCTTATTATGAAATTACTGCAGAATGCAATGCGTAGACAAAGTCTGATGTCAAAATCTCAATAAGCCATAGTAGACTCAATCAAGGCCAAATTTCCTGTATTGAGAACTGCCTTTGGTTGTTTGAACTTCACATGCTGGACAATGTGGGAAAAGAGGATAACAATTTAAGCAGATTCTAACTTGTACTTGTGAGAAATAACTACTGCTTACATTGGAAGGAGGCTAATATCTAGATCTGCTCGATCCCGAATTAGTCCAAGGATTTGTATCCTGATCAAGTAATTTTTTGTAACTGCATGCTGCACCAGCTCTGGCTTGCTTTGCAAGAACTCTCCTAGAAAACATCTAGTTGACTTGTTCAAGAAGGTTGAATAATGAAACTGTCTGAAGAAGAAATTGTTCTAGAAAACCTTCTACATTTTTTTAACATTGTACATGTTCAGATTTAGGCGTTTCTTGGACTGCCTGATATATATTACCTACAAGTACATTTAGTGACTTTCTCGGAATTCATTGTGCTACTTTACAGTGCATGTGTGGGGAGTGTGCAAAAGAGCTGAGGCTTCAGTCAAACAAGTGCCCAATTTGCCGACAACCAATTGAGGAACTTTTAGAGATAAAAGTGAACAATGGTACTAATTGAAGAACATTCTTTCTGTTAAATCTTATGTCTTGATGTTAAGTAACATTTCAATGAAGGGTATTTTATTCACCGAGCAGTTCTTATGCTTTGCAGCAGCAGCATCATGAAAACAATCTCTATAGGTAGACGAGAAGAACTGCAGTGAGTAAGATCTTGTGTTCTGTATAGTGTATTTCGAAACCCTTTTGAGCGTGTTCCCTGGGTTGTTGCTGATGATTGTTTGTACATCTCCAATTCATCTCTGGCTTTTCGGAGAAACTCGATTCTGTATTTACAGTCCCATTGTTCATTGTTTTCTTCACAAGCGTTGTATAGTTTTCTTATGCTTCTGTACAAAGCACAAGTCAAAGTGAAGCAGGAAAGGACGCCATTTTCTTTGTTCATTTTGCAAGTCTGTGTCTTCATTTTTCATACGACGTTTTTGTATGATTATTGTCCCTAGTTGATTCTGCTGCTGAAAATGCAAAGGGTCACATTCCAAGATTTTCAGAGTTGATTTTCTTCGGAAAAAGCAGTGACAAGGTAGACTGTTGCCGTTGCTCCTATCAGTGTTTTGATAGTCTACAGGTTTCAGTTGTGCAGTCCTTGTGCCCAACAGTCATGAGTGGCTCAACAGAGCCCGATGCGAATCGGGTTCACTGTTCTGGCAGTGCTGGATGTAAAGGAGGCATCTAATTTCTCGACTATATACATTCAATGAGTTCCCAAGTTTCTCTTCCCTCCAATTCTTGTATTTAATTCATTGGAAAATTTCTTCACTGTCCTTTCTTCCATTAAAACCATGAGTAAAATTAGCCAGGGGTTGGGTCCCCAATTCGAGTAATGTGTCTATCTAGGACAATAACAGACCATGGCTGCCCTCCCTCCCCTGGTCCCACAGCCTCTGGAGCACACCATGCGAGCAAAAGAAGTCGCGAGATTCCCGTTCATATCCAATCTGAGTGGACCCCCATCAATGGAGTAGCCACCTCCAAATGATTCGAGGCATAAGGAGAAATGTCATCCCAAACACGTACCGAGTGATGATTCTCGAGATAAATAAATTCCGAGTGTTGTTTAAATCGTGGAGGACCGATGGGAGGGGGTTGATCCTCAAACCTTCATGCTCTGATAATGTGCCCGGATGGCCCTAAACTTCGGACGGACCCACTGAATCGGTGAACACATTGATGAGGTATCTCGTCTAATGAGGACTCCCGTCTCGATCTTGCTGCGATCGAGGAAGTCAGGTTTCAGAGCTATGTACTGGAGGCCACTGGAGAGGTCGGACCCCTGTTTAAGTACCGCACTGAGCAAACTCCATATGATTGTGTCATGCAGACAGACAGCACTCACTCATCGCAAATTGCTTGAAATTCAAAAAAGTGGTCCGCAGGAAAGTTAGCTGCTCGCTGCCGTCAAGGTGTCCCAATGATTGCACCGCTCTCGAATCCAATAAGCCCCCCACAATCCCTCTCTTGAAAGTCTTCGCACGACGAAGTTCGAGTCAGGGATGGCCCTGTTCCGTGGCCCGCAAAAGCAAAGTGTGTACCGAAAACACGTATTGGGTTGGCATGGTCGAAAATCATCCCATTACCACTCGTGTATCCTCAATCGATTCTACTTCGTGGCGGAAAAGGGTACGGATTTCTTGGGATCTGTTAACTAATCTTCTTCTCATGGGGTTTTGTTTTCTACCTTCTGTTTCCATTGACACAGGTTTTTTTTTTCCTTCCTTTTTCCACACGAACGGACAAATTCTAGGTCCTACCCAGGCCAGGACTCATCTATCCAGCAGCCATCGCCAGGTGGAGACAGTGTCTCTACCGCAGGAAACCGTCTCCTCATCCAACGGCGTACAGTGAATGGAATCCACTGAAGGGGCCCCCGTAGGCTTCCCGATGGACAAAGTGAGAGAAAAAGTCAGACAAGATGACAAACAGCTGGGATGACCATCCCCACCACCCCCCTCAGTTGAATAAATTTAACTATTATATATGTTAAAATAATTTTTTATAATATAATCAATAAATTAATGTACTAATTTAAATTATTAAAATATAATTATCTATAATTATTTTTTTCATTTCTTTTGTGTAATTTTTTTATGTTGTCCGAAAACACTGGTAGGAGTATAGTTTTTCATGCTATATCGGAGCTATACTTGCGGACCATACCAAATTCTTTTCAAATTTAAGTGAAACAACCTCCATCCTATGTTATCTAGCTGGTGTGCCTTTGGCTGTTTGAATCTTTCTGTTGTTCTTTCGAGTGAGGACCATACATTCAGTTGGCACACCCTCGCGTTTAAAGTCATCTCCACGATCGCCAGATTTAATTCCTTAACCGGTAGCGAACCTGATGGAATGCAAATGATCGAAATATGATGTGAAAGGAACTGAGTAAGATGCCAACAAGTTCGTCTTAAGAAATGGCAGCTCCATGGCTCGATGTCTCGTGGTTCTCTTCCAGTGAAGCCAGGATAAAATTTGAGCAGCCACTTTTACTAGTAGACTGAGCTAAACCAAAATGACATCTTACCGACCGCCATGGCAGAGAGACTTAATGTCATGGCACCACCACGTCCTGATTTATAACTGAAGAGCTCGTTTAATACGCACTGCAGCTTCTGCGCTCTGTTGCTTTTCATCTCTCTGTCTGTCAGCTTTACGGGCCGAGGCCTTCACTCCTCAGACCAGTTCACTCGCTCGGCTTGAAGCTCTCACCGACTTCTTTCCTCGAAGCTTAAAACCAGTCATCCACCTCTAAATATCTGTGCGCGGAAACACAAGTAGTAGTTTGCTTCTCACTCCATAGCAGGAAAGCATGAATAAGAAGCAGGGGAACGTCAAGAACCAGGTAGCCTCCCAGTTCGGTTGGTTTGTCTTTGTGTTATGATTTCGCGTCCCAGTGCTCCTGTTTCTCTAAGACCCTCCGCTGTCCGTACTCCTTCGGGTCTTTGGTGCTAGAACGAATGGACAGGGTCTTGTCTTCTTACTCTGGGCTTGGCCGCTGGCAGTGCCCTGTTCTTCTTGTACCCCCGTTAAACGGTGCTGGGATTTTTGGGTGCAGATTTGCGTCCTGAGGGTGAACATACACTGCGATGGCTGCAAGAAGAAAGTCAAGAAATTGCTGCAGAAGATCGAAGGTACTTATTCTCTCTCAAGCTCCCGCCGAAGTCCTACACTTTAGGTTCACTTATGAGCATTATATCATCTACATGAAAATACAGAGTAACAGAGAAGTGCAATGCTTCGTAACTTCCTCTTTATTGCAGTTTTCTTCATTAATAGACGAAACTATGCTCCCTTACTAGGTGTCGATGCGACAATGATAGATGCAGAGCTGGGCAAGGTGACGGTATCTGGTTATGTGCACCCAAATATACTCATCAAGAAGCTCGTGAAGTCAGGGAAGCATGCGGAGCTGTGGACTGCTCCGAAGAACAATCCTTACGCTGCCCGGAATGGCCCTGGGAATCAATTTCACGACCTCCAATTTGAGAATATCGGCAAGCCTCAGAAGGGTGGAAATGGAAAGGGATTCAACCACGATCTGAACACGAAGATGGGGCATAAGGCCCCGAAGTCTGTGAGGTTTGACATACCCGAGTATCAGTTCCCAGGGAGTGACAGTGAATTCAGCGGGTCCGAAGATGATGATGATGGTGACAGTCTCGAGCTCGATTTCGGGAGGCGGCCCCCTTCGAGGACCCCGACCAGGGGCGGCGGCGGCGGCGGCGGCTACGGCCAGCAAGGGAAGAAGGATAACAGAAATGGGCCTGGCAAGAAAGGCAAGAGTAGCGGTGGCAAATCCGAGAAAGGTGGGATCTTTGGCCTTCGATTACCCTTCTTCGGGGGCTTTGGTCGGAAAAAGAAGGGCAAGAATAGCAGCGCCAGGAAGAAGGGCGGAGGGGGTGGCGGCGCCAAGGCCGGCTGCATGAGGCTGGAAGCAATCGAGTTCAAAAATGGGAAGGGAATGGCCGCAACAAAAAATGGGAGCAACAATAAACTCAAAGGAGGCGGCGGCGGAAACAACCAAACAAACGGCGGCAAAAATAGCCGTGGTGGAGGACAATATGATAATTTCCAAGAGATCGATATCGCAAACCACCGTAAAGGCGGAGGCGGCGGCGGCGGCTATGGAGGAGCCGGAGGCGGAGGCTTCGGGGGCGGGATGGGAGCCATAGGCAATTACCCGGTGGGCCACATGGGTAATAATGCAATGGGCCCCATTGGTAATTATCCGATTGGCCCAATGAGTAATAACTCGTTCGGCTCAATGGGCCACTACCCCGCGGTGAGTCAAATGGGTAATTACCAAGCCGCGCCAGGGATGCCAGCGCCTGCACCAATCAACGGTGGATACTATCCGGGGGCGGGGCCCATGGCCATGAACCAACAACATTACACGGGGATGATGATGGGCCAACCCCACCAGCAGTTCAGCGGGATGCTTCACCCGACGGCTTACGGGAGGCCGCCGCCCACGGCCGATTACGCCCTGCACCGTGCCTCGGACGGGTACTCGAACATGTTCAACGACGAGAGCACCGAGAGCTGCAGCATCATGTAATGCTGCTAGCCTAGGGATCCACAGGGCATTCCCCGGGTTGTTGTTCACGCGCTCTCAGCCGTTCGGGTTTAACATTGGCACCGATGTATCGATAAACCTCTCAACCTCTCTCCGTGTTGCGGGGACTAGAATCTGTGTTTGCGCCTTTCACGTGTAGAACCGGTGGATTCCTTATCCTCTGATGTTTTTCTATATCGGATCGGTTCGTGTTGAATGAATATTGGTTGATGGTACCTACCGTGGGTGTGGTCGAGTGGTTCGGCACTCATCATCCCAATGGGAGGACTCGAGTTCGAGTTCGAGTCCCATCTGCGGCGAGGAGCTCTTAGCCCCTTAAATGGGCCGACCCGGAGCGATCCGAATTAGTTTGTTTGATAAAATCTAACTAGAAATCAACGGTTTATATATATATAAAAAAAAGAATATTGGTTGATGGTGGTGGCAGTATTGTATGGATTTTGGATGACTGGAAATTTTCCTCGGAAGATAATATCCTTCCGTGAACTCGCTTGTTTACCCGTCACACGGTATGTGAAAAATCACAAAATTATCCTTTTATTTTTACTATTTTTTTGTCATTTTGAATTTGAATTTCCATATTTGTCTAAATTAGAACATGACGAATCATCAATCAATATCAATTATTTTCTATTCAAATTGATTTAAATAAATTATCTTAGCTCACAATAATACGATAAAAAATTGTTAATTAAGATTTTTTAATGAAACTGTTAATAAAATTACTTTAATTAGGTATGATTATGATAAATAATTGGGATAATTAGTATCCATTTACATAGTTTCAGCAATTTGATTTCGGTTGGTATTTTATCCCGCATAGTAAACTCACTATCGAGGAAAAAAAAAAGAGGAGTATAACCGGTTTCGAAAAAGTGGAACCAAAGAACCCGACCCGAATTGACCGGCCCGCTAATCGGACCAATAAGCCCTCCACATTTGAGTCCCATCCTCACTCGGACGAGAAGCGACGGCGGGGCGAAACAGTCGGGAGGACGTTGATAGATTGGGGAAGAGAGAGAGAGAGAGAGAGAGAGAGAGAGATGCATTCGTTCGGTTACAGAGCGAACGCCCTGCTCACCGTGGCAGTGACGATCCTCGCGCTGATGTGCGCCATCGCGTCTCTCTCCGACAACTTCAACTCGCCGACTCCTTCGGCTCGAGTCCAGGTCAGCTCTAACTCGCCCTTGCCTGCGGCGCTTTTGTGCGGCTGATGCGCTTATACGTTTGCATGATTTGTCTGAATTGTGTGCCGTGCTGTGATTTTCCGCTCCGTGCTTACGGATCCGTTTGAAAATGGCTCGGGATTGTTCACATGGTCCGCGATATTCTCAAGACTGGTGGACTGATTATGTTTCTGTTGCAGGTGTTGAACATTAACTGGTTTCAGAAGCATCAGGATGGAAATGATGAGGTAGCTATTAGCTCTGATTGTGTCTGCAATATGCAAATTCTGGATTTGATTTTCGTTTCGTAACAGGGAATATGGTTCTGGTGGCATCGGGATAGCCTTCTGTTATTTTAATTAGATAAATCTCTTGTCGGACTTTCAGATATCTGAATTAGAGGATTTTGCAAGCTGAGCAATAGGAACTTGATAGGAGCCAAAGTTATGCATCACAATTTAGCATCTGCAGTCGAGTCCATTTGTTTACAGAAAAGCAAAAGGTGCTGTTTTAGTAAGTCATGCAGGCATGGATGGAACCGTGAATTTTCTTTTCACGAGAACTGCATACTTGTGGGAGTTTCCATCTTAGAATGCATGTTGTTTGAAAAAAAATTTATTGTAACATGTGCGATGATAAGAGTTTAAATTGCAGGACACTCATTTGCAATGAGATCACCTGCTGAACAAAAATAGTTAATTTTGCCATGGACCAAATTCATTGCTCACGTAATAAAGTTTATGGATTTGAGGTATAAAATTATTGTTGTCTTGAGTCAAGCTCTCCCTCCACATGGAACATAATCAAATTCATGTTCTTCGGGATACGACCAGTACATTTGCTGAGTTCTGATTTTTTTTTTTAAACATAATCTTCAAGCCTAATTAATGGTAAAAACCCTTCTACTCAGTGAAATATGAGGAACTTGCTCTAGGTTGTCTTGTCTGGTCTTCATTATTTCAAGAATAATGCTTCGGTGCATTAATTTGCAATGTCTTCATGGCTATTGGCACTCTTCCAGTTTGTTTGTCAGATTCTAATCAGCGGTGGGTACATGCACAATTATAGATCCAATTTGGCTGCACTGCTGATATTTGTTTTTTTGCTTACCCAATGACTCTTTTACATTTTGTATTTGTAGGTCAGCTTGACGTTTAACATTTCTTCTGACTTGCAGTCTCTGTTCACATGGAATACTAAACAGGTTCTTCTCAAAATCCTGGTTTATTCTCTGACAATTTTGTTGGTTGGTGATCAATATTATCCTAGACTATATTTCCTAAGAAGTTGACTTCTGTAGCTAGGTCTCTCTGTAAACTCTATAATGTATACATAGGCAACAAAATCAAGTTCTTTTTCACTGCTTATTCTGATAAGAGTTTTCTAACTCCTTCAAACCCAGCTGTTCAAACTTTAGGTGGTATATATGGAAAACTGACACATATATGTCAGTAGTGTTATCTATATGGACGTGGAAATTATTAATTATGTGCGTGCTGTTTCTAGGTTTTTGTCTTTTTAGCAGCAGAGTACGAGACACCAATGAATTCATTGAACCAGGTAAGCTTACATTGCAGTGCTACTTGAGCAGCAATGCTAAATATGACATGATTCTTGTCCCCTGTAAGGTAAATCTATTCTGTTTGCAAGTCTCATAATTAACTTCATATTGTATGTTATCAATTTGATCCACTGTTGTTTGCTCTATTTGGAAATCCTTCCCGGATAGGTATCCCTGTGGGATGGTATTATCCCCGCTAAAGAACATGCAAAGTTTTGGATCCATACTTCAAACAAATACCGGTTTATTGATCAGGTGCTTCAAATTCCTCTTTAGGGTTTAAACCATTTGCTGTATCCTGGAATCAGATGTACCGAGTACACGCCCTTTAAATGACCAATTTTCTTCTTTCAACATTCAGGGAAGTAATCTCCGAGGGAAAGATTTCAACCTTACATTACACTGGCATGTAATGCCCAAGACAGGAAAGATGTTTGCTGATAAGATAGTCATGTCGGGGTACCAGTTGCCACAGGACTACAGATGATGACAGCAGTTTACCCTCACCCCGCCCACGCCCACCACCCCACCTCCAGCCACCCGGCCCCAAGCCACCACCCCCACCCCCACCCCTTCCCTTGTTGCTGTGTGTCATAACCTTTCCTTATCAGGTGGAAATAGGGTCAAATGGCCGACAGAAACTTGAAAATAGGTTTTTCCATCCTGAATTGATTTGATAGTAACATTACCACTTGCCACGATTGCTGCTTAGAAAGTATTTCTTGCTTCCTCTTGCTCTGATCTTATCCAATAAATGCATTCCAAATTTCATTCTTTTGGGATCGCAAAGTTTTCATCGACTGCTTAATGGAGTTTATATTTGTGTAGCTTCTCTGAGGGAAACACTTCGATTCAAATCAACTTAGACCATATGAGTTTCTTGAATTTGTTGAATGCATCTCTTATGTGATTTGAGGTGGAAGCTTTTCGTTTCAAAGCTTCATTATTTTTCATGTTTTGTCTCATCAAGATGGTGTCGATCTAATGTCATGGTATGCAACTCCGTTGATCTGATCTCGCATCATTCACTAAACCCAAAGCCAGTGTTCTAGTTGTTTGAGAAACTGAACTGGATCTTAATATAATACTCGCAATACATACTTTTTTCTTGCATTTATCTTTGTGTATGTCAAGTCTAATAGGTTTTTTCACTAGTTCAGCTTCGAACTTATTCGGTTGATTGAGACTCTTTCAACAGTAAGTCTTTCTTCTTTGTAAAATTTGAATTCGAGATTATTTTGAATTATTTCCCTTTGAATTTTGGGTGGGATTTCCATGCTCAGAAAAAAAAATTTAAAAGAAGAAGATCCTTTTGGCATCTCATCCTTGAAAAAAGATTCTCATTTTGAGATTCCTTTCTCATGGGAGTCTCTAGAGACACCCTTCACGTGCAAGAAACATGACTGAGAACAATTTTGATATTTTTGCCGTAGGGTTGCAGGTGAATATAGCGGGATATGTGAGCTGGCAGTGAGATAAGTTTTTTTTTTAGTTTTAATTTTAAAGTAATGTTAATTGGGTATATTAAGAATCAATGATATAGCCTCAATGAAACCTAGATTTCAAGTAGAACTTGATTGCTTAAAGTTTCCTAATCACACTTCGATTTGATGCGAGAGGTTTTGTATTCTCGACGAGCTGTAATTGAAAACAAAAATAAAATAAAATAAAATTATGAATAGAAGTCGATCTTCTGGCCAGTGAAAGTGGGAATTCGACATCAAGAAAATGGAGTTCACTGTGCTGGGCAGGCGGACTTGTAAGGCCTTGGACCGTAGGATTCGGGTGGGGCACACACACCGGGACTCAATTGAGCTCATCGGACTGGGCGGGCCAAAATGTGAAACGCAGCTTCGTGGAGGGGTAAATGCGTCAATGAAGATATCGAAATAAATAAATGCCGCACCCCCACCCCCCCAACAGTCTGTTGCTGGTCCAAAATTTAGGTATCTGTTGGAAGGAAACCGGACAGACATTTATTATTTGCAGGCTCAACATCGTCCCGATCAAGTAAGTATTCCTCAAAATTCAGCCACACAATCAAAGGCAAGTAAAATAAAATAATAATAAAAGCCTATATAGAGTATAGTCGGAGCAGAAACGGAAAGGGGAGGAAAAATCTAATATTTCTTTGATCCATGTAGAAAAGAATGGTGGTCGTAAATTTGATTTTAGCGGACAGAATATTTGTAAAATTTGTTCTTTATCTTCGTTCTAAGTTGATATCTCCTGAGGAAAACCAAGCCTACGCCATTACCCATAAAAATAATTTATTTTAAGAAAAGAATGGAAAAGGAAGAGAAGACTTCCCTTCCTCCCTGTCCTAAGCCATTATTGGCAGTACCCACACCACAAGCCAGATCTAATAAAAAAGTTCCTCTGAAATCTCCGATTCTTTTTGGCTTATTTCTCTGTTTTCCTGGCGCTGCGTGGTGTGCGTGTCTGTCTCTCTCTCTCTCAAATCTTTCCAGGGAAGGCCACATCAAATCCAGACAGCCGTTAAAAGAATGTAAAAGCAGCGCTCCACCCTTTTCCTTCTCTCTAAATTTTCGGTATTTCCCGGTTTACCTGTGATTGTACATGTACATGCAGAGGCTCTCGCCTCCAATCTCGTGTTCTTCCGCGATGCATGGCTTCGTCTATGAAATTTCTTGTTGATGAGGTTGTGATGTGGTGTTTATTGTCATTATCCCGAGCTCCCGTTTCTACAAGAAAGATGCGATTTTGCCTTTTGGTTTCTGGGAATTTGTGTTCGGGCGGGGATTTGATTGCCTTCTGGGATATGATCTACGGTCTTGACTGTCTCATCTTGATGTCGTTGATTGATGATTAATGGCATTGTTTTATTACTATTCTGAGCGGTTTTAATTTGTGGCTGCAAGGGTTTATTTAATGGGTCTGTTTGTCCCTTTTTTTCTTGTTTGGGGGGTGGGGTGTCGTGGGGGTTGTGTGGTGGGTGCATTGTTGGTTTCTTAGTTGTTCATAAACATATGTAAGAGAGCCATTTCCGGCAATTTCTTGGCTGATTACGTGTGTTGTCTATAGTCTAGGCTAGATGAATGGAAAATGAAAAGGCTTTACTCCCATGCAGCGATCAGGTCGCTCACTGATAATCTCATATGTGGTCCTGTTCCTCAGATGTAACCAAATTCAGTCAAATACTTGTGTTCATGCGTCCACAAAGAATATGTTCTCAATACAAATCACAACTCTGATTCATAGTTTTAAAGAGCTTCTACCCAAATTTATGCCAATTGGCGTGTCTGTGTTTGAGTACTGCTGTTGTCAATGGTATCATTCTCATCTCCTACTTTTCTTCTTTGGTTCTCTGGGTCTACTGGATGAAACGGTCAGGCAGGATAGGACTCGAGCTTTTCACATTTCTAATAACCAGCTTGACACGAGTTTTTGTCATACATGATTGGCTTTGAGTTTATTGCCTATTTAAATGTTGAAGCTTAACTAAAGTTTCAGCAAAGGGATATTGATTTTGAAGATGTTGCAACGTTATCCTTTTCTTTGGAGAAACTGGGAAGGTAGTTGAGCTGACACAGTCTCCGTACTAGAAACTAGAAAAGGCATTAACCGGCCTTCCTTGATGATGAAAGCCAATTTGACTATTTCCGTGAGCAGTATTGATGAATGCAAAAACAATTTCTCCAACCAAACTCATATTATTAAAGTCAATCATGTGCTGACACTAAACTTCGTAATTTGTATATGTGATTAGCCAAAATGCTGGTTTATTCAATGTTCGGATTTTTCTCTGAAACTTCAGCACTATCTTCTATACAGTTTCTCATGTTGCAAAGGAATTGCTCAAACTTTATCTCTATTTTGCTCCTTTCTTATCTTCAACTCTTGCACATTTGCATCCCAGTTCAGAATGGATCAACAAGGACAAAATCAGCCTCCAGCTATTGGAGTTGTAGCTACCACCGCCCAACTTCCCTATGGCACTAGCCCCTACCTGCCTCCCCAAATGGGAGGTCCTCCCAGTTACGGGCCCATTGTTGGCGGGACGATCCAGTCATCTAGTCAACCGGGTGGAGCCCAACTCGCGCAGCAGCAACTTGCCTACCAGCAGATCCATCAGCAGCAGCAGCAGCAGCTCCAGCAACAGCTTCAAGCCTTCTGGGATAATCAGTACCGGGAGATTGAAAAAGTCACTGACTTTAAGAACCATAGCCTCCCCTTAGCAAGGATCAAGAAGATCATGAAAGCAGACGAGGATGTCAGGATGATCTCGGCAGAGGCCCCAATAGTTTTTGCCCGAGCTTGCGAAATGTTTATACTGGAACTCACCCTCAGATCATGGAACCACACAGAGGAGAATAAGAGGAGGACCCTGCAGAAGAATGACATTGCAGCTGCAATAACTCGGACGGATATTTTTGATTTTTTGGTTGATATAGTTCCAAGGGACGACCTGAAGGATGAAGTGCTCTGTGCTGGGAACGTCCCCAGAGGTCCAGTGGGGCCTGGGGACGCAATACCGTACTGCTATATGCCACCTCAGCAGGGAGCTCCACAAGTTGGGAACCCTGGAATGTTCTTGGGGAAGCCCATGATGGACTCAACTCTCTATGAGCAGCAGCAAGCTCACCCTTACGTAGGTCAGACTATGTGCCCTGAGACATCAGTGCAACAGCAATCACCTTCTGATCACTAATTAGCTTGTTCCTCGGAGTTCGAGAACAACAACAAACTAAAGGAATGAAAGTAAGTTTGAGACTTGAAGGTTGATATCTTTGAATGTTATTGATCATGCAATGGCTCCAGTTACCTGCACAGTAAATGACAAGCGTAAATTATATTTGACTGCATTTTGAATTAATGCTATTTGAGAAAGCATAAAACTCATTTTTGTTTCCTGAAAAGTTTCAATACTGATAAAAGGAAAAAGGAGTAACATGAGATAAGACATCTAGACAATGCTCTTTTATTTTCAATTATTGAAGCTTGAAAAAAAAATCATTGGACAGAAGATTTGTGCAACTGCATTTTAGAAGAGAGTTCCTCTGACAAGAAAACTTTAGTTCTATATTTTGGAAAGCTGAAACCAGAATCATACTCTTCCATAAGCAAAAAAATTTCTTTTTCAGTAACCTGTTTGGCTCTAATTCTGGTGCCATTTGATATTGGGTCATTGTTTAGCTATTGTCAATGTCCTCAGAATGTATCTCTGATTGCTATTTTGATCTCTCACAGAAGACTCCATAAGAGTTGTTGTAAGGGCTCAGGATTGGGAACTCGAGGGAAAGCCGGGCTGTGACTTGCAAGCATATGTAAATAGAACCCACTCATACCGAGTGGGTCACCAGTCTGCTGATCGAACCAATAAATTGTATTTGCTTTGTGGCTTGTTCACGTATTCCTACTCTGATAACATACGAGAACACAATCTGCTAGCTAGTACTTCCATTGTACTTAATGGCAACAAAACGCTCTGCCCCTCTGTTACATGTTTTCTGTAGCTGACTTTACGGCCTCCTGCGTATAGAACAGGAAGGATGCAAGGCCAGTGAATACCAGTACATGAATTGCTGATGTCCTTGGATCGGCATAGACCTGGGCGTTTCACGTTTTCTGACTACTGTCTGGCCATGTCGACCATAGTATATAAGGGTTGAGATTGAACCCCAAAAATGTGTCATTCAGATTTATTTATTAATCTTAACATCAAGGCGGCTACTCAGAATCTGAAATTCTAATTTGTGGTGGGTGAAACTCTCATGATTATAGATTTTATCAATTCAAAATTACTTAAATAAAAAAGAGCCACAAATCACCTGAGAACAAGAAGTGTGTTATGTTTGAGAGCTCATTTTTGCAACCTATAAATGTCAAGATTGGGAGGAAAATAATTTTGACTTGACTAATATGAAAGTTGACTGCCTTCTTCTATCAATGTGATAACTTTCGAGCTTCGAGTGAGCAAGTTTAGGGGTGGGATCTTCATAATCTTAAAGTTCAATGACTGAAAAGCAAGTCGAAGAAAGCTTGCGGGGGCCTGAAAGCGTATTTTTCCCTCACTATTTTTCGTTAAGAAACGTCCGGACAGGCGGAGACAAACCCTCGCTTCTGCTCCGATGATCTCCGGTGAAACTCCCGATGACACCTACGATAAGGTAAGTTCGCAGACGCTACACTTGCTGGAATGACTTGCATTAATTCCTACTGACGCGATACGTCGATGGCAAATTGATTCAGCCTATTGAATGTGCTGAGCTCGTACTCGTAGCAATTTTTGCTCGAGGCTATCGGCCTGTACAATAAAAACCTAGAGTTTTTTATAATGCCTCGCATTTGTGTTTTAGATTCGATCGCACTTTCGGTTTCTTTTCCTTCAAGTTAATGGCTGCTGCTTGGTACAGATTTCTGACTGTAGAGTTGTATGCATGGTGTAATCATGCAGAAATGTTAATTTCTTAGAAGTCGGTTCCCTGGTCTATGCACAGTCCGAAAATTTTTGGTTGGTTAAAAATTCTCCTGAGTTAGCTGTTAATTTAGGGAACCTTCTATATGCAGAGATGGACTCGCTAGAAACATGTTGAAATGATAGTTCATTAGAAATCGGTTCCCTGTTCTGTGTACAGTCCGAAATTTTTGGGTGCTTGAAATCTCTCCTGAGTTAGCTTTTAGTTTCGGGAATCTTCTCAATGCAGAGATGGACTCGTTAGAAACATGTTTAGCTTTTAGAGCTCAGAGTCTAATCCATGCTGAGGAAGAGAAATGGCAGATCCTGGATGCGGATCTGATCTCCATTTTTAGAACTCAAACATAGAATGGATTAGAAGGATTTTGAGAAGGATGGTAACGCCCAAAGCTGAGTTTTGTTGACATATCTATTAGGATGGTAGAAATTTAGACTCAATAGGAATGTCAGCTGGGATATTCATGTTTCTTGCTGCTGAAAATTTTTTCAGTCAGAAGCATTCCATTGAGAAGTGAGGTGGCCTGGAAATCATTCAGTAAAACTGTGCATTTTTTTGATATTCTGGCAAATGAGATCTATTTCAATTTCAGGTTTCCTCCTATTCTTTTATGCAGCATTTGTACAGGATTTACATGTCAATGCACTTTTAGTCCTATATTCCTGAAAAGCACGTTGATCTTGTGCGTATTGAGCATTCTCATGTCTGGTCTTTGACCTTGTGCATGTTGAGCATTTTAAAGTTTGATCTTTGACCTTGTGTGTATTTTTACTTTGAACTCCAATGTGGTTCTCTACTGATCCTATGCTTTTACACCTATCTATTGGTGGTGATCCATTCATGCAAAGGAGAATCTTTTTTTTGCTGGTTTGAATTTTCCTGGGCTGGATATCTCAGTCACGCTTTTTGAAGTTATGATTGTGACATTTGCGGATACGCTGAATAAGTCTGAGGTGGCCCGAAGGTATTTGCTTAAGCTATCAAGACATTAATTGCAGCATTTGGTTACTCATCAACCATATGATTTATTTGAATGTCAAGAACTAGGCATGCATATATTTGACTGAGGACCTCCGGGCTGCATATAGGGTTTTTCTTATGCTCATAAGTTTTTCTTGCACCTGCGGATGTTCCCACAAATATCAATGCATGACACTGATTTTATAAACCTTGCATAATTCCTCTTTAATGTACTTCAGGTCATCTGGTACTTCATCTAGAGGGGGAAGAGGAAGTAGTGAGCCAGAATCTTTAGACCCCAAGCAATCGATACTTGATGTGACACCTGTTATCAGCTCCTCGTATATATTGACCCTCCTTCATCTCATAGTGACCCTTGTTTCTCACTAATGGAGGCAAAGAACAAGGGCGGAGCTCACGCTCTTGGGCCTGCTGTAATATATGTGCCCCCACATGTAACACAGGAGGAGTTAGATAATCTAGTAGCTGCCAATAAATCTGGGGTTGTATTGACAGGCAGTGCAGCTCTGGGGACAATTGGGTCGAATGCTGGAAGAATCGAAATTTCTGAGAATGGAAATACCTACAGGTTTCGTGTCCTCCTCTCAGGAGTTTCTTGTGGTGAAAGTACGTCTGTTATCTTGGCACATCTCAGCTTAGTGTTGCTTTTCTTGCTACTGTAATACTAACTTTTTTTTTTAGGTTGAAAATGTGGTGTATATAATTATTATAATACTAATTTAGCATAGCTGTAGGCACCATTTTTCCTTGAATGTTTAAGGAACATATGTTCATTTAAAAAAAATGCTGAGGAGATGCAGAGATTTAAAAAATATGCTCCGAAGTAGAAAAGGAAAAAAATTTCAACCATAGGCTAGGGACTCCTGTCTAGGAAAAGGATAGTGTCCTACCTATAGACCTCAGTAGCCCAAAAATCTTTAAATCCTACTAAAATTCCTGCACGTATATATCGTTGGCACTTACTCTTGCCATTTTGTTGAAGTATTTCAAGTTCTGGATTCCCTGATGTGTTGGCTGAGTGGTTTAAGAAGTGGACTGCAGGAAGCGAGGCTTGCACAGATTAAATGGGTCTGATCATGATGAAAGTTGAATTGAAAATAACTTGTGATCTTGATATTTAAACATCGGAAGATTTTGAGGGACATCAACTTTATAAAAACTAACAATTGGGCTCCAGCATCTAGCTTCTCTGGTCCTGCTCTTTCCTTCTATATGTTTTACTCTGTTACGTATATGACAATTGGTTTTTCCATTTGCAGAAGATTTCAGTTGCGAAATTGGGCCCGATCATAAAATCATTATTAAGGGAGCAACGACAACCGGTGAAAAGACAGTCATGAAGCATCATCCCCATGACTTCAAGATGCGGACACAAATTTTTTGCCCCTTAGGGCATTTCTCAGTCGCATTTCAGCTACCTGGACCTGTAGAAAATCAATTGTTGGATTGCTGTTTTGTTGATGGAATCTTAGAGGGCGCTGTGAAGAAAAGGTTGAGTGGCGAAGGGAGATAGGTAAGTGCGAAGGGATGGCTGTACTTTTCTTTCTGGCAAGCAACGAGGACCCTAAGTTGCTGACCCTGCCCGGTAACTAAATGGTATGGATACAAGTCTAGTATTACTTTAAGCCGGTCACTTATTGTCGAAAGTGTTCTGTCTTTTTGGTGGGATCATCTGCTGCCTAGGACTAGATTTCCTAGGCTTAGAGCTGTGTCTCTGTTCCCGGACTTCTTTGGCTTCTTCCTCCTTATTTCTGTCTCTACTACGGTACGGGGAGTTCCTTGGGCAAACGAAACGATCATGAAATTTATCATGATTTCTACTGCATGTTATCGGTCGATGGAAATGAAATGCCCCACACCGTGAGGCATGAGCGGGGGATGGTTGCCAAACTGCTTGTCAGTTTTCGTGGATTGAATGCTGACTGTTTCTTGCTTCTTTTAAGACTTGAACAAACGGATCCTGGAGATCCCATCTCCTCCTCGACAAGAGATAATTAAAGCAGAGGATCCATTTATTTATCCCTAGTGTCAGGAACGCATGAAGACGATCAAGTCTCGCGCGCGCTTCACTGAACCAGACACAGCCCTTCGATTGCTCTTCCTCCTCTCTCGAAGCCCTCCACCAGTGTTGACCGGACCCTGAGAATACCACCAGGCCCGGTTCTACTCAGCTCGCCACTTCCCAGCGCAAGTCCGAAAATTCTTCAGGAGTCCCAAACTGCAAAGCTTCCCCCGCTAAGAAGACCTTGAGGTAATTCTTCTGCAACAACCTGTGCAAAGAGCCCATGGCTCGCTGACTGACTGTGGGCCCAAGGACTAATCTCTGTCAACCATAGTTTTTAAAATCGGACCGGATTGAGAACCGGTCAAGGGATGGGTTCATGGGTCGGACCAGAGGTTTAATGGTTTGAACTGTATATTTAATAAATAATATTAATAATATAATATTCCAATAAATTGATATAATATTATAATTTAACTATAATTTATAATCAAAATCATTAATATAGTCATTATATTAGTCCTAAATTTAATATACTTTATAAATATAAGTCCAGTAAAATAAAATAAATATATTATAATATGTTTTTATTTTTATTTTTATTTTTAAGTTGGTCGGTTTTTTCACCGGTTCAATTAAATTTATTGATTCGACTAAGAACTGGCTGGTTCAATTGGATTTGACCTCATTTTAAGTGTAATTGGATTATTTATGAGAACCGGACCGGGTGAGTGGCTGGTTCCCGATTGAACCGGTCAAACCGGCCAGCCCGGTCCGGTTTTTAAAACTATGCTTTCAACTATGGATCTTATTAATTCATTTATAGTACTTGGCCTCAACATAAATAGATTCGACATATCCAAAAAAAAACTGGGTTGATATATGGGGAAAAGAACTATAAACTAAGGGAATTTTATCACCCAGTGACCATCATGACCTCAACACGGATCTGTAGTGATCGACCAGAGTTGCCGAGAGGGTGCACTGGAAACATATGGTCGACGGGTACGGCCGTCTCCAGGTCTGCATCCACCATGACACCCGCGTACCGCTACATTATACGGCGGGTGTATATCACTGGTGGAACCGTGGAAGTCTCGTATTGCCTGCCTAGTACCATGGGCGTACTGAACCGGATGTATTGTACGAACTCTAGCGTTGTCGAGGCCCAAGATCCATGTCAGCGTCGGCAGCACCCTCGCTGTCTAACGTGAACCACACGTGCGCGTTGCGCGCCCACTGCATCCATCGATCGCCTCCGAAACGATTAGAACACGAGAGCGAGAAAGATAGGAGATGCTTCTTCTTCCTCCTCCTCCAGCTTCATGGTGATGGCGGTTATTCAAGCTGAGGAAGAGGACGACGAGGGCTTCGGGGACTTCAAATTCGTCTCCGCCACCGCCACCACCACCACGATGTCTCCAAATGCTACTGCTGCTTCGAACCGTATCTCCGATGACGACTGGAGCGATTTCGTCGTCTTCAATCGATCACCGCAGATAAAGTCCGATCCCAAGCCGCCTGCCTCCTCGAATTACCCGGAACCATTTGATTTCTTCGCAGATCGCGCGACTGCACAGCGATCTGCTGATACGGCACCGACTGGGGCAGTGCCGGAGAAATCCAAGTGGGTGAAGCCTTCGGGAGCTATCCCTATGTCGATTTTTGGAGAGGATGAACCAGAAGAGGGGGGATCTGGTGTGGATGATTCTTCGTTTAAAAGTGCAGCCGGTTTTTCCAATCACAGTAATGGAGATCCGGTTAAAAAGGCACCTAATTCGAGTTCTCCGGTAGGATTGAACGATTTAATTGCCAGTTTGTACAATAAGAATCATCAGATAAGCCATCCAGCTGATGGATCAGGCGTCAGCTTAAGCTCAAACGGCAGAGAACCTGCAGAGCTGGACGCTGGGATTGGATTGAAAGTGGAATTGAATCCCAAACCGATCTCTAATGGGTTTGATTCTAATAGCAGTAATAGGAACGAGGAACATGATGGTGAAGATGAATGGGAATTCAGAGCTGCAGATGCTGAGGAAAGAACTAATGGCGAGAATACTATGGTATATAATCGCAAACTTAACTTTTTCTATGTTCAATGTTTCATCTTGCAGTTCAATTCTCATTCCTTGGTTGGTTGCTGGAAGTAAAAAGAGAGGGTGGACTATATGTTCAATCTGTTACTGTCTGGCGCTTCATTTGAATTTGATCGGTTGACCTTAAGCTAAACTTCAGCTAATAGTAATCTGGTAATTTGATTTAGACATATTGAGACCAAAACCCGGTCTAGGTAATTTATCATTTCAATATGCTGATTGGTATTTATTTTATGCAAATAAAATCGAACACTGAACCCTCTTGAAATGCTGGCTATGTTTGGCCCTGAACTATGCTGGGGTGCCCTTAATCATTGTAGTTTTCTCCTGTAAGATATATGCCAGAGTTGAGAAGGAAGTGACAGCAATAGACAGAAGATGACTTTGGGAATGAACAACACTTAGAATTGCCCGTGATTGTAGTTTGCCTTCATTGCCAGTGGACAAGTAGCAGAACTGGTGATTGTAGGGTCTTAATCTTCAATAAAACAACCCGAGTTTCAAGTTTTGCTCTGAGGCTATGTTCTTAAGTTCTTGCTGAAAAATGTATTCAACAACCAAAATTCTTTGTGATTCATCCCTCATATTTTTCTCATGGGGGTATTTCTGATGTCTATTGCAAATTCAAAGTCCTTTGTTTGTTTGGAACTCTGGGCTTTTCTGTTTTTGATTGTTGCTGCCATCATTTTGAACCAGGGAAACCAGAGGAACGCTGACTTTGGTTCAGAACTGAACTTCTACTCCTTCCCGAGTTGGAATGGTTTCAGTTCAGATCTAAATGGCTTCACTTCAAAGTTTAATGGGTTGGAGTCAGGCACAAATGGGTTCATTTTGACAGGAGTTGAAAAACAAGAGGACGGTGATGATGTTTTTAACTGTGAATTTAAAGGAGCAGGGATGGAAAACAACTCCAAAGAGGGAAACTCAAAGGTAATACGTGATTTTGAGATGTTTCTTTGATAAATCTGAATGGAATACAATAGTTACTCCATTGCGATGCTCTTTTGACCATTCAAAAGTTTCTTTAATAGTTTTATGGTGTATGACATGCCAACGTTTTAACTCTTTGTACTGAAATTGCGTTGTGGACATTATTCTACCCATGAAGATTGATTTAAATATATCTTGTTAAAGGTTGAAGGAAATAGGAGGGAACTCTTCCAGGAAGTTGAATTGAAGTTTGAGTATGGAAAAGTTGTACAAGAAGCTACTGGATTTAACGGTACATCGGACAAGAATTCCCAAATAGTTGGACTGGATTTTAAATATGATTTGAGCCCGGTACCTGGATCCTCGTTGGCTGTCCTAGAGGATTCAAACCCAACAAGCAACACAAAAGATGTTAAGATTGACATGAATCCTGCATCAGGAAGTTTCAGTTTTGAGGAAGATGAGTGGGAGTTCAAGGAGGCGACTTCACAAATTGGTCCAAATGGCCAGGTAATAGCTCCTCTGTATTTTACTTCTATTCATCTTTAATGTCACAAGGAAAATTATTTAGTTACTTACATGTCAGTTTTAATTGAGGATAAGATATATTGGTTATACTGGATTTTGCTTATGATTTTGAGATGTAACATTATTCAAGCTGGTAAGGTGTCGGATTCACATTCTAGTTTCATGCAAAATGATGTTCAAAATGTCAGATTGATTTTTTTTTCTTGGACAACGTTCTGTAAAATTTACTATAAAGTGTTAGCAAATGAGCTGTTGAAATCCTACTAATATAACTCGTGTATTTCTGCAATATCTGCTAGGATGAACCTGTGCTTGTGAAAAATTGTACAACAGTGGCTAATATAGGTAATAATGATACTGTTCTCCAGAATGGATTACACTCTAAGGTGCGGATCAATCTGTGCTTGCTTTCAATTTCAGTAAACTGTGAACAGACATACATTACTTATAAGTTTGTTTTAGGAAGATCCAGAGGTTGTTAATGAATTTTTCTTGGCTCCTGCTAATGGAAATGTGGAATCTACTGACAACTTCTGGGGCTTTAAGAATGCATTTGTAGACAGTAATTTGAAAGAAGAGGTAACATGCCCAAATCTTTTTGTTCATTACAATTGTGCTACTATCTTTGAATAACCTGAAGGGTTTGATGTTCTCTAGTCATCACTTAACTTGTTTTCATTCTTCCAACAGAGAAATGATGAAATCCAGGGTGATGGAAAGGAAGCTTTTCCACTGTCCACGTTTGGTGATGGACAAGTAGAAAACCATGGTTCATCAATTTACCCTACTTCGGATCCCACAAAACTGGTGAATGATACAAGCAGTGTGAGAAGGCAGCCTTCGAATATGTCGATCAATGATCTAATTTCTAGTCTGTACGATCGAGCAACACCAGTTGCTTCAGTTCCTGATGTGGAAGAGTTGGGTGAGACTGGGTTTGGCACTTCAATGGCAACGGTGAAACAGGATTCAGAAAATGAGCTTGACGATTATGATGATTCCTGGGATTTCCAGGCTGCCGAAATGGAAAAAGGAGATGCAAATTTGACTTCTGATATCCTCACCCAACAGCTCAATGAGAGTATATCAGATTCAGAACAAAGTGGGCAAGAATCCAGGACGATGAATAGTGTTAATATTTTAGATGATAGTTCTTGGGAATTTAAGGACGCCTCTTCACAGTTTGGATATGGAAATCAGGGTTCTGTACCTAATCTCGCAGAGCCACATGAGAAGTTTTCTGCCAATATGAAGATTGATGAACTTCTGGAATTCTATTTCAAGCTGAAGGGTGAAATCTGTTTGATTGCCCTTTCCCATCTTTACAGGATTAAGGTTAGCGGTCTTCTCATGTAAGTTTGGTTTGTTAAAAATGTAAAAACAAAGGAAAAAGAAAAAAGAAAATAGTGGCCAGTGGAAACATTCAGGCAGCTAATCTATTTTCCTTTGGGAATGTCAATCTAATAGCACTGTATGTCCATGTATGTTGCTGTGTCAGGAAGCACAAGGATCTGTTGGTCTTCCCAGTGAATATGCTACACAGGAAGCTCAGAACAAGGAAATTCAGGTGATTCTTGACAAGATGATCTAACATTTCAATTGTGATGTCCTTTTTGTCATCATTAATTAACTTCTGAATCCAGTTGAGTAACATATCCCACGTGCCTTTTTTAACATTAAAAGGAAAAAAGATATTATGTTTTTCCCCCTTTATGCCACCAATTTTATGCATAAGTGATCATACATGTCTAAGGAAAACTAGTGCCCTTGAGAATAATTACTTCAACTACAATTTACTTGCTTATAATCTCATAGTCATTGCAGGAACTCTATAATGGGCTAGATCCAGATAATTCAATCACTGAAGGCCACTCAATAGATCTCTCTATGAGAGTTTCCCACCTAAGGGGGTTCCTTCCTGCCCTAGGAGAAACTTTTCAAGCTCTTGATGCGGAGTACCAACTCTCTAAAAAATTCTTTCTGGTATAGCCCCCCCTTTTGGGCATCTGATCTTATGCATACGGACTTGGTTGCATGCATTAGTAGAGATGAGTTTAAATTTTTATTTAAACTGAAATTCTCAATATGCTATTGTTGAGAACAGAAGTTCTGATTTGTAGGTTTTCTGTTTGTTCTTTTTCCAACATTCATTATCATTTGGATCCTTGGTTTACTGACTATTACAACCCGGTGATTGAGGCAGTTAAGTGGGACTGTAGCATTCTCATCCATATATATTGCTTCTGGGGTTAAAAAAATGCTATCTATCCTTAAGACTTAAAATCTTTTCTTCTACAGGCAGAGGAAGATCCACAGGTGCTGATTGAACTCCTCGGGCATGTTTCCTCAATGCTGAGGATTTTGAGATGGGGCTCAGTTGAGGACCATTCTCGCTATATATCCATGTGGTCTAAGCTGATCTCTGTTTGCAACCAAGAACTTAAGCATGGAGCATTGCTGTGGAAGCAGGCCTTAGAGAAAGATGTTCAGGGTCAGCTGCTATGTAAATCTGAAGGTATGATTTTGTTGAATATAAACTGAGATGCTGCCAACAATTTTAGGCAATCATTGAAAGTACACTCAAATGCTCATTGTTTTTTTTTTTTTGCAGTCATGAGGTATATTCTTGCTCTTGGAGAGATTTACAGAGTAGTGGGAGTTCTTGGAGCCTCAATCAGGCTGTACAAGCCATGGATTCTTACGAGTTCTGCAGAAGTATCGGATACTAAAGTTATGTTAGACGAGTGCTCTCTTTTTTGGTCAAGTTCTGGACTGGAGGACGCTCTTTGTAGTATGTCTGATCCTCTAGGGTTTCCGTATGACGGAACTGTTGCAGCTTTGCTCAAGTCTATTAAAGATGCACACGGTTACAATGAATGTGCGCTCCAAACCTGTAATCTTGCTAAGGAAGAATGCATCTGTCGAATGTCTCTCTTGAGTGCAGGATCAGTGCCAGGTAAGAAGAGTACTTACTACTTAAGATTCACTGATTTTCAGATTTCTGCACCAAGATATAATATTGAATGGCAATGAAGTGACATTCACTTCCATAACCCAATGGCTTTCTTGATTTTGCCTCGACCAGGTATGGAAATGATTGAGTGGCATGGGGAGCTGTACTTTCTCAAGCTTGTGAACCTATGGGCAAATCTTGTGAGCTGCGATCCTCCTGATTTGCCTAGGCCTGAGATTAGCTGATGACGGGAACGAAGGTCCTGTCATGGAAGCTATTCGCCCGAGAAGGCCAGCTAGTGAAACCGGTTCCTCCTCCGAGAGATCCACCATACATCCATTACTCATACGAGAGCCCAGGCGTACAAATGAAACTTTAAGGGCCATTCTATGACAAGGTTGGAAGTTAGCACGAACACCCGTGTCCTATTCTGACATTTGATTTATTGCACCTTCTCTGGGTTGTCCATTCTTTTAGTGTTGACAAGTATATCTGATAGCTTGATCAAGTGTAGAGGGAGTTTTCGTTGTAATATTTGGTAGAATGAGCTTCTCTGGATGGATTATTGAGAAAAAACAAAGAAAAGTTGAAAAATAAGAAGTTTTGCCGATTAAAGCTTTCTTGCTACATCCTCTCATTTGTCCCCCCACGTGCTCAAGGATAGTTGTAATTTGTCTGATGTTATCTGTAATGCACTAGACAATAATGGTTTGTTATTGCCACCACCGTGGGCGTGATAGAGTTGTTCGACACTTATCATCCCAATGGGAGGACTCGAATTCGAGTCTCACCTGGAGAGTTTTTAACTCCTTAAACGGGTCGATTCGGATTAGTCAGCTGGACAAAATTTAGTTGGTATCTAGCTGTCTATACAAAAAAAAAAAAGTTTTGCCATTGCCAGTTATCAATTTGATTTATCTCTACGATTGGCTTACGAAGGCAATGTTCGTTCGGTATTGCATTGTTAATGCCCAGATCCGGAACTTCAGGGTGTAGAATGGAACGAAGCAAGAGTAATAATGGCTGTGAATGTAAGAAACGTAAAATTCTGGAGTGTGAAATGAAATTATCCCATTCTTATGACTGCGGAAGCATCGAAATAGGGTTTTTGGGTGGCGGCGGAGACCACCATTGGCGTACACGGATTCTCCCACAACGTTCTCTTCTCTCTGCTCCATCGTTCTCGACCTTCTGCTCAGAGAGAGAGAGAGAGGATGCTGGATATAAATCTGTTCAGAGAGGAGAAGGGGAATAACCCCGAGAGAATCCGGGAGTCCCAGCGGCGGCGCTTCGCGAGCGTGGAGCTCGTCGACGAGATCATTGCGCTGGACAAGGAGTGGCGCCAGCGTAAGGAACTCTTGTTTGGAGCCTGGGTTTTGCCCGTAATTTGGGCTCAGTGTTTCGGTCCGATTGGTTTGCGGTGCTTTTTTTGGTCTCATTTCCAGTGGATCGTGGGATTTGCCGCTGATTTCAGGTCAGTATGAGCTCGAAAATCTGCGGAAGGACTTTAACAAGATCAACAGGCGGGTTGCTCAGCTCAGAATCGTGAGTTCTTGTCCCTTTTATCGCCTTTGTCTGTCTGTTGATGGAGATTCGTTGAGAAAACTGGAAGGAAGTATTTGTTTTTTTTCAATGCTAGATTGTCGTCACATTTAGCTTCATAGGAAACACTTGTAATAAATGTGAGATTACGAATCTGATCTTGGATCCTCTCTAAATAAGTTGTGCTGGGTTTCTGTGCAAGGAGCAAGGGGGGTGATTATGAATCTGATTTGAAACTCTAAATCAGTGGATGTATTTTATATTTCTATACTTGGTTGTTCATGTAATTATGTTCCATTTTGATATATGGAGTCTGATTCTGTGATGAACTGAGATTTATCGACTGCTCTTCATTTGCAGTCCGGTGGTGATGCATCAGAGATGATAGCAAGTACCAATGAGAACAAGAGGTTGACTGCTGAAAAGGAAGTTGAAGTCCGTGATGCTTGGACAGCATTGAAATCAAGGCTTGAAATAGTCGGGAACCTAGTCCATGATTCCGTTCCCATTAGTGATGATGAGGTGTGAGTTTTGTTTCATAGGTATATAGCTTGTTCACTGCATCAGTTGTATTTGGAATAACAGGTGTGCTCTGAAGTTTAGGCAAATAATGCTGTTATCAGGACATCAGGCGAGAAGAGAGTGGAGGCAAAACTAAAGAACCATGTTGAGCTCGTTGAGCTTCTTGAGATTGCTGACATGAAAAGAGGTGCTAGAAATTAGACCCATCTGTCTATAAATTTTGATCTTCTGAGTCTTTTACAACAATTATTCGTGACTGCACATACATATATGCCTCTGAGGTGGTTGATTAATAGATTTCATGAACAGGTTCTGATGTGGCGGGGGGTAGAGGCTTCTATTTGAAAGGTGATGGTGTACGTCTTAATCAAGCATTGATTAACTTTGGCCTTGATTTTCTGGAGAAAAGAGGCTATACAGCATTGCAGACTCCTTTCTTTATGAGAAAAGAGATCATGGCAAAATGTGCTCAGTTAGCACAATTTGATGAAGAACTCTACAAGGTGGGCATTCTGAAGAGCAATATACCTGTTTCTCTCTGCAGTTTATACTTATAATATTGTGTCATACAGGATACAGTCTTCAGATATTAGTTACCACCATCTCTATGGATGTTGTTGGAACCTTGACTATACTAATTCCAGGTGACTGGTGAAGGAGATGACAAATACCTCATTGCTACTGCTGAGCAGCCCCTATGTGCTTATCATTTGGATGAATGGATTCAGCCTACACAGCTACCTTTAAGGTTCTGTTGATCTTTGCCGATCTTTTTCTGCATAGCTTTGATTGTTTGTACACTAATTTGGGTCCTTTCCTACTAACGTATCTCTTTTGGGAATTGGACTAGATATGCTGGATACTCATCTTGCTTCCGCAAAGAAGCGGGTTCGCACGGTCGTGATACTTTAGGTATTTTCAGAGTCCATCAGTTCGAGAAAGTTGAGCAATTCTGCTTCACCAGCCCTAATGGCAATGATTCATGGGACATGCATGAAGAAATGATAAAAAATTCTGAGGAATTCTACCAAGCGGTAATAAATATAGCCAAGATACTATGTTGGTGATGTGGATGTTCTCTATTTGACTGATTCACTGTGCGTTCTGACAAATGCCTGTATTTGCAGCTTAAAATACCATATCAAGTTGTTGCTATTGTCTCTGGGGCTTTGAATGATTCAGCTGCTAAGAAATATGACTTGGAAGGGTGGTTTCCGGCATCACGGACTTACAGAGAGCTGGTCTCCTGTTCCAATTGTACCGATTATCAGTCAAGGAGACTAGAAACTCGCTTTGGCCAAAAGAAGGTAAAAGTTGTAAATTCTTCATGGTTAAGTAACCATGTCCTTCTGTCATGGCAGTTAGCTAAAATTGAGAGTCGATTCAGCAGAAAGGGAGGGGGAAAAAAAAGGAAAGAAAGAAAATCATATCGTAGCCCATGAATTCACGAATGCATCTCAGGTTCCTGATACAAATAGCAACCTATTGAGTGCAACAAATACTGTCTCTGTTGATTCAGTTGAGGAAGGTCTTACAACCAGTCTATGCTATACTATCAGGAACGAACATTTCATGATTTTACTGTGTTGGCAGGGGAATGAGCAAGCGAAGCAATATGTTCACCTTCTTAATTCCACTCTCACAGCAACTGAGAGGACCATTTGTTGCATCCTTGAAAACTACCAGAGAGAAGATGGAGTCGAGGTACCCGAGCCCCTAAGACTGTACATGGGTGGGAAGGACTTCTTGCCTTTCAAGGGCAAGCCTGCTGCCGATGATAAAGGCAAGAAGTCCAAGGCATAAACTTTTAATTTGGCAAAGATGATTTATTTGTGATAAGAGGCTTGATAAGTGCATCTACTCAGATGTTTGCTATGATACTGTCTCTCTCTTCTTTTAGCTCTTTTTGGTTGGGATTTTAGCCTGATGAAATTCAAATACTGAATTTTGATGTCAATTATGTGTAGATTCCATTTTCCTCTTCATTTCCTACTCATGTTACTAATGAATTGACATTTACAACCTTATTAAACTGATGGCCATAGTATGTGCTGACCTTCCAAACTAGTCATTATTATGATAATAAATAACTACCATATAAGAATATACTGTGTTATATCACTGTCGTAGATCTTGTGATTATGATAGTGGAGGCGGCTACTCCTGGGCAATGAAAGGGATGCACATTCTTGACCTATATGAATATCCAGACAGGATGTCACGCCTATCATGTAGATTCTACAATAAATCAGTCTAATAAGAATTCAGTATTTTCTCCTTACAAGCAACCGAGAGAGCCTTACCATTCTAATGGTTCCCTCGCATAATCTCATTACTAGCATGACCCAAAAGCGTCACTTTGCCCGGACAACTAGGAGCCTTGCTCGATATGGTTCTTATAGATGAATAGCATCCTAAACTATTCTGCTCAGATGCAGTTCCCGCATGACTTGACTATTGGGTACCCTTTAATCTTCTAGCACTACTGGCCCCATTGAGGAGCAAAGACTTTTGAATCGCAAGAATCAGCATCCAAGTTGTTGCATTGATCTTCTCCTTGATCATAAGAAGCAGTGCGGAACTAAGCACGGTTTTCAGGATCTGAGCCCTCAACCCCTTGAAGAATCCCAGCGGACCCTCTCCTTTCATGACCGAGCATGCCACCTGCGTGATTGTCTTGCAGGTTCTAGGATGCTGGTCTTTCTTGTCCTTCCCGTTGTCTGACTCTGCAGCTTGAATCATGACCTTACACCTGCACATGGAATTGCAAATGAAACCTCAGGGTCTCACGAAAAAGGACTATAATACATAAAGAAGCGTACTTGAGGATTAATGTCAAGTACATTGCTGTCCTCAATGTCACCTACATTGAGGTGCAACTAGTCTTTACAGTCCAAAGCAACTCGATGTGATCATCGATGTCACCTACATCGCTGTCCTCAATGGCAGAGGATCTTAATCTTACATCCTCAAAATTTATACCACTACCCTTGTAATGATTAGAAGATTGCACCAGTGATTTGCAAATCAACTACCAGTTGCTCAAAGACAGCCAAAATTTTCCATGCTATAAAATAATAGAGGCTTGACATTGATCTTTGGTTCATACGGGCAAAATACAAAGGCATATTATCAAAACTTCCGTAGGATTCAAGCCAAGAGCAGGACCTATAACGCCCACAGAGTACCACACCTGATAGCAGGGTATGTCAAAATGGTAGCAATGGTCTTTGAAATCGCCCCCAACAGAAAAGCGGAAAATGCAGAAAGGGCTAAAGGAGAGGAGCCTACAGCCATTTCGCTCTGCTTTCTCTTCAGAAGTCTCTGTTTAAGCTGATCGAACACTGTGTACTGCAAATTGAAAAAACAACTTCATTCTTAATATATACTTCTCTCCACATTCACCAACTATTAGAAGAGAGGAGCTTGGAGCAAAAATCATTTAAATGCATCATACCTGTATAGCAGGATTTGAGGTCAGCATAAGATTTATCCCGAGTCCATCAAAAGCATCATGCCAGTTTCCCTCTGTCAGAGTTCTCCAGAGGCTCTTTGATTTTCCAAACTCGCTGGTCTGCATCCTCGCAGAGGCTGTATCCAGAGGCTATTTGATAAACATCCAGTCAGGTCAGAATGCAGTGTCACTATATGTTCTGAGGAATTCGTGCATGATAGTGTATGTTTTCAAAAGGAAAGCACTGATGGTACTGCTTTGGCAGAATTTTCCCATTTATTTCACAAAAAGAACTGATTTGGATGATGAAAGCAGAGTAAATCACTTAGAAGCCTCTTTGGACGCAAAAAAATTTTCCAGTTTTTTTTCGTTTTAATTTTTTCAGGAAATAAAAAATGAAGGAAAGAATTGTTGTCGCTTATATTGCATAACATATTCACTTAATAACTGAGAATTTTAGACTTTTTTTCAGAAAAAATACACATAGAAATTTCCCTCTTAAAAAATTGAAACAGGAACCTCATATGCATTTTCTATATGAAAATGAAAATCGTGAGTAGGCATCCAACACCAAACTCTCAGTCAAAAATCTATTAGAACCAAAAGAACTTTCCCTTCTAACCTGAGTCACAATAGCAGTGCAAGCACCAGCTGCAGCAGCTAGAACCAAGTTTGCTTTTGTTCCGACAGACTTAGAACCACTCTTCTCGAGGTACAATCTTTTGAAATAGCTGTATCCATAGAAGTAAATGAACTGGGCAATGAATGACTGGAGGTTTTTGGTCCCTAGGCCTTGATATAGTGAAAGAACCCGACGGGTTGATATAGCCTCAAACAGAACGTCGGATAGATTCCTAAAGAAGAGTCATAGGAGAACAAAACTCATCAAGACTGGCCAAACCAAAGTTTATAAGGCAAAAGAAAACTATAAGAAGGAAAGAGCAGATATTTCAAATAGAGAAGCTGAAAGAATGCAGTAAAGTACAGTGGAACACAGAGTTTTCAAAACCTCTAAAAATCAAGCCCATGCCACACAAATATTCTCTCTTCATTCAAGATTCAGGAGCAGGGAAAATGAAGTTCAAAAGAATTCAAAGTTAAAATGACATGCTTCTTCAACTACATTGCTGCATCAAAGAAGGTAATGCAGAATCTTTTTCAAAGACGTACTACAACTTCAATTACAAAGTAGTTATTGCAAGAACCGGCAAGACAACTACAAATCGTCTGGCTAAGTCGTGTACTCAGATCGTTGTGCTTAATCATGGTTTTTTATTTTATTGAACAAGAGATCTAGCATGGCTCTCATGGGGTCCGTATGTTGATTCATTTAATTTTAAAAGCTAGTGAAATTGAGTTGCAGCACAACAATGAAACAACAAGCTTATAACCGGGGCGTTGTAAAACTGATGCAACAACAATTGGACCAAACTCTCAAGTCTCATCTTATAAAAAGCAGCAGCATGACTAATTCCTGACCGTACAGTCTTCTAGTCAATTAAGGAATAGGAGGAAATTGCCTGAAGATTGCATGCTTGAGTTGAGCTGACCTACAAATGTAACTCATCAACCACTACCCCTCCAATTACACAAACAACAGCCACCTGTCACACAATAATCCACCCAAATGACTACAATTCACCAGGACATTTACAATGAACGACAAGAAGTGAACCACCAAGGAAAAGCCGACGATCACAGGCACAGACATCACCGAGTGGCGATCAAACAAGAAAAGAAGAAGGAAAAAAAAAACACCAAACTTTGATGAGAACCGATCGGAACCCACCTGTACTTCTGCTGGCCATGGGCAGCTCGGACCTCGGCCTGGTACTTAGTCTTACAGGTGTCGAGAGGGTACAGGATGGTCGTGCTGAGCAGAGATCCTATTGCACCCGAGGTCGCCTCCGATAGAGATTCTAGATCGATGCCCATTTCTCGCTCTCTCGACTAGACGATGAGATGGACCGATCAGAGGTTCGGATCACAGCGTAGGAGACGGTCTCGGTTGTCTAGTAGGAGACGGAAGGAGAGAGAGAGAGAGAGAGAGAGAGGAGCTACGGAAGCAACAGCATTGAGCATGCCATGGCGGGCGGGTCGGTCGGTGTAAACACAAATTAAAAACAAAATTAAATAAATATTATTTATTATAAAAATTAAAGGAAAAATGAAAATTTTTATTTTGCCACTTTTCGTTTGACTGAGGAAAGGAGAAAAGGAACCGACTTGACCGGATTTGATTTTTTTATGCTTGAATTTATGAACAATAAATGAATATTAAGATATAAAGAAAATTCCCCATAATCTTCCTTTTTTTTGTAATATTTAATTCAAATAATAATCATTTCCATAATACTCGTATGGTTTTTTTTTCCTTGCAAGTAAGTGATTTTTCAAGTCAGGGATGGGCTTAAGATCGCTCCGTCAGACCAAAAAACCAATAATTTCTATAAAATAATTTACCAATAATTTCACACGAGGATCGAGGAAGATGACGGGAGAGAGCGATGGGCGGACCAGCATTTCCTTGGGAGTCGAAAAGCTCTATCGTCTGCTCTCTACCAAATACATACATACATATATATATTTCATGATATTAAGTACTATATAAGACCAATGCCCAAGTAATTGGGTCACTATGCATCGTGTACTGACCGGGCCACGATTAGCTTCACAACGTTGTCACTTTACTACTAGTGCAGGCAATCGGTGAAGTTGACCATATCACACAGCTGCACTTTCACAAGCCGAGTCAAGTGCCAACAGTCGTATAACTCAAGGCGCATTTAGAAGCGGGACTGTATTTTATGCATAGGAGATTCCGAACTTCAAGTAGGATCAACAGGAATCTTTTTCGTCCAACTTCCATTTATTCCCAAAGTAGACCGACCCAAGACAGACCACAGCGTCACTGCGATATAATACATCGGTGCTCGGTCCTATGCAGTCCCGAGTCACAGGTCACATAATTATAGGATGTGCTACACACAGGCAGGTAATAAGTACAAGAGTGAAGGGAAAGAAGGAATGGTTGTTCCAGTTTTGCTATCAGGAACCCACGTTTAGAAGCAGCAGCACACAGGTACCCAGCTCATCTCAGTGAACGGTATGAGAGCCATGGGAGTTCCAACCACTAAGTGTGACTCGAGGAGTGACTCCATGAGGGACCTCGAAGGAGATCTTCAATGGCATTACCTCGCCGGGCACCAGAGAGAAATAGTTGTCAGAGTAATGAACCGGAAGAATCCTCGTGTCCTCTCCCTCCTTTCTATCAGTCTTCATTCCGTGGACTGAGAAGTGGAGGAAGAAAGCTACCCCAACATCGGTCCCGTTAACTGTGGAAATTCTCGGCTCATAATCATCTTCCCTCCTTGAAAAGTGACTTCGCAGCCTCCCAGGCAGACCAATCTCAGGCTTTTCTTCATTTCCACTTTGGAGGTAATGATAATCCAAGGAGGACATATCAAAGTCGCCTTCAATATCCCTCTTGACGAAATTGTTCACATAGGTCAAATTTTCGGTGCTGGGTTTCTTTGAAGTGTTTTGAACATGCATCTCAATCTCGTGGGTAGAGCCCCTGATGAAAACTTTGGATGTTATCTTCAGAGGGATTCTCTTCTTCCTGTATGGTCCCAAAAGCTTGTAGTCGCCACCAGAAAGATGCGACCAGTAGAGATTCCTTGATAAGATGCCATAGTCAGACATGTTGTAGAGCTTGAGCAGGAGAAAGTAAACTGGCTTCGGGTTCTTCGACGTGGGATATGTCATTTCCGCAATGGGCACTGTCTTTTTTGGTGATATATTAAGCTTGTCAAAAACTTTATAGTACGGGGATGTTCCCTGCAAGTCCCAAATTGATGCTTCTACAGCCACATTAGACAGAGCCTCTGACGTTGTATTAACAACCTATGCAAAAATAAAAAAAGAAGTTGTTGTAATTCCTTGACTGGGACTAATATCACCTTCTCTCTGAAGAAAGGAAACACGGAGGAGCATGTTACCTCTATAGAATAGGTAGCCAGATTGAGCTGGACATGGATTGGCTCTGCTGCACAACGGCAACCAAAAAAGCCTGCCGTCTGGTCCAGCAGGTGATCATAAAACTGACCTCTGAGACCAGTCCAAGGATTCTGATTCTTCCAGATCAGAACCCCTGTGTACTTGCTCCACATACGAGAAGTCCATCCCTCTAGTAATGCTCTATATTGAACGTAATTCACAAGTTGGGCCTGCGAAGTCCATTGACAGATACAAGAACGAATTCTCATCTCATTCACATGTAAATGAAGAAGTAAAGTGAACAAACTTAAAAGCTGTAGCCAAAAGCAAAAAGGTTTACCTTCAAACAGAAATCGTCAAGATCCTTCGGAGTACCATACAGTTCGATCTGATCATGAACTTTGCTTGGTTTTGAATATGGTATGTACTTATGGTATGTCCATATAGGGTTTGGGACTTCTTCTGTGTAACCATCAGGAAGTTTCTTAAACAGAGGAATCTGCCATCCTTCAGGGGGCATTGTAGCTCTAATGGTAGCTGCCACAGGCATCCCAACGGAACCAACCTCAGGATTGAAACCATAGTTATAGAAATCATCCCTAAAAAAGCTTTCTGCATATTGAATTTCATAAGGTCCATCAGTGAAGTCACCCTTGCCATTAGCAAAGCCATCCCACATGGAACCTTGGACATACAGACGTGTCCCATCAAGATACAGGCTAGGATCTTCTGTTGATAGGGATGGGTCTTCTGGAGATTTGTCAGTTTCATTGGCAGTTTCAAAATAAGGATGGAGTTTGAGATCATTCTTTAAAGCTGCATTGATGTCCTCGGGTGGAACTTGTTCATTTCCACCCACCCAGAGAGTGAGACTAGCATGGTTCCTTAGAAGCTTGACTGTGTCCCTTGCACAAAGCATGAAAAGGTCATGATCCAATGGGCCATTGGGATTTGACACTGGTATGCCACGGCCATCAACATCCCCAGTAATCCAGAACTCTTGCCAAACCTACAGAGCAACTTAATTAGGCATTCAGCTAAAGTATTAATGACAGATTATTGAATACCCATAGAATAGATGAAATCAAATCTGTGATATAATGTGATCAAAAGTAGTGATTTCACGTATGGTTTTGACAAATCATTTCAAGTACTTATAAACTTCCCAGCTGAGGGAATACATGTAACCCATTACGTATTTGTTTGTACTGTCTTCATGATTTATTGGATTTTGGCATAGGTAATCATCGCAATTAAAGATAAGCATAAAACAAGCTGATGATGCAACAATATCAGAACACCTGAAGAGGAATGCAGGCACTCAAGTCCCTATATAAGTAGAGATAGCATAAGCTTTACCAGCAGGCCATATATATCGCAATAATGATAGAATTCTGGTCTCTCCGCCAATCCACCACCCCAGCATCGAATCATGTTAAAGTTCATATCAGCATGAAACTTGATATCAGTTCTATAACGTTTTGCTGAGAGCCGCAGTAGACCATCTGACACTATCCAATTGCCTCCACGGATGAAGATAGGCTGCCCATTTACCTTGAACAATCTACAAGCAGAAAGATGGATAATTTAACAAGAATGGTATAAAAGTCTGGGCACTTAAGAATGGTTACTTGTTCATAGAAGTTTCTGATTATACCTTCCACCTGTTGCACTGTCAACATGGCTTTCAATTTTGCGAAATCCAAATAGATGGCTCCACTGATCAGACTCTCCATATCCCTTTACTTCCACACTGATAGTCACATGATAAAGGGCTTGCTTCCCCATGCCATTTGGCCACCATAGGTTTGGCTTATAAAAGAAAAGCTGAAAAGTCCATCAAGAAACCTTGGTTACGAGCCAGGATTTTGTAACATAAGAATCACCGAAGGTAAGACCAACCACTAAGATTACTTATAATATATCCCAGACCATGAATAATGAACATGGTGAAAGTACAATTGCAATTGTCTAAACTCTAAAAGGCATATCATCATTCTCCAAGTAATGGGACTTCTTTCCACTAGAGAAAGTGAAGAAATGACCAACCTGGGGAAATGTATATTGCACCCGCGCTCCTGGGGAAATCGATAGATGTTGGGTCTGCAATTGCTCCACCAAGCAAACATTTCCTTCTAGTTCAATGCTGACTTGAATATTGACAGAGCACTCAGCAACCCACGCACTTCTGTTTTCCATCTCCACTGTGGCATGTAAGTACACTCTCTTGTAGTTATCAAAGAATGATGAAACCAGGTGAGGATCAATTATCCTCACAGGCTGAAAGAAAAGATGCAATTTAAAGATTTAATCCAAATATTTTTTTTCACAAAGATTAGGCAAAATCAACACAAATTCAACATCGCCAAATAGTTGAGAGATAAATAAATTGCGAAGATCAATCATATGCTGATAGATAATAGCTCACGCTTAGATACAGCTTAAGTTAGAAACAATTTGCCTATTATAGACCAAGAAAATAATAGCTGAGTAAGCAATAGCTGCTGAACTCACCCCAGTCACTGAAACTGATACCTCATCCCATATACCAGTGTTCCTATCTCTGTATAGGACAACATGTGAACAAAATCTATAAGATAGAGTCTCAAATATTTAACTTATTCATAGATAGGAGTTTTGCAATAAAAAAAATGCAGTCACATGTGTAAGCTCAAAGCCTAAGCATAATTTATTCAAATCTCATTTAAGAACTAGACACACTGATTTTCACACATCCTACAAAAATGTATACCTTTTCACACTGTATTAGAAATTTTTTTTCAAGCATCCATGCCTAAACTATACACAATAAACTGTCCCAAAAGGAAACGAATTTCTTAGAATTTAAAATTTTAGCAAAAATAATAAGACTAACCTGTGGCCAGTGAGAAGTTACTCGTAAAGTCAATTACCTTATGGGGATAATCCAGTCCCAACCCTCAACATATTGTGTGGCAACATCCTTCCCAATCTAAAATATCAACAAGTTGTCAGTTTATGTTTTTCACAACACACTTCATGCTACTGCTTCAACTGAATCTATATGCTGGCAATGATGTGACTGACACACCTCAACTTGCAAAATATAGCGATGAACAGTGAGAGAAAACCGTTTTATATGTTTCTGCAATAGCAGAATGTACCTCATGATCTCCGCCCTGTCCTCCCTCAGGAGGAATACTACCAGGATGGTCTGGAGGGTGCACAAGAACTGCTAGAAGGTTTTGACCATCAGGATGCAGAATATCAGTAACATCAAGACTGTGTCTTCTAAACATCCCTTTGGGTAGGATCATTTTGTGGCCATTCAAATAGACTTCAGCAGAGTAATTGACCCCCCTGAAATTTAGATCCAAATGCTGGTTTCCAGTCTGCAAAAACTCACAAGATGAAACAGCAGCTATTCAAATTTCAAATTAGAGGGAAGAAAATTTTAAAAGAAGGATGGACCAATCACCACGATCAGAGGAAGTCTGATTTCAGATTAATAAGAAAATCTGAGTTTCACAAATCTTTTATGAGCAAGTGTTAACAGATATTCACCATTTTGTTATTGAAGCTGAAACACTCAAACTGATTAAAACCAAAATTCCCAGCAAATATCTGTTCAACTCTATTCAGAGCAGTGTGCATGTAGAGTAAAGGTCAAAGACCAGATTCGACATATCAGTGACATATACCAGCTTGCAATGGAAAGTTGTGAAAAACCAAAATGTGTAGTATTCTCTTCCCGAATCAGCAATATCTAAAATGGCCTCATTCTGCATTCCGTAGAAAGGATCTGGCACCACTTTGTTCTTTACCAACGTTGCCAAGACACTGCCAAGAAATCATCATTAGAAAAAGATGGCTATTATGATACAATCAAGGAAAGGGAATAGGAAATATGCAATTATGAAATTGCATACAACGGACCTGTAAAAAATGATTCAGACAAACAATCTCAGTACAGAACATATGAACATATCCAAACTTCTGTATAGTCGTATTATTAATATTGAGAATTAAGCATTTCCCATGACCAGAAATTCTAAATTTTCGTATCATAATTCAAAACAATATCTCCAGTTGCCTGCCGTTCCGATGAACACAATGGAAATCAGTAGCAACACTCACTCTGTGCGTAGGTGAGAGACTCCTGGACTAGCTGCTTTTCTTCTTCAACCCAATAGAGCTTAATTTTTCTGAAGTGTATGTATATCCTCTAGGAACTTCCTTATCAAGGTTACGGAAACATTAACATTTGTTTATGCTTTAGTCAGTAATAATCCATCAATTGATCGACCAGATACTGTACATCCCAAGTGAGTATGCAGCTGCAGGCGGCTCAGACCTAACAACTGGAAAATAACAGAAAACTAAACTTACAGCCATTGCTACTCATTTTATCGCAATTCACACTCAACTTCATAACTGCACAGCAGAACTGAACTCGGTGATAAAATCACTGAGATGTGAGATGCATCGGAATTACGCACGTTCCGGGAACAACAGCCTCCATCCATGGCGCGGTGGGGCCGGTGGGGGGATGAGTAGTTGTGAGTTGAGTTCCCGTCAACTCCACCTCGGTTGACCTCGCCGCGATCCATCCCGAGTCAAGCTTCGTCTTTCCCATTTCCGCAATAACAGTCGCGGCCTCCATTGAGGATCGAGAAGAGAGCATTTGAACTGCGAAACACGGGGTGAGAGAGGTTGGGAGTCTCGATCACAGCTGGCTCTGTCTGTTGATCAGATTAGGTGCTTTCGAGCGGATCGTAGCAAGGGATCTGCCGAACCTGGACCGTTGGATTCGTTGGTCCACGTGTTTGAGATCTGACGTTTGAGATTTGACGGTGATTATCAGTTTCGTTCTACGTGACGTGCGGGGGAATGGGCCCGTGGCTGGAGAAGTTACCCGCGGGGCGGACCAGGGGGAAGTATGGCGGTGACTTCGGCGGCGACCCGTTAATTCCCGCGCTCCCACAGCTTCCTCATCAATGTCAACGGTAAAAAAGAAGCAAATGTCCCAGGCTCTTGGACACGTGGCATATATGTCGGTAATCCCACTGAGAACATGCGTGAAGAGGGATAAAAAAGCTCACTCTCGTATGCCCGATCCATTTGAACTAATTTTATAGATGCAAGCATCATTTTCAATGTATGTCGATATGATCTAAGGTCGACAAGTAGGCTTTCAACATTGATGTGAAGATGAGAGTTCCAGGACATTTCTCAAGACACCCAGCCACTCCTGAAGTATAGGGAAGAAGAGCTCGAGAAGCCGAGAGGTGATGGGGCATGAGAACACAGAGAGTGGAACTGGAATCGTGACTGTGCTTGTTACAACGATCTCGACACCAGTAAAGCGCCCAAATTACATCCTCCGATTCCCAGCGGGCCCACACGTCCATTTAGTTGTAGAAATATCATGGATGTTTTTTTCTTCCTAGGAAAACAGCAGAAGGCTATGTTCTTATGCTTGCTGTCCAGCTATATTTTCTGAACGGATCGGATCCTAATGCATTCCAAGGGACGAGAGGTTCTGGCAGTATGCTCCTTGCCAACAGATGTGTGAGGAGCCGGAGGTAGCTGTTCGAGGAGGGAACTGTTGAATTTTAATTTGACAATATATGGTCCAACAATATATTATTGATCATGTGTCTCTGCTATCCAATCGGTCAACCCAATTAAGTGATCTAATTAAGTTTATAAAATAGGGTTGAACAGACAATTTGTAAGGTGTAGGGATCAATATGCAGAAACCATAAAGTGATTTCTGATTTCTATGATGGGTGAAATTAGAAATTAATAAACTGAAGGCACTTATGTGCAATTTGCGGTTGTGGTCCCTGGGACATACGATATTATCGGCTCTTTTGATATCTCATTAGTCAACGAGAGTCAGAGTGAATCCCACATCCTCTGAAAGATTTTTCGTATAGTCCTAGAAGATCCATATCCGGTCAATCACACGAGCCTTACCTATGGATTCAGGTACGCTTCCGTTTATATTTAAGCATTCTCTTTGATTTCAACACGTATGATCTTGAGATAATTTGGATTAGGAAAAATTCCAACAATTGGTATCAGAGCCTTTTGCGTGTTTGGATCATTGAGAATTTTAGTTTGATGTGATTGACTGATTTGGAAATTTTCGGATCACTGTTCATAGTGAAAAAAAAAAAAAATTCCGTCGGTGGTGTTCTGGCGGGCTTCACCGCCACCAACCAGCCGCTGGTTGGCTGCAGGGTGGGGCCTCCATGCCACCAGCCGGCCCAGGCTTCACCGCCACCACCCGCCGGCTACCGTATATTCCCCTCCCGGCCAATCGACGAAGCTCCTCGGTCCAACCTCCGTTAGAGTCGCCATACCGCGGCCGAATACAGCGGCTGAAATCGGCAGCTCGTGTCGCAGGAGGAGGGACGGGGCGTCGTCTGCGGGCCGAGGCTGCGGCCAATCGCCGAACCGGGGCGGTAGATAGTTGTCTGTGGGCCGTGGCTGCGGCCAATCGCCGGTCGACAGTTGTCTGTGGGTCGAGGCGGCAGCCCACATGGCCGGAGACGTGAAGGAGCGGTTGCCGATCTCGGCGGCCGACGTCCTCGGTGATCATCCGTTAGCCATAATTAGTGGCTAAGATCGCGGGATTCGGTTGAAACGGATGAAATCGTGCGGCGGCATTAGGGTTTCGGCGAAGAAGATGAACAGTAACCGGTCTGCATGTCGGGCCGGTTCGGTCCAATTTGGACCGGCCCGATGCAAATTTGGCCTGTCCGTACGGTTTGGATAGAAATTGCCGGTTTGGGACCGGTCCGATGCAAATTGGGCCGGTCCATACGGTTTGGGTACAAATTGGGCCGGTTTGGGACCGGTCCGATGCAAATTGGGCCGGTTCATACGGTTTAGGTAGAAATTGGGCCAGTTTGGGACCGGTCCGATGCAAATTGGGCCGGCTCACACTGTTTGGATCGAAATTGGGCTGGTTCGAGACTGATTCAGGACTGGTTTGAATGGTCCCCTCATGTTTAGTTGATTTCTTTACCAATTTTACTCCGATTTGAACTAATTCAAGAAAATTATAGTAAAATTAAGACCAATTCAGAACGGTTCAGACCTACTACAACCTGGTTTATACCACATAGGGTCTGATTTAGCAGGTTTAAGCCTATTTTAGTCCATCAAAAGTTAAATCACTACCAATTAAGTTTGGTTTAGGCTTTTAAACTCGATTTTTGGATGTTGAATGAAATAATGGCATTTTGTTTATGTCTAATATTCAAGAATGAGTTAATTGAAGCAGCATCTCGCCAAAGTGAGCTCTCCTGTGTAGATTGATTTATTCAAGAATGTATAAGATGTTTGCATGTTTGAAATTTCATGCGGGCAGTGGATCGACCCAAAGGAAGGACACTGTTTGGCCGAGTTTCAAGTATGCCTGCGGTAATAAATGCGTGATAATCGTTGGGTTTTCCATGTGAACATGAGTCAGCCCAAAGGAAGGCTCATTGTTTGACCGGATTGATTGTCAGTGTTTGATTACTGCATCGAGAGTACCGCTTACAAGTTGATTATTTTGTCCAAAGATGAAATATCAATGTTGTGCTTGGTATCTCATGATGGGATAGACTGTTATTTCATTCACTATTCATGCACATGTGAGCTGATATATTTCCCATTTGTTATTTGTTCTTTGTTCAGCTAATACTTCTGCTACATCGATTTCTGCCACTATTAATTCAATCCCTGTGCTAACT
Organism: Sonneratia alba; assembly: GCA_900174645.1. Taxonomy (NCBI): domain Eukaryota; kingdom Viridiplantae; phylum Streptophyta; class Magnoliopsida; order Myrtales; family Lythraceae; genus Sonneratia; species Sonneratia alba. Next base: position 1,063,666 of record FWPY01000034.1, on the reverse strand, counting down.
GGCACAAATTTTAAAGTCTGGAAAGAGAACATTATGATAGTTCTCGGTTGCATGGATCTGGACTTGGCCCTTCGGACTGAACGACCACCTGCTCTTACAGTTAACAGTTCCGTTGAGGCTAAACGGGATTTTGAGCGGTGGGATTGTTCAAATAGGTTGAGTCTTATGATCATGAAGCGTGCAATTCCAGAGACCTTTAGGGGCGATACCTCTGATGAGGAAGATGCCAAATCGTTCCTAGATGCCATAGAAAAGTGTTTTGAGAAAAACGAAAAGGCTGAAACAAGCACACTTTTAGCAAAGCTTATCTCAATGAGGTACACTGGCAACAGGAACATTTGTGAGTACATCATGGAGATGTCTAACATTGCTTCAAAACTAAAGGCACTTAAATTAGAGCTGTCCGAAGACTTGCTTGTGCATTTAGTTTTGATCTCTCTGCCTACACAATACAGTCAGTTTCAAGTTAGTTATAACTGTCAAAAGGAGAAATGGAGTCTCAATGAGCTCATTTCTCACTGTGTGCAAGAGGAAGAGAGATTGAAGCATGAAAAGGCAGAAAGTGCTCACATGGCATTGACCTCTAAGAGTAAAAATAAGGGCAAAGGCAAGAAAAGGCCCATGAGTAAGGAAGCTGCGAGTGTTCCAGATAAGGTTAAGAAGCAAAAGCAACAAGATCAAGTTACTACTTGTTTCTTTTGCAAGAAAGATGGACACTTAAAGAAGGATTGTACCAAATATCACGCATGGCGTGCAAAGAAAGGTACATCTCTCGCTTTGGTTTGTTCTGAGGTTAATTTGACCTCTGTACCTGCACACACTTGGTGGTTAGATTCTGGTGCTACTACTCACATAAGTGTGTCTATGCAGGGTTGCCTGAATTGCCGAAAGCCAAATGATGCTGAAAGATTCATCTATGTGGGCGATGGCAAGTCAGTTATGGTTGAAGCAATAGGCAAATTTAGGTTATTGTTAAAGACTGGATATTATTTGGATTTGGAGGAGACTTATGTTGTGTCGTCTTTTAGACGGAATTTGGTTTCTATTTCCCAATTGGACAAATTCGGTTATTATTGCTCTTTTGGGAATTCTCAATTTCAACTTCTCCTTAATTCAAATGTGATTGCTACCGGTTCTTTATCCCTTCATGATAACCTTTATTTGCTTAATTCAATTGCTTCATATGGAGAAACATTGCATGCGGATTCACGCGGTACAAAGCGAAAATTAACTAATGAGAGTTCTGCGAAGTTATGGCACAAGCGTTTAGGTCATATTTCGAAACAACGAATTGAAAGGCTTGTGTCAGATGGAATTCTTAATTCTCTTGATTTTACAGACTATGAGGTCTGTGTTGAGTGTGTCAAGGGGAAACGAACAAACATTAGGAGATTAGGTGCCGATCGAAAGTTAGACGTCTTAGAACTTATTCATACTGATATTTGTGGACCATTCCATACGGCTACCCGGAATGGTCAACAATACTTTATCACGTTCATAGACGATTATTCTCGATATGGGTACTTGTACCTTCTTAGTGAGAAATCTCAGGCCCTAGATGCATTCAAGAACTTTAAAGCTAAAGTTGAAACTCAACTTGGCAAGAAAGTTAAAGCCGTCAGATCTGATCGTGGTGGTGAATATTACGGTAGATATGACAGATCAGGTGAACAGCGTCAAGGACCTTTTGCCAAATTCCTAGAGGAATGTGGAATCGTCCCTCAGTACACCATGCCAGGAAGTCCTAACATGAATGGTGTTGCTGAAAGACGAAATAGAACACTCAAGGATATGGTAAGGAGTATGATTAGTCATTCTACTTTACCAGAATCACTCTGGGGAGAGGCATTAAAGACCGCAGCCTACATACTCAATAGAGTACCAACCAAAACAGTGTCCAAAACCCCTTATGAATTATGGACTGGGAAAAAGCCCAGTATTAAGCATTTTCGTATATGGGGATGTCCAGCTGAAGCTAGGCCTTATAGGCCAAGTGAAAAGAAACTGGAATCAAGAACGGTCACTTGTTATTTTGTTGGTTACTCTGAAAAATCCAGGGGTTACAAATTTTATGATCCCACTACTAGATTAATTCTTGAGACGGGAAATGCCCAATTCTTTGAGCAAGTTGAGTTTGTGGGGGGAGATAAGGCTAGAGACATTGTTTTTGAAGAGAAATCAATTTCTCTTCCTACAGTCATTGCTTCTAATCAGGAGCAACATGACGATGTCATACAACTTCCTTTGTAACCTCAAGAGGTTGATCCAGAAGAACAAACTCAACAACCTCAAGAACATGTGCCATTAAGACGATCCACTAAAGAGAGGAGAAATGCAATTTCGGATGATTATATTGTATTCCTCCAGGAGAATGAAGTTGACATTGGAATGATGGAAGATGATCCGATCAACTTCTGTCATGCCATGCAGAGCACTAATTCTCCAAAGTGGATAGACGCTATGAATGAAGAGATGAATTCCATGAAGGACAATGACGTTTGGGATCTTGTCCCTTTGCCAAATGGTGCGAAACCCATTGGTTGCAAATGGATATTTAAAACCAAGAGGGATTCTGTGGGCAATGTGGAAAGATATAAGGCTCGTCTTGTTGCTAAGGGATTCACACAAAAGGAAGGCGTTGATTATAAAGAGACCTTCTCTCCGGTTTCTACAAAAGACTCTTTGAGGGTCATTATGGCACTTGTAGCTCATTACAACCTCGAGTTACATCAGATGGATGTAAAGACGGCGTTTCTCAATGGTGACATTGATGAGACGATTTATATGGTGCAACCAGAAAACTTTGTGGTTGGTGACCCAAAGAAAATGGTTTGCAAGTTAAAGAGATCCATCTATGGGCTAAAGCAAGCATCTCGACAATGGTATTACAAATTTCATCAAATTATTCTCTCATTTGGTTTTGAGATAAATGCAGTTGATGAATGTATATACCATAAGTTCAGTGGGAGTAAATATATATTTTTGGTTTTATATGTCGATGACATATTACTTGCATGTAACGATATAGGCTTATTGCACGAAACCAAGAGATTTCTATCACAGAAGTTTGAGATGAAAGATCTTGGGGACGCCTCTTTTGTCTTAGGGATCCAAATTCATCGAGATCGCTCTTGAGGAATTCTTGGATTATCGCAAAAGAGCTATATTGAAAAGGTGCTAACTAGATTTGGCATGAAGGATTGCAAGCCTCTTGATACCCCTGTTTCTAAGGCAGATAAATTCAGTCTTAATCAATGCCCCAAAAATGAATTTGAGCGTAAGGAAATGCATAATATTCCCTATGCATCTGCTGTTGGGAGTTTAATGTATGCTTAAGTCTGTACGCGGCCAGACATTGCGTACATTGTTGGGATGTTAGGCAGATATTTGAATGATCCTGGTAAGGAACACTGGAAAGCAGTCAAACGGGTTTTGCGGTATTTACAAAGGACAAAACATTACATGCTCACATATACGAAATCAGATCAGTTGGAGATCGTTGGATATTCTGATTCTGATTTTGCCGGATGCCAAGACAGTCGCAGATCTACATCAGGATATGTTTATCTGTTGGCTGGAGGAGCTGTCTCCTGGAAAAGTGCTAAGCAGACACTTGTAGCCGCTTCAACTATGGAGGCAGAATTCGTAACTTGCTACGAGGCATCTAATCATGGGATATGGCTACGGAATTTTGTCACAAGACTGCGAATTGTTGATGGAATAGAAAGACCACTAAAGATATTCTGTGACAATAAGTCAGCAATAATGTATTCCCATAACAACAGGAGCTCTTCGAAATCAAAGCACATTGACATCAAGTTCCTGGTTGTTAAAGATAGGATTCAGAGTACTTAGTTGTCTATTGAACATATTGGTACAACTTCCATGATTGCGGATCCGCTCACTAAGGCTTTATCACCCATGGTCTTTCATGAGCACACTGCTCATATGGGTGTAATATCATACTATGATGCTAAGGTGTAGTGGGAGTTTGTACAATGACTATATTTGTTCATGATGACTATTTTGAATTATTTTCTGCAGAAATAAAGTTTTCAGTTCATTTGCACTCTGAATCTAGCTTATGACTTAAAGTTGATCTTCATAAGGTTTGAGGAGGACCAGTTGGAAATAGGCATGTTTAGATCACATTACATGTAATTTCCATGCTGCATACCTGCACTTGATCTAGGTCGTTGGGTGTGTTGACATACGTGATCATTGATGGTTCTAGTCACAATAAATGGGATGAAGAACGCTTTGGTTCTATGTTGATACATTCAATGGACGAGATTGTTGAGATTGTTGATATGGATAGCATTTTTGAGCTCAATAAAGTATTTTGGTGATACATGACATATGGGATATATTTGTTGGCCCAAGTGGGAGATTGTTGAATTTTAATTTGACAATATATGATCCAACAATATATTATTGATCATGTGTCTCTGCTATCCAATCGGTCAACCCAATTAAGTGATCTAATTAAGTTTATAAAATAGGGTTGAACAGACAATCTGTAAGGTGTAGGGATCAATATGCAGAAACCATAAAGTGATTTCTGATTTCTATGATGGGTGAAATTAGAAATTAATAAACTGAAGGCACTTATGTGCAATTTGCGGTTGTGGTCCCTGGGACATACGATATTATCGGCTCTTTTGATATCCCATTAGTCAACGAGAGTCAGAGTGAATCCCACATCCTCTGAAAGATTTTTCGTATAGTCCTAGAAGATCCATATCCGGTCAATCACACGAGCCTTACCTATGGATTCAGGTACGCTTCCGTTTATGTTTAAGCATTCTCTTTGATTTCAACACGTATGATCTTGAGATAATTTGGATTAGGATAAATTCCAACAGGAACACCTGACGACGAGCAGCTGAGGGCCAAGCCCGAGAACGCATTCTTGAAGATGAATTACAACCCAACTGATGGCTGTCCTGAGGAGCTCGCTGCTATTCGATGCCTGATCGAGTGGACTTTCGGGGCCCCCAAAGAAGCACTCCAGAGGTCTGGAAAACGACTCATGGAGATCGAGAGGGTCATCATGGAGACGAATGACAATGGCAGAGGGAAGAATAGGGCAGAAGAAGTGAAAATGCAGTACACTCTACCCCTCGAGCAAGCTTGGGTTGACTGCAAAAAGGATTCATAAGTAATGGCTTCTCCATCTGATGTATTGCAGAAAAGTTCAGCAATAACCGAGTGTAGATTGTATTTATCCGAACTTTATTTACTCAGCGATTATAAGACTATCTCCAAAATGTAGTGCTTATGATCTTCTACCAATCTTTTCAGTCCTGGAACAAATTACTGTACGAAGAGGAATTGGTCTCGACCAATAAGCAGATATACCAGTCTCAGAAAAATACAGGATCCATGAAGTGAAAGGGGAAGAAGTGTAATTTATGAAAACGGAGGGTCGATTTCTGGAAATACTCAAAGGTGAGGGACTTATTATTGACACTCGACGAAAGTACATTTCAAAACTTCAAAGTTCTCTCCACCGCAGGCCCACGGCCCAACGCTGGATAGAGGGGAGTCCTCTAAACGGCTTGTCGGGTATGCAGTGCGAGCATGGAAACTCAGGAGGCGGGGTATAGCAATCGACGTTCTTCTACTCCACTACCTCGACCCATCAGATCCACCCCGTTAGCAACCCAGTTTAGCCTGTAACTCGATCAGGGGATCGCTAGGCTCGAGCTGCCTGCGATTCTTCTTTAGTTTAATAAATACCTAGCTCCATTAGAGGAATTATGCAATGATCATGCTGCTGCTTCATGGACTGGGCTTCAGTCTCCTTTTGCTAATGACAAACCTGATTATAAATCTGTAATACCAAATGAATGGATATTATGTGGGCACTGCAGAAGTTCGCAAAAAAAAGGAAGAAAGTCTACAGGAAGAAGGGGAAAGTTGAGGAAAGGGAAGAAGAGTTTAAAGATGGTGGGGGAGCATGCAGCGGAACTGAGGAAGGGGATACTGATAGTGCTTCAAAGAGAAAAGTTTATGTGGAATCTTTAAATGTGGAAAATGATAAATATGCTCGGCAGTGTCAGGGAAAGAGAAGCAAGAAGCTCTTCTTTGGACGTAATTCCAATGGTACAGTTATTCCTACTTTGCACTCCCCTGTTGACCTGTTGTAACTTTACTGGATAGCAGCATCACTTGGATGGTCATAATGTCTTCAATATAATGTGTTGATCCCTGAAAGTTGTATGGGGCATGAGATATTTCCTTTGGAAGTTGCATGGAGTTATTACCTGGTCTGACTTTAATGCTAACAGAAGTTATTTCCTTTTCTTTTGGATATTTTCAATGGATTTCCTAATATAATATTCTCTCTGTTATTTAGGGGCTACCTCACTTTACTTGTTTGTGTTCTTTGTATTTCTGCAATCTTCTGTGATTGTATCTACATCGAGATTGAAACCATATCACATATGTTATAACTATGACGACTCTGTAACGTGCAGGTGAAAGGGCTGCTCTCTCTGCTCTCCAAACATTGGCCAATTTATCTTTACTGATGCCAGTATCTGCAATTGGCTTAGGTTTTTGCCTCTTATCCCTCTGCCCTGTTTTTGTGAATTTACATGTCCTTGGTCCCATTAGCATGTGTTTGACAGTGAATTAGCTTTTCAAAAGAGTAACTTTACTTGTGTTCTAAATAGAGATGCAGAGTTTCTCCTTGGTCAATTTGTGCTCCTCTTGTTAATTTTTTCTCATCTCATCCTTTCTCCTTCAGTTGAAGGAAGAGAAAATCAGTTTCAATATAGACGACAAGATTAGTGTACCTGAAGCGACTTCTACTTATCAGCAGGCTAGCCCCTCATGTTCAAAAGACAAAATATCTCATGCAATATCTGGGTCCGAGTTAAAACTTGGACTGAAGGAAACCCTGATGCTTTCTCTCAGATGAACGAAAAGCTGAAGTCTGCCGATAAGACAGTAAAATGTAAGAACAAGCTCATGGTTTCCACAGTAAGCAACAGGTAGACTAATTTGACAATTGTCAGTGTAGGAAAATGAACTATTTCTCTAATATGTTGTGAACGTTAGATAAGAATGTAAAATGGTCTCTGGTGGCCCTCATCTGGACCAAACATTATTTCTTGGAATTTATTTTGATCCCTAACTTCTGCTGAGTTATTTGCTGCACATGCTTTATGTGGCTAGGGAAGAGGGCGAAAAATCAGTGATCAAGGAACATATTGATAAGAGAGGAAGAGAAACCAGTTCAGTTGCTTCACTTCTCATGTTCCTACACCAGCCAAATATGACTTGTCTGCCAGATATAGAAGCAGAAGGAAGAATAATGTGGCTAAGATTTGGACTCCGGTGGAGACAAGTTATTCTGATACTCTATCTTGGAAATGGCTTGATAAGCCGGCAATCTCTATGCAAGATAAAGCTTTAATCCTAAAGGTGTCAAATTGTTTTTTTTTTTTGGCAGGTTTGGCCCGTGAACCGTCCTTTTTTAATTTATTTTAAAAAATTATTTTAAATGAATTTTTTTGTTTCTTCTAATCCGACAAAATCCACCAATTGATTTGTAGGATTTTGGTGGTCTAAGCCGGTTTAATGGGGAAACGGTCCAAGGTTAGTTATGGTTCAACAGGTCCATTTTTTGACCCGACCCGTAACTACTCCTCAACCCAATAAGAATGGTTATGGGCCGTGTTAGGAGTGATCCGGGCCGGCTCTGGGTTTGGACGGTCCGGTTCCGGGTCAGCCCGGCCCGATTAACATCTCTAATTATCACAATCTTATTTTGCAAACAGCATTCAGCAGCGTCACTGAGTAGAAATATTGGAAAATTATAGTCTGTAGCTGTGATGCTATGCAGTTTCCTAGTTCCTAGTGGAATCACCATTTTATTTTCAAGTATCATTTGCGCCAGACTGTTGACCGATCCTAAATGCAGAAATCCCTACTGTATAAACTTTTTATATACTAGAAAGCTAACCGGTGATGCAGCTCATGGTGCAGGGATTTCATTAGGTGCGGGGATTTTAGATGCATAAGCCATCTAAAAAAACTGTGGAAGAAATCTATTAGGAAGCGGTTGTGCTTGCACGAGCCAGCCGATGGACAGACAGCCAAGCCATAATCTTCAAAAACAACAACAGGAAATTGGAAGCTAAAGCGACCAGGAGAACAGATACAGGAATTCTACGGTTACTTAGCTATTCAAAGTCTTCACATCATCTTATCTTAATACATGCAGCCTTCTCCTTCAAATCCTCTCTTCTTCTTTTTTTTTTTTTTTTCTTGTTTCATATGTTTGTGAGTATAATCAATTATCCTGATATACTGATTCTAGTGAGCTATGTTCTTTCTAGTCCTATTCCGACAGCGATGATGGTCCTCACAATTTATCAAGGTCAGCATTTTAGATCTGTTGGGCTTTATAATGTTATTGGTTTCAGCCAGGTCTTTCTCAGATCTGAATGTGTTGAACGTTGGATAGTGAATGATGGTAAAGAGCTTCTGCAGTGTGCCTAAATAGATTAGTTGTGTCAAAATACTGTGTAGGCTGTCTCAAAACCTTAGGGAGCAGTGAGAGATATGCAGTCATAGTGGGCTTTCGTTTGAATATTGTCAGACCACGAGAATACGTAAATTGTACTGAATTATCTATATTTTTTCAAGGGTAAATTGCCTATGAAAGTTCGAGGTTTTTCTAAAAATAATATTGTTGCTAAATTAATCTAAAATTTCTTATTTTTACTATTCAATGCTTAGTTGACACATCTGAGGTGGCATTTTTGTTTTTTGCCAAGTGGCTTTAACAAGTTTTAAAAAATCAATTGTGTTCAAAGAATTAAAAAAAATTAAAAAATAGCGAGGAAATTGAAGATGCAGTGTGAATTTGTTGTTGGAGGATGGAAGCTTCTGGAGGGCATTATGTTATAGTTTTTAAAATTGAATTAGGCTAACTGGTTTGATCGATCTGATTGGGTACTGGTTACTCACTCAATGTATTGTAAATATAGTCAATTTCATCTGAACCTTTCAGCTCTTGGTTGGACGGTGAGTTTAATTAAACTGATAAAAAATTGATTGATTTAAAATTTAAAAAAATAAAAAATATTATAATATATTATTTTATTTTAATATAATTATATTTATATTTTATGTGAAAATTTTAGTTAATATAATGATTATATTAAGAATTTTTGTTATAAATTTTTGTTAAATTATATTATTATATTAATTTATTAGTAATATTATAATATTAACATTATTTATTAAATATAATACTAGACTTATTGAACTCTTGATTTAACTCATGAATTCATAAACCTATTTTTGATTAATTCTCGATTCAATCCGGTTTTAAAATTTATGCACTAGCAAGCTATGGCGGAGAAGTTATCAGTGAAATCAGGGTACTCTGCAAAGTGTGTCATGAGCCGTGAGACTCGGTATGAATAATTCTCAATTTATTATTTTCTTAGTCTCATTAACCGATTTAGCAACGCTCCCGAGGACTTACTGTGCTTGGATTTGAGAATAAAGAGTTATTCATTCCCCTTTTCACTCAACAATTTTATTGTTTTTTTATACCACTTGGAAAAAAGGCCAAATAAGATATGCCAACAGGCATTTTACTAATAAAAATTGAGAAACTGACTTTATATGGAAATAATATAAAATTATGTTTTTATTTTTTAAATTAAAAATTATGGCTTTTTTTAAAAGAAAAGTGACATTCATATGTAATTTGCCCCTTTTTCAAAAATGTTATATGTTTAATCTAATAATAATATAAATTGCTTGTTTGTAATTTGCAAATAATCAATTAAGATTGGTGAGATTTCAACAGGGTAACAATACGTCATAATTGCGCGCAGATGGTCGTCAAAATGGACGGCCAAGATTTCAGGAGCACGAAGTCCGATCCCATTGATCAGCCTTTGATTGAAAGGTTAAGCCCAAATGTTCCTAGTCATAAATCTTTATTATTTTAAGCAATATTTTTTTTCAGCAATTTAACGAATATTAGGACCAAATTCTCGTCCATGAAAAGTCGACATTCTATTTCCCATAATTTGGACCGGTCCGGCCCATCATGAACTCCCCGCCGAGAGAGAAACCCCTCCCTGCCTCTTTTTTCCTCGTCGACGCTTTTTCGGCGGGGCTGGGATTCCGATGGTCCGCACTGCCAGGAACTTCAGTCCCAGCTGTCATCGGAGATCGGTGGCCAGCTGAATCAATCGGAGACCGGTGCGTCTACCTCTTGCTCACCATTCGCAACCGTTTCTTAGGTTCCTGTCGTCCCCGCTTTTTAATACGTGGATTGAACCCTTTCGGTTCACTGTTTCGGCAGTTAACTTTGAAGCATCGAAGCTGTGAATTCCTCTTCGTCTTGCCCCATTATATGAGGCTTTGTATTCTGGAGCTATTATTGTGCTCTTCAATTTCTGTTGTCATCCTTGTCAGTCAAACGCAGCTGGTCCGCGCTGTGTGTTGCTTTGTGGAAGGAAATAAGTGAAATCGAGTTGAATGAAATTATGGGTTTCAGTTCTATCGCTTCCTCTCTGGGATGATGCTATTTAGCCAAATCAGATATCGATGTGCTCCAGAAGGGACTGCCTTCTGTCGTAGTGTTTCTCTGTTGATAACATCGAGATTGGTTGCCTCCTGACCAGAGAGCATTGTTAGCTTGAATGCATGTTCACCTCAATTGTTGCTATTGAAACCTTCAGTTTCAAGCCTTTTGGAACGTGTTCAGAGACACGGATCCTTTTGTCTCAGATAGCCAAACTCTGAGAAGTCTTCTTTGTTTCAAAAGATGGCATATGACTGTATTAGAGCAGTTTGTGCACAAGGATTGTGCTTGCTTGGAATTTTCTGTCCTTGATTTTCACCGGTATTTCTTGTGTATGTGTGTTTTGGTATTCCTTTGAATCCCCTTTTAATGATCATTAAGTGATTATCTCTTTGAGGGGCGCTTTCTGATCCTGACAACTCTGGGTTTGGTTAATTTGACTCACTGAAATATTGGCCTTACTCGGCTGAGGATCATCTGTTATGACTTTGGGACTTATATTTTCTGTTTCAGTCTCCTCATTGATTTTATCTGCCTGAGTGTGTGCTATCTGGTCCCATATTTCCAACTATTTCTCTAGTTTGTCATCCATACTTTGTTTGATTGTTAGGTATTACTTTATTCTTCAGAGAACCATCAAAATTAGCACTCTTGAATCTCTAAAAGTCCATATGAAAGCTTGATGAATATAGTGAATGCCATGATTACCAGCACAAAATTTATTGTACTTTAAATGAAATGTTCAGTCACGGTCTTTCCCATTCATCTGCAGGCAGAGCTGATTTAACTTTCAATTTTCATCAGCAGGAATTTTCAGTGCTTCCTGCATGGCGAGGATTTTGCAGTCAAGTTACTTCTAAGATCTCTACCATGTTCTGCTTGATTAAGTCCAGAAAGTGAATGCTAGAGAAGGAGAATTTCTGGATGTGAAAGTTACCATATCTTCTCATTGGAGCTTCTGAAGGGGTAAACCCATCGCATCTCGCTGTAGTTTCCTTCTCTTCTGTGTTTTTAGGAATTGTGATGTTACTTTTCATTTTTTGTTGTCAATAATTACCTGTTTTTGTTTTGAAAAGTGAGTCTTGCGGTGTTTTGCTTTGATTGTATTTTTTCTGTTTCAGATGTCTGGTCAACAAAGGTATAGAATGGACACAAAAGACTGGCCATTGGAGAATGAACTGGCATTCATTCAGATTCTGCTCAACAAACTGAAACAATTAGGAAATATTTCCTTTAAGAGAGCTATGTGGAGTGAAATGGATGATGAACTCTTCGCAGTTGTGGGAGAGAGGTATGGTGTGGAGAAACTGAGAGGGAAGTTCAACAGGCTGCGGAAAAAGTACCGTGAATTCTCAGAACTGATTTCGCATGATCATGTTGTATGGGATCGTGCATCAAACAAAGTTCTTGCTCCTGAAGATGTGTGGCTAAAGTTTTACTCAGTAAGATGTATTTACTTTAGCAATATGTGTTTAATGAAATTTAAACCCTTGCTTTTGCTGCTGAGGGGCTCTTTGTGGTTCAAACCTGGGCCAATGAATAAGTCTATTCAAGTCACTAGGCCTGATCAAGGACCATGTGAATCACGCAACTGAAAATAACTTATGTCCCCTCCCTAATTTTTCAAACCTGAATTAACATGAACAGTCTAAGAGGCATACTTTCATTGTTTACTTTGATTCTCTTGGGTTTCCAATCGATCGATTGGGTTATAAATGTCAAATAAAATGCTTTGAGAAGATTAATCTGATAATTCTAAAGATGTCAAAATGGTTCATTATCTGCCAAAAATCTCTTGTTCTGTTGATTGCATCTGTTTTATCCAAGGTCCTGATTGATCAGAGGGTCAAGCTTCTGGTAAAATCAGTATGTCCCAGTATGGCCTTTTCTGAATCTCCGGCTAGCCTGTGATGTGATGAAAATGAAATATGCACTTATACATTGCTTTGCTTTGTTCTACCATTGTAGAGAGGGAAATCATTCAAAGCCTTCCGTAAGAGGGGTTGTGACCATTATGACCTGCTCAGCCAAATCTTTGGAAGATCTACTGCAAGTGCACTTGCTCAGCATTCTTCTTCCACTCACGAACGGTTGGAGGAAGAATTTCTGGCCACTAAAATAAGTGACAGTGAACATGACAGCCCCAGCGAAGGAGAAGGTGACAGTGAGAGCTTCAAGGACCTCAGAGGAAAACGGGCTGGCGAGTTTGCTCTTGAGGAACGATGCAAGAGGAGAAATACAACAGAGAGTACGGTGGAGGCCTCTGTAAGCACGAAGAGCGAGGTGCCCAAGGCTAAGTCCGGAAATGGCAAGGGCATGTCCGAGAGGGCTAGGACTAGAACCCCTGATAAGGTAGACCCGTACTCGATCGAGCTGTGCATGGAGGCCTTGAACTCGTTGGAGGACATCTCCACAGCTTCCTATAATGCCTGCTTGGAGAAATTCACAGATCGCATCTGGAGGAAGATGTTCATGATGATGCCGGTCTCGAGGAGGAAGGGTTGGTTGGAGGGTTTGATTTAGCACATAAAATATATGGTTGGTCTTCTTGTCAAGTAGCTAGGTCGGTTAAATGGTAGACACCAAAAAGGATAGGTAGATGACTGTAGATGCTCAACTCAAACTATTTAAACAGAGTAGCTTTTGTGTAAATTATATTACTTAATTTGGTGAACCCTTTTTCTGCTGTATGTGTCCATCATTTCGCTCAATGATTGAGGACTAATTCTAGTTTGAAAATCAAATTCAGTAGTAGGGCCATACATTGTGCAGTGAATGTACCTAGGAGTTTGAGTCACAATCACGAACTGGCCCAGAACCGTGGCCTGTCAGAGGCCGAGTAATGGGCCCAGTTAATCACTCAGTGACTCTCGGACAAAGGCCCGGAAAGGCCTATACGATGCCCAGTATGGCCACTCGGAGTCCCAGCTAGGAACATCAAAGGCCCAGTCTTCCAGCCCAGTCAAAGGCCCATTATCAGGCAGTCTCGGGCCCAGTCATAGGCCAGCGTTAGGTCCGGTAAAAGGTCTGGTAACAACTCGAATGAAGGCCCAGAAAGGACACAGTCATAGACCCAGTCTTGGCAACAGTCAACCGGGATCACGGCCCAGCCCACAGGCCCAGCATTGTCCCTGTACATGGGCCCAATAACAGCCCGAGTGGGAGGCCCAATATCAGCCCACAAAACAGAGACAAGGCCCAATGAGGGCCCGGTCAATGGACCAGCAACGACTCGGTCAATGGCCCAGGTACTGCCCAAGTAAGGGGCCCAATAACTGCTCAAACCGAAGGTCAAGTCAAGGCCCTTGTCAGACGTTCAGTCCCGGCCCAGATTATTGGCCCAGTAATGGCCTCGGTCAAAGGCCTAGCAGGAGTCCGCTCAAAGGCGCACTTTTGCGCCCTATTCGAAGACTTTGTCTCGGCCCCTGTTAAAGATATTCCCGCTCAAAGGTCCAGTTCCAGGACCGGTCTCTGGCCTGGTCGTGGGCCCGTTCTGAAGAGCACTCACGACCACTGTCCAAGGCCCAGTCGTGCCGGCGGTTTCTATCATCTCACTTTTTTGGCATGGAGCACAGGCGCAGTCACACCAGTAGGGGCTTCTTGTGCGACATGGCCAATGTTGCTCTGAATTGACAAGTTGTTTACATAAGATCAACGTCTAAAAAAATGAAAGAATCAGAGGGGGAAACGATGGATATGATGACTACACCAAGTATAATAGATAAAATTAAAAAAAAAGCAAACGGAGTAAGTATTTCAGGAGTAGAGATTTGTCCCGACACTTGGTTCTAAATTCTAAGCTTATAATCCTAGGATTTTATGCGTAAGAAAGCTGGAAAAGTATGAAACTCCAGCATCAGCACCATTAGCACTTGATTTCCTTCAGTCCGAAAGCAGAGAAACGTTGGATCTGTTGCACCTTATAGGTAAGCAAACACCATAGTACTATCATCAAGCATGATTTCCCCAACTAAACTGCCAGACCACGGAAACCAAGCCATAATCAGCTTTAAAGGGAATTTGGATAAAGCTCAGTGGAATTGCTGAAACCTCTAATCGCATCTGAGCTAGTGAATGAAGGGAAGGGCATACAATTGGAGGTTGCTGAGCTTTGAGAGAAGGTACTTTGTTGCTCTTTCCTTCAATGTGCTTCTTGAACAGCTCCGGCTTCCCGGGTTCTAGCTTGGGGGTGATCAGCCCGTTGTACTTCACGTATGCCACAAACTGCTGCTTGTCAAATGCAAGTCGCTCCTGAGAAAAATAATACTGATATGTTAGATTCTACCTTGGGAAGTCAGGTTTCATGGACAAGAGATACATGCTTACGACATGAAACAGACAAGTCGCCCAAAAGTACCGACAATGTCAACAACCTTAACATCTCGATCATCCACCCCTTCATCATCTTCCTCAGCACCCTCTGCAGAAGGAATTTGCCCCAACATCCACATCCACAGCCCCTTTCATGCCCACTGCAAAGATTAAAACCCATACACTCAAGAGACCGATCAGGAATAAGATCGATCAACCCTGCATTCTCTAGCAAGACTATATATATAAACATGACATCAAGCATATGGATATATTTAAGTTATGAGTTCATACAATCCAGATCAGTGACTGGAGAATTCCTTACCAACTATAATGTGTTCTTCAACTCAATTTGTCAGCAACATCATTGATGTGTTCTTGATCTCAAACCTTGACCCCCACTATTTTATTCATATAGCAAGCCTTTTGTGTATTTATGTATGTATGTATAGTCTTGTTACTTTAAAGGGCGTAAACCACGACACTCTGAAAGTTCCAGATGATATGTGAAGAGGAATCCTAACCTTTGCGTCAACTTCCCAGAGCAATATAGCATCCCATTCTCGATTTCCTTGTGAGGGAACGAATCAGATAAGAGCTCATCTTATCTGAAATCATATGGGGGAATACTATGCTTAGTTGAACGACATGAATTTCCAGAAAATCAAGGACTCGAAACCTGCATAAGCGTATGAGAACGACGGGCATAACTTAAAACACAAGAATTTGTCACTGCATTGTCGATATCTCTCTCTATCCGAACAGAGATTTTTATTTTGCTTTTAATCAGCAAGCTCGCCAATCAGACACCTAAGAGAAAGGGGGTGGTACATCGATTGTCCCGCCTCGATCTCGACCTCGACCTCGACCTCGACCTCGACCAAGGGGATTGGGTTTGATTCTTGTCGGCGGGTATCTATCCTTTTCTAACTCAAGTGACGTAACTGGTTCGAGGAGACAAAAGAAGAAGGCTGAAGATAGAAACAACATGTAGAACACGTTCGAGAACAGGCATCGGGTACCCGAGATGAGATCCTGATGGACGAGCATGTTTGCAGCAGCTTCTTCGTGAACCCGAAAGACAACAGTAAACGGACTTCAGATTAGTGATATAGATACCGAGACGGAGAGAGACTGACGCCCGATGAGAATGAACTGGCGAGAGGATGAAGATGGAGTGCAAACAGGAACGATAGCGAGGGGAACCTTAGGTAGGCAAGGCCCTTCTGATTTCTGAAGCTCTCCTTCAAGATGACGGGAAGGCCTCCCCGCGATTCACGAGGATTCGAGCACCCTCCTGCTTAAGTCGCAAGTGCAGCCTCGGGTCATTCCATTAACGAAAATCTTCAATTCGAAGTACTCAAGAGACTCCCGACGAAATCACTGTGCCGTTTCAGATGCGTATGCTCCCGCTGGTCTTCTATCATCTCCGGTCCTCGATTTATCGACGTCCATTACGCTCGATCATCGGCTGATCCTAAACTGTTGATTCGGGTCTCCATGCAACCTCGCGGCGAGGAGAACCAAGAGTATTTCTTCGTCGCCGACAATCCCGGACCATATGATAGCCGGCTTATTTCTGCGGAGCTCTCTTGCCGAGTCTACGGCACGAGTTGGGCCCGGAATGGCGTTTCCAGGTCGTACGGTGGGTTGATCGCTTGCATTAAACAGGACCTCAAAGGCATCGAAATCCTCAATCCCAGCACCGGAGAGTGCGTGGCCGATAACTTCGCACCACACATGCGCAAGGCAGCATTCGGGTTCGACCCTGTTGACAGGAACCACAAGATCCTGTGTATAGAGCAGTTTGGAGAATAGATCACAGACCCGTGATGCCGATGCACCGCGCGCGAGCCAGTCCCTTCTTCATGCGTCGACGGAGTCATATACCGTATTGCTCTCGATAACAATTCGGCAGGATGGCTGATGGCGTTCGATGTCAGGTCGGAGAGTTTTCATATAGTTCGGATTCCGGCGGTAGATTCAGGCTCCCGTGATTCCGCTCTCATAGAATACGATGGGCACATTGCAATTCTCGATTACCTTGGGTGAGGAAAATGCCGAGGAGGACCGAGGAAGATCCTAGTAGTACTCGCTCTCGCTCTCATCGCGGTCAGCGGTGTTAAGTCGTTTTACCTCCGGGCCGATTGACCAAAGTGTTTCACTGGATCTAACATGGGATGGGATTGAATCGGACCAGTCGAGCTCGACTGCAAGAGAGCGGGCGGATGCGCAACCCAGTGACGTGCTCCATGCATAAACCCGATGGTGCTCCTTGTCGGACTCCCAAGTCAAGACCTGGGTCAAGGGAAGACCAAAGGAGGCGGCACCGTCTCTCTTGCCCTCGTCGCCACGTATTGCCACCGAGGACCGTGCACGTCATATAACCCGCAGCGCAGAAGGCCACGCCCCTCTGGCACCCGAAATTCCTGCGCACACCAAGTCGATCGATCAAGGCTGAACTCAACAGCATCTCAACGTTGAATATTTGAACTTCAGCAACATAACAAATTTGTGAGATAATTAAATATTTTGGGTGTAAAATATTATTTATTTAAAACCTACTGTAATCGATAATACGTAAGTACCATTATCCTTTCTTTTGAAAAAAAAAATCATTTTTCCACTATTCAAATTCTTACATGGATTGGTTTTTTTCTTTTTAACTCTTCCACATTTCAATCTGTCGAATATTTCATTTTCACGTACATATACTTTATAATTATCAATTTTAGCACATTTTTATTTCTTTTACTACTCAATTTATCTGTTCAACTTTTAACTAATTAGCAAGCGAATCCACGAAACTGTCGATTGAGATCTTACATGCGCAAAGCTGTAGAAATTTGCGCATGGTCGATCGGTCGAAAGGCGAAGAGCAAGCCCTAGGCCCCGGCCATCACTGCTTCAGTGCATCTACGTGTAGTTTGCATGCGGTGGAATCGTCAAGAAGGGTACTATTATTCAAAAGAGAACGAAGGAAAGTACGAGAGAGTACTAGGGAAGTGATCAAGCCATACATGAAAGCTCAAGAAATCCACAGACTTGTGTGATCGTTCCTGGTTCCTACATCTCCGATTCTCTGGAGCAAACTACGAGAAAACTAAGAGGTTTTTTACTCACTACTTACTACCATTTGGCGGGCTTGATGATGAACTTTCACAAGCCCCACCAGAACTATTACGGAAAGCAGCGGTATTCCCAGAGAAGGTAAACCCCTAATCATCAGAGACTATGAACTTTGAAGGAACTATTTATTGAGGAGGATGAGAAACTTCAAGAACCTCATCTTGAGATGCTGATCCGTTGTTGACCTTCCATTAACTTGTATTCCTTCCAAAAGAAGCCTTTTCTGCAGATTCTTCCAAGCCCGAGCGCCCACCTTCTCCGATGCACTCTCCAACGACCTATTACCCACCTTCCCAAGAATTTCAGTTGCCTCTTCTTCTTCCTCTTCACGGACTCTCCTTTGAACGGTACTGACTCGAACATCGACAGCTCCTCTTCTTCGTCATAGACCTCAGCTTTAGCCATTGCGGATGGTGGATCCCAGATAGTGATGGCGCTAATGGCTGAGAAGTCTTGCTGATGGGTGCGCAAGAGCTTGAGCCCCGCTCGAGAGAGACTCCGATAGTAGAGCTTGTCGACGGGGGAATAGTGGTCAAATCTTGGATGAGAAAGCCAAATGTGGCGCCCGAGGAATGCTTGTAAACAAGAAGCCTAATATATGGCGCCATAGCGGTGAGGGGATATGCTTAACGGCAACAGAGTTCGTTTAATAACCGTTTCTTTGGAAGTTCAGTATATGAGTCGATAAAGAACACAGAACGCTCAATATTTCGGCCAACTGGCCCATCCATGTGCTTAGAAACAAGAAGAAGCCCACCCAAATCTCAGTTGTTTCGGTGCGAATCCTGCTCGGTGGTTTCGGTGCCTGGATATTGGATGCAAAATCGAGTTGTTCAATAGATGGACCGGAACACCAGTTTATGATCAGATCGGCGGGTGGTTTCTATCATCTCTCTTTTGCATAGACAGCAGACGTTGTCATACAAATAGGTGCTTCTCGTGTGACATGCCGATGTTGCTTGGAATTGACAAGTTTTTACATAAGATTTAAGTAATTAAGCAACGTCTAACACATGAAAGAACTAGAGAGTGGAACGGTGGAGTTGATGACCACACCAAGCATCTGTAATAGATAACAACAAAAAACGCAAATAGAGTAGGTACTTCAAACGCAGAAATTCGCCTGACATATGATTCTACACACTAAGCTTATAACTCCAGGATGATACACATAAGAAACCCAAAAAAACTGTGAAACTCGAGCATCAGCACCTTTAGCACTTCAGTTCCTTCAATCCGCAAGCAAAGTAGAGGAACGTGGGATCCGTTGCACCTTCCTTGTAGTAAGCAAACACCATGGTACTATCATCATGCATGCTTTCCCCAACAAAACTGCCAGAACCACAGAAGACCAAGCCACGATCAGCTTTAAAGGCAATTTGGACAAAGTCTAGCTGAACTGCTGAAACCTCTAATCGCATATGAGCTAGTGAATGAAGGTAAGGGCATACAACTGGAGGTCGTTGAGCTTCGAGAGAAGGTACTTGGTTGCCCCTTCGATGTGCTTCTTGAAGAGCTCCTGCTTCTCAGGTTCTAGCTTGGGGGCGATCAGCTTGATGTACTTCTTCATGTATGCCATGAACTGCTTCCTGTCGAAAGTGGGTTGCTCCTAGAGAAACAATACCAACACATTAGATTCTTCCTTGGGATGACGGCTCTGGAGGACAAGAGATATGCTTACAACATGCAACAGACCTGCAGCCTAAAAGTATCAACAATGTCGACAACCTTGACAGCCTGATCATTGACCCCTTCATCTTCCTCAGCACCCTCTGCAGAAGGATTTGCCCCAATATCCACATCCACTGCCCCTTTCACGACCCACTGCAAAGATTAAAACTCATATAACTCAAGAGACTGATCAGGAATAAGATCGATTACCCCTGCATTCTCTGGCGATATTATAAACACAACACCAAGTAAATGGATATATTTAAGTCGAGTTCATACAAGGCAGAGATATTGGTTGGAGAATTCCACTCAGCTTCAACTCAATCTATAAAAGTTCAGCAGACAACATCTTTGATGTCTTTTCGATCAAACACCTTAACCCCATGATATTATTCATATAGCATGTCAACGCGTATTTTTATGCATGTGTAGATTTGTTACTTTGAAAGTGTAAAAACATGATGTTCTGAAAGGTTTCAGAGGACGTGTGAAGAAAGATACTAACCTTTCCTTCAACTTCCCAGAGCATCCCGCTCTCGATTTCCTTGTGAGGGAACGAATCAGATAAGAGCTCATCGCCTGAAATTGACATGGGGGAAGACTATTCTTAGTTGAACGACATGAAAACCCAGAAAATCAAGAACTGGACACATGCATATGTTACGAGTACGGCACACGTAACACAAAACGCAAGAATTAGAAAGAAAGGCGCAGAGTAGCACAGGGGAAGAAGGTCGGTGGAAATATACTCCGACTATTTTTCTTTTTCTTTTTTCTTTTCGATTAAAATTTCCTCGCTCACACGACCGACATAAGAGAAAAAGAACTTTGGATGGGCCAGGAGGCCCACTGGGCTGCGATTCTTCACACCCACTTCTGCCCAATTACGAGGATGGAGTGAAAAAAGAAGGTCGAGGTTGTCCGGTGGTTCGGCTTCTGAGGATGCAGAGGGCAGCCTCCTTTCATTATGATTATGAATATGATTGATTCGGAGGCGTAGAGAGCAATGCGTGTGATCACCGGAGAAACCTGGCGTTTGGCAGTTCGCTTTCATATATAGGTTCTGTAAGTTCCAAAAACACAGCCTATCATCGATGATAACTACCCAACTATTCCGGCCTATCACCGGTGGCTACTCGGTCGGAGTTTCTTCCTCCTTTTCCCTCCCGGAAAGTTGTGCGTTTTCCCCTTCCATGCAAGAGAGAGGACATATATCTAGGGAAGGAATGCGTTTGCGTGTCGAATAATGGATGCAATAATAATGTTCCAACAACTGTACTGTGCATGGGATCATTGCTTGCTGTTGAAGACTACCAATTCTGAACTGTTCCTTGGGAAAACCTATCCCCATAATTGGTTGTACAGGGGAATTGAGCCTCCTGTTGAACACCACTCAAGCATCCGGAAATTTAATAAATATCGATCGACTGAGGTTTGAGTATGATTAGTAAGTCATGCAGCCAACAATCTCGAACATGAAGTTATGTCAATGTATATATATATATATATATATATATATATGGTCACATTGCTTGCAGTTGAAGGTTTCCAATCTGGGATTCTCCTCCTTTAAATTTTCGCTAAGAATTTCAATTCCCATCACCGTCTCAGAGAGAGAGAGAGAGAGAGAGAGAGAGAGAGGCCTCTGAAGTTTCCCCCGCTTTCTTAGGCAGAGTGTTCCCCCAGAAAGAACGGAAGAGTACACTCTGTTCTGCTCTGATCTTATCCTCTTTACTGTCCCTCTCATTTTGCCATTGTCTCCATTCCTCCTCACGCCATCTCTCACCACCTCACTCACGGATCATCCTCTCTCCGTCTCCCGCTATTCGACTGCACGACCGTGCACGAGGCTCTGCTCCGCCTTGAAGCTTGCTGCGATAACAACATTTAAATTGTAAATCCTTTTCGAATACTTAATTGTACATTTTGTGCTGCACACCGTCCACGTTATCATCCTTTACTATGCGTCTCGTTTCATGTTTTAGTCCTTCAGCTCTTGACTGCGTATGATACAGAACACGGTCAACAGACATCTGGATAGCTATTATATTACAACATTCGGTAGTCATACGATCGGCAACGCCTGATTTCGGCCATCTCTGCAGTACATGTACTCCACGATGTTGCTTTCTTGACAATATGATGGATCTAATGTTCGCCGCTTAACTTTAGCTACAGAATTCCGTCTCAGCCACCACCTTGGTGCTCAATTTTCACCTGCGTTGCACATATAAAACTGAGATTGAATATATTTTGAACCAAAACCATGATACAGGGGTTTCCAGCTTACCATTATATATGTTCGTGCAAACTGCGCATGGGAAATGAGTTATTCCATGGATGAAGCTAAACCAAGTCCCCCAACAAACCATCCACCCCACAAAAACAAAAAAAGGCGAACGCAAGACATCCTACACTGCCATGGGAGACAAAAAACTAAGGCGAGGAGTCCATGTTGGAGAAGGGGAGCACGTGCATAGTTGCTCGTGGGAAAAACTTGCACGTGCCCTGCTTCTCCAACAAGACCTACTCACCTCCCCCCCTCAGCTCTGAACTATCTGCTGCATCCGGTTGGTGGTATTGGGATAGAGATAGAGAGAGAGACGTTCACGGTGAAGATAAGCTCTGCATTGACGATGAAGTTGGAGTCAGAGGGCTAAAGCTCATGCCTTTATATACAGAAAGATTCTAGAGGGATTGAGTCTCCAAGTGGGCAATCATTAAAGAGCCCCATTTGGCCATTTATAATGAGTTGAGCTACAGCCATAATAATTTCGAAGAAAGGCCAAGTCCACTCCTTCCCTCTTCATGTGGGAAATGGAGAAAAAAGGTGAACAACTCCAAATCAAAATAATGCCACTCCCCTCAGAGTGTGACGATAGATTCTTCTCTTTGTTGCTTTTTTTCTTCCTTTTATCCGTCCATGGGAGAAGCCTCTGAGCGAGAGGCAAAAGCTCTAACCTTTAACTAGTGTTGCGATTCATCTCTGAGACGGTTTAACAGTGTTAACATCAGGGTCCATCGAAATTCACCGGATCCTTGCCTCATCGTCTTCGAGGACACTGCGAGGGAACTGTTTGTTATTCAGAAATATTTTATTTCGGGCCAGCCATCTTCTTAAGCCCGAAGATTACAGAACATTCAGGGAGCTGAACTTGACTCTGATGAGAGTGCATGCATGATCACGAAATTGGATTATTTTGTTGGCTGGGTGGGGGTTCAGTTGAGTTGAGTGGAGGCAATTGCAAAGAGGAGGTTAGGATAGGAGAGAGATATGGATCAAAGTGTGACGGAGGGGGCCCAATGAATCTTATTCTGAGTAACGACCATATTACGTGTGCATAGACCTCCCCAGCTGTCAACAGGACAAGATCTTCTGCCGTCATATTTGGGAATGTGAATTTTGAGATAGACGGATGACGCGGTTTGAATTTTGAGGCATCAATAAAGGATAGAATCTAAAAACTATGAATGGTTTTACAGGACTCACCACAATTAGATTGTGGGGAGTTTGTGACGGATAAAGGGAGTATAAAATAACTCAGCACTGGGAACCCAATTTAGAACTCATTGAAACCCCTTTTTTGAACTTGATGAATCTTCTAACCGACAAAGAATACATTCTCCGTTCTCCATTAACCCAAGTGTCAAAAGGCTGGAAGATATGACGTGAATGCAGGGGGACAAAGGCGAAGGTGGGGCACAGAAGAAACAGTGCGAGGGAGATAGAGAGAGAAAGAGAGAGAGGATGTCGAGATTGAAAGGAAGGTTGCGTGCGAGAAGAGAAGTAATAGTGTTGATTAGAAAATCAGAGAGAGAGGGAGGGGGAGGGGGAAGGGTCTGAACTCTGAAGTGAAGTAAAAGTTAGTGCTGGGGAAGGGGAGAGCAGAGCAGGGTGGGGAGTAATGATATGATTCCCCGTCTTTAGCGTATGATTCTCCCTCTGTCTGTTCTGTGCGTTTACGAGGAGTTTTGTCTCTTCTCCCATCCCCCATGTACACCACCGAACCTCTCGCCAGTTTAGAATTGCAAGCACCAATCGATTGAGCGGAGAAAGTCTTACAATTTAAAATATTTTTCTAATAATAAGTTTTAGGATTCAAATTCTATTAAAGTGGAGAAGAGTGAAATCATCTCAAAATTTCTTTTTTTCTTTTAGCCTCTGCTTCCGCAATGCTTTGTTTCTGTCCTGCAGTGCTCTGCTCTGCTTCCTCGTTCTTCCTTTGATAACCTCCCCATACCATCATCCCCCATATTTCATGGTGGTTTTTTCAGACTTGGTCTGCCCAAGCCATCTTATGAGTGTCTTGTGAGTTAACTGAAATTTCTTTCCTTGACATGCACAGTGCACTGCCTGCGGTCAAATCCAACTCACAAGATGGGGAAAAAGTGAATAAAATATACACATACAAAGACGAATATGTAATTGAAAAGGAGTCTTCCATTTCGCAATTCAATTTGAGACGTTGGTTAAGCCGAGCAGGAGTCTTTTTATGCGAACCCTATAGAACATTATCTTGGACTTGCATGATCTAATATATAGTCATGATATGGTAAAAGATTGACGATGGTCTTCGTGTACAATAGGCTCATCTTAGAAATGGATGCGGAATCTGTCCAAAACCAGTTGATAAGAGAGATGTTCAGCTCGTATTTCTTCACTGATAGCCTCATTCTAAAGGCTTTGTATCAAGGCAGATTACGGAAGCATAACATGTTCCTAGGAAAAGGAAATACATATGTGACTATCGGCTGTGTCTTCCCACCACCCGTCTCTGGTATAGAATCGCCTATTTTTATAAGGCATTCTTTTCAGCTTTAAAGGTGACTTTACTGTTGTCCAGTGCTCATTTTGTTGTGGAAGAGAGACGAGCAAAACACGAGGAGAAGGAAATTGAGATTCGAGAGCCTATTACAGGGGAAAGGGAGAAGCTTTTCTCGTTGAAAAAACACGCTCCCACAGAATCAGAAGTTCAATGGACGAATGCCCACTGGCGCCATTTCTCCACTCCATCAACCAAACTCAACTAGAAGGTCGATGGCCCTGAGCTGAGGAGCAAACAGGAACAATGGAGGGCTTTAGGTAGGCAAGGCCCTTCTGATTTCTGAAGCTCTCCTCCAAGATGACAGAGAGATCTTCCCGTGATTCACGAGGATTCAAGCAACTCCCTGCAGAAACGTATTCGATTTTGGACACACATAATGAGACATAAAATCCACATCTGCGAACAAAGAGTAATCTCCGGATGGAAGATTCATGGTCATGAATTACGGGATTCAGTTTTAGCCTAGCTGCATGCAAAGGACGACAAGAAACAGACGAAAATCCCAAAGCCGTTTCCTCCAAAGCATGAAACCACAAGAGAACTGTGAGCGCTAACATGGAGGCATGGAGAACGAAGGTCCTAACCCCTAATTCACGTTCAACTGGTGACAATAAGGATATGTAATCAAGAAAAGGTTTCTGACATGAAGTCTATTGTAAGTACAGCAGGAGCCACATTTTAAAATCGAAATTCTATCAGACAGTCACGTTCCTACATCTGTGTGATGCTTGACAAGAGAAACCATTCTTGACTGCCATGGTTAGGAAATCCAAACCGTCTTAGCCATACAAAGATACTGTAAATGGCAGTAGGAAGATTTATGCATCCTAGAGAATCATAAATGAACATAATGCCTACCGAATGAAAATATCATGGTACAATTGCTTGAAGTATCTTGGAAAAAGGGAAACCAAATCACCAAACTGGAATCTCAATATTCAGAGGCCTAGTATGGCTTTTACCAGTCACAAGCTCAACCATGTTGCAATTTCACTCAGGATATCCATATCCCAGAGGCCTAATCTGCCTCAAAGGTAGATTTATACATGCAGCATTATGCAGAGAAAAAGTGAACAAGATGTGCGAATGAAGGAATTTAACCAAAAAGACATCGTTCTTGAACACATTCAATAGATTTAATGGCAATCATTTTGATACTACTCCATTTTGAAACTGGAGAAGTCATAAGGATTGATATTTTCTTCAATCAGCAAGTATTCCAGCAACTCCTCAAGAAGATCACAGGTACATAACAACGCCAAAGTGAAGCAGCAGATCAAAGAGTAAATGACAACAAATTCTTATACTTGCGAAACAATAGATTTAATTGATCATTTTTTAAGTTAAATAGCATAAATCCCAATTCCCCAGAATCCCAAACAACTCATCCGATCAAGAAGAAGCTACAAAAGGGCTCGTCTTCCTTATCCCACCAACCTTCCCACTGTTACAGTTCAGCCCACACCCGCACTGAGGACACTCCTCAAAATTATCAATGGGGAAATCGGCACCAGCAATCCCCACGGAGAACTCGAGATTATCCCCATTCCGACTAACCTCAACAATATCGATCCACATGAACCAGAGCTTCACCTTCACGCCCTGCAGGCCCGTGAGCTTGTCCTTGGAGATGAGCCCTTTAATGGTGGACTTGTACTGGAGCTGATACGAGCCCTCAAGAGAGAAGCTGCACGTCTTGTTAAGGTAGGCAGAGAACTTGCCTGTGGAGGACTCGAGGTCGTAGTCCTGGACTCCGATGGGAAGGATACCTGTCGGGAAGTTGTAGTCGCCGAGAACGTCGTAGGCTGATCGCTTCGACTGTGCAGCAGAGATCAGAACGAGGCAGAGGATTGCTGACAAAGTAACAGATCTTAGAACATCGGCTGAGGCCATCTTCGTCTTCCTCCTCCCTGCACCAGAGTCCCTCTCTAACGTAATCGCCCTTAAAGGTTGGAACTTTTCAGGATTTCAAAGGATGGGGTAGGATCTTGGGGGCTCTAACGGTCTTCGTTCGTTGAAATGAGAATGTTAGCTAGACTGTTTGAGAAATATTTTTGTCCCCATTCCAACAGGCACTGGTTTCCGGCGGAGCTGATTGGGCTGGGCCGGGCTCGAGTTTTGGGGTATGGGCCTTGTAAATGGTTTTTGGGCCTTCATTTTGACGGGCTTGGGAGAAGTGGCTGAATATATTTAAGAGTCTAAGGATTTGTTTGTAAATATTTTAGTTGACTCCCAGAGGCTTAGTATGCAAAAAAACATACAAATTTAGGGCCTCAAACCCAATGAGAAAAAAGTCTAGGGCTTGAAGAAATTGGTATGGTGGGAAGTGGAACTCTTTCCTTGATGAAGGCTATTCAAAACCCTAGCTGCCTCCTGTTCCTCAGCAACTTCAGAAGGGTCGCGGCGACGAAGCGGGGAGTTAAACAGCGAAGCAGAAATGGTAACTCTACCTCCATCTCTCTATCGCTCCGAGTCTCTTTGGTTTCGGCTGCGAATTGAGCTCGTTCTATGAGCATATGTGTTGCTAATCGCAGGGCATTGATCTGAAAGCCGGAGGTAAGAGCAAGAAGACCAAAAGAACAGCTCCTAAATCGGATGATATATATCTCAAGCTCCTCGTTAAGGTATGTCTGAAGCTTCCTTTTGCTGAAATCACTGTTGTCTTGCCTTTCTGTAGCATTACGCTGGATCCCGAATGATGTCTTTGCTTTACTATTCTACATGGTGAAGTCTGTGCGCCTTTCATATACATCGAATTCGGTGATTGAGCTGTTCTGTAGTCTCATTTGCCGTTGCTGGAGTAGCACAATTAATTTTTGCTATGTGTTCTGCAAGTGAATTTTTTCCTGGTTGATCTCTGATATGCATTCAATAGGAAATTAAGATGCTTTTGCAAATTTTGCTCTTTCTACGGTGCCCATGGGTCGATATTCATCCATAATTTGGATCACGATGAAATGTAGTAGTAATTAGGTGGAGCTTCTGTAACAGCTGTATCGGTTCCTTGTGCGGAGGACCGGGAGCAAGTTCAATGCTGTTATTTTGAAGCGCTTATTCATGAGCAAAGTGAACAAGCCCCCGCTCTCTCTCTCCAGGTTGATCAGCTATACGAAGGGAAAGGTCTGTGATCTTGCTCACCTTCTCACATCAGAATTAATTCTAAACTCGTTGGGCACCAATTAGCAGCTGTTTTAGGTGGAAAAGTTCCTAATGTATATGACGGATATGGTTATGCTGTTTGGACAGGAAGATAAGATAGCTGTGGTGGTGGGGACCGTCACTGATGATATCAGGGTCTATGAAGTGCCAGCTTTGAAGGTCACTGCCCTGAGGTTCACAGAGACTGCAAGGGCAAGGATTGAGAATGCCGGTGGTGAATGCTTGACATTTGATCAGCTTGCTCTGCGGGCACCTCTTGGACAGAACACAGTATGTAGTGTTAGTGTTTTGGTAGTGTACTATAGATGTCATCGATGCCTTTTGTCTGTGTACGTACATCTTGTGGTACTGCTTCAGCCCCGACAAGAGTGTTTTGGGATGTTGCTTATATAAATGAACGTTTATATATTTTTGATGCGCTGGGAACATGTGCAGGTCCTTCTAAGAGGTCCGAAGAATGCACGTGAAGCTGTGAAGCACTTTGGTCCTGCTCCTGGTGTTCCCCACAGCCACACCAAGCCCTATGTCCGATCGAAGGGTAGGAAGTTCGAGAGGGCAAGAGGCAAGAGAAACAGCAGGGGTTTCAGAGTTTGAGCTATTTGCATACCTTCCTGAGGCAGATCTCTATCACTTTGGCAGCAATTTGAATTGTGTTCTCTTCTGGTAACTTCTTTTGTGGATCGGTCTCCTATAATGTTAGTTTCAAGACTGTGTTTTGAAGTATTGGGACTTGGTACAATTTCTTGGTACTATTACCCCCTGCCGGTGGCGGAACCCACTGTGGCCAGGATGATGCTGCTTGCCACTTTCGTCTGAAGATGAAGTGGCAAGAAACATTGTTATCCAGTAGCATCGGAGCATCATCCTCATTAAGCTGACATTGCCAAGGGGAAAGCCCGAACAAAAACGACGCTGTTTGATTGGCATACGCGCACACAAAATCCCGGAGACCATCTCGACTGGCCCCAACGAACTGTCGCAAAGATCGCACCCAAAAAAGCAGACACCAAATTCTTTGCACATCGCTTGGCGACGACAAGGAGACACCATCACTTGACGTAACTGACAGCCCAAAAGGAGAATTGACAAAGTCAACTGTTGCAACTCAAGTGGAACAGTGAACGCAATTTTCATTTATGCACAGGGAAACTGGAAAAACAAAAAAAAAAAAAATCAAAGTTTTGCCAGTCAGAGCCAAGAGAGTCCAGTAATAGACTGTATCCTCAAAGTCACCAATTCAAATGCGTCATATGAAATATAAACCAGCACCATGAGAAGTACCGCGAACCAAGCCTTTTTCTAGAAATTTGACCAACCGAAGCACAACCAGGGGCAAAACCGAGCTCTCTAAACTGAGTCGAATACTGTGTCTGCTTACAGATTCCGCCAATCCCCCACCAGGATCAATCAAAACTGGCATCCGAGAACTTCAGCGTTTCATTTCTTTTACTCTCTTCCAGCTTATCCTCCTTTGACTTCTCTACTTTCAAAAGAATCTGCAGTGCGAAAGGAGGACGCATCATGTTAAGATTGCAATTTTTATCATGCTTTGGAGAAAAATATTTTCTACTATACGTGGTATGTCCCACCTTTTTACCGGAGACAGTACTGCGACGAACATCATCATCACGGTCCCTCCACAAGAACTGTGTAGAGTTTTCCAAATTAGACATAAGACAAACCAATATGGTAGATGAATAGCTTAGACGGTAAAATAATTACACGGTATGCCTCAGAGAGCTGAACAGGGCCACCACTACTTTCATCCTGTTGGTTCTGTATAAGGCTCACATTGCCAGGACAAACCCCAGAAGAAAACATGTAGTCAAGCCAATCAAGCGCCCGGCTCCTGGGCTCCAAATTCAAAGAGCCAAAAGGGCAGAAAGTATCAAAAGCTCCTCAATTGCTAATTATACCATGAACAGATGATATCCAGGGCACAATGACAAAACAGCAGCAAAATAGATAACACATGATCTGAGTATAAAATGAAATTAGAAGTACGGGACACTTCAAAGGAAGAGTGACAGAGATCCTTAATTGAACTTTGGGCTACCATGTAGGATAGATATAAAAACAAGGATCGCATTATTCTTACAGCTAAAAAAGCCTACGTTAGAATAACAAAAACTCATTTACATTATAAGTCATCTTTTTACCTCTGTCTTTGTGCCCATCATCTTTATGGCGCCGAGTTTTGCTTTTATCATTCTCTTTGTGCTGGTTCACAAGACAAGCCATCAACTGAAATAGATGAGAGGTACAAGTGCTTGACAGCATGGTATAAGGCTTCAGACATTTTCCTTCTTAGAGCTATCATTCTTCCTGCGCTTCAGTGAACGAGCTTCATGCTCACTTTCCAATGCATCACTACAAAATGGGGGCGTTGTGGGAATTAGCATAATGTAAAGATCCAGTTGGATCTGATGATCACGATGACATTCAGGTGTAGTCCGACGGGGACGGTGATCTCGAGCCTGTTCGATTCGTCACAGCATGCTTTGGGACAACCTGATCGACAAGAGTGTAAGATGATATCCTCGCTTGCGTGCGATGATTGTGCGAGCCGCTTTGCATACGTGCGTTTGTGTATGGCGCGTGTCTGCATGCACCGCACCCTTCACTCATCATGAGATGGGCCTCTACTTGCAAGTCCTTCTGGCTCTTAATGCTAAAAGGGTACAGCAAGGTAGGAGTTCGAGTGAAGCAGAAATTGAAATCGAGCTACACAAGGGTACGGCTCGATGTATCTAACCAGCGACTCGCATCAATGTCCTCAGATTGTTAACTCATCGTTCCGAAGGTGATATTTGTAGGTTAGTTTCTAGAAGGAAGTGGAAGGGAAAAAAGACATACAGGAAACCACCCCATTGGAATTAGCGGAGACTTCCAAGAATTACCTCCCTCGAAAATCGAATTGAATTAATACATGAATTTTATATATGGTTCCAACCTGTTGTCGGGTCTGGAACATGAAATAAAGACTTTCTTAACTTAAGCACGGAACATGCCGGCAGTGTACGGCACTCCGGTCTGAGGAATCCAGAGGTTGGCCCCGATGAACTTCCCGGGGGCAAAATCCGTCGCGTGCTGCGGGGTGATCGTCTTGACACCGCGCCATTTAGCCCGGGCCTTGGTGCTGGCGCCGGGCCCCCTGTTGTTGTACTCGCTGTAGAAGCAGGTGTTGAGCCCGAAGTTCCCACCCCACGGCAACCAGCCCTGGGGATCGATCAAACTGTCGATGTACGACTCCATGATGATCGTCCTCGAGTACTCCTTCCACGGCCTGCCGAGGTACGACTTGGTCACCCCGTTCTTGACGTAGGATTTATCGGGCAGGATGTTGCAGTTCTGGAGCACAATCGCCGATGGCTGGCGCCTCTCCTTCCTGCCCTGGGCCGTGACGATGCACTGCTGGTTATCGAGCGGCTTACGGATCAGGAACGTGCAGTTCTGGAAGACGGCGGCCGCATCACCGAACACGAAGTCGATTGTCCCGGAGATGACGCAGTTGCGGTAGTACTGGCGCAGGGTGTGGGTGTAGAGGGTGTCCTGGTAGCCATCCATGTGGCAGTTGTAGAAGATCGAGTGGTCAGCCTGGACCCGCAGTGCCACCGCCTGATGCTTGATCGCCCCGGCAGAGTTCTCGAAGCCGATGTCCTTGGCAATGAAGTAATCTCCGAGAGCAGCTGATGCACGATCAAGAAGACTAACATAAGAATCCGTAGAGGCATATATATGTATATATATGATCGTATAATGTGCAGCTATCGTATCAAATAACGACTTACCGACTGTGGCAGTCTTGAAGGTTGGGGTTCCATCGACAAAGTTCTTGTTGTTAGTGATCCTGGTCTTGGTGGGGCCATCTCCGATGACCATGAGATGGGTGAAGCTCTTGTTGAACTGGACCTGCTCGTTGTAGACTCCCTCCTTAATGTAGAGCACAAATGTCTTGTTGCTTTTCTTGGGGATATCCTCCAATGCCTCGTTGATCGTCCGGTATTTCCCGCTCCCATCCTTGGCCACGACCAAGTCGGCCTTGATCTGCGATGGCCTCGTGGCCAGCAGCTTCCTCTTGACGACATCCCCAGGCAACCAGATCGGGAGGTCATCCTCAGAGCTCGACAAGAGCCGCCGTCCGTTGAATATCGGGAGGTTCAGGCTCTTGAGTGTCGCATAGGCCTCGGAAACCATCGCGAGGCCGTTGCTCGTCATCTGGGTCGCAGTCTTCAGTGCCTCCCTCATCTTCTCCCCTGCGTTTCCAGTCGTGTTCTCGAATCCATCGAAGCAGGTCTCCTGGTACGTGATGGCAGCGCTGAGCCAGACCTTGAGGTCGGCAAGGATGTCGTCGACCTTGCTGAGGTCAAAGTCGCCCACCTTCTGGAATGACCGCTTGAGGTCGCCAATGGAGTAATCCATGAGCTCCTTGCAGTTCTGGAGGGCCTGAGCGGCTCTCGGGTCCTTCTCCAGCTCTTGCATGACGGTCGACTTCTTCACCGCCTCCTGGATGTTCTTCACGGCGACATTGAACCCAACTTTAATCAGCTCCTTCGGGTCGGTGCTGTTGGTGCCCTTGAGGCTGTTGATGCACGTCTGCTTGTAATCGGTCGGGGCGCATAGCGTCTCGACCGCCTTCATCGACGGAGACACCTCCTTGGTATCAGGACTGTCGCTTCCATTCCCGGTCTGCATGTTCCTTGCGACACCGACTGTCACCGCCACGCCGATGGCCACGAGGATGATCGAGGACACGGCTACCACCGCGACCTTCTTGCTCTTCCCCATCTTCTGGTACAATGGACTCGCTAAAAAATCGTTATTACAAAATCTAATTAACGACTACTAATTGGTGATGAACGAGGCCCTCTACCTATGAAGCCTGAGAGCCCCGGGGATTGAACTTGTTGAGACGTGGAGGAAGGCGAAGGGGGGCGATATTTATATTGGAGGGAAAGCAATCGATCAACTGACTTTTGAAAAGTTGGTTAGGGACATGGAGGGAGGAGGGTGAAGACAAAAAGCCAGAGGTGGGCAATAATTTTCTAAAATTAAGGGCTGTGTCAAATTTAGGAGGATATTGTTTGTGCCTGCAATTTTTCTGTCCAAATTTAGGGTTAATTAGCTTTTATTTTTCCTTTTTGGACGGGTCAATCAATTACCCATTCAAAGTGGGGAAGAAAATGAAAATTCTTCATCAATTATTAGCATTTCATCATATAAGATTTACGTTTTCAAATTCATAAATAGAAAAAAAAATTATGATAAGAGGGTTTTCACTCTTCAATGTTCTGAGATGATTTATACATAAATTAATTAGAACATTTTAAATTAGTATATGAAAGTTAGGAGATGCAAGCAAAACACTTTTAGAATTTTTTTCTTTTATTAATATTTCTCTCTTTATTTTTCGCAGATAGAGAATACGAATAGTCTACCCTCTTCTAACCCAAATTTAAAGGATAATTTTGGTGATATGAAATATATATATAATTTACCCAATATAAATCTAATAAATCTATATTTTACAAAAAAAAAATTGTATGTACTTTCATGGGAATTTATAAGGAATTTGTCTATTTTTTTCACTTCAAAATATTAAATTTATTATTCAAAATAATAACCAATTTCAACTTTAAAAAAATTCTCATTTTCCTTATATTCATATAAATAATATGTTATCGATCAATCATACAATTTTATATATCCAATTTCTTTAAATATTATATCGATCATGAGATTGATTGTGTTCATGATACATATATATATATATATATATCACAGCCCCAATTTATAAAGGGCACTCTAGAAGATATACTTACCAATTCAGCAAAGAAAAAAAAGGATTAATCCTGGACATGCCCATATAGATAAATTAGATCTAATAAGAATGGCAAGGATAACCCCTCACACAAACGTGTTCTCGTGTTCCTCTTTATTCACCCACCTTCCATGAGTTCATATTTGTACATAATATACATACCATTCCAAATTTAGCCAAGTATGCCAAGGTCGGTTCCATGTCTGTTGCCCCTCCCTTTCTAATTAAACGTTAAATGATCTCACATCACAACAATGATACTATAAGAAAAATCTTGATAAGGTTAATTACTTCAACGTCGATTGATGAGCATGACAGTCACGAAAATGGCTACATCGCACGACGTGGGGGAGGCGAAAAGAATTCTCTCTACCCGGCCCGTTCGTGACAAGCCCTTTTCAGTTTCTTTTTTCTTTTTTTTTTACCGAGTGAGACACCGGCTCACTGATCAGAACGTGCAATATCTACGAGATATTTTCGCAAAATCTGAGTCAATGAATTTCTCGAGAGGCTCCAGCTGTTCAAAATTTCCATCGATTAGGGTTTCTGGTATGGTACATCACGTTCTTACCATTTAGTGTGCGACTAAAGCTTTAGATAACTTGTGTTTCATTTCGAAGGGATTTACACCACCAAGCCAATTTTGGGAAATTTGCATCAGAAAAAGCTAGCGACGGCATTAAAGTATCACAAAAGAGCGTGCACGCTCTCTTGATTAATGCTTGGCTTATATGTATATATATTGTATAATGCGACTCTCCCGTTGTAACTCCGCAATAGGAGATTCTCTTCTTTATATAAGAATATACACACCATCATAAATCTCCCACATTATATATCTTCTGGGTCTCTCCATGCTTGTCTTATTCAAACAGATTTGAACTCCTCAAACTTACAATCGATGGAGCATGAGCGCAGCATTCCCGACCAGCAGCAGCAGCAGCCGCCCTCTAGCCCTTCGAACAACTCCAGCGTCTCGAAGGGGTGCGAGGGAAGTGCCAGCGGCGCCCTACCTCTCGCGCTTTTCAACGAGGGTGGCTCTTCGGCCTCTGCCAAAGATGGGAACGAGTGGCCCTCAGCGGAGAAGCAATCCAGGCCGAAGGTCTTCACGTGCAGCTACTGCCAGAGGGTGTTCTCCTCGTCCCAGGCGCTCGGCGGCCACCAGAACGCCCACAAGCAGGAGAGGGCGCTCGCAAAACACCGTAGAGGGCTTGAGCTCAACCATCTGGTGCACTCGCCGGCCTTCTCCTACTTATCCTCGGCCTTAGCCGATCATCAGGTCCCAGCCCTCTATGGATCCTTGGGTCGACCGCCCCTGGGTGTCCGGTACGAGTCCACGGTCCACAAGCCGAAGGCTTCCAATTACCTATACCCTTTGACCTTGGCGGGTTACTCGCTAGGGAGTCTCAGGCATGGATGCAGTAATCCGCGGCCACTGCACTTCAACAGGTCGGGGACGGGAGCAGCATCAGTTCAAGCTTACAGTGGCGGCCTCGGGCATGGGCTTGCTCGGGCCCCTTCGGCTCTGAGCGAATACGGTAGCTTTCCATCAGCAAACAGCAGGCAGATGGTCCTGGAATCAGATGATACGGCCGATAAGAAGCCAGAAGTTCTTGAGAGCGATCAGTCAGAGTCAGGCATCGATCTGACCCTTAAGCTATAGAGCCCGCAAATACACACACAGACAGATTATTATTCATCCATGTAGAATTTGTCTGCTCTCATGCATTGGTTATTTTATTTAGTTCATGTCCTAATTATTATTTATATTTCATATATTCACATTTGTCAAGACATACAAATGTCGTGCAACTGTTGATTTAGATGTAAATAATAAATTATCGGCATGGATCTGGTTTACATCTTATGCAAGTGCAAGTGCTTCTACGTTTACTTGCTCATCAACAGCTTTGAGATTATATTCATGGTGTAAATTTCTTCTGGGGTAGATAATAGAATTAAAGGAAATGAGGATCGGTCGCCGACGATTTACAATCGAAGATTATATTTTATGGGTTTTTTTTCTTCTTTCGGGAAATATTGATTCACGCGTATATTTTGCTCGATATCTTTTGGATTCCAATCAAGGGTGAGTACCTACAATAGAGGGATTCTAGTAATCAACTGGATGAACATGTCCAGGGCCCTGTGCTAGGCAACTTTAATATATTATTGCTGGTAGTAAAAAATTCTAAAGTTCATCGACGAAATCGATTTGGAGATCGAGGTTAATTAACCGGGGCAATTCCCCGAATTGTTGTTTTTCCAACATGAACCCGAGATACAGTAGTTTCATTTGCTCGGTGGATATTTAGCTCGATTTCGTTTCCATGCATGCTTATCAAATATCGATTTTCGGTCCTGCCATCAAAGCTCCCTCGATTGCAGGGGATAACATTCTCATTACTGCCCAAATACCAATTAAGGAATTATACCCTAATCAATATTTACCAAGTATATATATTTGGTGATTTGAGTCTTATGACATATATTTCTCATATTAATCCGTATCAATTGGCTAAAATTATTCGACATTTCTTCCTCTTATTCTTAAAATTGTGTTTGGATCATCTTAAAGTAAAGTCGGAAGTTTATCCTATATTCCATTGTTTGACCGCAAAGTGTGACTCATTGTGGTAGTACCCGGTCGGATTAATTTTACCGGGTTCTTCACTTTTCATGGAAAGAGATTACATTCCTTTCCATGGGCACTTGGCAATACTACCTGTTTATTCATGTTACTGTTTGGGCCGGAGATTGTCGGCAAGGACCCGTATCCCTTGTTTATCTACAATCTAAAGAATTGCAATGTGACGACGATCGAAATCTGTGGTGTCCTCGATCATCTTCTTAGACTTTGTAGAGGTTCTCGTATCCTAAATATTATTATCGAGTGATCTCATTTGAAATTATTAATAATTTCAAGAAATATACAAATATAATTGTAACTCTATTCAAATTTCGATAAATAAAAACTTTATAAGCATCTATATATTTTATATGTAACAAAAAATATGAGTAAATATAATGTGTTTTTCCTTCGTTAACATATCATAACTCATATTTTGATTTTTTTATAAGAAAAATGGGGTGAACTGCCAAAACAAAACAAAAAAACATATTACATGAAATACCGACAGGCTACCACAGCCTCGATAATATTACTAAATAATAAAAAATGTCACCC
Source organism: Sonneratia alba (assembly GCA_900174645.1). Lineage (NCBI taxonomy): Eukaryota > Viridiplantae > Streptophyta > Magnoliopsida > Myrtales > Lythraceae > Sonneratia > Sonneratia alba. The sequence goes on along the minus strand of FWPY01000034.1, from coordinate 1,026,998 downwards.
TGAAGAACAAACATCCAATCGGTGGAAATCGCTATGTCTGATGAATTATTGCATTCATTAGCCAATTTACACAAGCAATTTTGATCTTCATATAACGTATATATTAAGATAACTAGTCAATCTTGATCTAATTTTTACCGAATATCTAGTATAATTCTTTTGTGCCAACCTAAATTCACTTGTCATGCGGTATTGCTTTGAGCACCTCTTCCACTTCTTCCAAGTCAATCTCAAGAATCAACTTTCGGAATCTCATTTTCTGAACCAACTCCAAATTCAATTTCACAATACAAAACTCGGCTCTAATTGATGTGGATACCCTAATAACATGTATGAAACCACCTAATTATCTTTCTGTATCATCCCGAATGAGTTTACCTATAGCTAACTAGCAGCTCCATTGATATTTGACTTAATCCTCACATGAGTAGCTTCACCCATCCCATACATCTCCATTTTCAGGTTCATACTTGCGAAGGTGGGGCCCCTTAAGCCAGCACGTCTAAGGAATTTGCTAAATGAAGAATTACCGTTGACCCTCCGTCTAACCTGAATCATGCACCCAAGACTTATAGAGAGAGAGAGAGACTCCGTAGCGGCGGGAACCTTATCCCAATAACTGGACTTCCGTTCGGCTACCTCTGAACTTAATAGCTCTTTCTCTGAAAAATCCATGGCTTCCCCCTTCAAGATACTCAACCCCTCGATCTTACGGTATTCCCAATCTCACTCTGTCTCCTCACGCTCACCTCCGAGTCCTCCTCTGGTTTTCCTCAGCAGAGCCCGTTTCTTGTTCTCGAGCTCCATCAGTCCCTCAGCCCTCTACGGCCCCTATCTGAACTCTGCTGCAGCCCACACTATTTCCCGGAGACTGTTCCTCCCTTCTGTCTCGGGCATCTGGGACGCTCTAACCGGCGGCGGCAACAATGCCCGAGAAGCAGGTTTGGCCATTCGCCGGGGAATGTCACTCTTCAGAGAGGTATTTCTTCTTCCTGCAGCCGTCCTGCTTCGGCCTCTCTGTGAGGCCTAGTGGCAGTCACCTTGTGTGCACCCCTTTCGAGATGATTTTTTACTGCAGTCCGATGCTGGAAGTGCACAAACCCGAAGAAATAAATGACAAATAATCGAATCCTTGGCCGTTTTATGAGGCGCTTTGGTAGCTGTAATCCTTTTTGTCTTGAAAACTTTCTTGGGGGCATATACACTGTGTGAAAAATGATACCTGGCTCGTGTCCTACCGATCAGGAAGCCCTCTTAAGATAAAATTTTATTCCTTCCCGTTGCCAAGTGGATCAAATTTGATCGCTCCTTTTTCAGCATTTTGGGCGGTTTTGTTCTGTGCAGGGTGATGTAGCGGGATCCTTAACAGAATTCGACAAGGCAATGGAGCTCGATCCTCGACAGAAGGCATGTAGGTTTTTCAACGTCCGCAAAATGCCTAAGATTTATTTATTTGCCATAAGAATAACTTAGTAGAGGTAATAGAAAGGATTAACTTCTTTCGGTGCGCTCAGATCTTTGGCAGAGAGGGCTTTCCCTTTACTATCTTAACAGGTGAGGTGACCAGTCTTCATGGTCTTTGTGGACATTTATGCTTTCAATGGTTTATCATATAAAACGTGATTTTACCCCTCATGTTGCATCTTTGGTCAGTATAGATTCGAAGAAGGGGCAGAGCAGTTCCGGATAGATGTTGCCCAGAATCCAAATGACACCGAAGAGTCAATATGGTGCTTTCTCTGCGAAGCTCAACTATATGGAGTTGATGAAGCGAGGCGACGATTTCTCGAGGTTAGTTTGGGCAACGCTTCAATGTCTAGTATCAAGGATATGAATAAATCTGGGAGAGATTCAACCAGCTAATGTCATTGGCAGCAATTTCTTCTCCTAAGTTTCAATTTTTTTTACCATCTCAGTAGCTCAATGCAGGTGGGAAGGGATCCACGGCCTGTAATGAGGGAAGCATATAACATGTTTAAGGATGGAGGCAATCCAGAAAAGGTGTTTTCGCTTTGCAATTGGAATTCCTAGATTTTACGCGGATCTTATTTTGAGATCAATATCCCTGCAGTAGCATTTCGTATGAAGATATTCCTGACTTAAGATTTCCGACTTTGCTCTGTAGTTTGTTGCTCCATTTCTGAATGGAAACCCGGGTGAGTACTTTTATGCTTCTTTATATGCAGGCCTCTATTATGAATCTGAGGTATGTTCACTACACTATAACTTCTTCACATCACTTCTATTGTCCTTACGATCAGACTCAGAGGAGCAGAAAAAACAGATTGAAGAGGTTCAAGAAATGAGCTTATGGTCAAGGGCTTGAATTTCATAATTGTAATCTGAAATATTTCATCCTTCTGCAGAAGAAACCGGATGAGGCTAAACGCTGGATACTCAAGGCGTGTCAGTCCCCTTATGGAGAGAGGTATAGTGGAAATACGAACCGTGCCTGTTCTTATGGGAAGCTAGGAACCTTTCAAGACATATAAAGCTATCATCTGGCGTTTTCAGGTCCGATGATTATATGGCTTCACTTGCTAAAATTCACTGCGTCTGTAGAAATTGGATATCCTCTTGAAGATAGCTCAAATAAATCATAACCACAGTACTTCGGATAAAGCAGGATTTTACATTCACATCTCAATCATCGGCTTTGGTACTAAATTATTTCAATCCAGTTGCTGTCGTGTGAATGATATCTCAGCTTGTGCAAGTACTATTCATGCTTGGATTCTCATCTTCGATGTAACATTGGCCCAGTTTCGGTAAAAGCATGACTGCTTCAACTGGATACTCCTGTTGTGACAAGATCAGGTTATCTCACAGATGCCATTCTTTCCTTGTCATTTGTACGGATTATCAAGTCTCATTGGCAATGATGTTTCTATACAGAACTGTTCCTACTTGTACATTTGTAAGTTTCATTTATTATTCCCCTTCTGAGTCTCCTTTGCTTGAACAATCGAGAGTCGTATTGAGGACCAGAATTACATCGGACATAGCATTGTGTCAGCGACAACTTCCAAGCATGACAGATGACTTTCACACTTGAAAGAGTTAAATTTGAGCAGGGCAAAGGCATGTGTTGAGCTGGGCATTGGGAGCCTCTGGGACATTACTGGACATAGAAAAGGCAAAACAGAGGATCCATATTCTCATTCACATTGTTTCTGCTCGGAGTATCCGCTTGCAAAACTGGTTACGTGAATTGGCAATTTGACCCTTCCAAGCTTCCGGAATTAGAAAAGATTGGCAGGGAAATGAAGTTCATTTCGGGCCTCTGGGCTTCGGTAGACTATCTATTGGATGAAAACAAGAGAACTTACACTTGTTTCCAAGATTGCTATTTCGTATCAAAATCCAGTATCAATCAGTGGGTAATTCAGCGGGATTCTTTCATATCTAAGGGTTTTTATTCCCCCAAAGAAAAGTACAGATTCAGCTTAGCTGTAACAAGTCTCTGTGAAGTCATGTGCTGCCTGCCATCTTTGCACCCCTTCGACCCTAGTTTACATTTGGATTCAACAGTGCCACTGCTGTCATAAGCTGAGTTGAGAGTATTTGTTAGCCCAATGGCTGTTGGCGGACAACAACAACTCGGGAGTCTGAGCTGCGCAGGTTGCACGCCACCTGCAGCTAATGCTTTATTGCAATCCGAGATAAGTGGCCTTTTTTCTGGAACTAGTTGAAACTTATCTAGTTGAGCAAAGTAATATTCTTTGGATTGTTGGGTTCTTTTTGCAGGGCGAGCAAATCCCTGAGGGAATTCATCATAGTAATGTTTTCCTGACCCAAGTTCCACGGCAAACACTATCTTGACCAGCTTATTTCTATTAGCAGTCGTATTACCTTCTTCAGTAAACAAAAAGTGAATCCACAGAGTCAGCTTGTTAAATTCAAAATTTGATCCTAAAAATTATATTTGAACCATTCCAGCTATAAGTCATGCCAATGGTATGGTGTAATATCTCCATCGGTGTCCTTGAGGTGCCCTTGGGTGGTTCCAGAGCTGCCGTCCGTCGATGTTCGAGGAGATATTTTTCCTAATAAGCCCACGTCGGACCGGTGGCATCCCCGATCTGGAGGGCGAGCGTCCTAAATGGTCGTCGTTGTCCTGTGCACCGCCGCCCCGCATCCCCGCATGTGATCGTGGGGCCAGCTCTTCTTCCTGTGGAACAGTGGACCTAACCTGACTCTGACTCCGACCCCTCTGTCGGGCCCACACGATGGCTCCCCCTCACCTGCTCCGATGTCCCTATTGAAAATTTAACCGAATCGGTAAATATTTCAATCAAAGAAATAATTTTAAAAGAGAACACCGCAATCAACTCCAAGTGGGCACTCAAATTGACCGACGTCATTCATAATGGGTGGGTGGTAGTGATCCAATTTGCTGCAGCCGTCTCTTTCATCAGATCATTAATTTTCCTCTGAACCGACTTTCATTCATCCTGTGGTCCTCACACGACGCCGTACTAGATTTTTATGTAATCACGCATGGGCTTCCCTGCAACTTTAATAATTATATATTTATTATTAAGTGAAAGTTGAATGAGATACGCGTGTGAGTATATAGATTTAGGTGGGGGCCACGATCGTCGGCATGATGGTATCCCCTATTCATTGAGTAAGCGATGAAAGGCTATAAGCTTCCTTACATTCAAAAAATGCAAAAAGCTTTGGTGCTTCAATTTAGGTATCACTACTATTGCACTACACAATTTTAAACTGAAAAATAATTATTATATGCATGCAATAAATATATTTTAGATTTGATTTTCACGGATTAAATCATATAGATATTGAGATATATATATATATATCCTGTTTGGTTTTCTCATTCAAGTTTCCACCCGTAAACTGGGGGAAATGTGCATTGACTAAGCTGTGGCTGTCGATGTGAGCCGAACACAAAGAAGATTTTGGGCCACGGGATTTTCTAATAAAGCAGAGGAGAGGTTAAATGGGAAAGAAATGTGGGCAGGCCGAAAACGATCCAATCGGCAGAAAGAAAGGGCAGACAACATTCATTCGTGGCCACACGATTAATTAGAACTAATTGGCCGTACGATGACGAGGAAGCCAAGGGTTAGATGGTTGGCATGGAAATCGGGAAAATTCATTTGTGCCCATCCCGGCCGAATTCAAATTTTCATTTTCATCATCGGATGAAATAGTGGGTATTAAAAAACAGTAGAAAGAAAAAAATGATGCAATGTTGGAGAGCCAAAGCATCACGCGAAAGCTACAAGAACAGGAAACTTTCTTATAAATATGGCCCGAGTTGACTATTAGTCATTATCATAGTTTTAAAAATCGGATCGGGTAAATCGGTTCGACCGGTTCAACTGAAAACTGGCCACTCACCCTGTCTGGTTCCTAGAAAAAACCTAATTTCACTTTAAATGAAGTCAACTCCGATTGAACTGACTAGTTTCAGGTCAAATTGGTGAACCCAATTAAACTGATAAAAAAATCAGTCAATTTAAAATTTAAAATTTAAAATATATTATAATATATTTATTTTATTTGGTTAGATTTAGATTTATATTTTTTTATTAAATTTGATCTAATATAATGATTATATTAATAATTTTTGTTATAAATTATATTTAAATTATGATATTATGTAAATTTATTGATAATATTATTTATTAAATATATGATTCACCTCATTGGACCCCTGGTCCGACCTATAAACTCATGCTTACACCAGTTCACAGTTTAATTCGATCCGATTTTAATAACTATGGTCATAGTATGTAGCCATGAAACTAGAGAAAATTATACCGTTATTTAGGTATTAGAATCATCATATCTCTCGCGAGAGTAAACAAATGCGACTAGAACTCAGAACTAAAATGGATCATATCACCTCCCGATTATAAGCCGAAAACGATGCCGACCATGTCGGGCGATTTTCTGCTCGACTTCTTATTTTTGACTAGGGACTTTCCGAAGTCAATGTTGTGAAAAATAAACGTCGCGAAAATAATGGCTCAACGCCTCCCGGCTTCTTCTGCCACGTGGCATCATAAACTCAAGTCAATGATAGATATATTATTGATTGACGATCATAAATAATGTCTGAGTCAAATAATAATTGAAGTGGCTAATAATGTGTTTCCTGCATGAGCTTCAGCAATAAAATTGTAGTTATATGACTTTTTTTACCATACAGTATCTCGGACCAACCAAAACATACATTGACATTACTTTACGGTTAGGTTGGAATCCCTGAAAAAATTTCTATTGACTCTACCAACATAAGATTCGATTATTAAATCATCAATGTGAGAGTTTAGCAATTGAACAACTAATCTAACTCTAAGTTGACAGTGATATAACTTTCATGTATCGTGTACAGATTAAAAAAAAGACACTAAATCACGTGTACAGATGGCAGAAAATGCCTGACCCGAGCAACCCGCATGCACTAGGACATGTCGGGTCGCGGCCCGACCCGTGTGCAGGCCAGGTAGGGCACTGGCCGCCTGTCGCCCGGCCCCATTCATTGTCGTATAGTCTGCTCCATTTTTTTTAATCTTATTTCTAATTTCTTATTATATATTGTATTTTATTGTCCCTCTCTAAATTTTTGTTGTTAATTTTGAATTGAAAATATTTATATTTGTGTTAGAGAATGTTATATATTATTTTGATGTTATTATCATGAAAATTTACATTATTTTTTGAATTTAAAGTAATTTGGGTTTAAATGGGACTGGATGGGTGGCGTGCCTCTTCAAGCTGACCCGTCAGGTCTGAAAGGGACTGGGTGGGGGAGGGCCCAGGAGTTCGAAAACCAGCCCTGACCCGGCCCATTGACATTACCAATCATATATGCACATTGACCTCATTTGTGTGCTTAACGTTGGTGAAATTCGCCGTGAGACTCACCGGAAGAATGAAAAATCGAATTAGGTAAAGTTTGCTGGGCGCAATGATGATTTGAAAGCGGAGATTTGAGTGCTATTAGCACGGAGGAAGACTATTTATGATACTCACAGTGCAATCAGTGTCGGATGCAAGATAACATCAACTATTTCCGGTGGGTCTCACCACTCTTGTCTGTGATGTCCTCAGGACACGGTAGAATTTTCGAGTCTTTGAGCCGACACGGGCCATAGGAAAAAACCACGTGGCCGCAATGGTCAAAGTCGGAGGGAGTCAAGGCCGGTCGGTGCGTTATGGCGGATTAAACTTGATCATCGAGAGGGAAACAACCATTACGTTGTCCCCTCTGACCTTAACAAGGTTATGGTCCCCGCGGCAAAATTTCCGTAAATTTTCCTATTGATCGATTAAATCTAAATTCGAGAGCCAACTCCATTTCGGATTTTTCAACATCTTGATGTTCCGTGAGCAATCCGGATAACCTTTCGTTACTAATGATTTTTCTCAAGCCCGCCCAAAATAATAAAAAGAAAAGAAAATTGATTTAAAAAAGAGAGAAGGTTTTTGCTGATACCATGAAAAATGAAAAATAAAAGGGAGAAGGACATGGACAGAGTGCAGAGGAGACCAATGAAACAGACCACACAAACAAAAGGGAAGGAGGCTGGCGCCTTCTGTGGGTTCTTCTCCCTTGGATAATAGACAGCGAAGAGGAGGAAACCGGACAGACCCGCCCAACCAGATTCCCCGCCACTCTTCCCCTCCTCTTTCATGGACTTTGATCGGTCTTTGACTTCTCTCCCTCGAAATCTTAGCTTCCCTGTTCGTCAGAGTCGCTTCATGTCCCGGCGGGGCCGCTCTCTTCTCCGGCGAGTCCGTCTGATGCCGGAGCTCTGATCCACAACCATTTGTCAGAATCAACTTAAGCCGCAGCGAAATCTTTGAGGTCTCTCTCTCTCTCTCTCTCACACACACACACACACACACACTTTTCCTGTGTTCTTCCTCCTAGAGAGAGTCGAGAAACACTCTGCTCTCTGGATTTGGATGTCGAGATTCTTATTTTTCAGCTCTCTCTTCCACCATCCCTTTCTCACTGGGTAAAAAAGAAAAAAAAAACAGAGTGCATGCAAAGAATGTAGTCGTGAGTGAATTCTCCTTCTTCGGTATGCAAAATTTTGATGACCCAGAGGCAGTTTCTGTAAAGAGTTGCTGTTCATGCTTTATGAAGCTGAAACTTTTAAGAAATTTTACAACGGAAAAGAGAGAATGAAGCCAAATCCGACCCCCATTTCCTTTAGGAAAAAGTCTTCTGCTAGAGAAACAGGTTTGGTAACTTTTCGGATCACCGAATCACCACCATTAATAGTATGACAGTGAGAGACAGAGTCTTCAGCTCTGCATGTGGCGTTTCTTCTACCAGTCATAATCCTCGTGATCTTTGTGGTAAATGGTAGGAAAAGGATCTCATAGTATTTTCCCCTTCCAATCGGATTGTGTTGTTGATGAATTTGTTTTTGTCTCATCCATCAGTTGATGATTCATAGTAAACCATATGCCTAGGATGAACTACTCTCTCTGTTCCAAACTAATTCATTCTTGGTTCATCGATCGTATTATCCTCACATGCTCGTGAATGTCTTGTACTTTTGTCTTGTTCCAAACCATATTTTGCCCCCTCATTTCCCTCTTATATTTTATATAGCTTTCCTTGTTTTTCCGTTTAGCTTTAGACATCAGAATACTTCTGGAGTTATCTGCTAGCTCGTAGGGCCTAGTCAGCTCGATTGTGGAATTCCATGTAAGCATGAACACGGATGTTCTATGAATTTCCTTCAAGATTCCAACTTTTTTAGTTGTTTTTGTTTTTAAATTGTCAGATTCTTAAACCGTCTGAGTCAGAACTTGTCTTTTATCTATTGACAGTGCCATATTTCTCTCAAGAAAAGGAGAAAATTCAGTCTGCAGTTTTAAATGGGACTGGAAAGGAATGTGCTTTTCACAGCAAGTTGTCTGAGATAAAGCGGGTGTCTTCAGAAATAATAGCGACTTACTCTTCGTTGGCACTTGCAGAGCTGATGGGGCACTTATCTTCCATGTTCAGTGGGCTCACGAAATCTCTATCCGTACGGAAATGGAAGAATGCTGGGGCTCGCGATGGGGAGGAGACCGTGGAAGCAATGGCCAAGGAAGCAAAGAAGAACGACTTGATGCTCTGCAATTCGGGAATCATAAACGTGGATGGGTCGAAGAATTTCGCGTCCATTTTCTCGAAGAAAGGGGAGAAAGGGATGAACCAGGATTGCTGCATCGTGTGGGAGGTATATATATGGACCAAGAAAAAAAAAATCCTTGCAAGCTCATTCAAAAGAATTACTCCTAAGGTTCGATGATATTGAATTCAGTATTGATTGAGTCGTTGTTGTGGGCAGGAATTTGGGTGCCAAAGCGACATGATCTTCTGTGGGATATTTGACGGGCACGGTCCTTGGGGGCATTACGTGGCTAAGAGGGTAAGAGAGACAATGCCGTCTTCTTTGCTCCGCGATTGGCAGGAGACTCTCGCTCAGGCTTCCCTTGACCCAGATTTTGACTTGGAGTCTGACAAGAAGCACCATCGGTTTGATATATGGAAGAACTCCTATTTCAAGACCTGTGCTGCAGTCGATCAGGAGCTCGGTCAGCTCCGCAAGATCGATTCCTTCTATAGTGGGACCACTGCTTTGACTGTTGTCAGACAGGTAGAGGAAGCCTATTTCGCTTTGCCCGCTTTGATCAAGTGTGGTTCTGCCCATTTCTCTTGGCTGATGAATGTTCTCACTTCCCAGTTGCTTCTTTCTTAGATGTGCTAGCGAAGATAATAGAAATAGAGTTGTATAGATGAGCATGTTTAGTTCCAGATATCTGAATGGCACACCTAATTGATTATGCAGTCAGCAGATCTCTGATGAATGTGTATGTTTCTCTAGGGAGAATATATCGTTATAGCAAATGTGGGAGATTGTCGAGCTGTGCTAGCTACTACTTTGGATGATGGCACCTTGGTGCCAGTTCAGCTCACACTGGATTTCAAGCCTAATCTACCTCGTGAGTCATTCTCCTGATCTCAAGTAATTTCTGGCTGTTGTCCCATAGATGCTAATACTTGATGCTGTTTGTGGTATGCAGAGGAAGCTGAAAGGATTAGTAAATGCAACGGGAGAGTGTTTTGCTTAGATGATGAGCCTGGAGTTCACCGACTTTGGCTTCCTGACAACGAGTCACCGGGGCTTGCAATGTCCAGAGCCTTTGGGGACTACTGTGTGAAAGATTTTGGCCTGATATCCGAACCAGAAGTGACGCAAAGGGACATCACCAGCAGAGACCAATTCATCGTTCTTGCCACTGATGGGGTACGTTCTCTAATCTGCTTGGCTGGTTCTCGGGAGTATCTCTTAAGTTTCTGTTTCCCAATATGAAAATTTTGGTTACATTCACTCTGTCTTTAACTATTATTTTTACTGGAAACATAAGATGTGTCCTTTTCTTTTTTTGCCTGAAGGTGTGGGATGTTGTAACGAACCAGGAAGCCTTAGAAATCGTATCCTCAACGCTGGATAGAGGAAAGTCGGCTAAACGGCTTGTTGAGTATGCAATGCGAGCATGGAAACGGAAGAGGCGTGGGATAGCAATGGACGATGTTTCTGCTATTTGCCTGTTCTTCCACTCCACCACTTTGACCCATCAGATCCACCCTGTTAGCACCCCAGTTTAGCCAGTAACTCGATTGCCGGATCGCTAGGCTTAGCTCCACTAGAGGAATTATGCAAAGATCATGTTGCTGCTTCATGGACTGGGCTTCGGCCTCCTTTTGCTGATGACGAACTGTAGATACAGAGGGAAACTGTGCGTTAGTTTCAGCTTTATGCATCGAGCACATTACTGGGTTGGACTCTTACCCGCTCTCTTGCAATTGAATTCTGACTCTTCCGATTTAATCTGATGTGAGATCTGATGAACACGGGTGACGGTATGCGCTGTCTGAATTATACTAGGGCATCGACCGAGATTTACAAGTTGTCAAGCTGGTAACTTTAGTCAACGGCCCAAAGGTCAAACTAGGATTTTCTTCAACATTGTCCTTGCTTAAGGACATGTTCTTCGCTGTCCAGTTGATCTCTCCTGTGCTTCTGTCTCTGAAGTTCGATGTTATCCAACATCAATTCATTACGCTCCTGTGTTCCTTGCATTATTGAATTTATTCTTAGTTATTGTACTAGAAATTTTGATATTAACGGTATGTTAAGAAAAAAAAATCAACATAGATAGATATAAAAAGGTACTAGAGTCGAAGTCACATCTGGCAGATCATGGCTAGACTTTCCACATGATCATATATGCTTATGTCACAACCTCTGTATCGTCTAGTGGAAGGAAGAAAATCGAGGATGCCACAGATTTCGACCGTCCTCACGCTGCAATCCTTCATACTGTAGATAAACATACGATACGGATCCTGGCTGACGATCTCAGGCCCGAACAGTAATTCACATCCTCGAACGCTGCACAGAAAGGTATTCATCTCTGCAGGGACCATACACACGAGATCTGGAGGCATCGGGAATTGCTTACGGGTCCAGGCCTGCTTGTGGGGATCCCCCAAGATCAGCACCTCCATCTCCCACTTTGATTCCCTCTTGGATACAAGGTAATCAAGAATTGAAATTTGCCCATCGTATTCTATGACAGCGGGATCACGGGAGCCTGAATTTACCGTTGGAATCCGAACCCATATGAAAACTCTCCGACCAGACATCGAACGCCATCAGCCATTCTGCAGAATCGTTATCGAGAGCAAATATAATGCATGACTCCATCGACGCATAAAGAAGGGAATGGCTGGCGGTACATCAGCATTACAGGACTCTGATTTTTGTTCGCCAAACTGCTCTGTCGTCGAGCGTATAAACGGAGACCCTTCCTTGTACACAGGATCTTCCCACGGAAGGCATCGAAGGTTCGGCCATCAGGGTCGAAGCATACAGCCAAATCTTATCACAAACTCGACCGGAAACATCGGGTGTATATGGGGTCAAGCTAGCTGGTGCTATGTGGAAGGCTCCTTAATTAGGGATGAAATTTCACGGGCGTTTCAAACTCCCCCATTGAAGAACAGTTAGTGAACACCTCCAGCCAGCGGTATCACTCATGCCATCTACACAATACCAACTCCGATGATCATCTTCTGTCATGGTGATTTTCATATTTACTCTTGTTTGATGGGAGCCACACCGGCGCTTGATGAGTACACGGATCTCCATTACAATGGATCCACGACAGCTTATCGCGTGGATCACCATCTCAGACACTTCTCTCCTCCACTGGTCGCAGAAGCTACGGTTTAAGGAATCATAGTAGGAATGTTCTTGTAATTATACTGTTCCCTATTCTACCTCGTGTATTCCTTTTGTGTAAGAGTTTCCACGTATTTGTTGTATGCTTTACACTGTATGACAGATAGCCACACACAGACAGACAACATCATTCTTCAACACGACAACCTTAATACTTCTAATGGACTCAATTTCTAACCTCAGGAAGTCAGAAACTTGGTTCGTACCATTATTAAGCTATATTAAACTTCTTCTGTCGACCGGAGATGTACGTGCTTGGATCCCTCCGAGGTCCGGTCATCTTCCGGCACAATCTAATGGTCCATGATGGGATTTTAAATTAAATTAGACATGATTCATTAGATTCTCATATGAATATATGCATTTAAAGAAAAACCCGGGAAGACAGCTAATTAATTTATTATTCTGGCTTTCACTATGATTCTTCCTTTTATCTGTTATCGTCCGCCATCACGGCGAGATTGGCAGTCTCTCTAACTAACAGCTGTGCCATTGGCATTTACAAGTATCGTCGGGGGTCTTGAAGAAGAAGCAATCTCCAATGGCGCTCGTCCCGTGTTTCTTCTTGCAATCAGCGTCACAGGTGGCAGCGACACATTTAGGCCCGTGTATGGGCAGTGCTTCGATGCCGCCGCACGGTTTTGTCTGGGCCATCGCCCTTTCCGTCTCTGCACCCCAAAAAAATAACAATAAAAAATAAGTAAAAAATGTTAGTCGTGATTGCTTGGCATCTCTTAATCCCTAGACAAAAAGCACGCATACGCTGTTTAGTTTATTAATCGCTGTCGGTGTATTATCGGAAGATGAAACGACTTACCGCCGAAAGCCACGACGACAGCGAGAACGAGCAGCAGGATTTTCCTCGACATCTTTCCCTTTCGCCGAGGAGCGCGTTCGATTAATCTCTCTTGTGCTTCGGCCTCAACCTCTGGAGTTCAACGATGTCTACGATGATTCTTCTTCTTATACATACATACATATATATAGGGTGTGTGTGAACCTCAACGTGATTTAAATTCCAAATTAGCCATGCGTATTAAATTTTTCTTTCCCCCCTGAGAGAGTTTTTAATCACGTGTGCTTATTCCAGTTTATCGCTCGATTAGTCTACCAACCATAGAATGCAGCATTAATTAGGAAATGATACCCTAATAATATCAACTCAATTTGGTACCTTCCATTTATGAGAATTAATCCTAGTTTGGTAGATTCCGATTTGATAAATAAAGACACATTAGGGTATATGATAAAGAAGGGTAAATTACACAATTGGTACAAAACGTTTTGACAATGTAACACTTTGGTACAAAATGTTTAAAATGTAACTCGGTGATACATTTTCTTTCAAACATGTAACACTTTAGTACATTCCGTTAATTTTTTATTAACGCCGTTAACTTTTGATGACGTGTACAGTCTACGTGGCATTCCTTGATGACCTGGCTTCATATTTTAAATATGTGGACTGCCACGTGGCACATGGTGGGACCCACTATTTTTTTTATTCATTTCTCTCTCCACACCTCTCTCTCTCTCTCTCTCCCTTTCTCTCACTCGGCTCTCTCTCCCGCTCTCTCTCTCGCTCGACTCTCTCTCCCTCTCCCTCTCTCACTCGGCTCTCTCTCCCGCTCTCTCTCTCGCTCAACTCTCTCTCCCTCTCCCTCTCTCACTCGGCTCTCTCTCCCTCTCTCCCTCTCTCTCTCACTTGGCTCTCTCTCTCCCTCTCTCTCTCGCTCGGCTCTCTTTCTCTCTCTCAGCTCTCTCTCCCTCTCTTTCTCTCAGCTCTCTCTCTCTTTCTCTCTCTCTCGGCCCTCTCTCTGTCTCCCTCTCTCTCTCCCTCTCCCTCTCTCTCTCGACTCTCTCTCCCTCTCCCTCTCTCTCGGCTCTCTCTCTCTCTCTCTCTCTCGCCCCCCCACCATACGTTGGGTATCCATCAACCCGTGCTCATTCTTGTATCTGGAGCAAAATTTTATTTTTTTTCCCGTGTGAGAGATCGAGCAGGAAGGGATGGAACCACCGTCGAATCTTCCTTGGTCCAAGCCTGGGTGGAGAGTGATAAGAAAGGGAACAAAATCAAATCGATTAGGGTCAATCAATCAATTTATGTTAGTGATTGGAGTCTTTTGTTTATATATATATAAACGAGAGAGAGAGGGAGAGGGAGAGGGAGAGATAATTGAGAGAGAGAGGGAGACGGAGAGAGAGCCGAGAGAGAGAAAGAGAGAAAGAGAGAGAGAGCCGAGAGAAAGAGAGGGAGAGAGAGCCAAGCGAGAGAGAGAGGGAGAGAGAGAGCCAAGTGAGAGAGAGAGGGAGAGAGGGAGAGAGAGCCGAGTGAGAGAGGGAGAGGGAGAGAGAGTCGAGCAAGAGAGAGCGGGAGAGAGAGCCGAGTGAGAGGGAGAGGGAGAGAGAGTCGAGCGAGAGAGAGAGAAGGAGAGAGAGTCGAGCGAGAGAGAGGGAGAGAGAGAGGTGTGGAGAGAGAAATGAATAAAAAAAATAGTGGGTCCTACCATGCGCCACGTGGCAGTTCACATATTTAAAATATGAAGTCACGTTATCAAGGAATGCCACGTAGACCGTACACGTCATCAAAAGTTAACGGCGTTAATAAAAAATTAACGGAATGTACTAAAGTGTTACATGTTTGAAAGAAAATGTATCACCGAGTTACATTTTAAACATTTTGTACCAAAGTGTTACATTATCAAAACGTTTTGTACCAATTATGTAATTTACCCTGATAAAGAACCATTAGTTTACATATATAACAAAATAGTCATTAAATGAATCGATGTCAATTTTTGGAGCCTACTATACCCTTTTAATAATTTTTGAAACAATTTATATTATTAATTTATTTAAAAGGAAAGTGTATATCTAAAAGTTAAATAATTAACTTTTATATTTTCATGGTTACTTTTTTAGGATTTTATGAATCTTTTTTGGTTCACTAAGTTTTTTGGGATTTATTCTCTTAATTTAAGATTTTTAGAATTTTTGGGATATAGAAATCTTTAGGGTTTTAAAATATTAAAATTTTGGATTTGTGAAGTTTTTTTTAATTTGAAAAGACAGTGTTGATATTTTTTTATAATTAGATTATTTATCATTAATATGGAGTTAATTTGTCTCTAAATTGAAATAAAATAGTAATTTTTGAATTATAATTATTAATTAATTGTAATATATATAAGGTAATAGTTGCGTATCATGTGCTCTTAGGCACATAACAGACAAAATCAATTTACTCTCGTATTCCACTTTTGGTCACCGTTTCCAATGTTCTTCCCTAGACAGACGCCTCCTGACTTATTTTAAATTTTACGGTATCTAAAAATTAATTAATATCCAATTAAAGAGGTTATTTAGTTCACACCTTAAAATTAAAGACGAAATAAGGATAGGTAAAATTTAAGGTAACCAGACAAATTTTAGCCTCTTCTTTTTGTTTGTTTGAATTGGAATTGGAAATAAGATTTTCCTTATTAGTGTTTATTTAAAATTTTAGATATTTGAATAAAAATAAATTATTACAAACTTGTAATATGATATTGCATAAAAATCATTTGTCTAGGGACCAAACTATAATTGTTCAAAATATAAGTAAACCGACAACATTTCCCTAATTTATCATTAACTAAGACCGGCTGATTTATCAATAATAATAATAATAATAACAATAATAATAAGTCTGGTTGGATTTCCACGTAATGGGAAAATCTTGTCCTGTTCTCGTATCACATCAATTTATGCCGGACTTTTGTACCACAATTTTGGTAATTTTGATGTGATTTTTTTTCCTGTCCTCTTACCTTATCTTCCATTTCCATATTTTTAAAAACAATGCCGTATCAGAATTAGAGATGTATATGAGCGGTTTGGATCACTTCAAAACGAGCTTAAGATAGTTTGGTCCAATTACAGCTCAACCCGTTAAATATAACAAACAAGTTCGATTGCGGGATACGGTTTAGGAAATGATGAAATAGGCTTAAGTGAGTTGGTTCACATCTCTGACCGATTTGAACGGTGGACTACGACCCTTTCCTTTTTATTTTTTTCAAATTATTTAAAATAAATAATATTTAAAAATTTTAAATTTAACTATCAAAAAATTTATCATTGATCGTAGGGATTTTGGCGATTTAGACCAGTTTGGGGCTATTACGGTTTTGAGCCGGCTTTGGGCCGGTTCAATGAGAAAAACATGTCGGGCAAATTCTAGGTCAATTGACTTATTTTTTGTACTAAGCTTATAACCATCATTCGATTCAATAAGAGCAGTTACGCGCCAGTTTAGTAGGTAGTTTGTGCCAATTTCAAGTTTTGAAGGGTCGATTTGGGTCAAACCGGCCCGTTTAACATCTATAATCGGAGCATGGAACATATGTACGAGAATACTTCTTGATATATCATGCGACTATGCGCGTAAAAAAAAAATCTGAAAATATGAGACATAAGATCACGATATATTTTGTTGACCACACTAATTTATTGTAACATATGTGGATTCATCTTCTTCCTGTTATCATCCCTGCGTCATCACAGAGAGGAGGCTAGCAATCGTTCCAGTCACATTTGCAAGTGTCGTCGGGGAAGGCGACGGTGTAGCACTCCCCGTGGCCGCTCTTCGGATGTTTCGCCTTGCAATCAGCGTCGCAGGTGGCCGCTATGCACTTACCCACTTGCACGTAAATAGGCAGCGCTTCCACGCCACTGCACGGCTCTCCCGACTTCTTCTTGCCCATCACCCTGTCGGTCGCTGCCCCCAAAAAGAAATGAAAGAGAATTTCTATTAGTTTCATGTTCTTTTACACTTCCCCCACGACAACTCGGGAGTACTGCGTGATCTTGACAGAATTTCGGGATCCACATCCAAACTCAGAAGCTGTTGTAAACTCGAATATCGTTTCAGATGACGATCCAAAGATACAGACGACTTACCACCGCAGGCCACGATGAGAGCCAGAAAGAGTACGAGGATTTTCTTCGACATCACCTCCGCGCTAGATAATGGGTCTTCTTGGTGATTTGATTAATCTCTGTCTCGTGCTTCAGTCACTGAAAATCAACTTCATCTGGTAGTCTTTCTTATAAAAAATACATATATATAGAGAGAGAGAATTACTTACTTTGTTTATTATGGAGTTAAATATCACAAATAGAAAAATTCACTATCAAAGGAAATATGAATTAATTAGGAATGATTGGATTTTAAGAATATTATATTTGGGAAAGTGTTATTTATTATTATGATATTATAGTTGATTTAGGTGCTATAGTTTTGGTAGTTATATGCATTTTCCCTTTCCTTCCACTTGCGTATTTTCAAAATTGGCTTCCACTTCCATCAATCTCGCACCTTCCACACATATATATATATGTGTATATATACGTATATGGAACATGATAGAATTGAGTTTAAGAGCCCACCAAAGACAATCTCGTATCAGAACATTATTCGAAAGAGACCGTCTCTAATGTATTATTTGTTTGTCTACTACTAGTGCATGGTTCTTGTTGTTGGTACGTCCCACGTTACACATCATCACATGGAGATCAGAGATGAGATGGTCTCCCCAGCAATCGCCCCACCAGGTGAAGCACTCCCCGTGAGCTGCACCCCCGCGTCTCGCCTTGCGGTCCGCGTCACACTCGAAAGCCACACACCTGTCTGTGTAACTGCACGGGAATGTGTACGGGCATCGGCAGTTAAAACTCAATCCATTCCTAACAGAAACTACCCAACTTCATAACGTCCATTCAACTCGCGTTCCTCTTCTCCATCCATCATTCCTTCAATCAAATACAATTTCCCACCCCAACACCCACCAGTCCTTTCCAGAATCAAGGAACAAGAGAGAGAGAGAGACCCATCGAATGGCCGATCACGAGGGGCTTCTCGCTCTTCTTGGCGCTGCCGACTGGTTAATCCAGCAAGTGGAGGACTTCATCGACATGGTGTACGATAAAATTGCTATCTACAGGTCGGTCGTCGAAAGAATAAACATCCAGCTCCAACTCGTCAAGATGAAGATAAGGAAGCTGCAAGAATACCGAGAAGTGCAATACTGGACCAGGGCTTCACACGACTCGAAGATTCTGAAAGATGATGAAGGAGAAAGAACTGCAAGAGGTCATCGACTGGACCGGTCAAGGCATAAGGGCCCCGATCTCTAGTGGAACCCTCCATTCTCTGCTCTTGCCCGTGAACATAGGAGGAATCATGCACTACAGCGAGTTTGAATGTACTCTAATGTTGATGGGTGATTGATCGACAAATGAGATTTTCTGGTAGCATTTTGTAGCTTTTGAATAGGATCAATAGGTAGCTTTCAAGGGTCCGTGGAAGAGTCAATGCATGCTCATCTGTTGCTTGGAAACAATATTGCAGTATGTGTCGTATCCCGTAGAGCAGTCTGAATTTTCTCAATCTGGAGATCTCTTTTTGAGGGCACACCGAAAAGTGCACTGCAGAAGAAGAAGCCAGCATGTCGAGGCAGCCATCTCGGGTCAAATCCAACATCTTCTCTTTGTGTACTTCTTGTTTCTTCCCTTCTTCCCTCTCTTTTTGATATTACTGATGATTTTAGCAGCTTGGAAACGGTTAATCACGGTTGGTCTTCCTGATCGGTATGATTTGTAGCCAAATGCTTTTTCGCAATCCAAAATACAATGTTTTGTTGTGTCAAAGAGATTTAGCCGTCAATCATAATCAAAAGTATAATAATATACACGAGAAAGGTTTTGCAAGCTGCTCCTCGGTTCTTTAGTACAGTCGACTTCAAGCGAGTGTTGAAGCATTGTCCCATTCCAGTCTAGTTGTCATACCAGAACGAGATGTGATTGCTTGTTCCTACCTTCCAGCTTATGAAGAGCTTCGCATCCTCACGTAGTTTTAAGATCTTCCCCCGGTTCCAAAAAGCATTAGTAGGCACCTTGACCGCCCGGATGGAGGTGCCTTTAATAAGGTATTTGTTAACCCATCCCATCCGTAAGGAGCCCGAGTGCATTAGCAGTTGCCAAAAAATGCTTCAATACACTTGCTTCAATATTCCTCAGTCTTAGTCCCTTCATTTTTTGAATTGCACAAGTCACTCCATTTGACCCTTGATCCTTTTGCATTTGATGCCTCTTCTTTCCACAAGAAAGCACTAGAGATTTATTGCACTTGTTTCAAAATCATTTTTGGCAAGATAAAGTGAGATAGCCAAAGGGCACTCATGCTATAGACCCGAGAGATGGCAAAATGCGTTTAGAGCCTCCTTGATAGCATCAAAGGATGTTCACGAGCAAAATCTGCGAACACAAGAAGGTCATCAGCAAAACAAATATGAGTGAGTCGAAGGCCCTTACATTTGGGTGGTAGCACATATTGCCCATAGTTGCAACTTCATCCAGCATCCAAGTTAATACCTCCATTGATAGTACAAATAGATATGGGGATAGGGGATCGCCCTGTCTCAAACCCCTCCCCTTACCCTTGAGGAACCCAGTAAGAGATGCATTAATGGAAACAGAGAACCAAGGAGAAGCTACACATCCACGAATCTAGTGCATATATTGATTAGGAAAGCCTCTAACTTCGAGCATATTTATTAGAAAATTCCAATCAACAGAGTCGATTGCCTTCCTTAGATCAATCTTGATAAATCCCTAGGTGATAAACCCTTATGTTGATAGTTCTGTGCAAGCTCATGTGCCAAGAAAATATGATAAGAGATTCTTTGACCCTGCACAAAAGCGGACTTATTCCAACTCATTAAGTAAGGGAGCACCTTAGTGAGCCGGATTGCGAGTGTCTTTGCAATGCATTTGTCTACCATATTGCAACATGAGATAGGTCTATAAGGCAAAATTTGCATCTTTGATCTCAAAAGGCTTCACTTCAGCAGCTAGCACAATCCTTTGTTCATCATTTAGAGATGGCCTACCATGTATTCTCAACAGATGTGGGGCGGAGGATACATCCGGATTGGAGATTCCTCGGAGATTATGAAAATAGTTCAGCGCTTCTCTTAGTCTCCCTTTTGGACAAGTTGTCAAGATCCGCCCTTACATGTGATTCGTCAGTTTAATTGCTTCGATATATGATTTGGAGATTAAAAAAAAAACAAAAATTACTCGCCGTTGTAGTCCACGACCAGAGCGAGAGCCTGTACTAGCTAGGATTTTCTTCGACATCGCCTCCGCCTCCGATTGCTGTCTTTCGATGACTGGTAAATCGCTGCTGCGCTTCAGTTCAGTCCGGGAGGGTCAACAATGTCTAGTGTTCCTCTTACATAGGTATATATATATTGGCTCTATGTCAATTAACTACTCCTTCCTTTCATTGCTCAATTAGGCTGTCAAGAGAATCTGCTTAGGGCAGTACGTTTCAGCAAAAATAAGTAAAAATGTTAAACAAGTGCCAATTATTTATACACTACATCATCTTGAGATAGGATTACTGGACGATCAGCCTATATTCTATAGCTCGACGCAATATAATCCTCATTTATAGTTATAATTTATATAAGATGGGATTATAGAACAATTTTTTCAATAAAACTAGAAATACGAAACAGTAAGAGTTTATAAGTGAGAATTGAATCTTCGTCTTATAATTAAATATTCAGTACGTATCACGTAATGAGTTCATTGTATGAAAATTAAAAGAGAAATTGTTATTTTTTTTAATTTTGTAGGATTCTTGAAATTTTGGTCAAAAAATACTTGTTTCCTGTTTTTATATCGAGGACTCACTTGTGTAATGCACGGGGGACACTCGCAATATGAGTTTTCTCTGGGCTCATATAATATAATCTCTGTTTCCATGAGCACTTTGGAAAAGTTTTAACTTTCTAAGTAATCTTGAATTAATTAATTATACTGATTTTTTTTGATATCATATAGTTTTGCGAGTAAAAAGGAGCAGTAAAAACAAGAAGGAAAATACCACAAAATTTATTAATAATATTTAATGACTTGTTGTCATATGGCTTGCCTCTATTTGTACAAATGGTGCAAGGGCCAAACGGTGGGCTGATGAATGGACAATAATCTCGTCGGACCCTGAATCATGGGGACAGCTCCTCCGGCACCAGAATGCCGTTCTCGTCGTACCGCAGGACACCGGAAGCGTTCAACGGCTTACACTTGCTTCCCATCAGAATCCTCTTCTTGCATAGCTCCAGCCCCTCGGTCTCCTCCTTCCCGTGCCTTCCTCGGGCCTCCTCGGTGGCTTGCCCGAGCATCCTCGTCTTCTTGCCATTTGTGCGTGCCCTTGTCGAAGCTCGACTTGCCCTCCTAGGGCCGTTCCCCCTCCTGATCAGATCGTACGCACTGCCCATCCGTCGAGCCTTCACTTTAGCTCCTTGGATCACGCGATCCGCATGATCTCTGATTCTCGAGCCCTCGGCTTTCCTGATTCTGCTTTTAATGTAGTTGAGGGCAGATCTCTTGTCGAACAAGTCAGAGAACGATGCCAGCATCTTCGGACATGCAGTCTTCGGGTTCCTCTGACTTGCTCCAGCTCTGGCAACTGCAAACTCCTCCGACGACGACGAGGAGGAGGAGGAGGAGGAGGAGACTTGCCCGGTCGAACCCAGGATCATCCCAACCCCATCCCCGGGATCCTTCCTTTTTGAGAAACAGCGGATGATCAAGGACCGGGCTTTCTTCCCGGGCTCAGGCCGTGCTCTCCCGCTGCCCTTCCAATTCTCCGTGCATTCCCGGATGGTCTTCGCTAGCATCTTCGGGATTCCGATCCTCACCACCGTTCGAGGGACAGCAACTCCAATGGAGGATGTGCTGTGCTGCAGTCCATGAAGGTGAGAGAGCAACTTCAAAATCCATCTTAATCTCTCTGCTGAAAGAAACGTGGGTTTAAGACTTGCCCTACTTTCTAGGATCGTGTGCCATGTTCCTTGCAAGGTCTTTTGACACAGCTCGTGCACGTCTAGGGGAAAATGCGTGTCGGGTCGGGCTGGCCCGACACGAGTAGATATAAAATAAGCGCCCAGGCCAAGCAAGACAGGATGGCCGGGTCGAGTTGGCCCGACACGAAGAAGACAGGTTGGGCCCGAGCATGCATGTGCTAACCTTAATTTGATTGCAGCCAGCGGCGTCCTTTACTACCACTGAACTTTGTGAAGACACGGACCTATGGTTTTCTCGAGCCTATTGGTTCGGTTCGGTTCAATGGCAACTCGGCCTGATAAAGCTCGGTCCTTGAACGGTTTAACCGTGCCACGCCATAATTGCCACCCCCATATGATACATAAAAAGATGCTAAAGATTTTAAGTATGCATTTTTGATTGATTGTTCGATCGTTCGAGAAGTGATATCCACTCAATGGCTCGGGGACGGGGAAGCTCACTTGGTTGTCCCGGCCAAAGGCAACACTAGAGGACGACAGATGTCCCAATAGGACATCAGTGTAAAAGTGCATTAACATAAACTGCACTCTGATTGGCTGCATTTAAAATAATAATAATAATAATAATTAATCTTCTCTTTCAATATTCCCCTTATTATTATAATGGTATAATTACAGTGAAAATCCTATATGTCTGTCATTTTTTATACTAGAATCATATACATATTAAAATGATTCTTTCAATCTTCCATATTTGATTATGTAACGTACTTGAATCATAATTTTAAAGGTTCATTGACACGACATTTAACAATCCCACGTGGTACGGCAATTCGGTAGATTTTTTTCACTATGTCATCCGAATTTTGTCACGTCGGCATGTCATGTCAGTAATATGTCAGTATATCATTATGACACGTCAACAGATAACTACCATATCAACACAACATTAAAATTAAGACTCAAATATATTATAAGACCAAATATATAAGAATAAAATAGGCATCTTAAAATATATGATCTAAAAGTAAAAATATATATATAATTTTTACTGTAATTATCTATTAATATAATAACTTGTGAAATGCTAAGTAGCTTTTGTACGAAGATAATTACAAGGCAGATTCCCTTGGGAATAATAAAATTATATAACATATTATATGTGTATATATATATATAAGTATCCTACTTTCTTGGAATGGTTTTATAACAATTTATCCCCAAACATTATCAATGAGTATTGTTATGTCGCATTCTCAACACTATCTGTTACACTACATTAGTTACCAATTAACAACTTCAACTTGGCAAGTTTTGATTAGGGCTCCCTTAGAAGGGAGAAATTATTGAACATGAGTCCAGAAATTAAGATCGAAATCGGTTAATTAAAATAGTTTGTCATCTCATTCACACATTGAGGTAAGATTTCGGCTCTAGGGGGTTGTAAGTGTTGGAGCCACATCTTAAGTATTAAAAAAAAAACTAAAAACCTATTATGCCCTTCCTTTCTTGTCCGCTTCCATTTTAAGATGGATGCCCCATCTCAAAAGTCATGGAGGGTAATATTGAAAACTTACATTCATTTTCTATTATATCAAATACTATAATATTATATTTTTATTTACTTTTGGAGTAATCAAGAATACTTATCAACATAACAGTTTTATATCACAACATGTTTTTCATGTAAATTGGTAAATCTCGTGTGGGTGACTTTGATTCGAAAATTAAATAAAATATTCATGATATGTATTAAGGAAAATAAATATAATATTATGATATTTGACAGGACAGAAAATTGAATACAATCTTCCAATGATACCCTCCATAATAATTGAGATGGGGCAAATGTCAGAGGAAGAGGACTGGAGGAGGAAAGGGCATAATGGGTTCTTACCCATTTTTTTTAAATAATTGCGGGCCCCACGTTTGAAATCCAAAGATTTCCGACCTAATTGGAGCATGGTAAAATTTAAGCCACAGTAATCTCACTTTGACCCAAATTTACTCCCTAACTAACAAGGAAGAATTATCAGACAGATTTATAATTCTTTTCTTTTCTTTTCTTTTTTGGTTGGGGTAATCCCGTGATACTCGAACCCAAACGCTACCTCTTTGTACAAGGTCTAAGTTTGAGATGAGCAAAATCTAAAACCTGCCACTAATTGGTGGACTCGGCCGTGACCTCTCATCGCATCAGGCTCGGAGTCGGGGGGTTGCACTGCCTACACCATGGTGGTGAACATGAAGCCCAATGGTCCCATCGGCTCACGGGACCACCGGGTCAAGCTTCGGTAGGTCCCGCCGAGCTGAGCTTTCACTCACCCTCTGGCTAGGTTGTTTCCTTGTCATCGTCTGTCATGCCAGCGTTCGTTACCTCCTTGCCCTCTCTGTCATAGAATAAACTTTCGTCTTCATGGCTCACCGTGCTACTTTCTTGAAGGTAAAATGGAGACACGACATGGATAACAGAGTTTGAACTCCCTTGCTTCTTCCGTCTATGCCCGGAAACTGCAGGAAAACTTCGGCCACTGTCAAGTGAGGTGCGAGTTAACCAAATGACGACTGAATTGTCAAAGCAAGCAACAGCAACTCACTGAATTGTCATATTCATTACACCAGAAATCATTTTCAATTGTGCACAAGAAAGGACATAGAAAGGTGAACTCCAGCACGAGAAACTTAAGCGACATAGAAAGGACCATAAGTGAATGTCGTGTGCAGTATGGTCCAATAAATAAACAAACAAGCCAGTACTCCTGACGAACCTATAAGAAGAGGAGGAAATGCTTGTGTGATTTCTAATATGACACACACCTCTCGATATGGGCATTCTCAATACGGGCCTTCTTTACAAACTCAAGCTGTTAGAAAACAAATACAAGGAAAAATAATTCATTAGACAGGGATGAGTCTTCTGGGTTAGCAGGGTCCAACAGCTGAGCACAACCTACTAGAAGTGGTAGTAGTACATCGTCATATGTGGACTCTTACGTACAATGTATCCGAAAACACCTCCGTTCTCGCTTGTTCTCGTCTCTTTTTCCTCGTACTTCTATTGCAATCACCATTGGAGATCAGAAAAACCGGCAGCTGCTCGCACTGCTGGAGCGAAAGAATTATTGATACGAATATATACCAACTATATGTCACCAGACAAATTCCCTAAGCTGTTGCCCAGGCAGGCCTGCTCGCTCTTTTTGCCTTCCATGGCATCTTTTTTCTTCTGACAAGTAGCACAAAGGAAAGGACCGTCCAATGGCTCTGAAGCAGTTGAAAAAAAGGGTCCTGAGTTTGCCAATTCATTGTCACAGGGAGGTTGGTCCACCTGGCAAACTGCACATCTGAAGACCCCCGAGTTCTGGTTCAGAGGAAAATTCTTCCCCAACCTGCGCAGAAGTTGACAAAAGATCACAGCAATTGACTGAAATAGAATTCCTATATTTAATATCAATATAATCAAGATAATAAGTTCTCTGTCTCCTGATGTAAGGAGCAGGCAAATTGTTCAGAATCTTGTTGAATATAACTGAGACTAAAAAAGGAAGAAAACTTCAGGGATGATCTTGTTATGGATATGCATTTCAATTGATGTAATGATAACCATACCTCTCATCGAGCACAGCAGAACCCTCTTCAAACAATTCCTCCACAGATTTAACAGCAGAAAGCTTACTTTTTGCTTTGGTCATACCATTCTGAGACTTCTTGCCAAAAAGTGAGCCAAGAAAGCTTTTCTTCTTCTTCTTTGGTATTGGAGGTAAAACAAGGTTTTCAGATGGGACAATATCAACAACCAAGCAGGTTGTGTCATCTTTCAAGCCTCTTGACCGCAGGGCCTCCTGGATGACATATCAGGCAAAGCATGAATTAGGTCATTAGATATTTATTTATTAGCCAAAACAAAACGAGATTAGTGATTTAATTAATTTATAGATTTAAGAAATTGTATAATGCCTTCACCTTAACAACCAGCTTAGCAGCAAGATCAGCAGCTAAGCCCCGACAAGACATGGCAGCCAAATCGGAAGATAAGGCATCCCAGATGCCATCAGAAGCTATTATGAGTCTCCCCCCAGCATTAGAAATCTAAGTTACGGGGCAAAATCTTCACATTCAGCAGATGATAGAAACAGCAATTTAAAATTAACAGGACAAGATGAATTGCTATCATTCACCTTTACTTGTTTAACATGTGGAATTGGGACAATGAACTCTCCTACATCTTTGTCACCAATCGACCTTGAAAGGCATAATCCTCCAGGCCAACAGCGAAGGGGGCCAACCTATGGACAGCAAAGAGGAAAAGAAGGATGGCTTTGATGTTAAGTTTCAACCTGGTTTTCATGAACACAGTTAACTGTTAAGATGATTGTAGAATTACCTCATTTACCCCAAAGATATTAAGTCTTCCCACAGCACCCCCGCTTGCAGTGACACGCTCCCTCTCCTCCACATTTTCCTCCAGTCTGTGGTCAACAGTCAACAGAGAAACCACACCCCCTTGCGTATCTAATATACAACGTGAATCCCCTACCGATGCAACAGTTATCGTCCACCCATCGATGACAACAAAGGTCACAGTTGTCCCTGACGTTTCTCCTGTTTAAAATTTCTTGATGTAAGAATGCATGCTTAAGGTAAATTCTGTTAGATCAGTAATGATAGAACTAAGAAACATACCTCTCTGCTGAAATTCTATGTCGGTCCTTACAAAACCTGCAACAAGAGCCCGGGGAAGGGCTTGAAGCCACTCATCCCTACCAACAGCTTGAGGGATTGCACTCAGAACATTATTCAGCAGGTTCTCTCTTGCAAATATAGCTGCTGATATACCATTATGTCCATCGAATATCTGCCCAGGAGAAGCATATTAAAATTTCTTACAAGGCTAGAATGCAAAACATGAATGAAAGTGATTTCCTGAGCATCATGTGTGTCATGCAAAAAAACCACAACTCTGTTATTCAAAATCAGTTTAAGACTCAAGAAACTATGACGACTGTGACAAGCTGAGGTTAGGTATATCTTTTACATGTTAACAACAATATCTTTTACTTCCATTACACAATCGTGTCTTCAGAAAATTCAGAAGATTCAGATGCTGACACAGAAGCACGTCAGAATGAAAGTACCGCGAAAACAGAGAATGATGTTGATGGGTCCCCAGGAATCCTCTGACAATCAGGCTTTATCAGAAAATAATCCTCCCCTTTTCTGGCCAAAGCAGCCTGTCCATACTTCACATGAGGCCTCTCAACCTTCCCACTCCTAAGCTCATGACCAATCAATGCCCCAAGAGGAACAAGAGGTTTCACTCTTGATACTTTCGTCTGGCTCATTGAAATCTATATAATCTACCAAGTCAAGGCACAACGTTAAAAACGAGTGATGGACAAGGCTTTAGTGCATTGCACCTACACAACATAAAAATATATATATGTCAAATGCCAAGAAGAGCTACTCTGTTCAATGCTTTCACAAAAGTCAGTACCTTTTCGTATATATTAGCAAATGGCAGGAGAAGATACAAATTTAGAATAAGATAATGCAATCATGCAAGATGTGCCTACAATGGTCCAAGGTCCAATGTGGTTATGACATGAGAAACAGATAAGTCTATGCATATATGTCCCAATGTCATAATCTTTGTTATCATACATGCTCAAACAAGCTTATCCCCGGTTGAAAACATCACATTGCCGGGGAAATGGATGTGCAAATTTGACGAGTTGGAGACAAGGGAAAATCTGACAAGCAACGAATTCAAAAGGGATAAATTTGATAAGTCAGCAATCATTACTGGTTCCAGAGAACCCTAACACGGTGAAAGTCAAGAGAAGAAGGCTACAAAACACAACCTTTCTCAGCATATTCAACTGGAATTGTGAAAAGAGAAGAAAGAGAACTTCCACGACGCAACATTGATAGAGAAAGTGAAAAAGGAAAAAAAAAAAAAAAGGACGAAAATGATCTCCTCAGATGACCATGAATAACCCCAAGCGAACGTAAAAACAGGACAGAAACTCCCAGGGACAATCAATGTACAACCGCAGCCGACTGATCTGGGCTAATATGAGCAAACCACGGTGCATATGGTTGACAGGAACAGCAAGCTAACCCGGAAAACAGAATGAAATCTTAGAACCACATGAAACTGGACGAGATAGACAGAAGGAGGACTCACGGTGAAGGGCAAAATTAGAGGCATCAACGGATTGAGTTGACAAGGAGCTGCGTTGAGCAGTCGATCTTCTTGAACCCTAACCGCTCGATTGGTGAAGCTCCATTAACAGCAGCAGCTCAAAGCTCATCAAAGTGAAGCTTTTTAGAGAGAGAGAGGGGGGGTGGGGGTGCTGATTGTGGGGTTATTTTAGGCAAATGATTCCCTTTTTTTCCCCTGCCAGCTGTGCTCCAAAATAAATGAAATAAAATTAATTTATTTAAAAATTATTTATATTTATATTTTTTTTATAAATAAGAACTTCATTAGATCGTCAAAATAAAAATAAAAAATATTTTTATTTATAAAATTCAACTATCTATTAGAGTCTGAATAATCGCAGTAAAATATAAGCAGAAGTATTTTTTGGTTAATGGTATTCATTTCCCAATCATTATTGGTCGGGTCTGGAGCCAGCCGTCTTTCGATGAGCGGCTGTGAAATGACGAAACGCTCCTCGACATTGACCCTCTTTGTTTTTATTGTTCTTTTAACAACCTTATTTTCTTCAATATTGTTAGGAACCTCTTTCTTTTACCACTTTTTTTTTTTTATCGGTAGCTGAATCCGTCAATAAATTGAGAGCGTGGGGGTGGGAAGGGACATCGTGTTGATTCACGGCCTTTCGGCTTAATTTTGCCGGTGGATGAGTTTGCTCCTCGAAATTCGGCCTCGACGAGTGGGCCGGCCCAGCCTGTTAGGGCTCATCGGGCTGCCTATTGCACGTAGCCCGGCCTGGAATGTCAGTCGGGGCAAAGATCTTTGACCATGCCCGTCAAGCGTTAAGCCCAGCCCGTGGTTCGCTGTTCATGATCGAGCGGCCTTTTGGTATGAGGGTATAAATCTAGAGATGGAATATGAGCAATTCAGACCGGTTTAAAATGAGTTTGTAATAATTTACTCCGGTTATAGTTCAGTCCTAGGTATAACAAGTCATGCCAATTACAGGCTATATTTAGAAAATCATGAACCGGCACAAAACCGAGCTTAAGTAGGCATATTCGAACAGTGAGCTGCAACTCTTTTCTTTTAAAAAAAATTAAACTATTTAAAATAATAATTTAGTAAATGGGTACATACGACGGAGGCGACCCAATGTTACTTAAACTGCGAGCATTTTTTCTGCTCTCTGTCTACAATTTGCATGATCTCCGCACGATGATTGAGAGTATTACTGTGGACGGTCTAATCATTAATTAAATCAAACGATTTTTGCATGTGACTGTGGGGACATGAAAAAATTCAAACAAAAAGGAATTTAAATAATTTAATATTTTAAAATAAAAATTTTTATGTGATTTGATTTATAAATTAATAAAAACACATTATATAATTAACTTATCACTTTCAATGTTTGTTTTCATAATTTTCCTTCTGTGATAAATACTTTTTTATACTTCCCGACTGTTACGATTCTTTTTTGCCACGACCCCCGATATTCTCCTGTGGCTTAAAAATACTAAGCCATGCACAGTTTTTTTTTTTGTACTGTTCCCGAGCCTTGCCATTTTTGAGAGGTCCAATTGGCGGAAACACTTCCATCTCATTTTAATTCAATGGATACCAATAATCTTCTGATTTAGGACACAATCCTTTTTCACTCACACACTGTCTAGACAGTGTTCACGAGTTGGGATAATCCGGGTGTGAATACGGTCGATCTGCTACAAAGATGGAAAGGGCATCTCCTAGTAATGGACAGTTCTCACTAGCAAAACTCAAAATCCGTGTATTTAAATTAAATAGAAGATATGCACAACCTGCAACATTTATTCTTTTGATTTACAGTAATAGCAGGACATAATGGGAAAGATGTTTCTTAATGATAAGCATAATTGGAAAATATTTATTAAACTTGTAATCGGACATGAAATGTGATTTTTTTATATATATAAATTTGTTAGCCCAATTAAGATTATTGTAATAAATAGATTAGATTAGCCATATATTTTTTGAAATTAAAAGCCGAGTTAATTTCCTTTTTTATTTACCGACATAAGGAATAGTGATGATAAACATGCTCAATTGGAAACATATATATATATATTATTTTGATCACGGTTCCGATCGGCCACACCAAACGGTTCAGGGACCCTTCGTGGTGATCCCACCCCGCCAGGTCTGCTCGCCCGCACGCGGCACTGGATCACAGTCAGGGAGTCAACCGCCGATAACCTACTCCGGGGCATTTGCGTAAATGCACCGGCCAAAAGGTCCTACTTTTTCCTCCATTTTTTATTTTTATTTATCATACTATTGTTCATAAAATTTCATTTTAAGAAAAGAGGAAAAACCGTAAAGTCTAATACCGGACGAAATGCCAGGCAACCGGTAACGCAGAGAGAGAGAGAGAGAGAGCGCAAATCCTCCGTCTTCCTCAGTTCGGTCTTTTGTTCGTCTGCAACCTCCTCTCAGGTAATCCTCTCTCTGCGACTGTAATCGAAGGTCCAGGTGCCGGAACCGGGACCGGATCGTGTCTCTCCAACCCTTTTCGGTGTGTTTTGTTATCCGACAGCTCGTCCGGTGCTCAGATTCTCTGTCTCGTTCCTAAATGGGCTTCGATTCGTTTCTTGTTTGATGGATGTCGGGGGTTTGGTTGGGTTTCTGTCTTCGGTTTGAGTTTATGCTCAGAAGGATTCATCCTGTAGTCAATTGCTTAATCTCGAATTCATCGAATTTTGGCTTCTTCGGTGGTCTGTACATTTAAATTCTTTTGTGCTGATCGGGAATGCTGAAAATTTAGGCGATGGATTAGCTTTGTTCGTGAAATTTTGAGAGTGAAGTTATGCATCTGTTCTTGAGTAGAGATGAAGAAAGAAAATAGAAATTAACATTTTAGATAGGTTGGAGCTCTGTTTGTGTCTGACTTGTTCTTCTAATTGCTTTGTCATTTAGGAGAATAGGTTAGCTTTGTATGTTTATCTGTTAGATCTTGGGATTTGATTTAATTGCTGAGACTGGGACCTCATGGATTTGGAAACAGATGGCAAGGGGAGGAAAGGGTGGTTCCAAGAGAGATGTTAAGAAGAGGGTCAAACAGGACAAGGGCTCAGATGATTCAGATGAAGATTATGTAGTTTCTGATGAACAGAGCAATGCATCTGAGGATGCCCTGGAGGATTTAGCTGTGTCTGCTTCCGAGGATGCTCTAAGTGAGTTTTCAAATGATGAGGTCTTGAATGAGGATGGTGGTGTTAATAATAATGACTATGGGGAGGAGGAGGAGGAGGTAGTTAAATCAGAAGCAAGAGGTGGCTCATCTGTTCAGAGGAAATCTTGGCATAAAACCTCAAGAAAGCGCAATGGAGTTTCTTTAGAAGAGGAATCTGATGATGGTGATGAGGATTATGATGCCAATGATGATGAAGACGAGGATGATGAGGAATTTACACCTGATGAAGATGATTGCTTGGTTGATGAAGAGGATTCTGTTGTTGAAAATAGAAGTAAGAGTAAATTGGAGGCATATACCAAGCTGGGTAGAAATGGCATGCGAAAAACCGTTGCTAAAAGTGGTCGACAACGAAGAAAAAAGCTGGCAGCTCGAAATAGTCTCTCAAGAAAGAAGAGAAGGAAAATCAAGCAGACAAGGAAGAAGGCCAGCTTTGAAGATGATGATGAGGATGACACTGATTTTGCAGAGGTGAACATGGTTATGAGGGGAAGGGGCAGAAAAACTTTTGGAAGAAGCAAGAGGAGTTATAAAGTGAGATCAGATTCAGATTTTGGAAATTCTGGCTCATCTGATTTTAAGTACACTATATCCGAGGAAGAGAGAGAACAGGTGAGAGAAGCCAGTGAAATTTGTAAAGATCTGATTGTCACCCCTCCATGGAGTTCATCCTCTGACAAGTGTATGAAAGGTGGATATTTGCGATTGAGGAGGGCAGCTCCATCTAGGAAAACAGAAGAGGATGTTGAGTTGCCACAGCAAAGGAAGTCTCCCAGCCTTAAAGGCAAACAAAAAGTCGAGGAAATCATAAAGGAAGTCATAAAGGAAGTTTGTGGAATTTGTTTCTCAGAAGAAGATAAGAGAAGGGTTCGAGGAACACTTGATTGTTGCAGCCATTATTTTTGTTTCTCTTGCATCATGGAATGGTCAAAAATAGAATCCCGCTGTCCACTCTGTAAGCAGAGGTTTAAGACCATCAGTAAACCAGCAAGGTCAGCTGCAGGAGTTGATCTAAGGGATGTGGTGATACATGTGCCAGAGCGCGATCAGGTGTGCAACGACTTCTCTTTACCCTTTAGGATGAAAGATTAATAACTACTGCTTCTGGGGCTTTTGTTAAGGAATGCTTCCTTGGAATGGCATCAACAAATTATACCTGTGAATGTAAAATTTTTGGAGTTCCTGTTGTTGCTAATGCATATTTTATGAAGTACCATTGCTTGTTTTTCAGCTGGGGTGTATTAGAAAATCAAGTGCTGAAAGCTGTATGCCAAGAAAATGATTTGTTCTCTGACACATACAGTTCCATCTAACAAGTTCCTAAAAGGACCCTTCATAGTACTGTTTATACATGCTTTCGTATCCTCATTTATCTACTAGATTTTAAGCTTTGCGGCTGATTTTTTTTTGGTGATAACAGGTCTATCAGCCCTCAGAGGAAGAAATAAGGGGCTATCTTGACCCTTACGAGAATGTGATATGCACGGAATGCCACCAAGGTGGGGATGATGGTCTTATGCTTCTATGTGATCTCTGTGATTCTCCT
The DNA here is from genome assembly GCA_900174645.1 of Sonneratia alba. Lineage (NCBI taxonomy): Eukaryota > Viridiplantae > Streptophyta > Magnoliopsida > Myrtales > Lythraceae > Sonneratia > Sonneratia alba. Next base: position 993,907 of record FWPY01000034.1, on the reverse strand, counting down.
GCTCACACTTATTGTGTTGGTCTCGGGAGGGAGGTCCCCGCAGGAAACTGGTATTGTGATGGATGCAGACCTGGGGCTCTGGGGTCCTCATTTTCTCACCCTCAAGATCCCACTTTGTCCAATCAGCGGACAGGCATCAATGGTGGTGAATGTTTGGACCTTAACGTTGTTCCTTCTCTGATGTATACTCAAGGAGCAGGAAATCTAGCATCTCCTAGATTTAATGGTGTAATCAATCAGGCAACATCTCCATTCTCTGGGGCTGGTGCCACTACAGTTTCAGGAAGGCGTTGGATACAACGCCACATACATCAAATATTAATTGGTCATAGAGCAAGTACCATGGCTTCAAGAGTAGATGGGATATCAGCTGTTCCTATGGCCCCTTATCCACCAAATTACTGTATAGATCAGTCAAGGCAAACTCCTATTCATCATTCAAGGACTCCTGAAATAAGTGCGTCACTTGAGAGCATTTTTGGGGAGAGATCTCAAGAAACTCCCTCAACTTCTCTAAGAAGCAGAAATGATTTCCTTTCTGGACAGAATGCTTCAAGAAGGCAAGTAGTTGAGGAGCCAACTGTTATGACTCCAAGTAATACTTCTAGAGTGACTTTCTTCGATGAGCTTGGAGGAATGAGTGGTGCGATCCTTGCTCCTCAGCATCTTCGTCAGTCAACCAGCAGATTGAGCTTAGGCACTGAGTTAGCTGCCTCTCCTTATGCAGTAGGGGAGGAGAGCCAGTTCTACAGGGCGAAAGAGCAAGTGCAATCAATGGTGAGAAACCATTTGAAGAGCATATCAAAAGATTTTCTGGGTAAGTAAAACCGTGAAATTTCCCTCAGTCTTCTTCTTTGAAAATTCAATTTGGTGTCCAAAAACCTACGAGGCCAGGGTAATAGATTCTTTATGAGGTCTTAGTAATGCATCGTACTTTCTTTTAAGTGCTAGCTCTACTGAACATGGCCTTGCGTGGTTAAAATTGGAGTGTCTCATGGGTCAGTGGCTCTCTTAAATTTCGTGGTAGGCAAGGCAGAGGTTAGTGATGTGATGGTAAAAATGTGATTGTCTTATGTCAGGTAATGACGATTTCAAGGACATTGTGAGGAGTTCCACGCATACAATTTTGGCAGCTTGTGGGCTCGACCACCGGAAAACCGAGGTCCATACGGGTCCACTACCATCATCACCATTAGGCTGTATGCATTCGGAAACAGTAGGGACTGGACAGATGAGTCTGATAAGAGGTCTTTGCTCGGCATGTTTCGATGTTTATGTCAGGGATGTGGTGGAGAGTGTGATGAGCATGAGATCGCGGCAGTGGCTAAGTTTAGGTCTCTAGTAGGAAATTATTGATCATTTGAGACTGGGGGTTGCGGCTGCAGCTCCCTGCAGTGATTACCTTACCTTTCTGTTAGGAATTTTTAGACAAAAATCAGAAAATTCTCACTTTTTTTCTTTTCATTGTCCATGTAGATATTTGACTTTCATCAGACCTCAAAATAACTCATTTTATTAATTTGAAAATTGACAATTTCTCTGGGTTTTTTTCCCCCCAACATATTTCGTTAACTGCATTTTAATCCTAACATTAATATACTTCACAATTTCCTTGTTCTTCTTGTAACTGATATCGAAGTCTGTCATAGATTGTGATAGGCATTTAGTTAATACTACTACTCATGATCGATTGTGAATGCTATTTTACTCAATCGTCACAATCAAATTTTATCGCGAATTTAATGGATCACTAGAATCATAAATTTTCACTTAAATGAGGATGATCCGGTGCATGTGCTTGCTGACCATTTCCTCTTATCCCCTTTTCTTCCCTCCACATCAGCAAACACAGCATACGTACGTTAAACTGGAGGATGACGTTTCCAGGAAATGCCTTTCCCCTGTTCTCCATTTTTTTCTTAACCATTTTACATAATATCTGATAATCATGATTCATGACCTGACAGGACAGCGATAGAGGAGTTCTGTTCAGGCCCTGCAGAGTTCACACATACAAGAAGAGTACCTACGTTCACTCCTCCTACACCTTATTGTCTCAGCTCTCTATTTTAAGTAATACACCGGCCATATTTGCCCCCTACAGGCTGCCGGTGGAACAGACGGCTCTTGACCTCAGCGAAATCCATCATTGAAGTAACCACTTCGAGCTCCCTTCATAAGCCATCATGGTGAACTGTTGAGAACAACAATTCTTGAACAAACTCACACCGTTTTGCCCTCTCTTGCTGATCCTTGATAGATAAAGGAGTGGGTGTCTGGACCTTCCTGTTAAGCATGAAACGTACCAAAGAATAAAGTACTAATACTCAAGAAGCTATTATTAATCTGAACACAAAAGAAATATATGGTGCTATCGAAAAAAAGAACACAGAAAGATAAGGGACAGAAGCTAGGAACCTTGATTCACAAGGCAACAATCTGTATTTTGAAACAAGTACTCAACATTTAAATAGCACATAATTCATTTTCATATCACAAATTATGAGTGAAATGGACTTTCTTACTATAACAAGGGCGCCTCTACTGATAATGGAGTTTTTACAAACATTGTAGTAAAAGAAAATCAATCCAGAGATCTAGCAGGATACCTTACCAATCACATACCAGGACCACCAGTCAGATGCCACACCAACAACAGGAAAATGCTTAATGATCTGAATATTTCTTACACCAAAAATGCTTCCTTGCTGCCATTTGATGAAACAATTCCTCGATATTCAGTACAATTATTTGTACCCTAGGGTTGCTTAGCCAAGTTTAATAAACATATGCATCCCTACTTGTCAATGGAGCTATAACACCTTCTCTATCAACATCTACACTTTCGATGACCAAGGCGGAACAGTATGTGCGCATCAGATTAATCAATCTCATGGCGACCCAATATGAAATGTTCAAAATAACAGGTGAATTTCCATAAAAAGCTTTACAAATGGAAGCAAGTAATGAAGTAAAGGATGCATCATACCATTGAGCCCATTTTCGTCCAAGCTTTCCATGGTTAGTTTCAGTTGAAAATATAACAGGTGAAGTCCTACAAGAACTTTACTAGATAAGGAAAGTAACAAAGTAAAGAAATGCATCATACCGTTCAGGCATATCCTTATCCAAGCTTTTCTTGTTAGTGCTAGTTTCAGCTGAAAGTTTTGACTCGACTGTGGCAAAAGCATTAGCCACAGGAAGTATAAACGATGATAAAAGCGGATCAGGTGCTGGGTTGGATGAAGAAATCACGCATGATGATCCCCCAAGAAGGGACTGCAGGGTTCCATCACGCAGTTCTCTTTTGAAGAAAGAGAGTGTAGAATGGGATCTGCCTTTCCTTGACTTCTTTTTTCGCTGCATGTAATCTCTAGTTAAGGAAGCTGAAGTCTGATAAGAATCTTAATGATTCATTCTTCCCCATTTACTCTTCGTTTTTCCAGCATAAATGTAACTATCTGAACAGAACAAATAAATACTGCAGACTATATATGATATTAATATTTCTTCCAAAGGATATTTTGAAAATATTTCCATGTTGTAGGGTTATATGTGCAACCATATCAGCTCCTGCTCTCATTGCACAAACTGGACAGACCTGCAATCAAAAGCAAAAACGCTATGAGATAACATACTGTTAAGAATGGATATTTATTCTAGCTCATTCTTAACAATTTATCAATGCTTACACCCAACAAGCAAGAAGCGAACTTTTTGGTGAGTAATAAATGAACAGCTTGTAATGAGGACAAATAAATTTTGGGTACTCAGGGACCCCTCTAACATGGAAAGCATGGCAACAATAATAGGAATAAGAATAGTAAACTAACTAATTGACGAAATGTAAGAGAGCAATACCCCATTCTCTGCCTCCGCTGGATGCTCATCATCTAAATGAATACACAAGCCAACAATGTCAAAATACTCCGAACAAAATGGACATGGAAACTCCTCCCTAATATCATCATCTCCATCAATTTCCTCGAACACCATGAACTTGTCTGCAAGGACGACTTTCACAACTTTGTTAGTACGTGTAATAACAAGAACATTTTCAGGTTTTCAGAGCTTTGGTTCAGATGGACAAACCTTAGGAGAAACATAAAGTACTGCATTTTAGTGCATAAAGACAACCACGTTATACCATCATTTAATTCTGTTAACGTAGGATTAGTTTATAAGGGTGATAAGACTACTCAGGATGTGTTTTTGCACGTTCTCATTTTCCCGATGCACTATTGACTCCGAAGAACCAAAGAAACATGGCACTGGAAATAGCAAAAAACTAGCTTCGGGTCTTGAGCAGCTGAAACATAAAGATGTTTCCTCGTCTGCAAATCATCAAAGCATTTTTATTTCCAGAGCTACTAGCAGAATTTTCACAGTAAATAAAAATACAGATAGCCCCATACCTTCTAAGTGCATAGTTATAGCTAATCTAATTCAACATCAGAAGCAACAAAAAAACTCGTTTCCTTAGCTCGCGCAAAACACCAACAAGCAGGGAATTTACGAAATTGAGCTGACCAGATCTAGTTTGAAGGGCAGATTGATATCGCTTCGAGGCCGAAGAGATACGAGTGCTCCATGAATCAGCATCCATAGCTCTCCCAGCTCCAAAATCGAGGTTCAGCCAAGAAATGCCGATTTTTGCTGCAATCACGAGCGAGATTTGAAATCAATCCCACTCGGGTTCGATCTTAGGATTATAGGTTCCAATCAATCCTTGAAATGGCTGAGAGATCGGAGGCTGGGAACGGCTCAGGGACCGAGAGCCGATGAATTTCGCCGAGGCTAGAGTAGAAAGAGGAAAGCACAACTAGCCGAGAGCTGACAACTTTATATCTGGAAAAACCACATTTCGCCCCTAAACTTTGCAGCATTTTGAATATTGCCCCTAAACTTAGTTTCGAGCTTCCCGTCCCTAAACTTGGTGCACCTCTGTACTGGTGATCTTTCCGTCCTATAAACCGCTGTATGGATGGAGTCTTGTTCTTATTCATAGAGAAGGGATGAGAGACGGGGAAGGATTGCCGAAGCCGACATTGCTGCATGCTTCAGTGACTCCTATAGCAAGTTTGAATTTTCCCTTCCGGGTGATTCTTCACCACCACCCACCCCCCGGCCACTTCAAACTTTCAAGCTCTGTTCTGCTGAAACGATTCTCTCTTTGTTAATGTCCTGCATAATACTATACTAGCACACTGTCCGTGAGATGAAATAGACAATTTGAACATTGATTGTGCATAGTTTGATCAGTCAGACAGAACAACTCAACCCCTTCCATCTTATTTTCATGCATATGAGCTGTTCATACCATTAACTTCAAATATTTTCATGCAAAAGGTTACTTGAAGAGCTTCCGAGTCTGCAGCTATAGACACGCACTGGACCGTTACATTACCAACGCTCATATTTCATTAGAAGGAATGCATTTGAAAAACTACAACAAACAATCTTCCCTTCTGTTTTGGATCCCATGACTACGATCTTGGATTGTGTTGTTCCACCAATAACAACAACAGAGGATCATTATTTGGAATGGGGTGAACCGTGTTGGCACAAAACTAGCTTGAATCTTTCTTCTTCTTATTAGTGTTCAACTCCATGTGCCCAAAAGATCGCTCAATGGCACCCGAGATGGACATCTTCAAGTCAAAAGTTAGTCTCTGGAAGACAATCGACAGCAGGTTCACGTCTGACATGGCCCTGTGAGATGTACTGCCCAATTCAATCTCATAGTGCTGACAAAGCGCTGGCAGCGATAGTCCTGATGAAGCTTTCAGCCCTATCAACATGATTGAATGTATAAATTCTTCCACTTATGAGTCTCTCAGCTCATTCATAAGTGTGTGCATATAAATAGAGAGAGAGACAGAGAGAGAAGACAGAAACCTTTCAATTTCATCACTTCTCGAGCAAGAGAGATTGTGTCCATGAATCGCCAATATGATGGAATCACAAAGTTGCATCTGTTGAACTCCTTTATCAGAAAAGGCACATCGAAAACGCGAGCGTTATGTGCAACCAACAGAACGATTCCCCCAGGTTTCTGGCGGCTCCGGACATACTTCAATAGGATTGGTATCAAGTCCTCCATCCTGCATTGAATCATGAAAGCACATTACACGGTCTTTTGATAATTGGATCAAAGCTGATGCATTTTCAAGATCCTTAAGTTACTGAATTATACAACAGGGCTAACAGGGCCTTCTCCAGTAGGAGAGGAATGAGAAGGATCCAAATTCAACTCACTTATCCTAAAGAGAGTCAAATTGGAGACTACTGTCACATATCCTCACCAGTGAGATAAAATGGGCAAAACTTTTTGGCCACTATATGCCATCACCAGTCAGTTCTTTGATAAACCCGAAACAGAATAATTTATTTCACTCAGTTTTTAAGTCCTCTCACAGCAAGCATGTTTATGAGGATTAGCTATTGCAGTCGCTGGAAGTGGGCTAACAAAGACCTCTATCAATATAAGCACCAAAATACTAGACACACTACCCATGCAAGCCCTGGGCCCCCTTTGCCTGCAAGAGGAAATAAATAAGCTAAAGATGGATTCCGAGCCAAAGATGAATTCTGAGGAGCAGAAAAGATAAAATCTAAACTGCATGAACAAGCAGATACACTGAATCAATAATTAGGAGGATGTCTTTCTCTATAACCAATTTCGAGTAGCCAGGTAGAATACCTAGGAACATTGGGTCTGTTCACCATATTAGTTGTAATGCCATGGACACGAGGATTTGTGACATATCGTTGAGGATTCACCAATGTCTGGAAAGTGCTATTTTCACCACCACTGAGATCTCGAAATGCAATTTCAATGATTCGTTCATTTTCTCTGCTCAGCCCTGTAGTCTCGATATCAAAAACAATAGTGGTTACAGGACTCACCAATTCTTTGTTATCAGCAAGCTTTTGTTGACTATTACAATATTCGATCTTGCGTAACTCAGTGACTTTGGTCCTGTTCACATGTACTGTAGCAGTTGCAGATAGTGCTTCTACCAGTTCCTCATTCCTTATATCACTGCACTCATCAGTTTTTTTCCTCCTCCCTCCCCTTTTTGTAGACACAAGTTGGCAGATCCATCTTGCGCTGCATCCACCTTCAAGACCGTAGGTTCTAGAATCAATAACTTTGAAATTAGAGTTGTTTGTGGAGCTCGGACACAAACTGTGGAAAGCTTCTCTCCAGAAGCCAGCAAATCTAGGAGCCCCACTCCTTGAAAAATTAAGGATTGAAGAGTACATTGTCTGAGCTAGAACTAAAAGTGCTGATCAAGCTCCAAGGGTCGATGAAATCCCATGACATGGTCGAGCATTCTTTTACCTGCAGAGAAAGGATATGGCCAGATTTGGTCAAATACAACTCATTAAAAGAGATAAATCAGTGTGACAGGTGCAAACTGTAAAGCGCATGAGAATAATATTGATAAGGTATATTAAAAGCTCTCTGTCATCATATAGCCACAACAAAACAGTAGAAGCTTCTGTCATGGAAAACTTCCTTCAACTACTTGAACAAGAGGAAGAAAACCTTGAGAAGAATATTGACCAGGACAGGACCCTCATATGATCCAAGATCAAGCATAAGCCACCAAAAGAACCATTTTGTTGGCAGCATCCTCGCAGATATGGTGGAAAGGGCTTGGGACGTGTCCTCAGATCCTCAAACGACTATATATTTCCACTGAATATTCACAACAAGCCTCCTAATTTGGCTCGTGACCTTATCCTATAATTAGAAAGCGTAGAAGCAGATAGGTAACAAGGCTCTCCTTGACAAAAAAGAAAAAAAAAGGATGATTCACTCACTCGAGTCCGAAAAGAAAAAGTAATACTTGCAGTCGTTCCCTGAAACCAAAGGAATCAACATATATAATCTGAAAGCGGGAAAGCTGCAAACTACCAGCGGTGTACATCTACCATAGTACACCCGAGTCAGAGGGATCAATAAGGCAGAAGAAGGTGCCCCATCTTTAATGATTTTCAACCAGAGTAAACAGAGGGAACTCAATAGATTTAGCTGCACCAGTGAAAATCATATCATTAAAACTTAAGCATGGAGAATACCACCATGCCCAATTCGTATTCTTCAATCTCCTTTCAAGTTATTCAGCAACCAAACACAGAGGAACCCCACAGTTCACACGGAAATGAAAAGAACACACCCACATAACTTTCAATGAGGAGCGAGAGAGAAGTGCCTGGTTACACGGCATTCAAAACGAGACACTGCTGCCCGCATTATAATCAAATATCTTCCACAGCCACCACGGGGAGAAGTTTGTCAGAGGGAGCAAGTGAGAATTTTTACACTTCCCAGAGTTCTGAGAGAAGCTTTATAGAGATGCGACGGAGGGGAGTGGGAATGGATATGGAGCAGAAAGGGGAGAGGGTTCGAGGCCTTCTTCCCTGCTCGTCAGGTCGAAGGGGACGGCCCGATCCATAATTCTCGGGCCCAACTTGTACGGGCTCCTCGCTTCCTTCAGATCATTCCCTTTTTGGGGGCAATCAACGAGACGACGCGACAGATGTGTATTATCATTGATGGAACCTCACAGTTAATATCGCATCAGATGAGGATATCTCATCATGGTACAGACATGTGCTCTGTTCTTGATAGAGTTTAGGTTAGTTCAGAGTCATGAAAATCTTGAACACCTGCAAAAAAAAAAAAAAAAATCAAATTCGGGCATTGAGACTTTAATTGATGCTCTGATTTTAAGTAAATATATTCATAATATGCAGAGAAAATGAGAACTGAGAGGTAAGAGCCGGACCTGAGTAACCTCTCCCTCTTTTACCTTAAAGAGATGAGTACTTTATGGAGTCACATGTCGGGTTGATTGGCTCATTTGGGGGTGAATCGGGTCGGGTTGCCCCCGGAAGGCCCATAAGTACTGTTCATGTCAGAATCCATATCTGATTTGTAACCGCGTTAAGCCGCCTCGAGATCTGCGGGACTCGACTCTGGGGCCGACGAGAGGCCAAGACGATTCCGAGTCCTCTCACAGTAAAAGAATATTTGCAATCTTAGCCTCAACGGATGAGGTGAAAGGTGACTGATTCAACATGCAGATCAATCTCGTCATAATGCAGAAACAAGCAGTGGACCATCCATCTGCTCCGGTAAAATTACCTTTGAATTAGTCCCCTATCTCTCTTAAGATTTTGAGATCGTGGCAGCCCTGTCGAAGCAAGCCGAAGATGATAACGATGTGATGAGAGCCGCGGGAACTCGGTTCCTGCTTCGGGTCGAGGGAGTTGTCCAAGTCCGAGTAGAAAGAGACAGCGACACTAAGTGAAGCCGTCATCCGATCCCAGGCGGCTCCACGTCCTCGGACGGCTACCCCCGCTCGCTGGCGCTACATAATCTATTGAATATAAGTCTGAGATTTTTTAAATATTTTTTAATTCTTTTATTTCTCCATTACTTTATAAATTGATGTGTTTATGTTCTCAACTTATACTTTTTTTTTCCTATTATTAACATCACTTTAATATGAAATTTATTTTATAAAAAAGAGATTTTGAACCAAAGAAAAGAGAGAAATTTCTATGATGGAGGGCGGATATAAACGTGAGTTAATCATGGTGTTGGTCGGATTTCCACCTGAATCGCACGATTTGCTAGGAGAATTCAGTCATTGTTTATATTCTCAACCTACACTCTTTTTCCCTATTATTAACACCACTTTAATATGAAATTTAATTTATAAAAAAGAGATTTCAAACAAAAAGAAAGAAGAAGAAATTTCTATCATCTAGTGATGGAGCCGATCTAAACCTGAGTATATCATGGTGTTGGTCGGATTTTCACCTGAATCCCACGATTTTCTAGGAGAATTCAGTACTGAAACGCAGTTCCAAATTCTCATGCCTGTCCCGAATGTAAACTCGAAATATTAACTTTGGCTTCATTAGGATTCGTACGACGTGGTTTCACCGTACGCGGTTGCGTGAAAAACTGTGCCGCTGACTCACTCCTCCGCTCAGCCTTCTTCGATTGTCTTCACAGAAACGCGTCCCCACCACCGCCGCCCCCCCCGCCGGGGCCCCGATTCCTTTCCTCTCCGTGTCCCCTGTTTTTTCCATCTCCATTTAGCCTGCGTACATCCATCTGCCGAGTAATATCATACGCCCACCTTCCACATCCACCTTTGCATAAACCGATCGTATTGAGCTAATTCAAGCTCCACTCGCATCGATTCTTAATGTTTGACTTGTTTTCGCTCTACCTTGCTTGGAGGCACAGAAGCGTTGTATTATACTACCACCGCGGTTTGTGTTAGTGTCTGTGTGTGCATGTTTTTAGACTTGACTTTTAAGGGGGGAAAGTCAAGCAGCACCTCGTCACCTAAACTGATTTCGGTTGGATTTTCCGTCTTGTGTTCTCCGAAGCGAGCAGTGGTTTTCAATTCCTTGTCTCTTGTTGCTTGCCATGAAAATCCCAGTAGCTCAGCTTATAAAAATGAAAAAAAAAAAATTTTGAACTTTTGGCCAATCGTCATGCCTTGAGAGTCCTCTTGGTCCGTTACCCGGTTAGTCCATTTGAGCTCTGCTTTCAGAGTTTTGGTATGATGCCGCGTACTTCTCTTGTCCCACGCTAGATTCACATGGAGTTCCCGACACTAATGACAAACTCGGAAGTATATGAAAAGAATCGTATTTTTGGAAAAATAAACAGATACGTAAATCAGTCGGACTAGAAAAGCCTTCTAGATTGATCCGGTCGTACTTCTAATGTGCAGACGTTAACGTTGTCTGCTCTTTTTGGGCATAAGCACTCTGCTCTGCTCCCGCCAACAAGGCACTGATGGAACCTGGGATCGATACTTCCTAGGAAATAGCGCGTTGATTTCTATGGTGCTTCAATCATCAAACGAAGCTTCCCTGTGTCTTCTTCCATGTTGGGAAATTTAAACGTTGCTCCGAGCCTTCCATAAATAGCACAGTTAACTTCCAAGCCTCTGCTCTTTGATTGTTGTGCTGAATCAATCTTCTCTCTCTTGATGATGTATAAGAGAGATTTTCAGAAGGACGGCGAATCGGGTTCTGGCGTCCCTGCCCACAATCCAAATACACGACCTGCGCAGTAAGCTTGCTTGCTCTGCAGCTCGAGACCAAACATGATTCTGCTTTTGACGCCCTGATTAGTTGTTCCGGTTGGTTTCTAGTTACGGAACTCGATTTCATTTTTCAATTTTGCAGTTCAGTGGGAAATGTTCCCAGCTGGATTTCGCCAGATGATGTTGCGAAGCTCGAGCACATTTTCCGAACATGGGTGAGTTAAAGTCGGAATCTTTCTGTGAACGACCTTTTCCAGTAGTAGCTTAGTTTGGAAACTTTTCAGTTAACCTGTAGCTCGAAGTTGCCGCCCACACAGCGCACAGGCCTTCTCCCGACTCCAGGCAATCATTTGTGTCTATATCGCCATTACTGTGCTTTGTTTTGAGTCCTCTTTATCTTCACAGAAGATGGAAGACTTCTTATAGCCACTTTTTTGGTGGCTTGTTCGTTCCTGCTACTTGTGGGGCCTCACTTTGTCTATTGTCATTGGAAACTTTAATGTTTCGGTTGGTTCTGAATTTTATCGGGTTTCTACAGTAGTTGATTTGGACGTTTTATAACTTGCAGGTTCGAGAGGAGTTGGAGCGTATCTTTCCAAAGTTATCAGGAATAGCAGGAACATTAAGGCTAATTCTTGTCTCTTAGCTAGATATCAACCAGCTACTACTGCCGATGTTCTTTGCTCTGATAGCTTCGTTGCTGGCTGGCTGTCGTGCAGGTCAGGATCCTTGGTTGATTCAGTCGGAAGCTCTCAGAGTGTCAGCTTGGAGTTGAGATTCATCAACGACTTGCCTGCTACCCTTTTCGCGGGAAGCAGGATTGAAGCTGAGGATAATTTGCCTCTCACGGTAGCACTGATTGATCCAAGGACAAACATGAGAGTCACAAGTGGACCTCTTTCTTCAGCAAAGGTCTTGATTGTGGTCCTGGATGGAGATTTTGACTCTGACGGTGGGGAAGAGTGGAGGGAAGAAGAATTTACTTCCAATATTGTGCGGAAGCGAGAAGGCCATAGACCGCTGATCACAGGGGACCCGATCATTAATCTACGGGAAGGACTGGCTTCTCTCTTCAACATAACCTTCACAGACAATTCAAGCTGGATCAGGAGCCGGAGGTTCAGGCTTGGTGCTCGAATCTCGCAGAAGGCTCCGGTTCATGGGAGGGTAAAGGAAGCTGCCAGCAGAAGTTTCGTCGTGAAAGATCACCGTGGCGCAGGTGCATCTCCGCAGCTTAACCATCCACTTCCTTGACGACGGAAACTGCAATCTAACCTATTGTTCTTGACTTTTATGGTGCAGTGTACATGAAACACCATCCTCCGGTTCTAAAGGACGAAGTCTGGCGCTTGAAACATATTGCAAAGGGAGGGAAATTTCATTCTCGGTTGGCCTCACAAGGGATCCACAAGGTGGAGGAATTCCTTCGATTATTGGAGGCTAATCCATCCCTTCTGAGATTTGTAAGACTCCCGCAAAACTTAACCATATCCAGGAAACAGCAGTCTTGAATGATCTACTCATGCGGATATCTTGATTGTAGACTATTAGCCCCAGAATATCGGACAGGACATGGGACGCAATCGTGGCGCATGCTGTGACTTGTGTTGTAGATGACAACCCAATGTTTGCCTATTCGCAAGAATCGACGAATGCAGGGCTCTTGCTCAACTCGGTCTACAGGGTTGTCGGAGTGACTTTCGACGGCGACAGTTACCTCCCAACCGATGAACTAACCCCTTATCAGATTGTGCGTACATCTTCCAGAAAATCGCTTACTTATGTTTGCCCACTTTCACGTCGTTCAATTTAGCGTTTGGGGACTTTTCTTCCTGGCAGGCTTGGATGAAAGATATGAAGCGGCAAGCTTATGCAGATGTAGATCAGCTTGTACCGGTCAGCTGGCCACTCCCTCCATGGCCCATGAATATGATCAGCCGACAACCGGATGCGTTTCTTGCACCACAAGGTATGTGAAGTTTCATCAACTGCGAATACGGGTTCGGGATAATTTTTGTCTCTGAAGCTTCGCATTCTCTCACTGTGGTTTAAATTACATTGGACAGAATCCCCACGTATACCCTTGCAAGGATACTGCCCAGTGTCAGATTCAACAGTGTACGGCTCTGGAAGTCTGGAGAGCCAGCAGCCGGTAGTTTCAGGATCGCAGAGGTATCAACCGGACCAAATCTTCGGTCCAACAGCAGCAGACATTTTCACGACAGGCAACGTTTGCTCTGAAGCTTTTGATGGATGGATCAGTTTTCCGGGTAGTTCAGAAGGACCTGCTGTGTTCAATGGCCACAATGTTCCCAAAATCCACACATCGGCATGCATTCCTTCGACATCCGTTTGGACCACAGGAAACAGTTTCCAGTACGGGTCGTCGGGTGACCGGGCACAAGAACGTGGAACCTTTCCTTTTCTTGCCAACTTCGATTTACATGTCGGGTCAAGCAAAGCGACCAGCCAAAGCTTTGGTGTTCATTTCCCTGGTGCAAATGGGAGATCGAGAGTGGCTTGGTGCAAGGTCCGAGCTGCATTTAGGTTCAGGTCCATGAAAAATGTGGCTGCCCGAAGAAGGCTGAGCCGTCCTCTGTGTGCAGTGTAGGCTCCATCGAGCCCGATCCGCCAAAGCATCTCTCAGGGTCAAAGTCGTGTCTCGTCATCTCTCTCTCTCTCTCTCTTTTTATTGGGTCGTGTCTCCCTTGCAGTTTGCATCAAGTGATGGACTGGGAAGAGGAATGTTAAGGTTGCCAAGAAGGAAAAATGGCATGTTTCTCACATGGCAGATCTCACTTGGGCAGCTCTCTGCTTTGCTTCTGGCACTCATCAATGCTCGGAAATAAAGCAAAGTACGCAGAGAATTTTTCTTTTTTTGGATCGTTGAATCTTTACCGTGTTCAAGTGTACTCGGTGTCACACGTGCACGTATTGTCTGCCTCTGGGTTTCATTTGCATAATAATAGGTCGGTCACTCGGTCATCTCTCTACAGGATGATTACAGGCTAGTTTTTGGTTCTCCGGATGTCATGAGAATTCACATCCCGGTTAGCTCGGGAAACTGCTCAGACAAGTTGCACATCTCCAAAGCACCACCATTGACACAACTGCTAGTGCTATATGTGGAATATGAGTAAATGAAGAGAACATATCACCATGTTCGAGGGAAATTATGAATATGGAATAAAAATAGCACAATTTTAAAAAAAATAAAATAAAAAAATAATGCCTAGCAAATCTATCTGGCAAAGGAGAGGAAAAGCAGTAGAATAAGAAAAGATCGTTACTTTTCCTCACGCTTTCGATTTCGAATTCGAATTGAGTGGCAATTTTCGAAAATAATGTCAAACTCGGTGCCCTATAATTCACTCACCGCCACTCCTCCACAGTTCCATAAAGCCTTCCTCCGGGGAAGAATCAGTAATCACAATCTGAATCAGGACTGAGCTCTTAAGCCCTGAACTCTTCCGCGCTTCGAGACCCTTCAAGCTTCGTTCTAGCTGTAGGCTCCGTTGAAACGATGTCGCTGAGACCGAGCGCCAGGACCGAGGTCCGCCGGAACAGGTACAAGGTGGCGGTGGACGCGGATGAGGGTCGGAGGCGCCGGGAGGACAGCATGGTGGAGATCCGCAAGAGCCGCAAGGAAGAGAGCCTGCAGAAGAAGAGACGAGAAGGCCTTCAAGCTGCACAACAGCAGGAGCTTCCTTCTTCACTTCAGTCGTCGTCTGCTGCTCTCGATAAGAAGGTCAAAACCCTACTGCTCTGTTTAGGTCGATTCTCTATCGCTGGATATTATTGGCTTTGTTCGTGATTGCAACCGATTCAGAGTAGTCCTTCGAATCATTCTGTCATACAGTTGGTTGGCATTGTTGCCTGGATTTGTGGAGTTGATGTTGTATCTATTTTGCCATACATTTATGCGGCAATCCCTATTTGGAAGTTTTGATGTTTAAGTTGTTTCCGCATCTACAAATCGCTCCTAAATATTGCATTATTCTTTGGTTAAATCGTTCTTGGTTTCTTGGGACTATATTTTTCAGCTTGAACTTCTCCCAAGCATGGTTGCTGGCATCTGGACTGATGATAAAAATCTGCAATTTGAGGCAACTACGCAGTTTAGGAAGTTACTTTCAATTGGTAAGGAGTTGTCTTCTTTACCCTTCCTTCTTTGACTCATATTGACCTCAAACTTAATGCAGGCACTAATGATACCTCTACTTGATTTTAAGAGTTACTTTTATTCTATATTTTCAGAGCGCAGTCCCCCTATTGATGAAGTTATACAGTCTGGCGTTGTTCCCCGTTTTGTTGAGTTTCTCATGAGGGAGGATTTTCCTCAGCTTCAGGTCTTTTTCATTACATTTCTTGATTCACATATCTATTTTTCTTTGATGTAAATCTAATTTGGATACCTTTTTGAACATCCTGCAGTTTGAAGCTGCTTGGGCCCTCACTAATATTGCTTCGGGGACATCTGAGAATACCAGGGTTGTAGTTGATCAAGGAGCTGTACCAATGTTCGTGAAACTCCTGAGTTCACCAAGTGATGATGTTCGTGAGCAGGTATGCATATAGAAGATTTTATTTATTGTTTCATTTTGTAATAATTTTCCAACTTAAGGCAAGTGTGCTAGCTATGCTTAATATGTTCTGACTGAATGTCAATCATAACCTCATAATTGAACCCCTCTTTTTTTCTCTTTCTATCTGCAGGCTGTCTGGGCATTGGGCAACATTGCTGGAGATTCTCCCAAATGCCGTGACCTCGTCCTTGCTCATGGAGCTTTGGCTCCATTGCTGGCACAAATGAATGATCAAGCCAAGCTTTCTATGCTTAGGAATGCTACCTGGACACTTTCGAACTTCTGTAGAGGAAAGCCACAGCCTCCTTTCGACCAGGTTGGTTTTCTGCCTACCTTTTTATTTATAGATTACAGACAATGAACTGTCTGCTTATTTTTTACAAGCAAGTTAGCATAGGAGAATATTTGCTCTAATTGCTTGGGTCTTCTATATTTTAGTATTCTATGACTTGCTTTGGTTCTCTGCTTTGTGATGATTGAATAATTTGTTCAAATATTCTTATTGGGAATCTATTTTACTACATTGCTGTCTATTCTTTATTTTTGAGATACACTACCTTTGCGGCATCACTTAGATAGCCAGTTATGCTCTTTTATGCGATGGCAGGTTAAGCCTGCAATACCTGCTCTCGCATGCCTTGTGCTTTCCAATGATGAAGAAGTTTTGACCGATGCATGCTGGGCTTTCTCATATCTTTCTGATGGTACAAATGATAAAATTCAAGCAGTAATTGAATCAGGAGTTTGTCCTCGGCTGATAGAACTGCTATGGTTAGTGACTGTTGAAAATGTAGTTTCTGGAGCATCATCTCATGTTAGGAGAAAAATATTTATCATATGTAGTTTTTGTTTCTTGAACTATAAAGGTCTGAGAATTTGCCTTGTTGTCAGCCACCCATCTCCCTCAGTTCTGATTCCTGCCCTTCGAACAGTGGGAAATATTGTCACCGGCGATGATGTCCAGACTCAGGTATCATTACATTCTTGGTATTTGAGTGTCAACATGATCACCAGGATTGAATTCATTTTCCTATATCCTTTTCCTTGATTTAGTGCATCATCAACCACGGAGCACTCCCTGGTCTTCTAAACTTGTTAACTGGCAACTATAAGAAGAGCATCAAGAAGGAAGCTTGTTGGACTATTTCAAACATCACAGCTGGAAACAAGGAACAGATTAAGGTGACAGTACTCTTCAAGTCGATATTTCTGTCTTGGTGTGTATTGGGAGTTTGCATGCATTATCCAGAACCATTCAACTATTCCATTTTTGCAGGCTGTGATAGAAGCCAATATTGTGGGCTCCGTAGTTAATCTGCTGCAAAATGCTGAGTTTGATATAAAGAAAGAGGCAGCATGGGCAATTTCAAATGCCACTTCTGGTGGCTCCCATGAACAGATAAAGTGCAAACCTCTATTCTGTTTCTTGATTCTAATGATTTCTCTATTCTGGCTCCTAGTTTGATTTTCATGTCCACTGCAGGCTTCTAGTAAGTCAAGGGTGCATCAAGCCCTTGTGTGACCTTCTGATCTGCCCTGACCCGAGGATCGTTACAGTTTGCCTGGAAGGCCTTGAGAACATCTTAAAGGTTGGAGAGGCCGAGAAGATTATTGGTCATACTGAAGGTGTGAATCTATTTGCTCAGATGATTGATGATGCTGAGGGCCTAGAAAAGATTGAAAATCTACAGAGCCATGATAACACTGAGATCTATGAGAAGGCAGTGAAGATTCTTGAGACTTATTGGGTGGGAGATGAGGATGAGGAGACAATGCCGTCTGCTGAGGCTGCTGTTAATTTTGGAAGAACCGACATGCCTTCTCTTCCACCTGGTGGCTTCAAATTTGGTTGATGGTACAAATGCATTTAATCTCCATCTTCTAGTTTCCCAACACAGGCAGTTTCTTTTTTTCTTTTTGCTTTCTACATCATTCAACTGTAACATTGAAAACTCTATAACCAAACATGCACACACTCTTATTGAGCACTGGACCCATTTCTTGCAGGAGGCAAGGCAAGGGCAATTCTTTTTTTAAGCTTTCGGCCTCTAAAGTTTTGATCAGGTTTGGGTGGTGCAGAGGCCTTGATGGATATGGGAATATCCCAGGGGAATATATTTGTCACATTGTCTTGTTCTGGTTTTCCGCCTTGCAACCATAGATAGAAGCAAGTCATGGATCTTCAAAAGGAAGAGGTTATGATTCGTGAAGGTGCGAGCGATCTTGTACTAGAAGATGTGCCGAATCTTTGAGATTGTTTTTGGCATTTTGTTACTGAGCCTCAAAGTTTGGAACATGATTCGTGACTTATCTGTTTTATTAAAGAGTCTCAAGTACGAGAATTCCTCCCTTTTCTCTTGCCCCCCAAATTCCTCCCTAGTACCTGTTGTCGAGTCGGTCTAAATGTTTCATAAGCAGGAAGGTCACATTCTATCACCAAGTTGTTCATCATTCCTTTCGATTTCGTCGGTTGCAAATTGTGCACGTGGCTACTTTTGTTTTGTCAAGATGGAGACAGACAGACCAAGGTGACTCTGGGTTTTTTGTCTGGAACTGAGCAGTGCTGCAATGGTTTGGTTACTCGGACTAGTGTTACTGATAATACCAAGGTGATCGTAGAACTTCCTATTTGCATCAGCAGCTTCATCTGATGAGAACGTCGGGCCTGGATGTAAGATGTTTCGATACTCTCCATACGATGCTTGTCTGTGATTCGAGTTGAACATACAGAGGAGCGTCTGAGGCCTGGTTCGCTGTGGTTTGCTTTAGGTCAGTCTGACCATACAACTTGGTTCGTCTTTTTTATTGGTTTTCATGTCATTGCAAGGTGAGCAAGGCCCTTCTTCTCGGGCGGCCTGAAAATAGCTGTCCAATATTTCATATTTTGAGCGTTTGGATCATGTGCGTGAATTACTTAAATAATTATTTTTAAAATATAAATTAAAATAGTTTATATTTTAAAATAATTTTTTATAATATAATTAATTGATTAATTTAAATAAAATATTAAACTAAGTATTAAATATAATTAATTAATTTTTAAAATATTTCCCATAATTTTTTATTACGAACCAATCTCCAAATGACCCGAAATGCCAATTTAAACATAATTTTTTTCATATTATATCCAATCATACCAAATTTTGCCCCCTCTATGTTACAGGCTTCCAAGTAGAACTTTTAATCTCGTAGGGAATTTGGTTATGCGGTCCGTACAGGAAATTAACCTTGATTTTTGTCTGTGGACACTGTTCGAATCTCCGTGAGAGAGAGGGAGAGAGAGGAAAGCTAGCTAATAGCTCATAGGCTCTAAGAAGTCCATAGAAGCAAGCCGCCATTATCAATGCTTCATGATCAAGAAATCGACCAATCGCTGCGTCTGATTGAGAGTAATCGAGGAAACCATGGGCTCGGTTCTCCCACCTCAATCGAGCAACCTCTTCGCCTCCATAGACATGGGAACCAACTCCTTCAAGCTCCTCATCGTCCGCGCCTTCCCCGACGGCGTCTTCTTCCCCGTCCACCGCCACAAGGAGGCCGTCGTGCTCGGCCGAGACGCTGCTTCCCGCGAAATCTCCCCCCAGTCCCAGGCCCGCGCCGTGCAGTCCCTCGGGAGCTTCTCCCGTATCCTCCAGACTCATAACGTGGATCCTGCTCGCACTGCCTGCTTCGCCACGTCAGCCGTCCGCGAGGCTCAGAACAAGGACGAATTTGTCGCCGCCGCTGAAGAGGCTCTAGGGCGGGGGTTCCGTGTCAGGGTCCTGTCGGGAGAGGAGGAAGCTGAGCTCGCGTACAAGGGCGTGATTCAATTCCTCCCTGTTTATGAGAAATCGGTGCTGAATGTTGATATCGGAGGCGGGTCGACTGAGTTTACCATTGGGAAGCAGGGAGAAGTTCTCTACTGCGCTTCACTGAAATTGGGTCACGTGACTCTTACCCAAGAATTTGTCGAACATGGTGAATTCCTGAAGCTGAGGGAGCACATCATATCGGTTGTTGAAAAATCTGGGCTTGTGGACAAGGTCAAGCATTTTGGATTTGAAGTAGCTGTTGGTTCCTCGGGCACAATTCGTGAACTTGAAAAGGCTGAGTTCTGTGGTTATGCACGAGATTCGCTTGATGACATGACTCCGAGTGGGGAGCTCAAGAGGCCGTGGAGGCTAAGCAGGAAAGGACTTACAGGCATTGTTGATAGACTCTGCTGTGGAGACGAGAAATGGAGGGAGAAGAGGGATCGGTGTTTTGGGAAGAGGTCTGAGTTCATACTGGCCGGAGCAATTCTGTTGAGGGAAATATTTGACCTTCTTGGGATTGAGGAGATGGATGTTTCCAAATATGCCCTGGGAGGGGCTGCCATTGCAGATACTTTGTCCAAGATGTATTCAGATTATGTGCCAAACGTGAATGTTAGGTGGCGATCTGTTATTCATTTGGCAATGAGGCTCAACAGCAAGAAGCAGATGAGAGCTGCGGCACAATGTGCTTGCTTTGCAAGGGTACAGTATCCCGAATTCAGTTGCTTTTATTGTTTCAGGAATTTCATCATTTTTAGAGAAGAGTTTTCCTTGATTAACTCCTACTCAGAAAAGCATCTGCCTGCCAAGAAAACAAGATCCTTTGTCTTATGTAATTGTACTTGTTTTGTTGCACTGGAGTTTCATTTGGAGGACTTGGCCTCAAAATGAGACCACAAGACTCATGTCTGAAGTGCTTGTTAACAATCATGATTATATATTCCCTGACTGCTTTAGGAGATTTTTGGAGGGGTGAGAAAAGAGTATGAGCTTTCTACGAAGGATCTTGAATATCTTGAAGCTGCGTGCTTGCTCCATGGCGTCGGTCTCCTTAATGGTAGAAAGGGTTATCATAAACAGTCATATCATATGATCATGGTGGGTTACATTTTTATTGCCTCAAGTTGACAGTCAAAGAACCATTCTTGATTTTCTTCCGTGACCTTGCACTTTGCTTGGTGCAGAATTCTGTTGAACTTCATGGCTATGAGTTTCAGGAGGTCAAGGTATTTAGGTCCCTTTGAATTCAAAATTATGCTTCCAAGTGCACTGCTAGTGCTGATTATGCTAATTGTACATTGCAGTTCATAGCGCTGCTTGTGAAACATCACAGGAAGAAGTTCCTGAGACCTGATCATGCTTCTTTGCAAGATTTGCCTGAAGAAGTATCAATATTGCGCACTTGCATTTTCTGTTATATGTCTCATCTTTATTGAGATGTCACTAACTGATGTCTCTTTGATCATTTCAGATGAATGGAAAATTTCGATTTCTATGTGCAATCATTCGTGTTTCTGTTGCATTACAACAAGAGGAGTCAACTATGTTTCAAAACCTGGAACCTAGCCATGCTGATGGTGGTCTTGACTTGGTGAGTCCAATTTGTCTGATTCTTGCATTTCTTCGAGGGAAGCGAAAAATCTGCTCAAGAACATTTCCGAGACTCAGTACTATGGTATTGAATATCTTCATGCAGTTGCATAGAAACATATGCGATCGGCGTTTATTGCTGGAAATGATTCGTCCACTTGAGAAGTCCAGAACAGAAGAACTAACTAATGAGTTGATGAACTTCAGAAAGGTGCCGTTTCTCGCTCTACTGTCAATTGATTTATATGTCATGAAGTCACGAAAAAGTGTGAAGCTCGAAAATTATGGAATTCATGTTCTCAGTGGTATTATCAGGTGTTCAAGCAAGACCTCTCAGCCGTGGTGCTATACTGCTATCAAGAGCTGCAAGGTGCTCAAGAACGTAACACCCAGTGAACAGCCTCCCTGTTAATGCTGTTTGTGGCGGTAAACTGGATATCTCCTATCCTCAGGCTGGCTTGGTTGAGATTGATGTGTAGTGACCGAAGGTGTCGGTTGGTTGACTTGAAACATCATTTCTAAATTCAGCAAATGTTAAGGAAACCATTTTTAGGGAGACCAATCTTCAGCTCGGTCGGTTCCGGGAAACAAGAAAAGAATTCCAACCACTAGGACCTGCAGAAAAGAACATCCCTATATTTGTCTTCTTCGTTGTACCATGATGTTCTATTTATAAAGGTCCCGTTTATCTGATCTTAGTATCTCCTCTGATCTCTTAAAAGCTCGAAGCTTTTTTTTTTTTTTTCAACTCCTAAGCTCTCTCTGTCACCTATTTATAGAGACAGGGAGATGGAGCCAAAACGTCCGATGGATGGGACGGTGAGGGGAGGGATAGGGGCTCAGATGCACGTGGGTGTCTCGCCATACAGGTCAGCTGAGCCACCGGCTCCGGCCCTGCAGCGCCGGCTCGGAGTGGCTGGGCCCTCCGAGAAATCATGGTGGAGGGACCCAGAGACAAGGCGGATGAGGAGGGTGGCTCGGTATAAGCTCTACAGTGCTGAGGGGAGGTTGAAAGCCTCTGTCCGGAACGGGTTCTGCTGGCTCAAGAGACAGTGTGCTTGGGTCAGGTGATCGTAATTGTGATCGACTCCTTTTTGGTCATGTTCTTTTGGTTTTTTTTTTTTTTATAGTTTTTTGGGATGCACTGATCAGATTATGTACATAAAAATATTGACCAGTACAAATCTCAGAATTCGTATTTCTATTTCTTATGTGATTTCTTGGTGTCTCTCTCCATCCATACCCTGTGGGGATCTAATTGCTATGTGAATGTGGGAAAAGATTGAACATGGAAGTGGATAATATATATTTGGTGAATTAGGTTAGAATGGAATTAAGCATTCCATTAAAATTTAGAAAAATCTATCTTTTTCGTTTGATCCCCAATTATACCTTTATACTAATTCAGCAAAAATTATATCCTTGCTATTGAGCATTTCTTTAGGTGAACTGGAAGAATAAGCCGAGAAACTTGAAGACAACTGCTATAGAAAAAGGAGCCAGATTATCTAATTGCTCTGTGCCAAAATGTTCCTCAGAAACAAGACAGCAGAATATGTCTCATTGATCTCACGGCCAAGAATTTTTCTGAACTATGGTACTGATGCGGTAATGCGATGTTAACTTTCCCTCTGAAGAGGGCAGACTTCTAATACCAAGGAATTAAGGAAGAAAGGAATTACAGAGAGAATCGCGGGATCCATTTCCTCTACAGCTCATCCTGCAAGCAAAAGCCCAGCAATCAGCAAATATGCTAACCCTCAAAACCATAGAGAAGCGAGGGAAGAATGCAGACCGGACCCACCTTTACATCTTTTTCCTTGGTCTCGCTAGTGCCACCTTCCTTGACTTGAGCTTGAGAACCATCTTCTTTGGTCTCACTAGTGCCATCTTCCTTGACTTCCGCATCAGAACTGTCACCTTCTGCATCATCAGCATCGTCGTCATCATCCTCATCCTCGGCCTGAACACAGAAATTGCAATGAGTATCGAGTAAATAAACTGCATTTTAAAGGCCCGTAATGCAGTCAATCCAAAAGGGTTCAAGAGCCTTACATCAGAATCGAGTGGGTCCTCCTTGGCCTCCTGGTACAGGAAAAGGATTGGAAATTAGACGAGTCAAATGGGAGAAGCAAATCCTCATTAATTTGGTTATGCCTGTGACAGTCCATACTGATGTTGCAGGTAACAATCACTTCAGCAGATGTACGTAGTCTCATCTTTTGCTTGAAACATGTTTTAATCCAATGTTCTCAATAATGAAGAAAGTTTAGGATTTACCTCTTCCTCTCTCTTCTTCTCAGCCTCATCAAATGCGGCTTTCTCAGCCTGAAAGTCAATTAGACATCACTTAGATAAGCACGTAAATGCTACAAAACGACTTAAGTTATGCAGTTATATAGACTTACATCCTTGTACTTGCCCCATGTTTCCTTAGCAAGCTTCTCTGCATACTCCACATCATTACAGACCAAGACATTGTCAAACAAGGTACCAGACTTGACCTGCCAAAGCTCAACCCCAACATACTTCAAGTTGGGGTAGACATACAGGTCTGGGTCATCCTTGAAGTCTGCAGAGGTTGTTAGAAATGTCAAGATACTAAAAGGTCCCCTGTCTTAGGGAATTCAAGACAACTACTAAGAAGAAACAGATCAACGTACCTGGGTTGTCAATCATGGGCGCTTTCCACTTTCCTTGGTAGTTAGGGTTCTTAATTTTCTGAATGATAGACACATCACAGTCATGAGCAAATGCTGCGATGGTGGCTACAATGCTTCAGCAAGAACCAGAAAGTCGCGTACCTTTGGCTTCCATGGACCCTTGTACTCGGGGTTGGGAATAGTCGGGGCTGTCCATTCACCATCTTCCTCATCATCCCAATCTTCTGGCTGGAATTCCAACCAAGTCAGTAAGTATCTGCACAATACTAAAGGCATCTCTGAAATGCATCAAATTAGATGAGCATCAGAGTTCACCTTCTTAGCATCAGGATCCGGGATCTCCTTGAGGATATCATCATAACCCTGCACAAATTAGACATCATCAATGAACTAATCTCAGAACCATTCAATTAAAAACAAGAGAATCCAAGAGACCAGAACATTTAATACCTCTGGCTCCTTGTCCTCAGGATCAGGAATATACTCCTTGTCATCCCAGTCTTCAGGCTACCAGCCGAAAAAAGTTGAGTACCCATTAAAACAAGCCTAAATCTGATGCAAAGATTGAGAAGATTTTAGGATATATACATACTTTCCTAGCTTCAGGGTCCCTGATCTTCCTTGGTGGAAGAAGATCCCAGTCAGAGTACAAGCTGCCACTTTTCTTCTCAACATTGTCAATGAGGATACTGTAGTTAGCATCAGGATGGAGGATAAAGGTATAGACGTGGGTTAGCTGATCAGTCTCACAAGGGACATCCTTCTTGACCAGGTGATTCGTTCCATTATAATTGAGAATAGCATGAACTTTCTTGGTACTGTAGCCGCAAATATCAGGTCCAAACATAATACTGCATAGAGAAGGAGATCATAAGCACATACAAAAAAATATATGGATGCAACAACAGAGGATGACAGACACGGCAGATAAGAACCTATATGGGGTGTCACCGCCAAATTTCTTTTGATCAACCTCTCCACTAAGCAGCTTCATATAGCCGCCACCACAGTCAAGTTTCTGCTCATGCTTAACAGAAAATTGGAAGACTAAGGTCTTGTCTTTGTTACTGAATTCAGGGAACTCAGCTGATATAGCATAGAACCTGTAGTCTTCACTCGTCTGAATACCTGTATGGAATGTCAAGAAAATCTGAGAAACTTGCTGAATAGCTCACCCAGCTATATGACTGAGAATAATCTTTAATACATGAGAATATGCCTTCAGAAGGTACCTTTGTCATTAGGGTCTCCATTCCATTTACCAGAAGTGTAGTTCCACTCTCCAGCCATGTTTTCATCTTTCTTCCAGTCGGATTTAATCCAACGGCTCTCCCAACCATCTGCCATAATTGCATGAAAGACCCACAACTTAGACATCAATAAGATCAAGATCACTGTTACGTATGACATGATCAAAAAGATGACAATTTATAATATTTTCTAAAATGAACACAGCTCAGTATTGCCAAATTTTACTACAAACAGACATTAAGATTGTAGCAAATACTTCGACTTCCATAAATTCAATTTTCAGCGCCTGACAGTGCATGCAAACGTGCTATCCATGAGTTTAGTCCAACCTGAAGGGGCTTCACATTGATGATCTTTCAAATATCTTCAGAACATCAATGATAATTTCCCAGCTGCTCGTTTCATGCTGAACCCTATCTCAGTTTACTTGTCAAACTGGAATTTACATTTTGCACTTGAGAATGAAATTATTAACTCAAATAGTAATTAATAAGTCAAGTGCCCTCAACGTGTACTGGGTGAAATTCTTCACATGCTAACGATCAGCAAGGAAGCAAACAATGAGGCTTAGGTTACATCATCACAGAGATACGTTCCCGGGTCAAGCACAGAAAACATCGCTCAAGACAATAATTTTTTTTTTTTTGATAATTCTCACGACAATAAAATTGGTAAATCAGTTTCTTATTCTGAAGTAATAATGTTTCTTATGCACTCCTACAAGACTTAAAAAATCATTGTTTTCATTCCCTCAATGCAGGAAACGACGAGACCAAGCCAAAAGGGGGGGGGGTGTGGAAACCAGCTCTCACATGCTGAAAATCATTATATCAATGTACAAGTAATTTTCAGCGAAAGAAGTTTAACACGATAAAACTACGCAAGATCACAACCTACTGTGACTCACAGCTATATCCACTTGCCACCATCTGGGCCCAAGATAACGCGAAAGAAAAATGCATTCAAACGGGAAATTTTCAGATGTTGACTCCATCGTACATAATCATAAAGAATTGTCAAATTAATCCAAACAAAGATTTGGAAAATATCAGATCTACATACATATATATATATATATATACACAGCAGTAACAGAGCAATGACATAAAAAAGATGATAAAATCAATCGCTGACTTATAGTTGAAAACCGAGAGCAACAATACGTGAAATGCTGCACTGAAGACTCAACTAGCAAAGTTAGCAAGTCTGGTAATCGAGAAATGCATATATTACCATCGAAGCGCTCTTCGAAGAAGACCTTGGCGGAGGCGATCGTGACCAGAGAGAAGACCACAAAAGAGACCACGGCATAAGGCGTATGGGAGGTTCGACTCGCCATCTTCGCTCTCTAGGGAGAGAGAGAGGGAATGTCGATAGCGACGACAAGCGACTGAGCTGATACGAGAGAGAATGGCGCTGGAGGGGATATATATATATATATATATATAGATATATAGTGGGGTCTAGGTCATTGGTTTTCGGGCTGAGTTGACCTCCAGCGTGGAAGCTTCAGCCAATGCAGCGTCGACATGTCATCACTGCTCGTCAACGGGATGACGTGGCGATGAAGTATTGGTAGCTAATGAGTTGCTCATGACGTAGATGTACGATAGACATTTGCGCTGGGGTGCGACGAATTTACGAAGATACCCTCGCGGTTGGAGCCCGATAGCTTCGTTTCCTAAAACGGCCCTCGAGACAGAGCTTACGGAAATCTCACTCTTCAAGAATCGAATTTAAAGCCTGACGTATGCTATTGACTTTGATGATGGATCTTTGATTCACGGGCAATCATGCGGGAGGAAATCATGAGCTATGGATAGACATGAACTATAGATTACGCATTTCGTAGGAAACAAGGAAAACAACATGACTTCCAGCGTAAGTATCGCTCAGACAGCTTTTATCATGTCCAGGACAGCATATGCGTGGCGAAAGTGCGCCGTGTCTTCTCTGTTCAGGAAGCTCGGGATGAACTGGGAGCAGAGTCACGGGAGGCTGCAGCGGACGGTCGATCGTGATGCTGGAGTGTTAGAACATCTTGAACAGCAACCCTCCATGGGCAGCGAAGAACGGGGCGAATACCAGAGACTCGACCGCCATAAGCTTGATAAGGATATTCAGTGAAGGACCCGAAGTGTCCTTCAGTGGGTCTCCGATGGTGTCTCCGATAACTGCAGCTTTGTGAGCGTCCGATCCCTTCGGTCCCAGAGCTTTAGCGTGTTCTGAAGCACCGGCCTGCATAATCAAAACGCACAAACATATGCACGTACTTTTTTCTATGGAGAGGGAAAAAATGGATCGCATGATGTTTAAGATGGGCATGAGCCTCACCTCGATGTACTTCTTCGCATTGTCCCATGCACCGCCGGTGTTCGATGCAGAGATGGCAACCTAAGTTGGAAAAACATGGATGAACATGTCAGAGTGATTGCTCGTTCAACCGGTAATATAATGAACAAGTCCAGATGAAATTGCTGTGCAGTCGAAAACCTAATAAATTGCGAGAAGTCACCAGGGTACATGCGTTTTCCACAAGGTCAGGTGGAGTTTTACAGTACCTGAACACCGGAAACAAGAGAACCTGCAAGAACTCCGGCAAGAGTCTCAACTCCGAACAACGTTCCAGCAATTAGAGGAGTGAGCATGACCAAGGCACCTGGAGGGATCATCTCCTTCAATGACGCGTCCGTAGAGATCTTCACGCAATTCGCATAGTCGGGCTTGGCTGTTCCTTCCATAAGGCCCGGAATAGTATTGAATTGTCTCCGGACCTCTTCCACCATCTTTAGAGCCGCGCTTCCGACGCTCTTCATTGTCATGGCAGAGAACCAGTAGGGAAGCATTGCCCCGACAATCAAGCCGATGAAGACCTTTGGGGTCAGCACATCTACTGCCTTGATCCCGGCCCTGCTCACAAAGGCACCGAACAAAGCCAGCGAGACTAGAGCAGCTGATCCAATAGCAAATCCCTGATAGACAAGCCAAGTAAACGTGAAAAACAGCCAGAAAATTTTCCACAAGCCAAAGTTTCAGGAAACTCGATCTGCTGAAGGCCCACAAAAGTGTGGAATTTAGCATTGTCACAGATCAAATAAAGCTTTACCTTGCCAATAGCAGCAGTGGTGTTTCCTGCAGCATCCAAGGCATCAGTTCGCTCACGGATCTTGTGGTTCATTCCAGCCATTTCTGCAATTCCACCAGCATTGTCACTGATAGGCCCATAGGCATCGATAGCAAGGCCGGTTGCTATAGTGCTGAGCATTCCAAGCGCTGCCATGGCAATTCCATACATCGCAGCAAAGCTGAAGCTCACATAGATAGACATTGCGATTGCAAATATGGGAATTATAACGGATTTGTAGCCCAGAGCCAACCCAAATATCACATTGGTCGCTGCACCAGTCCTGCACGAGTCTGCTACATCCTGAACAGGACTGTAACATAAGACAGATTCTTATTGATACAATCAGACTTGAGAATGCAAAAAGAATGGAGAGGTAGTTTTGATTTTATCACTCTGCTTCTTCCTACAACATAAGTCTTGCTGGAAGTGCACTCACCTGTAAGCATTGCTTGTGTAGTACTCCGTGGTATAGCCAATAACAAGTCCTGCCCACAAGCCAATTGCAACACAGAAGAAGAGGTGCCTGTAGAAGCATGAGTTGCATAAGAATTGTTCCACATAGTCGAAAGCCAGATAAATCAGAAAAAGCAAGCCCAATGAAGAGATATTTCAAGCACATACCAGTTCTTCACAGCCTTCTCAGCCCCAAAGTTGAAGAGAGTGAATTCTGAAGGCAGAGCAAAGAAGCTGATCACAGCTATCCCAGCAGTCATCAGAACTGTCGAGATGAGAAGTTGGCGCTTCAAGGATGGCTCAATCTCATTCACGTGTCGAATCTCACTGAAATCCGTCGCGAAGAGCGTAGTTATCAAGCAGATCACGATTCCCATTGAGCTTATGATTAGTGGATAGGACATTGCTGTGTAATCATGGGTAACTCCAAAGGATGAGATTGATGCCACAAAGAGTGCAGCACAAGACGACTCGGCATATGAGCCGAAGAGATCTGATCCCATCCCTGCAATGTCTCCTACGTTGTCTCCAACATTGTCTGCAATAACCTGAAAGGAAATAGAGAACACTGGATTAACATTTAGCAGCATTATACAGCGTGTTTATCTTGAAGTTTCCATACTAGTGTTATTAGTAAATTTATTGCAGTTTTTGTAAATTGAAGAAATAGAAGTATGTTTACAGCTGGGTTCCGGGGATCATCTTCTGGGATGTTCTTCTCGACTTTACCAACAAGGTCCGCTCCAACATCAGCAGCTTTCGTGTAAATTCCTCCCCCAACTCTGCCAAAGAGAGCCATCGAAGATCCACCAAGTCCATAACCCGTGATAGACTCATATAGCCCCTCCCAGTCATCTCCATAATACATCTTGAACATATTGATTGACACGTAGAGGACAAAGAGACCGTTAGCAGCAAGAAGGAAGCCCATAACAGCACCGGACCTAAAGGCCGCAATAAATGCCTTCCCAACTCCTTTCCTTGCTTCCAGAGTCGTCCTTGCATTGGCATAAGTTGCGATCTTCATCCCAAGGAAGCCTGAGAGAGTGGAGGTCAAGGCACCAAGCAAGAAGGCAATAGTGCTGAAAAAGGCATTGGCCAGTGCAGGTTTGCACATGTTTCCGGGGTTATAAGTGCAGGGCTCGCTTTGGGTGCTGAAGCCCTTGACAGATCCAAGGAAGATGAAGATGATAACACCAAATACTCCCATGAAGATGCTGAGGTACTTGTATTCAGTAAAAAGGAAAGAGGTTGCCCCTGTTCAGGATGAAGCAGTTCAGATTTCAAAAATACTCAGCAGGTCATATTATTGAATATGTGTGCGAGTGTTTTAAATAAGCTTACTACATCAAACGATAGCAAATGAAAATGAACCCGAGTCTGAGAGAGAACTACTGGATATGCATCAGAATATAGTGTCTGAGGAAATGATTAATCTGAATCCTCTGCCAGATCTGAATATTAGTTTACAGCAAATACAATACTGAGAGAGTGATGCAAAGATCATCAGAATCAGTTTCTGACAATAGATCGAGTGTAATAGTTATGAAATTCCGACGTTAACCGTTGAATTTCCAATTCTTGCCACCAAAGAGCAAGACAAATCTAAAGAAAACAAAGAAAAAGCTTGAAGCTTCAGAATATTCTGTCAGAGAGTCAGACACCGATCCGTCTATGGATAAAATAATAAGAGCTCTTTCATCTGCAAAAAAGGGATTGGAGCACATTACATGATCATAGCAGCCAACAGCATCAGAACAAACAAGACAAACAACTTTGTAGTGACGAGAAAGGAGCTGACCGACAGAAATTGCACTCTGGATGTCGGAGCATTTGACAACAGCATCGAAGTCATCAACACCTTCCTCCTCATTCTCGATCAGGCTCTCACTGTACCCATTCTCATTCGAGACCTTGATCCTCGATACGAGAAGCCACTGAAACAATGCGAACCCGATCCCCACCAAAGCTGCAAGAGGAATGACAGCCTGAGCCAGAGCATCACTGAACAAACCCATCTCCACAAACACAAAATCTTCCACCAGTACTATGTTTTAGTGTCTATTCACTATAGTGCTCAAGGCAAATATTTATCCTCTAATACTACTATGTACAGCACAGTCCATTGAGGACAAAAATTACATTATCCAGAAAAAAAAATATCTCCACTGCCCATGCCGTGTCCATAAAAGCTGGAGACTGGTAGTTTTGATTGGCGGTTGTTTGCTTCTTCGCAGATTTGGATCCTGTAACCTCCTAGTTTGAATGTTAGGTTTGCAGTCTGCAGGCAGTCCTTATCCGATATGCATAAATGCATTCATTATTCAAGGACCTGCTTTGTTCCATGTTGATGATTTTGTCATAGTTTGGATGAAGTTGGACAGGTGTGGGCAGTAAGTAAGGCTGGACTTCACTCATTGGAACGCGGACTTGGAGTTTTGGATGGACACTTTCTTCTCAATTTGGAAAAGAATAATAAATATACACACATTTACCTCTTATGGAAGGAATACACCAGCAGGTCATTATCTTCCTTTAAGTCCTTTGTTTTAGTCTTCTCAACGTATTTCCACCGGACATGGAACAATCAGTTCTTTTGTCTATAATCCTATCATCACTAATTGGAATTAGATATCTTCCTGGTACATATCCCTTTCATGTTAAACTAAATGAAATTTTGTGCATGAAATGGAATTCTCCAGTTAACAGGAAAAGAACTGGGCTTATTGGGATGCCCAAGATCTGATTATCAGTCTTCTGAGAGATTAAGACCTCAACAGAATGCCATGAAATCCTCAAGCAAACCAATAATACATGATGTTCTGATACAAGTTTCCAGAAATGCCAATTCAGGCATAACCGGTTATAAACCATAGCACAGATCTAAGTTACAACTGCCACATGCAAAGATGATCTCGGTCATCTGTGATCTTGAGAACCTTTGTCCCCTGCATGTCGACTATGCCTGCAAAGAATTGTAAAAAGAGCATTATTGCCTTGGCAACAGCGCTGAGGTGTCAATCGGCACTAAGACACTTTTGACCATTTGTAGGAACATTGAGAATGATTCTCAGGTTATCCCTGATTTCAATCAACTCAGAGCTCATCCTTGGGCATTGTTTGTATTGATGAATCAACTCAGTAACATCAACCTGCTCCTTGAATTGTTGAAGGCCTTATGTTGTTGGAAGATCCTTATCAGCTATTCCCCTGTGCACAGCAGGTTTGTTGCATTTTCAGGAGACCATAAGCCCATCATGCTTTTTCTTACTGACACGAAACACAATGTATTTGCCTTCCGCAATTGTGAAACAGCATCCGTTAGCTATTGTTAGGCTATTCTAGATAGACACACACACACAGCTGCTCGAGACAGAATGCACATTTTGGTGAAAACAGTCACTGTAACTAGTTCAATTGTCGAGTATAAAACATATGTTTATTGTACCATTTTCAGAAACATTAAACATGACACAAACATTGCTAACTAACATAGAACGATCAAAAGTGGCTACTCTCCAGCGATCAAGCTTGTCTCTTAAGATACAGACATGAAGACATTTTTATTTGCTCTCTTTTATTTTTTAATGTGAGATCCCTCAATGGTACGAATCACAGAATAAGGTCACCTACATCCTTCCACTTCCACTTTAGCTGCTTCGCTCATGCATTGCTTCACTATCGATTCTTCCACTTCCTTGCGTTTTCTGTATTTTTCCTGCACTGATCTCAGTAGATCCAACTTGGCCTCTTTCTCATCTATCTGCCCCTGAAGCTGCTCCAACTGCATTCCCAGTTTCTCCGTAGTTTCATCTTTAAACCTCATGACTTTTAGACTGAAGTATGCCCGCAATAGCTTCTCCAAATTATCCCAAGGCAAACTGAATCTTGAAGCCTGCATTCTGCACACCTCTTAAGTAGTACTGCCACGTGCAAAGAAGATCATTGCCGATGTCACAGATCTGAGTTCCACGCATGCTATAGATAACTGCGAATAACAAGCGGGTGAAAAAATAATGCCTTCCCAACAGGGCTAAGCTCACTATCCGCACCGAAATCCCCGTGCTTTCCAACCAGTTCCTGATAGATAGAAACAAACTGAGAAGGAATCACGTTGTTCCCAACTCTGGCAATCTTAGCAGAATATTTTTTCCAACCAGTCAAATACGAGCCATTGACTCGATCAGTTATATCAATCTGTTCCCTGAACATCTTAAATACATCATCCGAATACAGGAAAGTCCATGTATCCACTGGGCGAGAATAAGAGCAATAAAGGAAAGTCACGGTGGTTCCTCCCTCTTCTCCATGTTTGGTGCATTTTTTGAAGGCAGCTTCGATTAGCTCAATATCACTCTAAAGAAATAGTTTTGGAATTCCATAGAAAGCTTGGTTAGGCGAAACCCGATGGGAAGCAGAAACCTATGAGGTAAGCCACAAATTAGGCAAAGGGGGCTGCTGGATAATTACTGATCTACAGTATTCTAAAATATTAAAATTTTTTTCTACTCGGAAGATGCCGTAATTAGGTTTTTGTTTCTTTGGTTAGGAGGGCCTGCATGCCCTCGTTCCAAGGTCCATGGGCCTCCGTGTAGACTAGGATTCTTTTGTGCATCTATACGATACACGTGTACAGTGTAGTGTTTCAACCATTGGAAATCTCCGTCTTGCAGCAATCTTCTTGTGTTAAGCATGACTGCTGTTAACTAGAACCACTGCCGAAAAAGAAAAGCTTCTGACGACCTTGAGAGGGCATTATGCTTAGAGTCTTAAGACAGTTAATGACAAGTTACTTGTACTGTACTTACTGCAAAGACAATTGACCTCTGTTTCTCAACAGCTCAAGCGGCTTCAGACAACTTACTGTGTTAAACGATCAATTTTTTCCCTTCTTCTCCATATATGTAACTTCAAGTACATCTAGCAATCCGTGTGACGTTGAGGTACCTTGACATGAGTTTGATTTTTCCAACGCAGCACAGTGCATATTATGCTTGTCAGAATTGCAATTTATGTTGATATGTTAGTATAGAGAATTAATGTAATTGATCAACTGTTTGGGTCATAGTACTGTATAAGAAGCTGAAAGAGCTTAAGAGAGAGCTTCTGGACTTCAAAGAGAAGACCTATGGAGAGGTTCAGATGGTTGTGAAATCTTTATAAAAACAGAACTGGAGATGCTACGGTCAGATATTCTAAAGGGGCCTGTTAACTCTGGGAAGTGTCTGAGACTCTAATACAAACAGAAAAAGCTCATTTAAGACAGAAATCAAGGGCTTGCTGGTTAAGAGAAGGTGGTCAGAACTCTAGTTTCTTCTTTAAGACTCTGAAAGAAAGCTTGCCAAATGAGTATTAACGTCCTTTATAATGCTGGAGGAGTCAGAGGACATCAGGCAAGATGCAGTTTGATTATCAAATTTCTCCTAGTTACCGAAAACGGGGTTGTCACCTTCCCTGGAGTAGAGGATATGAAGCATATAGTGCAGAACTCTATAATTCCAGAGCACGTGAATATGCCCAATTCACCGACCACCGATAAAAAGATAAGGCAAGCACTGTTAGCCATGGATAGGAGCCACACGCCCTGGCCCTGAAGGACATACAACACACCTCTTCAAGGATGTTTTATAGCAGCTATTGGGTCTTTCTTCAGTATAGGGAGACTAAATAGAGAGTGAATTCCACAGTCATTACTCTAGCCCAAAGGAGGGAGCTGACAGGATGAAAGAGTACAGATCCATAACGTTAGTTGTACATTGCTTTGCTACTTATGGAAAAGTTATTCATTTGAAATTACTACACTGTGTATCGGACATTGACATGACTGTAGTCCAATGCTCTCCCAACATTTCTTATGGTTAACATTTTCTCCTACTATAGAAGAACAACCTTGCAAGTCGTCTTACACATGAGAGAAGCTTCTTCCGTGCACTCCTTGACCAGACTAGGTTCATCTGACTCGAAATACTCCTTATGTCATTTGAGTTCTCCCTTGCGTTTTTGCGGTGTTGCTTTGTTCTTCAGAATCTCCTCTTCCAGTGATCTGACGTCCTGATCAAGATTGATGTGAAAGAGAAGCCCATAGTAAGCCCACACAACTATCCTCAGAGCATTAATGGCGAATTGGATCTTGAAGCCTGCCCTGCAGACGGCTTTTATGGAGATCCACCGCTTGATGAGCTTGCCTTCCGTAATATCTCTCACCTTGGTTGAGCAAATCCCTTCAATTGCTTGACACACAGGAAGAAACAATAGTGCCTTTTGGCTAGGACTTAGTGTTGTTTGAGCACTGAGATCACCATACTTTAGATACAAGTCATTATATACGTGAAGCAACTGCTGTGGCACTGGATATTCTCCGACGTGAACAAACCTCATATCAGGTTCCCAACTTTTCTTGAGGTCTCTTAACTGTGTGGAATCAAGACTTTGTACAAGCTGTAGGAATTCTTCGTCAGAATAAGGATGAGCATCCTGAATTATGTCAACATCTATGTTCAACTCCTCAAACAATTTTTCGCTGCTGCTCAAGATATTGTCCAACTCAATTATCTTATCTTCAGTTATTGATTGAGTGATTTCCTTGAGGCAACATCCAGCTTTCACGTCTGTTGGTCCTCTTCCTGCACCATACTGATGCATTTCTCCCAATAACAAGCCTTTGCTTAGAAGTTTACCTGAATGGTTCCATCCACCCAAAGTCCTCAATTCAACACCTCCAGACTTCCCCATCAGTGCATGCTTAAGCTGACAATAATGACAGTCAAGATTTAAGGAAAAAAACAGCACATAAAAATAGAGATGTCTGTCCTGGAGGACTTTTAGATCTTAACTTTCGCCAAGTCAGATTAGGCCTGGGATTTAGTTTGGCTGACCATGAAATTTAACTCATCTTTCCTTGGCTGCTCGGATGGAGAGCAAGATAAAGCATATTCAACTTACTGGAAATCCGCCAAGTTTTGTATCAGTCTGGTCAGAATATTCATCGACTTTTATCCTTTCAACAATGGAGGCAGAATAAGGTCTGTGCAATTAAATGAAAGTTCAATATCAGATTGAAGAGCTGGCATACCTCAGGCATACGCACTTGATCTCTGCACAGTAGTAGCAGCAGTGAAAACAATAGTAGATGCACTCGTGTGGATCTCTTCTTTCTTCGCAGCTATCACAGTAGAACTCATCATCCCCTGTGACATCCTCAACCAGTGAATCCTTGAGGACAAGCATATCTATATGAGTCTCCTGTTTGATGGAGCATGGTAGTGGACAGCAGGACAAATGGAGTTTGATGGAGCAGGTCAGGCAATGGAAGACAGACAATGTGCATGGCTTTCCACAGGCATTGCACATCCCCCGGCCATTGGAATTCATGAGGAAGATAAGAGGATGACTGTGGCCATCAAATATTATGAGAGGTTGTTTGAGATAAGCACATCTCACATTGAGCTTGAAATCAGACCCTGAAACTGAGAGCTCATAGCACAGACCCGTGCGGTATTTCTGGCAAGCATTGCATGTAAATGAGCCATGAGATCTCCTCAAATGACAGTCATGGAAATGGGAGTGATGAAGAACTTTCGGTATCTTGGTGACAGAACATGATTTGTGAGCATTGACATAAAAATCACAGCAACGGCAACCGTGGTTCAACTGAGAGCTTGGTTCGTAACACACAATGCAGTCATGTTTCCTGCTGGAGCTCTTGTCCGTCAGTGCTAAAGGATGACAGTGGATGTCCATAAGTATAGGTTCTCTACCTTCGAATTCTTCCCAGGGCACAAGGAAGGCACACTTGAAATCGAGATCAAAGTCGCACTCCTTGCAGTAGCAAGATGTGCTATAGAAATCTTCAAGACAGTTATCGCACTTGAATATGCGCATATCAATCCTTTTGAAGGGTGAAATGGTTGAGATAGTTGCAGAATTTCCGACGGACCTGTGGAACAGGATTCGTGTAAGAAAAACTTACACGTTGTGCAACTATAAGTTGGATCAGAGCAGCATCCACAGCATACGCTGCAGCATAGGTCATCATCGTTCTTCTCTTTGTCAATCAGCTCCATAGCAGAACGACATAATTGGCAAGACACTGCATCTAGGTCATGTTCTGGTACAGGCAGCAGTGCAAGGGCACATTTTTCGTTGAGGGAGAAATTGCACGGTAAGCATTTGAAGAAGTTGGTGTGATTGCTGTAGGTTGAGCTGCTGCAACTGCATCTGGAACCAGTGCAGAAGTCCCTAACAAGAGGGTCCTGATGCACGGGACTTCCAATCATATCGGGTCTCCCTGTGCATAGCTTGTGTTTGCTGCAACTGTAAGTAAGACCAGAGCAGCTCTCCGGCAACTATGGCACAAGCCCACCTGACCTTCAATGTCGGTCCTGTTAGCCAGAATCAACGGATGCTCGTGCTCCCTAGGGAAGATATATATATCACTCCTCTGATCTTAGGCAGCGGAGCCCCTTCTTCCAGGCTTGTCATCAACCTGCTGTCCTCAATGGCAGGCCTGAACTTGGTGAGACGCATGTTTAATTGGAAAACATTGTGACTACCGTTGACCGGATGTGTTAATTCCGGGGACTGATTCACATTGTCACTTCCCCTTGTCCCATTCACTCTTCTTTTTCCTGTGTGCATAAATCTAGAGGACAGATAACTCTGACTCACCTGAGTCCAAGTCAGGGTCGTCAACCAACGAGTAAAACTCTATCAATTACAGATTTCCATTGATCAGGATATTTGAATTGAAATCGTGAGAAGAGATGCAACATCACCTTATTCAACCCAAACTGATTCATCCTTGGTTCATATCAGCACAAAGAATCACCCTATTTGACTACGAACTTGCTAGATTTTATTGCACCTTGCTTTGATGGAGCGGCTATACGGTTCCTTTTCACACCATTGCTGACTTTTGTAGATAAATTCTTCTTGCCTATCCAAAGGAACGTGTTGCCTAGTCTTGTTAATGATCCAAGACTACGGCCACTCTTGTCGCCAGGACCAATATACCTATATCGCCATTTATATAAGACCGAAGAAAATGTGTGTAGACGGATTGATTGGCAGAGCAGAGAATCAGCGACATGCAAATGAAGCGGGTCTTCCATTGCTTGCTTGTAGATCTCCCCTTTTCTTGGATTCCATTGACTATCGGATGACAAAAGTAAGGACCACCCTCGAACCTGGCTCGGCTGGTAAAGGACTCCATTCCTTTTGACAACAGCTCGAGAACAGATTTAGCCGAAAGGGCTCTGCTCCACCTGACGCAGGCGTTCTTGCTTCTTGGGATGTTCACAACTCCATTCCATTCATCTTCGAGAGTAGCATAAAACGTTCTTCGAGTTTGGGTTTAGAAATCGATGGGCCATCAGCTAAGAAGTGTACCCTACGCATACTCGTATTTTTACACCTCCTGCCCTGCAATGTTAATAGGTTGAATTGTGGAATGAAAATCATGAATACGATCTTTTGGTCCGGGTCAGACTACATGTGATGAGCTATTCTTGGAAGAAATTTTCTGATAAGCCACAAAATTTTATTAAAATAAAATAAAGAACTCATCGGAAAAGCGACTGCTGGGTAGTCAACGTGTCCTTTGTCTCTGCTCAAGGCCCAAAGTGTAACCCCACATCTTGTAGGACACCAAGCCCGAACTTTACAGCCCACCCAAAAGAGAAAAATATTATTCTAAAGATTTTGGGAAAAAAAGGTAAGTTTTGGTCCTCAACCTTTACCGGTTTTCTCATTTGTGTCCTAAAATTTATTCTATTTTTTGTCATTTGTATCGCCAACATTTTCCATTTTTACCACTTTAATCCCAATGTCAACTTTTTTTTTCCGTTGACGGAAATAAGGAAATGCCAGCCTGTTGACTTTGATTCGATAACCTGTACCCAGCCAGCTCGTGCTCGAACAAACAGGTGTATTAAGTATCCGAAATGGGGAACAAGAAAAGGAAAACTGTAATGAGAGCAAGCTTTCCTCGTTTTCCCGCCGCGTTCTTCCCTCATCCTTCCGTGACAGTACCCATCTGCCTTCATTTTTCCGTTCATTCTTCTCCGGCAATCAAGCTCCTTATAATTCTTTCCATCAATAATCGGTTAGGGGTGCTGGGAGACTCAGCTTGTGGCGATCGAAGAAATTAGGGCTTGAGATCTCAGAATTTAATCACTAGAGTTTATTAATTGGGCATGCGATCTTCACCTAAATTTTGGGTGTCTCATTTTTTATTCATCTCGAGAGTTACCGGCAATCAAACGAAATTTGTTTTGGCCTTTTTGGTCTTTTAGTCCATTTATTTTCCCGTCACATCCCCGCCTTTCAACTATGTGAGAGTGCTTTTAAATTTACATCTCTTGTTCAAAGATTTCAGAAAAAATATAGAGATGAGCTCGTATAATTTTCAAGATTTACTGCTGAATGTATGATTATATACCTCCAAATGAGGTCAGTTAGCCGATAAGTTGACAACATATAGTGTACTAGATTCACAGTTCGAAACTCTCAGGAGTCGATATTTAGGGATTAACGATGGAATGTACTATTGGATAAATTAGTCGACTTCCTCTATACCCGATACTTATTGCCTTACCCTTTTAGTGAAAACCCATGATGGGTAAGGTGGTCGAAATGTTGTCGAGGAACATAAAACTGAAGGAAGGAAAATGGAGGGAGACGATTATCATTCTCTCTCTTATTAAGTTGATGAGTGAAGCTCTGAGCGCAAGTTCCTTCACGGTTTCATCGGTTTAATAAACCGGTCAGATTTAGGTTAAACCGGGTTGATTCAGACTACTGAACCAAACGCAACATGTGGCATTTCCTTATTGGCTCCAAGATCCACGTCAGCATCAACGAATGGAAAAAATGACATTGGGTTAAGTGCGAGGTTGTGGAGAAAAGTCGAGCTATGGGGGCTAAGAGATGGCTTGTTCTTGGCGAAACATTTGGGAATAAAATTTTTATCTGTGGAACTTGATGCACTAATAGTAGTGAACTGTATAAATGGATCAAATTCTGAAAATTTATTACTGAAGTCTCTAATTAATGATTGCAGGAATTTAGCCAACACCTTCGAAGGATTTCAAATTAATCACATCTTTAGGGAACGAAATAGAGCGGCAAATTTCCTAGCAAGAATGGCAAGGGAAGCTAACCTACATCGGGAAGGAGTGATTTTTTTGGAGGAGCCACTTGCAGAACTTCATAGCTTGTTAATTGATGATATTTTAGATCTTTCCTCTGTAAGGAGCATAAATATGAACACAGATACTGTAGGCCAAGCAATTAATGATGCTGATCAGATAACTCTTCCTTTTGTATGACCCCTCTTGGGTCTTTTTGGTTATTAATATAAATTTCCCTTCCTACAAAAAAAAAGAGGATGCGGTGAAAAAAGACAAAAAAATAAAAGTTTTAATATAAAAATAATGAAAATAATAAAGATTAAGGATTAAAATTGTCTTTTAAAAAAACATTTTTAATAATTATGTTTTAAAAGATTGCATGTAAATATTCAATTTCTTCAATTATTTATTTTGGAAATTAAAATCTTATTTGTAAAAAGAGTGTTGGACCGAAGCTGACTTCCCAATGTCGAATTCATGTTGCCTAGCAAATAATTATTTTCGCTAATAAACAATGGGGCTGATCATAGTTTTTAAAACCGGACCGAGCCGGGAATCGGTGTAGGCATGGGTTCATGGGGTTTATGGGTCGGACCGGGGGTTCAATGGGTTGAACCGCATGTTTAACAAATAATATTAATAATATAATATTACTAATAAATTTACATAATATCATAATTTGAATATAATTTGTAACAAAAATCATTAATATAACCATTATATTAAACAAAATTTTAAATATACAATGTAATATAAGTTTAGTAAAATAAAATAGGTACATTACAATAAGTTTTTTTGTTTTTTTTAATTTTAGTCGGCCGGTTTTTTATGGGTTTCAATTGGGTTCGTTCGGTCGGACCAGGAACCGGCCGGGTTCAGTCGAATTTTTCTCTTTTAATGTGATTCGATTGGATTTAGTTTGGAATGCCACCATCAAAAAGCCAGGGACCGGGTGAGTGTTTCCCCGGCCGGTTCCCGGTTGATGAAAGAACCGGACCGGCGCACCGCGTCAGCGTTTTAAAAAACTGAGGGCTGATGATTTCATAATATCTGATCTCTCTTTTTTTAATTATGGAATTAAATTGGGATGCATTCGGGCGATAAAAAGATTTTCCGTTTCCCGCTGTTCTTAGTTAGTTGCATGTCTCTCAGAAATCATCAGAGACTCTGCGGTTTCGATATGCTGCTCGGAGGAGAATCCCGCAGTGTGATCCTCACTGTCTTCAGACTCAACAATCTCGTTCCGTTCTCTGCATATTTTTCTGCCTCATCACATCTGAGTTGTGTGGATTTATATGTATGTTGCTATACGGCCGGTCAACACGATGCAACTACCTTAGTTATTCCCAGGTCACTTACGCTCCCCGTACGATAACTTTTTCACGTCTTGGGTTCCTTGGGTTCATACTTGATGTTAGACAGGGAGGTCAGTCCTCATCCCACATCATTAGGTGGCGGGATTGGAGGGCTTGCTACTAGTGATGTGATAGTAGAGATAGACCTCGGAGATGAATCCCTACTTGGGTTCATTTGCAGAAGCTGCTTGCGCCCTTGTCCGAAAAGGGGACCTTTTTGGCTCCAGCTTATGATTTTCTTAGAGAATAGCTTGGTGGGGTCCTTCTTCAAATCACTGAGTTCTGTGCTACGGGGAACACGTAGATTTGGGGGCCTGCGGTTAGTGCACTTCAGGTGTTGTCTTAAGAGTTGACGGAACCTCACGGACTGACGGTTGATGGATATCCCTCATAACAACCGGTGGATGATTCTCTGATCCGAGTGAAGAGTTATATGAACGGAGTGTTACCAGTCGTAATGGGCTTATGATAGTGTCACACTTTGACTCAGGTATTCAAAAGTCCATTAACCCTAATCAGAATATCGTCCTGCAGTTGGGAAATGCAGCATTTATTCTCTGATTGACACGTCGGAGTTTCAACTTCTCAAAAATAGTCAGTCTCTCATTCCTAGCTTAGTCCCTAATTTATATATATATCGTCGTCTTTTGTATCTGTTATACTAATTACTGATTGTTGTTCTTTTAATTCTAGCTTTTGCCTATCAACGCGCATTGGCTGGTATTCTGAACTGCAATACTTTTCAGTGTTCTGAAAGAAGAATGAAGGACATTATTACCACAATTACTCTCTGCAAGTTTTCAATAACGTTTCGTCATGTTTATCCAAATATAGCGTTTCTTTGAAAGCACTATACTGTGTATAATTCTTCTAGTAGGTTCAGGGGGTTGTGAGTTTTATTCTCTGTGTAAAAAGTTGTTTCAATCCTCTATGAAATCTGAGAATGAAGATCACAGTGTGAAATTCGTGTTCTGCGAGAAGTTAGGGAAATTAGTCTAAGGCATGAAATTGCATGCAGGGGGTGAGGTTGCACTGGTGCGTCACGCTCAGCGAAGGACCGATATCCTGCTGATGTCCTGCGGACATGGCGCGAGACAATTCACCGAAGAGCAGGACTACTGCTATGTGTCTAGATGAAAGAGGTTGTGGCCATTCGAAAGAGAACTGCTTGAGCATATTGACATGATACAACTTTGGCACGCGAAGAAAATGACTATTCGCCTCGCCCGCATTCTTCATTTCCCTTCAGGCAGTGCTCTTTTTTATTGAATTCATAGCTTAATGTTTGAAGTGAAATGCATTGAAAATAAATGTATCCTTATTGTGATACTTTAGCCTGATTAATCAGATCTGTATGTTCCAATAGATGAGGCTGTTTGAATGATACCAGCAATTCCTTGGGACCTTACATTCAAATTATTAAATAATGTAACTTCTTCCTAGGTACTTGGAGGATCGATTCGCTTTTAAATTGTACTTTGTATGGTACTTCATTTAGTATAAAAGTTGTATTGCGCGAGATTTTCAAGTGGGCCGGTGCCAAAAAATGTATCTTTCCCCTCCAATTATTTCAGTATTGCCGTTAGGAGGTTTCTCTTATGGACGTGCCGACTTATGATCCACACGCTCGCACGCTATACCAAGAATAACCTGCTGAAATGCTTGTTCATGTTCCCTCTATTCCCCCTG
Organism: Sonneratia alba; assembly: GCA_900174645.1. Classification (NCBI taxonomy): domain Eukaryota; kingdom Viridiplantae; phylum Streptophyta; class Magnoliopsida; order Myrtales; family Lythraceae; genus Sonneratia; species Sonneratia alba. The sequence continues at coordinate 951,180 of FWPY01000034.1, read as the reverse complement.
CCACTACGAGCTTCTATCTCTTGCTTGTTTGAGACATACTTTCATAGAGCCTTCAACTCAGGTTTATGCGACACTATCTTGTGCGTGTGTCTTTCCCCTGTGACAGGAGAGTGCCTTGGAATTCACCGCTCCAGTGCATGAGAGAATCTCAAAAGAGAATATTTCTGAAAGCCACACTGGACTGGAGCTCAGATATACTTTCTCTTATACCATTAGAAGTTTTCTTTCTCATCTACCTTCTCAATTTATGAGCTTTCCTTTGATGGAGCGTGTACTGTTGAATTGTCCTCATTTTTCTGTGCCACTTTGTGCATTCAGGCTACATGAAATTTAAATGCTTCAAATATGACTATATGGTGCAGGCTGGAGAGCTGAGGCACTGAAAAGCATGGACTTGGGCTGCTATGGTCATGCAAATGTATAAGTTGTGGGCCCAACGACGAGGTTATGGGGTCACGGTGGTAGATGAAATGCGTGGTGATATTGCGGGAATCAAGGTTTTATTGCTTACTTGCCTCACTAATTCTATGCTACATGTTCTCTTTTATTCCATAAACTGCCACTTAATATACACGCTTTTATGCAACTGTATTCTCTATGGTCAATAATTCCCTTCAGAAATGCCATATAATGTCCTCATCATACCAGGGATTGGGTGAAAGTTTGGCAAAATCTATATTTTGTCATTAAGTCTTCGATTTGGCTATTGACTGGTAGTCATGGTCTATGTCATCAGAGGGCTACAATCAAAGTGGATGGTGAATATGCATTTGGATATGCAAAATCAGAGGTGGGCGTCCATAGGCTGGTCCGGATCTCCCCATTTGATAGCAACAAAACGGCGGCATACATCATTTGCCGCTGTTGCAGTGATTCCTATACTGGGAGATGGGTCCACGCATGTGCAAATAATGAATCCAATCTCCGAATTGATCGATTCAGATCTGGAGGAGCTGGTGGACAGCATGTCAACACAACTGAGAGTGCTGTAAGAATAGTTCACATTCCCACAGGAATCACAGTCACTTGTCAAAACGAAAGGTAGGTAGAAGAAGTTTATGATTGCCCCACAAGCATAGATATGTTCACAGTTTCATAATGGCTAAGTTATGTCTTTACCGCTTCCACTGGCAATACCTGCGTCCAATTGCTTTAATAACTAAAAGAAATTAGTCTGATCGAAAGCAAGAGCCACTAGTTGTTATTGAATGAACAGTTGCGAATGGCCAGCTTTGTTGACAATCATCAGTGCAGATCACAGCATCAGAATAAGGCGTCAGCAATGGCTGTGCTTCAATCAAGACTAGACCAGCTTGAGAAGGCTCGACAGGCTCAGATGAACATGGAGCATACACAATCTCTCTATGACAACAGTTGGGGCAACCAAATACGCACTTATGTAATGCATGTATGCTTTCTATCAGAGTATTTGGCTTTTGTCGGTTGCTTATTTTTCATCCGTCAGCTCCTCATGACAAGTCTTTCATGTCAATAATTTTCATATGCAGCCTTACCGCATGGTCAAGGACCTGAGAACTAATTTTGAGGTATCTGACCCTGATTCTGTGCTTGATGGAGATATCGATGGTTTCATCATGAGCTATCTGTCAGCTTCGGTGGACAAAGATGAAGATAACCAGTAGAACATTCGGCTGAGATGAAGTAATACTCTTTAGATTCTAGTTTATGCATGGATCCATCTGCTTTAAAAAACCGGCATGTCTCATGTCAAAAGAATTTTGTGCATCTGCTCCTCAGTTTTCATTTTTCTCCAAATTTGCTTCCCCAATTTTTTTTTTTTATCGATTTCAGTTTATTCAAGTTCCTGCCGTTTGGATGAAAAAGAAAAGTTCCTTACATCATGGTATTAATCTTATTTTATTCAAGTCCAGAATTGTTATGACTGATGATGGAGAATACAAAGGATCCTGCTGCTTGGTCTGAGCGTCTTCCCATGGTGAAAATCACCTCTGTATCTTCTTCCTTTTTGAGCATATGAATAGGATGCTGCTGAAAAGGAGCTTTAGATGGGGGAGAGCTCGGGGAGCCATATATTTAGTAATGGAAATGGTAAAATTCAGAAGCACGATTCTGGCTTGGAAGAAGACTCCAACATACTGCAGGATCTCATGCCTCTTTATAAGACAATAGCAGGAATTTCTTCCCCATAATTATCCATTTGATCCATACAGCAACATGCAAAATGTGAACTATTTTCTATCTTCTGGCTACACATGGTTAAATGCATTACCAGAATATTCAAAGTAAAGCAATCTCAGACGGTGCACAGAGAGGTACATTAGAAATTGAACTGATCAAAACTAGAAATTACAACCTTCCCCAGGTAGGGGAAATTAAAACGTGGCTGATCTAGAAAGACATAGTCATAGGCGCCAATTAGTACAGGCACAGCTAGAGATTGTTAATCTTCATCGACATATGAAGAGAATTTATTGAAGTGTCAAAAAGATCTTTCAGTAGCTTCATACTTTCTGAATTGATGGTGAGTCTTGTTACGGACATCTTGGATTCGAATGCAAAATGCACCTGTTGTGAGAGTACTTCCTTTTTTCAACTGCATGCTTGTTTTATCTGTAACTCTGAAATTTTCTCCAAATTTTAATATCATCACAACTTTCAACTCTTTTCTTTAAACAAATACGTGGAACGGGCCGTGCATGTGGAAAAGTCTACTTGTTGAAGTTGAACGACATGGGGCTTACAAGAAGATTCTTTGCTTTGCGTCATCCCGTCAGCTTAGACGACCTAAATCAAGTTCCCCTTTAACCTTGATTCTTGAAGATTTCGGCCTTGAAAGTTCTTGAATCTTGGCCAGGTTCGAATTCCGGCAAGAAGCAATGTTGGATGTTAAGAGAAAGAGAGTACAGCTTTTACTCTTCATCGTTAGTGTCGTCGCTCTCAGCATCACCGGTACGTTTTTATGGCTCTGCGATAAGGTCCGAAGTCTCGGCCTTTCTTACTTCTGTTTCTGGGTTCAGTTAGACTGGATTTATGAAGCTGTCGGTTTCTCGGCGTGAAATTTCCATGTTTGGCGATAAGCTTCGAAGTCTTGGCTTTTCTTACTTTCGTTTCTGGGCTCAGTTAGATTGGATTTATGAAGTTGTTGGTTTCTCAGTGTGAAATTAAGTTGCTTTGCAACTTTTAGCGGGTCAGTGATTAATTGTGGATGTAAGTCAAAGCATGGACATTGGGAGATCGAGCTCATGTGAGGATTTGACAGTATGAATATGTGTAAGATTTGGGGATAATATGGATTTTCCAAAACCCCCCAACAAATGTTTGCGGGTCTTGGAAGTTACAAGCTGTAGAGCTATCTGGTATCAATGTCAAGCACATGAGATCAGGTTGGAACTGGGACTGCTTGACATAAAGAATCAGAGGATTGAGCAAAGATTGGGTCAAATGGGTCTTGCTAAGTTTATCATATATATATATATATATATTTCCTGGAGGAGACTGATTATTTGCGTAGTAGTGGTCGTGATTAGTTGTTCTCTGTGGACGGTTCAACATGTGTATATTGAAGGTTCAATCCTCTCCTTTTCATCTTAATCTTGACAATGTTACTTGTACTTATCTCTCTTCTCTTTTTAACCACTCCTTGGCAAAAGTTATGTCATATTACCTATTTCAGCTTTCTCGTTTGTCTGTCTGCATTAAATCGTTTGTCTTACTTATGTCATGGCACTTGTCTTATGTTACTCATTTAGTTACATGCTGCAGTCACCCACAAATGTCCTCTCTGCGGTTGTATCCTTCAGATGTAATTTATGGAGCCTCCTTGGAAAATGCATTACAAATGTGTCCATCTTATCCACACACTGAATAACACATCTTTAATCTCACTTACAGCTGAAAAATTTCGGCAGCTTGTTGGGGAGGAGGCATCCTTGAAGAGTGGACAGTTCACAGTCTTAAACTGCTTTGATATGAGCAGCGGGACACTAGCATGCACTGTGAAGGAAGGCATAAAGCTTTACTTTTACAACATCCGAGCTGCTCATATTGAGAGAGCAAGGCAATCAGCAATCGAGAGTGCCCTGGAGGAAGCCCTGAAACAGAAGCTATCTGCTAAAGATGCGGCCAAACAGGCTCAGGTAGAAGGAGCCAAAGCGGCGAAGATTGCTAAACGACAGGCCAAACGCATCATAGGCCCAATAATCTCTTCGGGGTGGGACTTTTTTGAGGCTATATACTATGGTGGGACCATGGCTGAGGGGTTCCTAAGAGGAATGGGGACTCTGTTCGGTGCATATGCTGGTGGGTTTTATGGTGAGCAAGGTTCCGGGAGATTTGGTTATCTCATGGGAAGCCATCTGGGGAGTTGGGTTGGAGGTAGAATTGGTCTCATGGTGTATGATGTGGTCAATGGGGTGCACTACTTGCTTCAATTTGTCCAGCCTGAAACAGAAGGGACTGAAATGACTGAACCCCTGATTTATGAACATCCAGAAGATTATTACCCAGATGAGTCTCCCACGTATGAGAGCTCTGAATCATATGAAGAACTGTGATGATGCGGGAAATTGTACACACTGGACAGTAAGCGGCTGATTGATGGATTTCCCTTCCTCTCTGGATTGTTTCTTACTTTAGCATGATAATTTAGATGAAACAGCATAATCTTCTTTGCACGTCTAGTGTATTGATAGAGCTGCAGTAGCTGTGACTGTGGATTGCAACAAATAGAACACTTTCGATTGTCACAGGGGATTTACTTGATCAGATCATACAATATATTTACTTAAAGTAGTTTTGTGATCAAATATCGCCCTTTCCCATCGAGTGGTGCAATTTTGCAGTATCTTTGTTGCTCGCCAAGAAGCCATTTGCACTGAAACAAAGACCTACATAGCTGGTTAGCTATCTCCGTTTCTGCACGACACAGACCATATATATGTATCCGTGTCTGGTTGGCCTCTCAAAATCCCTTGCTTGCTGTTAAATGCAGCTGTCTTGGGTAATACATGTCGCATCAAGATCAGTCCTTATGAAACCAAAATAGTATATGTACTATGAAATTCTTGCTGATGATAATATATCGAAAAGTCTGCAGACCCTTAAGACAATTCATAGGGAAAGTTGTGGATCAACAACCATAGACGGTGGCTTGCATGAGACAATCTCGAGTTCTACAGTTTCCATACTAAAAAGAAATGGACAGGCCTATGACCGATCTCGTCCGCATGTGCCTGTCCACAAGCATAGACGTCTACAAGCTACGCAAGAAATTGGATCAAACTAGATCTAATTTCATCTATTCTGAGTCGTGTGACCGAGAAGAAGGGCCGATGGAGCGCTTTCTCGACAACCTCGAACTCCATTCCATCAAATTGAGTCGCCTCTACGTCACCCCCATAAGGCCTTTAGATGGGCCGTTCAACGACAAGAACAACTTCTGCGGCTCAGGCCCGTTACCACTCTCCTCTACCCTGTCCCCTGAGTGGACCAGTGTCCATGAGATGGCTTTGATCCATTGACCGTTGTCAAGGTCACCAGATTATTTTAAGTTTTAACGGAGGCACCACAGGTCTTCTTATTTCGGAAAATCTGTTCAAAAACAGCCTAACTCTGACACCCAGTTTATTGCAATCCTCGCTGCACGAGTTTCAGATTCTGTAATATTCAGGTACCAAAGAAGTTCAAGATGTCCTGGCCCAAGAAGAAAATGTACCTGATGACCTCATCTAACCAGTTTGGACAAGGACTCGCGTATCTCTCACCTTTGCTCATCCTCATCACACCTTAAAAATCCTAGTAGATTAGCGAATTTCATATTGCATGTGTTTTCTTTCTCGTTATCCTGTTTGCCCAGACATGGCAGCCCTGTCCCTAAGGTCTCAAGCTAGAATTATGGAATTACGAGATCACTAGTAACAAAAATTACAAGCGTTTAAAGTGGGTAGAAACTATGTCAGTCAAAAGTTACATCGCTCGTCAAAGTTTGACAATTCCAACTCATAATTTGTTCCATCACTCGTTAATCGAGGCATCCTAATTCTTCTGATCATTTCCTAAGATTGCCCAATCTATGTGAAGAGCTTATATACATACATATGTATGTATAAAAACGTGTTCTTGACCAGTGAAAACAATATAACTATATACACAATCCGGCTGAGTTCAGCAAAGAATACAGCGTGAACGTGGTTGGAACTAATATCAGAGAGTGATAGTTAACTGGAGTCTGGAATTCCCTATAGAATGCGAATAATGAAGAAGAAATTACATTAATGAATCAGATGAACTTATCTCCACCATCACCTGGGTAGAAGTAGGGGGGCAAGCCGCCACTAACACCCTCCATCAGAGCGAATCTCATATCCTCAGAGGGCTTCCAGTGCCGCTTCCTCTGGTTGATGAACCAGTTGCTGATCTGCTTCTGGTCCAGGCCCGTGGAATTTGATAGCTTCAGTTTCTCCTCCTCCTGCAAGACGCATACTGCCATATTAAGCTCAGCCAAAGCCGTGCCGTCGAAGGCTCACGAGCAAGTGATCAAGTTGAACAAAATTACCGTCGGGTAAGGCCATCTGTAGTGATCATTCCACCATTCAAGGAGTGCTATCCGAGCATCTTTTGGCAGCTTCCCATTCTTCCTCTTCTTCAGGAACTCTTTCCTCAGGCTACTAAGGTAGCCGCTGTACTTATTCCGGAGAATTTCCTTCATTTCCAGGTCACTCCGATCATTAGGCCCGGAGCTTTCCTGGGCTTCGAGTGCTCCTGCCTCCCCACAGCTCACTTCATCTTCCAAAGCTGCAGCTGCTTCATCTAAAGACATGAATGAGTGAAATGGCAGTTGAGAAATTGCCTACTCATTCAATTTGCAGCAACTAGAAACCCATAAATACAATCAAGGGGAGGATATTATATACACGCCACGGCAAAATCATCGAGATGAATGAACAAACAAATGACTCATACACCTCAGGAGAAACAATCTAATTTACAATATCAATGTCGGGCACGAAGTTAAAGTAAAAAAAAAAAAAAAAAAGAGCAAGAAGAAGAGAAGGACTTTTTCTCAGTATACGCAGCCAAAGTCAAGTGTATTACAAAAATTTCTCATTTAATCAAATCTGAGATTTTTCTCTTAAGGGATATGACACCACCTCAGCGATCCTATAAATAGTAAAAGTCAATTTTACCGACAAAAGAGATCTTTCGCGAGACTCCTTCAGGTCAAAAACTAGACACTGCACATGGATGAAATTAATGTAGTGAAATCATCTCAATTACTATATGGGTTTTTCTTTTTTTAAAAATATTTTTTTCGCTGGGAAGAAAATTTACAAACCTAGAAGGTTTTAACAGAAATTAAGGAATAAAATAAGATGGGTCAAACCGAGAAACCTAAGTGTGCATAAATCGCCACCATCTATAGAAGAGAAATAAGAATTAAATTATTCAAAAACAATGAGCAGCAAAAGAGATTATGCGGACAAGAACGGTGATCCACAGCCGTTCATGTCATTTCATGCAACAGAGCCCCGACTCAAACATGACCCCATAGTGACATCTTGAACCGATCAAAATGTCGCACAGAAAAATTATTCATAAAGACAAAAAAAGGTCATATGTATATTACCTGCAGAATGAGAATGGGAATTCCCAGACCCTAACATGGTTGTTGTTGTGGGGGTGTCTCCGCAGAGGTTGCTCAGCTGCGACTCGATGTCTCTCAGGAAGATGGTCGCCTCATCGAACGGCTTCGAGAGCTCCTCCTTGTATCTGTGCAGAACCTCACAGTATGATTCCTAGAAGGGATGCCAAAAACAAAACAAAACCACATTTTAATATCCTTTGAACTCATTCAAATACATGAAGCATAATAAGATCAATCTAAACACAATGAAAGATTTCTGAGCGGTTAGTTGTTGAAAGGGGAAAATTTTTCTTTGATATACACGACATGGTATTCAAGGAATCAAACTCAAGCAAGGTCATCAGCTCAAAACTTATTTGTAGAGAGGGGGTACTGACCATGAACTCATCCAACTGAGGATCAGCTCCTATATCAGTGCAATTGCTTACTGGCCTTTGGTTCACCACCCGGCCAATCTCTTCAAGCAGGCTTGCAATCTCGGCTGGTGCTCCGACCTAATTATAATGTTCAAGACAGAAACATAAGAATGGAACAAACCAGTCGAACCACAACTATAAAACACGGATATCTTTAGGCGGATGCAGTGTCAATTGTACAAAAAACGGAAGAAAAAAATTACGGCGATGATACAAATCCGATCTTGTAAGCCTGATTCAGCTTGGGACCGAGCTCATAACATTTACCACATTGCCGTTCGAGCAGTCCGCTTACTTTTAATTCACGGGACATAAGGGATGTTGCCAGGCCATAAAAAGAATTTCATCGATTGAATTGAAGTTGGGATTACCTTTTGGCAAGAAATATAAGCGGATACCAGTTCTGGATAAAGGGGGTGAGTAGCAATCTGGGACTTGATCAAATCGGACATGTTATCGGACTCGGCAGCAGCCTCCACTTTGGCCCCTTGTAACCCCTCCAATCCATCTTTATTGTTGTTGCTGTCGTTGTCGGTATTGTATGAAGAACCTTCAAGATGATGATGATGATAAAAACCCTCAACTGTTGAAGAACCGGCTCCCATGACAATGTTACTGTACAAATCCTCCATAGTCGATCGCCAATTTAACTAATTACACACCCTTTCACCTGATCTCAGTATCCACTTGGTTCCTAACAGCAGCTAGTTCTCCCCCCATGTGAATGTACTACACACGTTTTTGTCATACCACACATGGGTTCTCCGGGTAGGTTCCTGAGCATAGCTGATAGACGGAGAAAAGGCTAATTAATTAACTGCATACAGAGAGAGAGAGAGAGAGAGAGAGAGAGAGAGAGAGAGAGGGAGATGAGGCACACCTGGAAAGAGCGAGAGGAAAGAGTGCTCGAGCATGAAAGAGACCAGACCATTAAATCTGCTGAGCTTTCTTTCTTTTCCAAGGAGGGGGCAGAGAACTCATCAGGAAAAAGTGATGATAATGAAAAGAAAACCTTGCGGAGGAAGAAGAAGAAGACAAAGAACACAGCAGAGGTGACTGAGACTTGTTGAGGAACTATTTTGGAGACGGAGAGGTGGAGAGAGAGAGAGAGGATAGTAAATCGGTTTGGATCCACCACTAGGGATTTATACAGGAAAATGGGTCGCACATTCTTTAAAATTGTTCTGGAATGCAACAGCGTTTGCAGTTTTAGATTGTTGATCGACTGATGCAGACTATAAAGGATTAGAGGATCTACTCGTGCTGTTCTACCCCTGTAGAGTTGGTGCGGCCCTACCGTGTCTTTAAACGACTAAAGTAGAAAAATGATCGACCATGTGGATATCAACCGTCGGTACCTCTCCAGTGCATCTCTCCATTTTTGTTGCGGGTATGTCTTGCTGGGCTCGAACGAATCTTAAAGAAAACAGCAGCATCGGATCGGACATTGAAGTAAGTAAGAGCATTTTCTTCTAGACCAGCAGGCTCAGTACTTTGGTTGCAAATGCCCCCTCCACTTTGGACTTCCGAGAATTCACGGATTGATTTGATTTGACTGTGTATTACGTTCGAGGTCATTCTGTCTATACAAGAAATAAACAAGGAGATATGATCCCAAAAACTACCGTACGATGATCTAAGAGATTCAACCTTTTTTTAATTTAATGTAAAATTTTGAATTTAAATTAATAGAGTAAAAACTCTATAGAAATTAAGAGTTTACTCTTGGTAAGCTGTCCTCTAACGAATTTTTGCATGTTAAGAGCAGAAAAAAAGAGAGAGACAGCCCGCCCGGTTTATTGTGTTAAGATTTTACATGTGAAAAGATCATGTATGATGAATGTACATGTGGCAAATCATGATCCACTTATTTCATATATTCATATTATGTATAAGTTATTAGGGTTAAAAAATTATTAATCAATATTTAACTAATACAAATTAAATATATCTAAACTTGTTAATTATATATGTACATAAATGATACATTTAATACGATTATAATAATAATTCAATCAAAATATTTATAATATAATTATACTAACAACAACGTCATCATAATAGAATTTAACCATACACACTTATAGCCAAGTTAAATATATTAACATTTAAATATATATACATCCATACTTGAATTATTTAAATAAATTGAATTGATCATGTATTATCGAATTAGGTGGATTTATCATGCTTCAATCCGAACTCATTTAACTCAGTATCGAATTATCGCGTTACATCAAAAATTATCCGTTCTAATATTGGACGGATAGTAATTCTTCCTATAATATAGATATGAAAGATATATACCAAATATAGATTAGTCATTGAATTAAAATAGATAGTAAGGATATCACCATTAAATTAATTCGATATTTGACGTAATTTTATACTCTCCAAGGTGATATCATGGTTATCTATGCCAATAGCCTAAAATCTAGTCATTCAATTTAAAAATTATTATTCAGTTCGAATAATCATAGAAATTTTTCACCATATATATATATATATATAATATGAGATTATGTTCTTACCATTTTCGTACAGAGAATCCTTCGACACTTTCCCCGCCATTAAATTAGAAGTAGGACTCGATTTTTACTCTGTAGTGAGTAGTGATGGAGAGGGGTGTCCAGTGCTTGGTAGAAACACTGCAGGAGGAAGGCGTAGTATAGCCCGCGGGAGGGGCGAAAGAAAAAAAAGTGGGGGAAATCGGGAAAGCAAAATCGGAACTGGACCGGTTTGAAAAAATTGATTTATTGGTATCCTATTTTAAATTTGAGTGATTTTTTTAAGTCTTAAGAAAATTAGTTTGGGAAATTTGGGTTTTAGACCAGAAAAACCGGTAGGTCTGACCCACCCGACTTTTATCCTTATATTTAAATGATTTATTCATTTTAACACTATAAATTTAAAATAAATATGATCCCAAAGTTAACATGCATATATACAATTTAAAATCATCATTTCTAAGAAAGAAGATTTGGTGTAATAACATCGTCCTCGACCTAACAACCAAGAGATTGTAAATTCGATTATCATTGTAGGACTCCTTATACACATTTTATTATCTCTTTACTTCTATTATTTCATTTTAAATTTATAAGTATTTTATATAATAAAAAAATCATTTTCTTAAGAGGTGTTGCTCCAATGGAGTGGCACGTGGATTTAGGTTAGAATAAAAAATTCTAATAAAATTCTGGATTGAAAATAATTGGTGACCCTAATGCACATCTTTCATACTTCCTCGGATGTGTTTGCAATGGGTTGATTCATTTGGCATTGGATTTCCATAGATTATATGATTATCTCTTGGGCTTATAGTTTTTATTATGTGATGATTTTATAGGTGCTACACTACCCCATTTTCACCTTTTTAGATATTTCAACCCATTTTTTCTTATAAAAAAATCATCATTTCCCCCATAAAAAGATAAAGATATTTGATTATATATTTTTAACCCTCATTCTTCGATTTATTTTTTTTATACAATACCAAAAATACTCATTATTTAATTTAATAAAAATACCATTGACCGAAAAAGCCAAAACAAAAATGAACTGATAATGGATAATATTCCATTCCTCTAAATGATTTTGACACAATTTTTTTTCTTATGGAAACCAAACCAAAAAAAAAGACATCAAACCAACGGTCATACGAGAAAACCACTGGGCTAAGACGATTTACACCCCCTTCGCTGCGGGTATCCGTAGAGGCACTGTCACTGTCGTCTCCTGAAGAAGTTTTAACCATGACATGACATTCCACCACGTTTCACCATCCTATTGGCTGTTGGTCAATTCGAAGTGGACCCCAGAGGACATTTTCTTCCCTCACATGTACTTGTACCTTAGAATGTTAATATAACATGTGATATTATATATATATATATTGTGTGTGTGTGTATGCGCGTGTCCTGCATGTACATACCATGTATGTGTTATCATGTCCTGTTCCTTTCACTTTCACTTTCACTTTTTCACCGAGGTGAAATCACTTCAATCTCCAGCCTTTCGCCTCTTTTTGAGGACATCTGCCCCTTACCTTGACTTTCGGAAACCAAGGCACACAGCCACCCACCCAAAAAATTCTTAATCTATTGGTTCTAATTAATAGGTGGTCGCATCACTAAAAATCAAAACATTTTCTAATTGTAAGCCTCGTGTGCTCATCATATTCTGAATCCCCCACCCGATATTTTCTTGCATATGGGCTGATCCATGTGACCGTGAAGTGATTATAGGGGATTTTGAACTCACATACTACGGATAGAGTCCATCATTTTTCGTGTTCTAGCTAAGAGGTGGCCACAGTTGGGGTTAGAAAGAGAAAGATCAAAGCCACCTTTTCATTCGAGTGTTAAGTAGGGGCATGCTCCCCGTCTCCCCTAAAATCCCACTTCTTTTCTGCTTCAATTCAAGCATAAAAATAGAAATGAACTCTTGCTGTTCTTCACTTATTGAGGCCTCAACGAGTCAAAAAGGGGCATTATGGTGTTGCCTAAGGGGGTCAGAATCATAAATTAAAGAAGTTGCGTTATATTTAGCCTGGCCCACTATTTAATTACTTGCAAATTGACTAGAATAACCGGTAGACCATCACATGTTCATCTTTACAGTCATTATCATGACCATGAAGATGAAAGCCTATTAGGTTGGTCTAACAATTAATCCTAGATTGGGGTTTAACTACCAAATTGGATCCATTAAAAAGGTTTTATATAAAATTTTTAAAGTAAAATAACGAGTTCAAATTTTAATAATGAGATGTGATTAAAATTTTTTAACCCATTACCGGGACAACCCTCTTCACAGCACCAAAAGAAAAATTTTAGGGTTTGGCTCCTGGGTAGGCGTTTTATCGGATGGGGCTGAAGACATTGATCCGGTGGTTTCCTTCGTAAAAGGAATCTCATATGCCACACCGTCACCAGCAAAAAGTACGCTGTGATCTCCCTTTTTATTTGCCTCTGTTAACATAAAGACGTCGGGGAACAACATTTCGATCACCCGCATGGCTTGTCGGACGGGGCACAAGCCGATGCTTGAGTTGGGATTAGCCTCACACGAACCCTAGGTGGCCAAGCCGAAGCTTGAGTCCGGATTCGCCTCAACGTGATATCTAGCTGTCCCTGGACTCTTAAATGTGAGAAACGCTGAGTAGGAGATCCGCTGGGACGATGGAGGAGTGATTTGCAAGGCGTCCGTCCGCAAGCCAGGCCATCCCATGTAGGAGAAGATATCAGGTCCTTTAAAGCGATACGATGTGATTAACTATGTAGTTTGGGGTCAATATCTCAATAGTCCCCAAAAGCCCCACCAAAAAGGGAGATCAGTCAATTTGATAAAGAATATCCAACCTATAGAGTTTCTCTCATCACTTTAAAGATCTAATTCACCATTTTATAAGGAAAAAAAAGTCTATATTTTATAATCAATTATATATTATAATGATATATTCTAATAGTGCGTAGATATAACAAATAATTAATTTGAAGAACCATAATGTTCATCATTTTTTTTTTCATCTCGTCCAATGAAAAGCCAGTAGAGAATTCAGTGGTGAAACTCTCAGTTGCTAACTGAATGGAGCTCAAGGGGGATCATTAGAGAAGAAATTAGAGGAGGGACATGTAGAGCTCAACTATAAAAACTGAACTCATATAAAAGCATATCGAAAAACTTCACAATTCAACGATGGAACCATCTCTAACTTATAATACCGAATTATGTCCCCACGAAGAGTTCGGTTGCTGATGCTAAGAGCCTCATCGGCCGTATGCTGCACTTAATGCGGACCCACCGCACGTTGGAGAAGGCAAGATGCAGAGACTCTGCGTGCCGACATGATTAAATAAGCCTCGCCTGCAACGATAAAAGGGATTGGGACATAGGCCATGGGCGTGGAAGTGGAAGACTGGAAGTGAAGACAATTTGTCAAAATTATTGAAGGCCTGAACCCTTGACCGGAATTCGTGGAATCATGGACCCCACGCCTTGGCAGGTATGACCAAACACTCCATTTCCCAGCCCTCCCCCACAAGTTCGCCGGACCCACCTCCCTGGCCCGTCTGGGAAGGCTTTGAACATCTGTATTAACTGAAGACTGCAGTCCCCAGCTCTTTCTGGAAGTTCTCAATATCTTTGTTTAACTGACGACTGCAGTACTCACTCAGTCTAGCGCCATTGACGTACAGATATCGATCGGTCCAGGGCCAGGGGTCAATTCTCGTAGCATATCTTTCCTTATGAAGATTAGGATCTGCTTATGGATCCATGAACCTACATGTGACAGAAAGAAGCAAGCACGAAAGAACTGCAGTCCCGTGCGCAAAGAGAGAGGTCGAATCAGTACAAATTCTTTTGCAGGTCACACTCTTTACCCGAGGAAAAGATCTTCGTCTGGAACATCTGCAGACGATAGCGTGGGTTTAGAGGATGAGTGATTCGCATGTAGATAGCTTAACTTCACATGTTGGAACACATACAATATGGAATATCGAATATCTCTGAACAGAGGCACATTCTTTAATGAAATGAAGAGAGGGTTCAACACAATCAGTAGTATTACAACCTACTCGATGACATCGGAACCCCAATAGTACTATCAGCAAGTCAAGTCGAGCCAGATCCAGCGTCTGACCAGAGACACTTGGATGACTAGATCTGTGGTTCAAAACAAAGCTTGATAAGCTAACACATTCTCCGTCATGACCTACTTAAAACATTTAGACCGTTAGAATATATGACCAAGGGGGTCAATATCCGGATACTTCAACTTCCAGGTGCTACGAGGACTCTGTCGAACAGCCTAGCTGGAGGTAGTTTCACAGTGAGAGAACGGTCCTGCGGAGCCATCAGTACTTCAATGGGCATTATTTCGCTCGTCTTCTGCATGATAGCAGAACATAGAAAAGAATCAATTTTTTGGTCAAAGATGCCCGGCAGGATCCAACAACTAACTTCATATTACACTGACATTTACTGGGATACGCGCATCTCCAGTGCCACCTCTTTTTTGGGCCAACCGGTTCATTAGCTTCTTATAGGGCCCTGCCCCGATAGCCTCGCACTGCCTGATTATGGGGTCGCTATATGGGAAGAGGGAAAGAGGATAGAGGTGTCCCATCCACCTTACCTGCCACTGCCGCTACAAGTGCCTGAATAGCATTGAAGGGCTATTTCATGAAAAGAGTGGCAAAAACAGAAGAGAAATGGAGATGCACAGCAAACAGAAAGCAATACACAGATTGAAGAAGCTGCCCAACGAGATATAGATGGAGAAGCCATCCTAGGATCAAAATGGATACGCAGGATCTGAACTAAAATTTCTGATGGGACATTCTCAGATTCATGAAATTTCTTCCTCAGTCTGTCAAGTAACAATGACGGCAGCTGATTATGCGTCACGGATCCATAATTTCAGTCATCAACCTGAAGCCCAACGAATACTTGCATATCCTCACTTGTACCTAGATATGGATCGACCTGAAATATTCAAAATGACGTCCAAGTTTAAGAAACTTTTTCAAAGATGTGGCAGCTTAATAATTCCAATTTCCACTTCATCTCTGCAGCATGTATGTCTCTAACCTGATCATAATGATCGGTTTCTTTCATTTTTATTTTTTTCACCGGTGCGCCATTGTGACTGTGACCTTATTCTGGACAATGAAATTCGATTGTTAAGAAGTAACTTAAAAGCTTGCACTTGATAACGCAATGCACTCTATAAGAGATGATCTTGCCCAGCTGAATTATTAGGTGATTTCGATCAGAACAGAGGTTTCTAGGCATAAGGGCATGTCCTGCTTTTGGGCATGGAGGAATTAATTATATCTGCATTTTTTGCCTTGACAACAATTCAATTGCAATCTAATTCTGTCAGAGTTCTGTTCCTTTCTTTGGATGCGTGATACTTTCACTGAATTTATTGTCAATAACCTTAGAACAAGCCGATTATGTCTCAAGCAACAGGCCGACTACAATAAACTCCGTACGAGTTGGATGCTTAGAAGCTGATGGGTTTGGCCATGTCAATGAGGTTGTTTCTCCAGCCAACCATCTTGATCGATGAAACTTTTCAAATCGGTGAACTTGGACAAGTCGCCTGGTCCCAATTTCTTCGTCCAAGTTACTCTAGGAGACAGATCGGCTCCAGGTCCAGTGCATCCTTCCTCAGAATAAGTAATCAAGCCCCTGTAGGACAACCAACGTCCATGATTTCGTAAACCTCAAAATGACGTAATAGCCTTTTCCGAAGAAAAAAGGTAAGCGAGACATGAGAGCAATAGTGATCTTACTCCTGTCCGGCATGGTCCCAAGCACTCCAACCTGCTGGAACGATAACCTTGTCCATTTTTGACTGGTAAAATATGACACTCGAGTGGTTCCCGTAAGCTCTCCCGAGATAGGATGTGCCCGTTCCTGTTATGGTGCATTGCTTGAACACGAAGCCGCTGGTCTCCGTTGGAGCATCTCGTCCTTGTGCTGTTATGTAGCCTGATCTGCTGCCCAGTAGTGCAGCGTCTGCATATATAACACAATCCTGCAAGTGAAAGAAGATTATATATGTATCAAACACTCTATTAGTTCGTCCACGGCATTGGTTGGTGCTTTCTGGGTTGCTGTGTACAATTTTCTCGGCCCAAATCCATCCCCATTTCGTTGGCTGCATGTGAAGAGGAACAACAAGATGTAAGCTCTCAGACCTTGTACATCGACTGCCCCTGGCCCCAGATGAAGTCTATGGCGCCTTTGATGAAACAAGACTCGTAGTAATGACGGCCTAATAAGTCGGTCAGAGTGTCCTGCACGCCCGTGAACCCACAATGATAGAAGGATACTTTATCCGCTGATATCAGAGCAGCAGGGTTCCATGTGATTTTACTCGGATCCCCACTATTGTAATTATTCTGTGGATTCGGAAAAGGTAATGAATGGTCAAGTTCAGTCATGAATTCATGTAATGTATGTTGATTGGAGGGTAGTTCGGAAAGAGCACAGTTTGAGTAACACAAGGACCTCCTTGTACCTCAAATGTTATATCTGAAGCAACAAAATTCTCCGCATATACTGAGAAGGTGGGGCTTTTCATGACATCTCCGTGGTCTCCCCACTGGATCACGGTTGCATTGATGCCCTCTCCTTTGAGGTGTATGAACTGTTTTTCTCTGGGGATATTGATCTTTTCACTGCAAATGATCGGTGATGCAACAAGGATCAGCGTAAACCTTGGAGAAAAAAATTA
Source organism: Sonneratia alba (assembly GCA_900174645.1). Classification (NCBI taxonomy): domain Eukaryota; kingdom Viridiplantae; phylum Streptophyta; class Magnoliopsida; order Myrtales; family Lythraceae; genus Sonneratia; species Sonneratia alba. The sequence goes on along the minus strand of FWPY01000034.1, from coordinate 933,887 downwards.
ACTGCCGGTGATCAGGATCACAGTTCTGCAAACCTGTAAGTGCCGGCTTTAATCGAGATTTGGGTCCAACCGTCGTTATTATTAGGGACAGAGTCGATGGCTGCTTGCACCGTCGTGAAATCTCCGCCGCCAGACGGGTCGACCCTTACGGCCTTCTCTGCATCCGACACTGCTGCGAAATGGCACAGTGTGGCAGCTATGTGAATCGACAGAAGGAGAACGGATCGAAGAGGATGCATGTTTTAGCTTAAGAGGGATGGGAACAAGGGAAGGAGAATGCAGCTTCTGGTTATCTTCTCTTCGCTTCTTGTTATTGAGCGCGGCAGTGTCTGGATTGCATGGGAGGGGCGGGCTATTAAATTCTCCAGTCATTCTGCTCATAATGGTATTCTAAGGAAGGAAATTTACATTTTTTAGAACAATTAATGACAACATTTAAACATTTATTTTTTTTAAAAAAAATTCAAACAGTTAGGATCTGTATATGTTTTGTGAATAGTTAGTTTAGAAGATGTAAATTTGATTTCATGTAATCTTTTGGATTTCTTACATCCAAGGGTATAAACCTTTCTATTTTATCAAAATATAAGGATGGTAATTATTCAAATAAGATGGGAAATCATCTTAGTTTAGAAGAGGTAGTGATTAGAAAATCTTAAACTATGTACCAATTTGGAGTTGAATTAATCTTAAATTATATACCAATTTGGAGTTGAATCAGTGGTTTCTTTATTACGCTTTTAAATGGGTGATATAATGATCGAATATTAGATTATGAGGGTCGGTGGGAATTTTATCAGGAATTTCGGCCAAATTACAGATTAGTTTTGAAATGCGTTTTGGTCGGCCACGAGGATACTGCATTGTGTAAAAATAAAATAAAATCTAAAGCAATGTCACTTGCCTCACTCAACCTGCAAGAGACAACGATGTCAATGACCTTCCCGGAAAGAATTGTCACACAACTAATCGTTGCCATGATCTGGTCAATGGGAGCACAGTGCCGTGCAAACGTTGGGCCTACAGGGGAAATTAGGCCGAGACACGATGGGCCTGTGGCCCATAATTTAAAGTGTCATCAGGGCCCAAAATTTTGCCGATAGGCCCATCGCAGCGCCATGAATTGTCTCTCTTCGTTTTTCACAAAAACCCCAGGCTGCTGAAGTGGGCAATTTGAGCTGAGCCGGCGACGGGGAATAGGGAGACGGAGAGATTGAAGGCGAAACATGGCATGGAGGCAAATTCTCTTCAGCAGGCGATTGATTTATGCTTTTCATCCTTCGCAGAATCAGAACCCAGCTTCAGTTGTTCCCTCGCTCTCAAGATTTTTCTCCAGTCCGGCTCCATATGCAGGTGAAGAGCCTCTTGTTCTCATCACCGAGCTTCCCTTTCTAGTTGATTCGTTGTTGTTTTGATTGAATGGCTTTAAAAAAATAAAAAAAGGCTATTCTTTTTCTGTTTTAGGCGACAGTCATGCTATTTGACTAATGGGCATAGAGAGAGTCACCGATAAATTGGATCCGGAGCAGTTGGTGTGTGGTTCTGCATTTCATTGTGAGCTTATGGGGGGCTAGTTTTTCTAAATATGACAGCTTTATTTGACTGCCTACCCTTGCTTTTCCGGCCGAGAGTGCTGAGGAAATTGGAAATGGAAAGATGTGTGGGCAGTTAGCCGTATGATATATCTGGACCCGAAACGATGTGAGAAGAGTGTAATACTGGAATCATAATTAGGAGACTTTGACCTTGGTAGTATTGTTTCGGTTTGATAAATTAAATATTCTCTCTTTCATATATTTACTCCAGTCGGCAGCCAAATCGTAGCTCTATCAAATGTCATGTTCAATAGATTGAAATGAGCAGTTTTCTGCTGTCAGTTTCTATCACTTCTCTTTTCCGTTATACAAGCAAAAAAGGGGATCCATGGTAATTCCTGTTTGGTTTTGTTTTTGCAGTGAAGGTTGGGATACCAGAGTTCCTGCAGGGCATAGGTGGAGGGGTTGAAGCTCATGTTGGCAAGCTTGAAACTGAAATTGGTGACTTCAGTAAGTTGCTTGTTGCACGAACTCTCAAGCTCAAGAAACTGGGCATCCCGTGCAAACATGTAAGCATCATCTATCCTCTGCAGTCTCATGTATATGGGAACAGGTGCTGGAAGCCTCAGTCTTTGATTATTGTTTAGCCTCAGTCTTTGCTTGCTTGATGTGACTAATGCTAAGCATCTATGTAGTACAATGTTGGAAGTGTGCAGATGGGCGACTGACTCTAAGTACCTATCCTACAAAGATGGAATTGAGGAAATCTGTATGAAATGCTAACTGAGCAAAGAAAGCTTTATAGGATCCATACGGTCAAATTTTTCCTTGCCGGACCTATCTACCAAAATTTCCTTTGGAGAACGGGTTTACAAAAGTTATAGATTATACTAATATTTCCTTTTATGGTTCGCAGTTAATGACCATGTCCAGGAAGTAGGAAATTTGTGTCCTGACCTGCTTGGAGTAGAACAGGGGCATAGTTTTATGTTGTGTTTTCCTCAGCATTGATGACGTCCTTGGCCTTGGCTATGCATTGTCATCCTCGTATTCATGGGCATGTGATCAAGTTAGATAGCCCCCAAAGAGAGACACCTACTTATATAAATTGATTGCCTATGCTTAGACAGAGTGATACTCTTCTATTGTTGCTATAACCCTTCACAGCTAGCCTTACTGGGAAATTGTTTGCTGTGGAGTTCACTCATGAGGCCTGTAGTTTCTTCCTTTTCTTAGGATCCTATATATGCTGATGGCCATTTTGTTTGCAGAGGAAGCTGATACTGAAATACACCCACAAGTATAGACTGGGACTGTGGAGACCTCGTGCTGAGCCAGTGAAAGCATAAAGGTCTCGACCACCTAATCCTCCAGACAAAAAAGGATGCTTGAGTGCTGTGATATGCAAGTGTCAGACCAATCTCCTTTTTGTTTACTTGAAGAGCCCAAAAAAAAAGTGGGGTTTCATCTTTGTGAGGCTTCAATAGATGATCTAGATGAATTGTTTACCATAGTTGGTTTAAAACAGATTGACGTGTAGCTCATGTTGCTATGCATGTCTTCTTGTCAGCTCTGCTTGTCTGATGAGCCAGAGGACCATCAGTATCAGATTCAAGTTCGATTAAACAAAGAACTCTAGCAAATGAAATGATCATGAGACATTTCGCCAAGTTACCACTTTCGTGATTTTCTTTATCATGGTGCTCGGAAGTGGTGCTTTTCAGCATGGGGGTCGGCCTTTGCTTTTGGTTAGAACATATTTTTCGGTTGCCAGTGCCAGAGCTGCGGCGGTAACCTAAGGTGGCCCGAGCTGGCAGGGCGTTCATGACTCGGCACTATTCAACGTAGCTATGTGCTCGTGACTGTATGGTCACAGGTGGCAATGGACTCTTTGCGTCGTAGAATCTTCCGCAGGAGCCATATAAAACTCGCTGAACAAACTTGGATCAGGCCCAATGTGGGCTTGGCTTGGCGCATTAAGGCGTCGCTTTCTCAAGCCCAGACAGAGCCACGTGCTGGAATCCCACCTGTGGCCCCATGTGGGGGGGAGGCAACGATCACTTATCATCATCACACGTGCACTAATTAAATGCCCCGAAGGAGAGGCCCCTGTCATATGCCCCCCTCTCTGATGAAAGGAAGCACCCAGGCAATTAGCTCTCTCGACGACACATATCGTCTTGTCCACATTAGTCGGAATGTGATACTAATCACCAATCCTTCACGAGGCTTACAAGTTGTCCACGTTCTATGATCAAGATTCGGTCTAAGAACCCCCAATCCTCTGCACCTTTAGACCGGTTCCATCGCGTGTTATCTATCAAACACGACTAATCCCGACTTTATTCGTCGTCACTTGAAAAGGGATCACGTGTTGCATGTGTCAATTGTTTCCTGATTTCATCTCTCTGTCTTGTCGTCAATTTGCCAGAGAATTATGCTCGGCTTCGTAATGATGGACGTCGGTGCACGACTCTGAGGTGCTTGCAGAATCCCCTTCGCTACACCCAGAAACAGACAATACCTCTCAACTCGATAGTTCCTCGTCGTGAATTCTGGACTCGTCACACTGAATCGACTTCAGCTTTGTAAATATGTGTGTATATGCAGCCACGGAATATGACAGTCACGGTGGTCCCTCTTGGGAGGAGGAGCGGGGGGACAGCAAGTGACATTTGGTTGCGGTGGCCAAAAACTGTAGTTTTCTGGGGCTGGACACGTGGCACCGGAAATGCGCCACTGATTCACTGCACGCAGGACAGCGACTGTAGGGGGCATCGCCGATGGACCTCTGCTGGAATTCTCCACGACAGATGAAAGCGGAACTGGGAAATCCTTCCTCCGTTATTACCCTACTGTCTATCTGGGGCTCTTATTCTCGACAAGGGCGAAACCGGACCACCTTCGGTTGGAGACAGATCCAAATCCATCCCTACCAATGGATGGGCAGCCTGGCCATTACGAAACAATCAGAGATTGATACAAATCACCTCCATCTAGAGCGATGTAACTTTTCGTCATGGATGCTCATCGATGCAGACGCATGTTGGGTGTGACTGGTATGCAGGGAGGCAATACGCCGTCGGCACGTCCTCCGGACATTCCCATCTTCAAGAATACTGAAATATCCGTATTAGCCGACGTCGTTTTTTCTTTTTCTGTTTCTTTTTTTAATAAAAAGGAGAACTGGCACGAATTGATCGATGGGATCCGGTGATTTCATTTCTTTCGTTAGTCAATTTAGATTGATTCTCCTCTGTTGAACTTCTTGTTGGTGGTGTAGACATAAGATTTTTTTTTATAAAAAAAAAAAGTTCACAAAAATAGCTGAAGTGAAGGTTTCTTGGAGTGGAGGTATCATGGGAGATGGCTTATGTTGGAAAAATCCTAGGGCAGCACATGAAGTTTTGTCGAACTCCATAATATATATGTATGTATGTATATGTATATATTCATGTCAATGTATATAATATGTCATGTAAATAGGCAGAAAGCGACAATTCACCTCAGTAAAAGGGGGAGGGCGAGGGGGAGGGAGAGAGGGCAGGACAAAGCAAGGCCTATCCGACAGCCTTTTTCCAGTGTGGAGACAAGCCCGGTTTTTTTTCTTTTTTTCTCTCATCTAATCTCCTTGCGGGAGGAGTCTCTCATGGACAGTCGCGTCAAACGGCCTGCATCCACACCCCCACCATCAACGGGAATGTGCCCTTATTGACATGTCTCACTGAACCTTTTTTTTTTTTCCCTCTTTTTTGGTCGGTGATAATACTAGCACGATTTACCTGAGAATAAAATAAAATAAAAAAGATACTAATTAACACGATTTACAGCAAGTGCCCCATAAATAGTTAGGCGATATATATACCGTGCGGGGGGGGGGGGGGGGAATGTAACACAAAGGTGAGGACATTCTTAAATGAGGTACATGGATTTCCTAGAATCAACTTGAAAATGAGGGTATTTTGGATTTAATTTTTCGATATGAACTTATTTCTTTTCATATGTTTTAGGCTCAAAGACCCTTTACAACCGAAAAGGCGGAGGGGGGAAAAAACAAAAAAGAAAGGAACACGGACACGGATTTCTCGAAAGTGGGAAGGAAATGTGGCTCTGCTCACATGCAGGCCATCTTAGTTTGGGCGGGGTCAAGCGGCACATGGGAATGTAGGGCCAGTGGGGAAGGGGAACATGTGATCTCATAAGTTTCAACCCCCAGACATTAAGACCAAAAAAAGAAAAGAAAAGAAGAGAGGATCCAATTTAATTCTGTCTCCCCCACTATTCCTCCACACACACACGTTGTGATTGATGGCTATTCCCACATCATCAGAAGATACCAGGCGCTTGCATGCTTTATATTCGGGTTGGGTTCTTGATCGCCCGAATCAGAGGCTCAGTGCCCCGATAAGCCTAACCAGATCATTCTCTTTTAGTGAATCCAACTATTCATATTCAGACCCGTGTGGGATTTGCTCGGGACATGCCGCAGAGAACCTCTCCCGATTAAGTTCATTCAAAACCAATGGTACTCCGAATCATCCTATTTACTAGGGGGGCCGCCTTTTCTAGGGTTCTGAGTTTTCTTATGCCCAGCCTCGCCCCACCACCTGCGGGAGGTACGCGATTCGCATCACACAGCGGACATCGCCATCCCATCCCATCCCATCCCATATCCGCAACCCCCCCCCCACCGGACCCAACACCCCGCCTCTCTCACTTTTTCTGAGTGTCCCTTTGTGGGGTTTGCTTTTTTGAAGGTAACAGTGAGACAAGAAGGAAAGCAAAGCTCTCTCACTAGTCACTGCTATCAGCTGAAGCACATGAAGCATGTTCTCTCTGTCAGGAAACATCCCGCCACCGCCCCTTTCCCATCCTCTTTCTCGTATGCATTGTTTGACGTTCAAAAATGTTCAACTTCCGAAATAGATCTACTTAATTTATAAATTAAATTTCTTTGAATAAATCTCTTCAATTTAATAAACCCAAATCGATGCCTCAAATTGATGGAGAGGAACTACTGCATCAAAACCACCACCTGGATGGTCGCATATGTGCGCTTTCTCATCCCCTCTCTCTCTCTCTCTGGTCTTTTCTCTGTCCACCTGCTCAATCACTGTTAGGATTAGGAAATGGATTAAACAATGTTGAATGTAAGGGTGCATCAGAAGATCCAACACCTCCACTCTCTGAGTCTCCGATTTATCGCATGCCGAACATCCACACATATACGGGTTATTACCCGAATAACATTGCTACAGCTGCGTGTACAGGTGCTCTAGCTGTCCGTGTTTTACCCCAAAAAGGAATGGAAAAAAAAACCGAGGATTATTTATGTGCTCTTCGATTCAATCCATGAGGAGTCATTCCTAGAAAAGTGGGTCCCCTTTGAAAACCGTGGTCGGTTGGGGTTTGTATTAATAAGGGATGGTAATTGCATTAGGTGGCATGCTTATCGCTAATAATTGACCATATATTTAACAAAGGCAAAAGGCAATTAAAAATACATTGAATATATATTCATAACGATAATATCAAAGGGGCAAAGCTAAAAAATAATAATAATAATAATAAAAAGAGGAGGAAACAAATGAAAAATAATTAACAACCTGGCGAGTTAATCCGGCGTCTTCATGGTTGGCTTGAAGAGCTTGAACCGAGCTGATCACCCTGCGAGCCGGAAAAGATTTCGGTCAGCGCGGTCATAGCTCGGACCTGCATCTGCAGTGCCGCGATGTAATCGCCGGCTTCCTCCAGGAGGTTCGTCACCGGTATCCCCTTGCAGCCCGGCACCAACCGGCTGAGAACCTTGACCCTCTTCTCCACCGCCGGCAACCGCTTCTTCCGGTCTTTCCCCGCCGCCGGAAGCGGCTTCTTCGGCCTACTGGCGGAAGCGCTCGGCTTCTTCACCTTCCTGTGCCTGCGTAGCCTGGTGAGCCTGAGACGGCTCGCTAGAATCGCGTGGCTCCACCGTGTCCTCCCCTTAGCGGCCGTCGCAAGTACTCGATCAGCGACGTCTCGTACAGCGCGTCCACCTGCGGCTCCGGACGGCGCAGGAGGGGCGTTCTGGCTGGCTCGCTGAAGAGCCTCGACGAGCTTGACAGCGTAGATCCGCTGCGCCGATTCCGATCTCCATTTGACTTCGGTTTCAGCTTTTCCGAAGCTCTGCGACTCCGCTTCGATTTTCCGCCGCTTCTTCCTACTGGATTCGAGCGACGTATCCGAGTTGAAGTCGTGGAAGGAGATGTGCGAGTCCATGGAAATCAGTGCGCAGGCCTCTGTATCTGCTCCCCTCTCTCTCTCTCTCTCTGTGTAGCCCTATCTTCCAGCAGCGAACTACAACACCGCTCTGTTGCAGAACAGAACACAGAACCCTGCGAATAACGGACGAAGCCTTAAGACCGGAGAAACCAAAACCGATTGCAACTGCCAAAGCCAGGCGATGATCAAATCTCAACGTTTCATTTCAATATCTTATCAACAGAAATCTCAGGATCTCCACATCGGTATGCATGTACGCGCGGAACAATATGCAGAAGAAGATAAATCATAAAGATAAGAGCTTGTTCTACCTTGCTGGAACGAAGATGGAGGAAGATGAGGAGAAAGGAAGAGTCACCGGGAGATTTCGAAAAGCTTCCGCAGGCAGGCCTTGGTTTATGTATAGAGAGAGGCGGGAGCAGCGACGAGGGAGGCAGTAGTGGAACAATGAATGGATCACGGGGAGGGTTGGGTAACTACGCGGCCTTGCCTTAATCACATTTATTGGCTTTGCCTCCTGGCTCAAATAGTGTTGTCCAGCGGCCACGTGCTATTACTCTCTCTCTCTCTCCTCTCTCTCTTGATGCCCAATATACGGTCTCCACGTTGCCTACGCAACTACTACGGCTTGGCTATAAAAAAATATTGGAGAAAAAGAAATTACAGAATAACAAAAAATTTTATTAGTAGATTTATTCTTATTTTCAATCCTGTATATTGCCTGATTCATCCATCATAACTTTCATAAATATCTTTTTCGAAGTGTAACAGTGTAAAATGTTATAAAAAAATGAAGATAAAATAGTGAGAAAATTTTATAATAAAAATTAAATATATAATTTTAAATTATTAAATTAAAAATAATAATACGACATTGCATCTCTTTTTCTAAATATCTTTTTAGAAATTCATTCCGTTGTTACCTAAAAACATGTGGTGTGTCGCGGCCATCTATGCCGATGGAATTATGAGCGCCCACTCAGAGGGCTGATGATCTCGGGTGGTCGTCGTGGTACAGTGTCGTCGTAGTTTCAACCTCGAGCTCGAGAACGCAGAGGTGTCGTCTCGGGATACGAAGTTAAAGGGGACGCAGCCTCTTTGACGGATCGAGATCCCTACGGTCAACCAGTGCGGGCGGAACCATCCACTCTGCGGCTCCCTTGTTGATCAAACTGGAAAAACAACCCAAAATAATAATATTGTGCTGAATTGAATCAGTTTAAGTGGTTTTTATAAAAAAAAAATTTCTTAAATAAAATTTCAACTTTAAACATTAGGCATCATTTATAATTAGCACAGCTTAATTTTTCAATAGATTAATATGCTCGGATATGCATAAGTCCCAACATTATTAGGATTTTATTTTGGTGCGGTCGATAGTCATGCGAGATGTACGGTAGGTCACATGCCACAGGTGAAACAGATGTCTTGCATTTAACACGTCCTAGGAAGTGTAATATAATAAAAAAAAATGTGCGAAAATTGTGGGGGTGTACAGTAATTACCTGTGGCGCAGCCCACCTTCTTCCGATGTGCTTAATAAATTAAATACACAAGATCGTCAGTCATTCAGTCAGTCAGTCGGCTAAGCACGTTGGTTCATTGAGTTGCACACCGCATCGTTCCACGTCCGATGCAAATAAAACAATAGGCGAAGAGTATTAAGCTTCCATCGGAATTAGGGTTCTCGAGATGTCGGGGCTTCGGCTATGATCTTGGAGCTGGGCTAGACACCTAGACATCATGTGAATGCGACTAACCTTTCTCTTTTTGTACAGTATATTTGAATCAAATAAGATGTATATCGAGATTAGTTTACGATCGCATCAGAATTTATAGAAACATTTTCGTTAACATTTCTAACATAAAATTCAATCTTTAAATCAATCATTTAAGTTATAATGAGAAAATTATTATTTTAATATCAAATTATATGTATTTTTATTAAATTATCTTATTATTTTAATTAGTTTAACATAATTTTTTTCCATGAACAATTTGATCCAACGGCGGAGAAACGTGGGGAGGAAACGAAAGATGGAATCTGCGGTTGATGGCGAGCAGGATGGATAAGCGAAAACACCTTTTAGGGACACGTAGGCGACACCATCATGTTATTAGCCCCTCCCCCATGTGTTTCTCCATTCAATCCTCCTATCGTGTCTTGCAAGGCCGGAATTGTTGTCTTTTTTACCAATTAAATTAATTAACTTTTAATAATACCATTATTATTATTTGTAAAATTCGAAAACCACATGAATTAAGAGGAGCTCATATCTGGATAGGGTAAGGGCAAGAAAAAAAAATCTTGTTTATTTGGACGACACATTTAATATTAAAAAAATGAGAAGTATGAAGGAAAAGGGAAGAATTTTCTTATATTTTCAAAGCGGATAAAAGTGAGGTTTTAGTTCTTAATTTTTTAATTATTTTTATCCCAATTTTTTTGTGATATATTTGGTCATTAACCTTTTATTAGATATATTTTTAGCCCTTTTATTATTTTATTACAAATTTGATAATGTATAAGAATGAATAATAAAATAATAATTTAAAAAAATGTAAAGGTAGAAGAGCCACAAGATGCCCATCGGCAATCCCCTCCTCCCTAATATTCATGGCTTGCTTTTTCGCGTATTTTTTTCTTTAAATGAAAAAATATCATATATTAACAACAAATTTCATTATATGCATCTTATTGTTCTATGCTGATATTTCCCCCTTTTTTTCATCTCTAAAGATTTTTAATTTTTATATATCTCACATTTATTTACTTTAAATGAGATTTTAATTGATTAACATGAGGTATAGATGATTTATGGAGCGAATAGAATACTGCCACCATCCCTCCGCACTTTTTCTCTTATTCTTATATATATATATAAATATAAAAACAATTACATTTATGTTTTGCCCATCTCATTTAAAATTTGAGGTGGATTGATGACGTGGAAGAGGCTCATTGGATGAAAGGGAGATGTTTGGCTTCCACCGATTGGTGTTGGGTTGGGGTCTTTTTGGGATTTTTTTTTTTGTGGACAATGATTAGTGGGTAATGTGCCAATAATAAAGTACTCACACAAATTGGAGGAGAAGAAAATTAAATTAAAATTTTAAAAAAGAGGTGGAGAAGAAAAAGGGACGGGAATGCATGTGCATGCTGGCTGCTTTCATGGCATTTTCCCCATCACAGTGGCCTTTTTATTTTGTTCTCTAATGAGAGGAGGCTTTTGGACTCTCCCACCTCACCCCTCCCCCTGTCGGTATCCGCACCTTACGTCTACAATCCCAAACCTGATTTAATCCATCCAATGGTAAAACCTTTTAAATTATAAATTTTTTAATTTATAATATCAAACTAATTTTATTTCAAAGGGGAGACGTTAAAATCGTATTGGTCAGCTCATACTGGCAATCTTTTTGGCCCCCTACATGACATCCATTAACTCTCAAATCATCATATCCAAAACGTTAATTTTATTAATATAACTGATAGTATTTAACATAGCATTGATATTGTATGGTGTCGTTAAGGATAACTTGACAGAAAAGCGAATGTCGTGCTAAATTTGATAAATGACATGTAGTTGGTGCCTGATTTAGATACGTAAAAAAGAGAGTATCTATATTAAATTTAAAAAAATAGATAAAATTCATAATTAATTAAAATATTATCCATTATATTTCTCCCTATAATTACTCTCCCCACCCCTTTGATACTTATAACCATATGTGCCACACCGATCAGAATGTAATAGTACTATGGTACAATAGTATATTTGATTGTGGACAGTATCATATGATCTGTAAATCTAAATTCGAGTGCTTGACCAACGGATTTGATATGATAATACCATAACCACGTGCATCTCAGAGATTTCTCCGTTACTCCGATCAGTCTCGTCTTTTTTGCCCGGTTTGAATCGATTCACTCTCTATTATTCGCTGAAGAATATTTTGGGGAGGTATTGTGTGTGATAAATGGAACTATTTAATTTGCCTCTGGGGATCATGAGAAGTGATGGTGTAATTTAATCGATGTAAATATATATATATGTATATGTATAGCAGAATCATCATCCACAGATTGATCAATCATGAACTCTATCTAACAAGATAGCAATCTGATGGGTTTGACAAGCACGAAACTAAGAATTGATCGATGATATTGATCCGAGCAGGTACTACACTAATGAACTAACAAAAGTGAGAAGGAACTCGTGAACCAGACGGGGGGACAGGCCAGAGTGCCTTGTCCCCTCGCTCGGGACAGACCTCTAATATGTCCATCCATATTTATACACTAGCCATAAAAACACATATGTGTACATATATACCGGTGCGTGTTCACATGGGTTTTACCGTGTTTTTTCCTTACATTATCCTCGTATTTGAATTTGAATCAGATTGATTTAATGAATTAACCATAAGACTTATTAAGTACAAAATTTTCTTATTAATGATATTTATTCATTTTATATTTAAGATGTTATTAAAAAAAGAGGGGAAAAAGCCAATTAATTAGGTCAATCTTATCCACATAGGTCAAATCTTGAGCAATAATCACGTGAACCACTTAGACCCCATTCCCCGATTCCTTCACCACCCAACTCTCCATCCAGAGCGTGCCTCAATACGCAGACATGTAATTAAGCAACGGATCGAGATTACATTTGCAACGCAATGGTGTATTGTGGATGATTATCGTTATCAAACAGAATATCACATTTTTATTTATTTTAATCATATTTTACCGATCTTAATCATTTCTTATCTTATCAAATAATAAATATCTTATCGGATTAATAAAAGTCTATTCGTGTGCGCGAGACAAGTCGAAGTTACATATTTATTTATTATTGTCCCTATTATATGTCTAGATAATCCAATAGGTACGGGAGTGAAGAAAAAAAAATCAATTATTGAGTTCGAAGACCGTACTGCAATCTCGAAGATTGGGCTTTCCGTGCGATCAGGAGGAGCGCTACCGTTCCGGCAGTCAGTCGCACCTTGCTCATGGTAAGTAATTTGATGGATCGAGCACCGGAATGGCGGGATCAATCCCTCTCGTGATTAAATGATACGGCACATTAAATAATGCCAACAAATCATTGCAATTTTCTTCTCCCACATCCACATGGGTGTTTGAATTCATAGGGGAGGAACTTTTTTTGTCGCCTTTTCAGCACGTTGTTATCAGCCAACTCCTTAATCAGCAATCAATTCTACACACACACACACATGCATCCGGGCGAGAATATTGTTCTAATCCATGTGACATCAATGTTTTTTCCCCCACCCCCCCTACCATTCAACGATTGTTGGCACAACAACATTGGGGTTGATAAGCACGAGTTATTCCCACATTGACGGCTTCAAAGTCGAGCTGATCGTAGACGCGAGCGGTCTTGATCAAAGCTACATTCAATAGCAGAACATTAGTCGGTCCACAAGCCACACGAGTGAATTGGAGACGCCGGCTCTCACGAGGATTTTGCACAAGGTAGACAGCCTATCACGTGACCTTTTGAGATGGGAGACACAGAACAGAACAAGCAAACGCCACTTTGTGATCAGAAATGAGAGGTCTGCCACCCACGCCTAAACAGAGAAATGTCGGCATTTGGGATGGGATGTAAACGTGCCATTCTGGTGGCACAAGCCGCGTCTTATTACCATGTTCTCTCGCATTTTCACCATCCGTAATTGAGGTGGTGTCAGGAGAATTTGTGGTAACCTATCGAGTTTATACGGATTTAATTTAAATTATAAGAATATATATTAAATTTCCGTGCATATAATATTAGGTGAGGCGGGGGGCGGTCTTTTCAATCCAGTAATATTAGTGTCTCCCATTTATTGCTTGTCGTGCAGGTAACCGATTGCTAAGATGTCCCCTCTTGTATAGGATCAAAGAAAATTTGTTAGTACGATTCAAGACAAATCGAATGGACGATAATCACCAATAATAATAATAACAATAAAAATGATAAAAAGCAGTCATGATCCCTTAAATAAGGATTTTTAATATCAAATTTTGTAAATAAATAAAATTAATAATATGAAAGAGTTTTATGATTCCTATTAATAACTAATTTGATTTAAATTTAAATTAGTTTGGTCTGATATCAATTTACCTGACAGTGCATATGGAAAATGGGAAGCTTCGCGCGAGTGCCCGACATATTTAAGCAAGCAACATGATCCTTTGCTTATCTTAAAAACAACACTTACAATGATGATCATGGCGATTATAACTTTATCGGTAAGCGGTTGGGAGATCATTAGAATAGCCTAAATCGCAGCGATCAATAGTATCATGTTTTTAATTAAGTTAAAAGAAGGCATTTCTTTTTCGACCAAGTCGAAGATTGCGATTCGGTTCTTAGTTTCGGCAGCTGTCGCGTGTTATTTCCGATTCGTCCGAGATCTTCCGATCGAGGAGCAGCCGGGCGCTGGGAGTGCCAGTGACTGGAGGAATATGCTCGAGGAGGATCCCGTCCTCACGACATTGGGTAGAACCTTCCTCGCGTCTGTTCGAGTCATCAACAGCCTCCTGAGATGGAACCCTGATCGAAAGCCAGTGACCGGTATAGACGGACCTCCTCGTACCCGTAGTACTACGTCTGCAAAACAAAACTAGCTGATTAGTCTGGAATTTCCAATCGAAAATGCTAAATTGAAACTAGGTCGAACCATTAGAGAACCGGTTTTGTGATTCGATTGCATTTTAGCTCAATCGGGTTAAGTTAGTACCCGTAGGTTGGCAATTCAGACTGTGATAATCCCCGATCTGAGCACGGCCCAAAATGCTTATAAAAGCCACCCGACCCAGCACTATAAGCACAAATTCATCGTATAATGTCTACTAAACCTTTATATATATATATTATTGGACACTAGTTGTATTATTGGACAAATAAAAGTTCTTTTAAGAGATCATCGGGCTATCAGGTCAGCCCGACCCGAAAATTAGTGACTTGAGCATGCTCAAAAAATTATCGGGCCTTGCTGACCTCGCACGGGAACCTTTCTGCCCGATAACCCTCGACCCATGCATGTTCTTATGGGGCCGGTCCCAGGACGGGCCTAAATTTGCCACCTCTGAGCCCCCGGGAGTGGATGAAATTAATGCTCCGGTTCGGATCTTAGCTGGCCTGCATGCAACCCCAATCTCACCCAGAGCCGGAGGAAGGGCGAAATCGAATTTCAGAAAATGCGAAAGGTACCCTTATGCAAATCTTACAAGTTGTGAGGTTCTCGTTACAATTTCTGGAAACATTTTCAGGCGGACAAAAATGTCGAGTCTTGCCGCCGATTTTCAACTGCCAGTTCCATCTCTCTCTCCGTCTGATGAATTTGGCCAGACTAAACAATATATCCACGCCAATCAAATCCAATTTGAATCGAAAACTCTCCAAGTCAAACCCAACGATCACCCTCTCGATTTTGGAATCCAAATTGCTTCGATGCCGAAGTCCAAAGCAGTTCCGCCAGATTCTTTCTCAGATGATCCTTACTGGGTACCTAGAGGACGCGTACGCAGCGAGCAGGCTGTTGAAATTTTCCACCGAATCTCTCTTCATTCCCGTCGACTACTCCATCAAGATCTTCACCCGCCTCGAGAACTCAAACGGGTTCACGTGGAACACCATAATGAGGACTTTCCTGCAGAGAAAGAACAGCCCCCAAGATGCTATTTTTTTGTACAAGTCGATGTTGAAGGAGACCGTGGACCCAGATAACTACACTTACCCGATTCTCGTTCAAGCCGCTGCCTTGCGGGTTAATGAGTTTGAGGGGAAACAGATGCACGGGCATGTCTTGAAGCTTGGCTTTTATACGGACGTTTATGTGCAGAATACCCTGATCAATATGTACTCTGTTTGCGGAAATATGGACAGTGCGAGACATGTGTTCGATGAAAGTCCTGAGCTGGACTCAGTCTCGTGGAATTCGATATTGGCAGGTTATGTTCAGTTGGGAGATGTACAGAAGGCAAAACAGATGTTCGACCGAATGCCTGAGAGGAATACGATTGCCTCCAATTCGATGATTGCCTTATTTGGCAAGACGGGTCGTGTGAGTGATGCCTTTCATTTGTTCATTGAAATGAATGAAAAGGATATGGTTTCTTGGAGCGCTTTAATTTCTTGCTATGAACAAAATGAAATGTATGAGGAGGCACTGAATATTTTTAAGGGAATGTGTGCCGGCGGAATTGAGTTGGATGAGGTTGTTTTAGTTAGTGTTCTCTCTGCTTGTGCCCATTTGTCTGCTGGTGAGACAGGAAAGTCTATCCATGGGCTGGCTACAAAGCTAGGAATCGAATCATATGTTAACCTTCAAAATGCTCTCATTGCCATGTACTCGAAATGTGAGGAAGTAACAGAAGCTGAGAAACTGTTTGATGCTGGTTATTATCACCTTGACCTGATATCTTGGAATTCTATGATATCAGGGTACATAAGGAGCAGCTTATTGGAAAAGGCCGAAGCACTTTTCTATTCAATGCCTGAAAAGGATCTTGTTTCTTGGAGTGCCATGATATCAGGTTATGCCCAGAATGATCGATTCTCAAAGACTTTGGAGTTGTTTCAACAAATGCAGCTTTCCGGGATTAGTCCTGATGAGACCATCTTGGTGAGCGTTATATCAGCTTGCACTCATTTGGGTGCTCTTGATCAAGGCAAGTGGGTTCATGCTTATATAAGTAAAAACAGCCTCAAGGTCAATGTTATCCTTGGTACAACTTTATTGAACATGTACATGAAATGTGGATGTGTGGAAAGTGCAATGGATGTTTTCTCGAAAATGGAGGAAAAAGGAGTATCTACCTGGAATGCAGCAATTCTCGGGTTAGCGATGAATGGGTTGACAGAGAGGTCACTTGATTTATTCTTGAAGATGAAGAACAGTAGTGTGAAGCCTAATGAGATAACCTTCATGGGGGTGTTAGGGGCTTGTAGGCATATGGGACTGGTACATGAGGGTCGGTCCCATTTTGATTCCATGGTTCGAGAGTTCAATGTTGAGCCAAATGTCAAGCATTATGGGTGCATGGTGGACTTACTGGGTCGTGCTGGTGAACTAAAAGAAGCTGAGGAACTTATCCAGACAATGCCCGTGGCCCCAGATGTCTCTACTTGGGGGGCCCTACTAGGAGCCTGTAAAAAACATGGAGACAATGAGATGGGAGAGAGGGTTGGAAGAAAGCTCATTGAGCTTCGACCAGATCATGATGGGTTTCATGTGTTGTTGTCAAACATGTATGCCTCAAGGGGCAATTGGGATGATGTGATTGAGATCCGAGGGATGATGACTGAGAACGGAGTGGTGAAGACTCCAGGCTGTAGCATGATTGAAGCAAATGGGATAGTTCATGAATTCCTTGCAGGAGATAGGACACATCCTCAGATCCATGATATTGAGAAAAAATTGGAAGAGATGGGTAAGAGATTAAAGATAGAAGGTTATGCGCCAGACATGAATGAGGTTTTCCTGGAAATTGATGAGGAGGAGAAGGAAACGTCTCTGTTTAGGCACAGTGAGAAGCTTGCAGTTGCCTTCGGCCTTCTCTATATTGCTCCCCCCACCCCGATAAGAATTATGAAGAATTTGCGGATATGCAATGACTGTCACAGGGCATTCAAGGTTACTTCCAAAGCTTATGATCGCGAAATTGTGGTGAGAGACAGGCACAGGTTTCACCACTTCAAGCAGGGAACTTGTTCTTGCTTGGATTTCTGGTAGCTGATGATGTAATATTGTACTGAAGAAAGAAAGTGAGCTTCTTGAATGATTTCTTCAAATTAGAAGCTAGATTCTACTCAGATCAAAACATCATTGAATAACAACTGTACATTGAAGGTCAGTATCCTAGAGCGCGTCAAGACCAGTACAGTCAAGACCATTTCTGCTATGAAATCGTCACAACAATATCTGCCAAACAGAACAGATGCACTATGGCCATCACCTCAGTGAGTGTAGTGGTCCCATGAAATGGCAGTTTTCTTGTTCATGTTGCAAAATATGCTGCATGCTTCATCCATGCCCAGGCCTCATGTCGTACACAAGTCCATGAATGTATCCTCCACATATATCGACTGTTCAAGCCCAAGCTTGAGGTACAGCAATGGACCAACTTCCCACAATCGAGGTCTTTTGGCACGTTTCAATTTCTGCAACATTACATCGCTTCAACATACTTGGCAACGAGAATTTTTTAGGCCTCTCTTTCCCCCTCATTATTATATCATGGAACAAGGCCCACCCTTGGGCGTGGTAATTGCATGATATGTAACCAGCGGGTTACAGTCCAAGCAACCACATCTCTCATGAGCATCTAACCGAACAACAAGGCCCTTCTCACTGTAAAACTTGATCAGGCTTGTGGATAATGCTGAAGGGCCTTTAGCCTAGAATCATGGGGCCGATTGGACGATGCAATTTTAGACGCGTTCTAAGGAGTTTCTGGACTATCTGTGAGATTGGGTTGTAGCTGGTGGCACTCCGAACAGTAGTTTCTTGGCTATTATTAACTTTATAAGCACTTGCGGAACGAGTCGTTTCCCACTGTTCACCAGGTTTGAGCTATCAGGGCTGATGCGGAGGTGTGTTTGAGCCATCAATTGAACTCCGGCAATACCAGTGAACATCCACTACCAGTTCAGCAATTGGACTCAAAATTCTTGCTCCCTGAAGCCAGAAAGATGGAGTCAGTTAAATGTGAGGGAGACAAGATAACCATAATAACCATACAAATTCAAAGATCAGACAGGAAAGAAAGATACAATTGATGTTCTGGTGAGTTCTAGACGGAATCAAATCTTCCGTGTATAAATGAATGAAGAAATTGATCCGTACAAGTTGACACTGTTACAAACAGGAAGAACAATCTGAAGCCTCCAGAGTTCTTGGCTGCCGGAAGATGCAGACACAACTTCTGGCACCAACCAACTTTTTCGTTGCTCAGATGATAAATTAATTGACTATTTGTACAGTTCAAGTGTGTGACGATTATGAATACATGGCGAATCACCTCCCGCCTCTAACAACTATGTCCTAAACTTCAGCAATACTGTGCATGCTGATGCGAAGCCTTCTTGCAGCCGCTAAAAGAATTGGTATATGTTGGACAAGAGATCTGCAATAAAAAAGACACTTGCAGCAGGTCCAATGGGTCGAACTAGATGAGTATCTGAGACTTTGCAGCCCCACGAGAGCATTTCTTGCGGCCACTCTTGTTGAGTGCGCAGACACAGGTTTCCAGCAATTCGTAGTCCTCCTCCCAGAAGAGTAGGGAAGCCGTTTCTGGGTTCTCCAAGAACATCTTTGAAGTTAGGAACCCTGCAATTGTCCATGTCTGGTAGAGCCGAGATTGCTTTCCGATGAACTTCCCAGTTCGAGTGTCGTAATACTCGGGCCACTGATCAACTGGAAGTCTCTTCTCGGCCAGTGCAACTGCCCTCTCTGCGAGTTCCAATCTTCCCATCTTGATGCATGCCAAAGTAAACTGTGAATATACCCAAAAAAAGAAAGAAAGAAAGAAAAGAGATATTAGTGCCAGATGTTTGGAATAATGCCCCCAAATGAAAACTGCAGAGGGCCTAAAAAGATTCCATCGCCATGGACTATCTGACAAGTGTCTGACTTGCTCAAGTCACATCAACCATTATTAAGTGTCCATAATTTTTATACCAACTACACAAGCATCTTCTTTCCAGGATAACACAATATATCTATGTTTATTCACTATTCCTCTCACAGTTGCAAGCAACAAACGAGTCCACGAGACTTGATTATCTAGAGACGAGTATGCATACTGAGCATTTCCTTCAACAGCTGCTTTAAGAGATACTTAAAAGTGTGATGAATACGTGCATTTACTACCACAGGGTTCTTTTGCTATAGTATTGGAAAATGGTGTTCATCAGCCATATAGAGATAATTAGAGGCACCTTCACAGATCACATGCCTATGGTCCTATATGATGTAAAACTTAAGTGTGACAATTTTTGTTTTCTTTCTCGTTTCTCCTGTGAAGAGGAAGACAGGTCGAATAGAAAATTACCTGCCACAGAAGAGTTGGCCAAGACCCACCGTTGTGATACGACCAAGGACTGTAAAATAGATCAAGCACATTAGTGAAGGGAATAATGCATCTACTTCCGAAGTGAAAAGGGGTAAGGATTAAAATGGGGAAAAGAAAGGGATGGCTTCTCAAGAATGAAAGCAATGAAGTTATTACGTGTTCTTCGGATCACTTCCAGTAATTATACGCCAGTCCTCATACTCCAGAGCAGGATAACATATCTTGAGAGGCATGTTGCCCACAAGATCATCCCATTTCGCCTCAATCACGTTCAAGATGGCTTCGTTCTGTTTAGGAGTACCCAGTGAAGAAACAATGGACCAAAGATTTCCAAGCGTGAAGAACCTAAAATCCATGTGTGCTGGCTGCAGATTCCCAATGAGATATCCGCCATTCTCAGGGAACCAGTCCATCAGCCAAAGGGGAATTTGCTCAGGATAGATGTTGAACTTATTGGTGGCATCCATAGAGTACTCTTCAGTTTTGTATCGGTAGATCTCATTGATCTTCTTCATATCAACCCAATAATACTCTCTTATGTGGAATGAAAGAGCACTGAGCCTATTATTGATGGCCCTTACCAGGTTCTTTGATCCATCATTCACGGTGAGCATCTCTCGAGAGCATCGAAGTGCTGAATAAAATAAAGCCTGAAAATTTCATTCATTAAGTCAAATGAACAATCAGCTGGGTCACATTAACTGGTTAAATTCTATTTATTCTTACTTGAATCTCAAGAGGGTGACCATGGATACCCATCCGACGATCTATCATACAGGAACCATCAGTCACCAGCAGAGAAGGAAACATATCAAAACCATCAGTCAGACAGAGGTTTAAGATCAGTTTTATGCCAGTCTGAACATCAACTCGCTCTTGTAATGCATAATCGCCGGTGAGCTTCCCGTAAGCCCTCAGAAGGATAATCCACCACAGTCCTATCAAAGGAGGTCAAGATAAAACCAAACCAACAATTTCAGGGCCATGGATCAGATCACATCAAAGAGTCGATGATAAAAAAGCAATTTATACTTCTTACAAACCAGAATCAACAGGTGCAACGCGACCAATTGCTGACTCGCCAAAATCAGGATCCAGAACTTCCTCGGTCTTGTTGTCATCAAGTGGCACAGTCCTGACTTTGAAGCTTGCTGGCATTAAACCTTGTCCTGGGCTATAACAATCCACTGTCTTTTCCCAACTCTGAGGAAGAAACAGAGGGAGAATCAAGTGTCAGATATCCATTCAACTGTAGCATAGGACCTCAAAAACCAACATGTACAAAATAGTGAAAAAGAAAACAATAAAAAAGCTGAAATATAGACACAAACAAGCGGAAAATGCAAATCACAAAAGGAGACACAGAATATTAAAGATGTAAGGCAGACCTGCAATTGCAAGGTATGGAGGAGGAAGTTCCTCACAATCTCCCCTTCTCCCTTGAGCAAGAATGCGAGTGCAGATGGCACAAAATCACGAATGAACACCTGATCATAGTTCAGCGGCTGCTTATCTGCGGGATCATTCGCTGCCACCGTCCCAACAGGGCTCCCGCAGTACTTGACAACCGCATCCTCTAATAACGTCCATGCCTCTTTTTCGATTTGAGACACCTGTTTCTTGGGGCTAGCGACCTCAGCTTTATCCAAATCAGCCTTAGAAATGGATTCCTCCAAATGAATCTTATCCTCGTTGACTTCTACCCTACGACCCTGCTCTTCATCTACAACACCTTCATCGTTATCAATTCGTTCGACCACCAGAGGCTTCACATTCATGCCTGCCCGAACATATATCCTCTCAAAGTTCTTATCATTGACACGGGTCTCCACCGAAGTCGATAAATTCCTAACAGCACTCGCTATAACAAACAACCCCCTTCGGTTAACGTCTACGATAAAATTAATTCTACTGGGTGTTGACAGGATTCTGGATTGGCCAAAACTTGGACCAGGAAAGCGAAATCCTACGGGGTTTCCGTTGACTAAGCTTCGAGAAGCCATTCCCGGAGAAGAGGCGCGAAACCGGTGTGTAGCCAGGAGATTGAAGCAAGAGCCCGACAAAGATCCGGTCTTTGGAGCCTTGAAACCAAAAGGAGGAAGAAATCTACAAGGGGGTCTCACGGTGAAGCTTCCGAGGAGAAAAACTGTCTTCATGAGGAACAAACAACAGCAACTAAAATCTGAGCTTGGATCTTTGGCCAATAAATAAATAAATAAATAAATTCTGAGCTTGGATCGAAGAACGAAGAAAATGGGAATGGATATGCAGGCAATTATCTAAAGCTAGACACTCCTGTCATTTCTCGTCGACGCCAATGGTAGAGTGGAAATGCGGATAAGGGAAAATCTGGGCGAGCTGCGCTTAACTCGCAGGTATCGATGGATTGAGGAGAACAAGATTTCAGGGAACAGGAAGAACGGTCTGAAAATCGAATAGCTGAATCAGAGGATCGATCGTAAACGTTCCATTTTGGGCACGAGCCATTTTATAGCCAGGCGGCGGGGGGAGGCTCTCTCCCGTCTCAAGGAAAAACAAAAAAAAAGAAGGAATTGTCAGAAATTGCTAAAAAAATACAAATTTACCCAATTGACCCTAAAGGGGTATTTTTTTCTCTCTTAAAATCCAATTTAGTTTACGGGTAAGTATTTTATCCACTTCAGCAAATTATTATATTAATTTTTGGCTTAAAATAAATTTAGGAAAATGGGATTTTGATTCTCCAATTTCAGCAAAGAAATATGATTCTTCTTTTCTATAATTAATAAAAAAATCTCTTTTCCACCCCTCCCCTTTTTTCCTCCTTCATTGTAAGTGTCCAAGAACATATTCTCAGATTGGTGCAACCCCAATTCTCAGCTTTAATGTGGAATGGCCTGTTAAGAAAATAAAAATTTTAAGATAATAATTTATTTTTCATCCACAAAAGGACCTGGGAAAAAAGTCCAATCACTCTAGATAATTACTATTAATTACATATATGTCATTTAATTTAGAAAGAAGAAAAAATAATAATAATATTAGAGGCTATGTTATGTCGCACGTGGCAGAAGGGGGAGTGGGGGGGTAAGCGCCGGGGCCCGTTTTCAGAACCGTGTTGAATCCAATCCCGCCCTTTTCGTGGGTGGAAGGAGGGAGTGGTTCAGGAGATCCTGCCCGTCAGCAGCTTCCACGTGTCGGGTTAGTGCCTAGTTTCTCGGCGACCTCCACGTCAGATTTCTTCGTGTGGATCCTCGTCAGTTGGATGAGGATGTTACACGTTGGCTGGAAAGAGGTGTCAAGAAAGTAGTAACACTTTGGGATGCGATGACGTGGGCCTCTTCTCTTATCCACAATGAACCGTGTCTTACATATATATATATATATGTATGTACATTTCAAGCACGGACACCTCTAAAAATATAATAAATTCGTTTAAAAATAAAACCCTTAAAATTATTTTTTTAATCTCTTTACAGCAGCTTAGATTATGATAGCCCATCAATGGAGATACCATCTCCTCCATCCTCTCAGTGCATTCTAGGGTGCGTGAGCGGGCACTTTCAAGGCCGTGCTTTTCATGCCTTTACAGTGTCCGTTCAAACAATAACGAACTTCCAGTGATGACTCGAGACCGAATTCTTCGACCGGAGGTACCTATCAGTTCTTGGGGTCGGGTCTCGAGTGAGCAGCTGTATGAGCCGTGAGATTGCACAACCCCGAAAAGAGTCTCCGTTGATGAGGAAGACGATCTATCTCCCGCACTCCGTGGACTCCTTCAGAGCACACAAGGCCAGGAATCATTCATTTCTTGTTTGCATGCCGTGATGCGATTGACTGTTATTTTCCAAAGACACTCTTTTAGGGCGCTTATGAGAATGAATCTGCCATTTGTATGCAAGAGAAGTCGACCGATGAATATACCGTCGCAGTCATTTGATTAAAAAGAACTCTTGCAGGTAAGAATTTTGACAAGCAAGCTGATGGAGAGAGAACATCAAGAAGCAAAAATTCCAGGGCTAAAGACTTTAAGATTGCAATCTCCGCAAAATTTTCCTCATGCCAGTCATTCAATGACAGAAAACTGATATAGGAGGAGGAAACAGCAGCTCTTCCAAAGAAGTCATCACCAAAAATTGAAGTTTGCCTTGCTGCAAAATAATCACCATCACGACCTTACTTCAAACTGGCCTGCTCGTGTGAGAGCTCGGAAGCCTTTGTACGGTCGATTCGGCAAGTTCTTGAGATCCAGTTTATCGATTTGCAGACCCGATAGTGCGATGCCCATTATCCTGAAACCCACCTGGAATGTTGGGAAAACATGGAGATGCTCCAACCCAGTCTCGAGAACTAGAGTGCCAGACAACGATGGAGCTTTATCTTTCGGAATTCTTCCAATCGACCACATGCATGACTGTGGAAACAGACCAGTTGCCATATGTTTAACTTCAAAACACAGGGGGAGTACCATATAAAGCCACAGCAATAAGTTGCACGAATATTCAGAACTGTACCTTATTGGTGAGAATGTTGAATGTACCACAATTTGAAGTCAAATCAGCAGATACAACACAAGGAGGCAGTCGAAATTGAATGTTTATTGAATCGATTGTTTTCCCAGGATCATTCCGAATTCCAACCAACACGCTTAAACGACATGTCCCAGAATCTGAGGTTAACTGTGGCTTTACATATATTGGAGTGCTCTTTAATTTTTTAACCCTGAAAAGAAAGTTTCCAGCTCACAATTAGAAGAGCACTAGATTGCAAAGAGAAATACCACCCAGAAAACATATGAATTATAGGATTAGCTGGAATGCCTCAATACTCAAATACCTGTAACTCATGAGCTTGAACTGTCCATCAGGTGGGACAAAAGAAAGCATCTGATGAGACTCCCACGGCCGAAATCGTACACAAGGGTGGAATCTCACATCATCGAGAATATTGGGATTGGCAAATGAGAGGGTCAGATCAGGAAGGCCGGAGAGGTGTGAGTTCACCTGAACTTCTCCATAGATCTCACATTTTATGAGGATGCCCTCCCTAAAAGGTTATCGTAGGTCATCGTTGTTCATGTTTTTGCCAGTTACAAACATATGAAAAACACTAACTATGAAGATTGATCCAAACAGAGGAAGATTGAAGTGTCTTTTTGAGAGTACCTGTTGATAATTGCATCCATTTCTTCCACAAGGTCAACATAAACTTCATTGTTAGTGTACTTGTGGTCTGTTGTTCTCCATGGTACGCATGAAGCTGTCGCACCAGGAAGTGTCTCATTCACATTTGAGCTGTTACCTGTCACAACACTTAAAACTTTGCTAACCATGTTCGGGGGAGCGATCATTTCCCGAAGAATGTTGGGTTCTGTAGTGAGTGGAAAACCATTGTCTATCATCTCATCAAGGATCTGCAGAATTTAACAGAAATGATTCCTCAGATGCAAATATGAAATCATTATAAAAATAAGAGGATTCAGTTTCAAACCCTGATGGTCTCAAGAAATGTAGAGTCATACTCACTGCTCAGTCCAAACATAAGGATAAATATTCGTCTCCTAGTGAACAATAAAATCTTTCCTGAGAGCTACTACTATGACAGAAGAATTATTCAATAAACACATGATTTACCTCATACACAATTACAAAGTTATCCTTTATCAGATCCTCATTTAACCCTCCGAGGTAATTCGTGAGGACATCAGCCACTCTGCAAAGGAACTAGAATAAAGTAAATTAAAATCCACATCTGAATCCTTGTGCAAAGCTGTCGGAGGCTCAGCTATCAAGTGAGAACACCGCAACTACCTCAATTCCCATCAAAGGCGGCATTTCCACCTGAGTACATGCTAAAAATGTGATCCCCTCACGAATGATTTGGAAAAGATAATGTGTCGGTGCAGCAATTACAGGGGCCAGCTGCTGCCATGGGAGACAGATCATAGAGCATACAGAGGTCAAAATGAGAGATTCCACTAAATTATCGGATCAAAGTTTCTTCACAATTGAGACCCATCTTTTAAACCCCTCAAGAGCAACAGTGGCGCAACTAGATAAAGAAATCCAGTCGGCGAACACAAGGTGGAAATGCCATCACCTGGTCACCCTGAGAAATGGCGTGATCCCAGTACCAAGAACATATGGAACGATCCACTCTGTGTCCAGTCAGCTGTTTCTCAAGCATTACTTCCCTGAGAAGACGCAAAATCGGCATATTTCAGCAATCAGAGTTCTCGATTCATCCCTAAGCAAGAAAACAGGGGGATAAACAGAGAAATTTCTCAAATTGAACAGCTGTGTGGACTTATTCTGGGTTCCATTGAGAAAAATTCCAAGCTGAATCCTGAACTCGCAGATCGACACGAAGTTGGTGACAAATCTCGTACCCGGAATCAGACAGCAGAAATATGCACTGCAACATCGTCGGAGGACCCCTCCACTTCGGCACGGCGAAGAAAGCAACAATCTTGAGAGCTCAGCCTTCAGATTAAGTTGCCTCCCCAATCAACGAAGAAGAAAATCGAGTTTTCGAGTTCGAGACGAGCTGCCCGGTGTCCGGTGATATCCACTGGCGTTTGTTGAAAATGATATTGAGTAGGGTACGTCCGGTGCGCGGTGCGCCCAAATGGAAACTGGTGGTCCCCTACTCTCATTTTCGACAAAATAAAAATCAAATTTATTGATTGTTATCGATAACGTTACGTAAATGCTAGCGAGGATTCATTTGGTCGTCGAGGGAAACTTGATTTTGCAATTCGCACCCTCAAGGTGAAAGTTAAAACGATTTTGCCCCTCTAATGTTCCTACCACGCCGGAGCGGCGAGTTCTTGGATGGTAACAGCTAATTCGAGGCTGGCACTCATGAAATGAAACGGGAGAAGTAAGAGATAAATGAATATATGAAGTCTCATAATGAGAATTGAATCCATAAACTCTTATTTATTAGATGAAAACGATACTATTTCGCTAAATCTCATTTTTCTTACGGATGGATCGGTTCAATATTTATCATGACATCAAATCTTTCATGTACGGCAACTTCATGAAATCAGTGGAAGCAAATCTTGATCTTACCGTATATAGCAAGAAGAACATAACATATAATATTTCCTTAAATACTTGCCGAATTTAGCTAGAAAACCGTCCATCAATATATATATAACCGCCTTTCAAAGCAAAAGTAAATCAGAGATTGATCGAATCGGTCAGAAACTTGAACGCCACAATGGCCTCTGGTTTTCTTCTCATCTCCTCCTTCCTCCTTCCCTTCTTGTTCATTGGTCCTTCGCATGGCGTCCCTCGAGAAACCATAGCCGGGATCTGCTCCCAGACCCAGAACCAAGAGACGTGCCAGAAGATCCTCCTTTCCGATCCTCGAACCGACTCGGCGGGGCTCCCCCTGCTCTCCCTCATCTCCATTGAGGCCACCCAGAAGCAGGCTGACGTAAACCTCAACGCCTTCTCGGCCCTTCTGGTGAACTCGTCGTCAACCGGCAATTCATCCCTCCAGAAGGCGTACCAGGCATGCGTCTCTCTGTACCAGGAGATTGGGGAAGAGCTCCGAGCCGCCCACGATCTGTCGAGGCAGGGGAAGTACGACGAGGTCGCCAAGGCGGGGCCCTCGACGGAACCGGCTTACAAGTGCGAAAACGGGCTC
Source organism: Sonneratia alba (assembly GCA_900174645.1). Classification (NCBI taxonomy): domain Eukaryota; kingdom Viridiplantae; phylum Streptophyta; class Magnoliopsida; order Myrtales; family Lythraceae; genus Sonneratia; species Sonneratia alba. The sequence goes on along the minus strand of FWPY01000034.1, from coordinate 906,362 downwards.
CCGCTCAGCTCGCCGACTGCTGCCATCACAGAGGACATGCTGCTGACTCTCCAGACGTTTTCGAGCACTGCTGCATTTGTCGCCCAATCAGTTTAGCGTCTTCCACCCTCGAGTCACATCGAGACTACGTTCTTTAGGATTGCGTCGTTTTCTTTTCATGTGTCCATAGGCACGGGAACAGATGCAATGCCTCGACACGCCTTTTTCTGAATTAAATGTGAATTGCGGACACGATGGAACGAAATTGCAGTTCAGGGTATAAATCTATTTCTTCCTAATCAGATGCCGATTCGAATAGTTAAGATGCTAAAATCATGATAATATTATTATAATATTTAAATTTAAGAAATATATATGGTAACATATGTATTTATATACTTAAAATATTATCTAAATAGGAAAGTAATATATTTAAATATATAAATTTATCCTAATAGAAATATTTCAAATCCTAATATATCTGCTAATATAAATAATATATGTTATCATATTCTTAAATATTCTATTTCTTAATATAATAAATATTCTTTTTCAAGATAGGCATGCAACACAGTAGAATGGACATATTGCACTTTTATATTTGAAGCCGAGCAATAGTTTCTTGGCCCGATGTTGTAAGAAAATAGAAGAAAAATAAACTTGAGCATGTTGATTTTAGAGATTGAAAAATACTATTGATTTAAGACTTCTTACATTCAGATATCTAATAAATCGACTTAAGCAGTAGTCTTCTCTTTTTGTCTTAAGAGGCCCACATTAACTTGAGTATTCTAACTCTGCCTTCATTATCATATCACTGACCCATCAACTTACTCTAATACCATGTAAAAATTAAAATATAATAAGAGAGAGTAAAGATAACATAAATATGTTGTGATTTAAATGTTCATGATATTTAGATTCAAAAAATATATATAATAATTTATCTTTTTTTAACCTTAGATAACCCGCCTATTTATGAACTTGAAAAATCAATTAAATATAAAATTCACATATTCAAAATATCTAAATTTATTCTCATAAAACATCATCAAATCATAATATGTCAATTAATATAAATAATATATATTATTTTATTCTCAAATATTTTAACTTGTCTAATGGAGGACACACACCTGCTACCTTCCGCAGCAAATTTTGCGAATGGGTTGCCGAGGAGCGGCGATGGTGAATGGGACAAAGCCTGAAGACGTCCGGCCGACTGAAGTGAAGATTCACGGTTCGGATCAGAGGACACAGATACTCTCGGCAGCGGAGCTCCCCGAGATTTAACATGTTCCGTCGGTTTTCTGCTCCTATGTCTTACCTCTCAGTTACAGCCATGATTCCAAACACCAAAGCTATTCGCTGGCTAGGCTCCATTGACCAAAGCCAAAACCTTACGAGGCCGTCCGTAGATGTTCATAGATGCCGTCAGATTAATTCCAGGTTTTAAGGTGATAGATGTCCGTGCTGATATGGAGATAACTAACAACTGCATTAATTTCTTTCGGGGTTCTAATTTTTTATTGATCTTGATTCAAACAGATTGGTCACTATCAAGGGCAACGAAACATCACCGATAAGGCAAGATTCTAATCCAAACCCTATTTAAGGGTAAGAAATATTGAACCGCTCGAATAGAATGGATTTCACGATGGTAGAACGTGTATAATTTGGTATAATGATTACTAACCAGTTGCATAACGTGCTTTGTGGATAGCGGCTTAATATTCATTTTTGGCAGCTCATATCCTGAAGGATGCTAAATTAGGAACAACATTAATACATTTCATCGTGCATGTCTCTTTTTGAGCCAAGTCATCAAATTAGATCAGCAGCGTAGATGCCACACAGTAGTCAGCCGTATATATGTACGGAAGTTAAAAGGCAAGATAATCTCAGCCGTGTTGAAGCCATTTTGGTAACAAGAATCCATTTTGCCATCTTCTACTTCCCCCGTTTTTCATCTATAAAAATGCCCGCCCTCGTACGATTTACCCCTGAGAAGTGAGGAAGAACAAGCAAAACCATGGCTTCTCCAAGGCGATGTCGTATTCTGCCGGTTCTCACTCTTGTCCTGGTTGTCTACACTGCCTTTGTGATCTCTCCGGTCAGTTGTGTCAACCGGGCAACCCGAGCCGGAATGGAGGATTACAGGTTCTGCAACAAATGTACCAAGATAAACCGAAAGCCGGCTCTTCAGACATGCATGGGCTTGCTGAAATGGTACAGCAAGAGGCAGTCAACAGGGCGGCTCAAATTCGTGTACAGATCAATCATTTGCTAGGTGAAAATCGACTCAAATATTTCCATGCATATGATATGACATTTAACCATGCATCCCACTTGAACAAAGGGAAAGGTTTTCTGGGTCTAAGTTACAAGGAAAATTTCTTTTTGCCACCGCGCACAGTATCTCGTGGATTTGAACTTGTTCGATGTATAGGACCTTGATATAACCATTTTTTATTCATTTTTATGATCGCTGAACACAGAAGGTGACTGATAAGGCCAAGAAAAACGCCCTCATGGAGTGCCAGAATGCATACAACATTGTAGTCTATCAGTTCTATTTCAAGCTCGGGTCCTACCAGGACGTGCTTGATCTTGAGAGGATAACGCCCCGAGCACAGGCGAGCTGTAGCTCAACCTTTGGTACGCCACCTCTGCCGCACAACCCGCTAGTGGAGGCAAATAGGGAGGAGAGGATTCTGATTGCCACGGCTCTGGTTTCTACCGGATTCCGATCAAATAACTTGATCAGCGAGCATGATATCAGATCAAATAAACATGACTTTCATGTTTCAACAGCTACGTCGATACAGCTAATAAGATTTGGAGTGAAAATATACTTTCGACAAATCATCAGATGTTGTCCGGCCCCCAATATAGATTCTGCCATACGATACAGAAATAGTTGCTTTGCGTAATAGAAGAACTTTGTGCAGATAATCAGGATGAACAAATTATTACGGCCTAATTAGCAGCTATTGATATGACTCTCATTGGAGCTTTGTTCGGTCGAGCAACCTTTCGAGTCAGAAAATGAAGTCTTACATGGACAGTCATGAGATGTAAACCTAAAATTCTGTCGCTAGATCTCCGATTTGGGATTCCTAATCGACGAAATAGTCATCGTCAATCGATTAAGAAATAATATATATTATTATGATATGCCATACGCTAAAATGATAACGTCCTTATAGTTGACCCTAGAGAATGAAAATCATGAAGAGACAGACAATGCTCAATTTTATGGAAAATCTATAGCTAATGGAAAAATGCATGCAGGAAATTCAGGAGATTTTTGTTTACTCGATTCTTGCTCTTGCAAATTGAATGCACCTGTTACGGTATATGCGGCTATACTTCCCTCGGTAAATATTCTTGCTCTCACTGTCCAAATAAAATTTGTTCCTCATTAAACCATAAAGATCCTAAGGGTGTTTGATAAGAGACTTAGTGTAGCGACATCATCCTTGACCTAACAGTCAAGAAATTATATGTTCAATTCTTACTGTAAAATTATATGTATTTTTTTATTCCCATTATCTTCTATCCCATCCACAGGCCTTCTATGTGACCGGAAGAAAAAGATGGGAGGGCTTCATTATATTATAAATTAATTAATTCTTAAACCAACGAGTTTCCTGTAAAATCGAAAAAAAAATAATTCTAGATACCACTTATCTTAGGTTTTGCTTAGAATCATATGGAGTGGGGATGGCAGCTCTTATATGCTGCTAGGAGGCTGATCCTCTATCATAAAAATTGTATAAGAACAAACTTATGAATGCCCCTTAAGATTGTGACTTAGTCCAGCTTGCCGAATCAGAAATAATCTCTGGGCAGTTTACTATGATTTTTTAACAATGGAATAATTAATTAAATGCAGCAATACATGTATGGAAGATGATACAAAAGAAATCTGCTTTATGGGACTTTTATGGCTAACAATTTAGAGTGCGTAAACACAAGGACCATATGCTTCCATGAAATCAGCGTCGACCTCATGCCTTGAAACTTGATGGAATGTCTGGTCAATTGGAAATCTAGGAAATTTGCACATTTTTGGTAGCTATTTACTTTTGTCTGCTGAATTCGACACTATATAAGATGCACCAGTGTTCTGATGTAGTTGGGCACCTTGACAAGCAATGTGGTCATTGTTCGCCAAAGGATGTTCCTCGGTGATGCTACTAGCCCTAGGAAACGGGCCGTTTACGTTTAACTATGGCTTGTCCCAGACGACTTTCTATGTTCGTGATTACCTAATCCCTTATTTCATTCTCTCATGTTGTTGTATGTGACCCAGTGATGCGACGACCCTCGATCGACAAGATGTGTAGAGCAACAGAGGACTACAGCTTCTGCAACAACGTGTTCAGCGAGAACATCGTTGACTGCACGAAAAACATGCAGGGGCTTTTGCGAGATAGCGCAGGCACAGGCACAGGCACTGTACAATGCGATCGACACCCACCTCTTCATCCTCAAGCTGGACAACTGGACTCCCCCAGGCCCCGAGAAGAATGCACTCAATGAGTGCGTGAATGCCTACTCGCTCGTCTCCGATCAGTTCCGAGAGGGCCTCCTAAAATTTGCGCATGTTAACTACGCCAAGATGTGCTCAACGCTGAAAGGACAGCCCCCAGGGCCCAGAGCAGTTGCAGCTCAACATTCAGCACGTGGCCTTATCCCCAGAACCTGCTGGTCGAGCGGAACAGGCAGATGAGGATTCTTGTCTCAATGGTCATCACCACTCTTTTGGAACTAACCCAGAAACATTGATTGTTACTAACTTCGTCTAATAGTTAGCAACTTACATCAGGAAATGAAAAGAGAAGGTAAATCAGTGGAGGTAGCAATGTAATATGTTCGCATTGCATCAATGTATATGCTGAGAGATTATTTACTTGAAATGGAACCGATCTTGTAAATCTGTAGGTTTGCTCCCAAGGCCCTACCAACACCGTATAACCAATAGAACTGTGCGCATTCATGCATTATTGCACACATGAGGAATAATCTCCCAAGGGGTCCTCATTAAGCACAGGTCAAACCAGCGACCTCTCAGAATCAGCACTTCAAGAGTGCCATGCAACTTCTGGATTATCACTTCCCTAAAAGGCTAAAATCGGCAAACAATTTGCCAAGCTCACCATTTATCCAGCAGGCAGGTTCTGACATACAGGGGCCATTTCTTGAGCGTTTGTTTGCTCATAAGTGGCCTGCCGCCAATCCCTAAGCCTCTGAGGGTAAAACTGTTGTCTCCTGGGCGAGCCTCGATGACCTTGGTGTATGAACTTAGGGACCAGGAGCACTGAACCTAGAAGGTGGAAAAAGCAGTACTTGGAACGGATTCTTCTTGCCCTCCCGTGGTATTTGTACACCCTGTTACGTGTATAGGCCAGGTATTCCAGTTAGAGCGAGGAGGTTTCGTTGCAACCTGTATTATCTCTAATTTTGCAATTTGCGATATAATGCTGTTTGCTTCATAAGCAATGTTATAATTACATATATAATGAAACACCAGCTCCATGAAGGTGCGCCCACTGCAGCATTGAGGAAATGACTGACTTTGCCATTACATGGAAATGCTGAAATTATTCTTCAGACTGCGAATGCCGTTCCCCAAGGAATTTCTTCCCAAGTTTAGCCCACCAAGTCCGGGTCCCTCCAGATACCATCCTTTGCACATTATCCAAAACTGGGCATTGACTGACTGTGGAATTCCCTGAATGATCTCTGACGGGTTACTTGCTCATGGTATATTGCTGCTTCTGTTCTTCTACGGCTAGTCATCTAGCATTATCTTCTTCTTCACCATCGCCTCTCCAGTCCTCTGTGATGCGGAGACAACCCAGGACTGAACTGAGATGTACATGGAGGAATATGTCTTCTGCCGCATGACCTTCAAGAACAAGCACCTCAAGAGCGCTGACCTCGACCTCCTAGGCCTGACGGAGATCACAATCAAGCAGTCAACATCACGACCAACACCAATAAACTTAAACTTTGCCTTGCTCAAAGATGTGGTTGGAGCGGCGGTGATAAAGGATGATCTTGTCATGTGTGGGAACTCTTGAAGACCTGATCAAGTCTTTCCCGAAGGCAGCTTCATACTGCAGAAGGTGATCGATTCCGATAGCCCCTAGCCCACTGCTCAGGGCAGGTATGCTTGGAGCTTAAGTGGGCTCCACGGATTGAGGATGGAGTTATCCAAAAAGAAGACCAAGATTCCATGGATTTCATGGTGGAGATCAACCGCAAGATAAGGATTCTTGTTTCGAGGTCCCCAGTGACAGCAAATTATCCTGTGAATCCATGACGTGGGAGATCATCTGTCCTCCATGTGTACCGTTTTAATATGTTTTGGCGATTTGAAAGGATATAGCAGTGTCTCTTCCATGGAAACTGCAGGTTGTATGAACAGATGCCATGAACGACAAGAAGGAAAATAAGAGAAAATATGCATCAGCTTGGTCGATGTAGATACAGGGCAATTGTCTTCTTGCATGATTGGTATGGTTATGGCTGTAGAAGATCAGTATCCTACAACATGGACAGAAGTGTGTCAAATTGCTTGGAAGACAACTACAGATAAATCGCCTATCCAAGCTTTAGTGACCTATTCTGGCTCTCTCAGAAATTGCTGGCCCATATCGGGCCATGACAGACATTCAGTTACAAAAACAAGGTTGCAGAAAAGTATATAAACTGTCAAAATACGTATAGGAGAAAACATGAGATGCTGAAACTAATAAGATCAACAGGTCCATATACCTTCAGCACTTCCTCACGGAATTGGACACCTTTCTGGCATCACTTCCTTGGTTTAGGAATGACTACCACATAATTGTCCTCATTCCCATTTGTTATGTGGCCAAATATATTTGATCAGCCCTGTTCAACCATGATCACTATATTTGCATTAACTGTATTTTTTGACTTTGCCGTCAAACAGAGGACTGGTACAGCTTCTGTTTCAAGAAAGACAAGATCCCAGCAAATCAATTATGATAAGTCGATCCTCATAGCTTCTGGCAGCCAAGAATAAGCCCATAGAGGATGATTGCATAAAATGCGATATAACTAATCAAGCATGGATTGGTTTAATTGGCTCAAAACTTCTTCTCCTAGATTAAGGTCTCCATTAAGGGTGCTGTGAATGAAGAGAATCTATACTGGGAATAGTTCTACCCTCGATGAAGCCAGTCTGGCTCGAACTTCACTCTTTGAGCTCCTACAGATCAGGTAGTGCAAACCGAAAAGAATGAGAGCAAAAGTTACAGCATCTTTTTTTTTTTTTTCAATTACAACAGCATCTTTATTTATGAGCTCGTATCAAACCACAGCTCAAATTTCCATGTATAAGTTGCCATATTTGATTGGATACAATTTAATCCATGTAAAAAAGGTAAGTCAATAAATGGGGATTCGGTAAAATGGAGAGAAATAAAAGGAAAGTATAACCCAAGGCATACAAATAGGACATACATGATACATGCACGACAATATCTGTAATCATTAGCTCACCATAAATGCCAATATTTGATATACCGTTTCATCTGCAGAATGCCCCAACATCTAGGATCTCCTTCTAGTTGGAAGCTTGAAGCAGTTCCCCATGGCTTCTCATTGTCCTCGTTCATTGTTCTTTCCTCTTGCCGTCCTCCTCCTTGTCACCCCTGCTATCAGTGACTCTCAGACAGAAGCCCTGATCACAAAGATCTGCTCCCAGATGGAGGAATTCGGTTTCTGCAGCAAGACGTTCCACGAGAACCTCAAGTCCCCATCAGCAGGCATCAAGGACCTGACTCAGATTACGATAGAGCGATCGCTCATCAATGCGACAAACACTCACAACTACGCCGCCTACCTACTACACGAAGCACCCGAGGGGCCAGATAAGTACGCTCTCATGGCATGCGAGAACGCTTACGCTATTGCAGTCCGGCGGTTCCAAGAGGCTTCTGACTACTTTAACAGCGGCAATTATCAGAGTGTGGTCGATTCCGAGAGGATATTGCCCCGAGCTCTGGGAAGCTGCACTTCTTACTATGTCACACCTCCGTATCCACCGAACCCGCTTGCAGATCGAAACAGGATGATGAGGATTCTCATTGCCATGTCTTTGGTGACGGCCAACTACCTACTCCAGGCAAAATGATCTCTCCGGAGGTTGCATGGGGGAAGCAGAACATTTATCTTATCGTTAGATCAGCCTCTGGGGTCATCGCATTCCATTCTTTTCGCTAGGAGGAATACGGCAATCCTGGAGTGTGATTGTGTCACAATTTTTCATGTTTAGTTGACTGGTGAATGAATAAAAAAAAGGAGGTTTTGGCTTAAAACTGTCGTAGTATCTCCGCTAAAGGCTTTTGGTTTGAGCAGCCAATGACTTCGACTATCTCACTAAAGAATTAACTCGAGTTCACATATTCCAGAAAAGTGTAAAATATGACAGGCATGGTAAGCAGAAAGCACGGATAAAGATTCGAAATTTACAGTCCTCACGCTCAAAACCCTATTAGAGTTGCATAGAGTAAGCTAATCATCGCCGCCCAAAGTGCAGATCGAATTGATTCACAGTTGCCTCACTTTGCTCAGAAATGGGACTGGGTCTGGACTTACTTCCTTGAAATTGTCCTCATTGGTTTGTTACGTGGCAAAAGTTTAATGGTCGGTCCTCTTCAACCATGCTATTGATGATTGCCAGAATCATTATCTTCCTCCAGGTTTTCCCCTGCTCTCGGCAGCCTTCCTACACCGAGCCGCACTGGTTTGATAGCGCTTCAGTCTCAAATCTTCCCGGAAACAGCTCATGCTCCAAGTAATAGATTAACGAGGCCTAACAAGAAGCAGGATTCACCGCTCACTTCTCAATCCGGAAAATGCAGACTAATACATCATCTCGTTGCTTCCAGTAGCTATAGACCGCCCAAAAAGGTGTCTTTACAGGTTATGAGAAATGCTGAAGAATCTGTAATACACTGAGGAAACAATCTGGTATGGTATGTATTTCAAATTTCTCCTTTTAGAGCATAAGTGATGCACACACAATCAGCGGAAGCCAGTTACAAGAACAGTTGCCGATTCGGTACTGATCGACAAAATCGGGAAAGAAATACTGCCGATACACACAGGAGGATGAAATCGACAGTAGCTAAATTCAAATTGAAGTTCCTGGTGTATCTATATCTATATTATTTTAAGTAATGAGAGAGGATAGATGTACCCTTAACTAACATAGTTTTAATTAATAAAAAAATGAATAGGGGTTAAATAGTAAGATAATTTTTTAAAATTTTAACTACCTAATTATTTTAAAAAATTGCAACTACCACTAATAAAATGAATTATTCCTACTCTTCTGTATAGGCATTTTTATTTATTCTATGTTTCGACAAAATACCTATTGACATGAAACTCCAATATGAAAGGCCTATTAGCTCAGTTGGTTAGAGCGTCGTGCTAATAACGCGAAGGTCGCAGGTTCGAGACCTGCATGGGCCACTGTCTGGTCATCTTTTTACCTCATACCGTCGTCGGTTTTGTCTCGAAGCCATGTGTTCTTCAAGGGGAACAAAACAATAAGCACAGGTTGTTGTCGGGCAGTTGTTCTTCATTCGATTTCCTCACATTATCTCGCCTCTTTTTCCTTTTCTGATCAGTTTCTCATATTGATTTGGTCATGAGAACAATTGGATTTCTTCGATGATTCTAGGACGGGCGAAGGAGGCGAAGCCACGCCTCTCCTGATTCAGTCTCTGTCACTTTGGTCTCTCACCTAACTCACTTATTTATCACCCGCCGCCGCACCGTTCATTTCTGTTTCAAAGCTCCCACTTTTCTTCCTGCTGCAATGGCCCAGAAAGAAGACGAGACGGTGCCCACCGTGGAAATCAACGGCCTCAGCTTCACCTACCCGGGAATCGATGGTCACCCTCCGCCAGGTTCCAAGCCTTTGATCGATGATTTCTCTCTCACCCTCAATGCAGGCGACCGCGGCCTCCTCGTCGGATCCAATGGCGCAGGTTCGTTCAGCTACCCAAGATCCAAGGGTCGCGTAATTTCTCGTTTCCTTTTGTCCTATATGGATCTTGATTGATCGGAGCAGCTAGAATTATGGTTTTAAAGGTCTCCGATTTCACAAGGTCGGGCAATAGGGGAAGCGGATGGTGTTCATTGTGGTGTTTAATTGACGAGAAAGATCACGGAAGGCGAACTGTGTTCAGTATGCTGTTAGTTTGCTCCATATCTGTTTATGGTGAGCTGAGTCGAGATATTGAATTCTGAAGACTCAGAGCAGAATTGAAGATGCACTTATAATGATATATTCTTGTCGACTAATAATTTATCGATAGATAATCCTGCTCACGTATGTTTCATTCACTATCTTTGAAGGAAGACTCTAGCTTGATGGTCAGATGACACGGTGTAATGTCTATTGTAGGAAAAACCACTATTCTAAAGATATTGGGAGGAAAGCATCTGGTAGAACCCCACATGGTCCGCGTACTTGGAAGATCAGCCTTCCATGACACGGCTTTGACATCTTCAGGAGATCTGTCTTATCTCGGAGGCGAGGTGATTTGTTCACATCTTCCTATTTGGGAAGGAATCATTAACTAGCATTTTCTTTTAAGTGAATATGTTGCTATGCTATATTGGTGTCTCCAATGCCAAGTTCTTTATGTCAATGTGATGTTCAATGGGGAGCATTATATTGGGTGGTGGCAACTACTTGTGCAAATTGGGTAGGAAACAGTTATACTGTATAGGTTACGCTTCTATATCATTTAAAGTGGGGATCTCAGAGTGCTTATGGTCATGTCACAATGCAGTGGAGGCGAGAGGTTGCCTTTGCGGGGTTTGACGTGCCCATTCAAATGGATGTTTCTGCAGAGAAGATGATATTTGGGGTAGCGGGCATAGATCCCCAAAGAAGAGCTGATCTAATCAAGGTATAACAGTTGACTTCTTAATTCTATTCCAACGGAACATCTATTGATTCCCTCATCTTACTCCTCAGACAAGCAAACAAATGAGATTAAGGTCCATTTGGTGTTTTATAAGTGTAGGTGCTCGATATAGATTTGTCATGGAGGATGCATAAGGTATCTGATGGTCAGAGAAGGCGGGTGCAAATTTGCATGGGACTCCTTCAGCCATTCAAGGTACATCTGTCTCCTTTTCATCTAATATCATCTGACAATCAACCTACCACATATCTCTAAGGATTCACGTCTAAACATTGTGCTCTGTGACACTTAGGTGCTTCTTCTTGATGAGATAACTGTGGACCTTGATGTGCTAGCTCGGGCTGATCTTTTGAAGTTCCTGAAGAAGGAATGCCAAGAGAGATGCGCCACTATCATCTATGCTACACATATATTTGATGGTCTAGAGGACTGGCCCACCCATATCGTATGCCACTGACTACCCCTTTCTTTTTTATCTTTCGTGTAAATCTTTACTTGTTTTCTGTAGCTGAATATATTGTTGGGCTGTAGGTGTATGTGGCCCATGGGAAGTTGCAAATAGCTATGCCGATGGACAAAGTTAAAGACATGACCAAGTTGTCCCTTATGGTCAGTTTCTCCGCAGTTTTCTGGGGAAACAGTTGCCTTTGTTCATGCTTTTTATTATGGGCCTTTTGATTTATAGAGAATCTTTATGGTGCAGAGAACAGTAGAGAGTTGGCTGAGGAAAGAGAGAGAAGAAGAGCGGAAGAGGAGGAAGGAGAGAAAGGAGAGTGGCCTACCTGAATTCGAGGAACAGGTCAAGGGGAGTCGGGTGACAGGTGATCCTGCTCATGTGGCTGCTCGGCCGTTGAACAATGGTTGGGCTGGAGGAAGGTTACACTCTACCATTGCCGGTGAAGAAAACTTCTTCTTAAGCTCCAATCGCGTCCTGCGGCAGTAAACTCAACATATACTAAACCCAGGGAATATTCGAGTTTTAATATCCTCAAGGCTGCCGAGATATGAAGAATATGTCCGAGTAGCTTTGTTCTTGCATTTGGTTTCTCTAATAAGATTTCTTCCACATCCTTTCATGTATTCATGTATTAGAAGAACATGAATTTTCAGAGGCGACACGATTTGTGCTTTAGAAACTGAGCTTTTTCAAGTGGTGTTATTTCGAATTGGTACCGTAAACTACCATGACAGGCTCCAAAAAGCAGGTGGTTTATTTGAATAGTTGGTGTCAATCGTCTGAGATTCTTAAAGAAGAGATAATTCTGCTCTTTCCCCTGTCCCATCCACGGTCGGCCCATGGAGGGCCAGCTCATAGAAATGGCAGTGTGTATGCTTATTGCAGAAATGCACGACTACCAAAGACAACAGTGAATTGCAGAGAGCAAAACACACGTTACACGCTGTGCGAGGAGTTTGGCTTATTGTTCACTACTTGCTTGATCGAGCTCTCTTTTACCATTGATCCGCCAATCAACCAAGAGCCCACCAATTGTGGGCGGCAGCACAACAGTACAGATTCAAATGCTCCACTAATCCCATGCCGGTAAATTCTGACTTCCAGAATCCTACTAGCCGAGAAAGACCAAGGTAGTGGTTATGATATTCACCAACCGGAAATCTTGCTAACAGCATCCTGTACACCAAGCTACCGGAAAATATCAATCTTATAAATTGGTAGGAAATTGAAGTGGAATACACTCTCTCAAGGTGCAAACTAACAGGAATTATTGCAAATCTACACAGCAAAATCAATCTGTCGTACGCTAGACATTAATATCACACGGGCAGAAAATGTTATATGAAAATTTCAACACATGTAATAGTTTCTTTCAGAATCCAACTGCTAATCCTCCCAAGGAATGCGAAACAACTCAAGCCTGCAAGGCAAATAGAGACTTCCATCAGAGGAGAAAAAGCCTAAAAACCCAACTTTGCAAGAACCTACGAATGTAAGTAAATAGAAATGCTTCTTTATTGCCTACCTTGCTCGCAATGTTGTTAGAGAGCCAATCAAGTCCCTCATAGAGCCCTTCACCAGAAGTTGCACATGTGCTCTGAATGTACCTGTCAGCAATGGCAAATTGATGGGCATCAATGTCTAAGCCAGACAAGTAGGAAGTGACTGAAAAGTGTAGTTAAATAAGAAAAAAGAATACCAGTGTCGCTGGCGGAGAGAGTGGAGGCCGAGCTTGTCAGTAATCTCGGCAGCGTTCATGGCATTTGGAAGATCTTGCTTGTTGGCAAACACAAGAAGCACAGCATCCCTCAATTCATCCTACAAGTGGTTAAAAAAACAAGCATGAAAACACTAGAACCAGGAAAATCACAAGGAAAGTAAGAACCATACTGATGTGGAACTTTATTACCTCATTCAACATCCTGTGCAACTCATCCCGGGCCTCAGCCACACGGTCTCGGTCATTGCTATCAACCACAAAGATAAGACCCTGGGTGTTCTGGAAGTAATGTCTCCATAAAGGACGAATCTACAACCAACAGTCAACAAATTTGGGCATAAGATAGGTGCCTTAGTGGCTTATCTAACTCATAAAAGGTTGAAAAGAAATTCAGGTAGATAAATTTGCACGTAAGGATATGCTTGAATTTATAAATGAGCTGAATGAGTATATGTCCATCATAATATGTATTACTTTCCATTATTCGCTGAATGGACAAGCATGAAATATTGTGGAATATTGATGTAGCTCATGCACTGATTAAAACACATCTAATCATCACAAGACCGTCCACAAGTACATGAAATACTACTACTAACCACAACAAATTATGTATGTCTGCCACAACATGGATAATATTCCTCTTGGAAAGGTGGGAAAACTGAAAAACATGGTGGCCCAAGTAGATCTAGCTTATGTTTTTGTTGTGTGCTAATCAAGTAAAACGTAGTCAACACAAGACTGTTCACAAGCACATCAAGTGTTGAAACTACACAGTGGAATTCAAGAGATACAATTGTTTGTTAACTAGGAGATGGGCCAGATTAGAATGTTTAGGAAAAGGGGCAGAGCTTTAAAATGCCATATACCTTGTCTTGACCACCAACATCCCACACGGTGAAGCTAATGTTCTTGTACTCCACGGTCTCCACATTGAAACCTGATGGGAACATCGTGTAAGGCTAACAAGAAAACAATGAAAACAGACTTAACGTAAGTGAATCATACTGACGAAAGAGGAACCGTACCAATGGTTGGAATGGTGGTGACGATTTCTCCCAGCTTGAGCTTGTACAAGATGGTGGTCTTACCAGCGGCATCAAGTCCGACCATAAGAATTCGCATCTCCTTCTTGGCAAAAAGCCGACTAAACAGCTTGGTGAAAGACAGCCCCATGTTTTACGTCACAGGAGAACGAAAACCACTGCAGATTTGAGCAGTGCCAAATCACGAAAAGAATTTAGAATCAAACACGTATGACATTGCATCAACCATAAAAGGATAATCATAATAAGACCAAAACCAAGATCAGTATCTGGTGCAAAACTAAGAAGAGACAATCTGCCCACCTGACCTTCCACATAGATGTGCCCCCAAAAGCAATAGAATCGCCCAACTCATAAAATAGGTGTAGCAAAAGTAACGAGAAAATGAACCACATGAGAAACCAAGCTCAGAAAGCATCAGATCTGACCCAAATACGGATTTTTAGCACAAACTGAAAAGCCAACAGGCTATGACGAATGCAAGCAAAGGATTTTACAAAAGAGGAGGCGCACAAAGCCAGATCTAGATAAAAGGACGATGAATGACAAGCAAATAAACGGATCCGCCAGAGAAACAAAACAATTCACCCATTAATGCAACACTGAGAGAGAGAGAGAGAGAGAGAGAGAGAGAGAGAGAGATCTTACGATGGCTGTAAGCGAACAGGAGGGAGGAAGGCACACCGAATGAAGATGCCCTTGCGCAGAGACAACGACGACGACGACGACGAGATGAAGGTGGCGGCCAGCTGGCGCTTTAGTAGATGGTTAGTTAACCGTTGATGCCCAGGCGAGGCCCGGCCCACATAAAACATGGGCTCATCCATAAATGGATGGGCCCGATAGGCCCACGATGGATAGGTCTGGAGATGAAAACTCACACACAGAGAACTGTCATCTGTTATGTTGGCTCCACCCAAATCAACGTCCTAACAGCATTTGTTCTCACTCGATCGAATCGTTGACTGTTCGGTCATTCCATATTCCGTTAACATGCCCTCTTTCTTGACCATATTAACATATATAATCTCAGATATTATTTGGTCTCAATTTAAACTCTTATAACACAAAATAACATACGTAAGAAAAAAATTTTACGTAAAAACGTAAAGGAGCTCTTCCTACTCACGATTCCTCATACAGCAAGTAATGGGACAACAATGATATAAAGAGTCCCATCTATAGCTCAAACTTACATCTAACAGAAGACGAATCTGACCGATACGCATCTCGCATGTATCTTGGACAGTTCCCATCTCAAGGATGTGATGATGGAGAAGCCTGGATCTGTCGAAGAACAAGCTGTAGGGAGAATTCGATGAGCAGGAACATTCATGGATCCCGTGTTGCAGTTGCTTCGCCTTCAGCATGCACATGGTGACCACCATTTGACTGCGCATGCGGCTGCAACTCCAAGTCCGGCTTGATCTCGTCCTCCACTGTGACGCCCATCTACTTGGCCTCCCTAATTTTTCCCCACAGAACCGCATACAGCCTGGCCATTATCAGAACCGATCCCAAAAATCTGAATAGAAAGTTGTGAATGAAACCAAGGACCCTTTCATGGACAGTCTGAAAGTATGGCTGGTAAAGGTGCAAAGATTAGTCAAATGACAATATAAAGACATACATACATACATACATGCCGAGGTTTAGTTTCTCCTGAAGGAGGGCCCAGCTGAGGATAGCAGTGATAACGAGCATTAAAGGGGTGAACATGGAGACATAGAGAGGACCCTTTCTCTGGATGCGCCAGGATATTATGCAGAATGCCAGTGCAGAACACACGATGGCCTGGAAAATTTCCCCTCGACAATCAATACAATGGGTCAGGTGATTACTTGACTTGTGCAAAAGATTCCAATCTGTATTTACTATCGTGATGGAAGTTTGGGAAGCTTACCGAATAAAGAGTCACCGTGAGCCTGATTCTTGAGTTGAGTGACCAAGCTGAGACATCACGCTCAATGCATGCACCAACAAGCGCACACTCGATGCTAGACATGAGGCACATGAGCGTTGTTGTTGTGTGAGGGGCTGAGAACACGGCGCTTTAATCTTGCCTAAAGAGTAGATCTTTACGCTAAAAAAGAACAACTGAACAGGCATCAGAGAAGACTACTGACCGAGCAAAATCCCAAACACCAGAGGACGCATTAAAATGAGTGATCATCTACAAAGAAGAGCCAGTTTGATTGATTGATATGCTCATATAATTCTCATGAAGATGAATCAATCTGTGTTTTGGTGAGCTTTACTTGGATGACGAACCAGAGAGACCAGGCACATTTGCCAGCGAGGAGGAGGCAAGGACCCGAGAAGAAGTTGACTTTGTTGGAGGAGTTCCCGTCTGTCAGCTTCTCTGAATACTTCCAGTGGCTGGCGGAGTTGCCCATCCTGACCTCAGAGCCATGGTAAAACGAAAGCAGCATCGCTCCGGCCACACAAATTATCGTCCCTGCCACCTTCGCCTGGCCTGCTGCAGTCCTCAACCCAACCGTCTCTTGTCTGCAACAACACTTCCATCATCAACAAAAGAAACTGATCTGCCACTGGCTAGAATTTCTACATTCCATTGGTCCAACACGGTTCGAGTCACTCTTATTATCACGAGAAAGGTGAAATGACAGAAAGATAGTCGATAACCGACACTATTATACTAAAATACCAAACATTTTACTGCATATGATATTAGCAATCATATATACCTGAAGAGGACAGCGAATACGAAAGTCACGGCAGGGAGGATATTGGCCAATGCGCTGGCTATTGTGGGGGTTGCAGTGCTTATCCAGACAAAATGGAAGAGCTGGTCCAGCAGCGCTCTGCGCAATGATGCATGCATGGTCAACATGCGCGTATACATATATGTAGACTTAAATTACCCGGTGATAGAGCACAAGAAGATGTAGGACAGGACAGGCAGCGTCATCCTCGGCGCCCTCGTCTTCCTACGTACACCATCGTGACGAGAATAGACAGAAAAGAGTTAGTACAATGGCATCACAGCACACTATATAGGATCGATACATGCAGCACCTGGGTGCATGCATGCACGGGACGAGGATGGTGGCGCTCCCTCGTACCAGCTTTCCTCAGGACGACATACGTAGGATGCAGGACTGCATGCTACGATTCGGCAATTCCTATGCTTCTTCCCCTGATAATCCGGGGGACCCTCTATTCCGACAGGTGCCATCCAGTCTAAGTTTACGCAGGAAATCCAGTGTTTTGAGCTGAATCGGTTCCTCAATTGGATAAAGTTGTTCCAATCATTATTGCTATCCATCGCCAATACTTGGGCTTGGACGAAACGACACGTGCGAATTGGCCTAAATCAATTGGTAAGTGCTTCTCGTAATAATATAATATCCCGACGTGCATGTCATCCGTAAATATTTAAAATATCACAAAAAGCATTTCGTAACTTTTTCTATAAGTTAATGATGTACACTATTCATAGAAGGTGACGAACTTGGTTCGCGTAACAATTCCTCTTTAAAATACATTTGGACCGTCGTGTCGGACGTATCCCACCAGTAGTAGTCTTGTAGGAGCACCATCGACAGATTGCCGGCCCATTCATGAATGTCATAGACACGGGGGGACGGGATGTCCCAAGAGCCGTGCCCATTCAGGGCCCCCGAGAAACGTTACAACTAAGTCCAAGATGCCGTGATCATATGGAGGACCACATCAATGTGTGGAATTTACATGATACCTCTCAGGTTATCCGTCTGAGGTTTTGGGGTTGAGTGTTGTTAATAGGATAATTAAAGAACTTTAATTGTCTTATACCAATCGGATCAGATGTGATGAATTATGTCCTTGATCAATTTTACTAATAGTTTTAATCTAAAACCAATTGATTGTATCCTCCTAATATGATTTGGACGATGGATCATTTGTTTATATAAATGTTGAATTTGAATAATTATGAAGAAAGAAAATTTGTATTTGGGATTTAATGGATTGTGACATCTTCCCAGTTTTTCCTTTCATTTCCTTCCGGTTTGACTGCAAAAGATGATTTTTGACTTACATCTTCTGCTCGAATAGCACCGCCTCCGAGGGGCAAGACCAGTTTATCGATTTTGGGTGTCTTTTCCGCCCCCCCGCTTTCATAGTTCCCTGTTTCCTGATGCAGTTGCTCAGGGTCCCATATCGAGCGTATTGTACCAGCGTTGCTTATTACGCCACTTCTCAAATTTCGCGCCTTGCCCGTATCGGGCAAATTGAGAATGCTAGGAGAGTGTTTGATCAATTGCATGGCCGGACCGTTGCATCGTGGAACTCGATCATCGCGGGGTACTTTGAAAATAGGAGGCCTCGTGAAGCCCGCCAGCTGTTTGATAAAATGCCCGAGAGAAATACTGTTTCATGGAATGCGTTGATCTCGGGGTACGTGAAGAACGGGATGGTCGCTGAAGCTAGAAAGATATTTGACCAGATGCCTGAAAGGAATGTTGTGTCATGGACCGCCATGCTTAGAGGTTACGTGCAAGAGGGAATGATTACAGAGGCTGAATCACTTTTCCGGAAAATGCCAGAAAAAAATGTGATTTCCTGGACTGTGATGTTGGGTGGGTTGATTCAAGATGGTAGGGTGGATGAGGCTCGATGTCTTTACGATATGATGCCTTCAAAAGATGTGGTTGCTAGAACAAATATGATTGGTGGGTATTGTCAGGAGGGTCGTTTGGCGGAAGCAAGAGAAATTTTTGATGAGATGCCTCGTAGGAATGTGATCTCTTGGACAGCAATGATTACTGGGTATGTGCAGAATCAACGGGTAGATACTGCAAGAAAGCTTTTTGAAGTGATGCCGGAGAAGAACGAGGTTTCATGGACGGCAATGCTGATGGGTTACACTCAGTGTGGGAGGATGGAAGATGCTTCGAAGCTTTTTGAGGCAATGCCTTTGAAATCTATTGTTGCCTGTAATGCAATGATCCTCGGACTTGGGCAAAGTGGGGAGGTGATCAGAGCAAGGCAATTATTTGACTGGATGAGAGAAAAGGATGATGGAACATGGAGTGCTATGATAAAGGTCTATGAAAGAAAAGGTTTTGAATTGGAAGCACTTGAATCGTTCACTATGATGCAGAAAAGGGGAGTTAGACCAAACTTCCCTTCTTTGATAAGCATTCTTTCTGTCTGTGCCAGTTTGGCGACTATTGACCAAGGTAGACAGATCCATGCTCAGTTGGTCAGATCCAAATATGATCTTGATGTCTATGTTGCCTCGGTTTTAATCACAATGTATATAAAGTGTGGCAACCTTCTCAAGGCCAAATTGGTCTTTGATCGGTTTCCTGACAAGGATGTTGTTATGTGGAATTCCATGATTACAGGTTATGCACAACATGGTTTGGGAGAGGTGGCTTTGCAAATTTTCCATGAGTTATGCTCTTCAAACACCAAACCCGATGAAATCACTTTTGTCGGAGTTCTCTCTGCTTGCAGCTACACTGGAAAGGTTGAAGAAGGTCTCAGCATTTTTTATTCCATGAAACAGAAGTATCTGGTGGAACCACAGACTGAGCACTACGCTTGCATGGTTGATTTGCTTGGGAGAGCAGGCAGAGTACAGGATGCAATGGATCTGATAAAGAAAATGCCAGTGGAAGCGGATGCTATTGTTTGGGGCTCTTTATTAGGTGCCTGTAGAATGCACATGAATATGGATTTAGCAGAAATTGCAGCGAAAAAGCTCGTGGAAATTGAGCCTCACAATGCTGGACCTTACATTTTACTATCAAATCTTTATGCGTCCAAAGGCAAATGGGCTGATGTCGCTGAAATTAGGGGGAAAATTAGATCGAGGAGCGTCAGTAAGCCAGCAGGCTGTAGCTGGATTGAGGTGGAGAGGAAAGTCCACATGTTCAAAGGGGGTGACAGTGGGACCCACCCTGAGCATGCAATGATCGAGAAAAAGCTAGAGAGGCTGGGTGTGTTGCTGAGACAGGCTGGGTATTCGCCAGATGGAACCTTCGTCTTGCACGATGTGGATGAGGAAGAAAAAGTGCAGAGCTTAAAGCATCATAGTGAGAAACTCGCCATAGCTTATGGACTTCTGAAGGTGTCACAGGGGATGCCCATCAGGGTGATGAAGAATCTCCGAGTTTGTGGTGACTGTCATTCTGCTATAAAATTGATAGCAAAGGTCACTGGCAGAGAGATCATTGTTAGAGATGCAAACAGATTCCATCACTTCAAGGATGGCTCATGTTCCTGCGGGGACTATTGGTAAATGGTAGTAATCCTCAAAGGGTTCATTCATTCATGAAGTGTCATGTCAACTCTACATGGCTTTATGTGAATGAGGGTGAAAAGTTCTTTTATCTGACATTCGGCTGTACTGGAATGTCACTGTCACATGACTATGCTATCAACGAGGCGTGAAAGGAAGTCCCGGATGCAATTCCATTCTCTACGGAGAGACTATCCCAAGATTGGATATCTGAGTTTATCGCTGTTGACACTGTCATCTCTCTTTGCTGTAGACCTTGTCAATGCTGCGGCAAAAAGTCAAAATTTCCTTTATTAAGGTACCTGCCTGCAATACTGTATAACGCTGTCATCATTTACCTCATATTACTACTTCTAACCCTGGTATCTCATTATCCAGGTTGTACTATTCTAACTGCACGCGGCTTGGCGTACTGGAAGACCAGTTTGTATCTTCATTACCCTTGGCTGGAAGATAAGAAGTTATCCTTAGTTGAGAAGCTACTGTCTAGTCAGTTCTCTATTTGATCTTTTGGTGAGAGCCAGGGACGGATTTACAGGATGCTTGGGGATCGCCGTCTTGAATTCAGGGAAACGTGTGAACTTTTTACATATTTTTTTATCAATAGTGAAATTTTTATATAAATTTGACATGATTCTACCTAATTTTGTAAAATTATCTATTGAGTTTTACCCCTTAAATGAATTTTTTGGATCTAGTGAGAGCTCCTTGCTTTCGTTTGTAGGGACAGGAATATCCTTATGCTCCTCTTCTGGAGGCTTAGGCAATTTCATTTGCAAATATACTGTGGAAACATGTAATGAAAATTAGTTGCGACTGCTCAGAATCTTTTTATTTTTAATTTGTTTTTTTTGGATAATCAGCATCATTTTATTAGATAAGTGCACATTAGCCAAATGTAGATAATAGTTGAATTGTGGGTAACTGGGTACTGTTCTGATTCATTCAAGATTTGTTTCTTTGATCTTTACTCTCTGAAAAATTGGAAATCAAATATTGGGTTTCTTCTCCGCTATCAAGTTATGTGATGTGTGAGCATACAACTTCCACCATAGTATCGGATTCACAATTTGCTTGAATTAATTTGATGGTCCCTTCCCTTATCAGTTGCAAGATGCCTTTCCCCTCGAGATCATCTTGTTCCGCGCCACCCCCCACAACGCCAACACCCCCACCCGCCACCCCCCACGACACCCCTTTGTGAATGACTGACTTGACTTCTAGTCATACCAGTAAGCGCACCTCTTTCAGTGAACATCATACAGGCTGGCACTTCCTTTTTTGTACAGCTTTCTTCAGTGCTTTTTTGGAATAGAAAGGGCATCTTACTGATTCCATGAATTTGACAGGGATGGCATCGGTTCAATGGTCTGAAACCGAGGTAATATAGATATATGTGTGTGTGTGTGTGTGTATACACTGAGGATACACTTGGTAAGTATCATATGACTCGTCTATATTGAATGGATAACACTCATATGATATTTAATCTAAAATATTCTTAGTGGATATACTATAGCTGGTGATGTCCTTGTTTTATTTAAGTCCGTTGATAGTGTCTGATGTGAATCAATTACATTGGTTTTGCTTGCTTTGTCATGATTATATAAGACTGACTATTGATCTCCTGAAGTCATGGCCTTTTGCAATCCTTCTTGACATATTTACTAGTTCCTTCTCAAATCAATGGATTCATATGGCTTGCTTATTGGGTGAGGAAGGGGCCGTTTCTTCTTACGGTAAAACCAGCACATCCCATACCCGTACAAATCATGCACCAGCTGGATTCCACATGTCACATCAATTTGGTTAGGTGGAAGTGATATTATAGCCTTCGAGAATTCTCTCGGTTTTGGGATATGAAATGGTTCAACATTATTTCCCAATATTTGAGATTGTGTGAAGATTTAGTTCACTCTCCATTTAAAGATGGGAGGGGTGCTTGAGGGTTGAATCTATACAGGGGGTCCTTTAATCTTTTCTAACCTTTTTCTTTTTAAGTTTAGGCGGCCATTTAGCTTGCGCTGTGACTGGTGGATGCATCGGACTGGCGGGTGGTGGGGGTGTCAATCCTTGGTGCTTGGCTCAATGGACATTTCAACGCAGACGGCTTAAGTGGACATTTGCCCACTCAACGGAGGTGGCTCAAGTGGGCAACTCCCTATGAGATCAACAGAGATAATAGCTTTTTTGCATCGCTTGGAGCATCTCTAAATGTGATCATTCCTTAATTTATAAAATTTTACTCTCTGATAATTATGGATGAAATTAAAGAAATGTTTTTTTTTTTAAAGGATGAGATAATCCTTCTTCCATGAATGTGAATTACATTTTATTGCTTTTTCAATGAACGCATCCGTCAATCAATTTCGCCAGTGGGGTTTCTGGTGTTTGATGGTGCGGTGGTCCGGTTGCCAAGATTGATCTGGAATACCAATTTCCGATAGGGAAGTGTATGTCCTATCGATGAAGAATAGAGATGGAACGTCATCCATCATATGGCTTCATAGCTAATTCGTCTTTCCTAATATGAATAAAGGAGTTAACCTACGTTTAACGAGTGAAATCTAGAAGAAGAAGAAGACAGGAATACAACATCACAAAGACAGCTTCAAGTCCAGACCATCGCCATCCTTTTGCTTCCCTTCTTCTCCCTGATCCTCTTCTGTACTGTCTTCTTTAGGAGGCCCTGCAGCTGCAGCTTCCTCGTTCGCCGGTGTTGGAGGTGGAGGTGGCTGGCTGCCGGACGGGCTTCCACCGTCCGCGAAGTCCTCAAGTTCGAACCTTGGGGTCCAGACCTTCCGTTCCCTCTCGCTCGGGTTGGATGAGACTCCCCTTCTTATGAGACGTTCGCGAATGTCCCGGGTGCTCCGGACCAGTGCGAAGAACTCTTCCATCATCCTTTCCTCCTCCTCCTCCTCTCGCTCTTCATCCTCGGCGGCCTTCCTCTTCTTCCTATCCCCGTCCATATTCCTTTCAAGATCGGAACAAACGCAGAAAAAAAAAATGGAACAGAAAGAAGGAATGGAAGGAAGGAAGGAAGAAAGAAAAGTGGAAGTTGGTCACCGCGATACAACTCTGCGAGAAGCTCCCCTTTTATAGCAGATGCAACGATCCGCAGCCATATAATGGAATAGTCATACTTCCCCCCTATTATTCCTTGAGATGGCTTGGAGATGTTAAATGGGCCGGTTTGGCCCGGAAGTGATCCATACCGTTCCAAGACCGGCACGTAATCAATTTTACTAGGTTGAGAGATAGATGGTTACGAGCTGAGTTTAAGAAATAAGTCAATTGAACTTGAACGGGTCGAGCAAATTTTCTCATTGACCAAGCCTAAAAACGTCTACAGAACTGGTTTAGAATCATTGCAAAAACCGACTCGAACTAGTTGGACTGCCAAAACGCCCTAGTCAAGTTTTAATATTTATTTCATAAATATAATGTTTCATTTATGTAAATAAAATAAACAGAAATCTATTATTAACTTTATAAGTAAAAATATAGAAATGTAAATTAATTAAAAATTATTTATTTTACATAATGTGAAAAAAAGAATTAAAAAGAAATAGTTGTGGTTCATAATCCAAACGGTCCAAACCATGAATCGGCTTGATTAAGCTCAGTTCCACGTCCATTCATGATTTCTTGAACCGTGAACCGTAACCCGACTAGCACGTTAAGCTTAATAGGTCGAACCGTAATAGAGTCAAACGATTCCATGCCCAATTTGAATAAGCTTAGAACCAAACCAAGCCGTCCATATTATATCTATATGAGAATGTATCTTATGCATAGGTCACATCTCATGTGATGTTACTGTTCAATCTAAAAAATTGAAATTGATGAATATTATTTTTTAATTATTAATTTTTTTAAAAAAATATCAAATAATTTGTAAAAGGATACAGTAAATAATTATTAGATAAAAATGGAAATAAATATTTGCTAAAATGTTATAACCGCCCTTGCAAAATACTTTCCCATTATTATTCCTTTCCTAGTTTTTTTAGTACCGACTCTACCCCTTTAGACCAGAGTACCCTACCCTAGTTTTCTCAGATGCATTCACCAGATACCCATCTTACTATCAAACTTACATATGAGCACCGACTGGCTGTAGGCAGCATTGCAGAGTCGAGAGAACTGTTGCTAGACATAGCAAAGGTGGGCATTGTTGATCCGATTGGGGGACCCCTTCCATGAAAGAGGCTCGGGGAGCAGTACCACCTTCCTGATCGGACCCAAGTTCGAGCGAGCAAATCCATTCTCATATGGCTAGAGCTGTTCCGTGGCCGACCAGGCCATAGGTGAGATGGCTCCGCCAAGACCGGGCCGAGCACACTGGATTTGCCTTGGTTGTAACTAAAACCCTCAAGAAGGACCGCAAGACAATTGGCACTATAAAACAACCAAGAAAGAAGTCCTTATGAACACATTCATAGCACCAAGGAACACCTATGGTCATTCAATCTCACTAATCGAACTTTCCAATGATCAAATCACACACCACAAAAGCACACATCAACTAGGATTGCATTTTTCATCCCCGTCTTTGGGTAGGACCCGAGCCAGGCTATCTGCTAGTCATCTGCCCACTGGACCTTGTGTCTGGCCCAAAGGTAATAGGCCCCGACTGGGCCCCGACCCCCCAACTCATACAGCTCCGGGGAGATATTTTTCTCATCAATCTCGTTAAGAATTGGAGTCAATATGTTCCATGCAGCAGCAAGCTCATCACTCCTCATAAATAGATGACTGTCTCCATCAATTACATCGAGAAGAAGGTGCTCGTACGAATCTGGGACCTCAACATTGTACCTGAATTTATGTCTACCATTGAGAAACTGCAGATATCTAAATGATATCAGGTAGGAAGTCAAAGGACTTTAACACTAACCTGTCTTTGTACAACAAATTCAGTTCAGAGGCATCCAATTGTAATCCCAATCCTGGAACCTTATTGCTCACCCTGATTAGGATGGCTTCATCTGGCATGTCTCGTAGGATCAGTTCGTTAGTGGCAAGATCAATATTGTGGCCAATATGTTCTCTGTAGATGTTCCCAGGCACATGATGGAACTGTATTCGTATCTCCACTCTACGATTTGTAAAGAAATCATATCAGCTGTGGTTTCCATTAAAGCTTAAGCATATCGAAAGATAATCTGGTGTGAAGATATATTAATAATTTATACCAAGAATGGAGTAATTTAGATGCATGTAAAGAGGAACAGACCTATGTTTGATTAGTCCCATTCCTGTCCTGATCATAAAGGGCACACCGTCCCAGCGGGCATTATCAATAAATAGAGCAGCAGCAAAAAATGTGGGAGTCAGATTAGTTGTTTTGACATTGACTTCATCACCATAAGTGGCTTCGTATTGGCCGAGAATCACATCGTTGGGTTCCAACTTTCGTATGGATCTCAGGACTTTAACCTGGAAAAAAAAACTTCTTATCAGCAGTAAAAGAGGAGTTTGTTTTCTATGCTGTACAAGATCTCCAGTTAGAGAGACCTTTTCATTTCGGATATCTTCACCATGTAGGCTTATTGGTGGTTCCATTGCAAGCAAGGCTATTGTTTGAAGGATGTGACTGTGCACAATATCACGAATGATTCCATAGCCTTCAAAGTACCTATGCAAGAGGACGCTATAAAATTTTTCCAAGGACTAGGCAGTAATCCACTAATGCATTTAAAATCATCACATACTTTCTTGTTTGAACATTTAAATCTTCAGATAAAATAACCTGCAGATATTAATGAGAAATGCATGTTATGGATGTCATAAAGTTATTGAGCAAATTGTGGAGACAAGTCAAGAGAAAAACCTTACCTGGATGTTGCGTATATATTTACGACTCCATAATGGCTCAAAGACCAGATTGGAGAACCTTAACACTGTGAGGTTCTCTATCAGATTCCGTCCCAAAAGATGATCTATCCTGTGAGAGATAGGTCATATCTAGTTAGTTCAATACAATATGGTGCCAGCAAGTGCTATCTCTGACCTCTCAAATGTGGAAATGAAAATCAATGACTTCACCTGTATATCTGATTCTCTAGAAACTTAGAAAGAAGGTATCCTGTAAACTTTTGAGAAGATGGTGCATCAAAGCCAAAAGGTTTCTCGATTATTACGCGGTTCCACCCCTTTTGGCTCTGAGCATAATTAGCAACCGACGTTGCAACATCCAGCAGCGCTTCTTGTGGCACGGAAAGGTAAAATATCCTGTTAGACTCCGCTCTTCCCTGAGCATAAGCTCTAAAATCAAACACAGAGGTAACCGAGATAGAATTCAAGTGCCAAGGCTACAGAGTTTGAGCACTGATGAAATTTATTAATGAACTTTACCTCAAAAAGCTTCATTCTGGCATCAAGCTTTGACATCCCTTCATTGGTATCACATCCTCCATCGAGATAGTATGTTCTGCTGAGAAAAGAATGCATCTTCTCCTCACAATTTTGCCTGCAATGACAAAAAGGATCCTAATGCTGAAAAATGGCTATGATAGCTTTCAATAAGATTTCACGTAAACAAATATATCCCCTATACGAGAAGTAGAAAGATTATGAGTCAGCTGGTAAGAGATCCATACTGATGATTGATACGGCAAGTTATAGTTGAGGATATAATTGATCTCAGGTCTTCATCAGTTAAATTTTTTCTTGAGTAACCAAAAATATGGACATTCTGCGGTCACAATGAATAGAACTTAGGATTAGAGAACATTTACATTTAATTAAAACAAGTCCACAAGACAAGCAAAACTCTTATCATGTCCCTTGTATTTGTAGGCAATGGATTTGCTCCAGTATCCACCAAATGACTTAGATGATAACTGACGAGGATATACTGGATTAATTTAATAATGATCTTGGAAATGGTAGGTATGCTGAAATTACGGCATCATCTCATGGCACATAACTAGATAGAATTCACAAGCTTCCAACAGAATGGATATCAATTAGATCAAGAATATACATATCTCAAGCAAACTTACATGTGGAAGAAATCCACTGTAATATAGAGCAAATAGTGCAGGGAAAATCTTCCCTTTTGCAAGCTCCCCCGTAGCTCCTATGACTGCTATGCTGAGAGAGAATTCTCCCTTATGATTTACTGGGAAATTAGAGGAAGTTGTTTGTGGAAGAAGGGAAGAGTTTGTAGCAGCAACCGTTTCTTCAGAAATGCTGTTCTGCAGCCCCTTCGAAGAGCTTTCCCCAGCTTGTGAGGTAGCTCTTGCTCCTCCTTTGATGGATTCTGTACATGCCACCATTGAGATTTGAATGAAAAAGCAGTTCTCCAAGCATGATCATATCCACTCAACTGTAGTTTCCGAATACACGATCACAAGTTTGCTAACCATAGTTCAAGTTTATTATTGACGCTGTTTCCACTGTCTGAGCTACTCTGGAATGCTCTGGTAGCTTATCTTTCTCTAGACTCTTTATACTCCGAAACTCATCATCTGGTCGCTGTTTTCTTGTTGGTTTCCTGAGGTTGAAGCTCTTGATTATCTGCAATTTCAAGCCATAGAACCGTCCACAGATGTTTCTGGCATCGAAAAAGAGGCCTCTGTGACAACTAGCAGCCGAGCTCCAGTCGTTCAGGACCTGAATAAGCAGTGAAGCTGTGTCTGCTATTTCATCGGCTAAGGAAGCACTCAGATAAGCTATCCGCTCAGTAAGATGATGGTGTTATGATTTCCAATATCGAATAGTTACACACAAGCCATCCATAAGGTAATGGAGCTTGATTGAACTTAAGCAAGAATAGACTAAAAACTCTGCGGGCACAACTAATAGCTTTCTCCAATGCAAAAATAATAATAATAAAGGAAAGAACTTTTCTCTTCCGAATGTCTCTGTTCAAGAAAAAGGCCAGAACTTCAAGATTCCCATTTTCCATTAATGTCTTATACAACCAATCTTCAAATATTCCACTTTGCTGCTGCCCAACAAGCATGATCGGCGGAAAATACAGATTCTATGCTCAGAGAAATGAAATCACAGGGACAAACTCACAGTTAATCTGCGAATGGAGGACACGCGAGATCCGGGGCAGAGAGAGGCAGAGGGC
Organism: Sonneratia alba; assembly: GCA_900174645.1. Taxonomy (NCBI): domain Eukaryota; kingdom Viridiplantae; phylum Streptophyta; class Magnoliopsida; order Myrtales; family Lythraceae; genus Sonneratia; species Sonneratia alba. Next base: position 877,827 of record FWPY01000034.1, on the reverse strand, counting down.
CCACGGGGCGAACGTCCAGAACAGTGAGGAGGGAAGCGTGAGAATTGCATCAACATCTTTAGCTGTGATCTGATATTTTTCTCATGGATTAGATCTTGATGTTAACAGGAACAGGGACGCTGAGCACCGCAGCAGCTGCCGCTGCTTGCAGAGCATGGGTTGCGGTGGCAGGCGAGCGCAAGACTGCTTTCTGTGGGCACGGAAGCAGCCGATGACCGTGAACCCGTTGGAAGCTTTTGATCACGGCCGTCTAAATATACGAAGAAACAGATCTCGGCAAGCGAGAGGCAAGTCAATACCTTCGTCTGCGTAAACTCTTCCCTCGTCTCGTGGGATCCACGATCAAGATTCCACTGCAAGAACAGACAAATTTCACCTTGCTCCATAAGTCTCATCCATTTTGTCCCTAAAGTTTGCGTGGCTTAAAACTGCGATGCTCGAACTTTTCTCGCAGAGATCGTGATTCTCATTCATCCTTCGTCGCATCTTTTAGAGGCAGTACGAGATTTGATTAAATTAATTTCACTTCGAGACACCTTGAACCTGGGAAGGAATTCAAGGTGCAGTATTTTTGGTGCGGGGATGAAAAAGATTACAAATTCAGGGAGCTAAACGCTGCTACTGTAATTCCTGGGGGTGCCAAATGGTCTAGAGGCTTCAAGTAGGGTGCAAGGGTAGCGCACTTTGTAACTACGTTTCTCGAGCATAAATATTCAAATTCATTAAGACACACAAGCGTGGATGGACTCTTAAATATCAATTTCATTTCTTCCGTATGATTTTATGCATTTTTTAAAGAAATAAAATTTAAATTTATATCTTATAAACGAAAAAGAATTGTAAATATAACTTTATTTTTAGTGAAATTACTTAATTGAGAATTGAATTAGTGAAGTAGTTGGACTTAGAGGTGGCAAATCGTGCTGGCCCGGTCTTATCGGGCCGTGCTGGCACGGCACGATAAGGGCTGGTCCAAGCACGGTCCCTTAAGATATCGTGCCAGTCCGGCACGGCACGATAAGACAGGGCGGCCCTGGCCCGCCTCGATAGCCCGATAATCTCGTTTGAATGTGGTTTATTTGTAACAACAAGTGAGCTTACAAATGAAATTTTTTCTATCATTTAATAGTGTTTAATAATCTATTAAGTTTTTTTAAATATTCCTAATTGGGCTATCGTACCGGCACGACCCGGGAATTATCGGGCCCAGCACGCCCAATAAAATTATCGGGCCGATACGGTACGGTACAATAAAGCTTCTGGCACGATAATCACTGGCCCAGTACGGTGTTACCATGCCGGGCCAGTACCGTGCTATCGGGCCGGACCAAATTTTACCAGGTCTAGTTGGACTTGTACATATACTAATAAAAAAAATATACTCTAAATATGTAATTGATGACTTTTCGTCTTTTATCTTGATGTGCATGTATATATATATATGCACACAGTCCCACCCATTGTTTTTTTTTAATTTTATATTGGTGATAAACGATATTGTAATAATTAATTAATTTATCGAATAATTTATTATATAATTCATGATTTACCAATTAAATTTTAGATATCGACTTTTAAAATTTTCAAATTATAAATTTGACCTACTATATTATTAGATGCACAAGAGACTTGCCCATATGTGAAATTCCTAAGGTTAAAAAATTTTCCTTTCTCTACAGAACAAGAAGCAATAAAAAAAAAACCAAATCCTTGTTTTGGGGATCTATAAGAACCTCGAGAAGATAAAGGAATCATGTTTGCACTGTCTTGGACTCCCCTCGTGCAGTCGAAAACGTTAATCCGACCGAGGCGGCAAAACTGAAGTTGCCCCAGACAAGTAAATGTTGTTTTTACCTATTACTCGAGTGAAGAGTCCATGGTTCTTGCCCTTCGAAAGTGACCCTTAGCTACCCACCTCCTTTCGTTATCTTCCCCTCTGTCTCTGTATCTCTCTGTCTCTCTCCCCTACTTTCTCTATATCCTTCTAATCTTGCGTATAAAATTCATCATCTATCTGCATCCCATGGTTAATCAGCTTTTCCCTGATTCGACTGGTTGTTGAATTTTTCCACTTTTTCCTTGAAGATTACAGGTGAGAATAAAAAAAAGGAGTCTTTTTCTCTCTGGGTGTTCATCTGATGATCGAGTTTCGATTCTTGAGATCCTCTACTCCGTCAGGTTGATTGAGATAGATTACTAGATTTCTGGGCTTAACCTAAAGCCATCGATCATCGTGGGCATCTGATAAATCTCAGCTCCACTTACGGTTTCAGAGTTTATGTCGCGGAAAGTTCTGGCCTTTGTTTGTTCGAGGACGGAGAGCTTTCAAGCTCTGTTGGCAGTCTAGCATAGACTTGAGCTTTAGAACACAATCATTGTTTTCTGGAACTGGGTCTTTTTTTTCTCGTACACGTACATGTTTGTTAGCTCTATTACTGCTCTCTGAAGCACGTTTCAGCAGCCAGTAGATTCTGAGTATGATCGATGGACCGTTCATGATAATTTGTACTTTTCATATAATTTAGAGAACGATGGAATAATTTCAGTTGAAAAAAGTGTTAATCATTGTTGAATTTCCTGGGGTGGAAAGAGCGAGGAGTGTTGCTTTGCTCTGATGTAACTGCGCATGCGAAAAAGAATGGTTACTCCAGGATGGTAATGCCATTTCAATCCAGGATCATCCATCAAAGTCAATTCTCATGGTTCGTGTTTTGCAGGCGACAAGCAGGTTGCCTTGTTGACACCATAAAAGCTTGCTCCTTTCAGTTTACTTGAGGTTAAATGGGTTCTGAAGGTCCTCCAGCTGTGACTGTACATATAACTGGTTTCAAGAAGTTTCATGGAGTTTCTGAGAATCCGACTGAGACAATTGTTAGTAACTTAAAGGAGTACGTGAAGAAGAAGGGCTTGCCAAAAGGTTTGATTCTTGGAAGTTGTAACATCCTTGAGACTGCAGGCCAGGGCGCATTGATTCCGCTCTACCAAACATTGCAGTCCGCAATAGCTGAAAAGAACTCTGGGACATCAAATTCCCAAAAAATTATCTGGGTAATCTATCAATAGAATCTGTGCTAATTCTATCAAATTAAGGTTCTTTCTAGGAACTTCAATAAGATTATTTTTGGTATTTGAAACAAGTATCAAATTTGTCAGTTTCAGTAATTGTGCACCTTATTGCAGTATCTTCTAATATGAAGCTATTTTATTTCAAGATCTAAGAAAAACTTTCAGTAACATCCTTTTCTATTTGGGTGGACCATGCAAAATGCTGGTAAGTTAGCAATTGATAATTGATCCTAATCATGATCTCATGTGCTAGGGTATGCTCGCCTTCATTTCAATAAGGCATTTTAATCAGAGAAGCAAGCAGCAATAGTAGAGAAATGAAGAATAGTAACATTGATGAGCTCCATAGCATACATTTCTCCCTTATTTACTGTAACACCCAGTGTTCTCTTATAACGGAGGCTTGCTTTTTGGTTAGTTTTCAGCTATTTTTTTTAATCATTTTGTGATATTTAGAGATGATTTCAACAGTCAATGCATTGATCTTTGCAGCTATTAGATGAGCTAATAAATGTCATTGTGATCGGTGCAAGGTTTATAAACATGTGTCTTATAATGTTAATTTTCCAGGTACACTTTGGAGTCAACAGTGGTGCCTCAAAATTTGCAATTGAGCAGCAAGCAGTCAATGAGGCTACTTTCCGCTGCCCTGATGAGATGGGGTGGAAGCCTCAGGTTATCATTTCTCAGATAATTGTGATTGTCTCTACCTCATGTTGTTGTCTCACTTAACTCCTTGAGTATACATTTTGCAGAAAGTCCCTGTAGTTCCCGTAGATGGTGGAATTTCTCGAATACGTGAGGTAATCTGATTCATCCACTCATTTTCTTTTCCGTGAAGCAGCTGGTGTCATTAAGTGGTTTCAACTTTCTAGCATGTGTACAATTGTTACAATCTCAGGTCGGCTGATAAAAAAGCATGATATGGCATTTTGCACCGAGTTTGTTTGTTGTTGATCTGCCTGTATCATGGAGCAATTTTGCATCTATAACTTGGAAATATCTGGAACATTTTCGTGATAAGTTCTGAGGGAAGATTAGTTCTGAAGTTAGATGGGCAGCCTGTGCCTGTGTGAAGTGTTTGTGCTGTGTGGACATTTGTCATTGGATGTTAATACTAGAGTTTTAGGCTTGAGTGTAAGACATCGAAGTTACATTTCAGAGGACCTCTTTTTGTTGTTACATTATTAGACTAGTCTAGTTTCAAATTTGTTCACTGCAATTGACTTAAAAAGAGAGAAGGAATTCCAGTTTCTGTAAAATGCTTTTGCATGTATTATCAATTCCTTTGAATCAATTTATTTCTTGCAGACATCTCTCCCAGTAGAAGAGATCACAAAGGTCTTAGCAAGTAAAGGCTATGAAGTCACTGCCTCTGATGATGCAGGCAGATTCGTGTGCAACTATGTCTACTATCACTCCCTTCGGTTTGCAGAGCAGAACGGGATCAAGTCACTCTTTGTTCACGTGCCTCTGTTCTTGACCATTGATGAAGATACCCAGATGCAATTTGCCTGCACTTTGCTCGAAGTCCTTGCTTCTCTAAGTTAGCAGTTTTCATGTTGAACAATCTGCCTGAACTCTCGTGTCATGTTGGCCTCCTTTTACTGTGGGGGATCATCAATGATAAAAGGGCATATCTTCCTCAAGTAGTAAGTTTGTTCAGTCCTCTGTCTTCAAGAGGAATTAAGTTTGCCCAGTTATTTCATTTGGCTTGATGAATATCTGAAGCTTTGACCGTTTCCAAATGTCAAGGGTCTCTTGTGTTAATATGTGAATAAGAAAAAAGCCTCAGCTTGTTGCTTTTCGTTATTCCATTGCAGTGACATTTGAGTGATCTTCATGTACCTCGTCTCAGTTTTCTGTGCTTTAATTGGTTCTCAATCGGTTGGGATTGAGATACAAATGACAGTTTCGGTTGTGAGCTTACAATTGACCTCCTAAGCAGTACAGATAGAGCTGCGCCTCGTAGTGCTCTTTCTCTTTGTTGCAGTGACAACTTAGGTCTGGTCGAAGTTTAACAACATGAACTGCCACTGCCTCTGCAAAGCAATTAACTGGTTATAGTATGAATCTTTTGAGTGAGATCTGCTTTCTTGCAATTTGTCTCAGCCTGTGACGCAAGTGTATGCGGATGGTATCTCAGAAGGATTCCATGGTACGCACAGATAATATCCTGATGCAGCCTGTTTATATATCAGCACCAGATGGAATCTTCCAAGAATGGGAACAGAATGGTGAAAGTTATTGCTTCCGTGCCCACTAGAAACTCCCGCAAAGGGGCCTCTTTTTGTTGAAACGCTTGAACACCTTCCTCTGTCAGAGATACAGACAACTAAGAGGACTCGGTGGTGGGGGTGGGTTCACTCTGTTACGGAGAAGCAGTTGGGCCACTTGCAGGATATACTCTTCCAAGGCCACGTATCAAAATTTCAGTAGAGTTCTCTTTAGCCGTTGATTTAAAAGGGCGTCTGTGAAAAGATAAAGGCACATGAATCCCATTAGCAGTCTGGTGAGACACGTTAATTAAGCCAAGGGCAAATCGTCTGAAGATTTCGATGGATGGTTGAAATTCTTTAGTCCACCTATTTCATCACATGACACATGCTCATGAATCCGTTTTGTAGACCGGTGGAGTGAAGTATCTTAAGGTTCATACGAATGGTTGAAATTCTTGGGTGGTTCATAATAAAGTCGGGGAGGCTGAGTAGGAATTCAGCACAAAGGGGAGTAGGTCGGCGGCCCGTGAAACTGCTTATTGATGGATCATTCGACACCTTTAATTAGGTACGTACATGATTGATTACTGACCTCACAATATTCCTCTTCTGCTCCCTCAATGGCAGCCTTAACGAGTGTGTGTGTACGTGTAAGAGAGAGAAGAGATAGCAATAATCTATTGTCTTCATTGGCTGCTAAAAGTGAATGGCTTTGTCATCAGTGTACCACACTGCGAGTATCAACGCACTTATGGTAAGCTGATAAGATAAGGAGTTAAACCCATGAAGAGAAAATTTCAGATGATGCTCATGTGTATGTTCGATTGCGGCAACTGTATCGATGATTTTGAATCATACATCCCATGACACTGCAGCCGGTAACTATAGACCGGTATTAGAAAACAAATTAATGATAGTGTTCTCCATGGATGCCTCAACCATTACCTAGGTCGAGATGGTTCGATAGGGCCTTCCATGGTTGGACACGGAGAAATGTGCTAGACATGGTTAGACCCATCTAACAGTGGATGGGATTATTTAACTGTCACGATACTGACTGGGTAATATATGCTTCCCCAGAAGCGCAGAGAAAGTGCGCTTGCTGATGGGCAGAGAATAATCTGACTCTGATGGCTCACTTTTAGAATTTCTGTCGACCAATGTGCTTCCCCCCCTCTCCCCCAGGGTTTAAGCCATGAGGCTATCCATTAACGCTAGGAGGCAAGGCCCGACCTAGTCATGTGGCGTAGCTAGGTTAGTGATCAAAAGGGCCGGTGGCGACCATCAACGGCTAATCATTATTTGGCGTGGGCTTATGTATAGGCCACGGGCTCCTTATATCTCGACTTTTCTTTCTCAGTTACAGAAAAAAAAAATTAAATTTAAAATATAGATAAAGGAAAAAAAATTACTTCTATAAAAATCAAATATGATATTTTTTCCAATCTTATATTAAAAATTGTGTTATTATATCATCAAAATAATTATTTAATATAAAGATATTAAATTGTGATCAAGAAATGTCATATTTAATTTTTTTTTTGTTAGTAGAAATTCTAGGGAGTGGCGGGGGGAGAGCTGAATGGTGATGGGTGTGGGCGGTGGGCAATCAGATCTGTCGATGTTGTGCGTGCGATGCGACGCCATTTTTCTCCTTCCATTTCCCGCAGCCTTTTATTAAAAAATTCATTATAAAAAAAGAGAGAAAATCGGCTGGCCTCTATTGTGTCTTCCCTTCTACTGTATGCGCGCATGCAGCTTTAAGATAGCGCCAGTTAGGTTAGATATACAGACATTTACATTTGAAGCCAAAATTTGAGAAAAAAAAAGTGGAGAAAAAAGGGAATATAATCAAAGTAAGACCACAAGTACATATATATATCAATACCATGATCACACACAAAGCATATTATGGCCATGGAGGGTTAAACTCATGAGAACTGAGTTTAATGGGGCTGAGATGGCTCACACGTATGATAGCTAGCTAAAGTGTCACGGGCCATGATTCCCATCCGGATCTTGCATGCTTTGTGTCCGTTGATTGCTTATGAGTGAGCATGGGGCTAAAATAAAGCCTCCATCCAAAGGTCCATGGATAGGGGGCGTTGTCCTCTAGGATCGTTTTCTCTTTGTCTACTGCGTACGACTTACTTGACATTTGGATGGGTATTAGTGTCTAAGACTGGCTACAAGTAGAACATGATATACAGTATAATCAAGGGTGATCATGAGTAACCGTTTAGTTTATGGTATATAATAAAAAAGAACACGAGAGAGGGACGTATCACATATCTATCGAACTATCCAATTCAATACCAATATTGGTTAATTTCGTAGGAAGATACACGCACGCACATCAATGTCCTTTTTGTCCTGCAAGTTGAGGCATAAAACTAGCTCTGACGTGTGTGTGTGTGTATACGTATACCTGTAGATTATGGAGGCCCAAACTTGTATGGCAAAAGCCTAGACCACAGCGAGCATGCTACAGCCCCCCACTAAAGAGCTCTATGCGGCCGCATGCACACAATAATTGCCCACTTAAATGACACGTGCAGGATATTCCCTCTCCCACACGTCTCTTTTCTGTGACTTCGCTGTCTCATATCAGCCTCATTAATTAGTTAATCAGTTAGTTAGTTCGAAGGCATTCGGGATTTATTATCTCTCGCGAGAGGATAGCAAGAAAAAAAAAAAGAGACAATAATGAAGGCTGATAATCAGGGAGGAGATTTAAAGAAGAGTTTATATAGATACATACATATATATATATAATTAAGATAGTTTGAATTCGTACGCATATATGCCATCCTGTACCCTATTCCCAAATCTTAGAGTAAGGACCAATCGGTGGGGCATGGTAGATGAGGATAGTTGTCGTTCCATTCGTTTTCTTTCTTGTGGAATGACTTTTGAATTTGTGTGCGCAAATTCGACGACAATATTCTGCGTGAGGACATATGGGTGGATCATAGGATATTATTCTCTAGAATTTTATCCACTACTCGCCTAATGGGCAGGCGATCTTCCCACTTGGAATGTACATCAGTGACTAATGCCCATTATTAATCAATCAAAAGGCTCTACTTTTAAGCTTTTCTTTGTCCTACATCACAACAGCGTTACGTTTCTAATAACATAATCCAAGTCGGGTGTCGAACTAGCACCGACCAACCTCGGACTGCGTTACCTTTTCCGGAGCTCCCTCCAACAGGCAGACGGCCGGCGGGATAGTTAGTGTTTCCATGACCCCGTAAGCGTTCCAGCAGAAGGGGCTCATCACGAACACCCCCTGAGCCGGCAGCAGCTCGACCTCGGAGAGTGTCAGGTTCGTGCACGGGACCGAGTCGCTGCACCCGAAATGCATCGGCGGGCTCCTCACGTCGTACGTTCCCTTGATGTTCGAGTAGGCGACGTCTGAGACGTAGACAGCAGATGTCTGGTTGATGCAGCTCTTTGTCAGGCAGTAGTACTGGTCGATGATGATCGGGTTCCGGACGGTGTCCATGTGGATGTTGTGGAACGTCACCTTCGACACCGCCCCGGAGCCGCCCTGCCACGTCTTGATGCGGACCCCATTGGCGGTGTGCTTGATCTTCGAGTCCGACACCGTGATGTTCGACACGCAGGCGTGGCTGTTGCGGACGCCTAGGCTGCCTATGCTGTGATGCGAAAAAAAAAGGGGGGGGTTGGTTTAGAATCTTGTTAGGTACTTAAATTAGGTCGCGGCGGGGAAAGTTAGTTCATCAGGCGACACTTAGGAATAAAAGCCTGTAAAGGGGGGGGGGGGGGGGGGGGGGAAAGGCGACTCAGAACAGAAACTAAACAATTCCTAGCTGGGGACTTTCTCGTCTCTACCACTTTATAATGTTAGAACTCTTTTCTTCTCATAAAGCCGGAGAACAGCTACTCAATTTTCTGTGCGCATGCATCGCCTTGCCTATATGATTCCGCCAATTATAAGTACGGAATTTCATGTGGGGTACACACTTTGAACCGATGGAAACAACGATCTCGGTCGACCGTTGCGACGGAAGATACGTGAGTAGAACTTATGCGTGGATTGCGTACCTTACTCCATGACCAGGCCCACAAGTTATGTTCCTTATGTCGACATTGTAGCAGCCAGCTCCGATCGATACGCAATCATCGCCTGCAATAAGTGCGAACTTTTAGCAACCGATCGAGAGGGGTTGTCCTCTACTTCTTTCTGATTGATTAATCTCGAGAAATAATCATCGTCGTGTAATTACCATTGGAGATCAGGGAGTCGTATATCCCAACGTTGTTGGTGTTCTCCACGTGAATGCCATCGGTGTTAGGGCTCAAAGCCGGGGACTTGATGGTGAGGGACTGTACCCGGACGTTCTGGCAACCGTCGAACCGGAAATGGAATTGCGGGCTGTCCTTGATTTTGAGTCCTTGAACCGTTAGGTTGTTGCTCATGAAGAACCTTAAGGCCTGCACCCATATTGGTCGCAAACCTTGATGATTCCGTGCATGTCCAATCACCGATATCGGCATTTTTTTGAAAGTTCTTTCGTAGTTCGAAACAAACTTCCGCAGATTATGACTTACCACTGGACTATCACATGGGCCGGGCATTGTTGTTCCGTTGACCCCCTGTTAGACGGACATCATCAGAGTAATTAGTACAGACTTGACCTTGCGTGCAACATAGGAAGATTTTCGACACAACTGGATCGGTCATTTTATTTTGTTTTAATTTGACCTTGTGTGGCTTGCATGGAAGATTCCACCACTTTTCGCCTTTGCCATCAATAAGGCCGCCTCCTTGCATAGACATCCCGTTGACCCTATAGAAGACCAGCCACTGCCTCTTACTCTTATTCTGTGGCCACAACTCAGGACCATCCGGCGGCATTATGGTCCCATCAATCTTCCCACCCCAAAGATGGAGAAGTACGTTAGGAACGTAAATCATAAATCGACTTAGTCTTCCAGTTTTCACTTTAAAATTTTAAAGGGGTAAAACTGTTACCTGGAAGACGATGCCTGGTTTGCATGGCCCGGTGAAAATGGTGGATTGAATCATGAAGGAGTGGCCACGAGGCACAAGGACGGTGGAAGCTGGCACACCTTCAGCCCCGCAGGCCGAGTCCCAGGCCATCTTGAACGCATCTGTGTCATCCGTTGCTCCATCACCGGCCGCCCCGAACTTCCTCACGTCAAAGACCCCCGTCTGGCCGTCAGGTTCATCGTCAGAGCTTGGGCCTGGAGCGGCCTTGGGGGCAGATGAAGGCGGGGCCGAGATTTCTGAGATTGGGTGAGAATGCTCCTTCGCGTGGCCATGGTGATTAGATTTGGCAGTGACAATAAGGAAAAGCGAGCAGGGGAAGATGGCAAAAACAAGGAGAGACCGAACTACTTGCAAGTTATCCATCGTCACTGGGGGAAAACCAGGCTTCGGTGTTGGCTTGGCAGGCACAAGGGAAGGGAGACAAAAGTAGCACCACTTATAGAGGAGCAATCAGAAGAAACCTTATCGTGGAGTTATGTATCACTGTCCTAGGAATGGTAATTGGTCCAAGGACTAGGAGTAGCTGAGCCGCAATGGAGGGTTTCACGCTTGTAGAGTTCAATGAACCTGATGCTATCATAGGCTGGAAAAGCCCACGCTGTGGGAAGTCCCGAGAGGAAGAGGAGACTTCAGTGGTTTTCGTTAAGTGACCACTACGCAGAGCACAGGAAACAAACACAGCACCTAGAGAGACCGACTTGCTTGTGTTACACCTTGGGAGTGTACGAGAATCAGTGAAGTCAGATTTCTCTTCTTATACTGGGAAGGACCAGATGGTGGGCAGTTACTTTTGGGGATTTTAATAATTATACTAGACCGACCAATTCCATTACCTGGCCAAATAGTGGAGTCCGCCTACTACCACAAGCATGCAATTGCGGAGTCGAAAAGGAAAGTTAATTTTTTTCCCTAGGTAAGAGGGAATATAGTGAGAAAAATTTGTCAGATGTGTACTAGAAACTGAAGCGGGGGATCCCATTTCTCGATTCTCTTGGAAGGCACTTCTTTGCTTTTGCTTCATTTCTTATATGGTTATGAGACCAGTTTTTTGCATTTTTTTCAGTACAGTTCTAACTAATTCATGCTCGTGTTAGATTGGTTCATCCCGATTATAAATTTCTCCTACATACAATAATTGAACATACGGCATTGTCAAAAGGAAAAAAGACATCAGATGAGCTCAACCTACTTGTATCGGTGGTTAGGAAAGTAGTTATGACTGTGAGAGATCACAGAAAGCAGTCCATTTCTGAAAGTTGTCCTGTTTGTTTCTCAAGCCCCGCATTCCTTTTGGTGCTGCTCAGCTGAGGCCATTGATTACATTTGCTTCCCATGTCTACTAAAGTTGCTCCAATGTAAGCAAAAGCTATATGGTCCAGGGTCCAGATGATCGCGTCCTTCAGTCATTTTTATTCTTTGGCACAAATTGTCCTGCAGATTTATCAAGAACTGTGGAAAGAGGCGAACCTGAACTTGTGCGGTAGAGGTTGATCACGAGCTCTACCTGAAACGCTTTCCATCCTTCAGTATGTTCCCCCTCAAAGATTTGTGAGAAAGGTTTAATATGAAGTAAAAAAAACAAAAAAGTTAAGGAAAACTCGTTGGAAGATTGTTCTGTACATAAAGCAAGCTTTTGATATGCAGAATGTGATGTGCAATGGCTCAGCAATGTTCATGACCACCAGTGAGTGAAATCTCATAGCCCCCTGCATCTCGCCACAACAACACAAATTTTCATTTTATTGTTGCAGCCAGCAGACACGGTACGATCTCTGTTGTCTTTCAAGAAGATGCACAACTTGAAGAGGATGTACGTGGCAGTAGAGAAAGAAGGGTTCATGTATGTATCAACCAACCTTGAAGAAGATGCAGGCCAGGAGAGGGCCGGTGACAATCCAATAGTCATGCGAAACATTTGCTTGATATATGTCTTTGTAGCGATACATTCAGTATAATAGCCCATCCGAGAAGGGATACAAAATGTCAGGAGACCGCAGAAAAATGTTCTGGAAATGTGAAGCCTCCAGCTCATTAGAGCTTTTAGTAAGGAGACCACTTGACAAAAGCTTGTCAAAGGTATTGCAATAGATGACCCATTCTAGTGAACTAGAAATTCATGCTATTCATGTCATATTCTGTGTACAGTGCTTACCATTACATAATAACCATAAGGAATATTGAAAAAGCTTCGATTTTCTCAATTATCTTGTAGCCTCTCCTCCATGCCCTGCCCATTCATCCCCATACTTCAAGCTCCCTTCCGCCTTGTTCTGGGAAATTGCCTCAGCTATAAAAGCATTTCTATATTAAAAAAGAAAAACCCCATCTGATAGAGGACAACAAGAACATATGTTGTAGGACAGTTGCCTCATCGACCATTTACCATTTACAGACCAATAACATCCTCTGACCATCCAACCAGTCGCAGGAACAGTTCTGTTAAAGTTTGCAATCTTCATATCACCACGAGCACCTTCATCCTACATCTGCAGAAAAGTGCTAGCTAGGATTTTCCGGTTGGTCACCATCATCAGAGATTGCTTTGCCCCGACACTGCTACGAATTTTTGAAAGCCTGAAAAGAGAGGCGTGGTGGCTCGAAAGAATGAGTTGGGAAGGGCATTTGCAGGAGATCTGCTTAAAAAATTCGAGGAATTCCCATTGAGCCTTCTCATGCTAACTCCATCAGCTCCACCAATATAAAAGATATGCAGTGAAATACTTATCATCAAGATTAGTAGAGCTCTAAGACCACCCAGTAGACCAAGACTTCCGTTTCAAAACTCTTGTTATTTCTTTCCTTTTTCCTTGGGAATGGACCGGAAATTCGGTCAAGAACTTCCTTTCCATGTAAAATTACGAGCGCTGTGGACTTAAGTCTAGCATAGTTCCTCTCCGAGCCAATCCAAGCAAGCCATTTATGCCAAATCCTAGTACATTTGAGTAAGTGCTTTCCCTGACCTCAGAGAGAGAGAGAGAGAGAATTTTTTGTTGGACTGTTGGTTAATGCTTGGCCGGCGCTAGTGTTTCTTGTCCTTTCGGTGTAGCCTATCCACTTGAATATGATAGTTTAAGCATCGTAGATCCAATTCTTTAATTCCTCGGATCGCCGTCCATCAGCAAGAAAAGAAACCACACTAAAGTTGACCACTGTATGTGGATTCTCTGTAATACATGTTCGTCACAAGTGGAACATCATAGAACTCCTTAAGCAATCAACATCAAGCTCCAAAGAACATTACTCATCCATCAAGGTACAAACAGCTCCACGGCCGAAAATTTGTGCAGTTACGAATGCTTGTTGTGGACGATGACTGTCTGTTGTCTATGAAAAGGACTTATTATTCGTTACGGACAGTTGTTGTCCACAACAAATTCACAGCTGCATGGATTGCGCAGGTTTTAACCAGAAGAGAGTCCGAATTTCACCCACAAGCACAAGCAACTGTTCGGAAAAGAAAGAGGCTCCCTTAGTTCCTACGCCATTTCAATAAGATCGTACAAATTCCTGTAAAGTCAATGACTAAGGCTGCCTAGCATATGTTGAGGAAGAGTGCTGGCTAGAGCATGCGTTCAGAAAAGCTCGTTTCTCACCACCCCAAATGAGAATTCCTCCAGTTTAGTGCCACTCCTTGACCGAGCTGAGAAACCAGCTCCGGTTCCCATTGGAACCACATAGAGCTGGTGGGGGATCAGACTAGTTTATTCCCTTTGATGATGCCCCTCTAGAACATCCAAGAATCAGGTTAGCTACAAAGAACAAATTGCTGTCGAGAATGTCACAAACCCAGATTGTCCTTCCCAAGGAGCCAGTACTAGAAGCAAGGATGTTCCACGATCCACAAAGTCTTGTCCAATACAATGAGGCAGAGGATGCTCCGTGATCTCCGAGTAGGCATGGAATGTTCTAGAATTCAGCAGTCCAGCCCAGGATGCTGTCTGCTACAAGATTCGACAGGTCGATGTGTTGGATCAACCCATTTCCGCCTATGATGACTTGAAATCAGGTTTCTAGTTTGTACTACTGCACTCTGAAGTGGTGCATGATAGCCCAACTGCTTGTGCTCAGCCCAGTTGCCAGACACATCATCCGGGACGAAAACTCGAATGTCAATAAACTTCAGCAATGAGAGGATTAACAAAGACGTGCCCATCTTTTCTGGTTGCTATGAGCCCATTGCTTGCGAGCACAGCTTCTCTCTTCTTTGAGCTGATCGGGTACAACTCACACACCAGAAGCAGGAACTTCCACACGAGAGAAGGAAAACAGGGCTCCAAGCCCTTCTGGGTTCTGGAAGCTTCTTCCTTCCCAGACTATTCTCTTCTACAATCCTAATTCAGATCTACTTTCACGGATCGAGATTGCTTACACAAGGCACGTCAACAATTCAGACCGACAGTTCTAGTCAGGCCACAGCTAAAGCTTTGGATGATCCCAGTACCACTTAAGAATCATTTGATTTCAAAGAGCTTTAAGCCTTCAACCGATGAAAGTCATAGGGTCACCCATTGAAAGGTGACATTCCGATTCAAAGATTTCTCGTCTGCGGGATGACTGGGCAATCCCTGCACGTTCCCACGAATGCACTAACATGGTTCATCGCCCTGATTATAACTCGAGAAACTTCTGAACCGTACAGAAATTAGATACACTCCCAAGGTTATTAAAGTAGTTATTACAGTAGGTAGTCTAGGTAGGTACTGGCTTGCTCAAGGCTTCCGATTGTAGGTACAGAATAACTTAGGACTACACATTGGTTACGAAAGCATAGGACAGACAAACAATAAACAATGGGCTGATAACACTTCTGAGATCATTCGCTGCTTCAAGCTGAATCACAAACCGAGAAAAGAAACTGCTTCCTCGCATGTTCAGGGATTAGTTTCATTTGAACATCCACCGGCACCCCCTTCAGTTCTGAATGAAGAGATAACCCAGTGAGTGCCTACCAAGATAGAGTCAAACAATGAGGTAAAGAAAATCTATCATACCGTGAGGTTTGAAGTTGAATAATGGTGGAAGGAACCGTCCATTGGGCAGCCTTGCATTCCGATCACGAAGCTCATCAAAAAAGGGATGGGTTAAGGCATCCAACTGCAAAAACAGTAAAATCAATGAAAAAATGCTGAAGGAAGTAAGACGACCTGTGTATGATAAATTAAGTACATGTACTCACAGCTGAGCATCGTAGGTTTGGAGAATATTGCAGCAATCTGGAAACCAGATCACCAGCTTCTGGATGCATGCGTTTGTGGAATATCTAATCATCAGGCAGAAAAAAATAAATTTAAAAAAACATAGAATAACACAATTAAAACAAGATGCTACTGTTCATCCAATGTGCACAACCTTGTGCCATGGATGGGCTTTTATTTGAGGAAACTTGAACTCGGTATAGTTAGGGTTCATGCATTTGATTTCCTCCCTTGTTGGAGTGCCTAAAACCTGCAAAACGATAGTACATTTTTAGAAAGAAAAAGCCCACAAGACAAGCAAAAGAATTTGTCATTTGGTTCATACTAGATAAGAGTTTCCCACTTTGAGGTAAAACATCTATCAATTTAAAGTAAATCATGTCCACTAGAGGAAAAGCTTGGTGGTTACAAAATTCACCTTGATAATCTCAACCAGTTGGTCGACTCCACTCTCACCAGGAAACAGAGGCTGAATATAACAAAAAGGATCAAACTGACTAAGCACTTGGAAAGTCAACCCTTATCAAGCCGAGAAAAGAATGACACAGCTATGACATGAAAAACATGAGGAAGAGAGTTTTACATGTCCAAGAAGTAGCTCAGCAAGAACACAACCAGCAGACCAGATATCTATAGCTGTCGTATATTCAGTTGCTCCAAAAATAAGCTCCGGAGCCCTATAGTACCTTGAGCATATGTAAGAAATATTGGGCTCCCCTTTCACCTATTAGTAGATTTATATGATGATCAAACTCATAAACTAAAAGTGATTTCATAAGCAAGATCGTTAAGAACCACTGAACAAAACATACCAATAGTTTCGCACTTCCAAAGTCACAGAGCTTTACTTGGTGAGTATGTGGATTTACCTGATGAAGAACAAAAAATGAGCTCAAGATGACTGGTATCATCAACATTGTTCTGCAAAAGCTACAAAACACTGGATATATGCAAGCGTGAGACCGAATCTATAACGAGTATAAACTCACCAAAAGGTTTTGAGGTTTGATATCCCGATGACACACACCAAGAGCATGATGAATGTACCACAATGCCCTGAAGATCTACAATGTTCAAGTAATATAACTCAGAGAATAGCTCATGAAGCCAAATAAGAAAGGAAGACACAGTCAGAGTGCTAGGGCATTATTTTCTAAACATTCTTCCTCAACCACTACAGACCTGGTACGCATAAAGCTTCACATAGATGAGTGGCATCCTCTGGTTCAACTTGTTGTAATGCTTGATCACACGGTGCAACGTTTCAGGAACATACTCCAGCACTAGATTGAGGTACAACTCATCTTTTTCACTTGTTGAGAAGAAACAATGCTTCAAAGAGACAACATTTGGATGATCCAGAGGACGCATGATCTGGAGCTCCCGATTCTTGTACCTCTTATCTTGTAGAACCTTCTTTATAGCTACTGATTCCCCAGTCTCTAGGCACTTTGCCTGAGGGAAGACAAAAATGAAATAAGTAGTATAGAAATGTAACATGACTTAAGAGTCCAGTTACTCTAAAACACAAGTATCTGAAATGAACCTGAAACACAACGCCAAATGATCCACGTCCCACTGCACGCTCGGCCATATAGCTTATAGTCTGAAGATAATAAGACCAGTTTGAACCGCTCAACATGAAAATGAAAGAATTTCTTCATCATAAAAGGTACAGCTTGCTGGTAAACTGACGCCAAAAAAGGATATATTACATAGTTTAATAGCCTTATAAAGACTGCCATTTCTCAATTAAAAGACCTTGAGTAACATACCTGCTTCGGCTGGCCATTTCTGCCCCCAATGGTCGTCACTATTATATGACCTGTCTCTGTAGCATTTCCATCAATCACCGTTGCCTCCATCTCCTAGAAATTTGTGAAAAAATAATTGCCAGAGCTCAAAATAAGAATATAAGAAACAATATGTCCACAAAAAAAAGAGTCAAAACAATAAATATGAAGACAGAATTGCTGAGCTGGAGGTATATATGTACCTTATCATCCCTAATTTTCATGTCATTCATCTCATCAGGCAAAGTATCAGCACCAACAAAATGTCCATTGGGTTCCCTACAACTAGAAGTAGGTGGTAAACCTACTGATGCCATTAGATCCCAAGATGTCCTCTCAGGTTTTAAGTTCTCCCACCTTCAAAGTTGGATCATTTACCTACCACAAAATGGTTAAAGGTAAAAAGATGCCATAATCTTACCCTGTAAGCCCCAAACAGTTAGGAGGCAGCAGATCTTTCTACCCACCTTGACAAGTTAAGCAGAACCAACAGAGAAAAGTAAAAACAAAGGTCACTTGGCTTACATCATTCTGCACCATTTCACCCACAAATAATAGTAAAATATATTTCATTGTCAATACAACCATTCTCGTAAAAAATTCAAACATTCTACAGGATATGGTGAATCAGATCTTATATCAAGAAGAAGTTAAGCTCTCCACTAACCATCAACATCAAACCACTTCCCAAAATGTTTGAGTCAGCAGCATCAGCTTGCCATAGGATCTGTCCTATAACTAACTGACATCAAGAGGCGGACCTTATAACTGTTTGCACTAACAGCATATGCTTGCACATTTCAAGTTTCACCTTTATATAACTAGAATTCATCCAAGTTCTTTATCCAGATCATCAGTTGCAGCCAAATATCCTCAATTGGCCCAAAGGCCATTTGCAAGTGAAAAAGGAAAGGTCGGAAAACTGGTGGCTACTGCTAGCAAAATTCTATAAATGATGTTCTGCATAGTCAAGCAACCAAATTGGCACAACAGTTTGAGCAGAAAAAAGGCACAATAGACATCAATAACCTCTACGCCATTTCAAAGGCGTTCCTGTAGTATCCCCTCTAGTTCAATTATCAATGTCATGATCAAGCCTGCCATTAGATTGGATACACATCTATGAGTAAATATATGGGAGAAAACTAATCCAGCTATCTTCAAAGAGGCCCTCCAAGAAACAAAGAAAATTGCACCTCTAGTGAGGTCTTATAGATTCCAAAAGATTGTAGCCATCTGATAGGTCAACCTAACACAACCTACTAAATGTCAGCCTCAACTCTTAAGAAAAAAGGGTAAACCCACAGAGCCAAACCCAAGACCAAGCTTCAGGGTCAATGAATCGGTTAATAACCCCCTAAATCATTCAAAGGAGGGGTAAAAAATATCTCCAAGGAGATCTAGTCAGGCCTTTGTACATTTCTTCCTCGACAAAATAATTTCACAGATATATATATAATCCCATCCTCTGGGTTCAACACTCTATAACAAATTGATAAAAACGAATATCTACCTCTTCCTTGACAGCTGCAAAGATTCCACACCCACCCCCAGCGCCCCCACCCCCAAAACAATTTATCCACACCAACATGAAAATGAAAGGAAAATCATGAGATTCGATAAATACAGAAGGGATGGCATCTATCAGCTTATCTGAATATGAAACTTTCAAGAAAAAAGGGAATCTTTAAACGCCGTAAGAACACAAAGGCAAACAGACTGCAATAACCATCAATGGAAAAGCAAATTCTTTCCGCATGAAAATCAGCATAAGCAACAAGAAAATCAAACCCAAAATTCACCAAAAGGGAACAGCAATAAAACTTATGGAAGGCAGCAGCGAACACCGAGAAAGGGCAGATATGAACCATGGACCGCAAAGATCAAACCGAGAAACTAGTAAGAGACGAATCAACCAGATCCATACACGGCGCAGAGAAAAACCAGCCTCCGCACCAGGAAAGATCAGAAACCAACAGAGAGGAAAATGCCAAGAAACAGAGAAAATGAAACTGCCGCGAGCGCAATCGAGCAAATAGGTGGAGTCCTGGTAGAACCCATACCAATCGGATCAGGAAGACTGGGCGGCCTTAAGCAGCGGAGAAAAATGGCTGTGTCTGCTGCGGGGGCTTGACAGGGGAATCGAGAAGCGTCAAAGCGAGGGAGGAAGATGAGTGGTCAAGGTAGACTTTTTTTTTGCGGGGGGGGGGGGGTGGGGGTGGTGGGGTTTCGTCCTCTGCGCTTCTTCGTTCGTCACTGTTTCAGGCTTCAGCCTTTTGGTTGCGCCGTGTTATCATGCGATGATAGCAGTCAGAGATAGAGACCACTAATACGTGACCAACTTGCATCAGTAATTATAACCAAAAAGAAAAACTATACAATAGAAAAATAAAAATTCATTACTTCTTACTAATCTCATTTGAAACAGTTTAAATTATTAAAAAAACTCTCTAAATATATATATTTTTTCATTCATAAAATTTAAATCGAAATATTAACTAATAAGAAGGTATGTTCAATCATTTAAACTTACTTGTATTAGTCTGAATTAGCCTTACCATGAGTACTTATCTCATAATCATTTATTATTTTATCAATTATAACATTGAAATATATCTTATTTAAGAAAAAATACATTGAATTACGATTTTCACTTAATATTTGGTTAAGAATTTATGTTTTACTTGTTATTGGCTATCTCTTTTTTTATAATTTGTGGGTGAAAAAATTAATAACCCAAAGGAAAAAAAAAAGAAAAGAGGTTTGGGTAACTGGTTTATTATACCTTCTATAGATGTCCATGCAAAATTATGAGCGCCACTGACCCTCAATTCTTCAACTCTTGTAGCAATAGATGAAATAATTATTATTATTATACAATGATTGAATGTATAATTACTATTGGTAATAATCATGGTCCACTGTTTCACTCATCGCGATATTCGGATCTTCACTGTAGACAGATTGTATCTCGCGGGTAGTATTAGTTACAATCATTAACTTGGACCAAATTCTGGTCAATTTGTAATGAAAAATTGTATACTTTTCTTTTGTCTACTATGATATGTTGATGGGTCACGCGGATTTTTTCACGACAATCTTAGTTCTAATACAAAAACTCATATCCATATATCTTACATTGTATGATTGAGATAAATCCTTTATATCATGTAACGGAATGGAATTAATTAATTCTGTATCATTTTATTATATATTTTTATGATGTCACGTAGCGGTAATAATTAACACGTTGATTCCATCGAGAAGAGTAAATGACAATGTTGTTCACAAAAGGGTCGCCGCATTTTATAATGGTAGATGACTTCAATTTGAGAGCGTCATCTACATAAGATCACACACACACACACACACGAACGAGATGATTGATATATGATACTAATTGATCCTCAATTAAATTGGTAAATTGCCTGTAAATCAATGCATAGAAAAGCGACTTCAACAACCACTTGGATTCAAAATGTTAACCCAGTCACCTTATTGATGATCGAAAAAAAATAATAGTCTTTTCTTTAGTGATTTCTGTCAACTGCATGATGTGAAATTGGCACCGGCTAGATACGGTGGGACTGATCATTGACTTTTATAGTTACACATATACAAGGCCGGGCCGAATTAGGGTGTCGAAACGGCCCAGCCCATTCGCGTGCAGAAGAGATTGGTCAGTGGGGGTGCCTAAATGTAAGCAAGCAGTAACCCTACACCATGGTCGTAGAAAATGTGTTGGTGAGGATCAGTAAATCGTTTTGTATACTACACTTGCTCCGGGGAAAGGTCTGAGATCCGATACCTCGGATAAATTCACGTGGTCGTGGGGACTAAATGATTTGCATTCTCTTAAGTGTCCTGCCTCAGGTGATAAGTCTCAAAATCAAGTGTGATTTCTCTAAAGATAGTTAAATGACCAGCCAAGGATGTACTTTCCTCGCTAATTTGCTACTTAATTAGACTTCTCCGTCACGTACTGTTGCTCCAACCTCAACAATAGAGCAGTGGTATATTTTCCACCTTCGAAGTGTCTAGCGAAATCTTATTTGATAGATGGAGGTGAACTCGACGTAGGATTTTGTGGTCACTGCCTTTGTCTCCCATGGAATGTCCCAAGACGGTAGCATTCCTAGCTGTGACAGCGCATTATCCAAATCCATCTGAGCAAGAATAACTCGTATCGTGACATATCATAATGAAATCCGGTGCCCCGATCCAGTAACACAATGTCATACCTGAGCATGCTGTGGTGGCTGATGGCAATGTTGTGGCTGCTTGGGTTGCTGCAAGGGCGGCTAGGATTGCAGGAGTTGCATAGGAGTTATTGTGAACTGCCCTCCAAGTCTTTCAATATGACCTATCCTGACCTTTCATCAAGCATCATAAACAATATATAAATATATATATATATATGAAAAAAATGAAAAAAAAAGGACTCAAAACATGAATGATACATCATTTATCACTTACTTGAATATATGACATTCCAGTGGTTTTAGAATACATTGCTGCATAACCTTTTTTCACTTGTGCCAGCTCCATCTTAACGAGAGCTTCCAAAGTTAGAGACTGATTGCTAAAGCCAATTGGACTGACATTCCGTTGTTGAACCTATTATGCAAATGTCAATTATGAAATGAGAATGCCTGAACCGTCAATGATTGTTTGAATGATATTACTTGAATGTGCAGATGGAACCTGTAATTTAGATGGTCTGATGGAAATTTGTCGAGTATGAACCTAGCCTTGGGAGACCATTTGAGTTGCTACTGGACCATCATTGCCATGCCCTTCTTAATGGCCTGCCTGATGGAATCTAATATCAAACTTAGCTCCTTCAACAACCATCCTGCAAAGTGACAAATGAGACATTTTAACCGTGTTCAAGCGAAAAATAGCACACCAAAGCACAACAAGGGCTCATATGGTTTTGCTTTTTTTCTTTTTTAATTGAAAATCAAGAAGATGAAGTAAGCATTCATTACCTTGGTCTTTAAACTTCAGAGCCGATTGCGACACTTCCCTAGCCCTACAAGATGATGACTACCTGCCCAATTTGCTTGCAGCGATGATGATGATTGCTTCCCTGCTGCAATTTAGTAGTGATCAATGATGGATTGAGAGTGAGGGTTTCCCTCCTTCGGAGATTAAAGAATGGGAGGGACAGGCTTGATCAGACGGAGAGTGAGCATCAGAGCGGTTTTCGTGGTACGGGGAATGTAATCGAACCGACCCTACCTTTGGTTCGGTGAACGGTTTAGTTGTGTTCTGGCCAATTTATGTCCTACTCAACTAATCACGTTAAAATCTGCCACTTCATTTTAAGACCACGTCAACAATTGATGGGAGTTTAAATGTCTAATAACGTCTATGCTATTTCGTGATCCAAACATCAAAGGTCATGTATTACTAGGTGATTAGCCAAAGTCATGTATATTTAAGAAAATTTTAGAATACATCGTGATTTTACGGATCATTTTAAAATATATATATAGGAAGATAGGGTCATCATATATATATATATATATATATAAAAACATACAAGAACTAGGATTTTTTGAAATCCAATTCCATTTAAAGATCGTTATGTTATTAATTCTAATAATCTACTACCTTGTTTTGACCCCATATGTAATTTTTTTTAGTCATATATCCATAGTTTTAAAAACTGGATTGGGTTAGCCAGTTCGACAAGTTCAACTAGGAACCGGCCATTCACTTGGTCCGATTTCTATAAAAGATCAAATTGCACTCTCAATGAGGTTAATTTCGGTTGAACCGGCTGGTTCCCAGTTCAATCAATGAACCCAATTGAATAAGTGAAAAAATTGGCTGAGTTAAAATTAAAAAAATAAAAACCTATTAGAATGCACGTATTTTATTTTACTATACTTATATTTGTATTTTATATTAAACTTTTATTTAATATAATTGTTATATTAATAATTTTTGTTATAAATTATATTCAAATTATGATATTATGTAGATTTATTAGTAATATTATATTATTAATATTATTTATTAAATATGCGATTCAACTCATTGAACTCCTAATCTAATCCATGAACCCATGCTTATACTAATTTCCGGTCCGGTCCGGTTGTAAAGATTGTGGCGAAAGGTAATATATTGGTGCTAAATTATTAAAAAGAGCAAAAACATATAAGATTGATGATGAAAATGAACAAAAAGAAAGAACTACATAGCATAAATATAAATTAACTTTTTCCCTATTATAATGGAATCTGCATAGGTTTGGGGTGTACAATAAAGGAACCACCGGCTTGTCACATGGATATTCAGAATCTGAACCAGAACCGATAAGGATTATTGATATGCCTGTCTCGTGGCAGTCTCCATTGTCTCTCTCGTCTTTCAGCTACAGTTCGATTTGCAGGTTGCAGGTAGTAGTTTAATTATTTATGTGATTTTTACTTATGCCGGTGGGTTTGCTAGGTTTTATGATTACAATAAATTCCAACACACATACAGCTTAGATTTTTTATTTTTTTTTACAGGTTTCGTGGTTAGGGAATGGGAAACGCCCCTCGCGCAGATCAGACTTCGCCACAACCACGGTCCATCGGGGGATCAGAGTCGCCGGAGTCGACCTTCATTGATTCTGACGGGGAAGAGCACGAAGTTTATTCCGATGGTGCGCATGAGAGGCAGATGATCGATGAAAGTGATGTGAGTCAGCTTTAATTTGCCTTCACGGTCCGTGTTATTTGATCACACCTGTACTTTCCGAGGACGTGCATGAATCAAATCCTTTGCCCTGGTATGTTGATTTCCGATCGGCCGCCTCGGTGATTACGCAAGTCGTGCTCTTGATGAGTTCAATAGGAATGAGGTAATCTCGTCGAACATTGTGTGTAATCTGTCATCGCTTTGAATGTCTCCATCCTCTCTGAATTCTTTTCTCTCTCTCTCTCTCTCTCCACAGGGTGGGCAGCTCCAGTTTAGAAGGATTACGAGAGTAACTGTGTAGGGATTACGCAGTATGCGGTACTTCATCACGTTCGAAGTCCCAGACCCATATATGATGGCCAGAGATGTGTAAACGAGTTGGTTTGGCATGTAATCGACCGTCAAAACCTGTAATCAGCTCAGACCGCTCCCAAACGGGCACACAATTGTTCTTATTGGTTGAGGGGCGGTTATGGGTTGATTTTAAGAAATATGCCATCGTTTTCTTGTTGAATCACTCTGAAACCATTTAAAAACCTATACGAAACCATAACAGGCCTAGAACCATTGCAGAACCAACCTAAACCGGTCTAGACTACCTAAACCTTGCAAATCAATGGTCAAATTTTGTCGGTTTAATTTAAAATTTTTTTAAAAAATGAAATTGCATTGTTTATGATTTAGATCGGCTCAAACTATGAATTAGCCCACTTATGAGCAGTTCTAGATCGATTCATATTTTCCTGAACCGTAACTCATAATTGAACTGGCTAATTATGCTTAATGGGGCAAATAGTTCCAGTTGATTTTGAACCGAACTGAACCGCCCATTTGGCATCTCTAATGATGGCAATAAACTTGACATCTTTCAGGCTCGAGACCTCGCCCTGCACAACTTTAAAGATGACGACTTTGAAGTCGAGGAGATTCGGCCAAAGCCCACTTGAATTCTTTTGTTCCATTTTATTCATTATTTCACGTATTAGATTCAGTGGATGATTTGTAGGCACTCGAATTTACATGCCGGTGTGATTCATTCAATATAGTTAGGGTGCAGTATCTGAGGCTTCTCAAGCTTTTCCCCACTTTTCTTCGCCTCCTCCTCCATCATCGCTGTTGAATTTGCCGAGACTGACTTGCCCCTTGAAAATCATTTGCTTCAGTGTCTCCTTCCTCAGTAGAGAGACAACAGCAACCTCTCTCTCTAGTGTAATCAGCGTCCGTGCTTCTGAGAGCAGATTCATTTCATCAGGGGGATGTGCTAGCATCTGTTGCTTGGTAAGTTCTGCTTCTTACCTGGAAGATAGCAACAGTTTTTCCTCTGGAAAATATAGTGTTGGTCCCTGTTCAGTTATATAGCGATGCAGCGGAAGCCGGGGGCAAATAATTTATTTTTCTCGTTGATGAAATCAGACTGAGAATGAAGAGATAGCTTCCATGTGACATTGTCACTGATTAGCCACATGTGGCGCCTTTTTGCCACTTTCTTTTGCTTATGTGCTCGACTTGGTCGGAATACATTTACAGCATTTTTATCAGTTGCTGATCTTTCACAATTAGAACACTAGATTACGCTGATGAATCCGAACGTAATTCATGGACCAAATCTTGCAACTTTCTTGTATGGAGGCAAGACACACTCAGCTCCACCAACGCTCATCTTTCCTGTGTGATCCTAATGCAGATTCTTCATCTGCAAGATAATTGATTTTGTCCAAGAAGAACTCGTAACGAAAAGAAGAAATAGATTAGTATCAGTGGTTGGGGCAAACCCTTTAGAATGCTGATAAAAATCTGTACAAACCCCCACTTCATATGCTAAGATCCATTCACAGTGCCTCTCACTTCCACACATGAACACTCATTTCTTCATCTACAAACAGAAAATCAAAAGAAGAAAGAAAGAATATGACTAAGTCCCGTCCCAGCCCACCCCCCTAGACCTCACAATCTTTTCATATCATAAGCCCCTTGTCAGAAGCTTATTGTTGTACAGTGTGATATCATACTGCAGTAGCAGTCATGATCGAGAATATACTCGGCTGTCACCGGGATTGTCACTCTTGTCAGTGTCGGAGTTTTCCCTCTGTGAATCCATCTCCATGCTCCCTCCATGATTTCTTCTGTGCCTTCGATCCTGAAGTTGGATGGAATCTAACTCGTTGGAGACTGAATCGTTTCATGTAGTAACCGAGGGGAAGGATAAAAAAGAAAAAAAACAAACTAACCTCTCTTGGAATGGGATATTCCTCCGATTCAAGCATTCGAACAACTTGTCCCATCTTGGGTCTTTTCTCAGAGTCGGGATCGACACACCTCAGAGCAGTCAAGAGGGCACGCTTCAGTGCCCTAGTCGACGGCCTCACCTCAATGTTGGGATCCACCACCTCCTCGGACCGCCTGCTGCCCACCATCATTTTCAACCAATCAACTAGATTCACCTGAAATAGTTGCAGACATAGTTCTTACCGTAGAAATAGAAATTTTTGGTCTGGTCAAAAACATTGAAGATCAGTTAGGATATTCTCATTAGACCGAACCTCTTGTGCAGGACGTCCATAGTCAACCGGATCTCTTCCCGTGATTGCTTCTAATAGTACCACCCCGAAGCTGTACACATCGCTCTTTTCATTCAAGAGACCTGTATTTGCATATTCAGGAGCAACATACCTGAAAATTCTCCAGTACCAGGGCAAGAGTTTATTTGAGAGTTTCACTTGTCTAGGTTAAGAACGATCAGCAAAAATAGTGCTGGCGCAAAAATCGAACTGAAGAGGGGGATGTCTAGAAAAGACCAACTTACCCGAAGGTTCCCATAACACGAGTGGAGACATGGCTCCTTCCTTCGCCGAGCAACTTGGCAAGGCCAAAATCAGATACTTTGGCATTGAAGTCATCGTCAATTAGTATGTTACTCGATTTTATGTCTCGGTGAACGACTTTAGGTTCTATGGCTTCATGCAAGTATGCTAGACTGCACAGAGATGGAACAGAATCAGACCGTGGATGTGTCTTCAAAGGATACTGCAAAATCCTTCTTTTTTTTTTTTTGTGTACGACTTACGCTTTTGCAGTTCCAACGAGAACCTTAATTCGAGCCTCCCAAGTAAGATATCCATGCTGTCGCATAGCTCCATGAAGCCACTGCTCTAAGTTTCCGTTGTTCACATACTCATACACCAACATCCTGAATGAGACAGTCAATTCAATGACTAATGAGAAACAAGCTCAAAAATGGCTGCATATGATCAGTCTGAGATGGAGCAGTACCTATGAGTCCCTTCAATGCAGTACCCCAGAAGTCGAACCAAGTTCTTATGCCGCACATGGCCAATTGCGTCAACCTCTGCTCGGAATTCTTTCTCTGCCTGTCCCCTGCCATGAAAAGGTCATGTAAGAAACCATGCCCAGGCTTTAATCGAGCATGAATGAAATCAGCATATTTTAAGTGCTTGAATCCCTTGACTTAAACTCACACGTTGTTGAGAATCTTCTTAACGGCCACCGCTGTTCCATTGATCAGGCAGCCTCGATAAACAACTCCATAGCCACCCTCACCGAGGACATTTTCCTTTGAGAAGCGGCCTGTTGCTAGCTCGAGATCCCTCAGAGTGAACCAGTGGCCCCACCCCAGGTGGGAAAACTCAGGTAGGCCCAACAGGGGAGAGGGAGCGGTGACGGGATGTGAAGAAGAAGGCTTGTAAATGCTCCCAATCCCAGAGTTTGAGTCTTCTCCCGACTGGGATCCACACCCATCTTTTTCTAAGTGATGGAAGGACTCCGACCGACTGCTGTTGCCTCTGGTAATCTTCGTCACACCAAGATGGACAAGCACTTTATCGGATTCTTTGTCGCTGGATTTGTCTTGGATGGTCAGAAGTATACCATCACGAGGAACAAAGTCGCTTGCTGATACTTGCTCCACCCGGACCTCTTTGATTTCCTTTGAAACGGCAGGGATTTGCGTGTAGGGAAGCTTCTCCCCCGCCCTTCTGGATTTTTTCCTCGACGTGAGACATGATGATAAGCCCGTAAGTATTACCACGATGAACAGCCCAACTGCAATTCCTATGAGTTCCCAAACCTTGAGACGGAAGATGGAGGTTTCCTTGGATAGGTCGGCATTGAGATTGCCCATATCTTCAACGTCTCAATCCCTATTAACAAGGAAAGAAGATGTATCCTCACAAATTTCACAGCTTTTCATTGGACAGAATCACATCCGCACGACTCCAATTCTACCAAGAAAAAGATAGCTCTTTGGGAAGCGATAGTGGTAGCACACGGCTTACTCAAATTCATCAGTTGTGGATAGAAGCACAGCAGGAGCTTATTCGTTGCTAATCAGATCAGAGAGCAGAGAGTCCAATGAAAATAAAACTAGAGGCGGCAAAATTAATCCCGAAAGCAAAAGGCAGACAGCGCAAATCTAGGAACCAACATGTCTCTTCACCCTCTTACCTTAAAGGTAACATCAAGAGCCCAGATCTCTGAGAAGCCACTGAGAGTGTCCGCACTTAACTACTGTGGTGACCGATTCACAGTCACAGATCTGATGACGGGAGAACACGACAGCCCATTTCAGCTGATGAGCATTTCGAAGGAACCCCCCCGTCAATCCGGTCCCTGGAGAACCCACCAATTATATAACCAAGAACAGGACACGGAAAGGCTAACCTGCCTAAATCTAAGCTGAAATGTAGCTTTCACCACAACCCAATTCCAGGACACCAAAAGAATAGCCAAAGGGCATAGGAGTATCTAATCTACCAAGGAGGAGGAGGAGGAGGAGGATGGGAGGAAGAGGAGGATAGGAAAGGAGATATGGAGTTATCAGTGGTAGGTCATGAATTGTCAGGGGACGCCAGCCTCACAGCAGATTAAAATTTTGGTACTGTAAAAAGGAAGTGCTGGTGGTTCCATCATTGAGCTGCTTTGTGTTTGCGAGTGGTTTTCTTGATCTGCCATGAACATGACCCATGATCAGCAATTTCACATCGTATTCTTCCTGTCTCATTTTTGTCCATTAAAACATGCAAAATCCCAAGGATGTTTTATTAAATGCAACATTTTTTGTCTTTTTTTAATTAAAAAAATCCCATTTGCCTCTGCTGTACTTTCATCAGTTAATGCCTTCTTCCTTCAAGACAAAAAAATAACCATTAATATCAATGGTGATGCAACTCAGCCCGAGCGATTAAGATACAGACGCAGCAAAAATATCAGAACTCTAAACACAGAACCATAATCCCTCTATCCATTCCCATTAAAAGAAAAAAAACATAAATTTGGAATGTTGGTGACAGGGGATAAATGAAAATTTGAGAATTTCATCTGATGTACTACTAGCGGGAGGACCTTGAACTTGGTTAGAAAAATATCACATGGATACATTATATGTTTATATGCGTCTCTTTTTAGTATATATTTTATGTGATATCCAAAACTCACTAGGTAGTGTTCGACTTGAATTGGTTAGCTGAAGAGTAAAATCACTATCGATTAAGAATTATTTTTATTTATAATATTCGAATATAAAATATTAGTTTGAAATTTTCAAGAGAGATTGAGAAATTTTGTATATCATATGCCCACATGCTATCATGTGAAGTTGCTTATCCACAGAAGAAAGAAGAGGACGGCACCTTTTTCACTTGTGCATTGAAAAAGCATAATAAATAAATTGCTTGCAATTTCTAAACAGTTATTACTTTTTCATCATTTATTTATTAATAGAAGATTTTAATGTTTTTATTTTATTTTTTTAGAACCTGCTATTTACTCTCATTAAATTGAACTGATTTAAATTCGAATTAATTAATTTACTAAAAAAATAAAAATTAATAATAATATGTTTTTATTTATAATATTTAAATATAAAATATTATTGGACTTCTTTTATTTTTTACTGAGTCTTTCTTTTCTTTTATTTTCTTATTTTTTATTTGTTCATAATCCTTCCATGTTGATAGACAACCATTTTCCCTTGTATTTTTTTGGCTAATAATGAAAGCATAAAGGGGTTAATTTGGTTCTTGATAATATTTACATAATTTTATTTACCATTAAGTGAAAAATTAGGAACTAATATATACATATGTATATGTATATGTATGAGGTTGCTAAATAATTGTCTCATTTATTACCATCATCATCGCCGTAGGGGGAAGTGTGGGGTTGGGAGAAGCTGTGGCGACAGGACAGCTGTTGAGTGGATGGCTATAAAAAAAAATCGCATCCATGATTGATATATTTAAAATTTTTAATTTATTTATTAAGTTCATGTTCTTAAAAATAAAAAATATATATAAAAAAAGATATTAACGATGACAGTATTTCTGTCTGTATTCAGATTTTCCCCTTTTAATAAAGTTTTCTTGGCCAACTTGAGCTGTCTTTGGCAGATGTCATCTCATGTTTGCATTAACATTGGAATTTACACTTTTTTTTACTATTTTAGTTTTGCATATCATCTCTCTCTATGTATGTATTTATTTTATACATTTCTAGCTGATTACAAATTCAGAATGTGATATAGAATAAGAAAAAAGAGGAATACGAGATTAAAGTAGAGTGTACACATATAATGTTTCGAATGAGAATCGAATTAGAAATTTTTTCATCGTAGACGGTGGGAATATGACTATATTACACCTTATTCTCTCTGCTTATTATGTGTTTTTATCTAGTAGAGAATGTTTATATCTTAACAGGTAAAGTACTAATTGTATGTGGATAACATTGACTCATCATCGAGTGAATATATTATACCTTTAAAGTGACACGCCATCGGGTGGTATCCCACTTGCAATTATACATGTCGACAAACTGATATAGAGAGCCAAACGATTCGAACAAAGGAAAATTATATTGAGAAAGAATTACAAAAAAATTAAGGAAAAAAAAAGGGTGAGTTTAAAAACATACATACATACATATATATATGCAAGTGGGTTTGAGTTCTGACCACCTCGTCCTTGAAAGGGATCCTATGACTGTATGTCTTATTGGGTTCAGAGACAAGGCATGCGAAAAAATTGGCTCGAACTCTTAGGATTTCATGCCAGGGATTGCCTGTCCCCTAACTGGGCCTTTTTGTAATTATCATGGCATCGAATTCCTAAAACTAGTGACTTTACGTGTTCGCATACCAACCACCCCCATCCTTCCCACCCATGGGTCGGTTGGGTCATTGCGTACCCCCCCTTTTTTTTTTCATGTAAACGTACTCCATCGTCTGATGGTGGATGGGGAATTTGCGGATCGATGATTGCATGTGATTTTGCTATTTGAAAAGCAAGGGCGTCGGTTTGGTGCGACATTCTTGATCGATGGGTCATGCTGTCAAGGTAGATTTCTATGTAATCAAGAACTTAATTACGAGTCCCAATAATTGCATAGTGAGGAGATGGGGGAAAGTGGAGGAAAAAGGGGGTCCGAAATCAGAGCTGTCTTAGACTATAGCCAATCCTATTATTTACTCCTCTCCATTTTGTCTGACTCAGCCGAAGACAGAGGAGAGGGTTTACTCTGTTGATTTACGCTGGCTCTGCTGACTGCTGTTGTCAACTCACGATTAGACATGGTGCTAATGGGGGCGCGGCGAATTTTGCAAGGTGGCCCGAGAAGTGTGGGCCCATTAGGAGGGAAATCAGCCTAAGAACGGCCTCACCAAGTCAATCTCACAGGTCAACACAGTAGATTGAGATGAGCAGGATCCCACAAGATTTTTCCAGGGAAAAGAAGATGCAATCGAAGACAAGGATCAGCCGACCGAGCTGACTCGCTTCCTTTCTAGTCTTCGTATGGATTAAGGACCATAAGACGGAATCCCAACTGTCGGTGACGGATTTACTTGATTAGTTGCACCAAAGAGGATGGCGAGGTCGTAAGCAGAAGTTTTATATTGGGGTTGAGTTATCTTAATTAAGGTGATCATTGCCCTGCCATGAGTGGGGCTTGCCGCACAATATCATCCTTGGGATGCTGAAATGCGTTCGAAATCTGCAGACAAGGTGACCATTGAAGATTTCTCATTGGATTCCATTTAGAGATCTTGCCAATGAGTCAAAGGTTATGGGCACATTTTAGCCAAAAAAAAAAATTTTTGGTCGATTAAAGACCATCGTTCCGAATAAGGCCACACCTTAGTGCCTCAACCTCCGAGAGTTTACCCCAACGGGTGCGGACCTCCTGCTGGTATGATTTGGAAGATCCAAAACCAAAAACAGTGGAGTGGATGCCCCATCTGTTTTCAGCTGGAACCAAGTACGATTTCTTTATGTTTCGTGTCGGTTAATCTGCTGGAGCCGACGTCCTGCTACACTAACACAATCTGATCCATAAGAAGTCAGTCACCATCATGGGTGACCTATAAAAATTTTTGAATTCGTTTTGGGCTGTTCAGCTCTTGGCTCAGCTTCCAAAAGTAATAGTACCTGTACCTTTTATCAGCGTTTTCTCCAGTCGATCAATGCGCAGCATCTGTTTTTTGCTGGTTTATTTGGTCCAATGTTATTCTCTCAACCGATTTCTACCCATTAACAGTAGGTCACATATTGTCCAGCTTAAAGTTAATTATCACGAAAGTACAGCCCTGCTATTGATCATGAAATACTAACCGCTGCAGATTTACCAGAAGGATGGGAAAAGCATGTACAGAATGCTAAATGGACCCTCTAAATGGAAAAGCATGGCAAGGTAGTTTCATTTATCGACTGCCCTAGAGTACTTGACATAATTGAGATAGTACACTAGATCCATGGCGAGTATTCTTCATATAAACCATGTCGGGAGTGAGCAATCTTCTGAATCTGTAAATCAAAAGAGAATAAATAGACACCGATCAGCTCAACTAGCCGTTTTTTTTAATCCAATCTCATAAGAAATTTTCAGGATCCGTTGCAAAAGTTTCAGGCACATCCACATACCACAAAAGGAATAAACTTTTCCTTCCCTTTTGCAGATTCATATCACAAAAACTGTTTATCACAGTGAAATGATAGTAATGAACAGGACCTGTTGATCCTTGTTTAGGTGCTTTCTCATCGATCACTTTTCTGATCTTCAAGTTAATGGTTAGATATACTTGATACTATTAGCTAATATTCATAAAAGACATCCTTAAACACCGTCCAACTCGCAATAATTTCCTGATGAAAGCTATTTCGTTTTAGGAATATCTCATTTAGGGCAGATCAATTGACCAGTCACCAGAAGACTCTAGGCAGCTCATTTGCTTTGCTTTCGACTGTGGGTTGAGTCAGAAAAGACGAGGGAAGCAGCAAAAGATCAATCCACATGGACTGCGTCCCCTGTCCTGTGCTTCTTTTGATGTTTTTCTACTTAAATTCAAGCCTCAGGAAGACATAAAGCACATTGGTCACAAACAACATATCTTCTAATCCTGTTGGATCTGTCCTCAATTATCTCCAAAAGCAAGATGCCTAGAGTAAATCTAAATTTGCAGTGTTTCCATTGGATTTGGATTTGGATTTAGATTGCACCATCATCTTCAGCACTAGGCCAGGATTATAAAATTGAAGTATATTTTCTGTACTGATTAGCCAATTGTTTCGAACACTAATATGCCAAAACAACAGTTACAACCGGAATATCTGGGAAAGCTTTCAATTTGTTTTCTTTCTTTGTCTTGTGCTGCTTTATTGCTTTAGTTTAAAAATGAGTCTCTCCATAATGGTTTTTTGCTGAGCAAAAGACTTCGGAGTATAGTGTACCACCTTTTTGAATCTTTACAATTCTCCAACACAGTTCTTGTTCCAGAATAGTTTCATGACTTATCAGGACAAGAAAGCTGGACAAGGGCTACATTCCAAATTCCAAACTTGAGTTGCTTTTGCAAATTTCAGATCTGGCATGAAGAGATTTCACCACTACAGAACTGATGATGAAGCATGCACATGCTATTCTCTTCTTCCTGACATGTGACATATCCAAGTTCCAAGGACTTCTTTTCAAGTATAACTCAACTTCTAGCATGAGGGACTGACTCGATTACTGTGACATAAATATTTATGTAGAACGTGTGTGAACGTATCGGAGATGATCAAACATATGATGCTGTGTTTGGTCTGTGATCAGAGAAGTGCCTTTGAGAAGTGACAGTGACTGCATTGGTGTGGATAATGATCTTCAGAACTTTGTGATGTTGGAATCACATTGTATTTATTGCATCTTTGATATAAGGTGAAGAAGCAAAATACAGAGAGAAGTCATGCCTAATTCAATACAATCTGCTTGCTCTAAGCTAAATTTGTATATCTCATCCGCTTCTGCTCAAGTTGCCATACCTTGCAGAACATTCTTTGCGTTGCACACATTATGCAGGCACTGTAATTGATAATAACTCTAGAAAACGGGCGCAACTTCTCTTTGAGCCGAATAGCACTAATATACTCCGTGTGTCTCTTCACCTTTTGTACCCACAAAATAGCAGATAATTTTCCATTGTGAATAGCAGGGGAAGAGTACGTTGCCTGCCCCATCCTCAATGACAAAGTAAACGTCTCTTCTTTTATCAATTCATTCCACAGACAAGCATATGTTGATTTACAGTATTCCTCCTTTATCTACCCTCTACTTTATCTCAAATAACTATCTTTTTTCTTCTTTCCTCCACTCTCCCTCCATCTTCCCAAAGGTCTTCGGTCCAATATGCTCTTTAAGAATATCCATTATATGAACTCCATTAAAAATCCATTTGGATCACCTCCAGACTCGAACACTCCTATTTGTAATGGCTTCAGGGTCTTCAAGCTGCCTCTCCCCATTCGTCTTCCATCTTCTCATCAGCTGCTCTTATGGTGAGTAATGACTGGTGAAAGTTGAAGTTAGCTCAATCAATAAATCAACTGAAAAGAAATAAATAATGGGACGAGTATGGTTTCTGTGATGGAAGTTTCTTCAGACAAGAGAGTTGTTCTGGTGTGATCATACTAATACACCTGCTTTGACAAGAAATGCTGCAGATTATTTGACTGTAGGTCTTTGCATCTTCCCACTGATGGGTTAGTTCAGAGTTACCTGCTGGCTTGGCTTTATTAGTCGATCCATTGCTGACTCAAAGCCAAGTTAAGAATTTGATATCTTCTAAGCTTTCCACTGTTTATTGGCTCAAGGCTCGATCACTCCATGATGAACAAATCAGGAACATAATAGTGAGATTTGGGCATGATAGCTCCGGTCACGGCAAGCTGCAGGAGCTTCAGCTTACTCTGAAAACAGTTGAAAGGATCATTGCTAGTGTCGAGAGCAAACACCGAGTCAAGCTGGCAGTGACTTCAGAGATTATACACATGGAAGAATCAATCTCAATTCCCTCTCGTAGAAAACTCTTGAACTCGAACCATTTGAAATTAACTGTTCACAACATAGTCTTCCCTATAACTCGCATGCTGGCCATAGTTGCTGTCCCGGGGAACTTTGATCCCATGACGATGACCCCAACCAAATCCACCTTGATGCCTCCTATGTTTCCCCCACCGAATCCTGCCACCTTTCCTACACCCCAGATCGCTGTTCCTATAACACCTGCTCCGGCGACCAAACCTTGGAACACCTGTGCATCCTCGCCAGGCATTCCCACTGTCTCTCCAATCACCGCTCCTACCACCAATCCTCTGGCGAATCCAAGCGCTTCTCCAGCTGTCCAAGGGCAAACCTGGTGTGTGGCCGTGGCTGGAATGAAGGAAAACGCTCTTCAGGCAGCTCTGGACTATGCGTGTGGGATTGGAGGAGCCGACTGCTCACACATTCAGATGGAAGCAAGCTGTTACGACCTGAACACAATACAGAGCCACGCTACATATGCCTTCAACATCTACTACCAGAGGAATCCCGTGGCTACGTGCTGTGATTTCAGAAGGACCGCCACTATAGTTGCCACAGATCCTAGTAAGTACAATGTAACTCATATTTGCTCAATGTAACAGAAAGTAAGCAACATGTGAGCACCTTGCAGTTGAACCGGCACGGGATCTAGCATTTACACAACTTATTCTGAGTTCAGCTCCGCAACTACTACTACAACAACACCAGCTGTGACAGCATCACTGTCTCCACCATCAACAAGAGCAATTCCGGTGCCGGTACCAGGGTTAGCACGATTATTTCTATTCCTATTCACTCCAGTCGATATTTAGTATTAACTATATTACATTCTGACCGTTTTATTTATGAATCATTAAAAAAAAAGACTGGTTTTATATATGACATGATTGGATTTTCCAGCTCGAGTTCTCCGCCTGCAGTTCCAAATACGGGCAATCCTGCATCTGGGAACCCAGCAGATTTCGGGCTAGCCAGCCCTCCTCAGCCTGTTACAACTACTACAACGTCCTCATCAGCAAGATTACGGCCCTATGTTGGCTGGACAATCCTACTCATTAGCCTGGTCGGTAGCACAGTATTTGTGTTGCAGAAGTCAAACATGATTTTCCATATATTTTCATGTTTTTCGTGTCAGGAGTCGACTGACCAGACATGCAGAGTTTTAAGTCATGAGTGAAGGTGGAAAGTGAAGTAGGTTCTCATGTGAACATGTTTAGATGAGGTATAGATCTTGAAGCAACAGAAATGATCTGCCTCTTCATCTTATGCTTCCATATGCGCTCTCAGAGAGTACAAGGGACTGAGGAAGGTTGTAGAAGAGGATTAGAATGATTCTATTTTCAGATAGACAAAAGTTCGTAATCTGTATTTGCAGCAAACATTCAGTACGGAAGACGTCAAATAAGTAATCATTTACTGATTTGGTGATGATATTTGGGTAATCTATGAACTGTGTCAGGCAAGTGTTGCTAGCTTCCGACATTTGGCATCACACTACTAATTGCAATGCCTCCCATCTCTACACGGAAAACATTGTATGGGCATTACGTTTACGGTTTACTAAGAATGCAATATTTTCCTGTCTATCAATCGGATCAAAGAGAATGATCCCATTACATAATATATATTTGCTACACAAGGTTTAGTACAGAGATGATATGATCTTTTAGTTACAGATAACATAGGAAAACCTATTAATTGACCGCCTACTACAGCAAAACTCCACAAGCCCATTGCCATATACGATCCTAAGCCATTCAAGTATTAAATCATTACCCTGTGCCTATGGGGCTATAGATGGCATAAATGGCATCACCTCTTCGAGAAAACTACTAGGGCCAACATTGACATGGAGACCATTATCTTGAAACCCGATGTCTCCCAGAAATTCCGCTTCTGGCTAACACCACCACCCACCTGTTGTTGCTTTGCCGACAACTGATCTCTAAGTTCCTTTATAGTCTTTTCCCTTCGCTCTCCTGTCTAGTATGAGACGGAAACTGAGTGAATAACATGAGAAAATCTGAATAATACACCCTTAAAATGAAAATAACACTATACCCTTTGAAGCTTTCGCATCTGAGTACGAGCTTCCTGGAGACAGAATTCCAATTTCAGTACCCTCTTCTTCAGCTCCTGATCAGCCCGCCGCTGCTTCTCCAACTGTAATATGAACATTGGCAATAAATGAGAAGTTGGCCCTTAATCCCAAAAGAATTCATTGTGAAACTGAGAAACAAGTGGGCCAAAACAATAAGAAATAATACCTGTGATTCCAGTTCTTTAGTTTTCATCTTCCAGTCAGCAGTCATGACTGTGATTTCATCCTTCAGTTTTGCAATTTCCTCATACTTAACGACCAAAAGTTTATTGATCTTGTCAATGTTCTTAGGAGAAACCTCATCCAGAATCCTCCTCAGTTCATAGTCTTTGCTCAGTCCGGCTCTGGCAACAGCTTGCATAATATCCTGCTCGATTTTAAGAACCTCATCTTTCAACTGCATTTGAGAAGATTCCCTCACCTGCAGATCCCTCTGTAGGTTGTCTAACTGCTCGGCTAAATTATTAACCCGATCCTCATGATCCTTCAAAGATTGGTTCTTCTCATCTAGTTCCTTTAGGAGCGCTAAACACTGGAGTTGAGCTCTTTCAGCTGAAGCAGCACTTGCATCTGCAATTGCTTGTGTGCTTGCAAGCTGTGACCTTAGATCGTCCAATTCCTGCACATACTGTTTTGTTTCCATAGGACCAATGACATTAGATTCATTTAATTTGTTATTAATGCAAGGATATAAGGTAAAATATGGAATTAATGGTTTAGCTTTCCCTAAAAGCAAGCAAAAGATCCTTAACTTTGCTTAATTCTAATCATTGACATTTATTTCAGGGTTAACTGTTTACTTGCTCTAACAGAAGATATTTTAAGCAGTCAACAGTGGTGGAGCAAGACAGTACTGAGGGACAATATCATTGTTAATGCATGGTCTACACTGAAGTGACAGGAAAAAATTATGAGCACAACAAAGATCTTGTATTGATGTATAAACCATCGATTCTTTTCAGCAGCAACTCCATAAGCAACATATTTTATAGAACAATAAGAAAGAAAAAGGACCAGATATAGCATGTGGGAATCAAAATGGACCAACTATGTGGTGTTTCCTACATCTTCATGTGAAAATAAAATCCAACACGGAGCTTCCATAAATGGACCATGACAGCCATAACCAATATAACTAACTGCATGTATTACCTCAAATTAACTTACTAATTTTCTCTCCCAAGCCTACTTCATCCTGATGTTATTGAGTTACTCAGAGTCTCACACCAACAAAAATTGTCCTTCATTCAGGAGTTTCATCTCATCAGCTGTTTGGTCCTCTATTTTGAGAACAGCAGGAAATCTTATAAGATGTCAAGATGTGCATCTTACGAAAAAGGAACTGCTTTCACCAGATCACTCATGGCACATTACGTTCACTAGAAAGAACAAAACGATATCCCATAAACAAGTATAAAGATTAAAAAAGCAGAAAATGGCCCTCCCTAGTTTCCAAAAATTTATCTTACCCATGCAAAATGAGTCTTTTTTTTTTAGTGATTCAATCCGCAACAAAAGGAGCGCATGCAAAGTCTACGGCAAAAAAATAAAGGCTACTTTTGCTTGACTCAGTATACGAAAAGGACCAAAGACATCAGGCCAAAAAGGCCTCATTTAGGCATGGTACATATCGACAGGGTCCATTCAGCGGGACAGCATATGCTAATTCCATCAAAGCAAGCCTCGAAAAGCATCTCAAACTAAAGCTAATTACTGGATTAATCATGTCCAAAGCTAATCACTGCTATGCCTGATATAATTAGAGAAGGGCTAGTGACAGGATTAAAGAAAATCTGAAACGAAATTTAGACGGAGAGGGGACCTTTTCTGCAGTAGAACCCGAAGCCTGAAGCTCACTGTTACTTTCCTCCAGTCTCTTCTGCAGCCTGCAAATTTCCTCGTCCAAGCTCTTCGCTTTTGTTTCTGCCGCCTAAAAGACAACAAAATCAAGAGAAAAAAAAAATTAAAAAGAAAACAAACAAAATTAAAGAGCTCTTCTCATCGATTTACCAGTAGTTACTTAATCAAGAAAGTAAACCCACGTGAAAGACCCCACAATGAGAACCCACAAAGAGAGCGGATCATTTCCAGACTCAGAAGCCCTAATCATCACACAGACAGAAAGGACACACGGCAAGAGCCCCCAGAAATCACAGGAACACGTGCCTGTCTCGTGAGGGTTTCTATGGTGAAGGACTGCTCCTGCGAGGCGAGACGAGTCCGGACCTCCTTTAGCTCCACCGCCAGGGAAACAACGTTCCGACGGAAACTCTGCTTCTTCTCGTTCAAATCCTTCAACAGCGGATCCATATCCCGGGCTGAGCCCGGCGGTCTCTCAGCTACCGACATGGTAGAGGGCCCAAAATCTCAAGCGAACGACGACCATGCGGAAGGCTGTGTGCTCTCTGCGTAGATAATATTGTTGTTGCAGCAGGTTAATGACAAAACGCGGTATGCCAAAGGTTTAATTTATTTCCCTGATGGAAATGATAAAAAGAACCGAAGATTTGCAGAGAAGTGAGGATCACAAAACGGTAAGCTGAATAGTGCCAAAAATGGCAATGGTGATCACGAATCACTTCTTCCCAACTGTAATAAATTGCCAAAGAGAAGCAGTGCCTTTTGAATTGAGATAACAAATTTTCAGCTCACTGAGAACTTGAAATGCGTAATGAGCATTTGAAATTTTCTAGGGACGATCAAATCCCGCCAGCTCATCGATAAATTACTCGAACGGCTTATCAAAAAAAAAAACCATACAACTCGAAGAACCATGGAGCCGAGGGGAAGACACGGATGCTTACAGAAGCGAAAGAAGAAAACCAGCGACCAGTCAACGGGAGAAGGATCGCCGACTACAATCTCTCTATGATCCGACGGCGGAGATCGGAAGCTTAAACAGATCGGAGGGATGACACTAGAGCTCCGTGAGAATATTATTGAAATATAATAAAGAAATATTATCTTATCCAGAGTATTTTGTTTTGTCTTTATCAAGATGTTTTTGTTTTTTTGGTCAGAGATTGCCTGTTTTCACGGCGCATGTCCTGAAGCGGTTAGGTTCGGACCAGTGGCCCACGTTTCGTGGTAAGCTAGAGCCTTAGAGGTCTTTGCTTCGGAGAGCCCGAACCTCGGGTCCGTGATCCGACAATCCCCGGAGCTAGGGTCTTGGACCTTTGCGGTTTTGAGTGGAGGGCGCCAGATTGAGAGTTCCGATTGGTGGTGAGCTGGATTAAACTTCACCTTGCCTGGGGCCTTCTTCACCGTCCGATGTCATGCCGGACGATCAACGGTGAGTTCCGCCACCACCGCTAAAACGAACCTCAAGGACAGTTTTGAGATACCGGGCAGTCCAATTCATGGGCCTTTTCCAGGCCGATAGGCCCGATAAGAATTCCACGTTATGCCGGTCCAGATCTTTACAGTCAACAGGGTGCCCCCTGGCCCATCAAAGGGCCCTAACTGATGACCCCTTAGTCGAGTGGAGATTGAAGGCATTGTATCAAATCCGAATTACTATTTAATTAAAAAATAATGGGAAAACGTAGTGGGAGAGGTGAGGAATTTTCCCATGTCTGCTCAGTGATCCAGATGCAGGATGATCATCTCCCACGGCACTCCTTCCCGCACTTTTCCTTTCATGAGTCTCCGCCCTCAGGTCAGTGCTTCAATCCTTCCTTCTCCCTCTACCTTCCGGTAATGCAAACCCCCTCCTCATGAGCTCCTCCAATGGCCGTGAAGCTCTTACCTTTAGCGTCCCCAAAGAAAGTCCACCACTGCTTCAATCTATTTGCCTGCCTTTCTTCAATTCCGTGCGCAGTGGATGTCGAAATTCTTCGCGAAAACCATCAGGTTTCATCCAGTAGCTCTGACTACGAGTCCAATATAAAATCCTTGAGGGATAGGCTCATCCCGGATAACTTAATACGGGTTCTTTGTGGAACGGCGGACACTGAATCTTCAGTTAGGATCTTCAGATGGGCTGCCCTTCAGAAAAGGTTCGAGCATACTGCTGGAACTTATTGTGTGATAATCTTGAAGTTGGGTTTGGCTGGCAATGTTAAAGAGATGGAGGGATTCTGCCAAAATATGATCAAGGATAGGTGCCCTGGCGCTGAAGATGCTCTTGTTTCCTTAGTTGAGAAGTTTGTTGAGCATCATAGCGTGAATGCGGCAATTCAGGTTCTCGCCAGTATGATTTCAGGGGGTTTTAGGCCGACGACTGAGTTGTTCAATGCTATACTGGGTGCCATTGTGGCAGAAAAGGGGGACTTAAAAGATGTTATGTTCGTGTACAAGGAAATGGTGAAAGCATGGAGAGTACCGACAATTGATACTCTGAATTATTTACTGGAGGCTCTTTTCAAGGCTGGGTGGGTTGATTCTGCTCTGGATCAGTACCGGAGAATGAACAAGAAAAGGTGTCGTCCAAATATTAGAACTTTTGAAGTAATAATTAGGAATCTTACTGTGAAGGGTCAAGTTGACGAGGCCGTTCTGATATTGAAGGAGATGCTTGAACTTGGATTAAAAATGGATTCTAGATTTTGTACCATTGTTATTCCGCTCTTATGCAGAGAAAATAGGCTGACAGACGGAATGAGATTGTTTGAAACAATGAAGGCTGCTAAACTTGTGCCAGATCCACCAGTTTATGGGACTTTAATTCATCATCTCTGTTCCAACTTTTTGGTGGATGAAGCTAATAAACTTCTTGAAGAGATGATTGATATCGGTGTAATGCCTTCAGATGATGTTCTCGAGGACATGGTTATTGGACTTTGCAAGTTGGGAAAAATATCCAAGGCAATTGCCCTGTTGGAAGATAAACAAGTTCTTGCAACCTCCCCACACAATGCATTGCTTTCCAGTTGTTGCAATGCTGGTGAATTTTTCTTGGCAAAAGAGCTACTTGAGAAAATGTGTGAAAGAGATATTGCTGATGGTGGGTCCTGGAATATTCTGATCAGATGGCTCTCTGAGCACCTTAAGCTCAGACAAGCATTGCAAGTTCTTGGTAAAATGATTGTGGCTTCATTTATTCTTGATTCCTCCACAGTCTCCGCTCTTGTTCTTGGTTACTGTAAATTGGGGAAACAAGATGATGCGATGAAGCTATTTGACTGGTTATGTGCAAGCTGCTGGGTGTTGGATTCACTCTCTTACTCCGAGATGATAAAAAGTCTGTGTGAGTTGGGAAAGAATTCAAAGGCTACAGAAGTTTTTCGTTGCATGTCCATGAAGAAACATTCTCTTGAATCCTCCGTGTTCAATATGCTCATAAAGGGTGTTTTTGACAAAAGAGGAATTCATGAAGCAAGAGAGATGCTATCATTGGCAGCTGATTGTGGTGTTTATTATAGTGATGAAACATACAGTATCATGTTGAATGGTCTGTCTGAAAAACCTAAATATCAGCTCATCGTGTTGGCACAGATGGTGATCAGAGGATTTGAGATTAGTTCAGAAGCTTATGCCACCCTCATAAGAGGTGCCTTTAGTTCATTGGATCGAGTGAAGGAAGCAGCTTTACTTTTTAACCTGATGGTGGCTGAGGGATTGGTCCCTGAATCAGAATGCTTGCTTGACCTACTTTCGTTATTTGCTTGTCATTCTCAGTTGCATATGATTTCTTGCTCAATTGATAAGCTTATATCTGCACTTGTTTTAAACTTGGATATGTGTAGTTTACTGATAAATGGCCTGTGGAAAGAAGGTAACAAGAACAAGGCCAACGAATTGCTGGACCTAATGTTGGAAAGAGGTTGGATCCCTGATGCTACTACGCATGGACTGTTCATCAGGCCTGCTTCCATGCAGAAAACTAAGTGGCTGGGACTGGAATCATCCAACTCTATGGTTCAAGACAATGTGAGCAGCATACTTACAGAGGGCTTGGGGAGAATATGACACCTGAAGTGGTTCCAATGCCTATTTGTGATCAAGATGATGCTTATACATACTATGCCACAAATTTTCAATCATCCGTGAAGATGAAGATTTATTTTTAAAGGTCCGCCAACTTATTGATCTTTATAACCGCATGTTTGTATACTTTCTTGCTTTGTGGCCCCCTTCATATACTAAATACATGTTACTGTTACACCTCAGCAAAATGCTGATCCAATTCAATCAAGGGAACAATATATATATATATATATTATCATATCAATGAATGCGTTATGCTTTATCTTCCTGCCAACTTCGCCTTGTTTGTTTATTCTTTTCCTTGCTACTGCTGTTACCTATTAGGTGAAGGATGCTTTTAGAGAGATACTATCACTTTTTTTTGCATCTACGAGTAATGAAAATAAACTCTTCCCTGAATTATAAGATAAGGTTAGAAGAGCACTAAAGATTGAGGAACTAGTTCGACCCGCTTTGACGATAATCTTACATCGGTAAAGGAATGGGCCATTTAGTCAATTCATCAGATCATCGTGATTACAGCTAGAAAACATTCATTATTCAAGTGAACTTTACACATTAAAAAAACCATGAAAGGCGGAATAAATCTTTCGTGTTTCATTGTACAGGTTGAGGATTGCCAAACCAAGGTTGATGCCAAGTACCATAAAGCTAGACAGCTTGCAAAGTTATGCTTTAAATACTTGGTAAGTTCTCTTCCCTTTTTGCTTTGGCCTTTTTCCGGCCTGAAT
The DNA here is from genome assembly GCA_900174645.1 of Sonneratia alba. NCBI lineage: Eukaryota > Viridiplantae > Streptophyta > Magnoliopsida > Myrtales > Lythraceae > Sonneratia > Sonneratia alba. The sequence continues at coordinate 833,708 of FWPY01000034.1, read as the reverse complement.
TTCAGACTTCTCGAAGGATTGGATGTGGACTTAGCACGGTTATTGATATCGTCGGCTGATTCAGCTCAACCGATCGAGACCTCGTAGAAATCGTTATTCTCGATGATCTTTGACAAACTCCTCGATGGTGCGTTCTGGAATTAACTTCTCTCAAGACTTTTTTCAGAGTTGCTTGATTATGTTCTGCCACCAAACTATCTGCTTTACAGCCACAGGGTGATAATGATGCCATAATCAAACTAAGCTTTTCCTCCATTTTACGCTACTGAATTTAAGTATTGTTTTTGCATCAGCTGATATTTGAAAGCCAAATAGGCAATATGATCGATCCAGCTATGTCTGTGATTGCCCTACTATATTATAAGCGGTAAAATTTTCCACACTTGTATAGATTCTCTTCGTTCGGATTCAAACCGAATACCTCATCAAGATAACACAACAAGAAATGATAAAATTAAGCTTGCTAATAATCATCACCTGCAAAAAAATGTTCAGTATGAAGACCTACTCCTAGTGGTTTAATTAATGCCTCGTGGAACACACGCTGATTAATTCTAGTACGTATGATTGATTATATTAATCTAATACTGGGTAATACAGTTGATCATAACCCAAAGTCTCAAAAGGTTACAAAAGGCACAGCCATTATGTGGGGTAACCCCGAGTACGGTAAGTATCTGCTCGTTACAAACTTTTGACCGTTCTCGAGGCCTACGTCCACCAATAATATCATACAGAAAATAAGATGCCACACCAAGTGAGTAATATCCTGACCTTCCGACCTTCCTCTGATCCGAATGCAAACCGTGCAATCGGCGACTGCATTTGCCCCTCTGTAGATGTGGCTGCACTCGTATCCTCTGAAAAGCTTGCGGGAGCTTCCTACAATCAAAGATATATATAAGAGGCATAATTCTCAGGTTTGATATTGAATTGACAAATATAACCTAAACATAGAATATATATATATATATATATGAGAATAATAGAGATGGAGATTTTCATAAATTTGGGTGCATGTATTATTTAAAGAGTCCATCTAATTTAAACTCAAATAAGTTATAATTCGTTTATAATTTTTGATGTGAAATGGGAACGTGAAAAAGATAGAATTTTAACCATCGTAAAGTCAACAGCCAAAAGATGATGGAAGACCAGGACGACGAAGTAAATGCCCTCTACTAGCCGGGAGTCGATCAGGACAGTGCCTTCAAAGCCATAGCCAATACTACAAAGACGTGAATCGAGGTGCAGACACGTGCGTGCGTCGTAGTTAAATGGCTTGTTTCAAGAAGGTACGTGGCTTGCAAATGTCACATGGAGGAGCATGTCACGGGATAATTAAGTGGTGTTAATAAGAAATTATGATTGTGAGTGTTCATGGGGAAGTCTTAGCTTTAGCTGTTCGTGTTGGACCGTTCAGTCCAGTGATTTAACGAGGACCGTAGAAAATAATTCCTCGAGTGGACGTGACCTGTGTCCCCTAGATTCTCCCTAGAACAATGGCACGGTCTCCCCACTACGCTTCCGTATCTCGTCCGCTATAAATTGGGAGCTCCGGCTCGCCTCGACCAACCCAGGAGAGCTTAAACATCCGCCCACAAGAAAGTCGGCCGAGCTCTCTTCTCCTCTTCCATCTCTTCTCTTCGTCAGCTTTCGAATTCAATTCACCGGCTATCTCCCATGGGAGGCAGCTCAAGGTTCCGCAAGAGGGCCTCCTCATCGGCTCCTGCCTCCTTCTCTCTCTTCAGCTTCTTCAAGCAGAGCAGGCGCCCTGCCCAGCGCGTCCGGGACGATTCCGGGGCGGACGACTCGATGAACCCGGGAAAGGTCTGGCCGAGCGACTACGACAAGGGCAGGTACGTGGCCAAGCCCGGGATCGACCCCTTAGCCTCCGTCTACATAATCAAGCTCCATGAGACCTGGGTGTCCGAATCCGAGCGCGAGATGATCAAGGTCTGACCGATCGGCCGACAACTGGTCGTCTCCAGCAAATTCCTCAATAAATGATGATCCATGCATGTGTATTCTAATTGAAATTGTTCTTCTATCGTGGGGAATTCTCTATACAAGGGTTGATTAATAGTTCTCTTTGGGCTCGTAAATCTCCGTAATTAATAAAGAGATCATTTAGATCATGTAAATGCAGTTTAATGTTGTCTTTGTTCTCCTGGCCAAAGCTTATCCATATCAAATATACATATATATATATTTGGGTGAGATCTTACGTGAAACACTTCGATTTCCACTGTTTACGTGCCGTGGATCATGTTCCCGGATTCAGCCCAGATGATCGGACAAAGGAAACGACAAACTCTCCCTTGTGGAAAAGTTTATTTGGGCAGATTAAACCAACTGTGTAGATTTATCAAGATAAGGAAAATAGATACGCGGTCGGTATGAGAGTAGACTGATGTTTCCTTTCCCATGCAAGCAGCATGCATACAACAACTTGAGAACTCAGCAGGCAGTAGCTATTGATTTGGTGGGCAGGATTAATTAAGTTAATTTAATTGTTCAACCTAACCTAATTTAATTAAGTATATGGTCCATGAAATGAAATTAAATTAAATAAGAGAGAAGAATGATTAATTGTGGGGAACGAGGCGACGCCCGCTGTTTTTTCCTGAAATCTGCTCATGAGTTCTATTCGATTCCTTTCCTTCTCGAGCGGAACTCACCGACACCAATTGTAATTAATGGGACGAGGCATTTTCTTCACCCAAAGCCGTGCCCCGGTGACGGCTCCGGGGAAGCATACGGCCGAGTCACCTGAGGATAAAACATCGACTTGCCCTCCTTCCCAGCTAATTGCCGTACAATATAGAGACACGGACTATATGCATTGGGCGAACAAGGATCAGATAGCTCAACTCCAAAGATCACCGGAGAGCCGCCTCTGTCGGTTCGAGCACAGATTAGAAAGGTGCGTGTGTTTGAAATACGTATACGAGTTTTGATCATTCTCCACCTCGTTCACAATAGTCCGACTTTTGCATCTGCACGAATTTCTTTTTCCCATTTATTCCATTAAAAATTATGATGCCTTCGCCGTACGCACTGCTGCAGCAGAAGATCAACCTGACCGCTGATATGTATGGACCGGAAGCCGACCGACGGATGATTCCCGCGCACTCAACGATCTGTTCGAGCCTCGAGGAACCCCAGACCGAACTCGATGCTGAACCTACACAGTATCTTATCGTCAATCGCGTCTCGTGGTGGCACTGTCGCTTTAAGCTTCACACACTGTGTCTCCCGGTCGACAGTGAAGTACCGAGACACGGTGATGATACTCAGGAGATACAAGTAGGGCACAGCTGTCCGAATATTTTCTAATTTGGGCAAAAAGCTGCGGTGGTAAATTCTTTCTAGTTAGCCATCGTCTCTCCCCGTCTGTTATGTAGATCTTGTCTTTTGGAAAGGTTTGATCGAAGTGGAAGACAAAGAAAGACCAAAGACAGAGACAGAACATGCACCAAAGAAGAAAATGTCTCTGTCGAGGCGATTTTTTGCGCCATTTGTTTTTCTCTATATATTGGATGTAAAGCAACTCGTCCACTATTACCAAAGACAACCAAATTCACCGAGGATATAACACAACTCCTTCCCTCAAGAAACTACACGTTTTAAACTACTGGTGAGTCCAAACATCCTACCATCCATGGAGGGTGGCGGCCTAATCGTACAAAACTCGCTCCCTTGCAGTTTTGATGAATTTAAGATCATAATATTCAAATCTTATCTAGCACATTTACTTAGAAAATATTTGCCACTTATGTGCTCTTTAAACCGGGCCAATATTGATAACTGGTTGTTTTCTCATACATATTTTAAAAAAGAATGGTGGGGGAAGAAAGACAGAGAACCTGAAAGTGCATGAAACCCTGCGAGCTGGGCCAAGCGTACATGGACATGCCAGCCTAAAAGCAGAGCGAGAGGACAACTTGTCTTTGAAGCATAGTTTTTAAAACCGGACCGGGCTGGGAACCGGTATACGCATGGGTTCATGGGTCGAACCGGAGGTTCAATGAGTTGAACCGCATGTTTAATAAATAATATTACTAATAAATTTACATAATATCATAATTTGAATATAATTTATAATAAAAATCATTAATATAACCATTATATTAAACAAAAGTTTAATATAAAATGTAAATATAAGTTTAGTAAAATAAAATAGGTACATTACAATAGGTTTTTTTTTAAATTTTAAGTCGACCGGTTTTCTCATGGGTTCAATTGGGTTCACCGGTCGGACCGGGAACCGGCCGATTCAATCAGATTTTTTTCTCTTTTAATGTGCAATTGGATTTTTTGAAGGAACCGGACTGGGGTGAGTGGCCGGTTCTTGGTCGAACCGGCCGGCCCGGTCCGGTTTTTAAAACTATGCTTTGAAGTCACTCATTGTACGTCTCATATCGACCATCGATTTTTCACCGATGGCTTTCGCCTTTCGCAATTTTCTTTCCCTTGGTTGGATTTTTCCTCCAGAAATAGCATGAAAAAAGAAAATGAAAAAATGTTTTCTTTTGAAAGCTTACTTGCTTATTTTCATTACATACAAGACTGACAGAACTACTATAAAATAATAGAAGTGAGAAAATAATGAAAAGGTGTGAGAATTCACATGATGAGAATTAAATTCATGGTCCCTTTATTACTAGGTCGAGAACGATACCATTACATTAAACTCCGTTTTTGAAATTAAGTTCACTTTCAATCTTCAGCTTTCATTTTTAATTTTAGCGTGTGCAATATGGTGATCAAATATCTAATAATTCAGGGTCATTCCACTTTAAGTTGAGTCGATGCGTGCAGCATATTATTGGGAATAAGATTATGATAACTTTATCCTTTATTTACCATATAAGATATGTAAAAATCCATTAAATTCTTATTAATACACATACGTCAAATTATTTTAAATAAAAATATAAGCATATACAGAAATATGTGTGCGCGTGTGCGAGTCTTCACTTGTTTCTTAAAGAATAATAAATAATAATTGTCAATTTCTCCATTGGTAAGTGCGTCCTCGTGCCGCAACCTCTATGTGACGTCCCACGCAAGGAAGAGAAAAGGACCCAACTAAAGTAAATGGGAAATAAATATCTGGCAAGAAACGTTCGAAATTTAAGATTCTTTGACTAAAAGGTAGTCGCATATATATATATATGTATGTATGTGCATAGAATGGGAGATATTTAGAAGAAATATCTTGCAAAGCTAAAGGCTCCTTCTATTAGAATTAATTTAAGGGCTATTCTTGGCCGAAAAATATTAATTAATATTTAAACATCGAACATATTAAAAGGAATTCTCCTTTTAAAATTCGGAATTTCCTTTAAAATTCAGATAAAGTTAAAATTTGAATTAGTGCGAGAGACAACCTGAACATACTAAAAAATGAATTCTTCTTTCTTTTTAAAATTTGAATAAAGTTAAAGTTTGAATTAGTGCGAGAGACACCGTGAACATATTAAAAAAAGGATTCTCCTTACTTTTTAAACTTTGAATAAAATTTGAATGAGCCGAAAGATACTGTGAATATATTAAAAAAAGGGATTTTTTTTTTTGCACGGAGAACTCACGGCGGCACATTCTATATCCACTGTAGAAGAGTCACCAGTTGCCTGGTGAAGTGCCATTTTGCCGCCAGGTGGACAGGCAGTCTCGAATGGGCATACTAATTAATCAACTCTGTGTTAGCCTCTCGGTACAGCAGGCTTTGACTTCAAAGATGCCTTCTCTTTGGAAGAACTTCCAAGATTTTATCAGATCTTTTGCTGCTGGGAACTTGCCTTATGAGCCTTAAGATCTTATGCGTTGGCTACGGCTGTGAGGCTGACTCGCTATCCACGTCAGGTGATGTGACGATGCATATGAGCAGTACTCTCTGTGCAAGCGTCCTCTCCACGCCTACGTACTTGATGCTCGTGTTCCCACCTGGGTGTCGACATCTCGACGGCCCTAGAAACCCTCAGGCAAGAATGAACAGCCAAGAGGTTACATCACATAACATGGAACAATTGCAAATGAAGGGTACGATCGTTCCCTGGCCTCCATTGCTTTTTTGAATTAGTGGGAATGATCAAGTTGAGGTGTTTCTCAATTTTTCTTCTTTTTTGGGTTAATTTCACTGGGTCTGAGACGATCAAGTTGATGATGATGAATGACCCGTTTGTAGGTCGACATTCCACGATACAAGCCCACCAATAATACATGCTTGCTTGGTCGTAAAAATCACGTTGGACTACCCACGGAAGTGGAATCCGCTCAAATCACTGACATGAACCATCGTACTATCCCTGGAAAAGGGCGGAAAAACTGTTCCCTTAAGTACGTCGTACAATTATTTCTTCCCCAAGGTCTACGAGAATAGAGTAAATATATGTGATCGTAAATAAATATTATTATTATATAAAATTTTGATAGAATATTAATTTTTTATTAAATTAATTTTGATTGGACGTGGCATAGCTATCCATGCTGATTGTGATCATTAGCCGGTGGTGATCGATAGACTGATGCTGCTTCTTTCTCTGATTTATGCTGTACGGCAGCATTCCCAGCTCCCAAGTGCTTGGGAAAGGGTAAGTACTTAGCATTTCCCGCTCATCCAAACGAGTGAACCATCTTGTTGTCCCGATTTCGACCATCCATGTGTGCTAGTGCTTCTTCGGAGAGGATCCGATGCCCTAGAGATATTCTAGTCGTTGATTGATTAGGGATCACGGCATGGTTACTCAAAAGTGGTCTACGCCAACATGAGCGTGACTAGGGAAAATACTTGTTACACTTGCATATCGTGATTTTTCTGAAATTTAACATGTCTTGACTTATTTGAATTCTAGCCTAGTGGCTGATAGAGTAATGAAGATATTCTAATTTTCAGAGTTATCATAAATTATATTACTAAAATTTAAAATATTAATTATAAGAAAATGCTTCCGTGTAATAAAAGAGAAATATATGACTTTTGAAAGTTCTTTTAAGGGTACGTGAGAAATGCCTACCTTATTACTAGAGACTAGAGTGAGCATCAAAAGTTCATATGATATTAAAAAGCCAAAAAGAAAATCCGTTAGATGCTAATGAATATATGGTTTAAACTTTAGGACTGATGGCGGATGAGGGATTGGTCCCCGAATCAGAATGCTTGCTTGACCTACTTTCATTATTCGCTTGTCTTTCTCAGTTGCACATGATTTCTTGTTCGTTTGATTAGGCTTATATCTGCACTTGTTTTAAACTTGGGTATGTATAGTTTACTGATAAATGGCCCGTGGAGAGAAGGTAGCATGAACAAGGCGCACCAATTAATGGACCTAATGCTGGTAAGAGGTTGGATCCCCGATGCTACTACTCATGGACTGTTCATCCGTCCTACTTCCATGCAGGAGACTAATTAGGCGTAGGGATGCTTATGGTTCGGCGAACCTAAATCGAACATTGATGAAACATTAAAGTTGGTCAGGTTAGTTCGGACACTATACTTCCGAACCATAATCATTAGATAGCTATCAAATCAAATTTGTTCGAATCAATTTTATAGTTTAATTAATTGGTTTGAACCGTTTTTGAAAAGATATTTAAAAATTAACAAATTCAATATAAACCGAATCAACACCAAATAAAAACCGTAGTGAAATACAAGAAAATGAGAAAAAAAATAAAAATAACATAAAATTTAAATTAAAAATTAATTAATCATAGCGGATCCATTTATGACAAAATTTAGTATAAAAAGATAGAAAATATGTTTACAATAATAAAATAACATATATCTAACTGTTTTTAATTTTAAAAAAATATTTCTAATATATTTATATTTTAATTTTATTATAGTTGCTATATTTTAAATATTTTAAAAAAACTATGATTCGATGGTTTGAACTAATTAATTGAACCGTTTAAATTTAGTAACTAACCGCACTATTTCACATTTTAAAAAAATTGCATTATATGGGAATTAGTTCATCTTAAACCTTTTTTTTGTTCTACTCGGTTTGGTTCGTGGTTCAATTTGATTCTCGGATGGTCTATGTGCAACCCTAATTGGGCGGGACAGGAGTCAGGCGACTCTATAGTTGGAGACAATGTAAGCAGCATAATTACAGAGGGCTTGGGGAGAAGATGACACCTGAAGTGGTTCCAATGCCTATTTGTGTTCAAGATGAGGCTTATGGATACTACGCCGCAATTTTTCAATCATCCGTTAAGATGAAGATCTATTTTCAAAGATCAGCGGAATGATTTTTTTTTTTTTTGTATAAACCGCCGGTATTCAGTTGGACTTTGTCTAGCTGACTAATCCGAATCGCCCCGGGTCGGCCCATTTAAGAGGTGAAGAACTCCCCGTCGCAGATGGAACTCGAACTCGAGTCCTCCCATTAGGATGATGAGTGCCGAACTACTCTACCACACCCACGGTGGGTAGATCAGCCGAATGATCGATCTTTATTACTGCCTTGTTTGTGTACTTTTCTTGCTTTGTGGCCCCGTTCATATACCAAATACATGTTACTGTTAGACCTCAGCAAAAAGCTGATCCAACTCAATCAAGGGAACAATATATATATGTGTGTGTATATATATATTATATCATCCCAATCAATGAACGCCTTTATATCATCTATAAACTATAGTTTTAAAAACCAAGCCAGGCCAGTCGGTTCAACTGGTTCAACCTGAAACTGGTCACTCATCCGGTCCAGTTCCTATAAAAGATTCAATTGCACTTCCAAATAGGTCAACTCCGATTAAAACCGGCTGGTTCCTGGTCGGACCAATGAACTCAATTAAACGGATGAAAAAACTGACTGACTTAAAATTTTTAAAAAATAAAAACATAATATAATTTACATATTTTATTTTACTAGATTTATATTTATATTTTATGTTAAATATTTATTTAATATAATTATTATATTAATAATTTTTGTTATAAATCATATTTAAATTATGATATTATGTAAAGTTATTATTAATATCATTTATTAAATATGATGTTGAACTCATTGAATCATTTATTTGACCCATAAACCCATATTTACGCCAATTTTCAATCCGATTCAGTTTTAAAAATTATGTTATAAACCACGAGCTCTGGAAAGGACACTGTCGGACTCCTGGTTTACCGAAGAAAAAGAAGAAGAGGAAGTTGTTGATAAATGTACGGTAGATGATTATATTCTTACTATACTTTTGGTAGAAACGGTGATTGTATTGACCTAATACTATGTAATATGGCTGACTGAGGTAGACAATTTTATATCTATTAAGTAAAAAAAATATGAATTTATAAAATGAGTGGATACTAATATTTATTAGTTTATAATTTTACGTAAAAATAATATCGATTTATTATGAGTTCACAATGAATTTAATATGGTATCAGAACTAGTAAGCTTACACTTCGCTGGATCCGAGTCCGAAAACCTGAATTTTGTGGTCAATTGATATTAAGTCCAGTACAAAAGAAAATCGCTTGGCTCGTGACCAACTGTGCCCCTTGTCCGAGATCATCTCGCAAAAAGAATATCCACATTGTAAATAGTTGTTAAGATATGATATTTAATTTCACATAATAAAATAGATTATATCATGATTTATAGGAAGAGAGCCATTATGTGGCCTTACCCACTTGTTACAAACTTTTTGACCGCTCTAGGTCTCCGTCCACCAACAATATCATACGATAAGATGCCACACAAGTGGCGGTGGTGGTCGCAAAAAAATGAGAAAGTAAATGCCAGGTTTGATATCGAGTGAACAAATATTCCTTAAACATAGGAGACATATATATATATATAAGAATAATATATCGAGGATGACAGCGCTTCCTCCCTCCGTCTCCTCCAACCGATCCATGTCCGAATCTGACTCTGAGGGTCGAGATTCGACGGCGTGCCCCCAGCTGCATTGCCTCGACCTGCAAGTCTGAGCGGCAGCATTCCCAGCTTCCTCTGCTTTTGTACTGTACGGCAGCATTTCCCAGCTCCCAGGTGCTCGGAAGAAAGTACTCACTTAGCATTCCCCACTCATCCAAACGAGTGAACCATATTGTTTTCCCGATTTCGACCATCCATGTGAGGTTGAATGATTAGGGACCACGGTAGACATGACCACTCAAAAGTCGTCTACATGGATGGACATGAGCGTGACTAGGGAAAGTACTTGTTACACCCTTCATGCCATTATCCTCCTATTTCTATTGCTCGGGAATTTAATCAGCCTTGAACTATTCGAATTCTAGCATGTTGGTTAATAGAGTGAGCAATAAAGATATTTCAATCTTTGGAGTCATCGTAAATCGTACTTACTAAAAAGCCCACGATCTTGATTAGGAGGAAACGTCGTTAAAAAAAATAAAAGAATCAATTATGCAAAATTGGGTATTTGCTTCAAAACTTTGGGACTCAATAATGGATCTCAATCTTTTTTTATACTAGGGATGCAAATTTTACTGTGAAGTAACCTAAGCTATACAATTATATTTCCTTCTCCTGAAGACTAAAAGAAATTGCGTTGTTCTTACTCGGAGGATGTCGTCTTTCTTTCACTCTTTCTCCACAGCAGAAGGGGCAACTGCACATTGCGTAATCCATACCCGGCGGGCGTAGCCCACACCAGCCCAAGCCCAGAACAAATCCTAAAATGGGACCTTCAAATCAATCAATCTCATCAGAAGCAGATACCAGTAAATCATAGTGACATGTACAACTTCCAGTCGATGATACTGCACATCGTTTGTACTGGAAAAAAGATCAAACGTACGTGCGGTACTTGAAATTGACCAGAAAACCGGGTCCTCGCATTTGTTGGTGAATCTAAAAACGCAACCATCCAAAAGGTTTACGGATACTTTTTCAGATAAGAAGTGGCATCGTATGAGTGCATATCCACCATTACCAAAGGATGGTTTCTGACTGAGGTTTTTCTATTGGCGAAGAAGAAGAAGAAGAAGAAGAAAAAGGAACAAGATATGCTATTTCTGGTGATGACGTAGGAAATGAAAGCCAAGCCCAAGGCCTTCTGCTGGTGGGCTCTGTCGGATCATTCAAAGATGGACGTTCAAGCATTCAAACTTACAGTATACAAGCGTTGGGATCAATTAACGTTCCAAACGAGATGGTGAAACGAGGAATCGGAAACTTGTCAGCACGTTTATAGGAAAATCCTTAGCGCAGAGGGAGCAAGCAACTATGAGGAAAACAAGAGATTCCATTATTGGATATATACAACAGAAAATTTTACAGCTTATTTTTACACAGAAGAGAGCATTTAAATCCGATATTCCAAACCTCACACTGCTTACCCTAAACCTCAGGGTTACAGAGGGAACAAGCCCCCGGACTTCGAACTTAATAACTCACTCCAAGAATATTGGCAAAATATCATAATATATATCCAAGAACACGACCGTGCGCAGGAAGGAAGGCCCACAAACTACAGCACACACAAAATCCTAAATCTGGCGAGTGTGCCGAGTAGTAAGTTTATAAAACAAAGATTGGACAGAGGTCTAGGAGATAATAATCTAATAAATTTGTTCCCACAAGTAATGATTCATCGTCTAACAATACATAGCAAGAATTCCTAATGAAGCAATAACATGTTTTTTTTTTCAAACTGGCAACTTGTTAAAGTAGTGGAACCCAACCTCTATTCCCTTCATACCAAAAATTAAAGGAGCAAATAACTTCAAGGAATCCAGACCACTGAGTTTGACCAACGTTTTTTTTAATTAAACAATCACTAAATTAATAGCAAAAAGATTAAAACACTCACTGCAACAAATAACAAGTCCAAATCAAGCAGCTTTCATGGAATGAAGGATCATATCTGACGATTCACTGTTGGTACAAGAAATAACATTTAGCATGAAAAAATCCAGAGCAAGACAGGGGTTGTTGCTAGGAATAAAAGTTGACTTTGAAAAGGCATTTGATAGCTTAGGGTGGGGCTTTATAACTAGAACATTAAAGAGTTTGGGCTTTCATGGTGAATTTGTAAATTGGATCCAAGAATGCAGAACAACCCCCAATTTTTCGGTGTTCATAAATGGTAGTCCGCAAGGTTTTTTTAAAGCATCAAGAGGACTTAGACGAGGTGATCCTCCATCGCCCTACATCTTCATCCTCTCAATGGAGGTCCTCTCTGGAATGCTTTTCAATGTTGAAAATGAAAACAAATTAGAGGGTATTAGGATAGCAAGAAGAGCCTCAGCAATCGGTCATGCAGTTGACCTAGTCCTTTTGATCAAAGCAACTGATAATAACATCAGAAACTGTTAAGTTAATTCTAGAAAATTTTAGTGATTGGAGTGGACACAAAATTAATAAAAGAAAATCAGGACTTCACTCTTCAAAGAAGGTGGAACTCTACTCTCCTCAGGGAGCTCTTCACAAAATCAACAGTTCCAAACATCAATAAAATCTGTCAACCGGATCAAGCAATCCGGTTGCCAAGCAGTTTTGGTAATTTTTTGAAAAATCATTCTGTCTTTTTTATCATAAGGAGAGGTTTTCACGAACAGACAATCCTAGCAGTAGACAAATCGATTGGAAAAGCATGTGGAAGATGAAAATGGACGAAAGACTTTGGGATTTTCTTGTGGAGGTGTGCGACTGAAAGTCTCCCCTGGTTTCTCAAAATGGAAGATCAATGCCCATTATGTGAAACCAGCTTCGATAAAGAGGATCATACAACCACGTTGGTAAATGCCTCTATGATCGTGCTGCTTGTAGACAACTGCGATGATTTTTATGGAACGCGGAATTCGTGGATAAAATAAGTTCGAGCAGACCAAACTTTTTGACCACTGCACGTAATGATTTTGCAGTTAACATCATGAACATGGGAGATTTTCAGGTATATCGCACATTGCTGATGTATTTTATTTGGAAAGCAAGGAACAAAGCAAAATTCTCAAACCAAAAGACATCCATATTGCAAGACTTTCTCTACAGACTGAACAAATCGTTTGGTGAACAAATAGCCGGGAGCCGTACAAGACAAAAAATCTGGAGACTGCTTTGCCTATTCTTCAGACGAAAACCCCTCCGAATTTTTGGATACCAACTAGACTGTCATGCGGACTGATGCTGCTTTTACCAGGGTAGAGCCTATTGTGCTGGTATTGCTCGAAACACTTCGGGCCACATGCTGAGATGGTTCAAGAAAGAGAGAGCAGCATCGGCTATGCAGGTAGAATCAAAGGCCACCCTTGCAGCTATCACACTAGCGAAGGAAATGAAGTGGAGAAGTCTGCTGATTTACACTGACTGACTGTATTTCGATTCCATCTATACTGATTGCCCATGGGAGGCTATTTCTGTTATACATGATATTAAGTTGAGTCAAGATCATTTTGAGAACTGTAAATTTGACTGGGTTCTTGGAGAGGAAAATAGGAAGGCACATGATCTAGTTCGTTTGGCTTGGAATAGCCCAGCCGAGGGATTTTGTATCTTTGAACCATCATGTACAGATCAGATTAGTATATCTTATGATTATTTATCGGAAAATTCTCCCCAGTTTATGATAAGGAGGAGAGAGACAGATCGACAGACAGAGAGACATAGTCAGAGAGAGAGGGGGGGAGGGGAGAGGAGGGGCACTGGCAAACGGGAAATTCCGTTTTATGCGGCAGGGGGAATGGTGATGGGACCTGGCCCACGACTTGCCACGTGTACTGAATCTGTTCCCGAGACCTGTCCCTTTGGTATCCACGTGGAACTCGAGACTCTGGTTTTTCCTTTGGGCCCGAATCCCGAAGGCCCAAATTGTGAAGAGGTTTTCCAAGGGGCAAGACAAGTGAGGACGTCACCCATTTACCGTTTCCCCCCAATTTCATTTTCTATCCTTAAGGCACAGAGTAAGTTATAATTACTTGCCATATATATACATTCTTTTCTTATTTATAATTAATTAATAACTATAATTTTATCACCGAAATTACCGTTTCTTTAATTTTGGAAACAACATTTCACCATGTTGATGATAAAAAAACGTTCGAATTATAAAAAAAATAAACACGAATTCAAAAACTAAAAATAAATATATATAATTGTTGACATTCTAAAAAACATAAAAAATTCTATGACCATAAGAACTAATTTCTCAACCCTAAAAATTATGAATCACAGAAACTCAAAACATTTTTAGTCTTGATTGAAAAATCATGAACCCCGAAGGATTAAAAAAAATTATAACTAATTCACAAAACCCTAATAATTAAATTATAAAAAAATCTAAAAACTTTTACTATAGGTACTTTTTATAATTAGGATTTTAAAATTATTTGAATTTCCTTTTTTCGATAATTTTGTATATTTGGCAAGAGATATTTAATTGTATATAAATCCTTTCCAAAATAACTTAAAGAGTGCATCAGATATTCAAAAAATTAAGAGTAGTATTTCATCAATTATGGTAAGTAATCATTTCTATCATATGCCTAAGGGTATCAAATAGAAAAATACTTCTTTTAATTATAATTTTATTAAGGATTTTTCTATTATGTGCCTTAAGAGTACAAATGAGTAATTATTTATTTTCATATATGATAAAATAATTATTAAATGTCCTAATCACAATTTTTTCGATATCTAATATACCATTCAATTAATTTTAGAAATAATTCACATTCAATTAACTTTTTTTTATAAAGTATAAAAATACCATTATTGATTTATCGAGAAAAAGATATTTAAAAATTTCAAATCTTTAATTATAGGAAAGTTCAAATATTTAGTCTTTATTTTTTTATAGCTAATTTTTAGGGTTTTATAAAATTTTTTGGTTTACTAAGTTTGTTAGGGTTTAATTTTTTTTTTCAGAATTTAGGTTTTATACAGTTTTTAAATTTCAAAAAATTGAGTGTTTCTAGATTTTTAAAAAACTTTTAGAATATTAAAATTTACCATTTATACTATTTTAGGTTTTTAGATTCGTCAAGATAATATTGATATATGTTTTATAATTAAAATTTCATACCATTTGTATAGAGGGAACTTAATTCTAAGTTTGACAAAATAATATTCTTGGTATTGAGATTATGATTATCCTTTAATTAAAGATAATTACAATATATATATATGTATATATATTGAGAGCTCTAATTACTTGTCATGAACCCTTACCACACATAATAGACAGACTGTATTATTAATTTACCGCGTACAAACATCAACATATTGGATGATCAATCTCTGTAAAAATATATTTTTTCTCAGAACAAAAAATGATGTCTGGAAATTTTCAGATTTTATATATATATGAGAGAAATCACCAAATCCAATGGACAAATTGTGTCGGGCTGAGTCTCGAAAATGGAAGGGGGAAAAAAACGCAGAGAATGCTGAAGAAAGGTCGTCTCAATGCAAGAACTAGACTTTCAGTGGAGGGTTAATTGATCTTTCCAAATCTAATCATGGTCCCACGGACTAAAGACATCTGGCATTGACCAAATCCAAAGCTAAGACCCAAGGTACGTAAAGATCTAACGTGTGATGATGATTGAATCCTTTGCAACCCGAAAAGGATATGAAATTTGTAATCCAAAGTAGCCAAAAAGTGAATGAGGCTTATCCACAATTCGGCCGTCAACCTCGTCCATCGCCATCTCTGTAAAATGTTAGTGTTAACCTTTCACCGAGCCTTCGGTCACCGACCTCGACGTTCTGCCTGCGCCTCTCACCGAACTCTCTCTTCCTCTGAGTCCAAAATTAAAGTTCACAGCTTTTTGACAAAAAATCTTTTGCTTCTTGAATTCAGAGAGAGGGAGAGAGAGAGAGAGAGAGAGAGAGAGAGAGCCTGCACCCCCTTTAAATGCATGTGGATTACCGCCGCTCTGACTTGATTCGAGGAGCTCGGACTTCCCCACGAAAGTTTTGTTCTTCCACTCTTCCTTTACTTATACCTAACCTCTTCCCCCACGATTGTGCTGTGTCCTTGAGATTTCGCTGCGAGGCTCTGTTCATTTGTAGTCTGGATCTTCCTCGGACTACATATTCAGCCTTTTCCCTCAGAATGAATTCGGTAGGAGTCTCCTCTGGGTATTTTTCTATCTTTGCTATGATTTTGGTCAAATGATATATAAATATACCTGGATAAACTTGTTTACTTGCTGACAAGAACGTTAAATTTGTAGGATGCAAAAGGGACTTCTCCTCCTCCTCCTCCTAGTGCCCTCTGCCAAGCCAGCTTAGTTCGATTGCTGTTTGCCTGGGTTTTGTTCTGAACGTCATGTCTTGAAAGTTGCGACCTTTGGGGCTTTTCAAGCTCATCTTTGGAGAGAGCTGTGAAGTGGGGAGATTTCTGTGCCCCGCAGAGCTTTGGAAGACGTCAGCCTTTGTTTTGTTTCATCTTTCAATCATGCCTTTGTTTGAGTTGTTTCGATTGGCCAAAGGGAAGCTTGATCCAACTCAAGAGAAACTCACCTCATCCGCAGCTGATTCTTCCCCTCTGTAAGTCATATATAGCTCGTTACCTTCATGTTGTATCTTCTTGCGCATGATAATTGATCTTCGAGTCTTGCATCTATTTTTCTTGTGGAAATTCTTGTGTGAACGCTTTCTCTATATTGGTATGTGCAGACCTGGAAATGATTTTGCCGAGTTGACGTTGGAAAATGGACAAGTTTTGCTGCAAGGGCAATGTAATTATGTAGATAAAAAGAGCCCTGCTCTGAATACAAATAGCTTTACACCTTGTAGTTCCAAGCCCGGGGGTGAGGACAATGCCGGGGCAGGAAAAATGGGGAACCTCAACTGCGGGCCGAGTGATTTCCCCTGTACTGTCCCGTCAGCTGAAATCAGTCTGAATCAAGAAGATGATATGGTGCCTTGGCTGCACTCTCCAATCTCTGGATCCTTGAGTAGCGATTACAGCTCAGATTTCTTGTCTGAGCTGCCCGGGGTCATAGTGAACAAAAACTCCGTGGGCAATAATTGTGGATCAGCAGCCAAATATGGTCAAGGTCCCCTCTTTAGGGAATCCCTTTTCAGTTCACTGCAAAGTGTAAACCGTTTAGAAGAAGGCACAAGAGCAAGAACTAGGAATATGCGAATGCTCCCGTCATCTTTGCCTCTGCAATCCCAAACACTGTCTGCATCAAATTTAAAATTGCAGAGGGCAGACTTCACTTCCTCTGCTAATACCTCCAGTGTAATGAATTCCTCCTATATCTCAAGGTCCACCACTGTTCTCAGAAGCCACAATGACTGCGACAATAAGATGGCTGGTTTGGATTTGTTGCACAAGGAATCGGTGTGGGGTAGTGATATGGATGCTGCTGTTGATGTTAAAAATGCCAGCAACCCAAGTTCGATTGTTTCGGGAAGTGCTCTAGGCAAGGGACCAGTTCTTTCTCCCCAGATTTCTGTCCCACAACAAAGAGTTGATCTGAATGTACCTGATGGGAAGCCCTCCGAGGAGCCAGTTTCTTTGCAAAAAGTTGAGGCTGTTCATCCTAGGGATGCTTTGAGGGGGAACAAACAAAGTTGGCGCCCAAGCAGGACTAGAAGGGGTCTGGCAGATGGTGAGAAGACTTTAGAGCCCATAGGTGGCTCTTCCTCTGTTTGCTCAGGTAATGGCGTGGAGAGAGCTTCTGATGATCCGAAAAAGCACAGTTTCAAGAGGAAATCTTATGAGACAGAGGAATCTGATGGCTGCAGCGAAGTATAGTTCAAAATCTCTATGAACTCTGCTCTTCCTCCAAAATTACTGCCTGATGTTCTTTCAGCTTATATTTCAATATGAGGCACTTAAGTTTCCATTTTGGAACTTAGGATGTTGAAGAGGAGTTGTTGAGTGCAAAGAAACAAACCACTGGACGAGACTCTCCAAGGAGAACTCGAGCAGCTGAAGTGCATAATCTGTCCGAAAGAGTGAGCACATTAATTGTGGAACACATCTAGCATTTGAAGACAACTTCCTTTTGGCATGCTGAAATATCTTCATTGAAATTTGCTCATTTTGGACTATTGTTGGCAGAGGCGAAGGGACAGGATCAACGAAAAGATGCGTGCTTTGCAAGAGCTAATACCACAATGCAACAAGGTTAAGCATCACTTTTTAGTCACATCTCTTTATATTGCCGATGGACTTATTTAACTAGTGTGTGATTCTCCTTGTCCAGACTAAAGATTGTATGGTTCTCTCTTGTCATGGAAGTGGACTAATCTCCTAAGAATTTAGGCAGGTTAATTCAGAAATTTGAAGCCAATTCCACGTTAACGGGCTGATACACCTGTGTTTATATTCTGAAATTGCTCCCAAGTACTTTAATTCAAGGCGTCATATTCCACTACAAAAGGGAAAGTCCATCTGGGAAAACCATGGAGATAACTTACCTAAATCTTGATTTGGGCATTTGCAGGTGGATAAAGCTTCGATGCTTGATGAGGCCATCAAATATATTAAGACCCTTAAACTTCAGTTACAGGTGAATGGCTCTCCTATTTCGCCTTCTGTGTGTTCCATTAACCAAGACAATTGCATACTACTACTATGCTTGACATCATGGCAAATTCATTTCTATGCAGATGGTCACAATGGGAGTTGGTTTATACATGATGCCGACAATGCTGCCTACAGGAATACAGCATATGGGACATATGCCGCACTACCTGAACATGGGAATTGGTATGATTCCAGGCATGCATGCGATGGGCGGTTCAATGTATGGTCTTCGTGGTCAAGGGTTCCCTCTTCCGATGCCCCACACACCTCTGGTTCCTTTCTCAGGCAGGCCAGTGACTAACTCAGCAACAGGGCTTAATAACACTGGTGCAGTTCCCATGCCTGTGGAAAATCAAGGCCTGGCTACAGTCTCCAGTGGGAGGGAATCAGCGCGGAGCATGGACATGCAGTCTGTGCAAAACACTATCTCCAGTTGCTTGACAGAAAAGCGACCAAGTTCGCAGGTATCGTTTGAATAATTGACTTTATTTTCACAGCTCGCTGCTTGTCTAGTTTCATAATAACACAATGAATGCTGAAACTAATTCATGGTTTTGAACAGTTTGTGGGACGAGCTTTGGATAAGAAGGGCACTAGTGAGGTTGCTGACTGCACAAGTCCAAAGGATCCGAAGATGGCCTGCAGGTAAGTATCAGTAGGTTTTGTCAACCATAGTACAACTGTAACAGATGTTAACCTCGTTTGCTCATATAAATAAAGGAAATGGTGCTTTTATTTGCTCAATGTTATGATTAGCACCTCAAAAATCTAGTTGAGGGGATGAATCAATGTCACAAAGACCAGATGTGTCAGTTTTGGTTCTCTGCTGCAGGCGAGAACAACAGCAGCTTCTGCAACAGCTAAATTTCGAGCATGAAATGTATAAACAACAAATTGCACAGTTTCATTTGCTCCTCCCACGGATTCACAGTTCAGATAGCCATGCTGCTGTAGTTATGACTATAATGATACAGAGCAAATCAAATAATGTTGATCCACAGATCACACCCAAGAGAAATCCCTTAAAAACCTGTTATCATGGGCCAGGGTTATGCGTCGTGTTCACTTCTGGGAACAAGAGGTGATGTCGCCAAAGTGTTTGCAAGAAAAGATTGATCATTCAGGCTTAAATTAGCCACCGAGAGAGAAAAAGTTGAAAAGGCAGCTTTTCTACCAGACAGACGGAGCTTTTTGATTATGATGTGGTTTAGGTTAACACATGAAAAGCCCTAAAAAAATCTTTTGATAGTCTGATGTGATTACACTACAGTCTACATCCTGGTTCTTGTCATCTTTCCTTCTTGTTGATGATCTCCAATGACGCCGAGGCAGGACAGGGTATCGGCGCACCCCTCTGTAATACTTAAGCTGTCGATGATGCTGTGGTTCCAACCTTCCCAGTGTAGCTTGTTCAGTCAGTTCAGAGCTTCCTCCCTCGGATTCCCACACTAGCCGTCGGTCGAACAGAGAGTCAGTTAACATCATTTATTCGACACCTGAGTAAACACTCCGTGCTTCCGATTAAGGGATGGCCAAAGGATGTTTTTCAACTAACAAATGATTGCCGTGGAGATGTTAAGCTTGCGGATAAGGTGAGCAAGGTCATGATGGTGATGCTCTTTTGCATGTCGAGACAGGACAGAGAGAGAGAGATCAGTAATTCAGCTTAACTTCACTTCACTAGGGGTTGATTTAACTGAAGCTCATCAATATGTATCCATGTGCTTATGTTCCTAAACCACTGTTTAATCATCAATTCAATGGACCCCTTCTGCTCCCTTCGAATCAACTCGCTTTCCATAGTTTCTGATACTCTTGCTCAGCCTCTTCAACAAAAGAAGACGAGGGAAAACCCAGTCGGGAATTGAGACCCCTGATCGTCCAATGAAATAGCCGAGCTCAATCATGCTCCAAGTTTCTCGAGTCAGCGCACAGACTGGATTATAGACTAATAAATTGATCTAAGATTTATGAGTTTGTGCGGCCTTCAGGGAAAATTTCAGGGAAAGTGGAAGGAGGGTAGACATTCCAAGGGGAAAATTCATGGAAATGGGACGGTGGAAAAAAAAAGAAAAGAAAGTGAAACATCAGTTGACTCCATATGGAAACAACAGCACACTACCCTGTCCTGAGAATTTTGTAATGATCCCAGCTGGGCCCTTCATATTAGGAAAAGGAAGTAGGAAAAAAGAAAAAATGAGCGAAAACCTTAAATTAAGGCCTGAATTTAAGAATTCTTTTGAAAGCCAGAGGGATGTCTGAGTCAAGGCACTGCCGGGGTTGAAGAAGCTTCATCGTGACGGAGAGCCATAAAAGAAAAGGACAGAACCGTACAGTATTATTCTTATTATTATTATGTCTTAAATTCTTGAAAGAAAATAATAAAAATGATAGAAAAATATGTTAATTAATGGCTGGCTCTCTCCTTATTAGGTTCTGTATTATTGACCTATTTCAAAAGAATATACAGAAATAAATGAGACTTAATTACCTCAAACTCGAATCCGATTATAATTATGAATATTTAGATCAAAATTTATGTTAAAAAAAAAGGAGAGGGAGAGAAAAAGGGATTCGCATTTTCTCAAAATAAATAAAAGTTGAAATATATATATATATATATATATATACAGAAGTCATTGGAACTGAAGGGTAAAGTCGGACCAATTGAACGAACTTTTACTGGTTAGGCTGAATTTTATACATAGTCGCCATTATTGACATGCGAGGGATTGATTGGCTACAAATTAATAGCGAGTTCAAATTATGTGAGCCGACCGATTCAATCGTTATTTATTATTATTATTTTATTCTCTGGTTCTCTTGCTGAGCGTCTCTTATTTAATAATAATTAAATAATTATAAAAAGCTGACCGGGAAGATTATGCGTATGCGCTCGTGTCTCCTCCCCTCTTGTCATGCCTCTCTATTTCCCTTGTACTTTCAAACGGAGAAAGAAAGCATCCGACAACTTCACTCGTGCTCATCCGGGGGGGGTTTTCCATATCTCCTGTTCCCTCGTTTATTATCTTAATAATATACAGTATTTTAACAAGTAAAAAGTAATTTATAGATTCTTCGTTGTTCATGAATTCACTTTTACAATAATTATTTCATTTTGTAACTATGAGGGTGAAATCCCGGGTTAGGATAGTCAACAAGTTAGAGATCCCAGTTCGACCGTAAATTAGTTTTGATATACGTTTCAGCTGGTACGGGATATTGCGCGATGCATACGAGAAAAAAAATTACGATGGTAAAAATTACACATATTTTTCTCCATTTATATGCGTTACTTTTTTTTCTTTCAATATAAATAATAAAAATTTTCTAATAAAAATCTTCTTTACTTAACCTTACTCAAGAGGTGGGGAAAAAAAAAAGGGCCGGACCACAACGACCAACTCTGCCCCGACGGTTAAAAGGGTCATCTATTTTCGCTGTGAAACGAGGAATTGGCTCCCAAAGTTTCCCGAGGCGGCGTCATTGCCTTAGTCATTATCTGGAAAAAAAATGCAAGATTTTTTTGTGGGTGCATAAAATTTTGACAATTTTCACACTTTTACTGTAGCCGAGGTTAAGAAGTTGGCAGGTGGATTTTTGATACGTTATCTGGACTCCAACTGAGGGTATCCATCCACTTGACCCTTTTATACATATATATGCACATGTTCGAAATTGCTTGGTGTATCTTATGATGTTGTATGGCACAAAATTTTTTTTTTCTGTTATTCCAGTCAAGAATATTAGCTAGAGTAAAAATAAAAAATAAAAATCTGAATTAAAGTAAAAATAGGAGAAAAATAAACATTTAAAGGGAAGAAAGAAAAGAAAGAAAATTCACACTTCTTGAATGATGGAGGAAGTCTCTTCCCCTATTAATTTGTTCCCTCCGCTCAAGTCTGCAGCTTCGTCTGCTTCTCTCATTCTCTGTGTCTGACAGAAGCATTTGGGTGAGGGAGGACCAATGGGACGGCACTCTTGCTGCTACAATCAGAAGCTGAAGAAGGGCCTCTGGTCCCCTGAGGAGGATGAGAAACTCCTCAACTACATCACCCAGTATGGCCACGGCTGCTGGAGTTCCGTCCCTAAACTTGCCGGTAACTATAGCTCCATAACTCGTATCCATTCGACGAGTTCTCTTTCATGTTCGTATATAATTAATGAATGGTGACTCTGTTGACTTGCAGGATTGCAGAGGTGTGGGAAGAGCTGCAGGCTGAGGTGGATCAACTACCTGAGGCCTGACCTGAAGAGGGGTGCCTTCTCTCAGCAGGAAGAGAACCACATCATAGAGCTCCACTCCATCCTTGGCAACAGGTCTGTGGGTTAGTTAAGGATTAATCCCGGTTCTCTTACGGTCGACGGTCTCTGTCGGGTTTAATTGGTCCAATGGCGCATTGCAGGTGGTCGCAGATAGCGGCGAAGCTACCGGGACGGACTGATAATGAGATAAAGAACTTCTGGAACTCGTGCATCAAAAAGAAGTTGAGACAGAGAGGGATCGACCCGACCACACACAAGCCACTGTCAGAAATCCCGTGCGATCAGAGTGGGAACGAGAGGAAGATGCCTTCCGCTCAAGCTAAAGCCAATGAGAAGAAATTATCGCTCCCACCCAATGCCTCCGGCACTGCCCAGGAGAGCTCCAGCAGTCTCTCCTGCAAGCCTTCTGACTCGCTCCAGTACTTCTCCTTCCAACAGGTGAATTACGCGACCAACAACATCGGCGGGCTTTCTATGAATCAGAATAGCTGCAGCCCGCTTGACTTCGATTTTAACGTCATTCCAAGCCCGAGCTCACTGGCGACGCTCACCACTCCCGTCGGTGCTTTCCCAGCCACTAGCTCGGCTCTGGCTCCGGCTCCGGCTCAGGTCAAGCCTTCCATCAGCCTTCCATCGGAGAACTCCTGCGTCACCTCTTCCAGCAACAGCGCTTTCAGCTACTGTGACAGCGGTCCCTTCTCGTGGGACTGCGAAAAGCTCGATAAGCAGCCTTTGACACAAGTCCATTCCATGGTGGAAGATGCCAAATGGTCCGAGTATCTCCAGATACCATTCCTCACGGGAAGCTCGTCCCCTGATCCCGAGCCATCTCAAGCATACGGTAACATCAAACCAGAAATCGAAAACCTTCAGACATTAGGATTCCCACAGCCTGCTTATAGTAAGGATTTCCAGAGACTTGCTCCGGCTTTCGGGCAGACCCTTTAGCCTGTCTTGGTGTGATTCCAGCTCATCTTTCTTTCTCTCCTTTCCTTCTTGATTCTGTAATTGTAAATGAGTCGTCCTATACAGTTCCCATTTCTCGCTTCAGTCTGCTGTTGAAAGTACACGACATTCGATACCATGTCGATCTTGATGTCCACTGCATCGTTCACAAATTTACATCAGTAGAATCACACAATAGGGCCTCTGTTACATGTCATACAGTGATCCATATGTTCCCTGTGATTGTAATATTCTTTGTGTTTGTAAATTTACTTTCATTTCTGCATGTTACTGGTTTTAGTCCATGGAGGTGACGACCCAATCCTTACGATTATACCCGTAACGATCATTGTTCAGCAGCTCTATGGTACGTGATTTTCGCTTGCTTTAAACAAATGTGCCTTCTCCGATGGTCCCTTTTCAGACTTGGAACAATAAGTCGTGGAACCAATCCCTACCAAGGAAGACCCAGAGCAAAAGGGTCAATTCCCATTCGGATTTAACAGTGACTTTTTGATCCTGCCTTCCCGCTAGTCCACTAAGAACCTCTAAGCATACACATCAAGAAACTGCGTGTGAAAGTTGAGAGAAACAGAGACATCGGAATCCAGCATCTGCCATGGTAGTCCTTCACGATAACATCTTTTTTTTTTTTTTACTGACATGCCAAAACAACCATTAACCTTAGAATCCATCCGACCGGAGCCTCCTTACCCCGATCTTATAATATCGGTAATCTTCGTTGTCATTTGGGGGAAAGAAATTTCATAATCTTGCGTATCCTCATGAAGACAAAGTTTGCTTTGCCATTTTTGTTCTGCTGATTTCTTGGCTGCATGACAAAGCATGCCACAGCTGTTTGTCCTTCGTTGCCGCATAAAACGCCAAACACGAATTAAGATCAAGGTTGTTCGGGAATATCGACCAAATTGAAATTCTTTCGGTGCCCCCCAACTGTCAAATTAGCCTCGACTAATTAATGAAGCAGGCTGATTGAATACATAATATTGTATTTTACATATCAATTAATCATAGTGATATTCAATGAATTATTCTTAGGAAAATATTACATATATAGATAATAATTCATGTACATGCATGTTCCTCCTGCACAGACATATATATATATATATATATATATAAAACACCGGCAACACCGTATCGTTGCATGTGCGCGTACCCCATAAACATTTGTCTTCTCTCTCTCTCTCAGAGTTGAATGTTACAAAATGGATAACGATAATAACAATAATAGCAAACGCTTATTTTCCTCGTCATTGTCATTGGGGAGAACCGCCCTCGAGTGGCATTTCACCCCTAACCATAGCTCATTCGCTGATTCTTCTACGTCAGTCGGTTGGAACTTGTACTAAAAATAAGAACAAGAAAATAAAGATATATGAACTGTTTTTCAGAAAAAAAAATTCATACTAAGAATTTTTATTTTAATTTTAGATGGGGTGGGATGGCCGATTAACCAGACTTCATTTCTCAACAAATATTTATGTTTTTTTTTTGGGGGGTGGTGGAAAACAAATGTTCGGTTTACCTTCGTATGGAAAATGCATAAACTAAAAGGGCATTTAATTTGTATATTTCTATATACACATATACTATATATATATATATATATGGTACAATGAACAAAAATTTCACGAAGTTCTCAATCTCCAATGCATGTGAACCTAATCATTGGATGTTCTTTGTACCCGGCTCAATAATTAGTGAAGAAGACGTGTTCTCTTTTAAAAAGTTTT
The DNA here is from genome assembly GCA_900174645.1 of Sonneratia alba. Taxonomy (NCBI): domain Eukaryota; kingdom Viridiplantae; phylum Streptophyta; class Magnoliopsida; order Myrtales; family Lythraceae; genus Sonneratia; species Sonneratia alba. The sequence continues at coordinate 808,263 of FWPY01000034.1, read as the reverse complement.
GATTGCTATGATTAGAGATTCCATATAAAACAGCAACATACCTCATCTTTAACATTTTGATAAAAGAGGATTCAGTACAGTGGCATAATTCCTGGTCTAACAACTAAGAGGTTGTGGGTTCGATTATTATCGTGAGATTTCCCGTGCCATTTTATTCTCTCTCTACTTCTATTATCCAATTACTAACTTTGGGATTGCACTTATGGTTCTTTTACTAGACCTCCAAATTGATGATCTAATGATCGAATCTTAAATTGGGAGAGTCGAGAGAAATTTTCCCAGGGATCTCGGCTTAATTATAGATTAGTCTCGATATACGTTTCGACTAACCCATGATACTGCGTGAAATATAAACCAATATATATATATAATAGAAACACGATAATATTAATTATAATAATGATGGTGTTAATTAATTTATCTTAATATCCTCATCCAATCACGTTCATTTATAATACTAGCAATACTGCCTTCATTTGGACAATGTTTCCGGTCCAGCGCGGGTTGGTTTTCAAGTTCCGTAACAAACCAAAAATTCATGATCAATAGGGTTTTTAATTTTTTTATCGATTAAATCAACTTGAACACGATCTAGGTTGGCTTCGGATGGTTTGAACGAAATATTGAATTCAAATCTTATAATTAAAATTTGTGATGGAGAAAATTTAAGTCCTACTATACTTAAACCCATATTAATACTGTCAGGGAAATTGAATTTACGACAACAATAAAAATGACGTTGTCAATGACAACGGGAGGAATCTTCTTCGTATTCCGACCAATAATACAATACAAAATGTCAACTCTTGCCTCCCTCGTTCGTGGTCGGATTACAAGAGCCATTTAAATCGGGAACTTGAATATGCTTGAGGTGTGATTGTCTTTTGACTAGGAGAATGGCAATGTTAAATATGATTTATTCACTCATTGGGGCCCTTCTTCGTTCTCGATTCGCATAATCCTCCCCAGAAGAAACTAGTCAACGCATATGTATATATGTGCTACTGTTCAGGATTACGGTTGTCATGAACAGTGGTGCCCTTGTAATTGCTGCACGAAATTATTGAATGCCTTTCTTTGTAACTCTAGCAACAGAATCAAAGGCATAATGATGGGTCTGAGGATGAAATGGCCGGGCCGGGTGAATTTTCTTTGCACCATCGAGCCGGATTTGCTTGATATTAATCATCTTCTGTATTAAGGATATGAATTGCTATGATCGATCGAGAAGTAATGTTTCACTCGATAAAAATTAGCAGGAGTTTCGTCCCCGGTAATGAGTGGTGGGAGGTGGCGTTGGGGGCGGTGGGTGCCGGGGCCTATTCTTGGAAGACCAGGTGGTGGCAAGATTTGTCACAAGGGTAGGGGCAGTCGATGGCCTTCACTGCCGCACGATCGAAGTACCAGTCTCCGACTGCTGTGGCTATTGCCTGCAAATCATCACCATTCCCACCAATTAATATAAGCACGTTTCGGGTCATCGAGGTGAAAATTAATTCTTTAGACCATGAATAACTGCGAGTTGACACCTTATTCCCGATAACGGGTGAATTATTGGAGAACCACGTGTCCTGCTTCTCGGATTGGCAGTGAGCGAAGCATGAGTTTATGAAGAGCCCGTTCTGTGGAGACTTGGAGAAGTCCGCTATTACATTCAGCATCTGATTCCTGAACCCTGCAAGCTCCAGATAAAGGAACAGGTTCTCGTCAGACCGGCCAAAGCAAATTTGCCATGTCTCAGAACTTAATGAGATTGTTGGTCCATTTTGAGGGATTGGAAATGACCTTGCAGAAACTGAATCTGTGATGCAGAACATTTCGCGTGGTTGCGTTTGCATTGACGCCAATCCCCATGAGGATCTGCTGTAGGTGGAGCTAAGCTTTCTTGGACCTGCATTCAATTTTGGAAAAGCAAACTCAAACTGGCCTTCCACGGTAATTTCTTACCCTGTGAAATTACATGACCTTTGCATCCAGAGGTTCGACAAACTTAACATTCAATCCCGTAAGTCATTACCTGCCATGCATCGTAGGCTGCGTTGAGGATGAACAGTGGTGTCTTGATGCTTGAGATCAAGTTTTGCGGGAAGAAGCACTGAAAGGAGCAACAAAGAGAATCATCCTGGTGCACTCGTGTGGTCTGGGGAGGCTTATTTATCTTATAGTTTAGATGCCTCATCCGCATTTGTTCTGTTGCTTGATCCATTAAGTGAACTTTGTAGAGCTATTGGACCAGAAGCCTGTCAAGCTCAGGCATCCGTTTCATAGTTAGATATCAACATGTTGGGGCTAACACGGGATCTACTTAAAGGCCTACTGTTTTGATACATGCCTGATGCATTGTTAATCTTGCTATCAACTGAACCGATCCATGTTATATCTTAATAAAAGTGGGCAAATGCTTTTAACAAAGAGACAAAGCTCTTACCGTTGTTGAGTCGAGGTGGTTAGTGCATGTACGAGGAAGGTTTGTTTGAACCCCCTACAGGATCACAAACAGAAGAATATATCACAAGGAGAATAATGCAGCTACAGAGATAGAAAGCTGGCAGATATAGGTTGGCTAGTAGGTATATGAAGAAACAAAACCTTAATTTTCACCAGATAAAAGATCTTAAAAGTGATTGATGTCTTTATAAATGTTCAACTTCACCTGCAAACCGACCACGCCACTGAAAAAGTTTCTCAGAGTGTGCCCTCCTGAAACATCTGTCCTGTGTAGAATTACGAGAAAAGTTTCAAGCTAGAGAACTGTAAGCATGCTTAATTGATTCGAACAACAAAAGGATTGATTGTTCATGAATATTTACGCATCGAGGAAAAGTCCTGCATCACTCAAGCACTTCACTTTTGTCGATGCTGGGAATAAGGCCCTGAACTCGTCGCAATGGATTATAGAAGCAAGACCTCCGGCAGAGCAGCCGGAAAGTAGTGCCTGCAGAAAAACGGGTAAAAAATGACAAGATGGATAAACTATAAAGAGAGAAACCAAGACAATCTAGTGCTCTGAGGGAATATACATGAAGCATCACATCTGACCTGGTTAGCGTTTCGCATTCCCTTGGACATCAACTCTTCCATGGCAGCTGACCATATTTGTTGCCCTCTGAACTCTAATTGTGCAGCCTAATCAGAATTAAACCATAAGATTGTCATGTATTTGAAGAGAGCAGTTGGTGTGAATAAGAGCAATTTATAGGAAGGAGACAATTGTTTTTTAGGTAACTGCCAATAACCTTATCCACACCACTCCCAGAGAAAGAGGCACCGTCACAGTACCGAAGCTTTACTCGATTCCAGTTGAAAAAATCTGCATGGTCTTGCAGCTAGATGATGAGCATTAAGGCCTAGACAAAGAGGAAGTTCCACAGTTCTAACCGTATGAAGAAGTTCTGAGCAAGACCTGGATTTTCTTCAGCTTTGTTGCTCAATATTCCTGTGAAAGCAAGCCGCTTCTCCATGTAGTGGGAAGATCCTCTCCGGGTTTTCTTACGGTAAACACAAGACCGAACAGTATTGCACCAACCTCCACCCTGCCAAGAGTGTGCGGGGATCAATAAATTTACTTCTAACAGGTATTTTATGAGTCATGGTTGAATTACTGCGGAAAGGCTAACCTCCAACTGAATGAGCCAACTGTTTGCACCGGAGCCATATCCTTGGCTCAGGTGATAGCCTGGGAGTGTTCCATCAAGACACACTGAAAGTTATAACAAGTCAAATTAATTAGGTTGGAGAAGGATTGATTTCCACTGACTGGGACTCAGCAGAGCCAACTGAAGACAGACATGTACAATAACATTCCAGTCATTTTAAGGAAGTGAAAGATCGACAGTTCTGTAGAACATCCAACAAGCACTAAGTAACCCCGTTATTTCTAAAATACAAGACAAAGCAATTAGTTCAACCAGGAGATCTAGCATAAAAAGACGCCATTGACATGCATAAGAAGAGGCAACAAATCAAAACACATTTATCTACTAAAATCGAAGGAGAGTGATCAGATTCATACCTAGAAGACAACGACAAGCTAAAGAAACAGGGTGACAATCTGAATCAACATATTAACCCCGAACCAAATGAGAACATTACAGAGCAAGCTCACTAGCTATCACATAAGTAACCCATCAGCCATCCTGCCATTTCTCTTCCAATCTCTTTGCAAGAAATGTGCTAACCCAGAAAGTTTCAGAAGCAGCTTTACCCAATTATTTGCGGACAGATCATTGCGCACAAATAAATTATAAAAGAGAATGACGAGAGGAGTATAGTTGAGACAATTATACCTGCCCCTTTAGCGCCAGCGCTCTGAATAAGAGTCAGACCAACCAAGAGAGCATTGTTGGCCTGGGAAGCGATTCCATTGGTCTCCGAGTATGACCCTTCAGTGATATTGAAATCAAGAAGCTCAAACCCATGAACGGAGTCGCTTAGGACAAGTCCTACGACGGCCCAGAACCAGAAAAGCTCCATCTTTTCCCGGTTTCACTGACTGAAATTCTCCTACCCAGATGATAAAAATGTAAAAAAGCTTCGAACTTAATAGACCAGCAACCTGTGTGCTGTAATTTGCATTAACTCAGAACCACTTATATGGTAATGAGCGTTTAAGGGGAAAGAAAAAATCTCCACTGCCTCTTTATAGAAGAGTGCTAGTAGCTAGTAAGGCAAGTGCTTAATAGAGAGGGGAAAAGGGAGGGAGACATATGTGGCGGATGAACTGTATCTCCAGACCTTTTTGATTGGCAGTAAATTGGTCTGGTGGCACATTTGGATTCTTGTGTTGGATTGGAGCAAGTAAAGGGCTATATTTGCCACGTTACTCTATAGGATCAGTGGAAGATACCTGGACATATTTGCCGTGGAACCGAGGGATATTGCCTAGGATTGCGAGACAAGATCTGCAACCATTAAGACTCCACGGCTTGGAAGTTGATTACATGCTCAATCATGCTTGCGACAATACAAACACGTTGGACTCGTTTCCTGGAGCTAATTATGTGCTTAGAAACTCTGGATGTCTGCAATGCCGCTTTTTTCCCTTTTTCCGGCCAAATTTTCAAAAGGAAGAGAGGAAGGGAAGCTTCCATTCAAAACTAATCACGCACTCCACTTTCTTCGCCACAAATTGTGAGCTTTTGACAGTTTTGACTGCCCTATGGATCCTAAGAGGATTGGATGCATATAACAGATACATCATCCATTAATGTCACAAATTTTAAGTAAAATTCCATTCTTTCAATGCCATTATATCACAAACAAGTAGACACTAACTGTTATCTATTGAATTATTATTAACTCATGATATATATATATATGTATATATCTCTCGCGTAACAGAGGGATAGGACAGGACGCAAGAATCTCTGGTTCTAATAAGCAAGTCAACAACTCCATTTTTTTTCTTTTTTCTTTTTTAACTTTTGGTGTCCTGGCTGGCTCTCATTTGCATGTATCCTCAGTTTTCAACTCAAGATCAGGCCCCACCCGTTGATCCCATAGCCAAAGCCGCCCCACCCCATCCTCGTCCTTCCGTTCACGCAACTGCCTCAATTATATATGTATACATACATACATACATACATATATATATGTGTGCACCAAACACCTATGTGTCCTTCCAGTTGGTCAGCACGTACAGACACTGTCCATATATGCATCCAAGGCAGTCTACATCAAAGAGGAAGCTATTGCGTGGGACGGGTGCAACGATCAGGAAAAGGTTCACAATATATCCTTTTATTTATTTATTATCATTATTATTATTTTGCTTAAAGATAATTATTTAAGTTTTTTTTAAAAAATATAATATATAATAATATTTTCCCCCGCGGAAATTGAAGGCGGGAAAGTAGTACCAAGTGCTGGTGGATCACGTGCGGCTTGGTGGGGACAGGATCCAGTTGGACGGAATGATCCAACAACAAGGCCGCTCAATTCTAAAACCCCAACAATCCCTTTAATTTATTTTTTATTAGTTAATTAAATACGTAATTAAAATTTTAAAAAAAACAATAAAAGGTTTATGCCTTCACGTGAACTCTGATCGGTCCCATCCCCTCCTTGATCCTTCCTTCTCCACCTGCACGCTCGGGTCCATCAACCCAGTTGCTCACAGCCTTCCATCTATTCCATTTATGGTTTTTAACCTTTTTCCCCTTGTCCTGCCGATTTTCCATGAGATTTCGAATGCAAGTATCGTGAATACGTAAAATTAACTATTAATAAGATTTTTGCTCATACATATTATAGTTAAAGCCGATAAGACCCTTTGATATAAGGTGCGAATAGCAATGAAAATAAAATGAAAAGAGCTCACGTATTTTACTTTTTCGGGTAATTCATCGTGTGTGAATTTCTATGGGTCTTCCTCGGACACCAATCTCCAACTTTAGCACATGTAACTGTCGAATAAAAATCTTTTTGTTAACATAAAATACCGAAATTCATTAGTAGAAGATCCTTACTCCTTAAAATACTTAGACATGCTAAATGAGCTAATTTAGCCAAGAATCGGCTCATCAAAACTGTCTCTAAATTGACTTGTAACTGGTCTTATTGGATTGGTGGACAGTTATAAGTCAGGTCCCAAAAATAGGCATGTTGAATCGAAATTGGCTTAAAATTATTGCGAAACCGACCTTGACTGACTCGGATTGCCAAGAACCCTATAATTAATCGTCAATTTTTTTTTATCAATTTAATTTTAAAAAAATAAAATAAAAAAAATAAAAAATCATTCATTGTAAATAATTTAAAGTATTTTTATAAAAAAAAAAAGAGAGGAAATGATCGTAGTTCATGATTCGATTTTGAGTCGATTTATGATTTCCTAAACCGTGGACTATAATTAGACTATAACGGTCGAACCGTAACCGGATCATATGGTTCTAACTCCATTTCGAATAGACATAGACCACCCATTTAATATCTTTATGTATACTTACCTAATTAGAGTCTGAATTATCAAATGGGTTTCTTCCCCCATTTCCAAACCCACCCCACCCCCCGCCCCCTCGAGACTAAAGGCAGATACACACACAACCGTCCGTAACGAGGGCCTCATAGTTGTTGGGCCAGGGGGGGGGGTCGGGGGCGGTTGCGGGTGGGTGGTGGGGAGAAGGCACCACTACTTGGGCCGGACTCGTTACTTTTAAGATTGGCCCCTTAGGCCCTCTCAGATAAAGGCCCATGGGTCCTTGGGCCCATCATCATTACACATGTGAGCTACGGCCCACGTTCGAAACTAGGGCTCAACGGTCAAAAGCGGAGCGCGCGGGAGGGGCAGCCGAGCACGAGAAGCAGCACAGACCTCTGCAGAACTCCGTTTCTCTGCTCCTATAGCTTCCTTGTTCTCAAAGGGACGTTGATAACCATCTGTTCGAAATAAAGCGTGTTCTTAAGTAAGCTCTTTTGCGAAAACCTGTGACCCTGGGTGATAAACTCTTGTATCATGCAGGCTGGAGTCCTTTAATCCGATTGCTAGCGCATCGGCACCCACTAAATGGAATGTCCGAAGTGGTTCAAACTTGATGGTATGGCTAGTGGCTATCGAACCTTTCATATCCTTGGTTAAACCAGTGAACCAGCAATAGATTGTTTGTGCATGTGAATCGCCATTGTGATGGAGAGTCAGGAGTCATCATAATATTCTAAGCCGTTGAAGGGGCATTTATACAGTATATGTCTACTCATGCTACATTCTCTCTGTTTTCTGCAGTACGATGAAGGCGTCAGGAGGAATCACCGCGGTTACTTGTTGTGAACTCAAATTACAGTTGCCTGTTTAGGAGCTATGTATCTGGTGAAAAGGTTTTCATCACGAACCAAAAATTCCCGAAATATGTACATGCTCTATGACAAAGTGGCGACTTCATCAGCATGTGGCTCCTCAAGTTAGCCAGTGTCCCTTGGGTGTTAAATGTGTTTGCTTATTGCTCTATGCTCTGTTCGAAAGGTTTATATCTCGAAGGAAAATGAAGCCTGAAATTAAGGAAGGATTTTGATAGGATTCTTTAAGAGGAAAAGTGAAAGGAAGATAAACTGAAGGATAAACGAATCTAAATAGACGTGGATACATAACTGGCATAATGCCTGAGCATTATTATTGCACAAAATGACACACCCCTAGAGCAATTTGCGCATACGCGTCTCCACTCTAATGCACACAACCGGACGAAGTTTCCCACATCCAAAACATTTTGCTTGGCAACTTTTGCATTACTTTCGTTCGGTTCTGAGAAAATGGAAACTCCCTAGACGATGACACAAGGGTCGGGATTGTGTTCTCCGTGGCACGGGGGGTATGGAGGAGGACAAGATCTGCAAGTCGGTGGGCATGGGGGAGGACAAGGTCTACAAGGCGGTGGGCATGGGGGAGGACAAGGTTTACAAGGCGGTGGGCATGGGGGAGGACAAGGTTTACAAGGCAGTGGGCATGGGGGAAGACAAGTATCGCAAGTCTTCTTTTCCTTGTCCTTGTCCTTGCCCTTTTCGTCAGGCTTCGGTGGGTCTCCGACAGAGTCGATCATACCACCCCCACATTTCTTGAGCCTCTTGATTACGCAGACTGGGTCGACTCCTCCTATGATCGTGAGCGTCCCCTTCTCAATGTCGATGGACATGTCCTTGATGCCTACATATACGAGGTCTCTGCTTCGTCACTTCTCATGTGCAAATATCAACGCAAAATCAATCATTGTAGCACGTGTGTTTTCTCATATTCAAAATGTGAAGGACTCGTGCTTATGTGCTAGCTAGCTAGCTACAGGTACGTACCTTTCAGTTTGGCAACAGCCTCGAGTACCTTCTGCCTTCTGGTTTCATCGCCGACGCGCACTTTTACCACGATTTTCTGCAATTATATACATGTTATGGAGACAAAGAGAGGAGCTTAACCAAGCGGATGGACTCACAAAAAGGCCAGGTCAAATGCGAGGGAAACCGAGAGATCATCAAAGCCTCGTCGACCACCTTCATGATATATGGATGATATTGATGACTTCTATATTTTCAGGCTTCTGCAGTACTCCCGGCTTCTGATATGGGGAACTGATAGAGCGAGCGACTCAATTTATAAATGACACACGGAAAGAGATGAAAAAGAAGCTCACTAGTGGCCTCATCGAGCTTCCGCTAAAAATAATGCCAGTTGTTGTCATAATTCAATTGTTTGACTCTGTCTTCCCCTTACGATAATGGGAATCTACAGCATATGATCTGTTCTCTTTCGTCGGCTGATAAGGTCAAAGGTAGAGCAACCACCCTCTTAGTATCACATCGACAACAAGTGTGTTATGAACATAGTGATGACATACGCCGTTATTTCGGACTCATGTGTCCATGATTGGGTCTCCAAAACTGACCAAATGCCCGAGTCAAATATTTCCGGATCGTTCCAAGTGCATCAGAAAGTAAGCTTTCCTGGTTTTTTTAACGGCCAAGTACGATGATTGCTGAGGAGAATCCTCGAACTAACGCGAGGGGGTTGGCCAAAAAAGAACTAACGTGAGGAGGTTGACCAAAAAAGAACTAACGCGAGGAGGAGGGATCAAGAGTCACCCCCCACATCCAACGACAGCGACTACGTACGCATATTTTCCAGAGCCAATTGAGTCAAATAATTATGTATTTGACTTTAACATTACGTACAGAAGAAAAATGTGGTCGATGGAATGAAGAGGTCTTGAATTTAACTTTTGTCGATGATGAGCCTTGTAACTGGAAAAGAGTGTATATGTTACACGAGTGAAGGACTTGAAATTCGGATGATTGTATGGGTTCTTCGAACAATACAAGCACTGGGTGTGTCTCCCGTCAAGTCAAGTCGAAAGCTCATGAGAAGATCCCAGAGAGAAGGAAATCCATCACTGGCTGTGGAGTTCAGAATGAAAGCAAGAAGGGTGTCATTACACTCCATTTATACTGCCGCGGTGCTACATAGCATAATGTTTTTGGAATACGTAGTGTCGCACTCTATCAAAAATGTTAAGATTGCAAAACCTTTCGATATTTTAACGTTTACTTGGTAAGAGAGATTTTCTTATAATAAGATATTTTCAAAAAATACGGCATTCTCATATCTATATTATGTATTAGGAGTGTATATATAGATTGAGTCGTGAGGATATATTGCGCCGGATGAGAAAGGGAAGGAAGCTGCAAAATCTTTTTGATAAATCTTTCAATAACGCGAGAGTGTAAGAACTTAAAAGATCGGGTTTGAAACTTGAGAATGGAATTGAGATATCTTTGAAAGCTGTAATCACCTAATTGGCCCAGTGGATTGTTCGCTCTGTACCGGAGATATTTCCCTAGCAAGATAATTTTACCACGTAATTCTAGTATTCGTGTTTCTCATCTTTATTTCCCCAGTTTTTTCCGCTGTTATCGCAATCAAATTCCAACACGGTGTTAGTACAGGCGTTGACCACAATAATAAGTATGTGTAGCAGGGGATTTTTGTTGACGAAATCAACTGATTCATATGTATATACAGACATGCTCAAAGTGGCAGGTGGTGGCCTTGGTTAGTTGTATCTACTTCTCACCAACGTTAATCATTTGCGGTCCATTAACTCTAATTTAGGATTTAAAAAAAGAAGCACGTTTGAGAGAACCTTTAATTTGGATAGGCTTAATTTTCACTTGATGCTACAGTACTCGATGATGGATGGCATAGGATTATAGGTAAGCCGACGAATACGTACGGCAAGAGAATGCCGTACATGGCGGTTTTCTCCTGCAAATACACACCCTCTAATTTGTCCATCTTTTTCAATCATAAAATATTTCATAAGTTTAAGGGGCATAGGAAACTCATTAATGAGATTTAATTCTAGAATATAGTAAAATCGGATCTGTGAATGATAACTTGGCACTCAAATCAAATTTCCCCACCTCTAATTCGGTTTTTGGCCTATGTAGACCAGGTCTAGCCTCTGTTGAGCTCTTCTCTAGTCCATTCAAGCGTTTGATTTTGAACGTGAAAATGGTGATTGGCATGAATTGGTGTCTACTAACACGTGAATTTATCTAAAATAACACACTTGTGAGATATTTATTGAACGAATAGAATATGTTGGAAAATAGTATTTATTTAATTATAAATAACAAATTATTCTCGTAAAATCTTGAGGAAATTATGTGGGCTAAATCCACTTGAAAAATGAGCTCAAGTTTTTATAGGGTAAATCATACATTGATTGGAGGAGGTAGTTTAAATATCTTTATATATAAGGAGGTGTCTATGAAGGGACAAACAATCTATAGATACATTATATGTCAGGCGCTCGTCTCGCGTACTTGCTCAAGAGCGTGCCATCGACAGTCTAAACAGTTGAATTCATGTGCAAAGGCGATCTGCATACACAAATAGTGCCTCGCAAAGAGAAGCCTCATGCGAGGCCGAATTTTGCCTTCTCCTTGCCCGTTAATGCTATTTATCGCCAATTAATCTACCAATTAAAGACTAATTAGGCCTTCGGTGTACTATATGCTATTACCCCTACCTTCTTCTCCTTCTTATATTGAGCAGGTTGCTGAACAAAATAGACAGTCTTCCCATCCTTCTTCTTTCTCTGTTTTCCAGCATAGATTTATTGTCTCGATGTTCTTCCATCTATTGGTTCGCTTCCAAGCTCAAGGTCGAGTACTGTCATCAACTCACCTCGTCATTGTATCATAAGAAACAATCGATCACATCACCTCAGCACATTCAAGAAAAATTGAATTTGTTTTAAGATTACTATCACTGTATTATGACTTCATGTCATAAGTTTTCTTCTTTATTTATTTTCTATTGTTCAAAGATTTATTTTAGTATTGAAATAAAGTAATATTATGATTGAATATGCCGTTCATTATAGAAGTGGTCGTCATATGTATCTACATACACATGACCTCCAAAGCCATAGCATTGGGGTGCTTTCCCCTGCCCTATTTCCCACCAGAAGCATCTTATACACAGAGACTAAATGCTTCCATATATATATATTTGTATGTATAATATATATAACATGTAAAAATATAATCTATACTGATTAATACACGTTCGGTTCAATTAAATTCATTAATATAGATTTTATTTATTTATAAAACTCAAACTTTAAATATTATTATTAAAATAAAAGAATATCGAATCATTTCAACCAATTTAAATTAACCGGTATCTAAATGTGCGGTAAATTTTACTGCAACGCACATCATTATCGGTGTTCCTACTGGCATTTGAAAAGCATGGCTATATTTAATGTCGGAGGGAATCAGGTCAAACTAGTTGTAAGAAATATAGCATTTAAAAATTAGACAATATTGATTAATTATCTTAATTAAGACCTCTGACAATTAATAAAGAAAACATGCATTCAGTATGTTTTTAGATGTTATTTTTATATTTTGAGTTTACATTATATAGTAATTCCATTGATTTATTTTTTAAACTTATAAATATCTTATTATTAATTGTACTATATGATTTCTTTCACGGTTCATAAATAATGAATCCCCTGCTCCAATTATACTCGATGCTGGTGGGTATTATGTAATTCAATATTTATGTCCAAAACTTTCTTATTATATTCTGATGAATTTTCATTGTATATTCTAAAAATGTATATTTCATAATATTTTTAAGCTCTCGGCAACTTGTACCAAGTTGGACCATTAAAAAAAGAAGAAATTCTTGACATGGGACAATCAATTATGCGTGTGTGCGTGTGTACACACGTGCCCATTTATGAGCATGTCCATATCAATCAAATTGGGTGAAGCTTCTTATCACCCTTAATTCAATGAAAAAAAGGTAAACTTCCCCAACAGGAAAGTGGAAAATTGTCTTTGTGGAAGTGGAACATGCCAAAAGTGAGGGTTTTAAAAAATAATAATAATAATCTCATCATATTGACTTCCCAATAATCCAAATGGGTCTTTTAGTTTTTCATATGGTAGAGTGAATGCCTTCCATAAATCTGTCATTAATCGTGTGGGTTCCTCAAAATTTGCCCATTGTTTCAAATCATTTTTATTTAATATCTATCATTTAATTTACTGAGTCGAAAAAAATATGACGATAATACATATTTTTGCTTATTGCCCATCTCTAATAGCCTTGTGCGTGTCCGTGTGTGTTTCTTTAGATTCTGAATTTTCAAAATCTATATGTGAATGAGAAAAATCAACAATAGTCTCATTGGTGGTAGTAGTCATCATGACTCCATAAACCGTCACTTATAATTGTCCATCTCTTTCCCCTTTAGTCTTTTTACATTCTAACCATAATCAAAAGTAATTTTAGTTTCTAATTATATATATATCTATAGTACAATGGAAATCTTAATGAAAATTTCAGGATTAGGCGCATATATCAGCAATTATTTGCAGTTGACCCTTAAAAAAAATAATAATAATCACATCGATTAAGCGTCGCCTCCTCCTCCTCCTCCTCCTCCTCTGAAATTATATTAATCCAATGATAACACTCGTTCACCCATTACGTGGTAGCTAGCCATCTGTTCTTCTAGCATCACTAGATCTAATCTGACGGAAATTATATCGTTTTGACAAGTTCCTACGCGGGGGAGTCCTCGATGCTAAAAATAAAAAAAGAAGTGCAAAATGGTGCTGATGAAGGAAGATGGGGCCATTCCCCTATAAGAAAATGCAGTCATTTTCAGACAGCAAACATGTGGTTTCAAGAAAAGGAAGATGATCGTTATTAGCTTAGTTTATGCTTCCAGTAAACGATGTTGCTGTCGATGATGACAGTCTTGCTGCAAGTTGGCCTCTTAATTGTCTATAATTTCCACCCCCTTTTTTTCCTCTGTAATATTAAAAGGAATTCCAGAGCCAATGGAATTACAGACTTCTAAGTGTTGTCTCCTGCCATTTGATACTCAAATGATTGTTTCCCTTTGGTTAACGATGGTCAGATGATTATGTTTCCTTTGTAGTTTTTTACTTCTCAATTATTCCATATGGATAACATACAATTTCATCCTCCAATAATCTAATATAGCTCCATCTCCCTGCCTTAGCTGGTCAACATAAACAGATCTATTAGGAAAAAAAAACACACACACAGACATGGATATATATTGTCAGCTAGACAAATAAGTTGATTAAAATAATTTGATATATATTATCATCAAATAAAATCTCAAATTCAAGTATTGTAAATATAAATAATTTATGTTGAGAAGTTTTACCCCTTTAACACGTGGATCTAGTTAAAATTGCATTAGTTGGGGTTGATATCTTTTAGATAATAATTTGTTTATATATATACACGTATATAATGTACGCACATTCATAGTCAAACACTCAATCTCCTAATAGAGAGTCTTGATCTTATGGTATTACTCTTAAACTGATATCAAGAAGTTATCAGTGCAATTTTCAGCGGCGAGCTTCCTATGCCCATGTGCCCATCTCTACTCTCTCCCTCATCATGCGCTTTCTTTCTGTGCCAATGACGTCTCGTGCAATTGAGAAACTTCTGCAAGTGTATCAATAATATCATCTCCGTCACTGTGCGACGTCATCACTTACTGTCAATGTCGTCACTATCATCAATTAGAAAACTAATGTTAGACTTACGATGATTATCAAAGTAAAGAGAGAGCTCCTATCCAAGAACTTGTTCGGAAATATTATTTACGAAAGATAGACAGGCCAGAATACGGTGATATCGATAATGGATTTCATCCTTATGCGCGTGCTTGAACTCAGAATGTGATCTGGATTACATTCAAAGTTGACATCCTATCTGAATGCTGAACAATTATTCTTAAGGAGTCTCAACGGGAAAAAGGAAAGGGAATACGTTGCCCTAATCGTTGCATGCGGTGACATATATGCAACAAATTTCGGAAAACCCCCGTTTCCGAGCATGATCACAGTATGGAACACATGCCGTATCCATCATCGTAGTACACGGATACGGCGATGAGCTGACACGACTTGCAACAAGGAGGAAGAGTACAAACTTCAGGACACTGAGGCGTCGGTTCTGCCGGCTCAGGAGGCTTATTGTTCGGCCCCACGCTCACGATATCTGCAGCCTTCTTGATCTTCCTGAGTTGCTGGACGATCAACACCGGGCCGACCTCTCCGACAACCGTCAGCGTCCCCTTCTCAGTATCGATCGATGCCTCATCGATTCCTGCAGGTTCAAGATGCAGTCCGCAATTCATCGCGGTCCATTAATTAACGCCATAGGTATCTGTATGGCCATCAGTTGTTCGTGGATCTATTACCTTCGAGTTTGGTGACTGCCTTCAGTATTTCAATCTTGCAGAGTTTGCAACTTATGCAGACTCTCAATACAATTTTCTTCTGTTGAAATCCATCGAGACCGCAGTTAGCAGAAAATAAAGACAAGAATTAATGAAAAAAAAAATCTCTTTGAAATTAGAAGGGGAAGGAATGGAAGTTCACCTGCATCATTCGTGGCAATGGCTTACTCTATGGCAAAAGAAGGCTAAAGGCAAAAGCTATATATGTAGGATCGAGGATATAAATATGGATTGCAAATTGATGATTGCTATAGACGCGGGAGGATGGCTAGAAGGCGACCACTTCAACACGGTCAGTTGACCTTTTTTTTCCGACGGTTAAAGTAATGGACAATGGAATACATATATTTCTTGATTAGAATAATTCGACATCTGTTTCTCTTAACTAGGATCTAGGTTCGAATAATGTTAATAGAAATAATTTATGTTGGGAGAGTCTTGTCCCCAAATGAGCCGACCCGAATTGAGTTAGGTCCAATAATTTCTAGATAACAATTAGTTCATATAAAATATGTATATATCTATATATATTTCTTGGTTTGCTGCAAATGGTATTTTTGTTCTTCTCACAAGCGGACAGGCTACATTCTTTTCTTCAATTTCTTGATGCAACCATGTATTTGTTATATACATGGAAGAAATCCTTTCCATGACACATCCAATGGCATATATATAATTCTCAATTAAGATACGAGACACAGAATTTCAACAACGTATGTTGCATAATTACGGTATCTTCATGCCTATATGAGACCTAATCGTGAGCTACTCATTTAGCGAGCCGTAAATATCAAGTATTGTCACTGGTTTGAATAGGAACCGAGGGCATACTTGGACGATCTTTGAATAGCTCATAAAATTGATTTCCCTCCGCATGCACCTCTTTTTAACCGTAACTGTCGGATCGAATTCGTGGAAGGAAAGAATTGGAGGACAGAATTGGTAGCCATCTGCAAAATTGAAAGACACTTTGACAGTTTTTGTCTTTAATATATCAAATTAGAAATTTATCTAATGCGTGATAAATAGAAGAATTCTCTCTAAATTGATGATAAGATATCTTAAGCAAGGTTATACATAGGTAGTGTTATATGACCGTCTACTAAAAAAATGACGAACGCTAATTTTTTGGTTAAAAAAGATAAAATAATATTCAATGAACTCCCAAAGTGATCGGTGGCCCTAAAAAAACAACAGAAAGATAATTATTACATTAAAAAAATAAAGATATATTTAGAGCATAAATAAATCACTTTCTCATAAATCAACGGGTCAAAATCCTTCCCTATTCTTGGAAACCTAGGCTTCGATATTTTGCCACAAAACTACGTTCCCTTATTCCGTCCGCTTTATTTGAATTATTAATTTTAAACTTAATATAATTAATGATAACTGGTTAAAATAATGTATAAATGTAGCACAACCAAACCCTAAAATCCCTACCATATTTTTCTAAGAAAACCATTCTCTATTTTGACCTTTAAATTATTATTATATATATATATATCTTAATTTCAAGCATAAATAAATATGATTATACCGAATCAAAGTTGAATTTTACGAGAACAGTAAAATTACCGTGAGACATCCAACGAAAACTCCGAAGTCCAAACCAATAAATTTCTTCGCCGTTGACTAAGATATAACGTTGACCGATTCAAATCGGTTTGTACGAGTTAGATCTTGACTTACCAGGCCCTAGTATTACCATCTATCTGACACTGTACATGGCCGCGGGGGCGGGGGTGGCGACTCCTCTGCATGTGTACGGCTTTGTCGTGCTCGCCGTATCGCCGATGCCGAGGCCTTCTATCAAGACGTGCAGTTGCAGCACAGATGATTAAATTGCCCACGAATGCCGGTGCCATTGCATGCATAGTACATTCGACCTCACTGCGTATTCTTCCGGTGTTCGTGCCGCGATATAATCTGACTAATTCGACCCTCGAGTTTAAAAATGGCAGCTAAAAGGACACCCAACAGTCTTAAGTACTAAATAGCTTACTTTTAAATATAATTATTGGTGGGCACTAATTCACTGGTCAATTAACAATATATAGTATGACAAATTTAGATTTTAAAACTCTTAAGAATCGGTACCTGAAGATTAATGACGAGCTTTAACCTGTATGATACATTGTTTGGTAATTAATCGATTATTATACGATCGGATGCTATCGATATAAAATAATGTGCGGTCTTTGTTCCAATTGAGGATAAACTAGGGAGACAATTTGAGAAATCAAGGACAACGCACAAGGGAAATATATCTATATTATGTATCCCTCTCCCAATACATAGGGCGTTGTTTATTATTATTATTATTAGGTCGAAGTCCAAGGGTCGACGTGTAGTGTGGTACTGTACGAAATCACAGTAATTGTCAAGTTTCAGGTGAAATATCGGTGCTATTAAGTATTAAATTCAGAAAAAAAATGGTGCAAATCAGGAGTAGAAAATCCAAAATTAGGGATTTACATGGATCGTTGTCATCAAGATGTTTTTTCGTTTCCCTTTTTTTATTCTTATTAGGATAAATATCACTCGCTTGTCCTGATGTGTATGTCTGATACTGGATTAGAATGCTTCAAGCAAGAAGTTGATCTCACCCCGACATTATGCATCATCAACTAAATTAATCTTAATTAGGTGGTTGCCCATTCGAAGCATATAATCTGGTCATTGTTTTTCTATACCTTCTAAATCCTTGAACCTCCCTTTATAATCATTTAAAAAAAAAAAAAAAAGAGCCCGGCCAAGATTTTTTTCCCTCTTTTTAAAAAAAAATATTTTTCCAGTGTAATACAAGCAGGGGACAAAAATGCTTAGCCCGAAGAGTGTCCGGGCCGGGCCAACGATGCCGGCCCGCCCTTTTTTCTGGGAAAACTACTGTTTACAAGAACAACAATTCGGGAAGAAACCGGACAAGGTTAAAGAGACTTCCCTCATCAATGAATCAAGACTTGCCTTTTTTTTTGGGAGGGGGGGGGGGTGGGGTTGTCATGCACTTCAGGCACTGTGTGGTCAAGCAGGGAAGGCATTCAAAACGAGGACAAACGGGAAAATCTATTCATACCATTTTGGGCTAGAGGTTGTATAAAATGCTTTCAAATTCAAATGCCACTCCTCCATATCAATTAAGTTCTTTAGTTTCTGGGCAATCAAATCTATTCGCCGGAGAGAGAGAGAGATGAGCGAAAGGAATGTGACCAGAACCGTCAATTCCCCCAGTATGACAGCTCAATCTGGGTAAAGATCACGTGAATGCCGCCCATCTTATCTCTCCGGCATTCACCCACTTCCAGGAGTACACCACAGTTGGAAACTCATGTATCAAAATAACAAATTTTCAGCAGTAGCATCGGTTCATACAGAAATTGTTAATCCAACAGTGTCAAACAACTATAGCAGGTTACACAGTTATGTATAATAGAAACGAGTAGCAAATAGTCGCTGTGTTGTTCCCTCTCTATCTCAAGCCAATCAGAAATTCCTTAGACAGCCCCAGGGGTTCAGAGTGTTGAGAAGACAGATTCTAAATGGGGACCTGAACATCTTACTTCAACACGGTCTGCTGCCTGCCATCAGGAATGGCGAATAGTACAATTGGCTTTGAGGACCTCACAAAAGGAACACCACACCTGAAGTAGCCCTTCTTCTCCAGCTGCAAGATATCTCCACGCTTCAGATTTCGCATGTTGGAATCCCCAAGTGCAGCTGTCACCTTCTTCGTGCATGGATTTAGAACGTCAAGAAAATCCTCCCCTTCTTCGAGCTGTTATCACAAGAGCCACCGTCGAACAAAATGTAAGACACCATAGAAAGTACAAAAATTTTCACTTCACAAGATGTCATCAAACATTAACACTAAAGTAATAGCAAGCATCACGACTAGGACCTTCTTCTTTGTGATGAGTTAGTCAAACTCATGCAGAGAAAGACTGACTAGTTCGCTCATTTCAGGCAGCCATGTAAGCTTAAGCTTTGTGGTCTTAACAGATCCTTCAAGATGCAAGACCCCTGTCAGCCCTTTTATGGTTCCTTCCTGATCCCTCTCAATTTCCTTGACAATGGCATTCCCCCAATCCATCAAGGTTATCTCCTCACCAGATGAGATGCATGCAGCATCAGCATAGTCTATCCATACACTCTTTGTGTAGGTTGTAGACTTTTCCCCAGCACCCTCATATTTCTTATGTCGAGGTATGATGCGAACAAATGGTTTCTCAGGACCATCAGTAAATGTCAGTGACACTCGTCTCTCTTCAATGACAGCGGTATGTCTGGGGCATACAGGATCAATGATCCTCTTATTAATAGACCATAGCTTGTCCCACTCCATGAGATTGAGATTTTTGGATGCCCGCTGAAAAGATAAATAAAAAGCATTATTTCAATATAAGGAGACACAAAACAATCCCAAAGAGATGATCAGAAGCATAACACGATTAAAAAACATTAAAATCAGTCAGATTCCTATGACAAGTAACTTTGCCTCTCTCTTTCGTAAGTAACTTTGTCTTTCAAGTATCAGTAGAAATGGAGTACTAACAACTAATTAAGCAAAAAACATATACCCAGAGAAAATCAAGTATAGGCCTTGCCCACAACTATAAAGGGTTACCTGTTCAACAATAAATTGAATCAAGGCTTCAATTTTTAAACCTCTTCAGACAATCCCCTGAACCGTAGGAAAACGGGGATCATCCCATCCATCGACTTTCCCATTTTGAACAAACCAGAGGAGCTTACGCTTGCTAAGAAGTGTATACACCATATTCAATCGGCTAAACTCGTATATCTCAACTTTCCTAATGCCCATATCCTTCTGAATACGATAATACTGTGCATTGCGATCATGGTACTCACTAGACCTGAGTGCATGTGTTATGCCTTCTATAGAGTCGACAAAGGGACATGCAAAATCATATGTTGGATATAACTTATATTTTGAACCAATTCGATGGTGTGGGACAGGATGGCAACGATAATAGACCGGGTCCCTCACTGATTTATTGGGGTCCTGCATATCGAGTTTTCCACGAAGACAGCACTGCAGACCCCTCTCAGATCCTGCAACCATTTCCTTCCACAGTTTCAAATTCTCTTCAATGCTATTCTTCCTGCACTTTGATTCAATCCCATCCATCCTTTCTTTCTGCATTTGCTCTCGCGGTGTATCATCAACATACGCTTTTCCCTCTTTGATCAATTTCTCAGCCATTTCCATCATCTGAGGAAAGTAATCCGATGTGTAGGTCACCTTTTCATAATTAATCCCCAGAGTATCGACGTCCTTTATAATATTATCCACAAACTCATTGCTCTCTTTTGCAGGATTTGTATCATCAAAACGAAGGATCACCTTTCCCTGGTACTGCTGTGCAAAATACTGATTCAGTAGCGCAGCTTTTGAGTGACCAATGTGAAGGTAACCACTGGGTTCTGGTGCAAACCGAAGACACACCTTGCCAACCTCAGCTCCAGGAAGATCTACTTCAACAGCGGTCTTGTTACTAGACTTCCCTTTATCAGATGTATCACTGTTAAAAGTCTTAGTTTGGGTAACATTACCCTGTTTAGAAGCAGTAAGCTTACCTCCACTGCCTCTCTTGCTCACATGTTTTGCCAGCACCCCACTCAAGACATTATCATACTCTGTTGATATTGAATTGAACCATCGTACTAGATTATGGTACTTCTTTGACTTCCTCAAACTCTCCCATCGCAGTCCGGCTCCTGTAAAATACATAACATCAGAAGACCAGCAAAGGCATTGCTAGTACACAACAGTCTGATCTGGACTCTTACCGGCTAGACCAGACCAGATGGCTATGTCTGCAATAGATAGGGAATGGCCCACAATGAAAGTTAGCTTTTCCAAATACTCATTAATGTACTTGCATGCGTTCTCAAACTCAGAACCAGAGGAAAGAACAGGAACATAATCCAGCCATTCATCAATCTGAAATTTCAAAGCAAAGATAAAAAAAGTATGGAATTAGTAAGCATGCCGGAGGTGAATGGACCCATCTATCAAATAAATGAAATGAAAAATTCTCTAGCATAATAACCACGAGAGAAGATCACCTGGCTAGATTCATAAGCTGTGGCTCCATAAAAGTTCTGCAAGTTTGATATGCGACCAATAAACCGAAGAAGCACATAAGTCCCACTCAACTTTAGTCTGCAATATATTAATAGCACGCCGTTTAACAGGTATATGCACAATTGCGTGACAACAAACCTCAGAGCAGGCATAGTAGGATATCTCGGTTTCTATAAATTCATAATAACAGCTCAGACATAAATCATCCAAAGAAAAACTCATACATAGCTTACGAGTTTCATCGCACACTAAACTAGACAGGCACTGCATGAAAGCAGAAGTAGCCAATGAGAAAGTTCATAAGCAGACCATATGCAACAGAAAGAACCCACTTCAACAGTTTGTTAAGGCGGCAACAAAGGAGCCGAGCTCAAAATATGAAATTTCAAGGGGGGGAGAGCATTACCCATTCGATAAGACGAAGAAGGGAGCAGAACCTGAAGCCAGAGATGAATCAGTCACCAGAGAAATGCCAGAAAGCTCCGAGGCCACAATCACCGATAGTGGAGGGCTATCAGCAGCGAAAGAGAGCTGCTTAATCTCCATTCCACCACTTGGCAAATCTATCCACTTTGGAGTGAGATTCACTGATCAAAGGGCGAAGAAAGAATGCAATGAAGGCCAAGAGGATTAAAAATAGCGAGAGGGATGGGACCTTGAACAAGCGGCGCCCCTCGTTTCATAAACTCGAGCGCCAGCGGGGATCGTATGCTTCAAGGGTGGACGGCGAGACCAGTAGGGACGGTGGAAACTGGAAATGGCTTCGGTCAGGGATTTTACTTATCGGAAGCTCTTCCGTCGTCTCAAAAGTCTAGAGATATAGTCCGAATGGAAACGATTCTCCCTTTCCCGTTTTCCATAGTTTTCTCTGAAAATATGATTTGTTTACAAACTAGTCCCCGAAACTTATCATTTATTAGTTGAGAACTGAAAAATGTTACGAGCCTGCTATAAGTTGGTCTTTCCTTTTTCTTTTTATTTTGTACTACGTGAAAGTAGTATTGTTAAATGGGCAGTCTGGGGCGACTTAAAACGAGCATGGAATCGTTTGGCCCGATTACATTTCGACTAGTTTACTTAATAGACCGGTCTAGGATTATGGTTAGGTATATATGAACCGGCCCGGAATTGTTTATAAGCGGGTCAGTTCATGGTTTGGGCCCGTTTGACTAATGAACTATCCATCTATTTTATTTTTTAAAAATTTAAATTAATTTGACAAAATTCGACTAGTTCACTATTCGGACCAATTTTACAACAGTTCCGGACCAGTTACAGTTCTAATCTAGTTTCTAAAGGGTTCCGGGTTGGGTCCGGGCTGTTTATGGTTCAATGTACCTGTATTTCTAACTCGGCCGGTAAACCTCCCATCAACCTAATAAGAACGGTTTACGAGCCGGATTATGGGCGGTATGGGCCGATTTCAGGCCAGCACGGCCCATTTAACATCTCTACGTGAAAACACCGGACCTAATTTTCCTATTGGCACTTGGCAGACATCACGGGTCAGATAGTTTTAGAATTACGTAGAAAATCGGGGCATTTTTTGTAATAAATTGAAACTAAGGAATAGAGACTTGAGTACAAAGTTTTCCGTTTTGCTGGAAGTGGGAATCTTCTTTTACTATACCTTGCGCGTAATGCTGCAGCAAGGAAGAATATGGGCCAGTGAAATCTACCGTTCCGGTTTCAATGCTTCCTTGTATTCTAAAATTCGTTCGGATCAACTGATCTTTCTTGAATCTTTAGCATATTCCATCTGCAATGATGTTACACAGCCAGCTCAACCTGGCAAGTCCTCGGCCTGTCCAACAGACCAAAAACTTGATCCTACGCCGAGATGACTGGGAACCCATGCATCCACAGCAAAAGGAAGCCTTCATTGAAACACCCATCACCAGGTTTACATAGCAACCAAACAAAGCTCATGTAAGTAAGACAATGGGCAGAGAGAGCTCTAGCTTCAGGTAAGCATCTTTCTCCATCTCATGGAAATTCTCACTTCTTGACTGACGGTATCCCCTCTCTCAACTATCAGGTTTAGTTCTTTCGTGGGGAGAATTTTAAGCTCAAGACTTGATGTCAAAACTCACAGAACAAACGCGTTGGTCCCAGCTCCAAACTTGGGCATTGGGCAAATTAGTCTTCAAACTTCTGCTCCTCGAGTGGCAGATCAAACCACCTGTTTATGGGCTACAGCAAGCTCAAAGGTTATAATGAAGCTTGATTTTCCAGCTTCTCTCAGGTACTGCACATCTCCGTTCATAAGTTTAATGAGTTTCCTGCTAAAGAGCAGATTGATTCCGTCCTCAGATACCTCTCTACCACTCCCAAACATTTGGTTCAGCAATGATTCAGGTATCCCCTCGCCAATATGGGTTATTCTGATCCACAAAAAGACAATCATATTCCCATCAGATTACCAAACACACCAGAAAAGGAAGAAGAAGCATGTTATCAGCAGTATTTAATCAACCTAAAAAAATAAAAGGTTGAATGAGATTTAAAATTATCAGTGAGAAAGTCAACATTATAATATACTGTTAAGCATCGATATGCTGGCAAATAAGTACCTCAACTCGAGCCTTCCTAGGTGGACAGTTTCACCCTAATGATCTTGAGTCAACTGAGGAGAAACAACAAGGATACTTCCATTTGATGTGTAATCCACTGATGCCGAGAAGAAATTGGCCAATACTTGTTGAAGCCTTAGGCTGTCTCCATAAAATGTTTCAGTCATGACATCTTCTGCTGCATCATGGATGATCCTTAAGCCCTTGCTTCTGCTCTTTATCATGACTTGACTTACAGAAGCAACCACTACTTGGTGTAGAGTGAACTCAGTCATCTCTAGCTCCAAATATCTGTTCAAAATTTCAAGAGTCAAGAGAGTTCCATTAATAAAAGAACCTTAGACCTTAGAAGAGAAATGACGTACAGAAAAACATAGAGAGAGCAGCCAATTTGGAGGAACTTGTCTAATATCTATACAAATACCTGATGTACATCTGGAGGACCTATCTTCTATGCTGAATGGAGAGAAATGCAAGGGAGGGAGGGGTGGGGGTGGAGAGAGAGAGAGAGAGACTGATGGAAAGTGATAAAATCATAGGGAAAACATGAAGGCAAAAGCTACCCAATTTACAAGCAAAGACAAATAATCTGTTATTGGATGGCCTTCTTACCCATCAATGATGCTATCCAAGTCTGAATCATCAAGGACCTTGTTGAGCTGATGCTGGCACTGTGCACTAGTCTGGAGCAGCTGCTTTTGCTCAGCTCCAAGATTGGTTCCTCCAAGCATCTTGCGAGAAAACATGATCCCAGAGAGCGGATTCCTTACCTGCCTCTTTATGTAAGCCAGTGCTATCAGTCTCTTCAATGCAGTTTGCTCAGACATGTGCTGGACACGAATCGCTTGTTGCAGCTCTTGACTTGCAAGCTGCAAGAAGCAAAAGGCCCCAATGATTATGCCCTCTCGATCAAGCTTCTTAGTCACTGACAAGAGGCACTCTACGTACTTCCTGTTCCTTGAAAAGAAACCAAATGAAAACTTCTCAGATTCCTGACCTGCCATTGCATTATTGAGAACTATCCCAAGACACACAAATGCGTCTTTGTTCGAGACAACAGCATGCTGAGTGAGTCCCAAACACCTCTCCAAGGAGAATCTTGTCCATCACTTCTTCACGGGTCCATCCACTGAGCTTTGCCATTGCCGGGTTCCACTCAGAGCACCACCCAAATTCGTCACTGCCAAAGATAGGAGGGATCAGTGGGCTTGGATTATGGACGATTGCCTTGTAATCTCCTTCTATTCGGGTGAACTTATCCATGACAGTTTTCTGGGCAGTGATATCTTGGGCCACGAAGCACACACCCACTACATTTTCTTGAAGGTCCTGACTTGCACAGGCATTTGCAGTCAAGCGTATAGGACCCTCAGCTTCTTTAGATCCATGTCTTTTGATCCCAAATTGGATGTTCTGCTCCTCTTTGCCTGGTCAGAAACAGACACAAAATCAGACCATATGTATGATCATTGATGAACAATTCTACCTGGACACAAGTTTATATTTCTTAGCCTTCTAACCCTATATTCTCATTTACCTGCTCCACTCATGACTGTCCTGTCATTCTAGTTCTCTATCTATATCAGCCAGGTCCTACTTTACACATGAAAGTGTTAAACTATGTTTAAAATACATCACTGTTGCACTTCTCTACTACTTTAAGCTTGGAAACTCAGTGTCACGAGTGGACTTGTAAGCTTGTGTATTATGGACTGAAAAATAGTTGCCTGACTGTACAAGTATACCTTGTAGTGCTAAGGACAACACCTTTTCCATCAGATCAGTCGAAGAATCCTCAACAAGTGTTAGAATGTGCTCCCCAGTAGCTCTCTCAGCAGGAAGACCTGTTATCTCAGCAATTTTTGAATTCCATCCATTGATTTGCCCATTCACATCAACTGCCAAGACAGGCACAGTAGCAGTCTCGATTAACCGGACCATCTCAGTCGTTACAGCTTCCAGTTCCTGCAACCCATCAATCTTAAGATCACAAATCCTCATGTGAATGTTCGTGGTACTATCCTCCATTGCATCCATCTCCTTGATCGTGTTTCTCAGGATGAGCTGCAAGGAATGAATAGCATATGTCTCAAAGTCTTTCCAAGGAAGACTCCTCATCTTAACCACTTCGAGAAAAGCCTTAAAAGATGAACTTGGGTGCATCCTGCAGTTATCATCCTTCTCATCAGGTTCATGATTTGGTCGACCCCATCGGAACTGCGAGGCCGTATGAGACCGGAACCAAAAGATTATGTCCTTTGATGTAATCCTCACAGCAGCCATTCCACAAACTGCATTCCCCAGCGCTGAAGCACCAGGAAACCCAGCATTGTATAAGCTATCAGTGCTTAGACCTGTAGAGTCCGCATGGTTTTCAGCAAGCCATGAGACTATGTCTAGTATCTGAAAGTCAGTGGGGGTTAATCCTAGTTTATACACCTTGTTATTGTACAGTATAGCAGCCCCATCACATTTAACAAGTTCCATTATCTTCAGATTCTGGGTCAGAATTCCTAGAGGAGCATCTCTCAATAACACATCACATAATAAAGTTTGTGTCCTCAAGATATTTCTCTCCATAATCTGAGTCTCTAACTCAAGCTCCTTATTTAAGTGGATGGCGAATACTTGAGCAAGAAACTCACAAGCATATCGAAGAGGGAAGGGGATGAATCTTGGGGATGTGTTATGGCAGACGAGTAAGCCCCAGAGCCTCTTCCTCTTCTGTGTTGCCGCCTCAGGAGTGCTGCTGCTTTCAGAATCAGCATTCCCTTCATTAGCTACCACTGCCATAACTAGAGAAGCTATGGAGTTCATGTCCTCCATGGACTGTAGATGGCAGCTATGTGGGGCCCAGAGTGTGGAATCGCACAGGGTCAGATCAAAAGAAAGCTTTTCATCCTGAAGGACTTTCACATGTTTAGCATGGCAGTCCACTATCATTCGAACCCTGTTCTTCATGAACAAGAAACGTGCTGCTTGTGGGATGTCTGTGGCAGGGTAGTGCAGGCCTGAGTAAGGCTTGAGGCCTGGTCTAGCAACCTCGGCAGTGACCTCTCCATGATCATCATCATGGAATTTGTAGGCCATAACTCAGTCATATTCTGTGAGTTTGAAGACCTCTTGAACCATTGTATCACAAAGCCTCTGTATGCTTCCACTAGGCAAAGCCTGAAGACGAGTGATAGCCTTGGCTGCAAGTTTATAGGACGGCAAAGCCCCAGCAGTAGACATTGCAACTTCATATGGCTTCACAGGCTCAAAGTCCACAATTAAGCTACCAGTTACGCGATGCAGAATTGCATAAAAGGGCTTTCCTGAAGTCTTGCAATGAACTAAGATGGGATTCAGCAGAGAAACATCTGCAAGCCTGAGAGCCTTCTGAATGGCAGCAGCACCGGGAGAAGTGAATATAGTCCTCACATCAGTTCCAATCCCAAGGACCGGGCAGTCACTGACACTGGGAACTGCATGATTCACCATCATAAGCATCTCAGGAGCATTCTCACTGTAGGCAATGACCCTAAAGGTCTTCTCCTCTAGGGCTAACAAGCACCCAAAGGGCTGAATCAGCTTGCCCTTTTGTATGTGTTGGAGGTAGGCACTGGTCACTCTATCAGACATGGGCTGTGGGTCATCATTTGGGGCATTGGAGACTCGAATTGAGCTCGAGTAGTCAAAGTAGCTCCCTGACACTTCAAAGTCTTGGTGGAGCTTTGCATCTACTGTAGTCTGAGCATTAATCCAATGTCTTGACCTATTTGAGTTGCTGGATGACTGGCCCATTCTCAATGAAGTCATTTTGAATTTACAGCCTGATGAAAGCATAATCACAGAACTTTCAGTCCAACATGGAAAATGTCTAGGGGCTGCCAATTTAATTCAGCAACATGATAATCGCCTGCTGTCTCAATCAAACCATACGGCGATACTGAGTTCCTGAGGCAGATGCAGGTTGCCCACACCAACCTATATAAAGGGGACGAGAAGTTGAATAGGGAAGTGAATCAAGCGAAAAAAATAGAGAGCAAACTAGTGAATGATGATGAAGGTGTCCCTGTCATAATTTTGGGAGTATTCCAAATCAGGCAACTGCTTTGTTTTTCTATTAGCGGCGGAAGCTTTCCCTGTGTGGAGATTCTGATGAACGTCCATGGAAACAATCTCAGATGGAGCAGGGGCTGATTAACTGAGCACCTTGAAAGACAGACAGAGAACCTTCCTTCGAAGATGCTCTGCAGATTGTACTTCACTTACTAACATCTCATCGTTGAAACGGATGGGAAAAATAGCCGAGAGAGAGAGAGAGAGAGAGTAGCTTGTCAGTTTCTATCCAACCCGGTGTATCAAAGAAAAGCTGTTGGCTGGCCTAGTCCGAACTTCTCTAGTTATTCTCATGATATACTTTACCTTCCAAGTCCACTTCAATAAAGCGAAAGCTTTTATCACGACCGAAGACAATGACGATACAACAGTGTACAAGAATCCAAGTAAAGCAGTAAGAAAGAGGAGAATAGCAGGTCTCTTGAATACAGAGGTTCAATAGTAAGCACAAAAGCAGCTCCCCATTAACAACTGAGACTTACCACCAAAACAAAAAGATCAGCACAGAAACTAAAACAGCTGAAATAACCTTGATAAACGAGATGCAGGAGACCAGAACCCAGCTAAAAGAGATCCAACCTAGGTTCCACCAGTGACCAGTATCAAAGGTTCAACTAGACACAGGAAACAGAACAATGGACGACCAATACAGCTCCACTAACCCAAGAACCTCGATCACCGCCTCTGTCGTTCCCTTCCCCTTTTCAACCACAATATTGGGACCAGCCCCATCAGAATATTAAAAGATGGCACCGCAAAACAACACAAGCTTCTCAATCCAATCCACTGAGCACTGACAAAAAAATTAGTATTTAATATTTGGGCGGCGCTCGACAGGTGGACACGAAGCAAGGTAGGGGAAGGCCAGCCCCTCTTTCTGGTTCAGTTTCCAAAGAAGGGTATGTGACATAGGCAGCTGGTTGAATTGATCCGACTCTCACTGTCACTCAAGCCCATAAATGGCAAGTGTACAATGAGCTTGTGATACCTCCTAAAAAATTCCTTTTAATAAACCCTATAATTAGTGGATTGAGTTCCATTTTCTTCTCGACATTCAAGGGCTGCTCGTTACGGAGGGAAAGTGTGTGCATTACTTAGGATACTCAGCGTTCTTAATTGAGAATTTTTTAGGAGTATAGTGGTGCTACAATTTTTATTTGGGTTAATATCTCAATTGGAGTTTGTGATTAATTAAGATATTTACCATTTCCTATTATTAACACAGTTGGTTCCATTGAGATATTACTGTAATAGGACAAGACACCTGGGATAAATGCCACTATATCAATACATTAAACTATTGGCATCATTGCCCGGATCAGGCATATCATGGTGAATCCATGAGGGCAAGAGACTTTAGCCGACCGTATCTAAAAACCAAACAGCTCACAATTCTTGAATTCAACACTTGGAGGGTAGGCGACTTGTCCCGTGTGGATTATCCAATTTGTAAGCAGCAAAAGCTACAAGTTGAATAAGGGAGAGGACGGGGCTTTGTACTTTCTAGGGGTTACACCCCCCCCCCCCCAAAAAAAAAACTTACCCAGAATGTCAACGTGCCAATCACTTCAGTGGGTCGTTATTGGTGATGAATCAAATCGGCTAAAGTTTCTGGGTCCAATGATGCTGCGAGCGGTTCTACCTGTGTCAGACCCGGAAATGGATGAAATGCCCCCTGGGCAACAACTTCTGCAGATCACTCACTGGTGAGTGCGTAAACCCCTCAACGCATCCTGGCCCATGCTCTGCATTCTGCCCTGCCTTTTTGTGAGCTTCAGGTCACCCAGTGCTCTGGAGTACCGGCATTTGTCTGTCCTACCCAATGACACGATATGAGACGGTGCGCAGACTCCTTAACCTTCAGTCATTCACTGCCCATTGAGCTGATGAGAAGGTTCTGCAATTTTGAGTTCAGAGAGATGGAGCAAAGCCAGATCTAGCAGTCCCCACTTGTTACAGCAATCAACCTCTTTTGGACCCTTCAATTTTTAGTGACCATTTTCAGTGAATGCATTAACAATCGAACCCATACTGCATTCCTGCTCTTCTCAGACTGTGCCACGAGGATAACAGAATTACATGGCCTGTCGAAAGTCTAGTCATGTTGTTGGCGCAAGGAACAGCAACACAATTGGGTAACTTCATTGGCTTCCCATCAAGCTTGTTTGTCGATATTGCATGAGTCAATTTATAGAGCTCTAGCTTTCGCTACCAGGTTGCAGTTCATTGGGTGGCGTTTAAAATTCTTAGGTCAGCTTCAGTCGGACATTTAAGTACCTGTATCTGTGTGATCCCGTGAACATCAATGCAGTGTTCTAATCCTGAATGAGACAAGGCAATAAGGAACTCCCTGGGCCGCCTGCTCATCTTGTCCCGTTTTATCAACCTTTTTTTCATTGCTGAGGACTGGATGAATCCAAATGCATTCTGTTTCTCCGAGTGCATTCAATGTGTCGAAGTTTAAGGAAGATTGATTCTAAGACTAGGAAAAACTGGGCTCACATGCCAAGCATTTCTCCCATGAAATTATGCACACTCTTCGCATGATGCAGATCCTCAACGACTCGACCTTGACAATAACCTACTATCTAGTCTAGAGGAAAAAATGCATCGTCAAGTCAAGAAATGGACAAGTAGTTCATACTGAAGCTCATAGAAACCTCTAAAATGATAGTCGAGAAGCCATAAAATGAGAAATATACATAAAAAGAATGACACAATTTTGTGCAATAAGCAGATTGTACTAGTTGACTGGAAGAGTTTACCGCTATCAACAAAAACTTAAATCTCCAACATTTTCATGACTAATGAGAGTCAAATAACAAGCATCTGCAGGCAGTCCAACATTACCAGTGAAAGCCAGGCATCTCTGAGATGTACAAAGATTCCCTCCAAGGCCATTACTAAATTTAACGGGATCCATACAAGCAATTGACAAAAAGTTACAAGTGACAATGTCAGAGCCAAACCTCAAAGTGTTGCAGAATGATTATGAATAGGTAGGACGGAAAGTGACAATGCCAATGAGAATGAAAGTTGGCTGCACTAGTCGGACAGCATGCTAAGAACTGAAAGCAAGGCAAAAATCCCAAAAGGAACGGCTAGGTCTAGTATATTTCCTTCCTTCTATGGTGAAATGGATTGAAAAAGACCCGATTTTGAATTTACAGGCACCAAGGCATCATTTCATAGGTGACGTAGATAATCTGACCGTAAAAGTAAAAAAAAAAAAAACTTTCTTTCGTTTTAAAAGAATAGAAAGAATTCTATAATCCTCCCTTCCACTTCAAGGGTGGACAGAAGGAGGAATTTCAGATGACACGTTCAAAGCATCCCAAATTGCTATGGATCTTAAACAACGGCAGAGCTCATAAGGTGGCCCAAATGCATTCTTTGCTGAGAGATTTCCCCAAAGATTTTCAAACAACCTGAGTCTCCATGGAACCAATACACACAGAATTTGCACCCAGAATCCTTCTCATCATTAGTGGTGATAATTTTGGCACCATCCTACCAGTATTGATCAAAAGAATTAAGAATTAAAGAAGACATGCACTTGCTCACTTATGCTCCCAGTAAAGTAATTACTAAGTGCGGTTACAAGAAACAAGATCATCAACATCAAAGTGAGGGTTGCATTCTTTGGAGTAAAAATCGTTCTTTTCCAACAAAGCCCTTAGCATCTCATGAGTGAAAGCTGGATCACTGGGGTCACTTGAGTGCGACTCAACTGGCGATTCTGAAGTTCTGGGTCTGCCGATACAAAAGAGGCATCTTCCCTCAGACGAAGTGGGCCTGCTGTTGCTGTTCCTGGGGAATGAAGAACAAAGCAAGAGCTGTTTTGCCCGCGTAAATTTCCCGGAAATTCCAGGGCGGCTGCCCTTCTCCTTCCTCCTATGTTTACCAAATCCGTCGTCTGCATCATCGCATGTACGGAGAACATTATCATCGGCATCGGCTGTTTCCTTACCAGACACAGACATGAACAATCAAAAGCAGAAGGTCTCCCACCGAATTTCCCCCGAGAAGCAGGATAGAGGACCCGCGACTCATAAAGATGATGGCTTAACGATCACTTCTCGATGAACTATACAAAAGTTATTCCCAGGAACAGCAAACCCAAGAATCGAATCAGAAGAGAACCCAACTGAGGTAAAGGAAGATGGTTGCGGAATGGCAAATATTGGGTTTCGATCATAACCAAGAAGGAACAGGAGGATTGCTGGATACGAGCTCGAGCTCTCAATCGTTGATGGAAGTTTTCTTCTGGTTTCTCCCAGACGAGAGCCATTAAAAAAAAAAATCGAATAAGGCACCACGTGGTTTGCATTCAATGGAGACACGGTGGCGGGTTCCAGTTGTGGTTGCGTATGATCAACGTGCGAACTTGTGCGTAAGCGGTTTAGACAATGTTGTTTTTTTTAAAATAAAAATTACATTTTTGCACCCCCAAGGTTTAGACTATAGCTTATTTGGACCATGAACTTTGTCTATCAACCAAGTTTATCCCTATAGCACCCACTGTGGGACTGGTTTCCGAGCAACATCTAAGAGCCACCGGGTAGAAGGTCGTTCAATTCGCTTGGGAGTTGCTTAGATAATTCTATGAAAATTCTCTTCTCAATATCCAACAATGAATTATCAAAAAATAGGCTCACAATATAATTATTAATTAAAGTAAGGATTTTTTGAAGAAAAGATTTAAGATTGCTCGCAAGTATCCATAAAGTCAAGACTTCTCCCGTAGGTTCTCACTAATTAATTGCCAAAAATTCATCATGAGATAGACATATTTTTAGAGAAAATAAAATTTGATATAATAATATTATTATCAATAATGTAATAATTAATAAATTATAAATTTAATTATTATTTTAAAATTTCTCATATTTATATAGTAGGACAATGTTCGATTACACATTATTATAAAGGAATCCCTACTCCCTTGAGAGGGAATCAAGAAGATCAAAGTGCGAATCAAAGATTAAACAGGACATTAGATAGAGGTTGTATTCCTGCTCCTCCCATCATCTCTGGTGCTGCGATTGCATTGTTTGAATCTTGCTTTCATGAGCCCACAACTGTTTTTCAACTGCCTTTGGATTGGGTAGAGTTTCTGCGCAAGCATTTGAATCATGTGACTTTTTATTCACGGATTGAATGAGCAACTGCGCTTTCACGAAGCAGGTGGATGCTATGATAATAGTGGTCATTCGACAGGGCTTTTAACGTTATCTCTCTCATTTATATATTTGTCTGAAGCACGGAATCAGGAGAGATCTGTCTGTCGGGACGCTGTCCCAGAAATAGAAAATGGTGGCCATCATCTCTTTTGAAATCTTTAAATAAGCGCAGCTTTGGTTGGTGAGGAAGAAGCCAATTTAAACAAATGCCCACAATAATTGATCCCTCTCTGTAAAGAAGGGAACCTTCTTACTCTCCAGCAAATATATTCGCTTACCTTCCCTGAGAGCATACATTCCTGGAAAAGAGGTCAGTTCATCTACTCTAGCCTCTGGTAGATCGGAGCTGAATCCGGCAATCCTGATGGCAAAGATGAGGAGGGCTTGTCGGAGGATGTGGCAGGTGGTGCCTTGCACGAGCAGGAGGACTCTCAGGACGGAGTCTCAGAAGGACATCGACGACATACTTAAGGGGAAGCTCGCGACAATCATGGAAGAGCCCGAGCCCATGGAGGAGTGTAGCCGGACCCCGCCGCTGAGGCACGTGCTGGCAATCAAGAGAGGGAGGAAGCTCCGACCGAAGGTAAATAAGATGGGTCAGTTTCTCTTGCCTCATTTCAGCCTCAGGGACTCTTATGCTTTGTTCATCACCGGTTTTGCATCGAAAGGTAGCTTCGGTGGGCTTCTGCAGTACTGAATAAATGCATGAAGATAAAGACAGTTTCGAGGGCTAGAGTGTAGAGATCTTCTTGATGGGTCACTTTAGTACTCTGTAACAATGTTCTGTAGCTGGTCTACAAAAATCTGGTCCTGGTTCAGCCTGATCGTATTTCTTCAGGCAGGGGCTAAGTCCATGCCACTGACCTCTTAATTCTCTGCTGTAACTGTTGCCCTGAGTTTGCAATAAGGTAAATAAAATTTCATTCAATGTTCAGCTAGAATCGTACGTATTGGCTTGCATTAGCCACAAAATGGGTGTCATGTGCTGCAGCTTTATGCAGTTTTGTTTGTCTAAGTTGCCTCTGGTGATTAAGATCTGTAACATCAAAGTGATAACCATGGAAACCCAGCAAATGCAGAAAGTTTCGTCTACTTCGAGTTTCTCCAGGTGCTAATTTTCGAATTTGAATAGAAATCCAAAGTTCAAGATGTCCCGCTTCATGTATAGCACTGATGACAGCACAGATTATAGTGCGACTTAAATCTGAGATTCTTGGGGAAGAGTTGATTGAATGTCTTGATGATGAATTTTATTGCCTAAAGTCTACCTAATCTCCTGGAGGCAAATGTTGATTATCACCGCAGTAGTCTCCCAAGATTTCTTAGGCTGACAATGCATCAAAGATCTGAAATCTTGTTAGCAGAGCAGTTGTTGCCTCTGGGATCATGCACTCTCTCAGTAAAGGATTTCCTATGTCATCTGCACACGAGTTACATGAACACCTAGATCATTCTCTTGTCTGATCTTCTGTTTTAATTTGGATCATTTTCCAGTGAAATGAACTTCATTATGACCTCAGATCTGCGAGAGGTATTTCATGCAGTTCTTCTGTCCAAGCAGAGTATGAAGTAGCTTTGTATGGTGAGAATGTGGCCTTGTCTGATCTTCTATAGTTCTAAATTGAATTGAACCTCATTCACTCCTGAAGACAATATGTGGCCTTTTATGGTGAAAATATTTTACTTTCTTTGTGGACGCATAGAATGACATAAAAAATTCTGATAGATCGTTTTTTACCCATCTAGCGCTAGGTTTTTGGTGCTTATATTTGAAACTAAAGCAGCAATCTCAGCAAATCTTACTTACTTGGCATGAAATAAATTCTGTTTATCAAAAGCTTTGGTGGTGCCCATTTCATCTGAGGATGGGGTGGTCACACGGCATCGGAATGTCCTGGCAAGCAAGACTACTAACCTGTCATAGTTCATAAGGAGTTGTTTTGCATTCCTGAGCTGCTTAACAACTTCCTGGTGCTGGAGCGGGCTTTTGCATTGTACACTTCTGTTTGTATAATGGTTGGTGAAACATAGTCCAGTGGGTGCTGTCTTAGAGATTCCCAGGAAATGGATCGATTCCCTCCTGTACTGGAGCCAGTCTTTGCCTGCAAGCTCACTCAAGAAAAATTCCTGAAATGGTCCTCGGAGTGTCTCTGACATGTGTAAATTGGGACAGCAAGAGATCTGCGAGTACAAGCAGTAGCAGGTTGAAGCCTGAAACCGGATGAAAACCTTCGATGTTCCTCTCTCATCTAGCATGATTTGAGTACAGTCAAGGAGCATAATGTAGACACTTGTTCATCATATACAAGTTGCTTGATAGGGCCTATTACTTTTCTAGTTTGAGAGGTTTCCCAAGGTGCTATCAGAGCTGTGTGAGATTCAGGATTTGGTCTATAATGTTTTCCATTCTTCCGAAATTACACAACTCCAGGGCAACTATGTCACGTCGAGGGTTTTAAACATTATCTCACTGGTTTCTTGTACACTTCACTAATTGGTGATGGATAATCACATGTTCAGATAGTCTTTTGTTTCCAGGCATACAAAGACAATGCCCGTCTCTTAGAAATATCATATGGTAATGGAAATTTCAGCATCCAAGTTTTACAATGATCTTCCAATCTCACGAGAAGGCAGTCAAGTCAATCTAATAGAGCTAAGAAAGAAGACATTCTTAGGCCTGCCTCACAAGGCATGATAATTCTTTGATAGGAGACAAAATGGGCCGCTAAAACCTAAGAAATTTCCTCATTGGCTGGACAAGAAGGTGCGGCATCGTTTCCATCTAAACAAAGAGATTCCCAATCATTGAAGCATCCGCAACCCGAAACCTATCTACTTTCTAGATAGAGTAGCATCATCATCAGCCTAGTGTATAAGCTCCCCTCTTCATCCTCTTTTCCACCAGATCCAAAACATCCACCACAAACATGGCGAACAATTCCATTAGTCAGAAGAGGGCACTGCTGAAGCTAGTACATCCAGGCAGGATCACCGAGACTTATGATAATCCAATTACTGCAGCTGAGATCATGAACAAGTACCCGAGACACTGTGTGACTCGTCCTGATGTGTTCAAGTATCCTTGGGTTGTTGTCCAATCCGAGTCAGTGCTGCAGCCTGGGGATGTTTTCTATGTCGTCCCTTGCCATACAATCCGTTGGTTGTTGAGATCAAAAGAGTGCCCAAAGCAGCCCATACATTTGAAAGAGGCTGCCAGACCTGGACTGGACAAGAGGACTAATGTCAAGTCTTCTGACAAGGCAAGATTCAAGCATTGGGAGCGTGAAAAAATTGATTGCTTGGGCGGGCTATTTTCCAAGGATGAAATCGAATCATGCTCGTATGAGAAGTCTTCAGTTGAGGCACCGCATTTGGTCCAGTCTGTGAGAAGTTCTGTGAATTGCCACAAGAGTATGGAAAATCAGAAGCTTGGGGAATTTGGCCTAGGATATCTTAGATCAGTTTATAAATCTGGGCATGATTATGGAGTGGTGAGCCCAAATAAGCAGTTTCCACAACAATTTATCAGCAAGACAGTGTCAGGAACCATGGGATCTAGAGGACACAGAGATGAGCACAAGTTTCCCGATGGACAGTACCAAGGTCAGGTTAGGCATTGTAATTCAGCATTGTGGTCTGAAGACCCTTATGATTTTTCTGCTGAGATAACTCGCATTCATCAACTCTTAAGAGGGCTATCACTGAACAGAGAGAGTTGCAGTCAGTGCCAAGCAGACAGAGAAGATACTCATTTGAAAACTGATGGAGCAATGAGCTCAAGGAAGCATAGTCCTGATCAAATAACTGAAGCGAGATCAACAGCAGACTTTACTTTTCAACTCACAGACAAAGGTCCTGAAGAGATCGAGGAGTCCTCACCCAACTTGACTTCCTTCCGTTGTCTTCCAAAATGAAAATCATCAGCCGATGTCCGCGACAATGCAGAGTACTACAGGCCTGAAAACTGTGGAAGAGGAAATTCTGCTCTGAAGCATCCTCCTGATGTAAGTGATCATTCCAAGGAACTTACTCCAAAGAAGCAATACAGCAGTCAGTTCATCAATGGCGGCTCATATTCTTCTGAGCAGCAGAGAACTTTAGGAAACCTCAATGGGCTTAAGAGTGAACAGTTCCATTACAATGGCTTGACACCAAATGGCGCCAATAATCTTGAGCTGGTTCCAGTAGTTACCTGCATGACAGAACATTGTGATTCACAGGGAAACTCAACAAAAATGAAGTCTTGCATCAGGAAAAGTGGGTTCAGGTTGCATAATCCCAGGTAAAGTTTAACACTCCAGGCGAGGGGGACAAGAAGTTGAGAGTTGAAATTTTTTAGCTTCAACTCTCAGACAGTCCTCAGCTGCAAGAAGGCAATTGTCTCTCCATCCTTTTAATTCTTTGATTAGTAAAGCTGTTTCACTGCAGTAGACAACCCTTAAAATACCGAAATTTTCTTCATCCTCAGCATTCTCATTAGTATGCAAGGTTGTGCTGTGAACTTCTATTACATATTGCTGTAACAGCACACGTGCCTCATCAGGAACATATCCCTGTTTTCTGTGCAATGTACTTTTTCAGACTTCAAGTTGTTGTGTCTGATTGCAGAAATTCAGTCTTTGCAGTCTGCAAATTGGAGAAAGTAGAACTGTTTAAAGCCTTTACTTCTTTTTTCAGTGTTTGCATCTCTTGTCTCTTTGCTGGTTCATTGAGGTTATTTTGTTTCTTCAGATTTATTAGCTGTTCGGCCTCAAGTCCATGGTGCTGTCACCACATGCATTCGAGATTTTGTAGTCATTCTTAGAAATGCTGAGGCGATAGCTTGTTGCGTATGACTACAATGTAGATTACATAAGCACCATACATCCATGAGAATCATGAGTACTCAACAACTTAGAAAAAGCTTGAAGAGAGTCCTCCAATATCTGATAGAGCAATTTGAGAACTCAATGTCGTTGTAGACACTTTGGATCTCCCAGTAGAATGATCCATAGGCTATAAATCAGCTTTGTCCTCTGCTTTCTGATTGATTTTAAATCTTTGCATGGAAGGAAGTGACCTCCTTCAGATTTTGAGGCAAGAACATCACCTGCAATTGCATCATACGCTTGCAAACAAGATTGACCTTCCTAACCATGTCTTGCTTAGTCCTGGAAATGAGGGCCATTTTGACAGATGAAGAGCTCTTTTTGTTGTGCCAGAGACCCTACTTCTTGAGCAGGCCACACGGGCACCCAGGTAGTAAAATCACGATAGGGAAGCAAGAACAGATACACATATTACCGACAAACTGTATTGAGAATCTTATAGAAGAAAAACTGAGAAGTTCAAGACTGACAATGTTTCCTATCAGTATCAGGCATTAGCTTTCACTAAGGAAGTGCAAGAGCATGAAGAGCAAATCAGAAGGTTTGAACACGTTTCTCACAGTCCACACAAGGATCTCCTTGCTCATGTCAACTGCCACAACTACCGTCCGGCTCTCCATGCTTCACATAACTATCCTTTTGAAATGAGTAATCTCAAACCTCTCAAGGTTCGACATCAGATATCCAGTGTGGAATTTGGTTGCCCTCAGAGATACTGCTTCAGATTTGGAATGTCTGTTAGAATGTACCACTTAAAGTATCATAGTTGAATAATTAACAGAGAATGGACTTACAGGTGGAAAAAGAGAGATAAATAGTATACAGAGAGAGAGAGAGAGAGACTACAAAAAGAAATTTAATAGTATGTATTGTTCTCTGTCCAAGAGCTTTTATTGAGGTTCATATGTATTGCACTCGCACATATTTTATGTGCAAGGTTGAACAACTCTTCCAAATGATTAATCCGCCGCTGTTTGCATCAATTTGACGTAGCCCATGTTCTCAGATTGGCCGAATGATATATTTCATTCACCCTTCTTTGCAGCTTGTGGTGTCTTCTTCACTGTCTCCAACTACTCTACTGCCAAGGACAAAGTTGCAGATTCTGAAATAGAACATTTCTGGGGAATTGTATCTCATCTGTCCAAAATGCAAATGCCTTTTGGTCAAGAACAGCAACAAAACTATTCTAAAATCCTGAAATGACCTTATCTGAGTCCATGCCAGTTGCTTAATTATACGTTGGCACCTTTTATGATTAAGATAGAAAAATCACTACATTGCATTTCAGTCCCTTTTGGACTTGCATTTTTTGCATGTGATAAGAATTTCTATTCGACAAGCCGTATATAAATCCATAATTACAGCACGCATTCGAGTGCAAAATTATGATTAACATCTCATCACGAACAATGACTAAAGGACTTTATGGTCATACAAAATTTCTTTCAGTGGAAAAAGAAAGCCTTTCAAATGGTTGAGCTTTTTTCAAAGCCATTGACTACTCAAAGAAGTGCACAGACACGATCATCCAACAAATCAAATTGGTCTCTGATGCTATGCGGACAGCTTTGAAGTCACAACTCTCTGCTCCTCCCCTAGCCCAAGGAGAACTGTTCCTTTTTAAGAAATACACAACGTAAGAATGTAGGGCATTTCTTTAGAAACAATTCTCTATTTCCTCCTCTAAATGCTGTGGTTTGAATTTCAAATTTCTTCCACGATGAGATCCGATTTCCAGTTCTTGCTTGTCACTTCCATCAAATTCACCTGCACTTCCAGTAAAGGACCCAAGCTCAACTTCCGCCCAACCATCGCTCCTGTGAGGCAATTGCTTATCCCTTCCTGTCCATGGATTACCCCAAGAAATTCTCCGTGATCTGATGCCAGGCAACAAAGATATCCCCATCGATGATCAAACCAAGCAAAAATAATTGAGACCCTTTTACTTCTTGTTTTTTCTTTCATAAGTTACGCCCTTTTACCTCAGTATAATACATAAAGAGATATTTCTGGGAGCAATAATTTTTCAATTTGTAATTTTATTGTTGATGCCGTTCAATCTCTTCCCATATTTAGTGGTGAAGGCTGCTTCTTCCTCCTGTTTCGTGGTAAAACAAGGCTGCTTTTACATCTTCCGCAGTTCCTTCCTGCCTAGTGGTAAAACAGGGCTGCTTGTTGCTTGGATGCTGGTTATACTTTGTACAGTTGCAAGTCCAATAATGGTGGAAATTCAACGATACTGACCAGATGTACCGGTAGAAGTGGAAGAATCAAACTGTCAGTCATGGAAAATGTTTGCTCCCACGGAAACAATGGCTCAATCATGTTGAATTGTAAAGTGCCGTGTGCTTCTTCGCTTTTTCAAAGTCGCCTCTCTCTTTCTAAGTTGCAGATGTCTCTACGAAAGGATCGTCAGGCATTCCTACGCATGCGTCCAGCTTTCCCTTGCTGAGAAGCATATTTCTTGCTTTCCAATGCCAAGCTATCAATGAAGCTCTCTGCAATCTTGATCATTTCATTAACCTTTCTCTTCATGTCAATGTTTCATCGTCCCTCCCGCGGCCAACAAGAATATGTAGGTGGAGATATTCTCAACTGCTCATCTGCATCGTTGGGGATGAACGGTTTCCTTTGTGACAACCCCCAATTGCGATGCCTGTCTTATATGACCTTCCGGTCTATCCCACCTTATGATACTCCCTCCAGCATAGCTAATCTCCTTGCCTCCAAGCCGTCCAGTTTAGCCTCCCTCAACAACTTCTCTTTCATTAGCGAAACAATACCTTCCCATTATTTGGTCATAGTTCCGGTCTCTTGTACCTGCTCTGGGAGCATATTTCAGCACAACGCCCCTTACACTGTAATCAGGGGTGATTATTACTTCAGAATTGTGAATAATACATACCAAGGCCTCACCACTTGTAGGGCTATCATGAGCCAGAATTACTATGATGCAGAAGAAATCCCGGTTGGCGTGACCCTGCTTGTCCCCCTGAGATGTGCTTGCCCGAGCACGAAGCAGGTGGAAAATGAGTCAACATCTTGCTTACTTACATGGCGACACAGGGAGACACTCTTGAGAAGATAGGGGGAAGATTCGGGGTCAGCAACGAGGCAATAATGGAGGCAAATATGTTAACCAACAAGAGCAAGATTTACCCTTTTAATCCCATTCTCGTTCCTCTGAAACTTGAGGACTGCATAGACAGACCTGGAAGTTTTTACTGCAGCTGCCCTAATGGCTATCTCCGAGTTGGCAGCCTAGGGCATTTCCAGTGCGTCCCTATTCGCGGTAAAAGGTTCCCAATCAAGCTGGTCCTTTCGATAGGTAAATGAACCAGAGACTATCTTCATTCTTCAGCATATGATCCTTTCTTGTTAAACCAAATAAACAAGGCTGTCTTATATAGAATGGGGGACTGTGGTAACGATTTTCAGATATGTAAGATTTCAGTCTTTCTCCTCTTTTACGTAAGCTATTAAATGGCTGTTATTGTTCTTGTCTTGGCCTAATTTCTCTTATGCCAAAAGTGAAACTCAAAAAAAATCTGTGTGTCTAACGGCAGATTTCTTGTTTGTTGCAGGTGCTGGTATTGGTTTTGGGTGTCTGTGTCTCTTTGTTTTTGCCTATTGCTTGTGTAGGTATTTTAAGAAGCATAGATCGAACAATCTAAAGAGGAAATTATTTGAGCAAAATGGTGGCCTTCTATTGCAACTGAAGTTGGCATCCTTCGGAACTGGTGACAAAACAAGAATCTTTACTGAAAAGGAGCTTGAAAGAGCAACAGACAACTACAGTAAAAGTAGGTTTCTAGGTCAGGGAGGTTATGGCATGGTTTACAAGGGAATGCTAGAAGATGGTACAATAGTTGCCGTTAAAAGATCGAAAGCTATTGACAGAGATCAAATCGAGCAATTTGTGAATGAAGTAGCCGTTCTATCACAGATAAATCATCGCAACATTGTAAATCTTTTAGGATGCTGCTTGGAGTCTAAGGTTCCTGTTCTTGTGTATGAATTCATCTCCAATGGAACCTTATCCCACCATATCCATCAAGACCATGAGTTTTCACTTCCTTGGGAACACAGATTCAGGATTGCGTGTGAAGTTGCTGGAGCAGTTGCCTACATGCACTCTGCTGCTTCAATTCCCATATTCCATCGTGACATTAAGCCTTCCAACATACTCCTGGACGAGAAGTTTGCAGCAAAAGTCTCTGATTTTGGTACTTCAAGATCAGTTCCAAATGATAACACCCACTTAACCACAGCAGTTCAGGGTACATTTGGGTACTTGGATCCGGAGTACTTCCAATCAAGCCGGTACACAGATAGAAGTGATGTCTACAGCTTTGGAGTTGTTCTCGTTGAGCTCCTTACAGGAGAAAAGCCAGTCTCCTTTGCCAGAGATGAAGATGACGGGAATAGGGTTGCAAACTTTTTGTCAATGGCAAGAGAAAACCATGTATATGAGACGTTAGATCCTCGGGTTGCAAAAGAAGCAAGAGAGGAGGATGTTGTGGCCATAGCTATGCTCGCGATGAGATGTCTGAGATTGAAAGGGAAAAAGAGGCCAACAATGAAAGAAGTGGCGATGGAGCTAGAAGGACTCAGGAACTCACAGAGAACCTTCCAAGTTTACCAAGAGGCTCAATCAGTCCAGCATTGTGAAGGAATCCACCAAGAAACAGTCGACAGCATCTCTTTTTCCCTGGGGATGGAATCTACATCGATCCCCAGATAATCCTGTAAGCTCGATATGTCAATGCTTTAACAATATCCATGGGTCTGTCTCGTTATCTTATCAAATTTCACTGGCAACACTTGAGGTAATTGTACTTGGCTTGATGCTGCTAGCAGCAGCTCATATCATCAGCATGGCTTGGCTTGAAATAGGTGATCAGAATTACTTTCCTTCTCATCTTTGAACTATAAGCAGCATACCTACTGTTCTAGTCCACCATCAGGTCTGTTTGCATTCATGTACCAACCGATAGATGTCTGACAGGCTAGTCAATGGCGAAGCTACTGAGCAAACTCTTTATCTAGACAGTGCAGGGAGATGGACTGCAGTACTGAACCTGCAAATCATGTGGAGGCTATCAGACATCGTCACTTCCTGTTATCCATCCTTCTTGTGTTGCCACTCCACAGGTGTGACCTGGAGTTGCAACTGTTTGAGTGGAGAAAGCTGCGACTAATACCTGAAGGAGAGAGGAGACAATTGATTCGAGATACAATTGGGGGTTTATCTGTAATGGAGGCAGTGATAAAGAAATGAATGCTAGTGTCTGGGAAAGGAATTGGTTGCAGTGGAAAAGCGGCCGAGCCATCTAGGGGACTGAGATCCGCTCTGAAGAGGGGATTTTTCCCCCCTTTTGCAGGGTTGCAACACCTTGATGCTCTTTGAAAGAGATTTACCAGAGTTACCTCCACTTTGTACTTTTATTGGTGAATGACTCATTGAAAGAAAGACATGAAAATTAAACAATGCGTACACTAGTCTCACCAGCATGTTTAATGCATGTCCAGTAGCATAAGAGCCGTCAACTGTTCTCGAGAACCACATGTTCTACATAGTAAATGTTGCAAAAGTAGCAATTGATTGGCCTTTTTCTTCTCCTGCAACTTCCAAGAGGCTCACTCGGTTAGAGATGAACCAGTCGGCATCATCACAGAATCCACCAAAAAAGGGTTAGATGGCACCGCCTTTTGCCTGGAGTAGGAATCCGCATTGATCTCCATAAAATACTGAACGTTCGACATATTAATACTTCAACAATGATATCTGTAAAATCCGTCTCTCCATTGCTGCCTAGCACCATTTGCTGTAATTAACTAGGCTAAGAACAGCTACTGGTTAACTCAATCCATCTAAATTCTACACATTTCATCCAGAACCTTCCGTGACTGAAAATGGACATCAGGCTGCTTTTTCTATCTCGAAGAAGGTTCTCCTTAATGAGACCTTCAGTCAGAGATAGTCTCATGACAGAGGGTACCCACATTGAACTATGACACCAAATACAAATGCACTCACACTAAACTATGACCCAAGACACTCCAGGCAGCACTAAGAAAACGATGTAATAGTTACTCATTCACCTGGGCATTGTTCACAAGCTACTATGGCCTTCGAATAGCTGATTTGATTAATAACTCAGAGTCTCAAAAAGGGCCTCTCTGGGAAACGCAGGGCAGTTTCCTTCATACTTATATCTTTAGTACTCATCCAAAAATTACAAAAGAGAAAGACTTGCTTCTTTAAAGAGTAGTACTCAAAATAAACAGCAATTAATAATTGGGATCCTATTTCCCTAAAGCTCACATTTCACTTTCCAAGTTGCTCCACTACCAAAAAAAAAAAAAAATCAGCAGCATTTTACATAAATTTTCAGCACTAAATTTCATGGCTCACATCCTGGGGATCATGCCTTAATACAATTATCAGAGATAGTCTCTTCTGACGATGAATCACTGTTGATTACAATAAAGTCATTTTGCTTACTGGCTCGAGGCAGAGCAGAACCACCCAATTTAGGTGCCCCGTGCATCACAGGATCATGGGTGTGTGGATGGTTATTTCTTCTCCGGAGTGGCCCACTGGGTTCCACATAAGGTTGGGCAATTTGTGCTGATCCATGATATG
This sequence comes from Sonneratia alba, assembly GCA_900174645.1. Taxonomy (NCBI): domain Eukaryota; kingdom Viridiplantae; phylum Streptophyta; class Magnoliopsida; order Myrtales; family Lythraceae; genus Sonneratia; species Sonneratia alba. The sequence continues at coordinate 763,478 of FWPY01000034.1, read as the reverse complement.
AAGCAACAGTCCGATCCGCTAGTCTTGGAAGAGGGATACGAGCTTCTCTAAGCCAATGAGGCAAACCATCATTTGCCTCCGCAACACCAGAAAAAGGGCTGGTAAATAACCTCTCATTGAATCGCCTTGTTAGATAATCCTCATATGGGCTCCTCTTTGTGTGACTATTACTTCTATGGAGCTGTTCAACCTGGAAATCTTCAATACTACTTCCCTTCCTGTTTGTGTACAAGCCCCCGAGTGAGAGATGGATCTCATCCACCGGATTTCTCCTTAAAGCCCCACCTCTTCGTCTCAGAGCACAATTATATTCAGCTTGAATCCCATGCAGTCTTGAGGTTTTGCTCTGTGATGTGCAAGCCCCACCCAGGAGTTTAATTTGCTCCTCCTCCCACCGCTCAGCTAGGTCCCTTGCCATTCTAAATGGAGAAAAATGTAATCTTGGATCTTTTAGCATAGCTTCCCAGTTACTTCTTCCATATCTTCTCACACCAATCCATAGATAATCCAACTCCTCTTCAGACCATGCCACATGACAATTCACAGCTCCAGCTTGACCGAGAATGCTGTCAAGCATCAATTTGTGTCTAAGAATAAGCAGTTTCTGATTTGTAGAGGAGCTAGGCAACAGGTGCGGCATACATTCCCTTGTTTCATTCTCAGGGCTTAAAAATGGTACTGATGACCAGTTTCTATGTTTGCAGCCTCCAAACATGGGGCCACTTGGCAGAGATAAGCCTAGAGAAGAATATCTTCCTGAGAGCTCCTCAGGACATGCATTAGCAATACCTAACTGGAGGACCTCTCCTGCTTCAGAATCCCTAAAATCAGCCACTTCCTGGAGGCTAACTGATGAGTTGATAGCAATTTCAGCATTTTTCTCTGGGAAAAGCTAAAAGCAGATGATATATAAAAAGTATTAGCTATAGCGCATCTAAGCAGATAATGAATACTAAACAAGTTAAACCTTGATTCTACAGACCTGCATGCATTTGCTTGTACATGTAACTTCTGCTGGAAAAGCAACATGAGATTTGCTGCAGTCATGTTTTGTATTGAAGTCCACAGCAATGCATGGATCTCCTAGCACTTGCTTTTTAGGGATTTGAACGGGTTCCTCACCTCTCCAGCATATGACTTTAGCGGCATCATCAGGAGATGTTTCTTGCAAAGAAGGGTCTATAACTTCATTTTCAAAGGGTAGTGAATCCTGGAGAATTCTACATGAGTCATCCTTAGAATTATTGTCGAGTGATACATTCAAATCAATGCCCTTCTTCTGCTCACATATATCTGTAATCAAGAAGATTGAGTAAAAACTCCAGTAAAAAATGTCACCACCAATAATTCAAGCATTCAGTCATGTTCTTAAGCTCTAGATACCAGAGGGTGCAACAGACAAGTCCAAAAAATGACGGCCAAATGTTTTCACATGTACAGCTACTAGTTGATCCTCAGCATCCTCATTTGATTCTCTTTGAAATTCATCACAAATGGGTGGTCGAGATCGAAAATTAACTGCTTCTTGGCCATCATTTGAAGCATCCAACTGGTAACCTTTAGTGGCACCACTCTGTGAGCACATAATAGGCAGATCTTTGATGATAGTAGCTTTAGAGTCATGCTTGAGTGCAGATCCAGCACTAGCAGAAACATCTGGAGGAATGTATTCCCCGTTGGAGACTTCCTTTCTGTCAACCATTAAACTGTGATCAATAATTATTAACATGTTGGATGTACATATACTGCTTATATGAATGAGTAACAGTTTTAAGTCATGTAAACATACATCTCAATTCCAGGAAAGATCTTGGGGTGTGCAGATGTGGAACCAACGCCTATCATCTGTTACATTATCAGTCAAATAAGTTCAAAACAATTCACACTTTAAGCAAATTCATGATAATGTACCTGATACCTAACATCAGATGGCTCCTCCAATTATTCTTCTCCAATCTAACCTATTTTTCTTAACCAATACTATCCATCCAAGAAATGTTTTCTGTTGGCCTCATTCTTCTAGAAGATCTACTCTTTAAGTACCCTCCGCTAATTTTCCTCCCATTACCTCTTTGGCTCAATGAACTCTTTTGATCAATTTGGCTTTGGTAAAATCCTCTTGTTTATGAATTCCATGCATGCTTATAGTTTTTAAACAACAGGCACCATTCAAAAGAAACAATCATTAAATGCTCAGTAATACAATATATCATGCATCCTCACTATCAGAATATTCTGTAGTAGTAGAATGCATACTTGATTGGCCACCATTGTTGCATCTGAATTGTGCCCTGACATCATCGGACAAGCTGTGTGATTTCCAGAGCTGCCTCCATCATTGGCCAAATGAAAAGCATGATGACCAATATTTGAGAAAGTGCTCTCTCTCATACCAGATGCTTCACTTGCCCTATCAATCCCATTTACATTCCTAATCCTCTTGCGCCTTCGACTAAATGTAAGCAATGGAGTAGGCTGCTTCACTTCTCCATGCAAGTTAGGAAATATATTGGTAGTCTTTTCCTCAATTGCTGGAGAACCAATTTCCAGGTTTGAAGTTGCAGAAATCAAAACATTCCCCTGAGGAAAATCATGTTTTTCCTGGGCAGATCCATTGGAAGCAGCCACATATTGATCTTTTTGTAATGTTTCTGGAACTATCCCAACAATGCTATCACTATGAGCAGAGTCAGCTTTGTTAATTGGAGACAATCTACTCCCAAGAGAGCCACGCATCAATGATTGTCCACAGGAATCCTTCAAAGAGGAATCCCCCCGACAAATGTCTACTTTGGATGATTCATTCAAATAAGCAGATAATGGTTCTGCATTAGATTCTTCCCCACCTTCCTTTGTCTTCACTCTGCCAGCTTTCTTGTCAAAAAAAGAATCTAATGAATCTCTTCCAATGGCACAGCTGCCACATGGCTTTTTCCCATCATGCAATTGTTTCTAGAAATCAATACCAAAATGAGAGTAGAAGAGATTATATACACATTTTTATGCATATGGAGATGAGTAGCATGTTGAAATCAAAAAGTAGGTTCCAGCATCACAGAGATACTACTGGATAGTCATGTGTAGGAGCCTAGACGACAGTCAGACAAAACTTGGACCATAGACACAAAGATGCAATTACAACTTGATTGTCCACGTGAACATCAAATCTCATAATAAAACATCTCATATCATGTAAGGACTGTTCCTTTTTTTCCCCTTATGACATGACCTTCAGATAGTGTACCAATTGTTACCATCAGATACATAGGAGATGATTCCAGAATGCAGTCTAACAAAGCTTGGACCATAGTCTGAAGATGCTATTGCAACTTTAACTCCCATATGTATGTTAGATCTCATACAAACATCTCATCTTATATACCAATTGTTTTTACCAAGTTTCAGGTAGTAGATAAACAGAACCTCATAAAGTGAAGGTTATAATAGCAAGTTCTGTCACCATAGGGGGAAAAATGAAAAAAAAAAAAAAAAAAGACACTGAAAAACTTCCAAACCACAATTAAATTTTACCTGAGAATCTATTTCCTGGTCCCCAGTGGGCAAATTGTGTTTCTCATTTTCACTAGTGAGAGCACCAGTCAATGAGGGCCGCTTTCGCTTGTATGTGAGCAAAACCTTCGTTCCGGACATTTTAGGTTTCTCAGAGAATTTCCTAGAAATAGAGATGTCCAAAGACAACAACCCTAAAAGTGATCACTGGTGAAGGAATCATTCGTGTCTATGAAACTAGCACCTGCAAGGATAAATAAAAGCTCCACGTTAGACAAAGACGAGGAGAGGATAACCACCAGGAGACGATGTCCTTAGAGATAACATTCAAGATTATGAGCATTTCTCTATTCGCTGCAGTACAGCACACAGTTCTGATCAGATAATCCGTTGAACTCAAGTCCTCGAAAATCAGGTGCAATCTGGAATTACACAGGTCTAATCAAAGGAAATTAATCTCATCAGCTAGGTTAGAATTCTAAATCATACCAAACTATCTTCAGCAGAAAGACATATACTTCTCTCCTAACACGTAATCATACAACAAGACGCCGAAAACAGGACAGGCACAACGAACCCATTAAGAAGAACTTTATTTTGAGTTTCTCGCGCAACAGCTACCCAGAGACTAACAAATGCAAAGGAAAGAATAGCAAACAATAATACAAACAGGGGAAAGATTCGAACTTTATGTTACAGATATTCAAGCAGCAAATTCCAGCACGCATTCGAGATAAAACAAAACGAACAACAGTTGATACCAGAGAAATGGAGAACGATCAGACCAGGAACAGAGGCAAAGCGAGCATTTCGTCCCCTCCTTCCTTCCCCCTCTCCCTCCTCTTGTTTCCTCTGAAGTTTGAATCTTTTGTCTTCTCTCATTTAGCTGGGCGAATCTTGTCTCTCTCCCACGCATAAAGCTGCGAGCTTTATTTACAATTCTGCCTCTGGCTTTGGTTCCTGTTTTACAGACCAGACCAGAGCGGTGGAGAGTGAGCATTTATTATTAACGCGACTGAGCAGAAGATCGAAACGTTTCGCTCTCCTCCCTTGTTTCCAGAACTTCCTTCCTTCCTATCCTTCCACTGCCCTCGCCTGCGTCAATTGTCATCTCCACCACAGCAGCCTTTTCGATGTGGCCCCACTGAACAATGCTGTCATCCCGTCTAATCTCTCACTCTCTCTCTAACCCCCTCTCTATGTTTGTCTCTCCCTCTGCCACGCGCCACTGCACGCGCCCGGGCCCAAGCGTCCTGTCCATGGCGGGGAGAAGGTAGGAGACGGCACGTCATCAGAAGTGGCGGGACCCACTTGAATGTTCGTGCTCCTGTTCGCACGTGTGATATGAACAGGAAGCAGCTGTCTTGGGCCTTTGTAGTGCTATTATTGCCCCCATTAGTTTGGGCAATTCCAAGCCCAACTTGCAGGCTAGTGGAGCTCTTATGGGACTGAGAATCAAAACCTGATATTCTTGAAGGCCACTTATCCGTAGGGAACAATGCCTGTTTCTCTGCAAGCCCTCAATGCCGAATCCCGTCTCAATCATCATTTGCCAGGGGAATCGATTTCTCTTGTATCAAGGACTAGAAAAAATATTTCTCTCAGTGGACAGTTTACAGCATAAATGCCTTTGACATAACAGGAAGCATTGACTTCTATATATGCACCATGAAATGCGTATTGAAAGATCAATAGCCGCACATCTGAAAGAACCCTCTGACTGGAGCCGCAGAAATAAAACATAATAATAATACCTGGACATGTATCTGCTGTTTTATGCGCCATAGTTTTAGGCAGTTAAGGTTGTTTCTTCAAGCTTGATTCAGCGGACCTCGTCAGTTGAGAGAGAAGACCGCAAGAAAATGTCAGAACTTATTCGGGTCAATGCTTTTGGTTATGATCTGGGCGTGGACCCAGACGAAAGGAAAGGAAATTTCTTATTCCCCCGCTGATCTAGCAGCAACAGATTCCTAATCTCAGCTGTCAATCCGTGCCCGTTCCAGTAAAATATTTTCTGAAAAGATAAGTCCTGTGGACCAGACCAGTGTCAAACTTGCCCAATATATCTTATAAGAATTAGACTTGGGTGATGTGTTCTCCGGATTCAGTGCATGATACTTGAGCCTCAGATCAAAAGGAACATAAGTAATGAATTATCAATCAGGGCATGCCCGTTTGCGTTTTTGTCTAATTTATTCATATAAAAGAAAGGACCAACTTGATTTTCATCAAGAGGATTTCATAATATGCCTTTATTCTAAACCGCCCATTTCCGATGAGCACCATTGTCTCTTCTTCCACCTTCAGTCACCTGTCTATAACATTGCCCTGATGTCATTATCGAGTTCTTCTTGAAACTTCACCTGCTTGGTCCTCCTCTGGCCGTGAGAAACGGAACTAAATCACTAGCCAAACCCTGACGATACTTCCATATACATCGGGGAGGCTGCCACCAACGTAAATGACTGTGACAGTATCTGTTCAGGAACATTCCGTTTAAATTCTCAGCTTTTGCCTAAGCTACTTAATTTACCACCTGTAAGCCTGAATTCTCCTACGCAATACTACAGCTTGACAGTTTCATTCTTGAAAATTGATCCTCAAGCTAGAGATTGCTTCAGCATGAAGGATGGTCACCTGCAATTCACTTAGTACCGAAAGTAAGTACTTATTGAATGAGGATAGATTAGAATGTCTGCTTCCTGCTGATGCATTCCAGCAAGATTCACTTACGATAGATATGCCCTGGGCATTCAGGCAGCGCACACAACTGAGATATTGCACTAATGATAGCGGTGAATAGTGATGAACCCATACTATAGATTAATAATTTGGAGGAAAAAAATCACTAATATGACAAAGCTTATGCATAAAAAGAGATGTCTCAATTTCCACTGGGAAGGAGAAATAGCCCGGCTCTGTAATCAGTTTAGCCAAATTATTAGAGCCTGCCAGAAATAGCACTGATCCAAATTCTATCTCATGACATTGAGAAAATACAAATTATTGCTAAGACAGTCTAAACAGCCAGGACTAGAAACATGGCCAACCGCATGAAGCAAGAAACACAGATCTATAGATCGACAGGTAACACCAGCAAACCATCCACCATCTCAACTGACTCATTGATATCTCATGCACGTCTATTTCCTGCAATATAGAGAAGATGAAAAAACTCACATCAAATAAGAATGCCAACAAGGATGGTTCAAAGACCAATTTGTCAACGAGAACAGAGAGTCGAGATTGATAAATACCGCTGTTTTGACTCTGGAGGAAAAGCCGCAGATGCGGGTCAATGGGCAATCCCATGGCCTCATAGCTCGGGTCGTAAAGTGAATTCCTTATGTACCTAGGCCTGTGGCAAGAATAGTGACATGTAAATGGATCAAGGTCTAGACTTCCAAGAACTCGGTTTGGAATCAAGCTCTCTTGCTATTTGATGCCACCGTAATAGATGCAATCCCCATGTGGCAACATAATCAACTGGATTAACTTCATTGAATCGTATCAAAACACAAATCAATTACATCTGACTAGCTGGGGCAGGCGATGGATTGTTGTTCCGACGGGAGAGGAGAAGATTTGGCGATGGTTGAATCATATCTGGCCATGACATTATCTGCACCTGCAAAGTTCCAGGAATTTCAAATGTCAATACACCATTTTTGCTGTCAAGATAAGGTGAGTGCGATATATACGATCAACGAAGATAGCCAAGTAGCAAAGAAGCTTGTTGAAGAATGATCAGCGCAAACGTCCATCCGGTTATGAATGTAAGAGGTCTGAAGTTCGAGTCTTTAAGCAAGACGTACCTTGGCAGGTCTAGAGGATGGCTCTCCAGCTTCAAATTGCCTCCCGCTCGTGAAATTCCCCTGTGCTTCTACCTGAAAATTGTATAATTACAAAAGGAAGAAGAAAATGGTCAAGTAATAATTTGACCAAAAATAACGTAGCAAAAAACTTTCTTGGATTGACCGAAATTTGTTACTTATGCAGCATTAATACTAGGGTTTTGGTGGATGGATCAGTATTTGCTATCAAGAAGAAATGGTATTGACCGATTTTGGTGCTGAGCTTAATTACCGGCCAGCGGGTATTGGTTTGAAGGGAGAGTGACGACGACCCGATGTCACTGTAGGGTGAGGCCCCCATTCCCTGTAACTTATTGTCACAAATCGGCAAAAACCAAGTAAAAAAGAAAGAGTTCAGACAACATTATTTAGTCCGGTGATGTGATTATGAACGTGATATAAGAAACTTTTTTCTCATAAATAGAACGGAGGAAGATATGTAATTTAACACAAGATGTACTCCATCTGCAGGTGCGTTCCATTGCCAAACACAATCCGACTACAGGAAGGATGAGCAGCAGGAGGTGGATAGCCTCTTTGGTCGCTTAGGTCTTGATACGTTCGATAGTTCCCAATTGATCCAGATTCGAGAAGTACACGGAGTTGTATACCTGCTGGAAGGAGCTGTTTGGAAGGTGCTGAAAAGGACCTGTTGCTCTTCCCCTTGGGTGGGAGAAGGTGTTAGGACCCGCTGCCTGACCCATGAATCCCTGAAACTGCACTTCATGTTGTGTCCTTCATAGGACAATTCAAACCAATATTTCAGATCAACTCAACAGCCCATTTCCACACTAAATCTGAACAATTTAGTCAGCGCACTGTTAATTTAATAGTCATATAACTAATTATATCAATCTCTAGGAAGAGAAACCGAGACAGTATGATGGACACATTCTCTCCTAATTTTCCACTATTTTAATTTCTCCTGCACCTCTTTTGAGTAGAAAAAATCATTTTCGTGAAAGGGTGTATGCAGCTAGAAACGAACCTTAATGGGGCCGAGAAACCAGGTGGTGGCATGACAATTCCACTCCCAAATGGCATCTGAAAATACACAAGCTCAGAGCAATATGCACATTCTAGTCGCTAATAACGACAATCGAAGTTGCCTCCGTAACGCACAATTTGTCGATATAATTTTCATTTTAGAAATAATTAGTTATAAATATTAAGTAAGAAAGAAGGATTACTTCTTTCATCAAGTGATTGTTTATAAAATTCATTACATTTTCTTTGAAAATAAAATTTTCCGGTGAAAATAGACATATTCCATTTATACAAACATACATACACAGAAACTCTACTATATATTGGAAGGTTTCATCTTACTGAGACTTGGGTCATGGTGTCGGTGGAGAGGCTGAGCTGGGGAAGTTGGTACTGCTGGAAGGAGGGGGAAGAGGACGATGAGCCAAAGTTACCGCGAAGCTGATTCCCTCCCGGTAGCTGCGGAAGAGTAGAAGGCTGTGGCAAGTTCGAGCTCCCCGGATTGAAATTGCCGGATGCACGCGGGGCTACAGACGCATTCGCACTCGGAATGCCAGCTGCCGGAGCAAGTGAGCCTCCCGGCGGTCGCTGTTGAAGATCATTCGCCAAGTGCGGCGGAGGATGCAGCTTCAGCAGTGCTCCGATGCCGGGGGGCCTGTGAAACGCGTCAAGTTTCGTAATCACATGTATCTAGTAGCACGAGCAATGATGTTGTAATCTGTGGGCAAAATGATATCTCTTTCTATCTTGAAGGTCTTTTCTCTCTCTTTTTCTTTCATATTAGGGCTTTCCGTATTATATGTAAAGCTAGAGTTCGATCGATTTCAAGTTATATGGTGCAAGGCGTTCATGTCCTATGTGACTGGTTGACCTGATTAAGAGATTTGACCAAGTCTAAGCAAAAAGTGACATGCAGAAGGTTAAAAGGTAATTTGTGATTATCTTAAAAAAAACAGTAATATCTGGTTCTATTATCCACGGATTATAGACACTAATGAAACATTAATCGATGAGCTACGGCCATGAGTAGTTACACATTATTTAAGTGACTAGGTTGGGATCCCATTGCTCAAAATTATATAATATAGTAAGGTTAATTATGAGAAAATCTAAAACTATATTATTTTCAATAAAGGATTCAGAGACGCTTCTAATTATGGGGATATATGCTCTCATGACGACTGCGCGACACGTGTTATACTGGAATTACTCAGGATTCAATTTTAGGGGGGAAGGAATCCAACATACGGAGAAGGGCGGAGCTCGGAGGCGTAGATGTTTCTGATAAAGGGAGGAGGAGCATGAGGAGGAGCGTTGACGGGCAGCCTTGAGCGGGTCGAGACGTTGTTGTCTGCTTCCACCAGGTTTGTCGGTCGAGGGCCTCCCGCCGCCGCCGCCTCCGCTGGGGTCTCTGCTGGCGGCTCAACCTGCCATGTTTCATCATCACAAACACAACACGATCACCCAACAGGAGTAACTAACCCGTTTTAACAGGTTTACCCCATGCGACGAACGCGTCTTCGGCATGGCTGGGAAATGGAACGTACCGTGACATCGGGCCAGGACTGCGTTGTCCTGGTCGAGGCCGAGAATGGAAGGTCCGCTTCCATCTCGCTGGTGCTGGCGGGAGTGCTTGGAGGAGCCGAGTCCTCCGACACATTCTGTGGACTGCATTCAATTGTTTTCAAAACATTCTATCACAAGATTACGAGAAACTATAGATGAGGAATCTCTAGTTTGGTAGTCTCTCTAATTACGATCGGGTATCACGCAATCAAATACCAAAAAAAAACAATCTGTAAAATAATCTGAATCAAGTCCACGGACAATCCAGTCGAGGACATATATATATGCACCTTTGATCCTCCAGTTTTGAAGAGTCGTCATCGTCTTCCTCCGACTGCGTGCCCTTGGAGGAAGCACCCGAAGAAGATGACGATGCTGATGTCGATGGCGATGGCGATGGCGGTCCTTGATATATCTCCTCGCGGGCTGGTTCTGGGCTAAGTTCTTCTCCCTCCTTCATCCATATTTAACCATTAATTTACATGTAACTTAATCGACTAAGAGATGAACGGTCGATCTATGTCAAGAAAGTGGCTAAAAAGATTTTTTTTTTTTAAAACAATTGAGAGCCCATTGCTAATAATATTACCGTTTTAACTGGTCGTTCATGGAGCTGTGCTTGCACTTCTTCGGCTTCTTCTCCAGACATGATGAAATTAGATCTCCTGAATTTTCCTATAAGAAAACCATATGAACCCAGATAAATTTCGTGCAATTCTCATTTGACTTGTCAAGATTGAGCATTAAGATTGTGCCCTAGTTTGTCTATTCAAATTAATGACGATTTCCAACTGGTTTTGGCCGCGTTCAGACAATAATATCTATTCCCAGAGTAGGGACATACATACTCTCAAGGCGGCTGTATGATTCCCAGAGCAGGGACATGCATCGATCTCAATGAGTAACAAATGAAATTTCACCTAGAAAATGGGAATAGTCATAACATGGCATCTAATCATCTTTCTAATTGAAGACCATCTGCCCAATACATCACGACAACCATGTGGTGAAGCCCCTATAACATCTCATTCCATAAATACTATTGATTTGGAATCAAGAGATTACGTATTCAATTCTCGTCACGATGTGTACCCATTTATTTACCTGCAAATCTCTGAAAAAAAAAAAAGAGTTTAATCTGAGGGAAATTTGCTACGCAAAACCAAAACATAGACAAATAGATGTGCAATCCTGTCTCGTTTTGATCACATAAGCATGTGCTCACTACCACTAACAATTTTAGAAGACAAATAACCGAATAAATTAGTTACTTAAAGACAGGGAAAAAGAAGATTGTAGAGATGTGTTGAATGATCGATCACCTCTTGGGGTTGAATAAAAATACCAGCTCATCAAACTTACTCATGAGAATCATCTAAAGGCAACAAAACCAGGGAATTTCCTCACCCCCCCGCCTCCCTCCTGGGAGGAGAGGATAGGATAGGAGCACTGAGAGCATCATATGATGGAAACATTTATTATAAAATGATATCATCAGGCTGTATTTGTATTTCGTATATAGCGAGATAGCTACCGCACAGTCAATTAATTACTCCATGACAGTAGGCAGCTGACAGAGATCAAACAGTCCGACGACCCGGCCGCCGCTCCTCCCGGCCCGATAAAAATAAATGAACAAGAAAAGAAATGCAAAATGGTCATGGCAAGAATGACAATTGGGAAGAGGAGTCGAGGGTTCACCTTTGGGATGGATAGTGTCGAGCCTCACACACACGCACGCACGCACATGCACACGCAAATTAGGGCATGGGAAGAGCACGGTGGATGAAGGTGCTGGGTGGCGGGCTTGTGTTGGATTAGGATGCAATATTTAAATCAGTGAGCTTACTGAAAGCATTTCTCTTCAATTTCCTGCACCTTAATTTCTTAAAGCAATACCAACAAACTTGGGGGAAGGTAATTAATTTCAAATCTCCAATTTGGTTGGTGTAGGAAAATAATAATAATAATTAATAAATTAATAAATAAGAAGAAGAAGAAGAATTGCCGCGCGCCCTTTAAATGACAAGTGACGTACGTAGCAATTTGTACATGCTAAAAACGTGGGGAGGTTTTTTTTTAATGCATTTTTTTGACCTAGTAATTACTGTCGTCCGCTTGCCATTAATTACTTGAAAAGTAATTCGTATGACCAAATTTGGTTTCACTTGGAAATATATATATATATATATATATGATTTAGTATAATAATTTAAAATATTATACCAGGAAAATTATATGAGTCGGTCTTAAAAAATTAAGAGAACACTCAAAAAGGTGTCATAATAGATTTCCATATGAACTATGGATTTACCGAACAATGTTTTTTTTTTAACTAAAATATGTGAAGGAGTTTCATGATATTGGAATATTGGTGAGACCATCCGAATTAAATCTGAATGGATCCCATCCGAATTAAATCTGAATGGATCGAAACATACAAAAAGGGTTTAGAGGATGCATATAGATATGTTAAACGAGTTGGGTTGACCCGTAATTAGACCATCCAAACCTATAACCGGCCCGAACCGTTCCTAACTCAGCACATAACCGTTCTTATTGGGTTGGAGGTGGTTTCGAGCCAGTTCATAAATATGGATCTTTGAACTGTAACCGCCTGGACTGTTACCTTATTGAACCGGCCTGAACTGCAACAAATTCTACAAATCAACTGTTAGATTTTGTTGGGTCAATTTAAAATATTAAAAAAATTAAAAAGGTGGACGGTTCACCGGCCAAACCAGACCGGACCATTAACCATCTATTTGTTTATAAATAGTTCCAAGTTTGTTCATATTTACTTGAACCGCAACCCGTAATCGACCGGTCTGTTAAGTAAATGGGCCGAACTATAATTGGGTCTAACAATTCCAAATCTGTTTTGAACCGACTCAGACCGCACTTTTAACAAAATTAGATGCAAGCAATGCACAGAAATGCATGGAAAAAAAAGGAAAAGAAAAAGAAATCCAAATAAGGGAAGGCCATGAATTTCTTGCTCATTTTTCATAAATTTTAATTTAATAAAGGCACTTTGATATAGATGGTATCCAGCTTTCTGGGTCTCTGCATTTCATGCGCTGTCATATCTGATTGATTTTTTTTTCTTTTTGAACTTTCACTTACATGTCAACAACCATGAAATTTCATACCAAGTAGTAATTAGGGGGCCGGTCGATTTCGTATTTTCGAAGCAGTATTGCAGAGGACGCGCCTAGAAATTCAATTCAAGAAAACTTGACAAGGCATGTCCAACCCGTGAGGAGTTTTGACAGTCCATATCCAGTCATATTTAGTTCGATATTGAATTACGTTTATATGTCAACAATTATACGGAGGTTGCCAGTATATTCTTGTTGAACAGGGAATATTCCCGTCTCTATTTTTTTCGATATTTATAAATATTTTATATTACAATTAATTCATATTCAAATCGAATCAACTTATTAAAAAATAAGACTCCCTATACATAAAATCTCTTTATTCATGAGAGTTAAATAAATATTATTTATGAGGAAGATAAATATAAGAAAAACTTCCAATTCATCCATATGATGCTTATGCCACGAAAACTGACTCAATGGCTACGTGAACATAGTCGCCATGGATAACAGGAGACATATGTCGGGCTGACTCGATCCTCACCCTCAGAAACAGATACATTACCGAGACATTTTTGCACGAGAAAAAGATCAGAACAGAGATTTCCCCGGCACTCATCCACCATTAAAAGGGGAGTGAAGCCTTTTCAACATCGTATACTTTTCCTATCCAATGGTGAATCGGGGATCAGACCCCTTGCATTGAATTGAAACATGAAAAGGGTAATATGACTTCTTTCGGGTTCCTACAGCCTAAGTGGAACTTGGCATCGATATCCATCATCGAGAAAAACCTGCTGGTTTACAATTCGTTGAAGGAAAAAAGGGAAGCTAGGACAGAGCTGAGAATGCTCTTGAGCATCACACTACAAAAGCAGAACCTGAAAAGTGTCGGATACTCCGAAACCTGACCAGAATCTACTTGACTCCGACTACTGACATGAGAAACTTCAGCTTTTCGTTCAGCTCATCGAGGCTGGAGATGTCTTTGAACTACTCAGGTGGATCGAACCCGGTGAAGAGGTAGAGAGCCTTGAGCTCCTCAAGGCATGATGCCTGTGGAGTGGCCTTGTAACCTACTATATCCCACATCGCCTCTATCTGCTTCCATATTTTTTTCACCTCCCTCAGGTCCCTGTCCATGATATGGTGGGTACTGTTAGCCCCTTGATGCTCGGACACGAACATGACTGCCAGGCGGACCCTCGATGGCATGGCAGCTAGAGAAAGGATCGAGGGAAGACTGCCAAACGATTAGTTGGAACAAAAGGGCGAGATGCCAAGCTATATATAGGGCGAGTTGTCAAGCTATGCGGGAAGGGATGAGCTGGAATTCCTATCCAACCACAAGGCTCGGTCAAGGATGACTTGGAAGCCTTATCCTCCCACAAGACTCGGTCAAGGACGACTTGGAAGCCTTATCCTACCGAGAGACTTGCTCCCGGGCGAGCAAGTCGGAGGGTAAGCTGGCAGGCAACGGGCGCACGGCTGCTCCCGAAGACTCGCTAGGGAAGTCGCTCACGGTCGAGCGACGCTAATGTTCCATGCAACTGATCCAAGGCAAGGGCGCGGTGCCCATGACCGAACTGAGTGCGGGTGGCACTCAGTCAGGCCCGATATACTCCGGTCGTGGAACGATGGAGTCTCGGTCAAGGTGCTGACCGAGGACTGTGCTGGCAGTCGATCTTATCCCTAAGAATAAGGGATAAGGGTGGTTATGGAAGCTGAGGTGTTTCCTAGAAACTAGGGATGAGGATTCCCCACCTGCAAGTATAAATAGCCCCCGGGTCTCAAGGTCGAGGGGAGCAACTGGAGAGAGTTAAGAGGAAACACTCCTTCACAGAAGGTCGAGCAAAGGAAGGTCGGCAGTATTGTGACCAGTTCCCCCGAAGCCAAGTGTGAACTCCTGGAGCGAAGTTCACCCGTCCAAGTGAGGAGTGCAAGTGCCGGAGTACGAGGCATATACTTGGACGTGATTGTGCAAGGTCATGTAAGGGCTTTGTGTGTTCTTGTAATTCGTGTTTGTGAATATAAGTGAGATTTCCCTTACCTTGCATTGTTCGATCCTGATCTTTGATTGCTAAACCTCGCCAAGCTATTTCGCTGTGCGTGTTTGGGTTGGCTGAGAGTGTACAGGACACTGCTCAGCACTATCGCAAGAACGGAAAAATTTGGGTGAGTTCCGACCCCTGTGACAGGTACCAAGTAGAAATAAACAATGAGGAAATGAGGGGAAATCCCATGCTATGTGTTGCACAAATGCCCTCATTTCGTTCAGCCACTGTTATCAGCATCAGCCAATCTCTCGAAATTAATCAAAGAAAAGAGATGTACTAGGCAAATGTAAAAGGATATGCCTAACACAATTTGATTATGCAATAAGCAATCGGTCTATTGCACAGTGATGGTAAGACAACAGAAAAGAAAACTACCAGCACCTGTCCCATTTGACAAACAAAGGAGAAAGAAAACAGCTGCACCAGCATATTGCTCAAGCAAGACACATGAGCACTATGCATGATGTTTGCTAGCGGATCAAACACCAAAAATAAAAAATAAAAAACCTATACTGTCACCATGATTGGTTTGTACAGGCAGGACATACATTAAGAGCTGGCCTCGTAGGGTGGCAGATTTGTCTCTTCACCAGGATGAGTTTCTGATGTTTTCGCACTTCCATTTACCATCTGGCTCGAGTGTAGCACGTTTCCTGTATATCATCGGTTGACAGTTTACCCATAATCATTATTTGCTTCTAAATGTAAGTCCTCTAGTGTATGTAACGAGCCGACACCAATTCAGAACATCATCGCCATATCCTAATTACCTGCAGAAGTTCTCAAAGCAGATACTGCTGCATTATTAGCAGATTCCTTATCCTCTTCTCTCAACCTATCAGTTTGACTCTGCTCTTTCATCGCTTTTCCAGCTGCTTCAACATCACGAGCTGAGCTTGCAGATTCATTATTGTTCTCCTTTTGTTTCCGTTTTTCTTCCTCAGCCCTCTTTTCTACTATCTTTTCCTTCTCTTTACCTTTCTTCTTGCCTTTTCTCACAGCATCTTTAGCTTCAACTGGTGTCTCCACATCTTCAGAATTCTTACCGGTTGCTTTCTCAAGCTCCGGCTGGGCACCCTTGTCTGCAACTTCATGCAGCTCTCTCCTATCGTCTCTGCCCTCGTCCCTGAGTTTTTCTATTAACCCTGTCGTCTCTCTAGCCAATTCCTCCTCTTCAATATTTTCTATCCCTGCACTCTCCATTACCACAGCGTCTGTGACTTCAAATGAACTACCTTTGCCCTCCAATGTAGCTCTGTCATCTGCTTCAATAGTAAGCACAATCCCTTGCATCTCATTTATGGGATGATCCCTAATTTCTACCCCCGTTCCTCTGGTGTCCACCTCAATCTCTGGCTGAATTCGCTTATCCATACTCTCAAGAACGTTCTCCTGCCCACCTTCTTGCACAATTCCACTCAAGTCATGTAGGACCGAATCGCTCCCAAACTTCTCCAACCCTTCTCCTGCACCAGAAAGTGGAAAGTCAAACCTCCTTGCAGCTCCCCCTCCAGAATCCTCGATCAGTTCCTCTTCCTCCATATCAATTTCTCCATCAAATCCGGCTTCATATTCATTGACCTTCTCAAAGTAAGTTGCACAAGCAAATTAAAGTAGGAACGTTGATGTTGAAGGCCCAGGAAGCAGCTTACCCATGAGCTTCTCAGGGCAAGCATAGCTAGCCAAGAAGAGTCCAGAAGGGATGGAAACAGCGAAGCTGCGAGCAGAGATTATGAGGAGTGGAGGAAGAAATATCGGGGCCGAGGATATCACAACACCAGTAGCCAGAATCTTCTTCACCAGAACCAGACCCTTCTTCACAATCCAACTCACCTTGCCGGGATTCTCTTCAAAAGTGTAGTCTTCTTGTATTTCCCAATGTACACTTGGCTCTCCCATCCTATGACAGACAACAGACACCACAATTCACCTTCTAGTGGAAGCCAAGAATTGCATTCTCACCTACAAGCGTTGCTCTTTTAACTAATCTACCATATATTTTTACAGTAGTCGCTGCTTCATTTCATTAATTCAAACATCTACATGAAAGAAGAGGAGGGGCTAAATGAAAGAAAAGGAGGGGCCAAATGAAAGAAAGACATGGCAACAGATATATTGAGAAACAGAGAGAAATAACAGGAAATTGAGAGGAAATCCTCAAGACCCACCTCTGTACATAAGCAAGAGAAAGCTCAGATCACTATGTATTGAACTGGAAGGGAAAAAATATGAACTTGATCGACCGGACTTAGTTCACATGACCTTATCAGACACTTAAAGCGGCCGATTTAGATTCCCTTTTACCTGCTGGTAATGCAGCTATGTGTGTGGAGCTAGCGTGACTGAACGAACTACACGGACAAACAATCTTGATATCGAGGCTCACCAATTCTATTCCTGTACTTGGGTTCGGGAAGAAGCTCCTGAATAAAACCCGAGCAGGTGAAGACGAGAGATAGATGATGTAGTGCAGAAGGAAGTGAAAGGGACACGCGTTGGAAAGAGAGACCTGAGAGTTGCAGGGATAACGAAGAGGACAACTGTCGATGGTTCGTTCCTTCACATATGAACTTGCATGCAACCGCAAAACAAAATGCATAGAAGAGATCAACTTCCATTTTATATTGTATTAGTGTGCTCGGCTCAGCTCTACATTTCAACGTGTCCTCTGCTTCTTCATGGACAGAGACCGCCCTTAGCCCACGTCCCATGATGAGTTCGTCCTCTCTCTCAGTCCTCGAAAAAGTCCATTCCGTCTTGCTGAATAATATTTGGAGTAATTAATCATAAAGGAAAACAAGGGAAGAAAGGATAGGGGAAGATGGACATCGCTAACGTACACTGTCATGATCAGGAGAACTTGGTTTTTTACTCGGTGTCCACATAATGATTTAGTGAATGAGCGAGCCATCGGAAGATTCGAGTAGGCAAATGTAACACTGCTTACGCGACAAATATGCTTATTCGCGTGCAGCCATCAGGGCGTCGATAGGGAGGGACTCTGATCCCGCACCTACTCCCAGCTGGGGCTTTTCTTGGAGGAAACTGCGGTCCCTTTCTATTCGTTTGCAGCCGGTTCGGTTGCTCGAAAATGTGTGATGAAGGAGGTAGAGGACAGGAAATGACTGGTAAGTGATTAAGAGGTTGCTTCTGGTCTACTCTCCAATGTTGCATTTCGTTTGATGCTGCAGGGCGAATCACTCGTCGCATGATGTTCCTTCCCCTCTAGCTGTCACGATGATTTCCAACTTCATCGAACATAAACAGTTCTGCAATGAAACATGAAGTTACAGACAGGTGATCGATGGATGTTGCAATGAACAAAGCAGCAGTCTCATTCAACTCCATCAAACACGTTTTCCTGTCTTTCATTCTCGAAGATGTCACTCCAAGCTCATCGCAATCCGACAAGCATGGAAAGATCAGGCAACAGCTCCGAAGCCACAATAAATTCGTGGTGTAGATTGTTCTTCGCGGTCCTGATGCCAGACGTTAAAGATGCCTGCCTTCCACGACAAGCTCATCCATTGACTTGCAAGAGTTGTCATACGTTGGGAATGAGATGCTAGCGACTCGGGTTCGATGCTTACACACGCTCGAAACAAATTCTGACCTTAGACCTTAAAAACTTGATGGCTGAGAGAGCTCAGCCTCAACTCATACGGTCGAGCAAATGATCCCCGTGGTCTCGTTCATCGAATCAACATCATAGTACTTATCAATGCCTTGTCTTGAAATCACAGGAATTGCGTCACGGCCGGACTTTCGTGAATCATTTTCTACATCCTTGAAAACCACTAGTGTACTTTAAAAAGTTTAACCTTTGATAAAAATAATTTAGTATAATAATATCACTCTTAACTTAATAATTAAAATTATTATATATTTAATCTTATCATAAGATTTATCTTACTTATTTATATCCCCACTTCCCATAAGTAATTAAAAAAAAATCTTGACACTCCCTATTTCTATTACTTCGGATAAACCTCACCAATTTTAGTCCTGTGTTTACTTTCCCAAATTGTCCCTATAAATACACTTTATAAACTTTATAATCATTTTTCTTTTAATTAACTAATCACACTTACAATTCAAATATTTCATCATAGTATATATTTCCTCTCACTTCAACTCAATTTAATTTTTTTATGTATACTATTAATTTTGTAACTTATAAATATTTATTTTTCTTATTTTGATACAGATCATTCTCTCTCTCTCTATATATATATATCATGTGAAAATTAGTTTTTTTTCTCTGAATGAAAATGAATTTAGTAATTACCGGCTATTGCTGCAGCCCTTATAAAGCATGTTTCCATCCCCGCATCTGAATTTCCCATATCTTAACCGGCCAGCCCCTTCCTCCTTTCTCCAAACACAGCACAGAAGCAAAACTTTGCAAAATCAGAACACGAACAGACGACCGAACGACCGAACATCCGCCCGCATATCCCTTCGATGCCGGTTCCCAAAACCTAGGGGTCTCCCGTAACACCTAGTCGCCGCCTTCCAATGGCAGATACTGCCGTCCGGGACTCCCTGGCGGAAGCCACCAGGAAGATGTCGAAGAAGGAGTCGCAGTCCCTCCTCCTCGGCCGCTATGAGATCGGGAAGCTCCTGGGCCACGGAACCTTCGCGAAGGTCTACTGCGCCCGGAACGTGAACACCGGCGAGGGGGTGGCGATCAAGGTCATCGACAAGGAGAAGATCCTCAAGGGTGGCCTCATCGCCCACATCAAGCGCGAGATCTCCATCCTCCGCCGCGTTCGCCACCCCAACATCGTCCAGCTCTTCGAGGTCATGGCCACCAAGTCCAAGATCTACTTCGTCATGGAGTACGTCCGCGGCGGCGAGCTGTTCAGCAAGGTCACCAAGGGCCGCCTCAAGGAGGACGTCGCCCGGAAGTACTTCCAGCAGCTCATCTCCGCCGTCGCCTTCTGCCACGCCCGCGGCGTCTTTCACCGCGATCTCAAGCCCGAGAACCTCCTCTTGGATGAGAACGGCGACCTCAAGGTATCCGATTTCGGTCTCAGCGCCGTCTCCGATCAGATCCGACAGGACGGTCTCTTCCACACCTTCTGCGGGACACCTGCCTACGTTGCTCCCGAGGTCCTCGCCCGCAAGGGCTATTTGGCCGCGAAGGTCGATATTTGGTCCTGCGGAGTCATCCTCTTCGTCCTGATGGCTGGCTACTTGCCCTTCCACGACCAGAATATCATGGCTATGTACAAGAAGATCTACAAGGGTGAGTTCCGGTGCCCACGGTGGTTCTCTTCCGAGCTGTCTCGGCTCCTTACCCGACTCCTCGACACGAACCCTGACACCAGAATCACCATCCCTGAGATCATGGAGAACAGGTGGTTCAAGAAAGGATTCAAGCACGTGAAATTCTACATCGAGGATGATAAAGTTTGCAGTATCGTGGATGAGATCGAGGATGACAGTGCTTCGTCGGTCTCGTCCAACCAATCCATGTCCGAGTCCGACTCTGAGGTCGAGATTCGACGGCGTGCCCCAGCTGCATTGCCTCGGCCCGCAAGTCTGAACGCGTTCGACATTATTTCCTTCTCACGGGGATTCGACTTGTCGGGTTTGTTTGAGGAGGGTGGAGACGAGGCCAGGTTTGTGTCAGGAGCACCGGTTTCTAAGATAATCTCGAAATTGGAGGAGATTGCAAAGCTGGTGAGCTTTACGGTGAGGAAGAAGGACTGTCGGGTGAGCTTGGAAGGGTCGAGGGAGGGCGTGAAGGGCCCACTGACGATTGCGGCCGAGATATTCGAACTAACTCCATCTTTAGTAGTGGTGGAGGTGAAGAAGAAGGGTGGTGATAAGAGCGAGTACGAGGATTTCTGTAATCGGGAACTGAAACCCGGATTGCGGGACTTGATGTTGGAGGAGCGGTCTGCGAATTCTTCCTACTTACCATCTGACACAGAGTGAACGGAGAAATGTGGGTAAATTCTTGTCTTTGCCAAGATTTCTGTATGACAAGTTTTTCATTTTTAAGATGAAGTTCGGTCTTATGTTTTGTTCTATTTGTAGTTTTAGTACTGCTAATATGTATGACCATGTCATGTTCTTGTGACTGGGAGTGGTAGATTAATTAGATTACAGAGCATCAAAATACACACATAAAAGAACCATAAAGTTCATTCATTTGACCTTGTAATACCGGCACATTTGCCCTTTTCTTTGTCCTACTTAAAAGGTGCTCATTCCTCAATTTTGTGGTTACTCTTCCCTGAGAACATATTCCAATAACTTCTTTATCCAATTCCTGTTTGCATATAGTTTTTATGATCAGACTTGTATGTGATGAAATGCACCAAGTGCGAGCACCGGCTCGCCCTTAACCTCAACATAATGATCAGTGGTTTTTTGGCCTCCTCTGTTAAGACCAGAAGCAATAACGGAGTGAGTTTTGCAAACTATGTTTCTGTCGACCATAATCTACTTGTCCATAAAATGGTAGGTTTTGGTTGATAAATGGTGGAACATTTCATGTTTCCTTCAAGAATTATGGCTGATGGATGATTATTAGCTGCTACACATGAAATAATTGAGGAGTTATCGGCAATACCTAACCTATTTATTGCACATGAATTATGCGGTCATCGCTATAGGAACCGTCTGGATTTGATGGCCAGAAACTGCAACTGCATCCGCTTTGAGCCGATTTTCTGTTGGGTACACTCTGCCTTGCCGAACACCATCGTTCGAATTTCTAGCTATTTGCTGTTCTGGTGGTTTGAATCTTGGGTCTCGTCTCCTTTCTCCTCTTTCTGGGACAAACATCTCCTGAATCAGCCATGTGGGTGATTGGGCTCGCTCTGGAACCCATCTTAATGCGCGCATCTGTGATGTTTCCGTAGGCTTCTATTCTAAGTTCAAACGGCACCCCTGCGTACGTCTGGAACGCCATTAATGGAAAGTCAGCTACCTTGATAAAGCGGAAAGCAGCAGACATACGTGGAGGGAAGAATCTTGGGAAGAGCCCTGTATATTCTAGACGAGTCCATTTTGATACTATTTTGAGCTGTCACCGTGTGCGGTCTGTCGTTGGCTGTCCCGTTGACATCTTCCTCGCGCCTTCCGAGCTGAACACGAAGGCAAGGCAACAATGTGAACGAAGTTTACGTTAGGTTGGGATAATTATGAACGTAGGCTGGCTTGGCCGTCATTAGCATGCGTCTCATGATAAGAAATCCGAATTCCATCTGGCTGATGATTCTCTGATCGAGTTTTCGACCATGGCATGCTCGAAATGAGAAAGCATCTCTCTTTAAAAAAAAAAACAAAAAGGGACCACCAGCAACATATTGATCCAACCAATCAGATCGTGTAACAGTAGCCCTTTTCCAGTCAAAGTTGATGTCGTCATCGAGCCATCCGTCGTCGACCGTCAGATGACCTCTCATCAACCATCAACCCACTGTGCGCAGAGACAATCCGACCTCAAGAGCCAGCACTCTGTTAGAAAAAGACAAACTTCTTCAGTCCATGGTGAACCCCTTAAGCGTAATCTTGGTTCGACCAGGGACTCGCTTCGACGGAAACGCCGAGTGAGATCTTGCGCCCGCGGTGAATTACTCTCTGTCTAGAAAGTTCTACGCTTGCAGTGTACTTCTTCTCTATGCGAGTTTAATCTTCTGATGGCACATATGCAAGATGGACATGGGGTTGCACGGGAGCGATTGTCTCGAGTGTGCTAGAACTTCCCGGTGAGATCACCCAAAGAAAGTTCAGTGAAAGAACGGGGAAAAAATTTTGCAGTGCTTATTGTGGTAGTTGGAGTGGAGAGATATGATAGATGAAACATGTTTTCAAAATTTCCTGCTAACTTGTTTGAATTTATTTGAATCTTCCTGGAAATTTTCAATTAAAAAGTCAAAAGGGCCTATCCTGTATAATTCAAAATTTCCACCAAAAGCAGTGAATGTTTGGCCGTATGCAACTGAACCAAATTCGAACGTGAAGACTTGGTGATTCAATTTGGCTCATAATTATTTTTTTTAATAAAATGGCAGTATGAAGTATGAACACCTCCATGGAAAAGGTGACGATTCATTCATTCATTCATTTTCTCATCCAACTAACTTTAGATTGGCGTTTATTGAACAAGAAAAATAAACAACGAAGATAAATGGAAGGGGGGGTGGGCGGGCGGGCGGGTGGAACAGAAAATGGGGCCTGCAAATTTCGATTAATTTATATAGTATTTAATAATGGTTTCGGACTTGTACATTAGTCACTAGTGCTTACGGTCGTGCTAATATAGACCATTATTCCTGAGAGGAAGAACAGCTCCCATTGCCCCCTCCAAAACCCAACTTCGCTAACTGACGGGCAGGGGCCATTTCATGTCATTCCTGGACGCCCAAGAACATGACCAAGACTGCAGATTATTATTATTATCTGCAATTAGCCGAAAAGTGAGCAAGAGTGTTGGAACAATCCCAAGATGGCTCTTCTTCTTCTTCATCATCTTCTTCTCTTTTCTAATGTATACAATTGCATAACAACTTCCTTAGCAGTATCAGAAGTGGGAATGTACGCAGCAGGACCACTTCATATTCAGAGCTATCTGTGCTGCTGCTGTTAGGAGGGAGAGTGCCTCAGCATGCGCAGGAGATTGGGCTTGCCCCTTCCTTGAGCCAGCTCGCAGGTTTCTTTTCCACGCCAGTAAGCAATGGCAGCCATGCCCACCCCCTTGTTTGTTGGTCCAAGAAGTATTAGTTAATGATATGGTTCCGGTCCGGAAGGCAGACTTACCCAGCTGGGAGGTGTGGGGGCCGGAGAGCTGATGATTCTACCGTGTCCTAAGCACTACGGGCGGACCTACAAGACAAGCCTAAACCGAGCAAGGTAGGCCGAGAAAGCACCATGATTATTAAGTTAGCAAATAGGATATTCAGGATTATGATTGAATCATGGAATTCTTTTTTAGTATCCAAGTGGGACTTATCTTTTCTTCCATAATACAAGGTATTTATAAGGATTGTGTCAGAAGTGGACGTTGTTAAGCTAATTAAGTGAGGACGCGTTGGTCAACTCGCCGTCGGCCGAGGTGTGGTTAGAGGAGTAGGACGGGGTCGCCTGACCAGGTGCTACTTAGCGGTCCAACCGGTTAAGACAGAGCATGGTCTACCAACTAAATGGGACCGTGCAGTGCAGTTCGACCGGACAGCGCCGAGCCGGGTGATTTAACTGGTTGATGGTGGTTCCCTGTTAGTGAATATGTGGATTATTGGTCCTCCATATCCTGTCCGCCCTCCTCCTACCTGCGAAGCTGATCCAAAAGGTTGTACTACAATAGAAACATTTCTGGGAGTAACAGCAGCAGCAATATAATCATTTTGTTCCAAACTTGTTTTTCTATATATTTATTATATACACATGTATATTAATAGAAGACTCGGCACCAGCGGAACGGCGCGTTTGAATTGATCCCAATCATTTTTTTAAAAAAAAAATTAAATACAATATTCAGCAGCAATAAAATAATTATAATTTTAAGAAAATGAAAAGTGAAAACGAGTGAAGGAGAAGGACTACACGTAAGCTTGAGCTTCGAGCGGAAGGGAAAAGGGGAAGATACCAATTAAAAAAAAAAAAAAAGGGAAGATCGTGTCCTAAATTACGTAGCCATCAAAGGTTGCTGTATGCTACGAGAATGGAATAGCATCCTCGTCAACCTCAACCTGTCCGCGTGGAACTGCGATGCTTCCGCGTGTGGACACGTGTCACAGCAGTATCTCCACACCACTCATGGTCCCCAGAGGACGGCGACGGATCGACCAGACCGCCACCATTGCCGATGAGATTAATCGGTTGGTTGATAAGTAAAATAATTGTAACATTAGTTATAATCCGAGAAGTAATATAATAGTAAGCAAAATGTTATATCTTTTAATTATCATACATAAATAAAAATTCCATAAGTAATCTAGGAGATTAACCTTGCGAGTAGAAGTCAGGAACGAGCGGGCGAGGGGACTCCGTCCGACAGTTGGCTGAATTCCACTGGCTTGGAGTTGCCATGTATGCATTTGTTATGTGGTGAAGCCACGTTCCTAGATGCCTTCTCGTCAGCCACACGGCAAGTGGCAACCGCGGGAAGAAGACACTTTCGACAGTGGACACTCGACACGACAGGGTCGATTGCCCCATTCCCTTGAATGATTACGTTTGGAAAAGCTCTTAACTTTATAATAGGATCTATTAATAAGTTAAATACGTCAAATTTATGGTGTAAGAATTAAAAAAAAGAACTAACATTCACCGTTGGCTTTTTTTTTTTCTCCCTCTCGTGTTAATGTTTGGTGCGAGGGAATGCGATGGAATGAACCGGAATGAATTGTGCAGAGTGAAATGATGCAATATTAAGAGATATTAGCAAAACTTTACGATAATAATATGAATAAATTAATATAATATAAATTTGATAAAAATGGATTAAATGAGCATTTATAAGTTATTTTGAAGGGTTGCTATTCTATTGATCATGTAACATTTCTACTGGGTTTATAAGAATGACGAGTTAGTATTTAATCCAAAAATTTAAGTTGATAAAATAGTGATAACTAGACATCTCTTATATACCAAGATCTTTTTGTTCATTTTTTCCGATGTGAAATTTCATCCCTCAATACACGTCCTCATGTGGCTTATATGTGTCACATGCTATGACCGGTCACTTTCAATAACTATCAACGAGCGGCATACTTTCTCATACTCAGACGATGGGGTCCACTAATCCAATAGCTAGTTGAACTATTGGTCTTAATAATTACCATGAACTGAGTATTTTTCTTCCGATCTCAAGTTTATCAACAACTAGCTTCAAACCTTATTTCGATCTCAAGCATTTGTGAGATGTGAGCTCATATAATAACCCATTCTGATATCATGTAGAATTTCACTAGACTTATAAAAGTGATTAGCTCATGTCGAACTCAAAAGATTAAGCTGATAAAATAATGATAACAAGTATCTCATATGTTATAATCTTTTTTTATTCATTATATATACTAAGTTTATATTATATCCATCCTTTCATATCTCCAGTAATTATCATAAAAATTAACTAATCACTCTTAAGAGACTTTCACTTTAATCCATTCATTCCTTCCCAGCACGATGAAGGAGAAGGAAAAACGGGGGCGGAGGACGTCGTGTTTGTGCACTCTTATCTATCCAATAGAAACACGCAAAGCGTCACAGACAAGACATGCGCTTGCGATGCCATGCAGCAATTGGAGGGAGGAAAGAAAGAGTGCTGCGCGTAAGCCATGCACGGCCCACTTCAGCCACGCTCCTTTGCCCCAGGCCCCTCCCGTGGCTTCTGATCCACCCTCCATCTGGTCCCTCACCCATTCACTCACCCTATCATCTGCTATCAATTTTGCATGATCAGTAATCATTACTTCGGTCTCATGTGTTAGGTAAATAACTGTATACCACAAGAATTGCTTACTTCAATAATGGGAAAGCAGCTATCCCGTCAAGTAGACGTCGGATCCATAGTTATCAGGATCGGATACGTATCTATATGTGAAACACATGATATATAGCCCGCTCGACTCCTCGCCTTTCATTCAAATATTCCTTCCTTCATTTCTCCTTCTCTCTGGCTCGATCTGGATGAGGGCCAAAGTTGAAGAGTTCTTCCTCTACCACGAGAGATGGGTGACCCAGTCCGAGCTGTACCTTCAAAGCCTCCTGGTCGGCACCAGCGAGAGGCCACAGCCTAGCGAGGCCAAGCTCCGGGACTTGGTCTCCACGCTCACCGCCCACCATAAGGAGTACTACACCCAGAAGTGGGCCGCCGCCCAAGAGGATGTTCTCGCCTTCTTCTCCCCCGCGTGGGCCACCCCGCTCGAGAATGCCTACCTGTGGCTCACCGGCTGGAAGCCCTCCACGGCCTTCCGTCTCGTGGCCAACCTGCGGAAGGCCGGGACCACCACCCTCGGGAGCCTGTCGGAGGAGCAGGTTGAGAGGATCGAGCAGCTCAGGGTGAAGATCGAGTACGAGGAGGAGAAGGTCGACGGGGAGATGGAGCGACAGCAGGTTGGCCTTGCCGACCGGAGGCTGGAAGAGCTCGCCCGCCTCTCTAGCCGGCTACCAAGGGACGACGTTGAGCACGGTGAAGGTATGTATGGCTTTTTATGTTTTTGCTTCTCTCACTCTAAGCTCTAGCTAGTACTGAAATTATCTACGGTATTACTATATATAATCCAGTCCCAGAAAAAATTCACCGCAGAAATTATATAAATGGCCATCAAATGAAATAAATAAGTAAACGAAATTATTGTATTATCTCTTTGATTTATGAACATTAGAAAATGTTAAGTTTACGGTTTTCTCCCAAAAATACCAATCCTCCTTACAAATCATTAGAAGATTCATTTGCCTTGTTTAACTTTATTTTATCTGGAATTATCATAATTTTATTTTTAAATGTTCATATGGGTCCATAAATCAGCCTGATTAGGGACTGAGCTTATGATCTAATGTCGGGATGCAACATTTTGGACATATGTCTATATATGTGTGATAGCGTTCGCTAACAAAAGTTCATGTATGTCTTCCAACAGGTGATGGGTCGACTCAGGTGAGTGGCCTGGTGGATGCGGCGGTGAGGAGCTTAATGGCGGGGTTGGAGAGGGTGATGAAGGCGGCGGACTGTTTGAGGTTGAAGACGATCAAGGGTCTTTTGGATCTCTTGTCTCCATCTCAGTGCGTGGAGTTCTTAGCTGGCATCTCTATGCTGCACATCCGGATGAGGCTGTGGGGCGAGCTCCGAAGGCAGACGATGGCAGAACACCGCATTGTTGCCCAGGTTCGGAATGTAGCAAAGTATGTACGCGTTCACTCGGAAAAGTTTGAAGTTGTATGATCTCGACCGGGAGACCTCCTGACCTAGCTAGCGGAGGTCATCGGTTGCTGGCTTCGATGACTTCGAGCTTGGTATCTTGTTTGACAGTAGATGGGCAGAGGGTTAAAGACAGAGCTTTTTACCCACCCTGGGGTTTGTTATGAGAGGGTCTCTGTTGCGAAGAAGTGAGGAAGAGGAAATGTTGTTGGTGACATGATACTGTTGTTTTCCCCTCCGATGTTTCCTCTGATCTTCTGTCTTGCTGTTGTAGTTTCACAGTAATAAACGGCCAATTATGAATTTCTCTTAGCAGACTTTTGTAATTCCATTCTTTTTCGGTTTAAATAGTGCATAAAGGAGTCCTCTGATAATCGAATTTAGGAACCATTAAGATATTTCAGAAAGGGTTTCAGAATGAACATCAATTGGCGCTCGGATTTTGAACCCGGAGATCAACCTCAAGCTCTTGATATGTTCAGGTTAGAACCCAGCAGTGGCTAATCAAAGATGGGAGGTTAGTTGCTGTTGATTTTCAACGTTAGTTTTTTGAAGGAAGAAACCTCTTTATTAGTTATGTCCGAGGAGGCTAACAGGACATGATGGATTGATTAATGTTCGGTTCTGCAACAGAGGGCAAGTAACGGAATGAGACGTTACTCTCAGATTCAATACACTTATTCAGGGAAGGCAACGGAACCCATCATTCGACATGGATCGAGTGATGATGTAATCGCTTTTCAGTGCGACGTGCCCAATCGGCTTCTCCTCCATTGTAGAGGCTGGTGCGAGTATTGCTTCCCGTTCTGCTCAATCATGGTCCACGGGAGGCTGTGCTTTGCCATCTTCCACTTCTTTGCTGGTATTCCCATGTAATCGCCAGTTTTCTTTGGGGACCAAATACACACACACACACATGTATAAGTGAAACAATGGAGTGATAATAGCGAAAGTAAGATCTCTATCAAAGTTCTCGAGTGTTGAATATGGCAAATACTTTATGTTTAGCTTTTCGTGTGACGTATGGACAAAAGCTTGTAAGTCTGAAAGGGCTAAGTGGCGCAGAGCTGTGCGTACCTTGAGGCAGAGACCGTCGACGACATCGCAGATCGGGTAATCACTGGGGCAGCAAGAGTCGGTTCCGGTGCAGCACACAGCGTTCTTGTACTCACAGCACCCATAGATCAGGCAGATCTCGAACAACTCTAAAACGCAGCAGCATGTCTCATCGGCCGGGCAGTAGGCGAATTCCCCGCAGTGACTTGGGGATGGCGATGGTGGCGGCGGCGGGATGGCCGGAGGTGGATGGGGGGTTGGGCCCGAGGACTTGGTCGGGTACGAGGCCATTGCGTTGACCCCGCACTGACCGTACTTGAGCGAAGAGTTCCTCAGCAGGTAGAAGTAGCCATCCATGCCCCAGTCCTTGCCCCACGAGTTCTTCACGATCCAATAATTTTCATCACCGTTGGAGCCATACCCGACAATAAGAACAGCATGGTCGATGCTGCTGGGGTCGTCCGAGCAGCTCCCGGCATATATACCCTGAGAAACATAGTTCATATCATCCCAGAAGCATCGATCTCGTTGTATTTAAGTAGGAAGAAAGTAGTAAAGATCAGAGCCATATAGGTACCCCGGTGTAGAGCTGGAAGTCCAACGCCGAGCCGTCGATGCCCACACTGACCGGTTGCTTAACCACAGCACAAAAGAGAGCACTATCCTTCTCTTTGACATCTACGTACCCGTCGATGGACACAGCCTTATCTTCCCCCTCCTGGTCATCATCACATTCCGGTTTAAGATAAGAAGAGCAAAGAAATGGCTTGCGAGCCGTGTTGCTGAGAGCTCAGCTAATCCAGCAAAGGAAATTAAAGTGAAGAGAAAAATCAGTTGCCCTTTGTCCAAATTATTTTGAATGCCTCTCAACTACAGCGTACCTTGGTTGTGTTGCAGGTTCCATCGACACCATCGGAGCTGGTGTAAGGATAATCGGCTTCCGAGTCGATGCCACCATTGCCGATGACCCACTTGAAGGCGACATCCATGTTGCCTCCCTTACACCCATCATTGGTGGTGTCACAGTCCACGAGCTCTTGCTCGGACAGGCTGATGAGGTCCCCTGTCACCAGGGCGTTGATCCCTTCCATGGCTCCGGTCGATGAAAATGCCCAGCAACTTCCTGTTTAAATCATGTCAATCAAGTGAACCAGAGTTAGCAAGAAAATCTTCCACATCGTATATTCATTGTAAATATGTATTTACGTGCGTGTGTGTGTGTTTTTCCTCCACAAATATGTATCTGTATTAGTTAACAAGCTCAATAATATCAACATAAGCTAAAATTCAAGTTTAATTTTTTAAATATATATATTATTGTTATAGTTTAAAACCTGACAATAAGATTAAATATTAAAATATAGTGTTTTATTTACTAAATAATCTTGATCAGTTTGAGAATCCACTAGATTTTTTTTAATCGAATATCATATTCACTATTTTTCTAACTTTTTTACATCAGATTAGGTTAGTTTTCTATTTACACACCTGGCCATGAATAGTTAAATATATTCTAGAATAAATCATCTAATCTCCAAAAATTGAATATCACTAATTTAAATTCGAGATAAATTAATCAGTAAAATATTTATAACATAAACCCTTAATTTAGTGACGGAAGACTTACCACAATGTCCTTGGTCCTTCACGCCCGCCACGATCCCATACTTCCTCCAGTCCAGTGACGGCGGGGCGTCGTGGCACGACCCAAGTCCCTGCTGCTGCCGGCGACCCTGCGGCTCGAGGCCGCTGTTCCACCGTCCCCACCGCTTGTTCGCTGGCTTCTTCACCCTGGACGAGTAAATCTGCCTGAACTCCTCGTTGCTCAGATCCGCAAACTTGTTGAGCCCCACGGTGTGCCCCTTCCGCGCCCCGGGCCCGTCTTCCTTCGTCCTCTCGGCGTTCTTCTCAAGCACGTACTTCAGGTTCCTCCTGAAGTTCTCCAGCCGCTTCTCGGACTCAGCCACGCCGTTGTACACCTTCCCGTGCTTCTCCTTCCATCTCCTGAAGAGTTCGAGCAACCGCTCCTCAGAGACTAACCCCTCGAGCTCGTCCTCGTGAATGATCGAGTAACGATTGGGGAGGTCGTCCGGCGGGGCCGGTGAAGCGAGGCAGAAGATCGAGGCGAGGGTCAGGAGGGAAATGGCTAGTTGAGCTCCACGAGAGGAACCCATAATTGATACTTTTGTTTCCCCCCTCAAAGTCTGGGTTAATTCCCAGAGATCAGGAGTCGGAGTGTGCCCATATATATGACCTACGTGCCACTGGATACATATCAGCAGCCTACCGGTCAAAGCTGGGGAAAATGTAGGCTTGTAGCCCACTCTATTTTCTACGAAAAGACCAAAATAGAAGAAAAAAGGTTTAGCGCGTCAATATTATTTTTTATTAAAGAAAAAAATAATACCTTTTAATTTTTAATTTTTTTATAATTTAAAGTTTTAAATATTTATTTTTATTATTCTTATTATCGACCTTCTTAATTTTTACCATTTTCGTTCTGTTATAAAATTTTTCATTATGTACCGCTAATGTGGCATTTTAAAAAGTAAAAAATATGCTTAAAATTCTGTAATGAATGAATATTGTGATAAAAGATTAAAAATAATTAAAAAAACATAAAATTAAAACACAAAAATGAAAGAAAGAAAGAGTATATTATTTCCCGTTCCCAGGGCTCTATAGAGCATCTATGTCATTAGTTTTTGGTAATCTCTTTAATTATATTTTTTGCTTCATTGATAATTTTATGATTTTTAGTTGATTTTAAAAAAATTATCTTTGATCGTCTAAGTTTTTTTGGAATATTTTTAATTTTTAAAATATCATGTTAACAACAATAACAGAAAATTTAGCGGTGGGATTAAAATGGCAAAAATTAAGAAGGTTGAGGATAAGAATGATAAAAAAAATAAAGATTTAAGACAAAAATAGTAAAATTACAGAACAATTAAGGACTAGAAGTGCCTTTTTTTTCCTTTATGAAAAACGTTTTTTTTTTCAATTTACCCCATTGATACATAAAAACTTATGGTCATATTCAACCCAATACAACTCTCAATTAGAGGAGACAAATTGTGCCGGCCTAGTCTTATCGGGCTGTGTCGGCACGGCACGATAAAAGAGAGGGCATGATAAGGGTTGCCCTAAGTACGACCCTTTAGAATATAGGGCTGGGCTGGCACGACATAATAAGACATGAGCGTCCCTAATCCGGTTCAATAACACGATAATCTCATTTGATCGTGATTTATTTATAACTATAATTAAGCTCATAAATAGAATTTTTTCTATTATTCAATAGTGTCTGATAGTCTATTAATTTTTTTAATTTTTTTAATCAAGCTATGGTGCCGACCTGGCACATGAATTATCAAACCGAGAATGCTCAATAAAGCTACGGGCCGTACCGGCACAACACGATAAACCCGGCCAGCACGGTGTTATCATGTCGGACTAGATTTTGCTAGGTCTACTCTAAGTAATTACTTACTATTTTTCCTCTCTTGCTCTTACCTGCGGTACCAGTTTATTTCCCTTTCTCTGTCCCTCTCATTATCCAGCAAACCATGGAAGTAGGTACCGACTAGATTCAAGAAAGTTCTCTTCTTCTTTTACTTACTATGTACAAGTTGAGGGAAAACGTATGGTGCAATTGTATCCACTCTCATTAGAAATCATTAATTAAATTTTACTTATTCTTTTGATATCCTTTTCACCGTATATTTTTAAAGATTTACGAGTCTCATTTATACTAAAAATTAATAAATTCGCACGGTAATTGAGTGATGAGATAGCTATGAATGCTCCAAACGTCCAACGCTCCATGAAAGGGATATTCATTGCTATTCTCCCTTCACCTACAACATTCCATAATTAACAGAGTCCACATAGAACTTCATAGATCAGTAAGTCTTGACCTTGGCCAAAAAAAAAAAAGAATAGGGAAAAATAAATAAAATTCAATACGTCGGAAAACATCCATAATCATCGATATGTAATTTTAAAATATTATAAATTCAATTTTTATCCGATAACACTTTTCCATATATATATATATTTCATTTCTCTTATTCTTAAATCCAT
Organism: Sonneratia alba; assembly: GCA_900174645.1. NCBI lineage: Eukaryota > Viridiplantae > Streptophyta > Magnoliopsida > Myrtales > Lythraceae > Sonneratia > Sonneratia alba. Next base: position 730,381 of record FWPY01000034.1, on the reverse strand, counting down.
AGATTTTTTTTAAAAAAATAAAGTCAATAGGATCAGAGATGGGAAGGCCGGGAAACATTAATGTGTGAAAGAAAAATCTAGTCAGTGGGGCACGACTATGGCCATTTCATTGTCTCCCTGCTGGTAGGTTGCTTTTTGTTATCTCATGGTGTGCCGTACATAATAATTAATGACCAAAATGCAGAATTGCAAACGTGTTTTTAACTTGAACACACACCAAAATTATGTGCCCACCTACCAAGAGCTCGATTTATTAAAATATAAAACCTTTTTAAAGTAATTCGGACGGGTTATCAGCTAAAAGGGTGAATTGTGGAAAAACCTCAATTATATGTGTGTGTGTATATATCACTCTGTGGATAAGCACAAGTACAAACAAGAACAGGATCTAGAAGAGATTTGAGCATACGTACGCACGTACATGATTAGTTAAACTGCACACACAGTAGAAGGCTCATCAAACATCTGTCACATTTTGTCATGTGATACTTTTAAATGGGATTGATATGATAAATTAAATTTAATATAATAATATTATATTTAATTTAATAATTATGATATTATAAATTTAATTTTTATTATAAAATTTTTCATATCTAAAGAGATTGACCCATTTCCTAACACGGTAATTTTACTCATCAGGCCATGGTCTTGGGGTCGCACTCTCTTCCTTCGATCCCAAGAAGACCAAAGTAGCTGATCGCAGACCAAAACGGAGCAAAAGAAGAAAAAGAGAGAGTCGACCGGAAACGAAAATGAAATCAAGATGAGCACGCAACAAACAACATGCGACTAGCTAGTATACGGACACATCTAAACCCTGATGGCACCCGCCATCTTCTCGGAAACCTGAGACAGCAACTGGAGATTGCACCTGGTTATCGTTTCGGTGAAGGTGCAGGTCTCCTCCTTGCTGTTATCTCCCGGGATGTCGACCACGCATGGCTCGATCACCACAGTCCTCTTTGGTTGTGGACCGGTAGTTGGTGAGGCAGTGGTCCCCGTTGATGTTGTTGAACACCATGACGTGGGCCTCAATCGTTGAGGGATTCCAGCTGCTCCCGGCTCCAGCCCGTCGGCAGGCCCGTGATCACCGGGATCTCCCAGACGGAGCCATCGGCGGTGCTGTCGCCTTCCACTATGTTGCAGCTCTTCCTGACGAATCGCTTGTAGGCCTGCGGGGCGTTGAACTGCCGGTCCAGGGACCAGACCAGGCCAGCGGGGAGTTGATGTGCTGCTGGACGATGGCCGAGCCGCACTGGTGTCGGTGAACATCATGGGTGTGGCGGAGCCGGATCATAGCTCGTGTCTTGGTGGAGCTGAGGTGGTCATCCCCCTGGGTGTACCATTCCACGTGCAATAATTTGAGACGACGGTAGAGTCTTCGTACCTAGTATATCTATTCAATTAGGATTCTTTTTAAAGACAAAAATGGACGATGACTCTTAAGTTAAGGGATCCTTCCACTTGGGGGACCTTCGAACCGATATATAGAACCCTATAATTACCTGTTTCTTATCTTAAAAAATAACAAAATTTTTGAGATATTTATAAGATTTAAGAGTATCTATCTCCTTAAATAAATATTTTTTCAATGATGAAATTATATGGACAATCCATCAATGTGGCGATGCTTCCAAACTTGGCTATCTGCGGAAATAGATAGTTTCGGAATCCATCACTAGCAATCCGGAACTCATCGCAGTCCCACATTGAGGATCAGAGCTAGAAGGCTGCAATATGGCAGCTTCCGCCTCCTGAGGAAATCGGAGCTGGCCATGCAAAGTGCAGTTTTCGATATCTGCCGGTGGGAAACGCCAGCCCTTTCCAATCGGGCGTCATCATCCGACGTTTATCGGCTCCCAAGACAGATAAGTGCTCCGACAAAGTCCGCCGAAACAGAAAATGGATAAAATAAGCGAGAATATGGATATACCGGTTTAGATTCTGTGGTGGGCAATGGCGGTATCTCCGGCTTTGACTGCTCTCGTACGTGTTCCGTTCACAATCGCCAAACCAAAGCCCATTAAAAATGATAGAAACCGCCTCGGAAATCTCTTCCCAGTAGACTAAAACCCGATATTCGAGAGTTTTGTGTGTATGAAAAGCTTATGATGAGAAAATCTTATATCCTGATAAGTAGATATGTGCGTGCTCAAGCCCCGATCTATTTGGTCAAGGTAACATCGCCCCAAGAGTTATTTATGCTGTTTCAACGATACTTTTCACAAAATAAGATTTTAAACACAGAATTACATCAATAGAGCTGCTGATTGAGGGAGATTTAACCCTGTTAGGGGCTGTTTCGGTTCTGATCTGGATTGGTCGGGATCATCATGTTTTTAATTTAAGTGCGAAATGGTGTGGAGAAAATGATGAATAATTCAAATACAAAAAGGCTTGCAAGGCCGGTTGCATAGGCCGAGGACTAAATTGCAAGCAGCAGACCAGACGTTTTGATGTAATGGACAACCGAGCCCCTCGGCTTGCCATCGTCGGGAACTTAGGAAGTGGACGTGTAGCTTTAAGCACGTGCATTTTCCTGAAGGGAAAAGTTGGTTCCAATAACAGGAAATTAATTCATCGATCACGTTCTCCTCCGATCTGCATTTTTGCTGATTTAATGTCTCGAATGAATCCCACGACATATTTCACTAAAACACCACTGTCATGTCGAATGGATTTGAGCTTCCAGCCCTTTATGTTTTATTTTTTTGGGAAAATCCTAAGAGATACTAATAACAATCCAAAATTTTACAAATATTTTTCTGTGCACTACGTCACAGGACAATTGAGTAAACCGTAGGAAGAGTAGAATGACATGTCTGAGGGACGAACTAAAATACCCATACTTGTGCTACTGTATTTCTTAACACTCTACTCTCTAGACGGAAACCGTGATACGGAGGCTCACTTGGAAGCTGGTGTGGCTCGAGCTCAATCTTGAACCAACAGAAAGGCGAGATCGCTACCCTCGTGTTAATGATAAGTTCGATTTTTCTTTGTCTTTTGCTCCCCTTTACACCCTAACCAAACTTCTGTTTCAAGAGCGAGCAACCCAACATTTTCTCAAGTTTAATTTTGGTTGGTGTGGCCACCCAACAAGGTTCCTGGGCCTCTTTCGAAGTGACTGTGACCTCACCGTGGACTCACTGTCGATTCATATGGACCAACAATGATCATCTGTTTCTGGGCCAGGGCAGTTTTTGTTGGAGTTGGGAGTTTGTTACCTTCTCACCCATCCCGTGGATGAGATGAGAACGGTGGCTGATTAAAAGCCACTTCCCAGTGACCAAGAAACACGAAGACATCATAATATTATAAGGAAAAGCAAATCTCTCTCAAAGAACCCAACTTATCTTTGGTTCCATAGAGATAGAGAGAGGGAGGGAGGGAGTGGGAGAGGGAGAGAGATAGAGATTGCTGGACATAAAAGGGTTTCTCAGTTCTCCCCTTAACATACATCGGTCATTTTGTTTATGCAATTATTACCTATAATTCCCATGGAAATTCTACCGAATTGAACACGCATATTCATTGTCTTGTGCATGTTCGCCGTCACTCGACTCGTAATCCTGAGATTATTCGGAGAGACTAATTCGTGTATAAGGAAACCAACTTAACTACTGCTTATTCGAGGGAGGGCTGGCTGGCTGCGTCGACTGACCAAGCTGAGGATTGAGTGAGACTCAGAGGCCTTATGCCTCTTTCCATGCACCGGATCTCCTTCCAAGTGCTTATCCATTAGACTATCTATCTGCACAAGACAATGATATTAAAACTTGAGGTTAGTCCGCACATGAATCACTATCGATTTTGTATAATATTTCTGATTTTATAAGAAAATTTGGATTGGTATAAAGCTAATTGGTGGTTAGATCCTTCGCTACTAACTATGTCACTCGTGCTTCTTGTATGAATTCCCCAATTTGGGAATCCAATTATTAGCATATGCTCCGACATGATAATTAATGTAGTATATATGCACTCTCATCACATGCTATCAAGCAACTGCGCCTCAACGAATTACCATGAGCAAGGCATTTATTTCCATGCTCAAGCATAAGGCCAAGTTCTTGTTCATACAAAACTTAATAATCATGAGTTCTATACTCAGATTTGGAAAGGTATGATAAGAAATGACAGTTTGTTCTAATATAATGTAAAAAGTTTCGTAAAATTTATTAGTTCATTTGCCAAAGTAAGAAAAAAAAAACTTAAACTAATGGATGATGGAACCCACCATCCCCTCACGTGCTCATCACAATTACATAACCATGTAAATTTCCACTAGACTACTAAGAATTTCATCAACTTCATTAGCTTATTTGCATCATTAATTATCAATGCAAATATACATAAAAAAAATCAGTAGGCATGTGCTCATATCACTGGATAAAAACTTTATTCATTGTCATCCGATATCAGAATAAGGTAACATATATTTACTCTTAAAACCTAAAACATAAATAAGTTCAATCTGTGTGTATACATGCATAGGATTACTGAACACGGTTATAACGGCATGCTATATACACATTGTCGACATGAAGAGAGGAAAAGAAGTGATATACCAAATCTCGCTTATTTAAACATAGAAAGTTCATTCACCGTATATCCTAACGTATGTACACATACTTATGACTAAATAACACAAATTTTAACTGAAATATGCACATATTACAAGCACATAAAGGTTTGCCTAAGATTAGCCATGTCGAAGGTGCATTGATGCAGGTGGTTTACCCTCTCATTGATGGAAGGTGCTCTCACAATGCTAGCTTCTATGCAATTTTTAAGTTCTTATAAGTCCTCCGAGAATCGTGACACATTCGGTACTTGCCTTATGGCTCGAGGACTTGTTAATTTATCCCGCTCGAGTTGGTCGTCTACATAAAGCAGATGAAGCTAGGGTACCAACAAAAGTTCACTCCATAAAAGAGAGGCAGGATGGGCCGGTTTCAGGTGCTAGTAGAAAGGAAGGTGAGAATAAATAGATAAAATAAGTCATATTGACAGAAATAAAATATATACCCTCTTGGTCCCGTCAAATATTGTGTAAATTCTAATGATTTAATTTATTTTTATAATAATTTATCTTCTCTCAATCGCCTTGACAAAACTCTCTATTTCTTTTTTCTTATTTGACTTAATTCTGGTAAATTTTGAAGAGGATGAGCAGTCATGATCATAACTTAAGATACCTTGGGATATTCAATGGATGGAAGAACTTTCCTAGAATAGAAAGAAATGGTGGGTAAAGGTGACAACCAAGTACAGGACAAATCAAGGACAAAGCACCGTATATGTTCGTTTGTGCAGAGAGTCGTATAGAAATGATAAAGGTAATGGTAGCAGGCTGCTGCAGCAGAACAAAAAGGGACCTGTGCATGCAGTCACATTCCAACCGGAAATTATAACAATAATAACAATAACAAAGGAACGAAATTACCTTGTACTTTTACAGAGAAAATAGACACAAAATTGCTTACACACACACACATATATATTAGTTTTATGAACAATAGTGTAAACTCTTTAGATTTTAATTTCATGTTAATACTGGTATGATTTGTAATTTAAATTTTCATACGAAATTTGAACTCATACGAAATGATCCCCTCCCTGTGCATGTTTGTCAAGAGATCGAAACTGCTTTCTGAGGACTTGTGTAGAAGAATGATTTCTCTGATCACAACCGCTCGAACAATTCATTCTCTTAGGCTTTTTCTTTGCTTCAGTCGGTAATAAATCTTGGCTTAGAGCTTGGACACCTCCACATACGACCAGATAGGGTGATCATTTGATGATGATGATGATAATAATAATAATATCACATTTAAAATTTGCATAAGTATTTTATAATTTCTCTCAGATTTAATGGCATCCACGGAAATGCCTTCACATGTGGAGTCTCGAAGTCCTCATCGATGCCTTCATTCGGATTACAAGAGGTCAACGGTCATCCTTGACCATTAGCTACTGAGATTAATGTGACTTTGGCGTCGAGAGATCGTTTTACGACTGAAATAAGATTTTGCTCACCAAATCATCAGCAAGACCAACAGTGCTATGGCAGGGTTCTCTGCGAAACAAAGGTATATATATATATATATATATATATAATAGGGAAGGTAAATCCATTGCATGGACAAATTAAGACTCAATTATTTGAATCGATTTCTCTACTTCTGATGTGGGCATGGTAAGTAAGGTTGAATCCTTCCCCCCTTAACGTTCGAATATACGTATAATACGGAGTGTAGAGAAATGCATGTAGCGTATGTTATGCCACAGTGCTCATATGGTCATCAAAATCTCACTGCAGGATCATAAAAAGGGGAGGGGCCAAACCACTGAAAAAAGGTGGAAAATATTTGATTAGAAACCATAAGTAGCATTTCTAATTAATTAATTATATATATATGAGAGATATTTCTTGTTTTTAAGGATATATTTGGAAATATATTTTCCCATTAAAAATGAAAATTTTAGTGAAATATTACAAATTTTCTATTAAATAATCTATTTTTTGGTAGATAAAAATATCTCATCCCAAATTATTAATTTTTTTACTTTTATTTTAATTTTTTTACCCCCTTAAACTCGATCTCTGGGGAGCCATACATGTGTGTTACTATTGTTCTTGTTCATCTTATACATATATCATGGCTACAAATCCCATGGACTGTGCTTGAGAAACCGTTCGTGCTCATTTTTCAGCCCAGTGCCCCCCGCCGATAACGAACCCTTCCAAATTAGGGTTCTTGAGAGATCAATGTGCTCGCTAGGGTTTCGTGGGGTGTAATGAATTTAGACAGAAACCCCTCAACAAAAAGTTCAATCTTGACGGTAGCGCTCGTAGTGAATCTCCAGCTTTTCTTTACCCGGAGTTAGCTAGACCCTTTATTAATATTTAACATATCCTAGGAAAAATAAAAGTTTCATCAATTCAGCGGCATCAGGTAGAGATATCCATGGCATATATAATCTATGGTATAAAAAAATTATACACACACACACACATATATATATATATACCTCGTGTTTCATGAGGCCGATTGCCTCGAGTCAGTTCGCGTCAATTCGTTGGTAGTCCTGGGCTGGCTCTTCTTTTTCTTCTTCTTCCTGTAGGGGATTCCCCGCGCCTTGGCTTGACACTCACGCACCTCGCGGAGGTACACCCGGATCCCCCCGTTGGCGAAGGGGTTCGTCTCCAGTAACCCACCGTTCTCCTCATAGGCAGCCCTCAGCCGCCCGATCAGCGCGTCCAGGCTGCCCCAGGCCTGCCGGAGAGGGCACGTGCACGGTGCGGGCGGATCAGGTTGCCCGAAGAAGGCGCAACCGTGAAGGTGGACCTTGGTCTTCCCGAACTGGTCGAGGTATCGGAGGAAATCGAGGACATGGTTGTAGTTGCAGTGGGAGAGGGAGACTGGGGGCTTGCGGTTCCGGAGATACTGACAGAACGTATTCCAGTCTCGTCTCTTCTGGGACTCGTATCGGCTCAGCGGGGCCACAGCAGTCTGCTGGCTTGCAGGCACCGGATGAGTGAACGCTGTCGATCGGGATGAGCCCTCAGCCGGATTCACTGCTCTACTGCTCTCAGCTGATGACATGAGTGGTGGTTGAACTGATCAGCTGCTGGAGGAGATGAGGGTGAGGTGAGGGAGGGGGAGAGATCTCTGTGTCCCTCTATCTCTGTGCTTATTTTTGGCAAAGACAATCAGTATAGGAAAGGAAGGGGCCGGGGAAGCAAAGGAGAGAAAGGTGAAAGTGAGCAACAGCGAAGGGGTGAGAACGAAAGAAGGAAGTGGAGAAAAGAGGAAAATCACATCATAGTGTGATCCGACAAGTAATGGGCCCTTTTGGAGGTGCTTCTTGTTCCCTCCCCCCTCTTCTTCTTCTTCTGTTCCCCACGAAATCAAATACGCGAGTTGAGTCCAGAGTGGCATAAAATGGACCGAACATATACGATGGTACATATAGAAATCTTATTAACAAAACTCATATTCAAAATCCCTCCGTCCCAATTCGAGATTCATGAGTTATAATGGTACAAGAACATCCTCTGCCTCTCTTTTTCCTCTTTCTAATTATGTGTACTTTAATTTCAGTATTTTCCACCAGCTACATGTTTTGTTATATATATATATATACACACATGTACATACCCACATTTATGATACACACACAGATATATATATATATATATATAAAGAAAACAAAAGTTGTTCCTGCCATCGATCGATGGAGTCATTTTCATTTCATTCCGACCTAATTCATTTATGTGTTGGCTTTACTATTGGCTCCATGAAATATTTAGACTTTGTTGGATACTCAAGAAGTTTTGCCCCCACGAACCGCGTTCACATTTTGTACATTTACGTGGAAAATAATTACAAATTATTATCCACATCACTTTGATGATTTTAAATGTTTAAAGGAATGGATGTGGGGAAAAATGGTATTTTATTATTTTATAGAGAAACGATAAACATATATGAATGGACAAAAATATGGGGGAAAAAAAAGAGAGAGAGAAGAGTTCATTATCCTATAGGAACATCTCATGTTTTGATTGACTGAGTGAAATGGAGCACAAACTCGAGACCGCACAGAGAGATTTGCCCATCTTTTAATTAAAAGAGGAAGAATTGATGAGTTGAAGATAATTTATTATCCATAGAGATTTATCACCGACATAAGATCTTAAATAAGGTAATGAGGACGAACGACCTGCGGTGGAGCACCAGCTCCCCCATGATTTGGGCTTCCAATTTTCTTCCAAGTAAAGGATTGTGTTCATACCAATATTTGGGCTGTTTAGGTGATTCAATAGTTATGAACGAAAAAAATTATATTTTATAAATTTTTATTAAATGACTAGATTCGAGCTCAAATATCATGTGATGGAGGAGAAGAAAAAATGAATTGTGGGTGGATGAATTATTATTATTATTTTATTATATAAGAAACTTATCAACCTAGAAAAATATCATAGAAAATGAATAACAAAGATGTATGGAGGATCTCAAAATAAGAATTGAATTTACAATTTCTTAATTATTAGATCAAATACGGTATTGTTACCACAGGCCCCATTTCTTGATTTGTTGCCTTTTCTTTTTATGCGTTGGGTAAACGTTTTCCTCAGCTGGTGCCCTCGTCCTTTCTGCCCCACTTTCACGAGCATATGTGAGCTGTCAGTTTGAACTTTGAAGACTTGAGACCAGAGGGTGCAATCATCTAATTCTATGTGGCGTGTTCGTGTCCCATGCATTAATTCTTCCCACACACACATATACATATATATATTTGTATACATTTATAGCTCTGAAATAGACATATAATGTCGGAGTACCCATCAAATTGCGATAAATGTAAGTGTATAAATATTAATAATATGAGTAATTGTAATAACTATTGCTAATTGTAACACTTAGTTGACGATTTCTCATTACGTCATCGCATGGTAATACCATCTCAGTATTTTTCTCCCAAATCAGAGTCTTGATCGAGGTTTTCCAAAGCATTAATGCCCGGCAGGTCTTCATTGTAAAATGTACATAGAATTTGAATTTTGTAAACTGAAGATTTCATGACCGAGGATGTGCCTTAATATTTGCTCTCACGAAGATATTTGAAGTCCAAGAGATGTCTGAGATTCGGAGGGTATGAGTCCATGTTTTTGCGCTCAATGGTCACTCTAAACTTAAAGAGAGATTCTGAATTTGACTTTTTTTAATATATTATTTAGTCATGTGACTCTTCAATAGATCCCTTAATCGCTTGCTAATTGCTTACGTTGAACTTTATTAGTTCATACATGCTTTAATTCATGAATTCAGAGTGAATAAACACTTTGTATAAAAAAAAAAAGAAAGAATTTGTGGATTTAATTAAACATATAATTGATATCTTATAAGGAATTCTGGATTTCAAATTCATATCCTAACTTGTATTTATGATATTATATATATATATATATAATAAATTAAATTTTTTAATGTTCGGCTAGAGACCAAATCCCAAAACGCGGTTTAGCTACTGTGCCCTTGTGAGTAGCGACGTAATTAATCAATTAATTAATTGATTGATTGATGATCCAAACGGCCAAGAACCAGCATGCAACAACAAAGGAAGTCCTATCAAACGCTTGAGGCCATCATCGGTAATATAGGCAAATTTATGGGATAAGTTCGGAAATAACGCCATCTTTTTTTTCACATATTATTAAAATATTATAAGTTCAATCTTTATTAGTACAGTTTCTTACGTAAACCAATTATTGCAAACATGGAACTTACATGTACAAAATGATTTTTCATGTCTTTCTATTTCACCTTCATCCCCATCGTCATCTACTTAATTTAGCAATTTGGCATCGTTCGTCTCGAGATCGCAAATAATGGGTTTTTCGGAATCCCAGCCCCCTTCCATGCAACTACTTTGATGAAGTCGATCCAGAACATGTTCGCTAAGGAACCAAATTCGAAGCGTCGATCAAGTAATTTACGAATTGATGGTTATACCACTGCAAAATCTATTTAATATCAGACGAAATGATTACTCTCATACTTGATCATGTACAATCCACCATTTCGTTTTCGATCCAGATGCTATTTTGTCAAACTTTTAGTACGCAGTATACACTGTAGATATATAGGTCCCTAATTAATTCGAGTTCCTTTACGACCAAAGTAGGCCTAAATAGTATTCGGGTGCATGATCAACTTCCTACTCAAGTGAAATCGTCGACTCCACCGGGCTCGATCCACTACCATCGTACGATTCTAGTATGTATTAACTCTCTCTCTCTCTCTCTCTCTCTATCAAATTTGAAATGGTCCCAGTTTACTCAATTCAAGTGGGCGGTTGCTTTCAAACCCTCATCGATCTTACAAGGGAAATAGAGGCTTTTGAGGGGGCCCAAAGGGATTCGGGTAAATATGGTGTTCGATCTTAAGCATGCAAATCAAGAAGAACAAGGGTCCCTACAAACAAGTGTCAGAGCTTTTTTGCCCTAGATTTTTTATTTTTTATTTTTCCTATAAGAAACGAGATCCTTGTACGTTAAAAAGAAAAAGGGCATGAGAAAAATTGTGAATAAAAGAGTACAGTAGATTTCATCAAGAAAATATCAATATTAAAATTTAAAATTTTTTATATCATATTAAAGAAAATATTATTGTACTAAATCTTATATATGATAGTTTTTTTTTAAGGTGTTGGACCATCTCTACAAATATTTGGTATGGAGCGATCGAAGAACAACATTTTCCCCTTGCACGTAAATCTTTCCATTCCCAATGATTTGTGGCATAGAATGTCAGCTTCTCCGCGGGCTTTTGCTTTAATTTCGTAATAAATGGAGAAAAGGGAAAAAAGCATCCCAAGAAAAATGCTTTTTTTTTTCTCCTCAAGAACAATGGAATTGATTAGAAGACAAAATTTCAGTTTCCAACCTGTCTTTCATTTTGAAAAGCTCTGTGATCTACCCTTCTCGATCGACCCTAACTCATCTTCTTCCTTTGTTGGCTCAAGAACATCGTGTACCCTATTATTTACGATTCTACACGACCCACATGGGTACCATGACTTCGCTAATCCGTCTCATAAGTTATTGACAGTCCGGTGGGTCTGTGTCTCAAGATCATCCCACACCAAGGAAAATCGTCATGCTGACTGCTGCTTATCACTTCAGCAATGAAGAATCATTGGTCTCAGTTACAGAAACACGTATACTCTTTTCGACATGTTCCAATAACATGTTTTGGCAAAAGCTTAGAATACAGTTCTGGTTCGGCTCTAATTTATACTTGTGTCGTGTGAAATATCGAGAGGAGTCGACTATGAGAAAGCAAATTTGGGCAGGGAGGACGAGTCGATCGATTTGGAGAAGTGTAAGTGCTCATCTATATTATTTAAATTGACCGGGTCCAATCATTTTAAATGTTTATTGGGCGGTGATTTTCCTTTTTCATTCTTGGGTCTACACTATTTAGGTGATTTTCAGAAACCTACAGACGCCCAACCAATTTAAGTTCGAGCGTGGAATTCACACATGGTATGTATGCCCATTTTAGGCGCAGCTGGTTGGATGGTCTGATCGTGTGCGCACCGCCATGGATATTGATTAGCCTAAGATTTCCCAAAGAGAACCGACGGACCGGATCAAATCGTGAACTAAACTTAAAAGATCGATTTGGAACAAACTGGTTCTCACATGGTACGATATTGTTAAGGTGAAATAGTACAGTGAATTAGTAAGTTCAAACAGTTCAATTAATTAATTCGAACTGTCTAACCTTATTTTTTAAATATATTTAAAATATTGTAACATATTTACAATAAATGTAAATATATTAAAAAATTAAAAAATAGTTACTATTGTATAGTATATTTAATACTAAATTTTATTATAAATAATTCTACTAGTATAATATTATAGGTTTAATTAAAAATTTTATGATTTTAATATTTTTCTTTTTATTATATATTTTTTATATTTTATATTTCAATAAAGTTTTTATTTAATTTTGATTTGCTCTATATCCAATTTGTTAATTTTTTTGTTTTTTTAAAAAAACTTTATGACCTGATTAACTAAATTATAAAATTAATTTAAAATAATTTGATTTGATAATTATGTAATCAATATTCAGCTAAGTTCAGAAACAGAACCGAGTTATGAGCAGCCTAGATTGGCCATCACAAGGGGGAAAACCTGTTTTAAGGCACAGACTCTTGTCTTGGCAGATGAAGTCACTCTGAGCTGCGGTGTCAGGACCGATCTCGAACCCGATTAGAGGCAGTACAGGCCCAACAAGTTCCGCTCGTGAGCAACAGCTTCATAGACCAGGGCTAATTCGGCTTGCAAACATAGCTCCCGCTTGAACCCCTGACCTGACCTTTCACCCTTTCCCTGTCTGTCTTCACCATCTTGCAGCCACTATTCCCTCAACTGTAAACCTGACTGACTGACTGAAGACGTTACACTGTCGAGCATCTGAGTTGTAGGAGTTGTTAGAAGGATCCATGATGTATGGTTACCAGGAAAATTTTCCCAAAAATTTCTTATTTGGACGGGGCCGGCCCTGAATGTTAGATTCACCTGTCGGGACCGGTACGAGTTTCCAGGTCTACCCGCCCCTCCTTCGTCTCCGTTGCTATTCTCCACCAAGTTCTGAGCACCTGCCACTGCTGTCGCTGCTTATGCGAGGTGACAAAGCAACGACTTTCTTTCCGTCATCTCCGATTCTTTCTAATCTCCGCTATCCCTCTTATCCCTCTCCTCCATGAATCCGAACAAGGTCGAACATGACATCCTTTCACCTCAACCATCGCCAACACCTCGGCCTGCAGCCACTTGCTGTGCCTCAGCCCGGTAGGCCGGAGCCGGACCCCACTATGCTCATGCCGGAATTCATCCTCTTCCGCTCCTCCGATTCCAACTCCCCCTGCTCCGACAACGACGCGAATGCGGACTCCGCCGCCCACCTCCTCTCTAACGGTAACACTAGCTCCGACCCTATCCCCAGGAGCAGCGAAAGGCCCCCCAGCACCAGCCCGGAGCCCCACATCTCGTCCCAGTTCTTCACCTTCAACGCGGGGTCGCACTCCCTCATGATTCGCTGCCTCCTCGAGCACCGACTTGCCACCGCCTCAGAGATCCGCGCCGCGGCCCCCAAGGCCGTTCTTCAGTCCTGGCGATCCGTGTGGAAGGATCGCAACGAGGACACTGCCTATCTCACTGCCTGGAAGCGAATTCAAGACAAGCTCTCTGCCCTCGTAGACACCACCTCCGGCAACAAATTCCTTTTTTTCAAGAACAACTCGAACCAGTTCGTCTCCCATATCAACCAGTGGCAGGAAATCGTCATAAGCTTCCACGGGGACACTGATTCAAAGCACTTTGGGCTTAAGGAAACCGTTGATAGGATCAAGAAGATGTGGACTGTTGGTGCAAAATTTTATGGTATCCCCGAGAGCTTCATTAGGGTTTGCATTGCTGCCTGCCCTGTTTGTAATTCCTCGTCCTCTGGGTCTGCCATTGGAAGCAAGCGGCGGAGGTTTGAGTACACTGATTCATTCGATGTGCCAGCCAAGGAAGTACCCTCTAAATTGCAGCAATTGGCAAAGGAATACAAGGTTGTACTCTGTATCAGGCAAAAGTACATAAGATATAAGCCCTTTATGGCTGAGGTGAAGGACTACGCTTGTCATAGGGCAGGTGAACCTGCTGCCACAAAAAGGTCCAGGATTCTGAAGAGGGAGCCTTATCTTTCAAAGAGATGTGGCTGCGGGTTTCGGATTAGGGCTATTGTGCCGATTACCAATTACAATGAAAAGGATAAAACTTTTATTTATCAAGAGGAAGGGATGGCTCTTTTTAAGCTGTATGCGGTGCATTCTGGTCACGAGCCTGGTCCATTGGATGGAAACGCGAGGATTATGCACCGGGTTGTGGGTCACAAAAATGGGTTGTTGATGGATTTGGATACAATTTATGGCATGGACAAGGAAATGGAGAATGAAGGGTTTGGCTTGATGGGCAAGGGTGATGGAGATATGCAGCTTGCTGTTCTACGGCAACTGCAGCAATTAAGCGCTGAGTTAGGATTGCTAGAGGGGAAAATCACGAAAGTACCAAGCGATATGTTGGATTCAGTTTCTCAAGAATTGTTTGAGGTCATCGACAGAGTGAGGAGAATAGGGGCGGAAAGCTTGAAGTCTGTTGGCTTGCTTTCAGATAAGACCCATTCAGATGATGTGCTCTTGTGTGACAATGATTTATCTCCCTGGAATAATCATCATTCCGAGCAGATGTATGGGAGTGGGAAGGAGACAGAGTTGGTAGAAGATGATGAAGACAGTTTTGGCCAGTCCCTCGGGGATGTTGTCCCTTGGGAACCAATGGGGGCAGAGTGCCGGAGCCAAAAGGATCTCATGCCTGAGCCTTGCAAGCCTGAGAAGTGGTTAAAATGTGGGGATTTTGATGAGAAGATCATTCTCAATTATGAGGACAGTAAGTTAACCAAGCCACTGAGACACAACGTGGGCATAGTTGATGATGAGAATGAGAGCCTTGTGGGTATACAAGTTGAGAGTTTCTATCATGAAAACCCTAAGTGGTATGATTCTCCTTGTGATTTGGACTCAGGTAATGATTGTCAGAATAGTGAATTCAGGCATAATCTATCAGACTAGCTTAGGTTTGAGATTGTTACCTTTTTTGCCTATTCATTGTCCACTCGATAGTTGGAGATGGGATTTGTATATGTATGCGTGAACTTTTTGGGAGTGCCTTACATAGATATATAGGTGGTGATTTGATGCGTCTTGGTTCTGTAAAGATTAGCTGATGGGGCCCCTTTTAGTCAGCAGTTGCACATATATCTGTAACTAATCTTGTTGTGTTACACTCTCCTGGGCTGTTTGCACCTCAGTAGACTAGATATTTTGACTTGTATACCTACTATGTTGTGTTCATAATTCTTGTACTCATATTATGAGCTATAATCCTAGTGAATTTTTTCTCCATATGATGTTCTTAGGGTGCTTAAACATTATTTTTTCATTTTGATTCTCCACAAGCTCTTTATTCTCGATTGAACTGTGCACAAAATTTAATATCATATTGCATTCTTACCAGCCTATGTGGTGCATGCTTGCTGTAAAACAGATTGCTGCTGGTCAATGTCCATCCAGTGTTTCGTAGAGTTAACACCAAATTAATTTAGGTTTAACTGACCGCTATAAATTCATTTTCTAGTTATCAATGACTCTTTTGGAAGAGTTTGATCGCCAGGTGAGCTAACAATTGTTTGGGCAGTTCTTGATTTTGACTGTTACTATTGTTTTTGCACAATGGCATGGGAAACTCTTAATAATGTTTTGATTTTGTAGTACTGCATATTGTTAAATCAGTTCTGTTTTCTAGTTCTATCATATCTTGAACTTCTGATTTTTTGGAATTATCGAAGTTTTTTGCACATCTATTTTGCTTGGCAACTCTGATTTCAACAGTATTTACATCTTATCAATGCTGAAACAGTTGACTTCTTTCAGCTACCTTGTTAAATCTGATCTGACCAAACGTTTTAAGTCTGCTCGTCTCTCATGCTTAATGACGTCTGACCCAGATAATCTTTTAATTTATTGCTTACATCAGTTTCCCTCTGCCAAAAATACTGATCGTGTCTTACACAATAATATGCAGTGAAACTGGTAGTGAAGGTCCCATTTCAATAGGTTGTAGTTGCATGATCCTGCATAATTCCTCTTCATAGCAAGCTTGCTCAATACCTGACTAATACGAAAGAGTATATGATCAGGCATACCTCATTATGTGTAAAGCTTGGCTTTTGTCCGGAAACTTGAAATTTTATCTTGATGTGAACATTCCTTCATAGTCCCTATCCTAGATGCGCGAGAGCCTTTTCACTAACGTTATTACAATGGAGCATGCTTGTTTTTCTTCCAGGAAAAGGTCTTAGCATTGACAATTAGATGAGTATCTCTATCTGATTATCCCGTCCTATTTCTCTGTGGTAGGTGTTAAGTCACTGTCAGGTATGGAGTTTCGATTTGTAATAGCAATATACTGCATAGAATTACTCATTCCATTTCGGAGTCATATGTTTGGAAGATATCCAGCTAGTTTTGATGCTTTTCTTATGAACATTTTCCCCCCAACCTATCAGCATGTGTTGTTGTTGCTGAAACTGCTCAGGACATCTAGTCTATCTACTGAGTCGTCTCTGTTCCTTTTTATCTGTATTTTGTCGTTGCACTAAACTCAGATCTGTTTTAAAGATTTTTGAAGCAGAAGAAGAGCATCTATGCTGGGTCTTTGGACTTCTAGGCTTCCCTAGACTCTTATCTGTGCACTCTCTTAGAGAGAATTAATTTCCCACCTACTTCAATGATGAGACGGTGGAGAAAGCGAAGCCAATGGGCATATGCTTATTGATTGCACAGATCAAGAGAAGACAAACTTGGTGTAGTATCCATTCATTTAGTCATATGCTCTAGTGACGGAGCAGAGAGTCACCAAGGCCTCAGTATGGGCAGGGCGGTTCAAAATAGTCAGTTGCAAACTTTCTATGTAGTGTTATTAAAAGTGTAATCCAGGCCGGTTTTAAGCTGGTTCAAAATGAGCTTAGAACCGTTAGATTCAATTATGATTTGGCCCATTTACTTAATGGATTGGTCCGATTACAGGTCACGGTTCATGTGAATATGAACCAGCCTAAAACTATTTATAAATGGGCCGGTTTGATCTGCGAACCGTAGTGATTATGAACAGTGTTTTTGATTGGCTGATCGTATTTGTAAACAGTGTTTTGATTAATTTAGATGAAGTATTTGTGATGTGATTTGATGAATAGTAATTTGATTGAATGTTTGTAATGACTATTGATTTTTTAATAAGTTGTAGGAGATTGTGATACTTAGCTGGTAGAGGGCTATAGTTCATGGTCTTGGTTGATGCGGTCTAATTTCGTAACGGTTTTGGGCCGGTTTAGTAGGTAAACGGTTCATGCCGATTATGGTTTAACGGGCTTATATTGTTGACTTAGTTTATAACTGTCCCTCAACCCAATAAGAGTAATTACATGTTAGTTTTGGATTTGAACAGTCCAATTCCGTGCCAATTCACCCCGTTTAACAACTCTATTTCTATGTAGGATCAATTTACCGGGATCTTGAATTGGTAAACCGTTCTAAGATTAGGATTATCCACCTAGTTTTCTTGAGACTCAACAGAGGTGAGGTAGGATTTCGTAAGTTTGAGCGAGTCCGGGATATTCAGCGTGCATTCGTAGCATACGGTTTTTAACGGCCTATCTATGCATCTTTGGACTTGGAGAGTTTATCTCTCTAATGATCGAATCTACCATTCCATAGACATCATCCCAATGTGAGTATCTTATGGAGTCGACCTTCCATGCTACATATGTCGTGACTACGCTCCTCAGGTCCACAATCCTTGAATTCCGAGGGCGGGCGTAATGGAATCCGACCGGGCTCCGAACCGAGATGAGGCGGTCCAGTAGACCGGTCCAGGCGGGTTCAAATTCACCTCCGTTGACCATTTTCCCTCCCAGCACTTCTCAGTCTCTCTCTTCTCCCTCTCTCCCCCCGATTTCTGTGTAGCAGGCATCAAGACTGGGGGCGATGGCGTCGAAGCGAGATTGGTCGGTGAGGGACTTCTAGATTGGGAAGCCTCTTGGCAGAGGGAAGTTCGGGCGGGTCTATCTTGCCCGGGAAGTCAAGGTTTCTTCTTTTGTCTCCACTCGTCCACTCCCCAATTTTCACATTCTTTATCGAGAAAGTCGCGAGGCCCATCACCTCGTGGCTGTTTGGTCACCGTCTCCATTCCATGCCCACTCTTATTTTTCATTTTCATGTCCGAAACGCCAAGTGTGAAGAGATTTCGTTCCTCCGAAATGAAGCTGCTTAATAGTTTTTGTACAGTTTAATTTCCTCTTTAGTTCCATTCTTTTCGTTCCCTGCTTGATGGACGATGCTTTCATCTTCTCTGCAAGCTCTTTCCGTGTAAGAGTTGTTTTAGCTCTGTTTTGTATCAAGAGAAACTGGGAGATATGTTATGGGTTACACTGTTGTAGATATGCCCTTTTAACTGAAGAGAAAGGACGAGACTTTTGAGAATTGTGCTGTGGAAGATTGATTATGGTCCTCTCTTAGAATACACTGTGCTGGGTTTCTCTGATTTTAGTTGTTCCATTGTGCTCAGTAGTGAAGAGTTAAATTACTAGCCACAAACGTGACTTGCGGGTTTTGTTGTAGGAGTGACCTGTTGTTCTTTGCTTTAGCTTGTCCTCAGTCTGGAAACGCATGAGAACAGTTCTATTATATTTACTCACATTGATCTTGTTGGAGTTAACTGAATGCTTCTGACAAGAGATGAGTGTTTCTCACACAACCACTCACCTTTGTCTCTGATGATAGGAGGAATATATCTTGGGCACTTTGGCAAGCAAGTACACAATTATATGATGCGCAATATGCTTTCAGAAAATAATGTGAAGTTTTACATCTGTTCAGAGCAAATTCATTGTGGCACTGAAGGTGATCTTCAAGGAACAGATAGAGAAGTATCAGCTTCATCATCAGTTGAAAAGAGAAATGGAGATTCAAACTAGTCTTAAACATGCAAGCATTCTACGCCTCTATGGCTGGTTTCATGACAATGATCGGGTCTTCTTGATGCTTGAGTATGCTCATGGAGGCGAGCTTTACAAGAAACTGAAGAAGCAGGGCCATCTGACTGAGAACCAAGCCGCTACTGTGAGTTGCCTTCTCCCTTGCTTGAAGCTTCAGCAGCTTTCTTCTACTGGGACTCCGATTCTGTCACGTCCTAGTTTTTGTGATTGTGCATTCTTCTTACTTATGCTCTTGGAATTATTCTCATTTCCTTGTTTTCATTCTCATAAGAAATTATATTACATCTCTAGTCTTGCTCAAACCTTGGCGTACTGTCATGAGAAGCATATCATCCATGGGGACATAAAGCCAGAAAACTTGCTGCTCAATAATGAGGTATTCAGAAGTGCTATACTTTTATATCTTACCGAATATTGTTGGCCGCTAATGAGACTTTGTACATTCGGTTCACCTAATGGTGAATCAGCGTACCATCAGTGATTACTGCTGCATTTGAATCTTCTCTGGGGTTCCGCAAACTTCTGTGGATCCTTCAATTTCACTTTTTCTCATGTTGAAGACAAAAAAAGACAAAAGCAAGAAAGTATTGCATTAAAGAAGAAGTTATACAATCCATCACATCCTTTAAGAACAATCGAGCACTTGTATTTTTTGAGAAAAAAAAAAAGGAGATCTGGGAAGCTTCTCTCAGTTTTTCAAAACTTCAAAGGGCCGAGCCTGTAAGTTGTTCAAATGCAAATTGGATTGCCAGAATTATTTGACTGGTTTCTACTGCACTTCTTCTCTGCATCATGCCATTTTGGGTGATGAAACATTGCATTGTACACAAGTTAGACTGCTGTTATTTATGACTGCAGGGTCGCCTGATGATTGCAGATTTTGGGTGGTCAGTGCAGTCAGGATGCAAAAGACTCACAATGTGTGGAACCTTGGACTATTTAGCACCAGAAATGGTGGAGCACAAAGCTCATGATCATGCAGTCGACAATTGGACTTTGGGCATCCTTTTTATGAGTTCCTCTATGGTCTTCCTCCATTTGAGGCCGAAAGCTAGAGTGACGCATTTAGAAGGTAATAGCATTATAACAAGTCACAATATCTCTCACTTCTGCTTCTTTGCAGTCCTATTATTTATAAAAATGATGGTTGTTATTGGGACTGCTTGCATCTTAGGATTTTAAAGGTTGACCTCAGTTTCCTTCAGGTTCCTCAAGTTTCTTCTGATGCCAAAAATCTTATTTGCCGGGTAAAAATACCCCTTTAGTTTCTCGACTCCATAATTGTAGTTATTAGAATGAGTGTTTAACAGAGATTGTGGATATTTTTGTAATTTAGGCAATTCAAATATGGTTTGTCTTGCAGCTTTTGGTCAAGGACCCATCGAAGAGGCTCGCTGTTCATAAGATAATGGAGCAACCTTGGATTGTCAAGAGTGCGAATCCAGAGGGTATCTGCAGTTAGTCCGTTTCTCTTTTTCCTGATCCAAGGGACTCGGTGGTTGGGAGGGATAGCTGAAGTTGCTTGCACATAAACCTGTTAAGAGATGCGGACTTTCTGAATCTCATCTTTTCCCTTCCCCCTCAGGAGTGAGGGTCAACAGGAAGAGTCCATATTTCTGATTGCCCAGAAGCATTTTGCTTCATGGTTGCTGTCTGCAAAGAGGATCTACATCTCATGTAGCTTTCTGTTCGAGATTGAGTGCAGAAGTTCTGGATTAACTTGTCATTTGCATTCTGTACCTTCATAATTTGTGAGTATCTTCTACTTGTTATACCAAAAAAAGAGAGTATCTTCTACTTGATACCCGAGGACATGGAGATACAAACATGTGGAATCGAGTGTTTCTTCAATAGAGCTCACTGTTATTATCAACCATAAGGATCCATGGCGAAAATGAATCCTACACTGAGTAGATGAGAAGATTTACTGTGACAGTACAAGTATTGATTGAATTGCATAATTGAAGCTGATACGTTATCTTTCGCAGGTCAAAGATGATCACGGAATTGCGGATGGGCAACGGGGTTGCCTGTCCCGAGGTTGGCACCCCTCAACAACCCCGCCATTTAATTGCCTCACGGATGTACCACTACCAGCCGTACAATTTAATGAATGCTTTATTGACCTGGATGTCATGCAACTATTCTGATATTAAATATATTATAAGTGCATAAAAAAAATTTTACTTGAAAGTTTAATTATAATTTTTTTTATAAAATTATAATTTTATCTTTATTTAGTCGATATATAATTATATATTTCAATATTCATCTTTAATAACTACATACGAATTATGTGTTTTTTTTTCAGTTTCGGATGAGAAGAACAATTAACTACATGTCAGACAATTTTCTTTCTTACTCGAACTTATATCAACTAAGCATGAGCTGTGCTTCCGGACTTGAGTCAGATAAGATGTGAGTTCACTGGATCAAATATCATATTGAATTTACTGTAAATACATAAGAGAATAATCCTATTTTCACGTAAAAATCGAAGTTGATAGGTGATGTTATAGTCGATATTTTAAATGATACTAGTATCATTATTATTGATTTTCTCTCTCTCAATCTACGGACAATTTAGGGTCACAGGCATCGACAACTCTAAGAACTAAAGTAAATGAACAGATATATATATATATATCTATAAGAATGATATTCAAAACAGCAATATTTTCCTTGATCAATAATGTTTTACTATTTCTCTGGGTCACTGTCCCTCACATATACTCTTCACAAGCCGACACAATGTGGGACCACGCATCCTTCTCTTGCATCAATGTAAAATAGCCATGGGTTTTAAATCGGATCCGGACCTCTCACCAACCCATTAACTGACTCGGTCTCCCCCTCAACCCCCCTTTTTTTTGTCTTATTCCAAATAATCCATATAGTCTTGTACCCAAAAACAAAAAAAAAAAAATCACCGGTATTGCGGTCAGATTTAATCGGTTTACTCATTAACAAATAGAAATACAGTTAAAAATTAGATCAATTAGATTTATTAAAAAATATTATCATATTCATAAAAAAAATTATTATTTATAGTTAATTTCATACTTAATAATCTCAGCGTAAAACCATATAAAATGTAACTGCTCTGTCTCTTCCTTCTTTTTCTTTTTCTTTTCCTTATCACACCCATTACTTTTTCCCCCTTATTTTCATCATGGCAGAACAAGTTTTTCTTCCCTACTTATGCGCGAGGGAAACAAGCCACATGTGCTTCTTCAGATCCGCTGAATCACTGAGCCGACTCCTCCAGTCCCATTGACTTTGCCCTCTGCCTCAGCCTTCTCTCTTCCTCTGCTGTGGCAATGGATCCCTACGAATTCCTGAAGATATCCCCTAACCCCGATGGCTCCCTCACTCGCCACGCCTCTTTACCCTCCGTCCCCGCCTCCGACTCCTCCTCCTCCTCCTCCTCCTCCGCTCGCTCGCGGGACGTCCCCCTGGACCCCGCCAAGCAGACTTTCCTCCGCATGTTCCTCCCCGCCACCGCTACTAGCGGCGGTAAGCTGCCGTTGGTGATCTACTTCCACGGTGGCGGATTCGTCGTCTTCAGCGCAGCGTCCCCGCCGTTCCATGAGTCGTGCGCCCGCATGGCCGACCAGCTCCACGTCCTCGTCCTCTCCGTCGAGTACCGGCTCGCCCCCGAGCACCGCCTCCCCGCTGCGTACGAAGACGCCGTTGACGCGCTCAAGTGGGTCCGCGACCAAGCGAGGTCAGGCGCCTCGGGCTGCCACGCCTGGCTCTGGGAGCATGCAGATTTCGTCAGGTGCGTGACCTTTGAGTCGAGTGCTTGCCTTCTGATTAGCGAAATCACCATTCTCATGCATTTCATATTATGCTACTGCAGATGTTTCTTGATGGGGAGCAGCGCTGGTGGAAACATTGTCTACCAGGCCGGCCTCCGGGCGCTCGATGTCGACTTATCCCCAGTACAGATCAGAGGGCTGATAATGAACCAGCCCTACTTCGGCGGCGTCGAGAGGTCGGGATCGGAGACTCGGCTGGCTCACGACCGCATCCTTCCACTGCCTGCAAATGATCTCCTGTGGTCCCTCGCTTTACCCCAAGGTGCCGATCGAGATCACGAGTACTGCAACCCGATGACTACCATGGAGCGCCAGAAGGTCAGCCGGCTGCCGAAGTGCCTGGTCAGGGGATACGGTGGGGACCCGCTCGTAGACAAGCAGAAGGAGTTCGCCGCGGCGTTGCAAGCACAGGGAGCAGAAGTGGTGACCCGGTTCAGCGAGGTAGGCTTCCATGGGGTCGAGCTCTTCGATCCCGCAGCAGCCAGGGCCTTGTTCGACATCATAAGCGAGTTTGTGCACGTTACATGCAGTTCTGATTCCGAATCGAGTCCTCCTCCTGCAAAATCAACTATGTAACAGTAGTAATATGCCAGAATAAAACCGACCGTGCATGTAATAATAATCTAAGATCCACCGAGAGATCTTGACACTTTACCGGTCGATCTACTTGGACCGACCTGCCGAATCTGATTCGACCGCTGGATTATCCAAGTAATAATATGCTGTTTTGCTGTCCTCATTTTGATCCTTTTTTTTTTCTCCCTCTCTCTGGGTCCTTCTGAATGCTTAAGGATTCCTCCTGACAGTGAAAAGGAAAGCAGCATGGGTAGATGCCGAACATGACACACTGCTGTTGGCTTGAAGCTGATAGGTTTCACTTGATCCTTGTCTGGCTACATATTGCCATACTATAAGAAAGCCCGATTATCGGAATGTAGTAACACTTCACGGGAGGTGGAAACTGACCTAATTAATTCTGCACTATTCTCGGGTCCAACTGAACGAACTCATCCGATTACTCATTATCCAATGTTCTAGGCCTTGCTCACACACACACACACACACACACACACACGAGACGTTATGCTGGAGACATATTCCCTTTTACACACTGTTGTAAAGTTAAGTTCCTCCTCTTGATATATCGTCTCTCACCTTTTTTTCCTCCCCAAAGGATTATGTAGATGTCACAGTGCTGGGGATGGCAATAATGCCCCGACCCGCAAGACTCGACCTGCTGTGGGCTTGGGCCAGATCCGCCCCGCAAACGGGGGGCGGGGAGCGTCTTGGTATGGCTTGTGGGCCAACCAGTCCTGTTTGATCCGCTTTAATATATATTCCGAATAGTAGCAGATCGTGCAGACAGGAATTTTGAGGGTTCATCACAGAATGTCTAAAGCTCCAACCGTAACCTTCACTCCATCATGCTCTCTCTCTTCCCTTTTTAAAGTGCAATTAGTTATTGATAAATTATACTTTATTTTCCTAAAACAACAAGTACTAATTTTATAAATGAAGAAAATTAATAGATTAAATATTATTATATATGACCTATTAATATAAATTAATTAAAATAATTTAACATATCTTTTTAGGTTCCGACTTGTAGAAAAAAAATTTGTACTGATTGTAACAAGTCAACCTAGTTCGAATTAAATGACTTTAGATTGAAGGATTTGTTTTATAATGGTTTATTTATTAAAAAAAAGGCCTAAGTTCATGTGAGCTGATGATGAATATAAAAATAAATAAATATATATATTGCTTACTTTTACAAATATATATATATTGCTGATGTACTGTGTCTGGATAAAGACGTCTCAAATCAGCTTTGAATCTTTACGCTGATTGGCTATTAAGGAAAATAAATTAAGGTTAGATTTAATGTCACTTTTCTAAATAAAATTGTGGATTGAATTACGTTAATGGAGAAAATTTAAAATGATAAATTATTTTTAATGTGAATGAAATATAAATTAATTCGATAATGGATATTATTTTAAAAATAAAATTAGATTGTAATATATTAAATTGAATTGAAAAAAAAATCTTTTTCATTAGTCTGTTCTCTTTCCGAAGTATTTATTCTTCGTTAAGTTCAGTGTAAAACCTCAGTTGGAACCCCAGCGGCCAGTCACCATGTCTGGCGGTGGAAGTGACGCGCCACTGCCGGGACCGCCCCGTGGCGGGGAGTTCCTCTTATCTCTTCTCCAGAGGCCTAACCAGCTTCAACACGCGATGTCATCCCAGCCGCCTCCTCCGCCGCCGCAGCAACAGCCTCTCACGCTCGATCCAGCCGTCGCCGCCGTGGGTCCCGCCCTCCCGTTCCCCCTGCCCAGAGCCCCGTACGATGGCCATGATCCTTCCCCTCCTTGGCCTCATGTCCTCTCCCCTCCCCGGCCTCCCTTGCTGTACCCTCACAGCTACGTCGCCCCCGCGGAGGATTTCGGGCGATTAGGGCTACGATTCGGGGCTGATTCGCGAGTAGCAGCTTCTTCCTCTGGTCTTCAGAATCTTCGCTTTGGTGCTTTTTCTCTTGAATCGGAACCCTCTGATCGCCTACGGAATGGTGATTCAATCGAAGGTCCAAGCTTTAACTCATTGAAAGAGCGTGAAGTGGGTTCCGGGAGTAGGAGCTACGACAGTTTTGATAAACATCGGAAATTTAACGGCCGGGAGAGTCCGAAGTACTCAAAATCAAGTTTCAGTTCTGATGCATTCCGACACCGGAATTTCGATTCTCACAAGTTTGAACAATCTGGGATAGTATTGAGGAGGCAACAATTGGGTTCAAATATTGAGAGTCGTATATCTACGCCCCCAGGATTTCAGAGAGAGATAGGGGATAGGGCCTTCATTGACGGGAGAAGGGTTGGCTTGGAGCACAATGCTGGTGAACTGAATGACAGTTTAAGGGATTTGAATAACAGGAATAATTTGAGCTTGGGCGATGGGAATATGAGACCTAGGGAGATTCGTTCTGATGGCCATAGACGTGTTTGTAGTGACAGGGTCTTGGCTGGGCAGTTTGATCCTGAGCGTCGCTCCGTCCATGCAAATCGCATGGATAAGACTATATGGGACATGAATAACGGGCCTTCTGTTGTGGAGAATAGGGAGGAGGATGCAGGTGAAATAGATGATTTGGGTGAACAGCTTGTTGATTCTTTATTGCTTGATGATCCACTTGATGAGAATAAGAAGCAGACTCTACATCGTGTGGTTCGTGAAAAGGTAATATTGCCTTTTGCAGCTCCTGTGTTTTAGTGTTTGTGGGTAAATTTCCGTAGCTGTTCACTGTGCTGGTGTTTTTAGGTCTTTTATTTAATGCGAATGGCCTATATTTCGTAGTGAGACCCAAAGCTTGTGGCTTTTCTGGGATTGAATTAGTGAGTATAGTGTCCATGATTCTTCAAGTGAGATGGGACTGTTAATGTTCTGATTGATATAATAATTTAGTTGTATTAATGTCTCACGGTCCTTGCAAATTGAAAAACTTCAATTCCTTATTAACAAGCTGTTAGGGAGGGCATGAATATATACCACCTAAGTTTGAAATGGTTTCCTTTCTTATTCAGAAAACAATCCATGAATCAAAGTAAATGTTTCTGTGCGTTCAGTCTTGTTCAATGATTGACTAAATTGGCGTTTTTGAAAAGGTCACCATTATCGTTAATCATTGGTAAAACATAAAAGTTCTATATTACTTATCATTCCAGGATTACAGATCGGACTCAAGGGGGCAACGGGTACTTAGTCAAAGGATGAGGAACCTCAGAAGAATGATGAAGTGTAGAAGTGACATCAACAGGCTAAATGATCATTTTCTTCTGATTTATGATTCCCTGATACCACCTGATGAAGAAAAGGCTAGACAGAAGCAATTGTTGTCACTGCTGGAGAGATTGGTCACTAAGGAGTGGCCTGAAGCTCGGCTTTATCTGTACGGATCTTGTGCAAACTCCTTTGGGGTGTGCAAAAGTGATATCGATGTTTGTCTTACAATTGAAGATGAGGAGATTGACAAATCTGAACTTCTACTAAAGTTGGCAGACATTCTGCAGGCAGACAATCTACAAAATGTGCAGGTGAGTCATACTGGTTTGTTTTTCTCATCAGATATCTAGTATTGGTTGCTTGTTATCTTTCGGCCCTTCTAGATTAGACTGGATAAGATTTGTATCCCTTTGATTCCCATGTCTAGAATTTATTTGCCATTTGGGTGCTTATGTGAAAGAGTTTTGCTTTGCTTCTTCACAGCATTGCAAGGTGAAAGTTGAGGTGTAAATGATAACGTACAGATTAAAACTAAGAAAAAGCTTGTTTCAAGTGCTGAAGTCATCACTTGAAATTCTTGCATAATCTTGCTGGTTGTTCGTTAGTTGCTAATGCATCATTTGTTTTGTCACGCATTATTTTTTTAACTAGTGTGATTATTATTATTTTTGTATGGGTCAATGAAGGTGTGTTGCATTCTTCCTCTTTGGCATAGTGAAAGTTTTATCATACTGTAGATGGACTCTTTTTCATGAGTGCAACTTTCCAATGCCAGCCTTGGTTTATTGAAATATATGTTCTATGAAGAAGGGGATGATCAGATATTTACCACTTTCTTGAGCTATATTTATTTTTCTCTTGTCTTGAAATCTAGTTTATTCTTTTCTTCATGGACTGAAAAGTTTTGTGTTTGAATCATTATAGAATTCAAATGTAAGTTGTATGGCTTGTAGAAGTTGGATCAGGGGTTCATTTAGGGGAGTTTTAGTTTAAGAGGGTTTAGCAACATGATTTTCGGTGGTTTCCCAGGTGTCTTGCATCCTTTTCTTGGTGGTTGAAGAAAATTGGACAGATTTTATAACTAAATGGTGAAAAATCATGGTAGAATGTGGTCAATAATGGGGTCAATTGAGGTACTTTCCTAAGTCTGCTATTACATTAGAGCACTGCTGTCTTCATCATGAGCTCTGAGAGACCTGAGATTGGAATACTGACTTTCAAATAATTTCTGACCTAATTTATGGAGTACGTTCTAGGTTGTCAGAGAAACCTGAAAGGTGAAAACAGTTTTCCTGGTGCCCATGATACTGGAATACATTCTTTTCACCTATGCTATCATTTACAATTTCCATCTAGATTTTCACCTATGTCAATGTTTACAATTTTCATCTAGGATTGAATTATTAGATTTTACATTAGTACATTGCACTTGGAATGGTGAAAATGTACCAACACTGATATTTATTAGTTTCTGAATCGCCAAAAGCAGTATGATATTAGTTTTCCATCTTTACTAAGTGCGCACTGTTGCATGTGATGCTCCTTTCACTATTTTCTGTTGTCTAATGCATTAATGACCTGCATTGATTTTCGTCAATTTGTTCAGGTGCCTTGAGTTTGAATTTCTATTTTTGCAGGCACTCACTCGTGCTAGGGTCCCAATAGTGAAGCTTATGGATCCAGCAACAGGGATCTCTTGTGATATTTGCATTAATAATGTTTTAGCAGTGGTAAACACGAAGCTTCTTCGGGATTATGCCCAAATAGATGTGAGGTTGAGGCAGTTGGCTTATATTGTGAAACACTGGGCTAAGTCGAGAGGAGTAAATGAGACTTATCAAGGAACTCTTTCCAGCTATGCGTGAGTCTTCACTCCATATCCGTTTTTTCTAGGCCACATTCCATATCCATTTTCTCTCTACCTCAGTATTTTGAACCAACCTCAGAGTTGAACATCTGACATATTTGTAGATTATAAAATTCTCTTTACATTTGAATCAGAGCAGAAAGCTTGATATTTCTCAATTTCTGTTATGTTAGAAGTATTCTTCTTTGCTTTTACTCATCATCACAATGCTGAAGAGGTTGGAGGAGTAATTCTCCTTGTAAGTATCACATGATTCTTCTACATTCTTAACACGTGTCTTTTCTTTCAGATACGTGCTGATGTGCATTCATTTCTTACAGCAGCGTCATCCTGCTATTCTTCCATGTTTACAGGTTTGGCCTCTTTCCTTTGTTGATAGTGCAAGTTAATTGCCTTCTTGGTCATGCTAGAGTATATAAGCATTATTAATGCTCGACTTTTGTGAAATTTAATACAAAATTACTCAGAAATATGGTATTCTGATTTCCTCTGCATTTTGTAATTTCTCTGTGTAATGATGCTCAAAAATAATTTATATGTAATAAACTCTTGTTAGCCCCAATTTGGTACATATGAACATAGTTTTAAAAACCGGACCGGGCCGGCCGGTTTAACCGGGAACTGGCCAGTCACCCGGTCCAGTTCTCATAAATACTCAAATTACACTTTAAATTAGGTCAAATTTGGTCAAACTGGCTGGTTCCTAGTCAAACTAGTGAATATAATTGAACCGATGAAAAAATTGGTCAACTTAAAATTAAAAATAAAAAATAAAAAATTATTATAACGTACTTATTTTATTTTACTATATTTATATTCATATTTTATGTTGAATTTGATACTAATATAATGACTATATTAATAATTTTTATTATAAATTATAGTTAAATTATAATATTATGTCGATTTATTAATAATATTATATTATTTATTAAACATGCTATTCGACCCATTGAACTTCCGATCTAACTTATGAACTCTTGAACTCATACCTTGACTGGTTCCCGGCCCGGTCCAGTTTTAAAAACTATACATATGAATGGAATTGAAATCGGAATGGTCATTCTACCCTTCATTCCATTTCTTACATTTGGTTGTACCAAAAAAAAAAATCCAAATGACCATTCTATTCCCCTCATTACTCCCATTTCATTCTTTGACTTTTGTATGCTTTATTAATTTTACCCTTATATTTATTTTTAAAAAATAGAATTAAAAATTCGTAAAATCAATTCTCAAAATTTCAAAATTACTAAAAATATATTTATATAAAATAATAAAATAATTTAAAATTTTTATAAAATTATAAAGCATTTATAATTTTCAAAAAATATTTTTTTAAGAATTTAAAAAAAATCTGAAAAATCGACAAGTATTCTATAATTTTGTTGGAAAGTGTTACATGATACCTAATTAATTACAAATTTTAATTATAAAATCATAGAAAATCTTAAGTTATAAATTAAAAGTATAAAAGTTAAAAAATTAAGAAAATATAGATATTATAGATATTGTAAATATTTTAAAACATTACAAAAGTTTTAGCGTATTAGAGTACGGCCATAGTTAAAATATTTTTTATATCAAAATCCATTCTAACAATATTAATATGGTGCCAAACAAGAGAATGGTAACAACTATTCTTTCTCACTTCATCCCGTTCCATTTCTAAGACCATTCTGATTTCATTCCAACATACCAAATGGGGCCTTGGTGTTTTGTCCTTGTTCTGTTCTTTGAAATCTTGTAGATTGTGATTTCTATATTTTGAGTTTTTTGTGGTGACTGGTGATGAGATTAGCGGGTTCGAGCAGAACCACATACTCAAATTATTGTATTGAAGTATCTTTGTTCTGTTGATACAAGAAACATCTCCTCTTTAAGTTGATGTACTGCTTGATTGTGAATCCATATATACACCCATACATTTTTAATTTCAAGTACGAACAAAAGAATGGGTTCACCTTGTTTTTTGAAATTTCTAATTTACTTCCGAAATATCTGGAATCTTGACTTTTTGTTGATTGACTTGGGGGCAATTATATGTGTATGACAAACTTGTTATTAGATAATAACTTGCTTCTATTCAATTGATGCTTGTCAGTGAATTGGTGAATTTCTTCCTTATGATAATTGCTTTTCTTCCAGGAAATGGAGACAACTTACTCTGTCACTGTTGACAATGTAGAATGTTCTTACTTTGATCAAGTAGAAAAGCTCCGGGATTTCAGTTCTCACAACAAGGAGACAATTGCTCAGTTGGTGTGGGCATTTTTCAGTTACTGGGCCTACTGCCATGATTATACGAATGCTGTTATATCTGTCCGCTCAGGATGCTTGCTTAGGTAAGATTTCCATGATACTCTACATAACATGCCTTGTTAGTTGAATAATCTATGTTTCTCTTCATAAATCTTGTGGAATAGATGGATTAGGACCTTTTTTTTATTCTTTTGGGTACCTGATGGTGTATTTGCTATTTTCATCTGTTCCTTCATATCTTAAGCTCTGTCATACCTTTGAAATCTTTTAGGGAATGATGAATATACCAATGGCACTGTAAACAAAATTGAATACAGTGACCATTTGTTCCATAAGCTTTGTTTGACATATCTGAGGCCCATGAATTCCTAATAAACAAATTCTTTGCCAACACAAGCAGGCCACTTATAAATCATGGAAATGTTTCATGCCCTTTATGTGTCTTCATAATAGCCTTATGTTTTATCAGTCACCTCAATAATGAGCGCAAGGCCGTAGAGAGGTGGACTATGTCCAACGCGAGCCAAGGTCTAGCCTCCAAAGGCCGACAATGGGCCTCAACAAATCCCAGCTTGACCTTGCATTGCTCGGATGAATTAGAGGCTAGCATGAGCCACTAATGAAACTGAAACTGAAACTCTGCAATATATGGACCTGATAGAGATCAAGGTAGTTGATGGTGAGGACATCTCTGAAACTATAAAAGGGAGATGGACAACATTTTTCTTTCAGAAATTACAGCATTGTCTGTGGTTAACGATGGACAAACTGATAACTGTGGGTTGACTAGTTGTTAATGGTAAAATTGCCTCAAAATAGAACTCAGTAGACAAATTGGCCATAAATGATTATTTTCTCATCATGCTGCTATACCTTTGGCTGACGAGCAACTTTCTTTTCCTTTTTTCAAATGTGCCTAGTGCTTAGATTTGCTCTCTAGCATACTTCGAACTGGGCACCAAAATTGTTGCTAATTTAGGGCTACTGTTTTCCTATAATATGTGCAGCAAGCAGGCGAAAGATTGGACAAGGAGGATTGGCAACGACCGACACCTGATTTGCATAGAGGACCCATTTGATACCAGGCATGATCTGGGTCGTGTGGTTGATAAATTCAGCATAAAAGTCCTCAGGGAAGAGTTTGAACGGGCTGCTGAAGTAATGCAGCACGACCCAACTCCATGGATAACTCTCTTTGAACCATATGTTCCATCATGAGCGCTTGCACCGGCAACCTTCTCTTACTCCCATCCCTTTCTAATGCAAACTCGGGTATATACAAAGCCTAATTAAGATGTATCTGTTTGGTGCTTAGTTGAAGCTAAAGCTAGGCTTTTGTAAAGGACAAGTGATTATCATTTGTCGATAGTGTGAGTGTGTTTTTCTATTTGGACTATAGTGGTGGAACTTTCATTGGCCGACTTATTAAGTACACTTAAATCTGAGTACGACCGTGGAAGCCAAACACTCAGCTTCCTTGCTCGGTAATGTTCCCGTGCGGCCGCCTTGGAACTGGCCTTGGATTCACTCAAGACCAAAGAAGAGTCCTGTTGATCGAATCTGCAAGGAGAGAGTATTTGATTGCTCATTGTAAATGCCCAGCCAGAGTAAGGGTCAGCTGCTCCAGGCTGAACATCCAAGTCTCTTAAAACAGTGTGGTCCAATCTGCAGCTCTAACATCGGGACTCCTAGCTTTTTAGATAATCATAACATGCATAAGATAATCGCAAGATCACAATCATATATTTTACATATGTACCAGTGGTCTTATACACGATTCAGAGGAACTGAAAAGAGATTCCATAGATTTTGATCGCGCATTATTGCCCTCGCCCTCGTGAGCTTCTTGGTCTGCTTATAGACGGTGATCTATTTGCTTAGCTTTAGCACCCGTTCAGGAACTAACTTGGGAAATAAGAAACGAGCCTCAACCGTGTCTCGGGTGGCCCGATGAACAATTCGGTCTCCACTTCTGAGCTCGGGCTACTCTCCCTGAGTATTGCCCTTGGTTCGTCGGTTGCTGCTTGGTTTGGGACCGGGGTCATTCCGTACTGCCAGTCACAAAATGTACAAGATCGTTAGAACTGATATGGCCGTCTCATGGGTGCAGATACCGCTATCCAGTGAATGCTACCATTCACAGCTAACCTACAGAATGCACCAACAATTTTCGGGAATTGATCTTGCATCCCTGCTCGTGGAGCACGTGTTACATAACGAATATTTTCTCCTTTTTTTTCTGGGTATACTATACTCAGAATGAGGAAATAAATGGCTCGGCAGAGCAACATACAGTAGTAGGCTGCAGTAAAAAAATGCTGTAAGGTGGTTATCACTGTCACTAGAAGATGTCAGTCGAACATTTGCCAGCGTAGGATATTTTCACGTCGCTGAGATCAGATCGAACGCATGATTTATAATAGCATCAAAAGGATTGATCCAGTTCGCATAAGGAAAGTTGTCGAGGTGACATTTACCTTCTCGGAGAGTGCTGCATTTTCCGCCCCCAGCGTCTTCTCCTGAATTTCATTCACGATACCAACTAATCAGTAACTCCGATCTCAGAAATTTTACAGTTGCATGGCTATGGTGGACTCACTATTCTTCTGTCATGGATTTCTATCCCATGATGGGTATATCATGTAAAATTGTGTCGCTAAAGCATGCTGCATCGGGAAGAGTCAATATATTGAGCAGTCATTTAGCCAAGAAGTCAGAATTACCTTCTCCTTGAATTTCTCAATCACCTCCATGTAAACCTGGGTCTGAAATATTTTGCAAACGACACAAATCGATAGACAATGTTAAGTAGCTTATAATTCAGTAAGGCAAACAGTTGTTTATCGAGATAATTAGGCCACATTCTGAGAGATCGGGACCTTTCTTGCACGGACACTGCTAACACTGCGTTCGAGCTGCTGCTCAATATTCTGCAGATCCTCTATTGTGCATGAGCCTAGACCTTCTCCCAAGAGTTTCCTGAGGATCAGTTCATAGATATAAAGCGAAAAAATGAATCAAGGGGGCCTGATAGTTAATATGCTATATCATTCAAAGCATAAAGCATGCTAAATATCGAACCTCTTTGAATCCTCGAGAAGCTCTATCTTCTTCATCATGTTGGTCGCTTCATCCTTCAGGTGCTGCAGTGCACTCACACGAAAATGCCATACATATGACTAAGAATAAGACTCTGAACTTTGACTAGAATTTTCTACTAGGATCATGATGGCATTTCACAAACTGATATCCAGTCATCATCATACTACGAAAACTCACCCCTTTTTTTTTCCATTATTTCGATTTCCAAAATTCTCGACTCTTTGTAACAGATTCATTGTTTCTCTATATAAAATCAGCCAGGCAACCTTAACCAGTAGAGACGACAGGTAGAAAAGATATATATGAGACAACGAGGTGCAACAAACCTCGATGTCTTCTTCAATTGAAGGCTGCCCCGTTCGAGTGTCTTTGGTATGCCTCCTGTACCTCTCTATTGTCTCCTGCATGCTGCATTTATGATGAACAACACAATTACATACGAAATTTGTGTAAACAATTTATCAGGAAACAGTTACATATCCATAGATGTTGCATCACTTTATAAGCTACACACTAGTTTAGTATCCCCCGCTGCACATTACAGCAAGAAATGAACATTTGTGAAAAAAAAAGAAACCTGTATATGGCCTTTCATGGGCACCCTGAGAACTGCCGTTACGTTATCCAAATGGAGGGAAATATCATAGCAAGACGACCAGGTTTGTGCCCTGCCGATGATCATTTATGTTGACATACATAGGGTTCAAGAAGCAGAGAGGCTTGAGATCTTCGTAGCATCCATCTATCACTGAAGAATCTAAACAAAGAGTTGAACTCTCATGCTCATCGGTCCAATGGGAGTACTTATGAGGTTCTTTCAATGTATATACATCAATAAGGCCCCTTGAACTATAGCTAGCTAGCTACTCTTCCTTTTTAAGGTCTGAGCTGTGCCATGGACCATGACAGACCCATTGAAGGTGTTCCAATACCAGCCTCGAGACTCTTAGCCCAGAATGATACGGACTTCTCTCTCACTCAAAGGCTTTCAACAAAGGCTCATGATTTAGGGTCTGGGGGTGGTGGGGATGTTGACCAGTTCCAGTCAGCTTACCAATTACTTGGTGGCGAGAGCGGTCAGCAATATAGTACGACCACTTTGGTTTAATGCGGATTCATGGATGAGAACCCATCCCGAAAGAGTATATAATTGCAAATATTTGTAATATTATTTAGACATGATTTCTAACAAAATGCTTTTAAGGAAGAAAGAAAAAATGGATTTCTAACGACACATAACACTAATAATTCCTTACAATGTGTCAGTACTGGATGGATATCGAAGAGCAGGAACGTCGTGTCCCAGTCAACATCGTATCCGTCTTTTACTACTTAAGAGAAACCAAACGTTTTTACTCGTAAATATTGACTGTCAATTACGTTACACATACTAACGTGTACCCATCATCGCGGTGCCAACAAGGCTGTTGGGCGAAGTTTCATTGTTGATGTGCTACAAATTGAATATATCATGTGATGATGCCCAGAGCTCAAATGTGAACTAATTTTTGGACTGATGAGAGCGTCTCATTAGAAACCATAAGTGAGCCTCATAGTCTCAGGTCTACTGCACACCGAACCTCATCATCGATGGTGGACAAGTCAAAAGTGCCCCTTAGCTTATGACCAAGTAAATTCCCTTAGTTGAGCTTTTTCGTGATAATTAAGCCTTCACCAAATAAACAACTAGACCCATGCAAGTTTTCCTCTCAAAGAAACACGCATCTTCTTCAGTAGGCTGTTTCAATCGGTCAAAAGGACCCAGAACTCAACAAGCAAGGGGATGGGAGTTCTGCTTGCAACAAAGTATGCTACCACTGAGTTAAGCATATCGTTTGAACCAGTCAAAAGTGACCTTGGACATCTGAGAATCAATCATGCCATTTACTTGCAATGAAGATACGTAGCCTTTGACACATAAAACTAAAAAAGATAAGTCTTCTCGCGATCATAAAAGAAAATTATCAGTCTAGAAAAGAGTAGAAGGAAGAAGATGATAAGTAGTTACAGATGGTCTTACTAACAAGAAATAGACCCAAGATAAAACTTCCGACTTGGCTTAGGAGAGGTGAGTTTACTAGTCGAAGCCAAAAGTTCAAGGTCGATAGATGGTGGCATATAGCCTTCTAATATTATCATGATGATTTTTCTTTCTATTTCTGTGGTATGCGGTTAGGGATTATATTCTCAACGTGCACCAGCACCTCTTTCTCCTAGAAAGGACAACATAGAAACTCTCTTTTTACATTACAAGGAAAGCACAAGATTGTAAGAGGCTGAAGTCCTTGAGAGCAAACCACTGTGGCAACATAAACCCTAAGTTATCTACGTTAAAGATTTAGGAATTTCCCTTAAAAATAGGTTATGAGGATCTGTACAAGCAAAGGTGGTCTTGTATCAGTTAACGTATCTCTCTCTCTCTCTCTCTCTATATATATGTAATGTGAATATTGGTTACAGACAATTGAATTGACCGAATTGAAGCCTCGTGCTACATGGGGAAAAAAAACGTAGTCCATCTTTCTTCCTATGTCTAGCAAAGATTTCAGTGGTCCAAAAGCCCAAGCTCAAACGAGCAGTTTGTTTGGTGGATGAGGAGAACAAAAGGGTGAGACAATTCCATCAGTAAAAATTGAATTTATAATATTTTAGATCTGAGTTGAGGGTCACACCACTACACCAAATCTGTTTATAACTTTTTATTGTCCTGTGCTAAGGTAGCAATTTTTCATACTATATACTCAAACACATACTCAAAGAAATATAAGCTTGCCATGAATGTTCCACTACCCGCTAAAGTCCAAACTGAAAAAATTCCAGTGGTATGTAGAATGCGGAAAGATTCATTTATGTTCATTTCTGCCTTCACTCCGTACATGGAAACCCATAATTGGATGAAAATTGCTTATCCATGTTCAAGCTATGCCAAATTCCATTAAGGGAAAAAGCTCTCTTACAATTTAAGATTTTCTCAATTTATAGAACTTGAATTCAAGATTTTACTTAAAGGGAAGGGCTGTAATATGACACTAATCCACTTTTGTATACATTCATGTCATTTTAAAACCGTATATACAACGTGACTGTAAGATTGCCATACGTAAATCTAAGCCGGAACAAAGTTCAATGTTCCAATATTTTTTTTGGCCAAAGTACAAAGTTCCAATATCAATACGAGAAAATCCTACATATATGTACGTATTGTAGGTTTTGAAATTGCAAGTTGGAAAAGAATTTCTGGAAACATGTATGAACTCAACATAGAAAACAACATACTTGTACTCTATATGTATATATACACCAAAAGCAAGTACAATTTAAGGGCTCTTCCCACTCAACATGAAAAACTACTCGAAAAAAAAAGACTTTAATGTTAATACCATTATACACAATCTTCATTTTATTTCTCAAAGGATGCAAATGTTTTTTTTTCTCCACTTTTTCTTATCACATTCTAAATTTGTGTAGCCTGATTAAAATTAGAAGTACTCTTGATTGATCATTTAGCCTTTCAGGTAAGAGAAGAATGAGGAAAATCCCTTCCCACTTGCCTGGCATGATTAGACTTACCAGTTAGTCCCTCAGTGACTAGCTGCAAGTACGTTTCTTGCCATTCTGTGGTGACGACTGTATATAAATGTATAGATCCTTGAGAACGTTTCAATCTCAAACCTCTAAAAATGAGCTATACAGAAGTTGACCGCATCACACTACTTAACTGGAAAAAGTTCATGAATGTATACACACACACGAAAATTTCTCTGATAAAACCCTTCAATGTATCGAGCTCGATTAGTCCTCCAGCTCGGTTTCAATATAATCACCGAGCAACCTAAAATTCAGTTTTTCATGATGGATTCTGATTTTTGGTCGTGGATTCTCTTCTCTGGATGAAATAAAGGGGGTTGTCGATTCCTTCCTTTGTGCTTCTCCATCAAAGAAATTCATTCCTAAATTGGGAGTCCAAGTTCTTTTCCCGATTACATCATCAATTTTTTCGTTAAATTTCGTGCTGTTTTTTTTTTCTTTTTGGGCCAAAATGGCCTTGAATAGGATGTGGATCATACTGAAACAGATTTATGAGAAATAAGTAGAAACAGCTCGAAAACGGACTTGGATTGACAAACCAAAGGGTTTTATACAGGAAATTTGTGCATCAACGGGCTGAGATTATAAATGACCTGAAAAGCTTATCGGGGAAAACAAGAGGAAATCAAGGAGAGTTAAATCAGAAGCAACAGGGTGCAATTATTTGGGTATCTCAACCCCTCCTTTGACCTAAAGAAAAAGAATAAGCAAACCCTAAGTTGTGACTACAGTCTGCTTTCCAAGCAAAAACCAAACAGACAAGGGATATCGATCAGATCCCAGAGGTTAACAGATCGTAGAAACATTCTCATCCAAGAAGAAAGAAACTAGTAAGGGTTGAAATTGAAGGATGATCGATCGAGAAGGGAAAACTTACAAGTGAAAGCAAAAGCTTAGTTATTGACTTGCCTGGCGCTTGCGAATTCGTAGAGCTTCCCCCTAGGAGAGAAGATGATGAGTGCGACCTCGGCATCGCAGAGGACTGAGAGCTCGAAGGCCTTCTTCAGCAGCCCGTTCCGCCGCTTCGAGAAGGTCACCTGGCGGCTCGTTGCGTTCTCTATCCGCCTCATCTGCGTCTTCCCCCTCACCATTTCTCTCTTCCTGTGTACGGAGTCCAACATAAACTAATTAGCTCTCAAGTGAATCTTGAGACGACACATACACAGAAGGAAATGGTGGAGAAGAGGAAAGATAAGTCTGTGCAAAGACAGAAAGATCCGATGGGCTTGCGAGAAGATAAAAACACAGAAAGATCCATGGACTAAGAAAAAAAATTTTTGAACAGAAAATTGATGAAAGAGTGCTCTAGCAGGAACTGATGCATCTGAGCTTAACCAAGGAGAAGAGGAAACCCACAGCTATGGAGGAAGACTGCCCTCTCTCTCTCTGTCTATCTGATTGATAGATTCTCTTCTCAGAAACCCACCAAAATAGGGAAGTAGAAGATCATAAGAAGGCTCAGACTTTCCCTGTTAAGATATATATGTATCCTCCTTTTTCCTTTTTCTCTCTGTTGTCAAGGTTCCTTCACAACTAAAAGAAGAAACTCACAATGTTTGGGATTTACATTTAGAATTTTGTGAAGGCTAAGGTCAGAAAAAACTCATCCATTGATTGTCTTGTCATGGCTTAACAACACAAACAATATCTCCAAAAGGCAATTCCCCCCGTTTTCGTGGTAAGAGACAAAAAAAAAACTTACATAGAAGTAAATGCCATCAAATATTCCAAATTATGCTTCGTCCATTGATATAACAATCTAATTAGTAATAATTAGTGTGATTTTTTTGTCTGTGATAAAGTTTTTCCATGTGCTTATCTTTCTCTATATACTAAACTCAAATATGTAAAAAAAAGGGTCAAATTATCTAATTCAATCCACATGGCAACCAGCTAATGAGTTAATGGGGGAAAATCTTGGGTATCAGATTTTGCCATTATGAGTTTTTTGATGAAGACATAATCCTTGAAGGGACACATAAATAGAAAATTTTATTAATGCGTGCGTTCGTATATGATTCTTTATAAATAAGATATCATATTAGTACCTAAACATAAATTAACAAAACTTTATTACTTAGTTATATAAATAAAAATTGAAAGTTTTAGTTAGTACACTTACTTTTTTTTTAATTACATAAAATATTTAAAGGGTAGAATAATATATAAAAATATATAAATAAAAAGATATAAAAAATTTAAAATAGTATTATTTAACCAATTTTTTTTATATGCTTATATTTGGGTGAGCTTAAATTAATCTTTTGTCTGCTATCATTTTTTTCCATGAATAACGAGAAGCACTCAATTTAATACTCGTAGCTTGTCAACCATTTAAGTTTTGATTTGACCGGTTGACATGCCCAATGTTAGGAACAAAATTTATTACCTATATGCCTATGCAATTTCACACCTTGATGCACTGTATGCTAGCAATGGGGAAGGAAGCTCGTGAGAGCGAGTAGACAGATATTCGGTGAGTAAGACGCAGCCACGAGGCTGAGTAAGAGCGAATCGTAGTGTGATACGTGTGAAGATGGATGGGTGAATTTTTAGGACCTCAAACCGCCGATTGGTGATGGAGATGGCAACGCAGAGGGGTTTTAACGTTAGGGTGTAGACCTTTACATCTCTTGCTTCTGCATTCTTCTCGTCGTCTCCCCTCAAATCTCTTCTGCCGCTCTCTCTCTCTCTCTCTCTCTCTCTCTCTCTCTCGCCCTTTCTCGGTGATACGGTCGGAGATCTACCCTTTTTCGTGCAACGAGGTGAGGCATTCAATGTCCTAGTTTTTCATCTCGCTGTCCTTCATCGTTGTATTTTGCTCGAATCTCCTCTTTTCCTCAGCAACAAGGCAAGTCTCGCGAAACTTTTCTCCATCGCTGATCTCTTATACACCACTTGGAGTTGCCATTGCCTCAAGGAGACCCGAACCGGTACTTGCGCTGGTCGGGCGTGCACATGGAGACGCACTTGCAAACGGATCTGGGACTTCAAGAGATGCCCGAGAAAGTGCTTGTGAACCGAGATCCAACCGTGATTTTATCAGCTAGGGGTGTTTAGTTGCCAAATATTTGTCTAAAGGATATGAATGAAGAAGATGACAACCAGGTTACAGCTCAAGTTTGCACCAACATGATGATCAGTTGATCATCATGAGTTCTTGTGTGATGTGGATTGTGTTTTGTGGTGCCTTGAAACGTGAATGTATTAGCGGCAACACTTGAATATATCAAATGAATGTATTTGTTCATGGTTTGTCCTTTATATTGCCTAATTTTTATGCATCAGTTTTTGTTCTGTTGCTGGCATCTCTTGATGTTTTAGCATGTTTATAAATGCTTATGTCCTGTTCTATTTTGTACTATTGCAGAGAAATTTCCATCCAATGGCAAATGCTTTTGTTCTCCTGTTAAGTTAAAGCATGCCGTAAAGGCAAAGATGGTCTAGCTACTAGTATTTTGTATTTGGCTTCTATTAAGGCCAAAAGTGCACTGAATCAAATTATCACCTAAAGATGAATGACCCATAGACTTTCTCCATATGTTGCTATAGAGAATGCAAATTTTGCATCATATATATGCATGCATGGTTCATTCTAAATGAACCGTTTCTTGGAGCACTGCAAATTAACAACTTGAAGTGTTGGATCATGGACAATTTAGGGTTTCCATTTAACACAATGAGAATCATTTCTTTTTATAGTCATTATCGCTACCAAGATTTGCATACTCGTGGATGTTAGCTCACAACAACATGTATTTTCTATAGAAAGGCAACACCTAATCACTAGTTACTTGCTTCACAATGAACTCTTGACAATAAGGATGGGACCAATTGTCGTGAATAAAAATGATCACACCAGTAATTACTCTGTGATAATGTATCAGGAGACAACTACAATCACCTCTCAACTTGGAAAACAAACCACATTTCACCTTACCCACTCAAAGCCAAATCAGATGCTCAAGTAAGCACCAGCACTCTGTCACACCCACAAATCCTAGCCCTACTCATATTTTAACTAAATCTAGTTAGATAAATGAATGATAGATAAGTAGGGTATGCCCCCGATCCTACAAACCTCCCGACTTCGCAGTTCCTTTCTCTCCGTTGCTTTGTCTTTATTTTCATCCGAGCCATCTGCCTAATTTCAAGAACAATAGCTCAATCCTCAAAGACAACATTGAAAAACCAAGTAGGACCAAGTAGAAACAAATATTTCAAGGAAAAGCATATTAGTTTAGCTAACTCTTGTTTCAATATTTCATCTTCAAGACCTATTCTGTATCCTACTACGTACAAATAATATACTTGGAGCACGGAGAGGTTCAAACTGGACAGTATTAGTAGAATAGATTACAGAATAAAGAGAGTTCATGATTCTTCTAGTCAAATAAATTGCTCTGATATATAAATATTCAAATAAAAACGACCAATAAAAGACATTAAGATGGGAAGACAAAAGTTCTCGGATCAATTCCTCACCTGACTTCAGTACCGTTGTTGGACAAATGTTTAACTATTGTATATTGGCATACTTCGTTCTTCTAGTGAAGAAGCTTAAGACACCTTTTGAACCTGCATTTATGAAGTTGTCAAATGAAGCCAAATCAAACTGATGTGGAGTCAGTTTCTGATTCAATAATAGATTAGAAAAACACGCCAGATCGTATAAACAAACCCTTAATCGACTACAATCAACTGAGGGTAAGGGACATCAACTGCAGTTTCTGCAGTGCAGTAGTGATCCTGTGTGGTGTTATGAAGAGAGATTCCAAGAGCCTTACCTTGCTACTGAGGAAAAGAGGAGATTCGAACAAACTACAACCATGTGGGACAACGAGCTGAAAAAATGGGATGCCGAGGGGAGCTTGAGATCATCGCTTTACTGCAAGAAATGGGGGAGAGTTCTGACTGTATCACTAAGAACACTCGAATCAGAGAGAGGAATGCGATCAACCGCCAGAAGAGAAGCAGAAGTGATGAGAGTGACGGAGCAAAACCCATCTCCGCTGCTTCCTGCATCGCCCGTAGGCGGTTTGAGGTTTTAAAAATTTGCTCCGTCCATTTTACACGTGTCACACTATGATTCACTCTCACTCAGCCACGTGGTTGTGTCTCACGCACCGAATATTTTTACTCATGGGAAGCACGACTCATGAATGGGAGAGAGTGTACCGTACTAGCGGGGGAAACGAAAGTGAACTGTTTGAGAGTAAATGACGAACAGCGTGGGATGTTACTTGCTCGAGGCACGTCAACATCTTCCGTACTAATCCGTACATCGGAGCTCTGTAGACAGGCCACTCACTCGCCCACTTCACGTGTTTCCTTCCCCCACCCCCGAAGCCCTTTTTCCTCCTCGTAGCGAATTTGACAGCAGAGGCTTTTTCATTTTGATCCCTCAACTTTGACTTATTTCTCATCTAATCCCTCAATTCAAAAAAAAAAACACGATTCGTCCCCTCGTCAATGTAGGCTTGTGATTTCACCAGAGGTTGGCATTTGATAAGTGACTTGGTTCTGGTCACTGGGAACATCCGTGAGATGGAGCGACGGAGAGATCCTAATCTCCATAAGCCGTCAGGAATCCTATTATGCTTGAGACACGTGAATAGACTTGCAAGCAAGTCAAACTTAAGTGGTATTTATCCGAAATAACTATCCGATACTTAAATCAATAAACCACGATAATAGAACATTGATAATTATAAGTATTATTTTAAAAGTATAGAATATTTATAATGATACGAAGAATATGTTATCTGTGTGATTTTTAATTGTCCCGAGGTGGATGTATCAGCTCCACTAAAGGGCGTTCGTTGCTTGTAGGGTGGTTGGGTCAGCCGGCCTACTAAATGCCAGTTAGGGGGCCGTCGACCTGTTGAAGGCAACCGGACGGATTGATAGGAGCAGAGTAGAGTAGGCCAATCGAGCGCTGTTTAGTGCTTCGACTAGACGGAGGCAGAATGCGCCCTGCCGACTGAGGAGAACCAGTTCCGGTCCAATTAGATTAGACGGGAGCAGTTCCCGTGCCGGTAAGAAAATTTGTACAAATCACTTTCTTTTTTTTTTTGGCTGAATAATTTTTAATGGATATCTAATATTTGTATAGCAAAAAATTCTAGCGAGTGTGGTGCCGACAGCTGTCAAGGAATTCGTGTGATATTTATGCCTTTTAACGCGCGTCGGTCTGTCTGTCTGTCTGTCTGTCTGTCTATGTTGT
Source organism: Sonneratia alba (assembly GCA_900174645.1). Classification (NCBI taxonomy): domain Eukaryota; kingdom Viridiplantae; phylum Streptophyta; class Magnoliopsida; order Myrtales; family Lythraceae; genus Sonneratia; species Sonneratia alba. The sequence continues at coordinate 686,545 of FWPY01000034.1, read as the reverse complement.
TTCTTTACCCTTTTTAAGGATCCTGTTTCCCAATCTGTGGGCGTATATCCAACGGTCCAGATCCATCTTCTGTTTTTTTTTTTCTGGTCAGATTACCTTTGTTCTTCCCCTGTGAAAACATAGTACAGATTACAGAGCATCCTTCCCCAGGCCAGCGTTGCCACCAGAGTTTTCCTCTCCCCTTGGTTTCATTCTTCAAAGATATACGAGAGATTCTTTACGTACTAAGGTGGTTTCTACCATAATGTAATGCCACGGGATGTTACCCGAAATTAATATTAAATTATTATGTGATGGGATCAAACCGCTACATTACAATATAATGTCATTGGATATTGTATAATATGATAGGATTACATTAAACTATTTTGGACGAATGTAAGTTTGGAGAAAAAAATGATTTATAGATCACAAGACCCAATAGAATCGGATGATAAATTTGATCTTATTTCATCCATGCGCACACGATGTAACATTGAATCTATGGGGGGATGGATCTAATAAGTTCATTTGCAACCTAGTTACATGACCGGCCGTACCTTTGATCTTTGGAGGGACAATGAAATAATTTAAAATAGTGAAATTTGCAACTCCAATAGAGGTGCGCTCAATCTCACGTGTATGTTATGAATAAATAAAGATCAAATTCAAATTCAAATTAATTAAGATTTAATATGATTCTATATTTCAAACTATTTACATCGAAAAATAGCACACGAAGAAGAGGCTTGCGATTAGTTAAACGATGCGGAGTTGCACAATCGAGTCATACACGCTAATGTAGGTAGCATCTCAAAAGTCCGCCAAGGCTCGGATTTTTGTTTAGAGGACTCCAAATATCCATTCGATTGGTGGTCCACGTAAATTTGGTCCTAATTCGAGCACAATGAGTCCACTGAAAGTAATAACTCTTACTATCATGAATTTTTTTAATGTAGAAGCTCGAATTCAAAATATCATTTAATGAAAAAAAAGTGATATGCCCTTTAACATATTAGTTATTATCGGCGATTCACACCTTCATTTTTTTCTTATGGTTAAGCGTGAGTGTACATATTTTTCTGGGTCCATCAGGCCCACTGTAATAGCCCAGCCCGATATGGCCACCATTTGAGGGCCGACATTATTCGCTGTACTGTATTACCTTTCCTGCACCGCCTTAAAAACCGTACGTGTAAACCCATCCTCTCCTGTCCGTAAACTATCTTCTGCTTCGCCCTACAACACGGGCGGAGAGGGCGGGGAATGAAAGAAACAGAGAGAGACCAGAGGAGTCGGGACCCCAGACGAATCCGTGTATGAACACACCTCCCGTCCTAGTTCCTTCCCCGCCGCTCCTAGCTCGCTACCGCATCCGTCCTCTGTTGTTCTTTCTGCTCGATTATTGAATCGTACTTAGTATTGATTGGGTTCCTGAAGAACGTTAGCGAATCAAGTATGGATGCTTAGTCCTATTCAACTTTCTTCGATTTTATTTTATTTTGTTTTTCCTGTTGATGGAGTAGCTTTGATGGGTTACGTGCGTGGTGGCCACTGAGAAATTCCTCCCGGGTTCTTCCATTCATTGGCTTGCACGGGTCATCAATGGGAAATTACTCAACTACATCAATTGAAAAGGAATATGTAAGGATTGGTCACTGATTTGGGATTCGTTACTACGTCTCATGAATAAGTTGTATTAGTTTTATGGAATGGGGAAGCCCATGGGTCGTAAACGAACGAACATAGGTGGACTGATGAAGTTGCTAGGGTTCTTTTTCTTTTAAATTTTTTATTGAGATATTTGATTAAGAAGGGAAGTCAGTCGACAGTAGTATCATCATCGAGCGTAATAATACCCTTTTGTATGCTAATAATCATGAATTAGAATTTGGTTCATGCGGGAGAATCAGCGGATGGTGTACATTCTTGGGAGATTACTTGTGAGCACTCCTTTTCATTATATGATGATCTAAATATTTAAATATATTTTGAATTATTGGAAAGCATGTTTGTAGTTGTGGTGACAGCTGGAATGTCGAAATAAAAACAAGTCCTAGTCCTATTGGTTGCAAGTCCAACAGGATATAAGCATGGGAATTGAGCAATTCTGACTTTATAACTCTCGCGAGATATATAAGGTAATCCATTTTAAGACAGATAAGAAAAACAAAAGACTAGAAGGGAAAGAAGAGAGAGAGAGATTTAAGAGTGATAAGATTAAATTTTTTTCGTAAGAGGATAATAGACGATTTAGTGATTTTTTGTGTAAAGAAAAGGTGTACGGGACGGGAATATAATAATGATGATAGTGATTGTAGTGCGGGTCACAGTATTATCACAGAGATAAAGTATCGATATCGTTATAACTTTATTGTATAAGTAATGTGATCCCGTGACTATTATTTGCACTTGACGATCAATTTTGTACATTGTAGGATTATTCCTTTATTGGATATTTATATATGCTAATATGAAAGTATATATATATATATATATATATATATATAAAAGAATGATGTTTCCATTGGCAATACTATTATAGCTATAATGGAATACATGTAGACTTTTTATTTATGGTAGCCTAATAAAGTACGAAAGTGAGATGATTGTGAAAGTAGGGATTTGAGATGTGCAATAGTCATATTGACGGGATTGACACTGCAGATGCTGAGAAATACTACTAGCGAGTGTGACGAGACGACGACGTTTGGACACCGGTTGAGTTCCCCTTGTTCTTCTTTGGACTAAAAACTCTAAAAGGCCCTCCCAAGTGATGTCGAACCATCATCAGTTCATTGGAACAACGTTGACCCTCTCCCCTACATGAAATTCACCGTATCCGTTACCGTTGCCGGGCCCATCTTCCCCACGACGCCCGTACTCTCCGCCGCCTCCACCTCCAGCAACTGTACCTTCTCCGCCGCCACTACCTCCACCGCCACCCCAGCCTTTACCACCATTCCCCGACCCATACGCATTTCCGCTGCCACCAGTCCCGCTTCCCCCTCCGCCGCCACCTCCACCCCACCCACCGCCATTGCCACCACCTGCACTGTATCCTCCGCCCTGGCTTACGCCGCCACCACCATATCCCGAACCTCCACCGCTTCCACCACCTACGCCATAGCCTCCACCACCACCACCACCAACCACACCTCCACTGCCTCCTGAACCGCCACCACTTCCACCACCAATCCCATAGCCTCCACCACCGCCAACCACACCTCCACCACCTCCTGAACCGCCACCGCTTCCACCACCAACGCCATAGCCTCCACCACCACCACCAACCACACCTCCACTGCCTCCTGAACCACCACCACTTCCACCACCAATCCCATAGCCTCCACCACCACCAACCACACCTCCACCGCCTCCTGAACCGCCACCACTTCCACCACCAACACCAACACCACCACCCATACCTCCTCCGCCACCATTGCCACTGCCAGAACCATAGCCACCACCTCCACTAACTATTCCGCCACCGCCTCCTTTTCCGCCTCCTCCTTGGTAGACCCCTCCTACTAACTCTCCGGAAAAGACCCGATCATCAGCCAGAAACCTCTTTCCCCTGCTGCCCTCAGCACAAAAGATCCCCAACACCGAGAAACAACCGACAAGCAGCATGAGACTTCTCACATCAACCTCCTTTGGCAAAGCCATGGTGACGACGCCTCACTTCCAGTGATGAAAGCTCGCTGTGACAATTACACAACGACACAGGACTTATACACTGATATAGCCTGTACCCAGTTTGGGCTTTAGAGGGAACAACCTAGTACGACAGGGGCTGAGCTTATGAAACGTTCTTGGTCTTGTGTTCCTTTAAGATTAAGAAAGACACACTGGACTAGAGAAAGTGAACATTCTGATTCTATGTGTAGGATTTGATCTGGATCTATGTGTAGGATTTTATAGGGCGGAGCAAAGGTTCAGGGGACCATGTGGCGCTGAAAGCGTGCACCGTGGTGCGAGCTGCAGGCTGAGAGAGACGGTGATTCTGGTGAGGGAACGAATACGCATGACCCTCCTCGACGGTGCCAACTGAGCTGCTAGGAGAAGAGGTGTCAATCACGCCTTCTTGGGTTCCTTTTGGAAGAGGAGTCAGATCGTAAATTCTGGTGATGGATAGAAGAAAGGAATGGATGTGGAGTTGAACATTAATTGTTCAGATGTAAATCATAGTGCTGGGTTTAATTTCTTTGCTGCTTAATCCCGTGGTATTTTGTCAAGAATCGAACCCAGAGGATGGTGTGCCACTGCATCAACCCATTCTCATGATATAACATGTAATGATCATCACACGGTTCATCAGTTGATAACCGTATGATCCTCTGTGGGCCCAAAAAAATTCAGAGTAAAGTACTGACGGCCATTTTGCTCATCTTCCCGGGGTACAGGATGGGCACCAGATTCTCGAGGTTAAATGAGTTGGTGAAGAACTTTATGGACATTCAAAACAAAGTGCGAATGATCGCTCAGAACCGTGACTTGCTTACAATACACAGAGTAATTAATCATGAACTAACGATTCCCGACCACGGAATCTCATTCAGCGCCTCATAAATCAACAGTATATTCTCGAACAGTTGCCTGAAGGCTAACTAACGTGAATACATCCATTTGAACGTCTTCCTCATCTGAAACCATAGGATTCTCGGAAGACAACAAGATGGAACATCTTCCTCACGCTGGTAGACTGCTTCCCTGAGAAAGGGAGAAGGCTATAGAGCACCACTGCTTCATAGGATCTTCAAAACTCATGAACCAGACATGTACGTGTACCTCGTCTGAGCTCCAACGATCAGCTCGATTATTTTTGCTGCAAGGCGAAATGGAAAATGAAGCATCAAAAATATATTTAAGAGCAAATACTATGTATACTAGCAAAGCTTGAGATGAAATGACAATCAGCATAGGGAACAAACCTGCAAGCAACCCTACCACGGGAACATGTTCCAATAATTTCTTAGTGCATTCAAGTTTTCGCCTGGTCATCAAGAAATAGTGCATTGTCAGCAGCTTTGCTTCACTTTGAAGCATAGCAAGAGGGTCAAACGCAGGAGAATCAATCACATGAATTTTATTTGCCACGGGTTTTATGGCAGTACATATGTTGCACAGCAATCAATCTTTCTTATTGGCCGCTCCCGATGAATCCTTCCTACATCCAGTCACCAGATGGAGTCTTCCATTCTGGGGTGAAAATAATACCTTGTATAATTGCTGAAAAATGGATCTCTCATGAGATACAGTGCCAACAACAGCTTCCTTCTCCTCATCTGAACAAAGAAAGGAGACCCTTATAGAAGTACCAGTTAATAAACTTGAGAAAGCCTACAAATTAACTCTTACAAGAATCTAACCTCATCCTTTTCAAGAGTTGAAGGAAATAACAGTTGCTTCTCTCGACCAGTCACAGAGAAAGAAACTTGGGAAAAGATTCCAACCCCGAGAAGGTCCATCACCAGTGAAAGAAACCAGGGGATCCATGATCGTGTTCCATAGTTTCTAATAAGCAGTACATGTATTAATGGTCTTGTTATGAACAGCGTCTCCCCTATGAGAAACAATGCTCCATCAAGACCCCTCTCAGACAAAACAGATGAAATTGTTGGTTTTGTTTTCTCAACCACAGCCACTGCAATAAGATAGCAAGATATAGCAGTCCAATCAGCATCTTTTGATCCTAATAATATGAATAGGAGATGATTATCTAATCTTTTGATCCTAATAATATGAATAGGAGATGATTATCTAATCAATATCTTTCAGTGGATATTAGTACAGGAGGGTTTCACGGTTGACCGCTGATGCTGCATTCTGTGGAGCCACATTGGTTCTGAGACCATCCTAGCATTTTCACCAAGCGCACTTAATGCAGTTGGTGCCCTGTTTTGTGCGAGATTGTTACACGAATGAGCAGCCATTTCTTCTCCATATTTCGTGGAATTCCCATCTTCAAATGGGGAACTGGAATGTTCTGATTCATTATCAACATTGGATGTCTCGTCTCCATGCAAAACCATCCTATACCCACTATTCCGGAACAAGGCTAACCTAACTAAAACTCTGAAAACACCAAAACAAAAATAAAACCATAAAACAAATAGATGAGTGAGAAGATGAAAAAGCAAGCATAACAAAAAAGAAAGGTGAAAAAAGGTTAAGAGAGCTAACATGCTTACTTAATGCCCTCTGTTGCAGCAACAAAATTCCACTTCTTGGTTTTGCCATTGTAATGTTCAGCTGCAACTTCAATTAGAGTTTCCAAGTCCTTGACTGCTGATATGCAGAGCGAGTATGGGAACGGAGAAGGTTCGGTGGAGCCTTTTTGTGTAGGAGATGGAGTTGATTCAACTATATGCTCGTTTATGGCAGTAATCACACCCAAAATAGCAGTCACTGCAGAAAATTCAAATATTTTACACCAAAGAAACCAAACATCACTCGTAATAAACAATATTTTACTCATCAAATGAAATATGATCCGAAAATGGTCAATACAACAAGGAACTTGAAGTAGAGAAAACTTCATAATTATCTTGAAGAGGTTGATTTCTGTACCACACCACATTTGAGCTGGAGTGCATGATATGGCAAAAGCAATTCTTCCAAAAAGAACATAAGATAATAAAATCACCCATAAGAGGACCTAGGATGAAAAGTAGCTTAAGTGTTACCAAATTTTCACAAGACCTGCTTCTATTCCAAGTTCTGAGGCGGAAAACTGATCCTGGAGAATCCATGTTAAACTCTGCACGGTAAGCAAATAAGATGAATATTATATTAAGACTCAACCGAGTGAAAGGCGTAGGCTCCCTATCGTTCCAATTACATTGGATATCCTGGTCTAGTCTTGCAATGTAGCCAATTATGGTGCAGACGATCATGGAAGCAAGAAAAAACCAAGAAATTGCCGATTATCAACCAATCTCGTCTCGTAATGCCATCTTTACAGTTGAAATAACTCTTTTCCAGCTAAGAACAGGTCCTAAAATACAATCATACGAGATCTATCGCACCAAGGAAAAGATTGAGATCTCAATGAACCTATATTTGAACAAACACTCAGTTTGCCAAATATTTGATCTTTGCAACGGTAATTATCAGCAACTGACTTCAAGAACATTGAGCAAACCGATGGGTAACGCCCTCACTAACTTATCCTGCCCAAGGAAAATGGATGGGCAAGTAACCGATTTTTTCACCAGATCCTAAACTCAATCATCTAACCAGCACTGGACTGCGAGAATCCTGTAACGGGGTGAACAGCCCATCCGAATTTCACCAAGAGGACATGAAACCATCCTGACCTCAGCTCAAGTGTACCACAAACATAACAAACAAACAAACAAACAATGACAAGCAAGAAGCCACAAGAACACAATGCGAATCTCAGAATCTCGAGACAAGAGTAAACTCACGTTGGCGAGGGACTCCAGCAAGTAGACATAGTCCATGTTCCTTTTGACCCATCTCTTATAAGCTTCCATAGCTTTCTCCACAGATTGTTGCACTGGCCGACAAAGAGAACAACCCTTATCCCCTCAGTCACACCCTGACCTGATTCAGCAAACCAACCTCCATCCTCGACTCTCTCCGCACTATATCTCGACTTTGTGCCTTACTAGCAAAAAGACTCCCCTCTCCGTGAGCGTTGTGAGAAAAACCGGAGAGGGCCCGCCAACCGTAGCTGTGGGAACACCGAGAGAGTGATGAAACTGTCGTGTCCGGGTCTGTCTCTGCATGCACTTAAATTGTCGGTGGTAGTTCGATCGGTCGGCGGCAGTGGATTGGGTAGGGGCAGACAGCATTACTTAGCCGTTAAGATTGCCGGGTAGGCGCAGTAGGGGGCGGACGTGATACGTGGGAGCATTGATTAACAAAGCCGGCGACGCACTGGGACACTGAGCTGGATGGGATAATCATCTTTTACCCCCTCCAAGTTCAGCAAAGTTAGCATAGCAGCAATCTTGAGATTGTCGGAATTGATAGTTCGGGAGAAAATCTTGACTGAACTTGTAAAAGAATTTGAAGGAACAACTTACGTGTGATTAGTAAAAACAGCGTCCGCTCCGGAAAAGAAAAAAAAAATTTGCACCGATCAATCGGAGGTAGGCTGGACCAGCAAAGAGCTCCAACCTACCAACGTGCTATGTCTATCATGTGAGGTAGGCGTATATACATACTTATCTAAAACACATTTTCCACGTGTGACAGAGATCTTTTTGGTTCCTTACGGTTCATCAACACATTAACGTACATACAAAGATTTCGAGGGCATTTCAGGCGTTCATAACTTAAAGGAAGTTCATTAGGGGGCTTTCCACCATCCCATCTGGCATTAGTATTTTTACCAAGCATCCAGCCAGTCGGCTCAGCTCGAGAGCTGCCCAGCAAGCCTACCATCCTAATTAACTGTGAACCAACCCGCCTAACCTGCCCCATTCAAAGATAGCTGACCCGATAAGCGCTGCCTATAAAGAGTAAAGCTCTACTAATCTTCTTTCCAGCTGCCCCGTGAACAGTACTAGTAGCTCAGAATGCCTTCAGATAACAGCTCGCTGGATTTGGATCAGAAACTATCATCATATATGAGCAACTCACCTCCCATCAAGCACAGATCAAGTGAAGAACCTGTAGTTAAAAATGGTCCTGGGCTGTTTACGGCCCGCCATCAATCAGCACGAGCACCTTTAGCCCTCCAATCGGCATCAGCTTCTTTAGAAATGAAAGTACACGGTGGGCATGCATCATGGGCAGACAGTCGATGAAACTTTAGATTAGAATGAAGAATGACAGAATACCGTACCTCCATTTTCTGAGACACTCTTCAAAGAGTAAAAACCAATTATCTGGAACTAGATCTCTGCATCTCCCATCATCCAAAAGGAGGAAAACCCATAACTTGAGTCCAAGGCAGGCAAGCCGCTGCCTCGGGTAAAAACATTTCAGAAAACAAGAAGAATGACGAGAGCAATAGAGATGATATGAATGCCCTTCCCCGCCCATTTTTCTCCACTTTTCCCTAGAAATTTAGTGATAAGATTGTTGTTACAACAGAATATGACAAGGGAACGGAATCACGACGCCACGAGGTCTGGTGTCTCTGCTTCGATGGATAATAATGCCGACTGTACTTTGTCCATCCAGCCGTCTAGGCGGTTCTGCAGTGATTTGATCTGTGGGATTCCCAAAACTCTTGGCTGCACCCATGATATGTGCACCGTCCCCTCCACTTGGTCAATTATGCCCTCAATAAGGTGAACCTGTATTCACAATTCTCGGAGTCAGAAAGCTGAAACAGGCTAGGTAATCAATTCAACAAGACTTATAGATACATTTGATAACCAACCCAGAGAGCCATAATGCAAAGAGGAACACCAAATTGCTAGTATACAAAGAAAGCAGAGTGGAGGAAGGGGGTTTCCTTTCCTTCATGGTTTGCATGAAAGAGCTCTAAAAAAAATCATATCTTTCACCCACTGTAAACCTAATTCTTGATTAACTTACAGATAGGCTCTTCATGAGAAGATGCTCAACATCCTCTACAGAGAGTTTTGTGCGCCCTGCGATTATACTCAAGGGAATTGTTCGATCCTCAGATGCTCGGCTGCACAAATTTACAACATAGTTCCATATCAGCGACACTGAAGCAAGTATCAAAAGCATGAAGATGGTTTCCACAAACTTTCAACAAATTTAAAACACCATTCAATCCTCTAAAAGGTTCATAAACAAATGAAACACTCAAAAAAAGCAGCAAACTACATATTACCTAAAGATGATTTCCATAAGGCAGAGTATGTTAATCTTTTCCAATAGCTTCTTCTCATTTTCAACCAACCCTGGCTGCGCATTAAGTGCAGCATTATGTACACGGCGTAACTCTTGATATCCGGCCAAGTCACCACTGTTGAATACTTGGAGAATATTGTAGAGCCATTCAACTTTCGTACCAACAAGACTCTTTATCTGTCAAAATTACCAAAATAAAAGTGTCCAAATCAATAGAGGCACACTTTACATCAGTAAGATGAAAGGTCACAGGGCTGCAAGAAACTTACTATAGGATGAGCTAATAATTCTCCAAAGTTGTAAACATTATCTCCCAGCAATGCAGAGAGGGACAAATCAAAAGCCAAATCCTAAGAGAGGAAAATTAAATTGTTAAAGCCCTATTCTGAAATATTTGAATCTCAAAACAATAGGAAGAATGCTAATCCAAAACAACAAAGGAATTCGCTAGCACAAGGACAAGTTGATGCAACACTAATATGGTTTATAAGCCTACCTTCCATTTACATATTTTTTGACAGAAGAAAAGTTCAAAAAGACAGCAACAAATCAGATATAAATACCTGCTTGAATGAATCCGACATAGACTCCACAGATGTATATGCCAAATACAGAAGAGCATTTCTGTAGAATTCAGCATACTCTCTCTGAGCTTTATGATACTGAGATGAAACCCAGTAATAGCTGGCATAAACAGATGGATCAATGTCAGTCATGCTGTCCAGGGTACCTTTTCCTTCTTCAAGGAGCTTTTTGCACTCTTTCTGGTCATAACTGAGCTTGAATAGAGCTATCTGCATCTTAATGTAGAGAACAGGCTCCTCTATACGCTGCTCCTTAGTAGCTTGAAGCTTTTCCATAACCCCATCAAGATAACTAATGGCAGCGTCTCTCTCTGCATATTGCCGCGAGACTATAACAGCAAAATGTGCAAGCTTGAGGAGATTGATTTTCATCTCAAAATCAGAGATGAAATTGTGATACAGCTGAATCAGCAAATCCCCAGCCTGAAATAATTTTCAGCAGAATAATGGTTTAAACTGAGTTTTATGCATGAATAGATCTACAATATCCACATCAGACTTGGTAGGAAAATCTCAAAACAACCAAAAGGCACTCACAAACCAAACCAAGATCAAATCCCAGTCACTAAGATACAGTCTAATCTATGCAGAGTGAAACAAATTTAATAATGCAGCAGCAAAAAAAAAAAAAAGCAAAATATTTAGAAAGGCAAGTTCACAAATTCAGAAAGAAACTGCCCTACTTAATGTTATCGAAGTTGCCTGACTTATAAAATCTTCCATCACCTACTGACTAGTAAGAACAAAGCAAGATGTTTCTTTACTACTGAATGCAAGGAAGCATACCAAACAAATGAAAGACTGAGACTAACAAAAACATGTGACAAGGATGCAAACTATGTATTAAAAAAGGTAATATTTAATACAATTATTCAAGGGAAAAAATAGATCATGCCAAATTCATTTATTTAGATATCCAAATTAATATGATTCAAATATCAAAGCTTTGACCATATTCCAGACATCATTTAACAAGAGATAATTAAGATGCCATTATGACTGGTGACTGTCTTTAAAGTACTCAAACTGAATTAGGCTGGAAGCACAGAGTTGCCAATCAACCAGTTCATAGAATGTATCTCATCCTCAAGACATTTCAGTCTCTTTAGCATTTGAGACTTGACGATAACAAAATGTGGAGGACATGCCATTGCAGCCTAATATTGCTCCTAGCAGGAACATATAAATGTGAGAGGTGCTAAAAGGTACACTTATAATCCAACTTCCCCCCTTCACCTTGATCTTTAGGATGATTAGTTACAAAAGATTAGCTCAAGCTGAGAATATATCCAACGTATTGATAGAGTTGAACAGTTTCCCTCCCATATCACCACATTTCTCGGTGGCAAAATTTTCATTTTAGTTTTCTTTCTAAATTCGTAGGAAAACAAAGATACATTTCAACATCTGTCCACAGACACCATTCTGAAGTAAAGCACCAATCTTTGAGCTCATTCAATATCCCTAATGCAAAATTTTCAAAACCTTCACAAACTAATGTACCGCTGAAGTAGCAGTGGACTAGCGTCTTATTTTTCAAGGTGAAAAGTGAAACTAGCAGAGCTCCTCCAATAGTTACTGACCTAAAAATGCTAGAACAGTAGGAAACACACTTATCATCGTATTTCTAGAGCGAAGAAGAGGCCAATTAAGATCCCAAAAACAGGGAAAAAAATTGACAACCACAAAAACCCTAAAATCAACAAAAATCATCAGCTACAATACCCTCCGCACGCAACCACAAGGTCAGACCATGAACAAACAAGTCGCCTGCATCAGATCCTTTAGCAGAAATCCAGCACACGCAAAAGCTGCAGAACAACGTACATACACATGGGACCGAATAAGGAGAACCAGAAGAAAGAGGAATGAAATTGGAAGACCTGGGAGACGGCATGGGCAACAAACTGCTCGAGCTTGAGAGTCAGCTGATGCCAGAGCTTCCTCTGGTACAGATCGGCGAGGGCGTTGTACCACTCCGCCATCTCCGGGTGCGCATTGCGCTGCGACTCCAAGTATTGCAGAGCAGTCATGGTCGACTCCGAGAGAGAGAGAGGGAGAGAGAGAGATCGGGTGTCTGTTTCGTCCGTTCCGTTTCTCGATACATACATATATATGTATTCTCCGAGGAAAGAGAAAAATCTAAATTCTTTATCTCCGTCTCTGTCTGTGTGTGTGTGTCTCTCTCTCGCTCTAAAATAATTCGATTGATCGCAAGCTTTTAATATTTTCTTAATTCCATTACGAACTTTCCGAGTTAACTAAAATGGCCAATAATTTCCATTTCTCTCTAAGTTTACCATATCGATAATTTTACGTCACAAACCTTGGTAGAACTCATTAACGTCCTTTAAAAAGGTTAAAAGTGTAAAATGCCCATAGTCGGTGCACGAAAATTTCTTAATTCCCCATAAATGAAAAGTCCCATATGTCCAACGCTTATTTGCTTTCCCGCGCCATTGTAGGGGAAGCAGATCAAAAGGACTCCTCTGTCAAGTTAGGGCTTTGGTCTAGGTTCTCTCCAAAAGCTTGAGCACGTCACAGAAAGCGGGTCTGGAAGTGATGCCAAGGCTGTTTGGAGATCGAGCATTGTCACTCTATTGTCTCATTGAAGTGTTATTAGGGCACGTGATTCATCCTCCATCGAGACACTTTGGCTGTTGAGTTGGTCTCAACAAGTGAAGGTTGCGCATTTCTTTGTTGATTTATGGTGTGTATCTTCCTCGAGAAATGTGCTTGTGCATATATACGTTTTTCGGGCGAGGAATAGCTTTTAGATGGTTTTACATCGTGGGGGAAGATGATTCTTCAACCCCCATATATCAGATATGGAGGGTGGTGAAATACAGAGGACTGAGGAAGATTTGGACAGATTTTGAGGTGACCCACTTTACCAACTGCTCCGTTGTTGATCTAATTAATAACGGAGATTTGTTCTTATAGAACGTGGGATTTAAGTGGAATTCCTTGTCCTCATGTAATTGGCGTCATTATTTGATTAGGCAAGGATCTTGCGGATTTTGTTTTATATTATCTTAAGAGGCCCATGCATTTAAGGGCATATGACGGACCGATCAAGTCATTGAACGGGAAAAGAATGTGGCCACAAGTTCAAGCTAACATGATTTTGCATCCTCCTTGTAAGAGGCAACCTGGAATGCCCAGAAAGGCCAGGAAGAAGGACAAGGACTAGATTACCAAAGATTCCAAAGATTCAGCCGTTATATATATATAAGGTTGCAATGAAATGCACTTTATGTAATACATATGATCACAGCAAAAGATACTGTAATGCTTCTACCCAGTTGATGTAGAGCTCTCTCCACGACCTCCGATTCCATCCATCCATCCATCCACTTGTTGTTGGTGCACGATTCTTCTTCGCCCTTTTTAGTCGACTATCAACAGAGGAACTGATTTGTGATCTCGTCATGAATTCCTCAATTCCCCCATATTTGAGTTGATTCAGTTAAAAACCCTAATTTTGCAACACCCCCAAATCCCTCTCTCTCTCGGTTCCCTCTCTTCAAAATGGCAGTTATGTACAACACATATGGACGGGCAAATTTGTCAATCACATTTTTTTTAACGGTCGTTAGTGAGTTTTGTCATGGTCCGTGACGGAAAATTGTCGATATAGTAGAGTGGGAGAAAAATGAAAGTTGCCAATTATTTTGGCCGAATTTCAAAATTAGTGGTAGAATTGAAAAAATGGTGAAAAGTCGTGGTCAAATAGTCCATTTATCCCCCTTTTTGTCTAGATTTATTCTTGTTTTTCTCCTCTTCTTTTCCTTGAGAATAACGAAAGGGATCGATATTTTGAGTACATATTTGATTCCGACAATTGGGTAGAAAGAAAGCCATAGACAATACAAAGAAATTGGAAATACGGGCCGACCATAATCGATTTACACATGCATATTTGACTTGATGGTATGATCCATTCTTTTCCTCATAGTAGTTCTGATTGTGTGATAATGATCGCAATAAATGCGATATATTTACCTAATATTTACACGTTCCTTTATTTTTGTCCACCAAAAAATCCAATATTTACACGTTCAAGATCGACAAATTCAAGTTGAATGTGGGTTTGGATCGGATTTCTTGGGTTTCAGTTCGTGGGCTGGGTTACACCCGATCGAGTTTTTGCTTATAGGGCCAGCGCACTTTTCACAGACTCGTGCATGGTCCTTTTATCTTAAATTTTAGGGAAATTAAGGCTTGCAGGAGCAGCCGGCACCGAATTTACTATCCGTACTAGCTTAGATCATCCAAATGCAGCTGAATCAGCCTCGCCGTCGACGCTGGGGGTTGGGGGAATGAAAACAGTACTGCGCTTCAAACAAATACTGTCATCATGATATCAGTTGTTTCTCTCCACTCTTCTACTACTGAGACATACCAAGAGTTCCGAGCAAGGTTCGTTTCTTTCAGGATGGTTCTACTCAAGGATGTGTTCAAGAATCAGGACGGATATGGATGTTTTCAAGAATCGGGACCGAGATGGAGCGAGCACAGAGATGATGCCTAGACCAATCTCCCCCGTTAATGGATCACTAAAATCTTTGAGAACTCCAGTCCAGATGCACTGGGCGTACTAGCCAAGGCAAGCCAAGCATTTACATGAATGGCATAAGTTATAAACTAAAATGTTCAATAACTTGAACCGACAAGAACTGGTTTTCCCGTGATAACGTTATAAATCTTGGATTGTAAATCCTCTAAGAGCACACCCAAGAGATCATGGGTTCCTTGACAAAATAGACCTTCAACAAGTTGAAGGATCTTCTAGTTCCCGATTCATGGCATTACTCGGCAGCTGAGCTTGTATCCACCAACCTCACGATCAGCAGAGGATCCGGTGTCTGCTAAATCCACAGTATCACTGTTGGGTCTGATTCCCTTTTCCCAATTTGTAGCCTACAAAACCAGACGATTTCTTGTATGACTGGGTAAAGACTACTCCAAACGCTTATTTCCCTCGTGAAACTGTCAAAGTAATTTAACTTTTCACTCTCTGGGAGGAAATGAGATGAATAATCCCGAAAGCTAGGTGAATTTTCCAGTGGCGTTTGCTTGAACAGAGCCAAAACAGCTATTGCACTCTAATATGGTGAATTAAAGCTCCTGTTTACGCAAATCAAAATGACCAAGAATAGAATAAGATAGCTCTGACATTTTCGCACTTAAGTTGATGTTGAAAGTCAGGCAACAGGCTTTGAATTGGTGTGCCATTATCAAGAGGCTCAATCAGGTGTTCAACGGGTTTAAGCTCTACCGCCTCTTCAATCCCATGAGAGACTGCTGTTGTCGCAGCAGCCGTATTAGCAATCTCCAAGTTGTTGCAGCATTGGACAACAATGATCAAGGCAAAAACAACATCCTTCTCTGATTTTAGGGAAATAATATTCGAAAGAAAAAACTCCATCGCTGGAGAGATATGCCTAATTAATGGTTGATTTCCGATTGATTCTTTTTTGCAGATTAAGATTAGACTGAGGAGTGCAACTTATTGGACATGCTTCAGAAACCATAGCATCCCTTTTTACCGCCCAAATTCATGGCAATGGGATGATTTCTTATTGTCTGTACTGAGAAAAAAGGATCAGTAATTTCTTGGTGGGATTTGAATTACTGATGGCATTGACGGTTCTGGGATAGTCCTGTTCAACTTTCAGAGATGATGGGAATAGTTCCAGTATTAACTTGAACATGATTGTTGTTTCAAATAGTATGTTTAGGGGGCAATGTTTCATGAACCATGGCTATTACTTTGAATGTTTACTGATCTTGACAGGGATCACATTATACAATCAACATTTAGAGAAGACTGAACTGGTAGATATTGGAATAGATAATTACAACGAGCTGGTTGTTGCCAGAAGCTTAACTGCAAAAGCTCTGTCACATAATTTACTAGCTGCACTCATTAAACATCAAATACAACCACTTAATTTACAGCAATTAAAAATAGTCACTTCCAACAAGGAGGGAGTTCACCTCTGCTCCGATGAGAAGAGCAAGCTATCTCATATGTTCTTTCCACCGAGTTCACATCCCAACCATCATCCGTCCATGACCCATAACGAAGCTCAGGAACATGGGCTACTTTCCGAAAGTCTTCGCACTTATCACCCCGCTTAAGTTTCCAAATCAACTCATCATGCACATCGAAGAATTCTAGCACTTTGAGCGTTGCTAGGTGCTCGATCCCCAAAGGGACATTCTGCAGCAACTTACATCGCTGGATAATCAGCTGAGCAAGGCTAGGCATGGCTCCTTCCTCCACCTCTATGCTTGTCAGATCCAGAAAATTATCAAGACCTAACCGGCAGAGCTTCTTAAACCCTCCAGAATTGAAGTGCAATACTTTCCACTCATATACCTTCTGTAGCTCGAGATCAACAAGATTGGGTAAATTCTGCATAGATAAAAGTGGGTCGTCCTTCAGGCAGCTCCCTTGCAGGTGCACGGTGACGAGGCTTTGAAGGGTAGGAATCCAATGTGGCATTGCCAGTAAACGACCCTTCAGATAGACCCTCAGCAGCAATGGAGGGGGCGAGTAAAGGTCCTGAAGATCAAGGATTTCACTGTCATTCGACGAGAAAATGGCTAATGCCACTAGATTGGTCAACCTCGATATGGAAGAGCACAGAGCTACCCCATCTTCTTTCCTCAAATTGAGGATGCACAGTCTCCTTAATTGAGTCAGCTTGCCAATATCTCTCACAATGATGTGACTCCTCTCGTCATTAGCCTCAATGTAGGCGAGCTTCTGCAGACACTGCAAAGAACCGATATCTGCAGGTGTTCTGAAACCATACTTAGAATGTGAATAAGACATAGTCTCATAACGATACACAAGAAGATGGCGAAGCCGCTGCAGCTTCATGATCTCAACAGGCAGTTCCGTGACATAAGTATGCTTCAGATCAAGTGTCTCTAAATTCTGAAGCTTCCCTATTGAACTGGGAACTGTTTTGACCTCTGTAAACCTCAAGCTTAGGTACCTCAGGGAGTACATCTCAATCACTAAAAGTGGAAATTTCCGCAGATTAGGAACTGCTTTCATTTCTAAAACTGTTAGCAGTTTAGTAACACATAATAGTGCTGCTTTTATTGAAGACTTCTCTATGCCAGACACGTACAGGGAGCGAAGACGAGAAAGTGACCTGTCCAGTTGAGAGCACTGTAATCTATGATGCACTGAAAGCCGGCGAACTTTATCAGGCCAAGATGCATTCTGTTCGTCCACTCTGAAGGCAAAGTTTTGTTCCCTGGATTTTTGTATTGCAATTTGCTGCAGAAGGTGGTGAATCCTACACACTTTGACCCTCCCATCTCTGGTAGTCTCGGTCACTTGCAACAAACTTCTGTTCATAAGTTCGTCAATGTAATCTCCGGCAACTTCTTCAGGAGTCCTACCTTCTTTTGCTTCAACAAAGCCTTCCGCTATCCATAACCGGATCAGCCTCATACGCTCAATTCCATCACCCTCTGGAAAGACGCTCAAGTGCAAGAAACTAGACTTCAAGTAGTAAGGCAAGTCTTTGAAACTGAGAGAGAGTACCTTATCGATCTTCTTCAGCCTCTCATTGCCATCAATCTCTGCACGAAGACTACGCCTGATTAGATCCCACTCGTCAATTCTATGCACGCCTTTAGAAGCCAAAACCCCACTAATAGCTATAATCGGGAGTGGCAATCCCTCGCACCTTCTCAGGATAGACTTGCAGGTCTCCTCCAAGTTCGGGGGGCACGTACTATTCCCTTGGAACGTCTTTCTGCAGAAAAGCTTCCAGGATTCCTCTTCAGGCAAGGGCTTCAATTCGTACCGCGTCCCACCAAAGTCTGCGTGAGAAGCGGACGCCACATCTGCTTTCCGCGTCGTGACCATCACTCTGCTCCCACATCCATTGTTGGGAAATGCATATTTGACTTCGTCCCATTTATTCACGTTCCAAATATCATCCAGAACAATCAGGTACCTTCTGTTAAGCAGGCAGGTCTTGATCATCATTTTCAGCAAATCACAGTTGGAGGAGTCCACCCTCCAAGGATCGGCTTTCCTGATTTGTTTGACAATATGTTGAAGCAACTCCTTGAGGAGTTCCTCTGTCTTGGAAGATGAAGAGAGATTTATCCATACGCGGATTAAAAAGTGCTTCTTCACCGCAGGTTCGTCATAGACCTGCTTTGCGACGGTGGTTTTCCCGAGCCCTCCCATTCCAAACAGGGCGACAGCTTCTCTCTCGGAGGGACCTTCAACGAGGCACTGCACGAGAAACCTTTTGGGCTCCTCAATGCCCACCAGATCAGTTTTGTCTATCAGAAGGGCGTCTCCTCGGTGATCCTGCCAACGATAGTCGGCTTCATTAGAAATATGCCGCCCAACTCTCTCAAATTTCCGGTGCAGTCTTTTATGCCCTTCGCAGACGCTTTTGATTCTTGCACTGGCTCGTTTCAGTTCACTCATGACCCTGTAATGAGCCTTCAGGTTCCTGATAAATGTGGGGAGCTGAAAGAGAAGGCTCCACATTCCAACTCCTTGATGCATAGCAAAGACTAGTTTGAATTCATCAAGAGCATCTTCCATATCATGAGCGGCATCTCTGATCTGCTTAATCCACGCTTCAACTTCATCATCGGTCTCCTCAAGGCTATCTGCAACCCGCAGATGGGCCTTGATGCGCTCCAAACTTCCTTTAGCGCAGATGACTTCCTCATGAACATCTCCAAGGTTTTGGATCTCTGTTCTGAGGAAATCGGCAAATCTGTCCAGCAGGTAAATTACTGAACTCTCCGCCATTGGCCCAATCCGTTGTTTTCCTTTCTCTACGGAGTCTGTTTTTCTGTGTTGGTGAGTGCATGATTTTATAACCCTAAATATACTTCCCGCGGCATCGTTTTTCAAGTTGAGATACCACTAATCTGAAGCAACAGGCTTCATTGTTATTTAATAACAGCTTGCTGGTCCTAAGTATTATTTAGTGGCATATTTGCCCTTTTCGCGAAGTTGTCGATTGTGAATTGTCCTGTTGTTTACAAACATTTGAACTAACCTGCCAGTTTCCATACGTAATTTGTCCTGTGATATTGCCCATAGTTTAGCAAAATGTCGACTTGATGCACTTGGCTTCACGGTCTTATGCTGGAAGTTTTACCATAGTTCCAAGAAAAAGATTGATGTACACTCGCTGGATAAACTTGATGTTATCTTTCTCTTTTCTGGTCAAGAAGAGAAAGGTTAACAGGTGACCTGATATGATTTCCAGGAACCTGCATTCTGGTTCATCTGAGAAGAAGGCTCTCTGTTAATTTGTCAACTAGGCAGCAATATAAAACCATTCATCATGTGCTGTTGTGATATATAATAGATCTGAGAGTTCAATTTACCTCTAAAACCCAAGGAAATCTTTTCTCTATATATTCGCATATCCCATCTGCAGCTTAAAAGACTGAGCAGAGGAAGAACTGGGATACTGGAGAAATTCCCACTGAAACATGCATTTCATTGCTTGATTGGTTGAATAATGACATAGGTGGTCCAAACATGCTCCTCTAATTAATTGCTAGGATAGTGCAAGCATCAAAATACAACTTGCAGGGTTTGCAGAGGCACTAAGCTGAGAGCCCAATGTTCAGTTTCCTGATTTCTTGTTCTTTCTATTGGTTCTCACCTCGTTTCATTTGGTTCCACGACCATGTCCGTGAAGGATCAGGGTGTATATCGGCGTTCCTCGCATTGAATATTACCCTGCTCCTCACTGAAGTAGACACCAAATCCTGATAAAAGTAAGAGTCCTGTCTAATCTATACAAATGAGGAGTTGATTCAGTCTTGGGTTGCAGCGTAATTAAAAATGGCCCATTTAAGTCCCAAAAGCAGACAAGAATAAGTAGCTATATTACGGGCATAGGCTGGTGGAACAAGTCCATGAGGTTGCAAGTTGGATTGCCTCTTTTATGTGTTGCCCATTCTCGAGGTTAGCTTCGATTGTGCTTGCACGGAGACTTGTCCGGTTTGATTGCTTCTGGAGTTGGTGTGCTATTGGAAGGAATAGTCTCTTAGTTTACAGGGAAAAGGGGAAAAACGATAAGTCACAACGTGAGCAGTGACCTGTACATGGTGAAAGAGAGTGCGTTCTTATTTATTACTTATGGATTACAAAAATGCCAAATTGCTGATAGATTATGGATTCCCATTATTGTACAGGTAGAGCTGAATCCAACTTGGTGCTCCTCAGGATTAGAATAACTCATCAATCATATGCATTCCACGGCGGTTTTCTCATAGGCACAGATGCCTCTGGTTGCAAATAATGGCCTGGCAATTAATCTAACGTGCAGTCAAATCTCTGTGGTCTTGGGATCCACAGCATACCTGCACCAGAATTGCTGGACTTGCAGCGTTGTCAATTCACCGGACCTTTTCCGGCAACTTTCTTATATGGGCAGCGCAATAACGAACTACTTGTTGGGGGAGTGAAGGTGTTATTCCCTCGTGTTGCTCTTCCCAGCGAATTCCTTGTTACGTCTTCGATCCATAACATACAAAGCATGCAGCACTTCGCTGGACAGACAGTGACCGGTTCATCCATCCATAAGAGAAACTCCCACGTAATTTCCCAGGCACTTCTCATCGTTTTTGCACCCCCAACAATGAATTAATGCTCTAATCTAATTCAGAGAAATATCCGCGATCGTGACGAGCAGTCTTGATCATGACTAGGGTTCCCCAGATATCTCAATGTTTAGCTCGAGTATTATATATAGGACAATCCCAACGATTAACCAGCTTGTTTGGCAATCAAATTAATTAGCCAGTTGATGTGCGTTTTTTCCACTAAAAAACAATATACATTGATCTTTAGAATATATATATGCACGAAAGATTACTTGCTATTCATGGTTGCATGATATAATAATAATTATTATTATTTCATTTTTCAATTAGTAATTGATAGAAAAAGACTTGTCATGGGAAGACTCTCTCTTTGTTAAGTCAACCATTAATTTTTCTCCCCAAGTATGCAAAAGAATATTCTAATAATTCAAATTTCAATTTTGATACGATGAGTAAGCCAGTAACTCAATTAGTGTATTGCTTTTAATGGTAAACTAATAACATATTATAAATGATATTATAGATTTAAAATTTTTGAAAGTTTGCATCTGAAAATTAATTGTGAACTCTAACGAAACTACATAATAAATCGTCTATTATATTAATAAATTGTTATGATATCGAATAATACCAATATAAAATGAAAATTGAGCTAGTTTGTTTGGGAGAAAAACAAAATTGTATGGGAGGATGTCGCCTCGCGGACAATCGTAAGCTTCGTTACTTAGATGCGTTGCCTAGCATCACTTCACGCGCTTTGGGTGGGAGGAGGGTCGTCGTTGTCGCTTAGTCATCTACGGTGACGTGTCCGGACGACGCGACGGTTCTACGCAGTTGGTCAGAACAAGACGCAAGAGACAAAATGTTAACTTAATCTGACCTTTTTTTTTTTTTGGGTTCCACTTTGGCCACTCATGGAAGCAATTGAAAGAATCTCACGTTCAACTTTCCCTAAAAATAAAGAAAAATCAAGTGGAATCTTTATGTAAGTTAACTCCTATGACTGATTTTTACGGTAAAATATAGAGCTATCAATTCATACTGTACCGGCATAATCTACTATGTCAGTGGTCGAAAAATCCTAGTTCCGACACAAATATTTCATGTTTTGGAGGGCCATTCAGTCTGATCCAAATCATACAAATAATTATTTTTTAAAATAAATTTAAATAATTTTATATTTTAAAATAATTTTTTTATGATACAGTTGATTGATTAATAATTTAAAGTATCTATTAAAATATAATTATTTATATATAACTAATCAACTTCTAAAATTTTTCTTGCAATTTTCTTTTTTATTATAAAAAATTATTTTCATACTTATCGTATTAGCACAGCCCAATATTTCAAATAGTCCAAAAAGACTCGCTCAAACACTATTTTTTTATGTCATGTCTGAGCCACACCAAATTTTGACAGCTGCAGTAAATTGGGTGCTTGCATATGGTTACGATGGTTTGATATTCTTTTCCGACTTATGAGAAACTTTGTTATGAGATACGAAAAAGAGAACAAGGGGGTTGGAAGCAGATAAAGGCTTCCCTTGTGGGTATGTCAAGCAGTTCACCTTGGCTCGTCGGCATTCCATTCTGGCCAACCAACCGGTGGTGCGGCTCAAAGTGCATCCTCTTTTGACTAGATCGGCTGTGTGTCCCCTCTGAAAATCAAAACAAATCAGCAGTAGGGTATGAAAATTCATTTACGACAGTCTATGTCCATGTAATTGATGAATGAAAGAAGATGGTCTCCATAAGATCATAGGAAACAAAATTGCTTGGCATTGGAGATGGCACTGTTTGCAGCTAACAGGATAGACAAATAATAGCATAGGATTTTGCAGGCGGTACCTTCTTCTGGACTTTACCAGTGACAAGTTGAGTCCACTGAAGAAAGTAGGCAGGGTGGTAAGTTCCTTTGAATGGCACCCTAAGGATCCCCGCCAGAAAAGGAGATAGACCCAGACGGTATACGAGATACTAGAAGCAACTGACTTGCAGTTTCAGGTTCACGACTGTAAAATGGGCAATATATGAGATCCAGACTGACCGATCCTTTCCTTAGTAAGACGTCTCTCATGTTGATTTTCTTGTTGACAGTCGGCTAGTGAGGAAACCAACCCAAGGAAAAGCGGCACCAGATCAATCAATGGACTATGATGAAGCCAAAAACTCAAGTGGGGAAGGAAGACTCCAATAACATGATTTCACAGTGGAATACCGTCAACTGAACGCTGCCGGACAATCTTGTCGTGTAAATCCTCGTAGGGCCTGCATAAGTCAAGCAAAAGAATTTGATTATCCAACATTTGTAGTTCCCACTCGAAGAGATGATCAGGTCCACCTCTAAACGAAGGCACCACTGCCAAACAGCTTCTTCCTTGAAGCCCAGAAGAGCTTCAGAAATGTGGACTTCTATGGTATGTTACCAAGCGAGGGGTCTGAAGTCTGAACAGGAGTGTTTCAGTACTTCTCTCTAAAGTTGCAACGCTTGAGAATAACATACATACACCACAAATGATTGGATTGACAGGACAACATCCAAGGATGGAGGAATAGTGACTCCTAGAGGAGGAAATTCACCGAGCAGTGAACCAAGAGGATGGAGTCATACGGTGGATATCACGACTAACTTTCATTCCATAGTGACTTGTCCTCAGATCCAAATCAACAAAACCATTTTGTCAACACAGGTGTGTTTTTTGTTTTTGCTGACTGCAGGTACTACGGTTAGAAAAAAATATATAAGATAATAAGGGTGAGTAGTAATCTCAAACAAAATTATAAATCAACTGATCAAACGTACCAAAAGAAAGAATTCGGAAACCAGAGACTCAACTGACTACTTCTGAACCAATCTTCGAACGACTACTTCTGTAAAAGCAATCTCTCTGGCCGAAGAGTCAAGCATCCTTTTCGAGTCAGAACAACTCTCCTGAAGTTGGAGCATTACACATTACACCGCAGACACAGCTACTTAATTTAAAGAAATTACATATAGTCAATTCCAACAAGGAGGGAATTCGCCTCTGCTCCAATGAGGACAACCAGCTGTCTCATCCGTTCTTTCCACTGACTCTACGTCCCAACCTCCATCAGTCCATGACCCATAACGAATCTCAGGAAGATGGGCTACTTTCCGAAAGTCTTCACACTTGTCACCCTGCTTAAGTTTCCAAATCAATTCATCATGCACGTTGAAGAATTCCAGCAGTTTGAGCTTTGTTAGGTTCTTGATCCCCAAGGGGACATTCTGCAGCAACTTACATCGCTTGGACAATCAACTGAGCAAGGATAGGCATGACTCCTTCCTCCACCTCCATGCCTCTCAGCTCCGGAAAATTGTCCACTGCGAATCGGCAGAGCTTCTTAAACCTTCTGGAATTGAAGTGCAATATCTTCCAGTCATATACCTTCTGTAGCTCGACACGGACAAGGTTGGGCAAATTCTGCAGCGACAGGAGTGGGTCATCCTTCAGGCAGCTCCCTTGCAGGTGTACGGTGACAAGGCTCTGGAGGGTAGGAATCCAGTGCGGCATTGCCAGTAAACGACCTTTCAGATAGACCCTCTGCAGCAATGGAGGTGGAGAGTAAAGGTCCTGGAGATCAAGGATTTCATTGAAACCCAACGAGAAAATGGCTAATGCCACCAGATTGGTCAACTTCGATATGGAAGAGCACAGAGCTGCCCCATCTTCTTTCCTCAAATTGAGGATGCACAGCCTCCTTAATTGAATCAGCTTGCCGATGATATCTTTCATAATGATGTGACTTTTCTCATCACTAGCATCCATGTAGGCGAGCTTCTGAAGGCACGTTAAAGAACCAATATCTGCAAGCGTCCTGAAACCATACCTGGAGTGTGAATAAGATATAGTTTCATAACGGTACCCTATAAGATGGCGAAGTCGCTGCAGCTTCATGATCTCAACAGCCAGTTCTGTGACGTAGGTGTTCTTCAGATCAAGTGTCTCTAAATTCTGAAGCTTCCCTATAGAACTGGGAACTGTTTTGACCTCTGTAGATCTCAAGCTTATGTACCTAAGGGAGTACATCTCAATCACTGGAATTGGAAATTTCCTCAGATCAGGAACAGCTTGCATATCTAAAACTGTCAGAAGTTTAGTAGCACATAATAATAATGCTGCTTTTATTGAAGACTTCTCTGCACCAGACATGTACAAGTAGAGTTGAGAATTCAACCCGGCATGGTACGAAAAATCAGGCGGCCCAAAAATACTAACCCGAGCATGAAATTTTTGTGTTTCAAGTGGATAGGGCCAGACACGAATTGTATAAAATAATTTATATTTTAAAATAAATTTGTTATCATATAATTAAACTTATTAATCTGAATAAAATAATCGAATAAATTTTAAAATGTAATTATATACATATAATTAATTATTTTTAAAATTTTTATTATAGAATTTATTTTCGTGCTTTTAAGCTGGCACGATTTATTTCATAGCCCAAAAAATTAGGCGGCCTGAAAACATAGGCAGTGTAGGGACAGTTTTTTTGTGCCGTGCTCAGGCCATGCGACTTTTTGCCAGCTTTATGTACAGGGAGCGCAGTCGACAAAGTGACCCGTTCTCTTGAGAATATTATAACCTATGATGAACTGAAAGTCGGCGAACTTTATCAGGCCAAGAAGCATTCTGTTCGTCTACTCTAGAGGCAGAGTTTTGGTTACTGGACTTTAGTGTTGCAATTTGCTGCAGAAGGTGGTGGATTCGGCACATTTTGACCCTCCCATCAGTGGTAGTTGTCACGACCCAAAAATTCGGCAGAGTTTCCCCTGTATTTTGAACTAACCAGAAATGCAAAACCTGCTATAGAACAGCTCAACACGCAAAATCCAGCCACACCCATCCACAACCATTTCCCAAACCACAGTTATCAATTACAAAATATTCAGGCCGTGACATATGATCACACCATACCGGACTTCTATACATACCCTATCAAAATAAACTTATCCTAGTTGATCCCCGAATCTACTTGGGCGGCTCCACACGGCTGAGTGTCTCCTCTATCTGTGGAAAACAATTTGCAAAGAGTATGAACTGCAACTCAGTGAATACAAAATTCCAGAGTGGAATAACATATGGTTCACATATATTTCCTTACACGACTGTATCAACTTACACAATTATATACCGAGGACATAGGGTCGTTGGCAACTCGACCAACTTCACACGACCCACCTAATGCAATGCATGTATCAAGCAAGTCAAACAATAACCATGGGGTCGCATTACCTCTGCAACAGAGTTATGGCGGTACCGTTACTGCTCCTCTCCCCAAACGGTACCGTGACCCCGCACCTCAATCAATTCCTAGAATTCTACTTCCCGTGCCCCTTCCCTTCGCACGCACGCAGGGGCCGCCTATTAACCTTTGGCGATAAGAGTGGACCCGTCGCCCTCAAGTCTCTCTCTTTTTCTTACCTCTCCTCTCTGGTCTTTGTTTTTCCCGACAGGGTTCGTGGGGAGTCAGCTCACATATTCCGCTGGGGTCACAGAGCCAGCGTCACTCATGTCCCATGTTTATATCCCGCCGGGAACCCGCGGTTGTTCAGTAAGGCCCATTTCTATTCCGCCGGCTTAGCGGTTACCATGGTTATACACAAGCACAAACAATATGCAAATCATGAATGAATGTATGCATGCCCACTACCGGTATCACACATATATCTAACAGCTACTCATTTCTAGACCATGTCTAATATATATACCAAACACGAACAGATCATTCCACAATGGAAGAATGTACTCACAACCCCCTTAGTCGATCAAATTCACAAAGCAGGGTCCTCAAGGTGTTGATCCCGGGTCTCCTCAGCACCTACCATTTCATCCATAATGGGGTCAACATACGCACTTATACACAAAAGCATCAGAAATTTATCCTCACCTATCATATTCAAGTAAAATGTATTCTAGTGAGTTAAGGAAAAACTTCTAAGGATTTGAGAGGGCGTAGGACTGTTCCACCGACTGATCTAAAGAGAAGAGTCCCTCCTCAGCATCCCACACTGCTGTTGTTCCCTTCTCCCCTCACCCGCGTCTACTCCCAGCCACACAGAGGACAGAAAGCCCTTCAGCAGAGACGAAACAACCACACTAGCAGCACGCACTACGCTTCTCAGCTGGCATCAACTCGAACCCTAACAGTTATAGAAACTCCAACTCTCAGCAATAACACATAGATTTCAGCCATAGCGATTCCCGTACAACAACTCAGCAACAACCTAAGGAGGGTTCGAGTAACCAAGATTCTCACCTCAACTCCCGAGTCGACAATAGGACAGTGGAGTCTAGAACCAAGTTCTGGTCCGCAGCAAGTCCTCTCCTCTAAGCTAAATTTGCTCCCTCAGCAGGTAGATGAAGATGGAGACGGGAATGGGGAAATCCGAAACCCTAATCAGCCCTAATTTTCTTCTCTCTCTCGCGCGGCAGGGGGGGGGGGGGTGGGGAAGAACTGACAATGAAGACGACGAAGGGAGGAAGGGGAGAAGGAAAAGTGGACAGGCTGATGGGCCAGCTAAATGGGCGGGCTCTCCTTGGGCCCAAGCCCGTGGGCTCACAGTAGTCTTGGTCACTTGCAACAAACTTCTATTCAAAAGTTCGTTAATGTAATCTCCGGCAACTTCTTCAAGAGTCCTACCTTCTTTTGCTTCGACAAAGCCTTCTGCTATCCATAATCGGATCAGCCTCATACGCTCAATACCATGACCCTCTGGAAAGACGCTCAAGTGCAAGAAACAAGACTTCAAGTGGGAAGGCAAGTCCTTGAAACTGAGAGAGAGTACCTTATCGATCTTCTTCAGCCTATCATTGCCATCAATCTCTGCACGGAGACTTCGCTTGACAAGATCCCATTCATCAATTCTACGCATGTCTTTTGAAGCCAAAACCCCACTAATAGCTACAATTGGGAGTGGCAACCCCTCGCACTTTTTGAAGATTGACTTGCAGGTCTCTTCCAAGCTCGAGGGGCACATACTATTCCCTTGGAACGTCTTTCCGCAGAAAAGCTTCCAGGACTCCCCTTCAGGCAAGGGCTTTAATTTGTGACTCGCTCCACCAAAGTCCGCATGAGAAGTGGATGCCACATCTGCTTTTCGAGTGGTGACCATCACTCTGCTTCCACATCCACACCAGGAAACGGATATTTGACTACCTCCCAATTATTCACATGCCAAATGTCATCCAGAATGATCAGGTACCTTCGGTTCAGCAGGCAGCTCTTGATCATCATTTTCAGCAAATGACGGTTGGAGGTGTCCACCCTCCTAGGAGCAGGCTTCCTGATCTGTCTGACAATCTGTCGAAGCACCTCCTTGAGGAGTTCCTCTGCATTGTAAGATGAAGAGAAATTTATCCAAACGCGGATGGCGAAATGCTTCTTTACTGCAGGGTCATCGTAGACCCACTTTGCAAGGGTGGTCTTGCCAAGCCCTCCTATTCCAATCACAGAGACAGCTTCTCTCTTGGAGGGACCTTCAATGAGGCACTACTGCACGAGAAACCTTATGGCCTCCTCAATGCCTACCAGATCAGTATTGTCTGCCAGAAGGGCATCTCTTCGGTGATCCTGCCAATGATTGACAGCTTCATTAGAAATATGCTGCCCAACTTTCCTGAATTTCCGGCGCAGTCTTTTATGCTCTTCACAAACGCTTTTGATTCTTGCAATGGCTCGTTTTAGATCATGTATGACCCTGTAACAAGCCTTCAAGTTCTGGTTAAATGTGGGGAGCTGAAAGATGAGCCTCCCCATTCCAACTCCTTGACGCATAGCAAAGACTAGTTTGAATTCATCAAGAGCATCTTATCTCATGAGCAGCATCTCTGATCTGCTTAATCCACACTTCAACTTCATCATCGGTTTCCTCAAGGCTATCTGCAACCTGCAGATGGGCCATGCTGCGCTCCAAACTTCCTTTAGCACGGATGATTTCCTCATGGACATCTCCATGGTTTGGGATCTCAGTTCTGAGGAAATCAGCAAATCTGTTCAGCAGGTAAGTTATTGAACTCTCTGCCATTGGCCTTATCTGATGATATCCTTTCTTTAGGGTGTCTGTTTTGCTGGGTTAGTGAGCTTAATTTTTTATAGTCCTAAAGATACTTCCAGCAGCATCTTTTGTCAAGTTGGGCTACCAATTATCTGAACCTACAGGCTTTATTATTCTTGAATAGCAGCTTCGTGGTCCTAAGCTATGATTTAGCTGCACATGCGCCTTTTTCATGAAGTAGTCCATTCTGGATTGTCTTATTGTTTACAAACATTTGAACTGAGTTGTCTGTTTCCGCATATAATTTGTCCTGAGATATCACCGATTGTGTTGTGAAATGTCAACTTGATGATACTTGGCTTGAGGGTCTTGTGCTGGAAGTTCTCCCGGAATTTAAGGACTGCTCCGTACATGCTGGAGAAACTTGATCTATCTTTCAATTTTCCGGTCAAGAAAAGAGAGGTCAACATGTGATTTCATATGCATAATTTCTTCTCTCACGTCCCAAGTACTCTAGGAACCAGCATTCTGGCCTATCTAAGAAGGCTCTTTGTTAATTGTTTACTCGGCAGTAATCTTAAACTATTGGTCACATGCTGTTGTAATATACAATAGATCTGAAATTTCAATTCTCCTTTGAAACTCAAGGAACTCTTCTCTCTATATGAGGGTGTATTCCATGCAGGGCTTCAGAGGTCGAGTAGAGGAAGAACTGACATATTGGAGAAATTCACAGTGAAACATGCACTTCTTTGCTTGGTTGGTGGAATGAATGACATAGTACAGGCAACAAAAAACAAGTTGCTGAAATTTGTTGAGGTACTCATCTGAAAACTGAACATTCAGTTCGCTGATTCCTCATCCAGTCTGTTGGTTTCGGGTTCATTGCGTTTGGTTCCCCGACCATGTCCCCAAAGGATCAGGGTGTATGTTCCGTGCATTGAATCAATGTCCCTTTCTGAGCAATATGAATAAGAAGTTGACTCAGTCTTGGGTTGCAGGGCAATAAAACATGCAAAAATGACAACTGACCTTATAATGCACGAAGAGACAGGCATGAGCATAGTTTTTAAAACCGGACCGGGCGGCCGGTTCAACTAGGAACCGGCCACTCACCCGGTCCGGTTCATTCAAAAAATCCAATTGCACATTAAAAGAGAAAAAATCCGATTGAACCGACCGGTTCCCGGTCCGACCGGTGAACCCATGAAAAAACCGGCCAACTTAAAATTAAAAAAAAAAAACAAAAACCTATTGTAATGTACTTATTTTATTTTACTAAACTTATATTTACATTGTATATTAAACTTTTGTTTAATATAATGGTTATATTAATAATTTTTATTATAAATTATATTCAAATTATGATATTATGTAAATTTATTAGTAATATTATATTATTAATATTATTTATTAAACATGTGGTTCAACCTATTGAACCCCCGGTTCGACTCATGAACCCATGCCTACACCGGTTCCCGGTCCGGTCCGGTTTTAAAAACTATGGGTATGAGTAGCTTTATAAGACACACATAGTCTCGGAGTTGATGGGAACAAGTTCATGAGATCGTAAGTTTGATCACTTCTTCCATGTCTTGCCCCTTGTCGAGCCTAGCTGCATCCGAGCTTGCACATAGACTTGTCCAGGTTGATTGCTCCTGGAGTTGATGGGCTGTGGAAGCAATAATCTCTTGGTTACTAAGGAAAGTGGCGAAAAGAGATAAGCCCATAACGTAAGCAGTGACCTGTACTTGGCGAGAGTGCTTTCATTTTAATCTATTATTTATGGATTACAAAAATGTCAATTTGCTATTATTAGTTTATGGATTTCCTTTACTGTATAGGTAGAGCTGACTCTACCTTGATGGTCCTCAGGATTAGAATAACTCGTCAGTCATACGCATTCCACGGCTGTTTTCTCACAGTGATAGATACCTCTGGTTGCAATAATGACCTGGTAACTAAGCTTATGTGCAGTCAGATCCCTATGGTTTTGTGGCCTACAGCAAACCCTCAGCAGAGTTGCTCCACTTCCAGTGTTGTCAATGCACCAGAACTTTTCTGGGAACATTCAGGCACTGTCTCAAACGAGCAACGTATAACAAAATACTCGTTGAGGGAGTGAATTAAGGTGTTATTCCTCGTTCTGTAAATATGCAGTTTGCTGTTGGTAGGCAGCATCCATTTCTTTCATAGTTATCTTGATCCTTACACTAGGATTACCCCTGCGGCCTGGATTCTTTATAACAGCTTCAAGTAAAGCTCGGTAGACATTCAGTGATCAGGGAAGCCCTTGATTAAGGAGATAAAATCTCTGCGCTGCATGGGTTCAAGGAGAAAAGATGCCGTTCGTTCTGTTCTTCTTCCAAGCAAATTCCTCGTCACGCCCCCACAATGTACAAAGTAGTACTTCACAGGACAGACGATGACTGGTTCATCCTCAAGAGAGCTTTTCATGCAATTTTGGCAAGCCTTCCTCTTCGTTTTGCCCCAAGAATTGAATTAATGCTCTAATTTTATTCACAGAAATATGGCAGACCGTGATAACTGGTCTTGATCCCGAATAGGGTATAATAGAATTAGCGCTCACTAATTGACACGCTTTGGGATGAGGGTCGTTATCGCCTATTCATCCACAGTGACGAGTCCGGACGACGCGACTGTTCTACGCAGTTGGTCAGAACAGGACATACAAGACAAAAAGTGTTAATCTGACCAAATTTTGTTTCTTTTCTGGTTCCATTTTGGCCACTGATTGAGGCAATTGAAAGAATCTTCACATTCAACGCAAATGAATTTCCCCAAGTATAAATAAGAATCAAGTGGAATATTGTATATGTTGAATTTTAATTTGACAATATATGGTCCAACAATATATTATTGATCATGTGTCTTTACTATCCAATTCGTCAACCCAATTAAGTGATCTAATTAAGTTTATAAAATAGGGTTTAATGTAAGGTGTAGTGATCAATATGCAGAAATCATAAAGTAATTTCTGATTTCTATGATGGGTGAAATTAGAAATTAATAAACTGAAGGCACTTATGTGCAATTTGCGGTTGTGGTCCCTGGAACATACGATATTATCGGCTCTTTTGATATCCCATTAGTCAACGAGAGTCAGAGTGAATCCCACATCCTCTGAAAGATTTTTCGTACAGTCCTAGAAGATCCATACCCGGTCAATCAGATAAGTTACATCTATGGATTCAGGTACGCTTCCGTTTATGTTTAAGTATTCTCTTTGATTTCAACACGTATGATCTTGAGGTAATTTAGATTAGGAAAAATTCCAACAGTATAAGCTAATTCCTGAGACAGATTTCCACAATAAATTGGTTGTAAATGATTATTCGATTTTCTCTCCGAGCATTTACAATCAGGTAAAAAGAGAGCAAAGGGATTGGAAGGAGATAAATGGCTTTCCTTACGGCAAGTAGTTCACCTAGACTCGACTCCGTAGTCCATAATGCTGGATGGAGAAGGAGAGACGGGCAAAATTCCAATCCCCGGGATGCCCAAGAGGGCCAGGCTTGCCAAGAGAGGATCCATCAGCGTGCCTTTCGGGCCAACCATCTGGTGGTGCGGCTCAAAGGATCACTCAGTGTGTCTTCTTTTGATTAGACTGATTGCATATCCATTCCGAAGACTGAGATCAGCTCTGGAGTGTGAAAATTCATTTTTGATATCGTATGTTCATGTCTGTCACTGAAAGAAGATAAGTCTCCATAAGATCATCGAAAACAAAATTCCTTGATATCAGGGTTCGCAAACTGCCAGGCCAATGAACTCCCATCTGGCGGAGATGGAATTCAAATAAATGATCATACCAGTTGGTTGACTTACCAAAGCTACTTGTAACACTTGCAAGTACATAGGTGACTGCATTCAGTGAAGCCAAGAAGAGAGAACCCTCAAGAGCTCAACTGAAACTACACATTAAATCAGGCTAATCTGTTTGATAACTCAATCTACATAGCAGAGAGCTCAGTAGAATAGGAGAGTGGACTGAATCACGGTACACTGTTTTTAGAGGAACTGATGAGATCAAACTCATGATGGTGAGTCTGTGAACTGACCATGACACAACTACAAGCAATTTTTGCGAACGATCAACCCATTAGACTGCTTGTACTACAATTCAGCTTTGCAAGCAACCAAATGAAAGCTGGATTGTAAGAAACTCTTGACATTCATCAAGTAAATGAGAAACGCAGGGTTGTTACATGACCAGGGAAATGAGATTGTTTAGCAACTAATTGAAGTATACGCAGCAGATCCATATCTAATAACTGGGATCTGCAGTCTTTGAAAATGACAACATCTATTCTGAAACTGAACCTACAGCTCTTTCTTTTACAAAATCACTTCAACATCCAATTCGGGAGAGATATAGGAAGAAACAGACAACAACAAAAAAATGACCTGTACAATCTGTATGATACCAAAGAGCTAGATCTGACAGCAGAATAGAAACACTAATAACAAGCAGAAAGTAGTGAAGCTTCAAACCTTAAATTTACATAAACATCAGAGAACTGTAGCTTACTCAGTGAAGTCAAAAAGTGAAACACATTACTCCTACCAGGGAGGGAGATCACTTCTGCTCCTACAATCTTTCGCGTAAGAAGAATCAGCTTTGTTGCCTTGCCTTTCCACTGACTTGACTTCCCAACCCCCATCAGTCCACGATCCATAACGAAGCTCAGGAATGTGAGCGACTCTCCAGTACTCTCCACTTTGATCATTCAGCTTAACTTTCCTAACCAATTCATCATGCACATCGAAGAATTCCAGTGCTCTGAGCTTGGTCAGGTGCTCGATTCCCAATGGCACATTCTGTAGTAACTTACATTGCCGTATAGTCAGTTGGACGAGGCATGGCATAGCCCCTTCCTCCACCTGTATGCCTCTCAGCTTGTGAAAATTGTTGAGTCCTAACCTCTCGAGCTTTTTAAACCCTTTTGCAGTGAAGTGCAACATCTTCCAATCATAAACATCCTGCAACTCAAGGTGGGCAAGATTGGGCAAGTTTTGGAGAGATGGGAGTGGATCATCCATTAGATGGCACCATCTAAGGCAGGCTTTAATAAGGCTGGTGCAGGTGGGAATCCATTTCGGGAGTGCCAGTAGACGTCCTCTTAAGTAGATTCTCTGAAGTAATGGAGGGGGCGAGACAAGGTCCTGCAGATCAAGGATTTCATCATCGTCCAATCCATAAACACACAATGAACATAGATTGGTTAGCCTTGTGATTGATGAGCAGAGAATGAATCCATCCTCTTTCTTCAATTTGAGGATGGACAATCTCCTTAGCTGGGTCAGTTTCCCAATATCTCTCATAATTAGGGGACTTCTTTCGTTTGATGCATCTACATAGCAGAGCTTCTGCAGATATTGCAGACACCCAATATCTGCAAGAGTCTTGAAACCATACTTGATGTCTGAATAGGAAATAGTTTCATATCGGTACACAAGGAGATGCCTAAGTCTTCGGAGCTTTTCAATCTCAGTGGGCAGTTCAGTGACATAAGTATGCTTCAGATCGAGTGTCTCTAAGTTCCGAAGATCTCCTATTGCCCTTGGAACTGTTTTCACTTTGCTACACCTGAAGCTCAGGTATCTGAGGGCATACATCTCGAACACTTGGATGGGGAACTTTTTGATGGGGGAAGCTCGCAAATCTAACACGGAGAGCAGTTTAGGAGCATATTGGACTGCTGCTTGAGCAGATTGCTTATCCACATCAGAAGTGTACAGAGAGCGCAGTCGCACAAATGACCTGTTCTGTGCTGAAGTCTGGAACTTGCCATGTATTGAAAGTCTCCGAACATTATCTGGCAATTCTGGACTCTCTTCATCCACTCGTGCTACAAAGTTTTGCTCAATAGACTTTCTAATGGCAATTTGCTGCAAAAGATGGTGGGCTCGGCATAGTTTTACCCTTCCATCAGTTGCTGTCTTGACCACTTGCAGCAAGCTTCTGTTCAGGAGTTCGTTAATGTAGCCCTCAGCAACTTCTTCCAAGGTCCTACCTTCTTTTGTTTCGGTAAATCCTTCAGCCACCCATAATCTAATTAACCTCATGCACTCAATTGCATGACCCTCTGGGAAAACGCTCAAGTGCAGGAAGCACGATTTCAGGTAGTGAGGCAGATCGTAGAAACTAAGGGAAAGCACCTTGTTTATTTTCTGCAGCCTGCCATTCCTGTCAATCTCTGCGTGGAGACTTCTTCTCACAAGGTCCCATTCATCGACTCTTTGAGTGTCTTTCGAAGCCAGGACACCACTCATAGCCACGATGGGGAGGGGCAACCCCTCACACTTTTTTAAGATACATTTGCTGATTTTCTCTAAAGTAGGAGGGCAAGAATTCCCCTCGAATGCTTTTCTACAGAAGAGCTTCCAGGACTCCTCTTCGGACAAGGGCAATAGTTCATAGATCTTCCCGCCAAAATCTGCTCGGGAGGCTGATGCCACATCAGTGTTTCGTGTGGTGAGCATCAATCTGCTACCGTTCTTGTCATTGGGAAATGCATATTTCACGGAGTCCCATCTATCTACATGCCAGATGTCGTCAAGAAGGATCAGGTACCTCTTGTTAAGCAGCATGCTCTTCATGATCATCTTCAGCCAGTCAAGGTTCGGAGTGTCAGTAGCTCTTCTTGGAATGGACTTTCTGATCTGTGTGGCGACCTGTTGAAGCATGTCCTTGATGAGCTCTTCGATCTGGGCAGATGGAGAGAGTATCAGCCAGATACGAACAGCAAAGATCTTCTTCACTGCAGGATCATCAAAGACTTGCTTAACGAGGGTCGTCTTCCCGAGCCCCCCCATCCCAACAACTGAGACCACTTCCCTATCTACGGGACCTTCGATGAGCCACTGCACAATCTGCTTCTTGGGATCCTCAATTCCCACGAGATCAGCCGTGTCTAACAGCAGAGCATTCTCTCGCTGGTCATGCAACAGAAATTCAGCATCACTGGATTGTTTGAGCTGTCCAGCCCTCTTGAACTTTTGACGGAGCCTCTTATTGCCTTCGCAGATGCTTTTTATCCCCGAACTGATGCGTCTAAACTCAGATGCAACCCGGTATCGAGCTTTCATGCTCTTAATATTCCCTGAAACCTTAGAGAGCAACCCCTGATGGCCATACTCAAGTTGATGCTCCGAGACGAGTCTAAATTCGTCAAGCACATCTTCAATGCAGTAAGCATGGTCCCGGATTTGTTTGATCCATGATTTGACTTCATCATCGCACTCTGTTAGAGAATCTGCAGTCCTCAGGAAGGCCTTGATGCGTGCAAGCTCATCCCTCACGTGGATCACCTCTTGCTGAATGTTGCTGCAAAGTTGGATTTCATTCTCTAACAAGCTGGAAAGCTTGTTCAGTAGAAACGTCACTGGACCTTCTGCCATTTTTTCGCTTTTCCCACGTATATTGAGCTGCAGGTGGCCTTATAGTGCGTGCCAAGAGCATCTCAAAGTCCCTCAAGTTTTACTCGGTTTATTGAATTTCAGAAATCCGTTTTAACTAGCAATAGCATATTCGACTGTCATATAGCATGCATGCCCCACAATAGAATATTTTCTCTGTCATGACTTGTGCGTTACTTTCCAGACAAATGAGACATGATTCAGCTTTGGTACCAAACGTATTTGAAAATCAATTGAAAGAGACTCCTCTCAAAGAATCAAGTAGACCCAAAATAATGCAGAAAGCACAACCAGTGACGTCCCGATACATGAAAGATTCAAAGTTTTCCCATTAAAAAAAGATAGCGATCTTTCTGATAAAAATATACTTTGCTGTCACTATCCGTTAGCTGGAGCTGATACAAGGAGAGCTTCCTCTACTAAATTTTGTGCTACGAGGAAGACTTCAGAATTCACTTCTGCTTAAAGGTGGATCCACGAAACTAACATAAAGATTTCACGTTAGCTTCCTCCAGATGGATGCTGAGACGCTGGTGGGTTGTTTGGGTCATATATGTATATGTAATCCAATTTCCATGTTTCTTGACAGAAAAACTCCATCCAACAGAAGGGTCGAAGATCAATTAATCGAAAACATTGTGGATCAGAGACCCAACATAGTGACAGAAGGATCTTGATGATCCTCGGTGTTAGAATAACTTACCGATCATATGCACTCCACCGCAGTTTCCTCATAGTGACAGATACCGCTCGTTGCAGCAATGGCCTGGTAACTAAGCTTATGTGCAGACAGATCCCTGTGGTTTTGGGATCTACCACATGCCCTCATCAGAGTTGCTCGATCCCACCAAGAACTTCTCATGAGGGAGCGTTCAGGCATCATCTTAAATGAGCAACGTAAATAACAAACTATATGCCGAGGGAGTGAAGTTCTGCAAATATGCAGTTTGCTGTTGGCTGCCAGCGCCTGTTTCATTTCGAGTTTATCTTGATCCTTACATTAGACCCGGATTCTTTGTAACGGTATCAAATTATGTAAAGCTTTGCAGGCATTCACTTATCTGGCGAGCCCTCGGTTACGAAGATAAGATGTCTGCCTCACACATGACAAAAGGACAAAGGATGCCGTCTGGTAATTTCTTCCAAGCAAATTCATTGCTGCAGGTGTTCATAGTATACTAAGTACTCAATTTGGACAGACGATGACCGGTCCACCTGTAAGAGGAATTTTCATGCAGTTTCACGAGCCTTTCACATTGTGTTGACCCAGAAACGAATCGTGCTCTTATTTAATTTAGAGAAATATCACTATACAGTCTCAATCCCTTTCGCTCACGACCATATGTTATCCAGCACCGACTAACCCATATTAACTTTCCCAAAACAAATTATCTTCATTCTTACTTAAAAATAAGATTTATCGAACTAACTCAACTAATTTACGTTGGTTTGGATCTTTAATTAACTTTCACTCCAAAAACAAATATATATGTATATATATATATATATATTATGGTCGAATAACTTTCTTGATTGAGTGATGTAATTTTGTTTCATTTTTTTAATTAATAAGTGATAGAAAAAGACTCAACAAAGGAAGACTTTTTCTTTGCCAAGCCATTGCATTGTTTTTTTTTTCCTGCACCTGCATAACTTGTGACCCAAAAATACTTAATAAATTCTAATTAATTCAATTTCAAGTAATCGTTAATCAAAAATTAAAATGATAGTGAATATATATATTCATAAAGTTTAAATTTAATAATTTATTTATGAGAAAAATGTGTCCGACTGGCCGACCACCTCACTCATTAATTTAGACGCATCGCGGAGTCGGATTAGCATCAGTTCCTTCTCACACGCTTCGGGAGGAGGGGGTCGCTGTCGTCGCTTGGTCATCATCGGTGACGGTCTCTCTCAACGAGGCGACGGTTTTACGCGGTGGGTCAGAATGTGACACGGACGACAAAATATCAATAATCTGTTCGATTTTATTTCTTTTTTTGTTCCATTTTGGCCACTGGCGGAAGCAATTGAGAGAGTTTTTTTTATAATTTTAAAATTGGACCAAACTAAAAATTAAAGTAGGCATGGATTCGTGAGTTCATGTGTCAGACAGAAGTTT
The DNA here is from genome assembly GCA_900174645.1 of Sonneratia alba. NCBI lineage: Eukaryota > Viridiplantae > Streptophyta > Magnoliopsida > Myrtales > Lythraceae > Sonneratia > Sonneratia alba. Next base: position 647,953 of record FWPY01000034.1, on the reverse strand, counting down.
AATAAGTTGAATCGTATATTTAATAAATAATATTATTAATAAATTTACATAATATTATAATTTAAATATAATTTATAATAAAAAATATTAATATGATGATTATATTAAATAAAAATTTAACATAAAATATAAATATAAGTTTAATAAAATAAAATACATACATTATAATTTTTTTAATTTTAAGTCAGCCGATTTTTTCACATGTTCAGTTGGGTTCATTGGTCGGACCAGAAACGGTCGGTTCAATCGAAGTTGACCTTATTGAAAGTACAATTAGGTTTTTTATAGGAACCGGACCGGGTGAGTAGTTGGTTCCCGGTCAAACTGGCCGCCCCGATCTAGTTTTTAAAACTATGGTTTTTTCTCATTCAATTCAAATGAATTTCCCGAGCCACAATAAAAATTTAGTGGAATCAATATATATATGCATCCTAATACTACATATAAGTTAATTTCGAAGACCAATCTCCACAGCAATTTGACTTTTCAGGACCAACATTAGAGGAAAAGAAGATATCCTCCATCGGAGAAATTTTATTACTTAATGGACCGGCTCTCGTTCTCTCGTTCGTTCTAGGGTGAGTGAGGTTGAATGTTAATTTAATGAACTTATCTTCTTCAGGCCAGAGACATGAAGACATATACACGGAGGCAGAAGAACAACGTGATGATTATGATAATGAAGATTTCAGCTTCGACCCGTCACTCAAAAGTACCATCTTACTCTCGGGGCGGGTCCAAAATTTCCATTGATTCTGACCGGTGGATTAGTCTTGAGAAATTGCTCATAATCCCAATGGTTGTGGGTTAAAGTTGACCTTTTAGATCCGGTGCATGACACAATCTTTGTAAATCAAAAGGAAAAAATCAATTATTAGAGAGGTTTGAAAAGGAATGTGATGAAGCCGAAAGATCAAGCTGGGAAGAATCCGTTTAGAGTTGAAATTGATTTGACAGTGCCACTGTCACAGTGGAATAGTACCGGCCAACCGAGGGCTCCCGGACGACCTTGTCATGGAGATGCTAATATATAGAGCCTGCAGAAGTCGAGCAAAGGAATTTGTGATTCCGACGTGAAAAGATCAGATCCACCTCTATTGAAAGCACCACTGTCAGAAAGTTTCTTCTCGGAAGGCCATGTCAAGAATAAGAGCATTTTTATCCAGTGAAACCGAGGAGAGCCTCGGACATGAGGAGTTCAATGGTATGTTTCCAAGCAAAGGATCTGATCAGAACCGAGAGTTCCGAACTATGTCCCCTCAGAAAAAAAGTAACAGTAATTGAGAATAGCACGCTTGGATTGACAGAACAACACCTAAAGATGGAGGAAAAAATGACTATTTGTGGAGGAAATTCACTGAGCAGGGATCCAAGAGGATGGAGCTACGTGGTGGATATCACAAATGACCTTGTTTTCTCTTTTTCGGAGCGACTTGTCCTAAGATCCAAATCACCAAAACCATTTTGCCAACATAGCTGTGTTTTCTTCTGATTACAGGAACTACTCCTGAAAAAACGGATCTCTTCTGGGCAAAGAGTTGTACATCATTTCTCGAGTCAGAGCAACTTTCTGGGATTTGGAGCAGCAAACTTAGGGACTGCAAATACTGAAAGAATGTACAGTGACATGCTAAATGGGGTAGTATTTTGAGTTTCCTAGGACGAGACGAGCACCCACCCCACAGGAGAGTATTTTGAGCATCCGTATGGCTAGCTTAGATTTCGCTTGTCTAAAACAAGTTTCCAAATAGACAGATTTTTTCACAGAGGAGCTGAGTGGCAGGTTGAGTGATGAAACGGGAAGCAACCTATCCTATGTCAGTTCATTCCTCTACTCTGCCAGCCTTTCTCCTGTGTAGTTTGAAATTTTGATCACTGCCTGCGGCAGATTTAGATAGGGGAGATCCGACCTTTCTAAGTTCTCAACTGTTGGTTGGTCCAAAGAAGGCTTCAACGACACAGTTTGCAGACTTTTGGTATGCATCTTCCACCTCCACCAACAATATAGTGGCAGAATTGTGGTGTACATCTTTGCTATTTCCAATTGATGTCCGGCTGAAAGTGAATTTTCACAGAATCTCCTTATGGGCGTCAGGGGGTTTAACCAAAATCAAATTATCCTATCTTCCATCAACCCAAAGTGCAGATGAGATCAACTTGTGATGGTGGGTGAATGCTCATGACAAAACAACAGCAATTTTTTGTAAACGATCAAGCTTTAGAATTGTCATCATATTTAGTTTCCCAATCTACCATAGATGCAGAACAATGAAAGACAGGTCTTACGAAACTTCTCACATCCATCAAGTGAAAGAGGGGGGGAATTGTCAACAGGATCAGGAAAGATCGTTTAGCAACAAATTGCACTATATGCAACAGATCCATATCTAAGTCGGATCTTCAGTATTAGAAATGTGACCATCTATTCTGAAACTGAACCTACATCACCTCCCTTGTCCAGGGAAGCAAAATTGAGGAAGGGAAAAACAAAGCCATTTCAACATCCCCTGCTGAGAGAGAGCATACAGAATGAAACAGACCACAAAGAAAACAGGGAACAGCCTGTCTCTGATATTGAAGAGCTACATTTGACAGTAGAGTAGAAACACTAATAATACACAGGAAGTAATGAAGCTTCCAAATTACATATGCATAATCAAATATATTCATGTCAGAGCACTGGCTTACGCACAAAAGTCAAGCAGTGAAAATAATTTATCCTATTGGAGGGATACAAATACAATTTTGTGTTTGTTAGTTAGTTTAGTCAATTAGTTAGCAGTCTATTTAGTCTGTCAGTTAGCAGTATGTATATCTGTCAGTTAGCATTCTGTTAACAGACGAACACATGTATAAATACTCCATCAAGCTGATTCCACAAGTTGAATGAATTGATACTTTTCTTTTCTAACTCCACAGTCCGAATTCTCTATTGATTCATATCCAAAATACTGCACCTCTGATATGGTATCAGAGCAGAAACCTTGCAATTGCTCATTCTACAGCTATCAATGGCGCAAGGAGGAGCAATGCAAAGTGTTGGACAAAATAATCATTTCCAAGCGCTGCAGGCATTTGAAGGACTCAGTTCTTCGGACAATTCCAACAATCCATTCTTTATCTTTAGCGGTGATCATCCAAGTTTGATGCTTGTTTCACAGCCTTTAACAGGTTCGAATTATATCTCTTGGAGTAGATCGATGGAGGTGGCCTTAAGTGCAAAAACTAAATATGGATTTGTGGACGGATCGATATCAAAGCCTCTAGACAATGATGCAACTGCTGGTCCATGGATGAGATGCAATAACATGGTTATAGCATGAATTATCAATGCTATAGCACAAGATTTGGCTGGAGGATTTCTCTATATATAAACAACAGAGGCTCTATGGAACAATATACATGTGAGGTTTCTTCAGAAGAATGCACAATGAATATTACAACTCAAGCGAAAATTGAGCAGCCTTCAACAAGGATCCATGGATGTCAATTCGTATTTTACACAATTCAAGTTAATCTAGGAAGAATTGCGCAATTACCAACTAATACCAGTTTGTAGCTGTGATGGAATGAAGACTTGGATGGACTTCAAACAGCAGGAGATGGTGTTGCAATTTCTTCTAGGATTGAATAATGCCTACGACAATGTTTGCGATCAAATTTCCATGATCGAACCTTTTCCAAGCATATCCACAGTCTTTAACATGGTGTTGAAAGTAGAGAACAAGCGCACAATGGGAAGCACCTCATCTAGAGTGACAGATTCAATGACTTTTTCTTTTTCTGCTCCTAAACAAATGGCTAAGTCTGTGCAAAGGATTAATGTTGTAACTGCTGTTCAAGGACGAGGACGAAGAGATCGCCCAATCTGCACTCATTGTGGATTCACTAGACATAGAATAGACAAGTGCTAAAAGCTTCATGGATATCCACCTGGTTTTCAGCCACGATCAAGGAATTCAAATGTGCAAAACAAGTCAATTATGCAAAGGGAACCATGTTTTGCTTCAGGAACAACTACAACTATGTCAAATACACCAACTCAACATATTTCCAACAATCAAATGCAGCAGATGATTGCTTACTTGAGTTCTCAACTACAGCAACGAACATCAGCATCAACAACAACACCAGCCATGTGTGAGGAATCAGACGCTGCAGTTGAACCTATTGTTTCTCATCTTTATGGTAACACTCATTCCTTTGTGTCAATAAACTAGTCATCTGATTTTCATTCATCATGGATAATAGATTCTGGCACAACACATCATGTGTGTTATGTATCGTCTATGTTCCTTCAGTTAACACCTATTGCAGGTCGATCAGTTCATTTACCTAATGGTAAAACAATTCGTGTTACACACTCCGGTTCCATCTGACTAAATCAATCCATTCTTTTGCTCAATGTATTGCACATTCCATATTTTCAATTTAACTTGATCAGTGTAAGCTCTTTGTGTCAAGATATACCTTGTCAGATTACATTTACTAATAGCGTGTGTTCCATATAGAAGCTGAAGTCGAGCTTGATGATTGGAAAGGGTAATAGATACAACAATCTTTACTTCTTCAAGTCTTCTCCATCAATTACATGTGCTGTTAAAATTTCTCATGATGTATGGTATTTATGGCTAGGACATCCATCATTTGTTAAGATTCAGACATTGGCAAAAACACAACGATTACCTTCATTTTCTACTACCACTTTGAACCATCACTGTAAAGTTTGTCACATGTCTAAACAACGAAGATTACCTTTTCCATCTGAGAGTAATAGAACATCACATGCATTTGCTCTTGTTCATATTAATATTTGGGGGTCATTAGCTTATGAAACACATGTCGGATAGCGATTCTTTCTGACCATAGTAGATGATTACACTCGTATGACATGGATTTACCTTATGCATTCAAAATCAAACGTTCTACATGTGTTTCCTGCCTTCTATATGTATGTACAAGTCCAATTTAATGCTTCTATTCAAGCTGTAAGATCTGATAATGCCTCTAAACTTAGTTTTGCTAGATTTTTTGCTAAGAAGGGCATTCAATCTTATTGAGCCTGTGTTGAGACTCTGCAGCAAAATTATGTTGTTGAAAGGAAACATCAGCATTTGTCGAATGTAGCTCGGGCTCTTCTTTTTCAATTTGGTTTGCCGTTGCAGTGTTGGGGGGAGTGCGTGCAAACTGCAGCATACCTCATCAACCGAGTTCCTTCACCTTTACTACAAAACCAAACATCTTATGAATTGTTATTCCACAAGCAGCCACAATATGATCACCTTAGATCTTTCGGTTGCTTGTGCTATGTTTCAACGTCCACTCATCATAGACACAAATTTGATCCTCATACATAGGCTTGCTTGTTTCTTGGTTATCCCAATGGTTACAAAGGCTACTGGTTACTTGATTTGCAAACTAATGCCATTCTTGTTTCACATCATGTTATTTTCCATGAGGATATATTCCCTTTGGCAACTTCTGCACCTTCTAATGCAAGTCCTTCCATGCTTTCTGATTAGGTCCTCCCTCGAACTACTGACGGTGGTAATACGTCGGCACACTCGCAAGTTCCTACCATTCCTAACTTGAATGATGATGTCTCCTCTATTCCTTCCAATTCAGGTTTGGTTAGATCAAGTCGATTGCGTAAGCCGCCTACATATTTGTCTGCTGATCTAACCACTTGTTCCACAGCTCATCCTTTACAGAATTATCTTTCTTATTCTAAAATTTCTGCTCCTTATAGACAATTTGTTATGGCTATCTCCTCTAAAACTGATTCACTTACATTCAATTACGCAATTCAGCATCACAAATGGCATCAGGCAATACTAGCAGAACTTGATGCTCTATGCCATAATGGTACTTGGGATATAGTATCGTTACCACAAGGCAAGCGACCTATTGGTTGCAAATGGGTTTTCCGAACCAAGTTCAAGGCTAATGGAACCATTGAAGGCCACAAGGCTCGACTAGTGGCTAAAGGCTTTATGCAACAAGCTGAGATTGATTTCTTAGATATGTTTTCTCCAGTTGCCAAGTTAGTTACTGTAAAACTTTTGTTGTCTCTTGCAGCTATGTTTTAGTGGTCGATGGTGCAACTAGATGTGAGTAATGCATTTTTGCATGGCGATCTCTTAGAGGAGGTTTACATGCAACTTCCCTTAGGTTTGGCTTGCCATCAGGGGGAGTATTTGCCACAAAATCCCGTTTGCAGGTTGAAGAAATCAATATATGGGCTTAAATAAGCATCTAGACAATGGAACTGCAAGTTTATTAAAGCTGTGATGATACTAGGATTCAAGCAATCCCAATCAGACCACTCTCTATTTGTTCAAGGACATCCAACTTCCACCTTTACTGCTCTTGTTGTCTATGTCGATGATATTCTAATAGTTGGAAATAATGTTGATACCAATAAACTTTTGAAGCAGGGATTGTCCAAGCTATTCAAAATGCATGATCTAGGCATTCCAAAGTTTTTCTTAGGCATTGAAATAGCCAGATCACGAATGGGAATTTCATTGCCACGGTGTAAATATGCGATTGAGCTATTGACTGATGCTGGTCTTCTTGGATGCAGGGCTTCATCAGTCCCTATGGAACCTAACTTGCGATTATCCAAGACTGATGATGATCTTCTAGACAATCCTTCCACGTACAGGAGATTAATCGGCAAACTACTATATCTCACCATCACACGACCAGATTTATGTTTTGCTATAAACAAGCTTAGCCAGTTTGTGGAATCACCAAGGACGGAACATCTAAGAGCAACACACAAAATTCTGCAATACATAAAAGGAACTGTTGGACAAGGTGTCCTGTTTCCATCTTCTTCGCAAGCAATACTAAAGGCGTTCGCAGATTCAGATTGGGCTGCTTGCCCTGATACTAGAAGGTTGACAAGCGGTTTCTGCATTTTCTTGGGATCATCCTTGATATCCTGGAAATCAAAGAAGCAAAGTATTGTATCTCGATCATTTGCAGAAGCTGAGTATCGTGCAATGGCACTTGCGACTTGTGAATTAACATGGATTCGTAGCTTGTTGAAAGAGATGGGAATGGACCATACACAAGCTGTACTACTATACTGTGACAATGAGGTTGCTCAACATGTCGCTGCGAACGCTATCTATCACGAGCGTATAAAGCACATTGAAGTGGATTGTCATTTCATTTGTGAGAAATTGAGGGACGAGGTGATCAAAACGATGCCGATATCCTCAAAGCATCAACTGGCTGATCTATTAACAAAGCCTCTTCACCCTGGACAATTTCAATTCTTACTTAGCAAGATGGGAACCTCAAACCTCTACCTCCCATCTTGAGGGGGAGTATTGGAGGGATACAAATAGAATTTTGTGTTTGTTAGTTAGTTTAGTCAGTCAGTTAGCAGTCTGTTTATCTGTCAGTTAGCATTTTGTTAACAGACGAACACATGTATAAATACTCCATCAAGCTGATTCCACAAGCTAAATGAAATGATACTTTTCTTTTCTGACTCCACAATCTAAATTCTCTATTGATTCATATCCAAAATGCTGCACCTCTGATATATCCCACCAAGGGGGTAGATCACTTCTGCTCCTACAATCTCTCATGTGGGAAGAGCCAGCTTCATTGGCTGGCCTGTCCACTGACTTGACATCCCAACCCACATCAGTCCATGACCCATAACGAAGCTCAGGAATGTGAGCGACTCTCCAGCAGTCTTCGCTATGATCATTCAGCTTAATTTTCCTAATCAATTCATCATGTACATCAAAGAATTCCAGTGCCTTGAGCTTGGTCAGGTGCTCGATTCCCGATGGCACATTCTGCAGTAACTTGCATCGCCATATAATCACTCGGATGAGGCCAGGCATAGCCCCCTCGTCCACCTGTATGCCTCTCATCTCGTGAAAATCATCAATACCCAACCTCTCAAGCTTCTTAAACCCCTTTGCAATGAAGTGCAACACCTTCCAATCATAAACATCCTGTAACTCGAGATTAACAAGATTGGGCAAGTTTTGGAGAGATGGGAGTGGATCATCCTTTAGCTGGCACCGTCTCAGGTGGACTTTGATGAGGCTATTGATGGTGCAAATCTAATTTGGCAGTGCCAGTAGACGTCCTTTTAGATATATTCTCTGAAGTGATGGAGGCGGGGAGACAAGGTCCTGCAGATCAAGGATTTCATCATCATACAATGCATAAATGGACAATGCACACAGGTTGGTGAGCTTCGCAATTGATGAGCAGAGAATATATCCATCCTCCCTCTTCAATTTAAGGATGCACAACCTCCTTGGCAAGGTTAACTTCCCAATATCCCTCACAATCATGGGACTCTTTTCACTGGATGCATCTACGCGGCAGAGTTTCTGCAGAGATTGCAGACACCCAATATCTGCAAGTGTCCTGAAACCATACTTGGAGAGTGAATAGGATATAGTTTCATATCTTCACACAAGGAGATGCCTAAGTCTCTGGAGCTTTCTGATTTCAGTGGGCAGTTCAGTGACGTATGTATGCTTCAGATCAAGTGTTTCTAGATTTCCAAGATTGCCTATTGAACTTGGAACTGCTTTCACCTTGCTACACCGCAAGCTCAGGTATCTAAGGGAGTACATGCTGACAACTTGGATTGGGAATTTTGTAAACGAAGCAGCTTGCAGATCTAACACAGTGAGCAGTTTAGGAGCACATGGTAGTGCTGCTTTTGCAGATTGCTTGTCCACACCAGATGTGAACAAAGAACGCAGTCTTGAAAATGATCTTTTTTGCGCTGAAGTCTGGAACTTGCCATGTATTGAAAGTTGGTGAACATTATCTGGCAATCCTGGACGCTGTTCATCCACTCTTGCCACAAAGTTTGGCTCAATTGATTTTCTGATGGCAGTTTGCTGCAAAAGGTGGTGGACTCGGCACAGTTTTACCCTTCCATCAGTTGTTGTCTTAAGCACTTGCAGCAGGCTTCTGTTCAGGAGTTCATTAACATAGCCCTCAGCAGCTTCTTCCAAGGTCCTACCTTCTTTTGTTTCGACAAATCATTCTGCCACCCATAATCTAGTTAAACTCTTTGGCAGAATTTCATGACCCTGTGGAAAAACGCTCAAGTGTTGGAAACATGACTTCAGGTAGTAAGGGAGATCGTCGAAACTGAGGGACAGCACCTTGTTGATTTTTTGCAGCCTGTCATTACTGTCAATCTCTGCATGGAGACTTCTTCTCACAAGGTCCCATTCATCAACTCTATGAGTGTCTTTTGAAGCCAAAACACCACTAATAGCCACAATGGCAAGGGGCAATCCCTCGCACTTTCTTAAGATACATTTGCTGAATTCCTCTAAAGTAGGGGGGCAGATGTTCCCCTCAAATGTTTTCATACAGAGGAGTTTCCAGGACTCCTCTTCGGACAAAGGCAATAACTCATAGATCTTCCCGCCAAAATCTGCACGGGAGGCAGATGCCACATCAGTGTTTCGTGTAGTGAGCATCAATCTGCTGCCATTCTTGTCATTGGGAAATGCGTATTTCACAGAATCCCACTTATTTATGTGCCGGATATCATCAAGAAGGATCAGGTACCTCTTATTAAGCAGCATGTTCTTTATAATCATCTTTAGCCAATCACGGCTCAATGTATCAGCTGTTCTTCTTGGAGTGGCCTGTCTGATCTGACTGGCTACCTGTTGGAGCATGTCCCTAAGGAGCTCTTCAGTCTGGGAAGATGGAGAGACTGCGAACCAAACACGAACAGTGAAGTGCTTTTTCACCGCTGGATCATCAAAGACTTGCTTAGCGAGGGTCGTCTTCCCAAGCCCTCCCATCCCAACCATGCAGACTACTTCCCTATCTATGGGACCTTCGATGAGCCACCTCACAAGCTGCTTCTTGGGTTCCTCAATTGCCACTAGATTGGCCTTGTCTAGCAGTAGAGCATCCCCTCGGTGGTCATGCGACCAATGTTCAACATCAATGGATTGTGTGAGCTGCCCAGCCCTCTGGAATTTGTGAAGGATCCTTTCATTCCCTTCGCAGACACTTTTTATCCTCAAACTGATGCGCCTGAACTCATATATAAGCCTGTAACAAGCTTTCATGCTCTTAATATTACCCGAAATCTTGGAGAGCAACCCCTGATGCCCATATTCAAGTTCATGCTCCAAGTTGAGTCTAAATTCGTCAAGTATATCTTCAATGAAATAAGCATGGCTTCGGATTTGTTCAACCCATGTTTTGACTTCATCATCATGCTCTGTTAGGGAATCTGCAGTCCTCAGGAAGGCCTTGATGCGGGCAAGTTCATCCCTCACGTGGATCACCTCTCGCTGAATGTTGTTGCAAAGTTGGATTTCGTTCTGTAACAAGCTTGCGAGCTTGTTCAGCAGAAAGGTTACTGGACCTTCTGCCATATTTCACTTTCCCGACATTGAGCCACAGGTGTCCTTATAATTTCATGAACTTCTCAACTTCCTCCTTGTTTTACTCAGCGTAATGAATTCCAGAAATCTACTTTCACTAGCAATAGCTAGGATATTCAACTGTCCTATAGCATGCTCCATAATAGGATATTTTCTCTGTCATGATCGGTTTATATCTACAGAGTTAAATCTTAACTTGTGAGCTACTTCCAGGCAATGAGATACGATTACGCTGTGGAACGAAACATATTTGGATATCGAACGAAAGAGACTCCTCTCAAAATATCAAGCTAGATGAGCAAAACTTTGGTCAGAACACAATGGCCGACGTGCTTGCATAGAGACAAGCTTCAAGATTTCCTCTTGAGGGAAAAAATCTCAATAGCGATCCTTCTGATAAACTATGCTTTGCTGTCACTTTCCGTTAGCTGGACAGCCCATATCAATGCCAATACAAGCAAAGCTTCTATTAAAATCTGTGTTACAAGAAAGACTTCAGAATCCACTTCTGCTTAAAGTTTGGCATGAAGTTTCCATGTTAGCTCCATCCAGATAGATACTAAGATGCCGGTGGTCTGTTGGGGGGTCAGAATTTTCCTGGTGCTATTTCAGTTGCTGTCTATCAACGTAAAGACCATTCATGTCTGAGTTTTTACAATAAAGGTTTTACTCGAGAGAATTTCCACCCGTTGTTTAATAATGTCTGCCTGCAGTGAACGATTTTTCTACTTATGTTCTCTCACAACCCCTCCACAGGCTTGTTCTCGAGATCGAGCTCGCAAACGAGTTGATTTCAACCTCTTATGAAACTGATGTCAATGCAGGATGCTTGAACACGAGCAACCATTCAAAGGCGCGTCCTGTGCTTCGCGCAGAGGAAGATTGCTTCCCCTTTTTTTCCTGTCGCCCAGAGAGTACTGAAACAGACAGTTGGACCTCTCCCCCGACAGCAGCGACCTTAGGCCCATGAGCAGCCAGCCCCCAAGGACGATTTACATGCAATCTTGACCGAGGTCAGTTCCGACACTAGCTGCGACAGCCGGGACCCATCATCAAAAGTGTGGCACTCTCGTGGACCTCACAAGGATGCCCATGACACCGCTATTGAGAGGGTTAAATGCGCAGATGGTACGCGAAGTTGTTTGAAGTGTACCATCTGCTAATACAAACCATCAAAATCGCGGCAGCACCGTCATAATGTAGTTAATGTTAGAATTTGTCCGTACAACTGCTACTGGACTTCTCCGTTGACATTTTTCAAGACTCCCCCGAGAGAAATCGCTTTTCCCCCTAACTTACAAGGTGAAACTGGATTCACCTACATCATAAGAGCATATGGGGGTCTTTTACTTATGCAAGAAATTTTAGGGAGCAACCGTTTCTATCGAGATGGTCAGAAAAATGTCTATAAAGAGATCTAATAACGATCAGATTGACAAAGTTAAGATATTCTATGTTGATTGAGATAATGATATAATTTTCACAATAGACAGACAATTCGAAAGCTTTCCCCCAAAATCAAAACACGATGTCAGACAACTGGCAGCTTCGAACTTATGAAGGCAGCACAGATGCCACGGTCGATGGCCCGGTTCAACCACAGAGATCAAAAAGCTTCAAATTATACTAAGTTAACACAAGGAAGCATAGAAGAGCACCCTTCCACTTCTGTTTAGCGCATTTTCCAGTAAGGCAAGTCATAAGAGGTTTGCAAAACACACAGTTGCATCGGACACCAATATAAGGTTCAGAACAGTCACCGACAGCGTCTAAAAGCATGCAGAGTAATTGGCAATACTGAGAGCACAACAAGGAGTTTTCCTTTTCTTCCATTTAGACTACTATTTCATTATCTGCGACTGACTTTTGCCGTCTCAGGATGCGCGGGCTGCTCTATCTTCAGTACGGGACAATGATAGAATCGACTAGATCTTGAAGCGGCACGAGCTCCTTCTTGTCTATCAGCCCGAATTCCTGCACCAAAGATGCAGACAACAATCATATATCGTTTGTTTTCAGCATCTCCATCCTACAATTTCAACCACTTAAAACTCATCATCATCATCTGGCTACATGATTCCGGACCTCTTTATCCACCATCCTTGACCATTCCAAACTACAAATCTGAGTCGGAAAAATCTCTTAGTATGGATGATCTAGTAAGCATTAAAGGACCTGACCTGGCTTTGATGATGCAGTTGCATAAATTGCTTCTATTGCGAATACCCTTATATTTAGTGATCTCCACGAAAATATTATTTATGACTCCTCTAATTGTTCTCTGGGTAGATTAACTATCTGATTCCAGCATTTCACCAGCAGAGAAAAATGTTTCAAATAATTTCAAGAAAATGTTCTCATGGAATAAATCAACCTTCTCAGAATGCATGGAAAAACCAGAAATTGGAAGAATCAGCTAATTATTTATAGGGCTTTCCATGCCATTGCTAGAAAAAGCAGCAGGCTAATATTCTAAACTTGGAAACAAACTAAGGATATAACAAGTAAAAGAAGGAATTGAAAAGAAAGGATTGCAATTCCTTCTTTTAATCAAATGTATAGGGGTTCTCAATGTTAGTTACTCATGAGTAATGCTATGGGTAGGCTTACATTTGTTTAGATAAAACTTTTGTATATGATTTTACGCATCTTCTTGATGCGATATTAATGAAGTTAATTTCTTGACTACTCAAAAAAAAAGGAAAAGAAGGGAGGACCCAGCCCCTCCAGAATAAATACCATACACATTTTTAATTCTTCTTTCTTTTCATTTTTCCCAACTTCTCTTACAGTTTGATGCACCTACATATATATAGTTTAGCATGCATTCTTCAGTGCTCCATAAAGAATTCATCCTCTTAAGCTGGTAAAGAAGATGATTATGTAAAATGGTTTGGAGCACCCTGTTACTTTAGCTTTTCTTCCCTTGATCTTGGAGTCACGTCTTATCAGATTGAATCTCGGTAGTCTCACTCCAAACCAATAGTAAAACAGGATAACAGCAAAAATTTCAGGACTCTCCACAACAGGAATTTTACAAAATTTATACATGAAGGAAGCAACAACCTAAGATGGCTGAGTATTAACAGATGTTAATAGAATAAATGGCCCAAATCAAAATATAGGCTTACCCAGGTAAACAGAATAAAATGCTTGAAACAGGTATTCAGGTGTGCTTCCTCTTTAAGGCTCACAATTTTCTGAAAATGGGAATGATAGATGTGGGCATATACACGGAAAAGTCGCTTGAATATTGTCTTGACAACATCCTTAAAGTTAGGAGGGAAAGGTGCCCCTGTAAATTTTCAATAGGAGAACTCGTAAGCACACTAAAGCAATAATGAGATTAGAACATAATTTAAGATATTTCGTTATAAGGAAGAAACCCATCTAGTTGGCCTCTTTTTCATAATTTAATCCCATCACAAAACTACTAAGAGTTTGACCAATAATTGTTCAGTAATAAGTTCCTCATAGGATTCACTTTTGTGTGTAAGACAGAAGGAGTTCAACATCCCGACCTTCTGTGGCACTGGCTACCTTCATACTAACAAAAGAACTTCATCTCCATCCCTAAGAATAAATCTCCGGGGTCACAGCCTAGAGCCCCAATTACCCCACCTTTTTTTTTTTTAATTTGGAGTAGTCCCCCATTACCCATTATTTGCCATACAAATAAAAGTAAAAAAAAAAAACAGTCAAGAATATTTAAGAGGGAATTGTCTTTCGTAAGGGATCAATCACTAAAGTTCATTTACCAAAGTTTGTTGATCCCATAACATGCCTGATTATTTACCGACCACCAAGAAATGCTATACCAACATGAGTTTAGATCTTCAGCTATAATTTCTTAAGCATCAGCTAGAAGAATCATCAGAGCTGAGTAATAATTGACCAGAGGTAATAGTACAACAAATTATGGAAGTTTGCTGACAATGGAAGATCATTCAGGTTCAAAGGAGTATGATCTTCCCTTTTGTCCTGGATACCAAACTAGAAGAGCATGGATGAGAATTACCAAGCTTCTGGGGAAATATGGATTCATCATCAAGCTGACCCTCAATCCAGTCCATCAGATATTCAACATATCTTGGAGCAGAAACTTCAATAGGTTTCTTAATTTGAACGCCATCTGCCCACCTGTACTCGTACCTGCCAGAGGGAATTTATTTCAAAAGGGGGTGAGTATATAGCAAATGACGATGTATATGGTATTAAACATTTCAATTTTCCGACCCAAAATAGGAAAGAGAGAAGAGTTTGCTCAATCCAGCATCACACTATAGCAGAGAAGCCACGTAAAAAGCCTTTTTACCCCCTTTTTGTCTATTTAATGAAACAAAGACAATTTTCCAGCATCTGTGACCTATATTAGAGTTCGACAAGAAAAATAAATATTTCTTATACAATGATCAAGACACATATACTGCACCCTCACAGCCACTGATTTCTTATAAGGTGAGCACAATCTTCTCAATTGATTAGGCAGTCGAACATTTAGAAAGATATATCCAATTTTGCCGGCACACCCTCTTTTTTTTCCAATTGTATGTAAAGAATGTGAAAATTCAGCATTACACATGAAAAATATTCAGCAACATAAATTTTTGACCGCGAAAAAACAATAATGCATAGGTTTGAAATGCCTAGTTTCACAAGTAAGAACAGAGAATAACCGTACTTGGGGCCTGCAGTCATGGTAGGACAGTTCTCGGGTGTACAGAACTCAGTAAGAGTACCATAGAGCAGATTAACCTGATTGAAGAAATCCACAGCTGAAATTCAACAACAGAAAAAAACAAATATTTTAGCTTTATGGAGAAATTTCCTGTGAATAAGAAAACCATAATACCTCCAACTAGCAGAACATTGACCACTGTCTGAGAAACTTTTATGAACTACTAGAGAGAATGCATCATTAAAGAACACAGATATTCCAGGATGATATGTAAAACAATTCAGCCACTGTAACGAGATGAGTAGTTTTGAGCAGGACATAATTTCTATCATGTCAAGAAATACCTTGCACCATAGCGGTTTGCTCTATGTAATTATCAATAAAAATGGAGGAGAAGAGATTCTGAGGAAAAGGACAGAATTAATGTTTATCACAGCGAGCCACTTATTCAGATCTTCCAGGGAGCAAGTCCAACTGCCTCACGAAGGTTTATCGATAAAAATGACAGAGAAGAGATTCTGCGGAAAGGACAAAGAATTACTGTTCACAGCAAGCCACTCATTCAGATCTTCCCCAGGAGGAAGTCTAACTGCCTCCCTAAGGTTTCCACTCCCCAGGGTCGCATCGATGTGCTTCCGAAGCTGGGCCCCCTGCATCATTGTGTATTCGAAAATGAAGAAAATGTGAATATTGCAAAGGAAGGAAGCTATTTATTCAATATAAATAAGCCTTAAGTCTTTAAAGGGCAGGCAAAGATAACGGTTATTATTATGCATTAATTTAATTCCAAGACATACCCTACCAACTATAGAGTCCACAAGTACCAATGACAACTCATACTGCCATGGCAAAAACTGTCAAGGCTAATCGGAAAAAAGATTATATCCTTTTCATTGCAAACAAGAATCTCATGAAAGGACTCTAATCAATTCCCCCATCTTTACAGACTAACTTATTTAACTCGATACACTTCTTCTCTTCTATTTTTTTATAATATTATTGAAGGGATTAACTAGCTTCTCTCGTTGATTTCACTCACATGAACTATGCTCTATTCCAGCAGACATGCATACACATGATTCCGCAGGTCTACATGGATTACCGGAGCCATGATAGGCAAGAGGAGGTGCAAAGCTTCAAGATTACAGCATGAAATTATTGGCTCCTCATTTGTGCACCTAAAAGTATATATGTACATGCATTTCGCCCAGGGCAGACATATTATCCCTGAGTACAGAATTAGGAGTGATAATTTCACTTTCCACCATGGTTCTCTATATTTAACACTGCACTGAAGCAGCATCTTGAATCGATTAACATGTAGTTTCAGCAAGACATAATTAATCCAGAGGCTTAGGTTTGCATTTTGTATAATGTAGTTTGGCTCTTAAAGAGCATTTTTCTTCGACCAACTATAGTAGCAATATTGCTTACCAGTCTCTCTGGTCTCCAGCACATGGCAAGTACATTACTACTTATCATATAAATTAAATGATCAAAAGTTACTGGGGAAAAAAAACACTTTGGTCCCATTAGGGAATGACTATTCATGAATACCCCCCAACTTTAGAAGTATTGCAATGTTATCTGCCACCTCCTTGACTAACTAAAAGCTCTGCCTTGATTCACGTTGAAGCTACATTTAGAGAATGCAACGTAACAAGGAAAATATATGAGAGGAACATAATAGAATCCCTGTTTAACATAATGTTACTTCAGAGAAAATTATTCGAATTTGTGATTCAGATTATTATATCATCACCTTAATTTGGTTGATTTATTTATTTATTTGCAAGGAAAAGGGGCTCACTGGTGGGTGAGTTCACAACCCTAGAGCCAAAGCCACTCCTACAGACAGCCATAACAAAGCCATGATGCCACAAAATAACAGATTGACAAAATATGCCCAATACCTAAAGCCCTTTTAGAAATTAAATGTGTCTCAAACAGAATGGCTTTGGATATTTGAAATGATACTTCATATGCCTTCCATTATCTAATACTTATATTTATTACTCATGGTCCTTCCTCTAACCAAGCTGCTATCCAATCAAAGTAAGAAACGGATAACTTCTCTCACAACATGTACTTATCCATAACAAGAATATCATACATAATTAACTAGTCAATATGCAAGCACTCGTAAATCAAACTGACCTTACTTCCAGATGGTGCACTCTTTTTGGGGCGGAATGTCCTTTGGTTTCTGTTAGGATTACAGTTTACAGCACAAATATAAAGGGTGAGATGCAAAAATTTCTACGACTTATATCAGTCAAAATCCTGTGCTGCAAGTACAGTAGAAAGAGTGAAAGACTATCAGGTCATTGGATTTAAAATACATATGCATGATATCAAACAAAACAAACTTCCATCTTCACACTAATTGTAACCATATACTTCAGACAAAGATGCTTATGCCCATTAATTACAATTGTCATGCCAAACCAGTTACCAAGAAGCAGAGTTCAATATTTTCCAGAAGTGGCGTATCCTAATAAAACAATATTTGTTCCACTCTAACTAAATTAAAAACACCATCCACCAAGCAGCAAGTTTTTATTGCCATTAAAGCTCTACTACATCAACATAGTGGAAACATTGGTTTTTGAAGTGATAGCCCACGATCAAAGAACAATTTCAAAACTTGCTTACCAATTCCCTGAAAGGCTTGTGTAAGCTTTCATTCACCCAGACTTAAACTTTTACTTCAATTTATTATTTGACCAGTAAACACATTCTACTGTCATACATTCATCATACATGAGAAAACATCTGCTTTTGTAAAGACGGATGCCACTATCAATTCTTTATATGAATAAGATCTTGTTTATCCTGCCATTTTCTATTCTTAAGTAGCTCTTGGGGGTTATATCACGCTTACTTCTTCATTGACTAAAAAATTTTCAATTGTAGTAGCAGCTTCATACTTTGTACCACTGGTCATGAGAGCACATAAATCCCGATGAATGAACAATTTGGCAGGTTTATGCAATACATCACATATGATAACTGCATCAACTTCCCTCAATGCTATTATTCAACATACAAAACCTTTCCTTGTCTCATTGTCTACTCAATGAAATTGAACGCTTCATAATATATGCCTGAATATACTCAAGCTTTTGCAATGAAATAAATAAATAAGAAAGTAAGAAATCTCAGAAGTAAAAATCCAAACAACCTAGAAGGCTAGAGGTGAGAAGAGATACCTAATACAAATGTGCATCCTTATAATCATATGAAATAAGGAACAGAGAGGATGATAAATAAGAACATGCCATCCATCTAGAATGCATTTGTTATTTCATGGAAGATCCGCCGGCCAGATTGAAAGTGTGTTACCGATCACAAACATACCATGATCCGAATTGTCAGCAAAATCGTATCTCCCATCGAACTTTGCAATATGCACATGTTTGGATTTTATTGATATTAATCTAATATACAATAAGCTTCTATGAGAAACTTCAATAAAATTTGAGCCTCTGTTAGATGATTCTCTGAAGATACCAGGATTGAAAAACAAATTGGTCAAATTCAAGTCATCATGGAATTTCCATTATTGTTCTTAGAAAAATATACAAAAAGAATAAATAAGTGGTAACTGAAAACTCAACATTACAATCACAAAAGTTACAACCTCTAACACACATCACAATACCCATGCAGAATATATAGCATCACAGATCAAAAACAGGCTTTCATATTATAATAAATAAAAATGGTAACTCAATCAACCAAACAACTATATCTAAAAAGAATTTCAAGGAAAATTGCAAGGCGAATATTTTTTTTTTAAAAAAACTATGCATGTCGAATGGATTAGAGAAGGTAGTGTTCCCCCATAAATCATTTGAAATGAAATTGATTATTTTTCCTAAACTGTCAACTATCTAGGGACTATCAGGTCAGAGCAGTGCCCTATAGCAACACTCAACTCGTTTCATCTCTTGCCAAAATGGCTACTCTTGTTCCTGTTGAGGTGACATAGCTGAGCAATAACAGCCATGAGAGCATTTATATTGGCCTGCTTAGCTTCCATCAACAAGGATAATCCCAGAGAGTACCTGATTTTAGCTCAAACGGTCTGCAACCATGGAAAAAATGCTAAACCGTGGCAAGTCAAATGCTCTTACAGACGCATAATTGAATTATTTACGTCTACCCTCTTCATTTTGGGGCGTCAAGTAGGAAAAGGCATGAAACCTCAAGGTTTCTTTGCCAATAGAAGAATTCAATTTTAAAAATTTTTCGAGGGCCAAAAATTCTCTATGATTCTTCTGCATCTATCACTTGAGCTTTCATGTTTGTGGTTATATACTTATCTAGGACAGCACCAATTATGGATATACAAGATTTTTGTGCATTAAAACTCACGATTTCAAGTGAAATTCAACAAATAGCACCTCAACTATACAGGAAATCATCCTGTCAAAGTTAAACGACGTACAAAGGCCTATCGGGCTTATTGATAGAATTTCAAAAATCAATGTTAATTAATGGATTTATTGGTAGTTACCATCTGTGACCATACAGCCCAAAAGAAAGCTATAAAAATCTAGGACTCATACTTTCAATTTGCTGCAGAAAATTTATTTGCAGAACCAGTCCTTGTTTCAATGCAAAGCACCATTCTTCTATTTTAGGAAATCCATGAGTTATTCACTAAGCTCTCATTCTAGCCATGTCAACAATTTCCTCATTGAAAATCAACCGCTAAAGAACAGCTTCTAAATTGCCACATATAGAAAAAAGTACAGCAAGCCAGAACTTTCGAGAGGACTACCAAATGCCAAATAATGATCAGAGGATGCTTCTTCTAAATAGCATAATGCAGCTAGGAAGGGCCCAAAACACAGGCACTGCGTTTTCTTGTTTTCTTTTGTCTTTTAACCCTCCCAGTTTTTTAAATTTAAGGGACTCTGCCAGTCTGCCGATAGTAAGGGGCTATCACAGAACCCCTGTCTATCAACCATCGACTTGCTAATTGGATTAGCAGCTCTACATAACATCTAGAGTAGCCTTCAGCAGAAGCCTCAGAGAAAGTGAGAATACACGTCATGAGAATCTCATGTCAGAAACCACCAGCTGATCGATCTTTTCTACGGCGGGTGACAGTGATTACTGGCTACACTTAACAGAACCGCACACCAATTATAAAAATCTATTTTTTATGCAAGCGGAGTTCAATTCAATTTCGAAGTGCTGAATACAGTGAGGAGCATCCGATGAGCTCAGCCACCCCAATCGCCGATAACCTAAGCCAAGACAAACTGAAAAGGCAGATCTGATGGCAGGTGTCGCTGCTGAAAGATCGAGAGATGGATCATCCAATGGAAGACACTGATGAAGAGCAGGGAACTCAAGCGGCACAAGAAGGAAAAGCCGAGATTTAAGGGAGAAGATGGAACGAATATATCCAGTAGAGCTCGAGCCAGGATCGGCGCAGAAAACTTTGCTTCTTACCTGCCGAGACCGAAGAGGCTCATGGCTCCGACGAAGATGAAGAAGAAATCTCTGTCTCTGTTTCCAGTTCTTCAGGTGACGTTCGCGTTAGGACCCAAAAAGGTGTAGACATGACTTTGACCTTTATGTTCCTCCTCCTCCTCCTCCTCTCCAACTACTACTACTACTACTACCATTATTATTATTATTATTGGTAAGTATAATCGAGAAAAATGGATTTTGACACCTAATACCATACAAAAACATGTTTTATATATCAAATTTTAAAATTATTATATTTGGTAAGTATAATTATAAAAAGATTAATATTATTCATAAAATTGAAAAAATGAATCTCGAGACCTCAATATCATATTAAGACATATTTTAAGACCAACATAGTAATTTGAAATGTAATATTAAGATCTCATATGAACATTTCAATTTTAAAATTAGCTCAAGCGCTGCCCTTGATTATTCTCTGGCGAGTGAGAAATGAAAATTGTTTAGTGCTGATACGACATGAGATCCTCTCTCAGCAGCACAGAACAACATGTTCTGAATCTATGCAGGTCAAATCTGCAGAAAAGCTCGCGTTATCTCCCTTCGATGCAGTAGCGCCAACGCCCA
Source organism: Sonneratia alba (assembly GCA_900174645.1). NCBI lineage: Eukaryota > Viridiplantae > Streptophyta > Magnoliopsida > Myrtales > Lythraceae > Sonneratia > Sonneratia alba. Next base: position 626,782 of record FWPY01000034.1, on the reverse strand, counting down.
GAATGGTTCTTGGATTGGCCTCGCATGCACCGGCACCAAATGAACGCTACTCGAGGCATGGTCCTCCTCCGCAGTCACCCACAGCCCGGAAAGCATGGGAAGCAGGGGTTGCGCCCGAAGAAGGTGTCCAGAACGCAGTTGTCCATGGATGTTAGACATCCTATTCTCACATGGGATGCCAATAATCAATTTGTACTCATGAGTTGGAACCTCATCAGCAATACCCATTCTGATCGAGATCATGGTCTACTGGGGAATCTTTTCCATCTGCCCATTTACGCGACCGGTGCCTAAAAGATTGGTCTTGGTCTCTTTTGTTTGCAAAGGAAAACTAAGTTTCAGGCATTGGAGCAATGCGAGCTGCACGCAACTGATAAGGCAAGGGCTTCAACCCCGTAGAGAGAGGAGTGAGAGTACATCATCTCCCGAACCAATGCGGCCTCCTCAGGCCGATAACGTTACTCATCTCGAGGGGGACGCAAGATTTCCCTATCCACCTTGATACTTGGTCTATTAATTGATTATATTACAGCAATAAACAATTTTTTGAAAATTTTGTGAAGTGAAAATATGAAACGAACGCATGCAAATGAAGGAGAAGTTATACCTCATCTTCCTCCTGGCCATCTTAATTCCTTAAGACAACCTTAATCATCACTGTAACAGAATTTAGCAGAGCAATGACTCTCACAGAGGTCCACTGAAGGCAGAAGCCCTGCTCTGCTGCTCTGCTCCGACTGGGGCGGCCATCATTAACGCGCACTCGCACCCCGAAGCTCTTGTAAAAGACCCTCCATTAGTGAAAATAAATTCAGTAGGCTCCAAACCAATAAAAGAGTGAATAGTAGAAAAAGAAAGATAATTTAAAAAACAGAGAGAGAGAGAGAGAGAGAGAGAGAGAGAGAGAGAGAGAGAGAGAGAGAATCCTCCATCAGCAGGCGTAGCCACTTCACTTCCCTCGAGCACAAATGGCCAAACCCTTTTCTTCTCCTTCCTCTCTCCTTTTCCCTCCCACCTCCGACAAGGTATATTGGCCGTTTTCTCCTGAGCTCACCGCCTCTCTGTTTATCATTTTCCTTAATAAGTCTCTGTACGAGGAGATCGATTCTGACGTTCGGTCTCTTCAATTTGTTCTCTCTCCTTAACTTTTTATGTAGATGGTTCGTGAATCCTAGCTGGGTCTCTTCAAAGTTTCGATTTTTGGTTGCGCTATACGAAATAAGAGGGGGTAAGAATACATTGGCACCGAAAGCCGGAGATGAGTGGTGGCTGCAGCTCTGTGCGAGGAGGGGAAGGCGGTGACGGCGCCGGTGTCTGCTGGTCACCGTTCACAGCCGCGCAATGGCAGGAGCTGGAGCACCAAGCCCTTATTTTCAAGTACCTCAAGGCAGGGTTGCAAGTTCCTCGCGAGCTCCTTGCTCCCATCCAGCATAGCTTGGAGTCTATGCCTGCTAGATTTCTGCAGTACCCGACCTGTGAGTAATCTCCCTTGCAGAAAACATTAAATGAAGAAAAAGCCTCTATGTATCTGCTCCTATCATCGTTTTGCATATCTCAGTTCCTTTTTCACGGGGAGCCGATTGAATGCTATTATCTCGTATATTGGAATTACAGAATCATATTATACTGTTTACATGCGAAGTGATCCATCGATTTCTGGCCAATATGTTCAAGAATGTCCAGATCCCTATGTGTTTTTCACTGACCTGAAGATTGTCTAGTTGTACCACCTTGAATACATATTTACATGGGGACAAATGAAGCATTTGGAGATTTGAGATGATACTACTGTAAAAATATTCTAATAGATAGAGCCATAGCATGGAATTGTTCTCTTTTATCCTTTTTTCTAGCGTGTTTTGGTATATGCGATCAAGTTCTATTGCTAGTCAAAGCATAAATTCCTTTTGGTATGGAGAAGATATACTGGGTTATCGCATGCAAAGTGCGTTAATTTTTTTTCCTCCTTTTGCTTCAATTCAGGGGAAAGAAAGAGGAATTTTCATATTCCCCTAGAAGAATATCTGGAGCAGTTTTACAATTATAACTTCATCGTGTGTTATTTTCCAAGGCAATAAAAGCAAATTGGACAGTATTCTGCAACCGTAGATGCACCGACTGGGTAGGTTTTGACTCTATTTTTTTTCTTTTCTTTGCAGTGGGTTATTACCCCTTCTATGGAAAGAAGATCGACCCAGAGCCAGGTCGTTGTAGAAGGACAGATGGAAAGAAGTGGAGGTGCTCAAAGGACGCGCATCCTGACTCCAAATACTGTGAGCGGCACATGAATCGGGGCCGCTACCGTTCAAGAAAGCATGTGGAATCTTCTCAGACCCCAACCTCCTCTCAGCCTCTGCAAACCCCATCCCTTAATGTTGGTGTTGGAAGCAACAGTGGAGGAGGGAGGACCTACCAAAACTTGCCTGTGCGCTCCAGTAGTTCGGTCACTTTGAACTTTGGGGCCCATTCCCAAGCCTCAAATTTGCACATGGAATCCACTCCATATGGGAGCTCTAACAAGTACAGGTACTTGGAAATTGACCCAACTGTTTTTGAACTTACCTATTGCTTTTCTTATATGAGTTCTCTTATATGAGGTCACTGTTATTTTCAATTAATTCACTTGTGTCATGCTTACTACAATCAAATGGAAAGGGAATGGAACAGAATCACCATAGTCAATATGTAATGGGCCATTGTAGAGATTGGATGCATTGGTATCTTTTATTGTGGAATGGTGGCTTCCTATTGGTGGCTGAATAAGATGAATGGTGATGGGAAATGGAATGATGGCTCAACATTAATGAAGTGAACCCCTATAGGATGCTTACCATCAAGACAAGTGTAGTTAGCTCATATTAGGAAAAAGAATTATTTCGTTGCAAAATAACATATTATAATTGATTAATTTCACAGATTCACTAATTGTGAAAATTCCTAAGTGCATTTGAGTTTCAATTGCCATATTGGCAATTGAAGCCCATATGAGGTGGCTATTACATATTTAGTCTTGATATGATTGGCAGAATATTTAAAATAAATGCTTCATGTACAGAAGAAATTTCTATCTGAAAGTCAGCTACGTTAGTTTCATTTCATACAGTAGTTTACTTACTAAATGTGTTTCGATGTAGTAAATTGTTTTCTTATACTACTTGTATCACTGATAAATTATCTTGTCCAAAGTATGTTGTGGTATCTCTTGCTTCTGTTAGGGCCTTTGATGCTAGGAGTTCCGGCCATCTTCTTGTTTTCTAATTGACTGATCTTGCTCCTATCTTTTACTTTGGATTTGCTTAATTTCTTTTTTCTTTTCATGATTACATCTGCATCAGGGTTCATTATTTTAAAAGGTAAACATTGGCTTTTTGAATATTTGTGGATTTTCAGTGCATATAGTTCTTATGGAAGTATGTTAGAAATAACCTGATGCTGCAATGCCCCTTGGATATCAGTAGGAGTAAGTTTAAAAATCATTTTAAACTGTGTGTAGAACTAGCTACTTAGAAATATCAAGATCTAATAATGGTATTGTTCTTCTGCATATCAAAAGTGAACTAAAGACTCAAGTAGAGCTGCACAAATCCCTAGTAGAAGTTTCATCAGAGAGTTCTCGAGGTGTTGACATGAGAACTTTGATAGACTTCCAGAACCCATCATCCCGAGCTCCAATGAACCTTTTATCAGAATCCAGAAATAGTCTACCGCTTCTGGGGAACTATTCCTCTCTTCAAAAGCAGCAGCAAAAGCAGCACTGCTTCTTGGGGATGGAATTCAACTCTTTGGTGTCTGGCAAATCTGAGGAGCAGCAACAGCAGCAGCTGGTTCAGCCCTTCTTCGATGAGTGGCCTGTGACTAGTGAATCATCAAGGCCCTTTCTCGACAGCCAGAGAACTGGTGTAAGCTTGCTCTCCTCTACGCAGTTATCTATGTCTATTGAGAAGGATCCATCAAGATTGCTGGTGAGGGATGGTCAGTCACCAAATGGTAAGATAAACTTCCTATTTTTTAATTTCCCCTTTTCTCATAATATTCTTGTTCTACATGAAAAGGTAGAAATGATAGGACATTCTGAAAGCACTCCATGATTGCTCTTAATCGTTGAATCGTTGAGATCAAAATTGTTAGTTCTAGTTCAGTCGGTGTACTTGATTGGCAAAATCCTACATGGGTTTCTCTGCAGCTTTCTTGGTGCTGTTATAGGAAACTGGAAAATAATTCCACAGTTTTACATCTTTCTCACCTCGAAGAATGAAGACATTATGGAAAGAATTTACTATACTCCATTAGATGTTTTATGTTTCAGACTCGTATTATATAAGCAAGGCTCAACATTTAAGTGTAGTTTTGTTGGCTAAAATTTTCACATTGTCAGAAACATGAAACTTAAACAGTTCTATCAGTTGTCCAAAATTTCCTGTTCTTTTGCTCTAAATGTCCCCCATTATCTTCATTTTCATAGTTGTGCATCTCATTTGCACTGTTGTGATCTGTATTCTAGTTACAAACCCAGCTCCTGTTCCCAGTTGACAGCTACCTGAAAGTCACGGCTACAGGGGACTGGCTCCTTTCTTTTCTTCTGTGCTGTAGTTTCCTTACAGATTTCCAAATTCCTGTATGAAAAGGTAAGCTGGGAAATGATTTCCTTGTCCTCTTATGTTGTGCCATCAGATGTCGAGGGAGGCTTACGCAACTTTCAGGTTTGAGGGACAATGCCTCCGAAAGGTCTCCCGCATCTACGTGTAGTTTCTTCAACAATTTTTACTACCTGTGAAACTCGTATGTCTGTATGTTTAGAACGATCAATAAATGTATCCTCCAACCGATATTAGTGTATCACGGTTATGTACTGTACTATTGAGTGGATGTTATATGCACGGTTATGTTATTGGGATGGTCTTTGTGACGAATTCATCTTTATCTGCATCCTTGTGCCTATATGTAAGCGTCAGTCTTCATGGCCTTCAGATTTAAGAAAGAGATAAGAGTGTTATAGTTGATTTGGGAAGTGTTCCTATCCTTGAGTCTATTGATGGATTGGTTCAATGGGCCTTCTAAATTCATCCAATATCCAAGCTGAAGATATGTGATATCAAATTGTGTGGATCGAAAGATGGCCATTAGCACTGGGCTTGGAAGGTCTGAAGCTACTAATGAACTCGTGACCTGAGAGCGAATTTGGGACGGTTGTGTAAAGTGGGAGGTGAATTGAAAAATGCAGCAACTTCCTGGAGCAAAGTGAGGTGGAGACAAACTTCTGTGGCGTAAATAGAAATTGTCTGCTCCTCTGGGGCGCGGTATGTAAATACTGCCCATTTGAAAAGCCCGCCACAGCCACCGCCAGCATATGCCATAGGCTTGCTCCCCCGATCACTTAGTTCGATCACTTTTTCACTGGAGGCGGCTAAAGAGAGGGATGGGGAGGAGGTATCGCAAAACAAACGTTTCGCCACTGCCGATGGCTTCGCTGTCACCTCCTTCTCTCCACGAGTCTCCGAGTTCACTCGTTTTCGGCTCCCGCGGCGGCCCATCCTCCAAGTCCAAGGCCAGGACTAGGAGCCTCAACATGCGCCCCAAAACCGGCGGCGTCTCCGGCCTCGTCGCCTCTCCGGCAGGAAAAACTCTGGCATCCGTGGCTGACCTCAGGGATTTCGCTTCCTCGAGCTTGGACGACCTCAAGTGTCAACTCGACCACTCTCACTCGGAGATCCTCAAGGACTTCGAGGCTTCTCACTCCCGCCTCCAGAAGCGCTACAAGGTACATCCTCTCTTTCACTCGGATGCAGATGATTCTCGATATATGATGAAATTAATCGGTACTTTTTGCTTGTTTGTAATCGTGGGATCGTGATTTTCACATTTCTATGTTTGTACTTTCTTTCCAATGAAAGTCTAGATATGCAAGGTATCACTAGTAACGGAGTCAAATTAGTTGGTGATTTGGAAGAGTCTGAATTGGAGACAGAGGATATTATTCAACCTGCCAAGTACTTGGACCTGCTTATTTATGTGTCATGATCTGACACTCTCAAGCCATTGCCAATAGAAAATCATGATCAAGCTATCACAGATGGCAGTTCCTTATTGAAACTGTTCCTGATTGCTTTGCAGTTTCATGGCTGATTAATTGCTCTATGGCCAAACAATGTTCTCTTTCTTGTTCAATGATGTATTTATCTCTCTTAACCGCAAGTACCAATTCTAAGATGATTTGATGAGTGAATTTTAGCTTGTTTATTATTATTCATCCTGAATGTGCAGGATTTATCTGAGCTTCTTGCTAATCATGGATCTATTAAAACTTATCTTAGGAACTAATTATAGAGTTATGAATCCATTCTTCACCCATCTATTTCAGATCAATCTCTGCATTTATATGCGATTAATTATGATCAATTCATTGTTTGAACAGTCTATTTGCTCCAAATCTGCAGATGCAAACACAGTCATGCCAACAGCTCATGGATAAAATGGATGAGGAGTATGGGAAGATAGCTGAGCAGATTAATGAGACTCAGAATGCAATGAAGGTTGCTAGTCATCATATTTTAATAGATGCAATCATGGTTTTCTGCATATCTTTTGCTGACAATGTATTGCAATGAAATGGTTGTCCTCAGGAAACCTACACAGAGTTCATGGAGAATGTACAGACTAGCACAACTCGACGTATGCACATAATCAAGTTTCCTCATGTAGTGGATCATATTTCAGTTTTGTATAAGTTGTGCCGTACTCAAAAGAACTTCTTCTAACCACTGATAATATCAGATAAATAAAAGAACTTAGATATTTATAAATGTGATTAGGCAGTATGTGAATTCTTTACTTTAGTATTGTTCATTCATAGACATTGATTCTATGAGATGTTAAGTTCACTGTTCTGGTCATGATTCTGACTAGAGGTCATGCACTACTTAGCTCATTCACCTTGTGCACATGTGGGTATGTCTACACTTGTTCAAATCATTTCCAATGCTTTGGTTCCTCTCATGTAAGTTGTACTACATCTAATATTCAGATCATATAATTTAAGGTTGATGAATTATTGCAACATACTGAAACTAGCACTTTAATAAGATCAAACATCTAGATTTATCCTGTCTGTCATTAAACTTTTCACTTGTTCTCATTCAAAGATGAATTCCTTAATGTCTTCCAGTGTGCAAAGCAACCATCCCTGAGCTTCTGAAGTCTTTTGAGAAAGCGATTGATGGTCTCCGCAGTCGTTCTGGAATTGCATCAACTTAAATATTCATCAAACTGAGGTAGGTTCATCTTATAAGATCTTTATGCTCATTTGACTACTGAAGTTATTACTTGGGCCCTTCCAACTCTTGCACAATAGATGAAAACATATCCACTAGCAGCTGTGTTAGTGCCACAGATTTGCTGCTGTAATGTCAAAAAAACATTTCAGGCTTGCCTTGAGCATCTATTTTTCATTCACCATTAGTAGCATATGATATATATATATATTGTTAGCATATGTTGGTTGCTTTGACGAACTTATTTAACTGCTTGAAAGTTTTATAATCTTGATGAAAAAAAAGAGAAAATGATGCTTCTGGTTGTGCCTGTATGTAAACCAAAAGGCAAATTTTCTTCTGAAAATAATTTTGTCCAGCCATAATTAGATATGCACAAAACCCTTAAATATGAGGCAAAAGTTGTCATCATTATGGGTGACAGCTGAAGCTCGAGTTCACAGTATGTTGTTTTCCTTTTTGTTTTTTTTTTTCTGTGTTGATGTTATCAGTCGCCAGGCCACCAGCTACATCCTGGTAGCTGGTATGATGATGATGATGATAGACTGGCAAACATACCACATGTTTTGCCTCATAATGAACATCATAGTTTCTCAAGACTCCTGATGCTGAGCATAGCAGTTGTAAGCTTTACATGGGCCTAAAATTGTAGTTAATTATCTAGTTCATCTTCAAAACTTGATAGCTTCATTCAGTCTTCAGTTTCATTACTAAGATCTTGGGTTCATGACTGTTCAAACAGAAAAAATTAATTATATATATGCCCTTTTAGTTGAATCAATTTGCCTGATCTTGATACTCCATCCTCCTGGAACGACAAGAAAAAAGGCGACTCGGATGCGGCTGAACTTACCAGATTCTGCCACCCATTCAGGCTAGTTCTAGCATTCTCTTACGATAGATAGATTGATGTGATTCTTAATCTTCTGATTCTACATATGAAGACAATAACATTGTTACATATGATCAAGGATAAGATTTTCCATATTCAACATCAGACATGAAAGGATTGGCAAGTATCTTTGCTGTGAAAACATCATTATACATGGTCCGTGGTTGTTCAAGAGTGAGCACCCTTTTCTCCAACCTGAGGCTTGAAAGAGATATACCGGTAAAATCTTGTGGACTAGCACTTTTAAACTACTTAGAAGTGTAAGAACTAGCTAGTTCATATATTTGCACTTGCACTGGTATGCATCTTTAATTCTTAAAGCTGTGGTCAATGCTAAACAGTTTACATTTATCCATCAGTTAGGGACTGATGTGTTTGAGCCTATCAACATAGGGTGGTTGACGTGGCTCGGCCCGAGTTCTGAGAAGGCTTCTTCGGCTTAAATAAGTATGGATAGTCGGAGTAATTTTCCAGTTGTGCATATTAATGTTTGTGTAGAAATCACCCTCAGCTGATGTTTGGGGAATGATGAATTTTAAAAGAGAATTAAGCAATGTAATAAAATATAATTTGCCCAAAAAAATAAAAATCTTAGGAATTAGTCCACTATGAGCTTACTGCATATATAATATATATTAGTATATATATAATAATATGGCATATCATTCGTGTCTGGTAAGTAAGAAATTACAAGTGATAACGTGACTTTCAAGCCTACGCATGCTAGTGGAAGACAGAAAGCCTCTGCCTGCTTGGCAAGCAGTTCTCTTACCAGAGAAAAGGCAATCTTTGATTGAGCGCATCCCTCAAAACTGATTTGTCAATTTCACCTGGCGGCTCGCATTAATGCGTGTAGTTTTCTCACTCTCCCCGGTTTTTGGCCCGATTAGAGTTGTCCTCCAATCACCACGACGAGGCTGGTCCCTCTTTGTGAACTCAGCTATGAATATGAACGGAGGAAGGGAAAAAAATTGCAAGCGCTAATGTGGCTTTTAAGCAATATAATAAAATATAATTTGCCCAAAATAATAAAAATCTTAGGAATGATATAAGTGGGTAGATTCTTAATAAAATGGGCTAAACAAATCAATGAAGTGGACTGGGCTCTCTTGGAATTTCAGAAGCAGTCCACAACCAGGTGGGCTCAGGATGCAGTCTGACTACACTACACCCGCTAATAAAAGCAGAAAGTCATAACCCTACCCACCTCTCGAGTCCACAGCTCTGGTTCAGTTGTCAGGGTAATTGGCGCGCCCGCTAGTCTGACGTGGTGTCGCAACAGAGCGACCTCTACACTCGACGGCTCTCTGCCATTTCTTGTCATGAACACGAAGAGGAGGAGTCCGAATTGTCAAGAAGCGATAGGGAAGAGAGAAGCGCCCTAGTGGCCTCCGTTGCTAGGGTGTTTTGAAGCTATCAGATCCTGGTCTCGCGCCATCTTCCCATTGCACTTCATTCCGCAAGGTATGAGATGCAGTCATTTCCGGTTACTGCCTTTTTTTTATTATGTTTCAACTGTGGCGGCTGGTCGTTTGGCTTCCTTGCTGGTCCTAGTACTCGTTTTTTATCTAGAGTTGCAGGGTGGACATGGGTTGTGCAGACTGCTATGACATCTTCATGTACAAACTCGTTAAGGGGATGGGCGCGGATACGAATATACATTTAATAACGGGAATGGAATGGAGTGGGAGTCATAGACTCGTTTTTTGTATAGGAAATGGATAGGATGCGCAAGGATATTAATTTAGTTGATTATATTATTATTATTATTATTATTATTATTTTATCTTCTTTTTTATTTAATTTGAATTTTCTAATTTGATTTGGGCTGAAGGAAATGGGCTATATGGAGGGGGAAGTGGTCAAGGTTTTGTATCCATTCTCGTTGATCCAAAGGAAGTGTTAGATTTAGTAGCGTAGCATTTTCCCCACAAGAATATGTTGGCACGAAGAAACAAAGAGGGAGGAAGAGTGCTCAATGGTGAGAATCCAACCAAGACATCCTTGTCTCAGCCGTGTTCATGCCGTTACACCACACCCTGAGGAGATAAGGAACAAATCTTTTCTCTCTTATTCCAAGGCATGTCTTGTGGCTGCTCGGTGCTCTCGTGCCTTCAGCTTTGAAAGCTAGTCTCTCTGTATCTTGCAAGCATTATCTTAACATGGCAGAAATTCATGTACTTGATTCGAGTACACACATTAAGAAAAACCAGCACATCCTGTCAGTCTAAGAATGTGACTGGTCATATATAAAACTGAGTGGCAACAATTGCAACCCAAAATTGTTGGCACTTCATGATAGAGGCGATTATGTACTAGTTTCCTGTCTTGGCAGAATGATTTTAAGCACGAGCAAATCGATGGGGTTCAGAAGCCTTACAACTTTGAGGTCACCAGCAACTGGGACAAACAGCAGAAGATAGACGAACAGATGTTCATCTATCCAGTTTCCAAAAGTAGATTGGCATTAAGCAGAAGACAACTACATTCCACAGAATGGCAATCAGCCTTGAAGAGCCCCAGAGGCTTTAGTCCCCACCCCTAAGAAGCCAAAAAGGGCCAAGAAGTCAAACAGAGACAACAGAGATGGTAGTGACAATGAAGATGACTCAGAGGAAGATCCCAGTGCAGGGATCATACCGGAAGCAGTGACCAACAGGATGACGAGCATGACGGCGTTTTCTGTCGGGATTACTGTATTCATGGGGCTGCTAGTTTTCCCATTCTTCTACTACCTCAAAGTGGGCCTGAAGATCGATATCCCCACATGGGTGCCCTTCATTTTACCGTTCTTCTTCTTTGGGTCAGCCCTGCTTGGGGTAAGTCATGGGATTGTGTGATCCAGCTGAAACCCGATGAGGGGAAGGGTCGCTTTTGGGCTGGAACGAGGCTCAGAAAAAGGGGCCCGTCTTCAGGCAGTCCCTGCAGGGTAGAACTCTTTATTGTACCATTCATGAATTAAATCCAAAGGTACTTCTTTCTCCTGGCTCCTGCCGTTTCACTGCATCTGGATTGTTATCATAAGTTGACGAGCAGTAAAATTAGCATAATTTCTCTCGTAGAAGTTCATGGGTAACCGTGTCCAGTCGCCCAAGCGCTTGACAATGCCTTGCATAAGCATGTGACCACTTAATTTACCTGAAAGGATAAAAGCAAAAAATGAATTGTCACCTGACCTGCAAGGAATGAAATTCTTAGCCGTTGAACTTAGACCCTGGAAATTTATTCAGATTGAGTGGTTGGATGTCAGTGTCCAGTTTTTTTGGGGTCCATTATCGACTTCTCGTTTTTTTAATTGCAATATGTTTTCTAGTTATGCAGAGTCTTCTAATGTTTTTGTGGCCGTCTAGTTGGTATAAGATGTTAATAGTGATTGGAATAGGTTATCCTGATTCACGTTCCAAAACTAGTGTAGGTGGGTCTTCTACTGATGTATGCGCGCCTTCTCGACCTGAGCTCCCCAACCGTGGGTGCCTCGATATCCAGTAGCTCCATTCTGTACGCTCACCGCACGAGTCAGCTGGTCCTGTAGCTTCTGTTACATGATGGAAGATTAGTAAGTTTTCCTGGACGTAAACTCTTACTACTTCTTGTTTGCCGGAAATGAGATGTGATCGATCGCAAAGGTGCAAGAGCAGGCTATCGGATGGCCTGGATTCAAAACCTTTGCCTTGATTTCTGTGTTCAGTGTCTAATAGGAGATTTGACCCACATCTACAGGTTTCAGCGTGCTGATCAGAACCAACTTTTTTGAACGAGATCAAATCGGGTGTTAGAATCTGGAGGACCGATTGAATGAGGTCGTAAATGATCACGGGGTTTCACTTTGGTAGGGCAAAAGGGGTGAGTGGTATAATCGACTTTGGTATGGGCATAAAGTATCGCCCTTCTTCGAAGACACAAATCTCAGGCACTGGAAAGTCCTTTAATTTGAAGAAGGGCAAAAACACCATCAGCACCATCCCTCAAGCCCTTTTATCCACTATTTAATAACATCATTATGTACGGGTTTTGTTGCTGAAAAAGAAAGCTCATGCTTGTTTGTTGGGAAAATACACCTGGTCTCTCTCCTTTTTAACAATGGAAGCATAACCTAACCTGGGTTCTCTGTTTCTCCTCCTCCTCCTCTGCCTCCTCCTCCTTCCTCTTTTCTCTCTCTCTCTCTCTCTCAGTTACAGGATGGGAGGCTTGTAAGCCCAGTACGAGATAAGAAGAATGGAGGGGGAGGGGAAATAAAGGGTGGTCGTAAAATCCCGACGATGAGAATTCCGAATTCGGGACCTCTTAATTCCCGCATCCGATCCCGTCTCCGGATTTCCAGTTTCGTTTTCAGGAGTTTGATGCGACAAGAAATCAAAAGGGGACACACTGTAAATCAAAATTAAAGTAATCAACAGTATAAATGGAAAGAGGATGTTGGGAAGAGAGAAAAGGTTGGATTGAGGGTGGGGGCTGGGTTCGTTGTTTGGTGATTAAGAGATCTATCTGCTTTGAGTGGATCGCTGAACGACTTTTCCCTCTTTAATGCTACTTTTCAAGTTTGGTTACCACTGGCTCCAATACATACAGCAAACAAGCGAGCAAAGAAGAACATCCAATTTCTTGGAATATTATATGATTGCTTGAAATTAGACCCATTCATTCAACCGTTAAAACGGCAAGTCCGTCCCTTTCACATGTATCACAGTCGGGTAAGATCTTCTAACGATCCAGCATTACGTCTTGCGCCCCACTTGCTGGCCCTGCTCGGTGTATCCCTACGCACCCATGGTTCCACGTTTACGTCAACCACGTGGCGGTTCTGCGTCTCGTCCGATGTGCGGGTAGGGTAGAGTCGTATTAAGAAAGGCTAATGATCACGAAAAACGTAGCATATACGAGTGAGTTGGGCGCTGTCGATTGCCGATGCAAACATCTTAATAAGTACGAATACGAAACTCTTCTGTATTGAATGTGATGGGCACATAACGCTCCGGCAACCCCATTTGTCGGGATTTGTCGGGACTGGTCCATTCCAAGGAGTACTCGCGAGAGGCTACCCCCGTTTCATTAATGCGTATAACGTTAAGAGACAAAGAGAGATCACAAAGTACTCCAATTCCAACCTTGTCTTCCATCCATGTCCCTTGACTGACCCACAGACCCAATCTAGATAAGGGGGGAGGGACGAGTTCCTGGAGATTTTGAAGATGGACATGTGGGCTCCATCCCCACCATCGTGTCGAACCTAATTCTCTCCTTCCTTGGGCCTCGCAAGCGATCAATCAAGGTCCTGGGAATATCAGCGAGTGCAAAAAACACAAAACCTGACAATGTAAGTCGACCATTACCCCGCCGAATCTAAGTGAGAGGAATCTCGATTTTACGAACCTTGAAAAAGGCTCTATAAAGGGTCGGGCACAGAAGAGACCCAAACTCTTGGGACCTCTAGATGAGAGGGTGTCCTCGCAGTACCGTTTCGTCCGTCTCCTTCCAAAACAGATCAAATGATTGCATAGTGTAGTGTAGCAAGAGAAGGAAACAACAATTTAAAATTAAAAAAAAAATTGAATGAATCGAATAAGAACTCATCAGCTACATGCCATTTCATGTCGGAACAAAACACTTCAGAAAGTCAAAATGGCCATCATTTTTGTTCACTTGTTTCCACACCACACCCCCCCCCCTTCGGTTCAAGAATTCAACTACACAGGACCTCGTGATCCAATTTTGATGCTAAAATTATTGTGGCTTCAGAGATATGAAATGAGTGAGGACAATGGCTAGAATACAAAAGAGAGAAATGCAAAATGTGGCAGCAGATATAATGCATGCATGCATGCATGCATTAATTTAATAATGCCAAGGAAAGTACTTTCGTGGGGTTGGTGGGTGGGGGAGTGGCATGGCATGCATGGCTGTCTTATATTCCTTTGGATAAAGAAGCCTGCGTCAAAGATGTCACCCAGAAAATATAATATAATATATAAAAGAGTCCCATTTGCACTTTGCTTGCGTGCGTTCAAACAAAATTGTCATTTTGTGTAATCTTGCACCCTTTTTTTTTTGTTCTGGGTCCGCATCATCCTGTTTTAGAAATCCAATAGATCCAAGCTCGATCCATTTTAACTGGATGAGGCTCGGAACCCTCTCGAGCTCGGACTTCATTCATTCACTCACATGATACTCGAATCCGAGACCTTATTTGATTCGATAATGCGTGATAAGGGAACTGGTGGGAGAAAAGAGAGAGATGAAAGGGAAGAGATCGATAATAGCAAAATAAGTGAGAGGGTGTGCTGCCGCTGCTTTGGACCCTTGACTGTGCTTTTCTTCCTTAACAAGATCTCTCTTATCTGTGGGGATTGGGCAAAAGCCCCCTCCTTTCCTTAAAGCAGCTATCCATCCCCTCGCACAATATCGTACGCAATCGCAACGGGCAAGTCATCTCTCATGCCACGCCGGTCATCATCCTTCGACTCGACCGGTGCGCGCACCCGATTTAAGAGCTCTAACAAGTATGTGCCGGGATTTCTCGGATCCGTACCGAGCGTCTTCGGAGCTTGAACAGCATATATTCAGTGCGCGATTCGCCCGATGTCATGTACGAATAACTTATCCTTCCATAGCCCTCCAACAGGCACATTTTTCATTCATCCGATTCGGGGAATAAGCAGAGATAATCGATGAATTTACGATAATCCCCTCCGATACAACATGTAAAGATGACTCATTCCCCCCTCCCTCACATCCATAATGCTATTCAATCATCTCTCCCCCTTCCCTCACCTCTAAATCCCTCAACCGTTTTCAGATTGAACTATACAAGAAATTAATATAAATTTATTAAATTTTTAGATATGGAGTATGTATAGAGAGAGAGAGAGAGAGAGAGAAACAATGAGGGGACCGTCAGTTGCTTTGTCTGTCCAGAGAGAGAGAGAGAGAGAGAGCCATGGATGAGCTGTTTGGTTATGTCCCTCTATCGCAAGCATTCTTTGCTTAAGGACAGGTTAGCCCCCCAGAGGAATAAAGCTAAGACAGGAGGCGGCCAGTGGTTACCAAACCCTAATAGCACACCAGCCTTCATACGATCCGATGAGAAAAGGATCATCATCAGATGGTGAACGAGACGATCCTTCATGAAGTATATATATAATGCTGCGATACGATCACCCTCTCTCTCCCTCCCTCTCTCTCTCTCTCTCTCTGTGTCTACGTGTGGATCGAGAGGGACATCCACATCAGTCCCCATCACTGAAACTATCAAGAGTGCGCAGGCATGCGAGGTAAGGTCCAAGTTGGTTTCTTCCATCGCATAATATAAGTGGCAGATGATCCCTTGCCTCCATCAATCCATAAATCGATCTCGAAGCATTCCGACAGAGGAGCCCGGTAGCATCAAGCCTGCGTACAGAGCAATACTTGACGCATGCGATACAATAATTCCTCGCCGTCTTTATATAATGTAGTATTCGTAAATGGAGCCTGTAAAAATTCCAGATATATATATATATATATATATAAATTGTGGGCATAACATAATACAGACGAGACGATGTACTGACTGAAACATCCGTACTAGAATTTCTTTGACCACTGACGACACTGGTCGCCGGGGCCTGCCCAGGCTCCAACCAACCAGGTTTAGAAAGAACAATGACAAAAAGAGACAACAAAAAAAAAAAAGGATTTTGCAGTAAATTTTCTGTGTCTGTGTGTGAGAGAGAGGGAGATGGAGAGGAGTTGAACGACTATTGCTGTCAAAAGACAGTCCTCCTCCTGCACACCGAGATTTTATCATCTTCATCCCTCTGTCTCATCGGATTAATTTGACGTACATAAATGAATCTCAACTAATTTGGATTTAAGGGAAATCATCTCATTAGGTATTTTTTCCTCAGTCGAAGAACAATACCCTCTCCTTCAAGAACAACGCTTTTGACGATAATCATATTCATCCATTTGAATGCAGTCGTGAGGAAGTACTCTTCTTCTTATTCTCATTGATTCTCGGGAGAGAGAGAGAATCTATGCATGCATGGGGTTTGAGTCTTGATGAGACTGATCTCTGCAAATATTCCCCCAAGTTGGATTCTGGGATAATAGGGAAGGCATTGCCCCCGCCACAGCTATCAGCCTCCCCCTCTCCGCTTCTGTCTATACTGTTCTCTTACAGACACATACACATATACATATACATACACACACGCACCCACGACGATGAGATTGTTGTCTCCCATGACGATGAGTTTATTTGTAATCATCATCTGTGCTGATCATCTCGTTACTCTGGCAAATGAGGAGCCAAATATGTCACTTAAAAAAATAAGATTTTATATAATACCACTACTCTCGATTTAATAATTTAAAAATTATAAATTTAATTTATTTCATAAAATTTATTAGACCATTTTATTATACACTCCTCTAGTTCTCTTTCATATTTATAAACCTTCTTTTTTTTAATAAGGGAATGTATATATAACTTATAAAGTACGATCACAGTACATTCAGACACCACAATCACATCCGTCTGAGCTAATGCCCTCTTTGTTTTTTGTTTTCTGATTTCCATTTCATAATCTCCTTTTTGCAGTCAGAGGGATTGGATTGGACAATTCAAATTGCAAGCCCCCAATCCCCGAACCCAAAAATATTATTTTAATAATAATAAGAAGAAGAAAATCCATCGTGGTGTTATATATATATATATATATAAGATTATCGTAAAACACCATATATTATCTTTTTTATATTTAAATAGTTAATAATTTTAAAATAATTCTTTTAATTTATAATTTTAGTAGTTTGTTGACATAATATTTTAAAAGCGCCATGTAGTATAACGCGACGGTAGATTTTTTTCATCACGTTAATCAAAATTTACCAAATTAACATGTCGTGTCAAGAATTTATCGACATATAATTATGTTATATCAATATACCGTTAAAATTATAAATATATGGTTAAAATAGTTATTTTAAATATATATATATGTGACTTAAATATAAAAATATAAATATATAAAAAATTTACTATATATATATATATATAAAAGGTGATAGGGGATATGATTACACGTATGCGTGCTACCGGGCAAACCGAAAGTGGCAAAATCGACGACTAGAACGACAAGCAAAGCGAACAAATGTACGTACGCCATGCACGTTCTCCTACGCATATGCCTAATTCCTTTCTTGCAAACGACCACCACTACTACTTCTACTGCAACTTGGCATCGAGTCGCATCTTCTGGAACCCTAAATCCTTCAAGGCAAACAAACAGGCTCGTTCTTCTTTCGTGTTGATCGCACAGTATTTAACTAATTAAAAATGTAATAAATTTCACATTCCAACAGTACGTTGTTAAGGAATATATAACTTTTTTGACTTTATATTTTCTTTATTCATAAAATTCGAATTCGATATCTTATTTATAAAAAAAAATCGTCGAATTACCTTTCACTAATCCAAGTTTATAGTCACTAATTGTCACTATCTCATATACCAAATAAATCATTACCAATTCGGTTCAATAGGTCTGATGATGGTGAAATTTCTCAATTTACAAAATTTAAATTAAATTTTTTATTTAAAATGAACTGACATCGAGTTACTTTAATTATTTAACTCATTCTGCTAATATAATACTCATTTTGATAGTCTCATAGATAATTCCTCAGATTTTTTTTTTCGTTTTATTTTGTGTGCAGTTACCCTTTGGTTCTTTAATTGTATATTCTTTTCATGGATGTGGTTTTTTTTTACCTCCTTTTAAGACATGGCTGGACCAAAAAATTGTCTATGTTGCATATATATACACTCATTTATTCCCTTTTTTATTATCTATTATATATATATATATTCATATAATATGTGCACACATTATTATTATTATTATTATTCTTTTATCCTAATCTTGGGCATATAAATATGTGTATTCAAATGTGTCTCCACACTAATTTCATCCTAAACTAATAAGGATCGTGCAACATGAAATCGATCGGAACTACTGATCAATTGATAACTGAGTTTAGGACTATAAATAAGTGAAGTCTCTAAAAACACTTGGACTGTTTTTCGAAATTATAGTAGGAGGTGATCCTCCAACTCTCTAGTATGGAGAAACACTAGCTTTGAAAATCCAATGGAATAGTAGGCCCCAATTCCACGAGGGGGCCAACATTCGCTTGGTTTTTATAATTCTATTTTATCATGTGATATAACAAAATAATTATTAAATTACAGTAAATAAATGAATTAATGTCAGTAACCCATATAATATAACCATAATCATCGCTAATTAAGATAATTCTATCATCCATCTCTTATCATATCATTGTATATGAGATAGAGCGATCTTACATTTTCTCGATCAAACCTATATGATCCATAGCCCTTGGATCTAAGCTTCCTTAGGCTTGATTCCTTTTTTGGGAAAGGAGCAAACCCAATCAAAGGTGGGGAAAGTGAACGGCTAAAGAGGGACACAAAATTACAAAAAATTAAAAATCAAGGGCTAATTTTGTCCACAAAATAAAGTTTTATTCTAGGGTTAGCTTTACAAATTGACACGCATGCATCCACTATATGCTTTGAAAAAAAACATAAAGAGAGAATTCCATATATGTCCGCTATTTTCTTTTATTACATAAAAGGCATATAAACATATATAAAAATAGAGAAATAAAAAGATATGATAAGTTTAACATGACGAAAATTAGATTTATAACTTCTTTATTATTAGATCAAGAGCTCTATAAGTGCATCGTCCCATCTTTCTTTTATGTCCAGCTAATTTGCTTAATGGTTACTCATGCTCTTTTGGTATATGAGCACTTTGATAATTATGATTGTTTAATCACAAACCTTAAGTTATCAACCGCACTGATGCATCGAGAGGAATATGGGACATGGCCTAATTAAATGCTCGAAAATCGCGAGTGAAGTTTGGTATAATAAGATTTTAAATCCAATCATCGCCTCTAAAAGCTAATAATATATGTTAACTTCAGTTGATCATACTCAACAAAATCGAGTACTCTCATAAAAGCTTTGAGCTACCATAAATACACATTATAGGGCCAAAGCCGGTGCTTACGCATGCACAACACGAGCTTTTCGAGTGATATCTTGCTTTGTCGGATGAAGAAAACGATTCGTTCCGACGACTTTCAGGCTAGATTTTGCCCTTAGAATTGGCCGATCAACGATCATTGAAGTTCCTCCTCTATAATGAACACATATGCATAACTTTTAAAATCAGACTAGACCAAGAACCGGTCAAGGTATAAGTTCATGGATTAGACCAGGAGTTTAATTAATTAAACGTATATTTAATAAATAATATTAATAATAAATTGATATAATATCATAATTCGATAATAATTTGTAATAAAAATTTGTGATATAATCATTATATTAACATTAAGCTTAATATAAAATATAAATATAAGTATAATAAAATAAAATAAGTATATTACAATGGTTTTATTTTTTAAAATCATAAGTCAATCGGTTTATGCCAGTTCAATTAGGTTCGTTCGTCTAACCGAAAACCAACTGATTTAATTAAAGTTAACCGTAGTTTAATTGCAGCTTGGTTAATTCTAGAAATTGGGCCGGATGAGTGGCAGGTTCTAGATGGAATTGGTCGAACTAATCGGCCCGGTCCGGTTCTTAAAAATATGCACATATGTTTACGTGAACTTTTTTTTTGGGATAAGTGTTTACCTGAACTTTTTGATTTACAGTGAAACGGATTATTTGCATTAATTGCGAAAATCAACCAGAAATTCCACAAAATCTTTATTGCTAATTTTGGAAACCTATAAGCTGACACGAGGGAATGGCTCCCAATACCTATATTATAATTGATAGTAAAGAAAAGGTCTTAAACTTAAATGAATTATTTTAAATGAGATTTTATGTCCTATTTAATTTTATTTTCGAATAAGTTTACATATTTCCTTTATAATTAAAAAAAGCCTGTGATTTCCAGTAATAAACGCACTGCCGCGATGGATCCCGGCCGGTCCAAAATCAGGAAGGTATGATCACTGCCTTTGACCGAACCGGCCAAGTCATCACCAATAGCAAACAGCCACGTTACCTGGTTTCCTCACACGTAAGAGATCCTCCCGCTGAGCTGCGAAACATCACCTAGACATGTGGACCCACTGTGTCCCCGGCCACCTCGACCGTTGGGGTTCAACGCAGGATACCGTACGACCTTTTCCGTCATCTTAACGGCAGGAGCCCAACGCCGTCAACTCCTTCATCCCCTGCACTCACTATATAAACCGGCAACTCCGATTTCTTGTCCTCTCTGAGCCTCCATTGTCACGAGGAACCCGGAGCTCAACCCCCTCGACTCAGAGGGCTCTGCCCTTTTTCCCGTTTCGGCCGGGTTCGGACTCTGACTGGCGGAACTCGGCCTTGTCTCGTCCTCAGTGATCTCATCGCCCGAGATTCAGGGGCTCTGGTCGATTTCGGCCTACTGCGGGAGCTCGGTCTAGATTCTTGGACTCCGTTCACCGGGTTCGGCGATAGCGGTAGAGATAGCTTCCACTTCCCGTGGAGATTTCCGGTGCTGCCTCCATTTTCGAGCGCCTTCCGGGTTTCCCGCTGCCGTTGAAGGTGAGTCGTAGTGCTATTGTATTCTTCCACTTCCGAGTGTTTTGAAGCGTTTTAGTGCGTCCTCTGCTCTCTATTATTTAGCTCCTCGAGGTTTGTCCAGTTCCAAAACAGAGCACTAAGGAGGATGCAATTGGTTCTGTGCATCCACTGTCTTAAATAGTCTTGCAACCTTTCTCCTAGTTGCTCGCTTACAGTAGTGTCTGCTTTCCATCTGCTTGTCGGTCAATATGAGAAGCAAAGCTAAATCCCACTTCTGCACCGCGTTTCAGTCCCCAAGTCGTGGGCCGCCTGCTGTTTAAGCCATTTCCTGTTTCTATATGCATCAGTTGATTAATGCTAAATACTCCCTTTCTCGCTCTTCTCTCGTGCAAGACGGCAGAGTATTGTCTGCATTCGAGCACGACAGATTCCTGTCCTCTGCCAGACCAATCGAACCCGTCAACTTCTTTCCATTCCTCCCCACTACGGAAAACAATTTCAAAATGTTTCCTCCGCCCTTTTGCCCGTGAGTTGCGCTCTGATCCTCCCCGGTCACATAACTCGCTCTGCTTTTGGTTCAGAGAGAAGGTTGCAGCAGAGGAGACAGGAGAGGAGAACAAAGTATAATCAGATTGGCGTGCGAGCTGCTGCGCTGTCAAGGAGGCTAGCAGTGTACAGAGATACCAGAGTAAAGAGAGAGGGCCGTCGGGAGGCCTCTTGCGGGACCTTAACAGCTGCCTTCTCTTTGCTTCGGTAAGTCGTTTTCGCATAATAATGATGATGAAATTCTGCCTTCTTTTCTTCCTTTTCTCTTCTATCCGACTTTTCCTCATTAAAAAAAATCATCCACCACCATCATTTTCAAGTTGTTTGTATTGATAAATTAATAAAACAATGATATGATTAACAAATAATAGACCATGATCGGAGGATCTCAGATGTATCTGTTCATCTTGATTTGAACTTAAATAGGTTATAATCCATTGAACTTTTTGAACACTGATCGGATTGTGGCAATTAGTGTTTTGGGTTCTTTTTTCTAAGTGTCTCTATAGGGCATACTAAACCTACTCTGCTGCCTTTCTCTGTTTCTCTATCCCCCATTTTCATCGTCCATCCGAAGGAGATTTTTCGAGCCCCGACTCGATCTTGGCGTACCGAGAATGCCTCGGGTGTCGTGTCATCGGAGTTTTCTACCGTACCCATTTACCAAATCCGAGCCTTCTCCTTTTATTTCTTTTTGACATGTAATCTTATGATTTATCTTATCATATCACTATCATTGACTGTATTTTTAGAAAAAAAAACCCAGAAAAAGAAAATTAAAGACAGTTGCAGGGTTCTCTTCTCCCTTGCAAACATTTTATTCCCTTTTTATGCTAATATCCGGTCTGCTTTTGGGTTCCTTGAAGGGTGAAATTTGATGTAATCCATCGCAAAAGAGAAAAAAAAAGAAGAAAAAAAAGAGGAAAAATATAAAGAGAAAAAGGTTAGAAAAAAAAAGATATTAAATATTAAAGAATCGAATTCATTCCTCATTAAGTGACCAATAGATTCTCTATTTTTACTAATGTGTGGTACTTTCTATCCTCTCTGTTATATATGTTTCATTTATAATTGAAAAGAATGATTTTATATTATATTTTTCTATTACAAAAGGACATTCATGAGTTGTTTTATGGATGCGGACAAGTTGAAATTTGTCTGCATATCCCAGATAGAGAATGAAATTAACTGTATTGAGTCTGGTGCCATGTAGTTTTATACTATGATGATGATGATGATAATGATGATTTGTTTATGAATCTAATGGGTTCGCGTCAGAAACTTCGGCTTAGAGAGCAAATACTTGTCCTGTCCCCGAGAGCACAGAGGAAAAAAGCAAACTCACGCAAGAGATTCAAATGCAAGGAGCAAGCCCCGCGCTCAGTATTTGAGACCACTAACTATTGCCACCCCTCCCTTCAAACGCTTTTGCTTTCTATTATTGACTTACTGACTTCCGTTTCCTATCTATATGCATGTATGCATATATTTGTTATAATATAAGAATAGACTAAATCAATTTAATATTCTAAAATTGTCGCTTTTTGGATGGAGTTGTTGGTTGGGTCGACTCTGATCCCGAGCAGGGGGGGTGGGGGGAGTTGTCTTTTCCTTTTTGCCCTCCTCCTTTTTTCACTTTCTTCAATACCCATTTGCCCTCCATTCGTTTTCCTCCTTTCTTCCATAAGCTTTGAACGATACAGTTCTTTCCCATCCATGATCCTTCAGCTCATCCCTGGGAAAATTTTGACTTAGCTGGCTTTTCTTTTTCGACCTGACCGATCTAAAATAGAATTAGGCTGGATCATCAAGTGATACAACTCACTGAACCACTATAATTAACTCATCTTGGTATTTACCAGTATTTTTAATTTGGCCGGTTACTGTACAGTTGATTATATGATTAGTTCTTACTTTACTTCACCAAGTTGTCTGGCATCTGCATCGTGGAGACTTTCCACGAGACTGTAGAATATCTTTGGCCTTTCAATTTCATGTTCTTCATGATACAGGTGAAAATTTTTTTTTTCCGACTTTCTTATGGTGAGTAATGGGTAGAATCATCTTGTTTTGCCCATGAATATGTTGGCATGATGGATGGAGTTAGTCCTAGCCATGGTACAGGACTTAACCCGGGTTTTGATTGTGGAAATGAATCGAATTCGATTCTGCATTTGCCCCTTAATGAAACCAACTAATAGTTGCTGCAAATGGTTGTCTATGGATTAGTAATTTATACATTATTATATGCATAAAAAGGTCTTCCTTGAATATGATGAGGGTCCACGTCAGGGTCGTCTTCTGTCCAATGTCCCAATCCGTTTTTCACCTTCGGATTCCCATAGTAAATTGCGTGTTTGTCTATTCAGAAAGAAGCAGACTTTGCTGTGCGACCACTTGAGGTCTTCCAAAATTTCTAGTTCTGAAATTGAACTTGTTTGATCTGGAAAAAATTAAATGATCCTTCGTACGTGGGTATGATGATATATTGAGGAAATACTGATTAGAAAGTTCATCAATCAATTAATTAAGCAACCTGTCATTCCTAATATATCTCATACACTAAAAAGGAAATTTCTTTTTCCTGATAAATTTTGCTCGGTTATTTCCTGAATTGGGAATCTCAATTAAGAGGGAAGAAAAAGAGGACGGTGCAACTGATTGACCGGTTAAAGCAGGGAAAAGATCTGCAGGACCGGCAGTCGGAGCAAAGATGTTCACATGTATAGCCTGCTCGAAGCAGACGGTGGATGATGGCGGAGATGGCAGCGACGGGGCGGCGCGGGGCGGTGGGAGCAGCACCCCAAGCTCTAAAGAAGCCGTCAAAAGCCTGACGACACAGGTTGGTTCGCCATCCCCCACTCTCTCTCTCTCTCTCTATTAACTCTTCCCCGTGCCTTTACTTTTCTCTCCAGTAAATTGCAATAACAAATAAAGATGCCATTTTTTTGGTCTTAAACAACTTAACATAAATTATAGCCAAAACAAAAAAAAAAAAACTTAAAATAAATAAATAAATATATTGCATCCCATAATAAAAATCGAACCAATATCTCATATCTAGAACCAGGCAAGAGTACCCCCATCAAGTTTCTCAAAAATACCAATTTTTTTCTTTTTTAAGGTAATTGTCATTTATTATCAAACACAGCTACTCGGTTCATCACATTTTCCCCCTGTTTGTGAAAACAAACAAAAATAAAAAAAAGTCACCACAGACCTTGTTTTAGGTTGTCTGGTTTGGTGCCGTAAGTAGGGACCATCCTCACCTCACTCAGCCGAGACTTCATTTGGGGCATCTTTTAGGCTTCCACACAAGTAATCTGCTCTCGCATTTATTGCTTATAATGAATCAATCTCCCTGCCCTTTTATAACAAGTACTGTAAATGAAAGTTGCAATTTTTCTTAATGACCTCAATGAGTGAGCTTCTTCAACAATGAGTGTGTTCTAGGGGGCAGTCTTCCTTCAACGAGGAACTAAACGTACTTAGAACGTGATTCACACTGATGGATAAAGATGAAAGGGTAACTTGAAAACTTGGACATTTCAAAAACCATGTTTTCCCAGTGGAAAAAACAGTTTTTGATTTTGTAGGGACCCGGGAATCAGCTTGTGAGGCGCGCGCATTTTCATGTAAAGTTCTTTTTTTTTAATTTGGGAGAAGCTACTGTAAATTCCACGAAATTCATCAAGAACTATCGTATCTCCGACCATATTCTTTCTTAAACCCACTGATGAGATCACATAATTTGATTTCCTTTAGAAGGGTACAAACTACATGACACTAGTAGGAGTAGATCCTTGAGTGCAGTAGGCTGTATCTTCTGTGTAGAGCTGACACGGGCAGAGTTATTGTCACGTGGAGGAAATGACATGCTTGCTTTGCTCCTGCTCCAATATCACATTACAGCCTTTAAAGTAGACAAATTCACCAGCTTTTGACCCTATACAAAGATTCTAACCCCTGATCTTGTCTAGGAGATGGAAAAGAAAGGAAGAAAAGAATGATAAAGAAAAAAAAAACTTGTTCTGAGTATAACCCAGCTCAAAATATGTTCAATCCAAAAATATTTATTTTTGAAAAAGATAAAATAATTATCAACTATGTATTATAATTTGCAAGGAAGGGAAACCCATTATATGAATTTACTATCAATCACTTATATGTGTATATATATATATATATAAAGAATTTACTATCAATCAAAGCATAGACCGGAGCAGGTTTTATCAATTAGATAGATATTCTTTATATTCGAAAAGGGGCAGTCCCATGAATTGTTATACTACTTCAAAGTTTGAACTTCTTGGTATAGGGAAAAAGAAACGAGTGAATTAATGTTGAAGGCAGGAGATAGCAACCAAAAGCGAAAAACATTCCTTATTCTTCCTGTGCAATGGGCAATAGTTTGTCTTCAAAATTTTGAATCTAGGATAGGTTCTTGAAAATTTTAATCGGGAAGAGAAAAGTTGGAATAGGATTCAAATTGAACTTGAAGACAGTGGTCTAGATGCGGATCAGAATGTCCCAGAGGACAAAATCAGCTTTCCAAGTATTTTCTCATCTCTGTAGCACCATTTATTTGTTCTTAGGATCGAACCTTGTATGAGAGCACAGAAAAGGAAAGATTTTTGGATATGGTCCCCATACGTAGTTGTAAAGAGCAAGCCAAAGTAAGGCTCCTAGTTCTCGAGAATGAAGATGCCTGCTAGTGCCAATAAAATAGGAACTTTTATTTGGGAATTCACATTAGTTATGCAGCACCCTCAGAAAATGCACATCGCTTGCTAAGAATTCAAATGAGTACTCACTTCCTCTTTTGCAATAAAGCAACAATTTTTAATCATAGAATCAAATGCTAGGAATGGGACTGAGTTATTGATGCTATCAGGAGCATAGGAATAAGATTTATACCATGTTGAGGGGCATAGTGGCTTAAGCCACATGCCACACTTGAGCAAGCAAATCCAGGAATTCCAGGCTAGGAAATCCACCAATGGACCCACATTTCCCCTTTTCAAAGATATTTCCATGGAAAGAATGCTTACCAATCAAACAACTTGATCCCTGCTCCATTACTTTTAGTACATGTTTAGGATTCCCTTTTGAAAGTCAAGTTTGTATACACAAATTCTCCATGTATTTTAATACAATGTCTTGCCTTGCTTGGTATATGTATAAAAGGAAAAAAAAGAGGACAGTAAAAATTTCTTGCTCTTGATAAAAGATGATGTTGCGACCTTCCTGCTCTGCTATGTCTATATGAATTAGGACAGCACATAACTTTTACATTTGGTTGCTTGAAAGGTGCTAAGACTCACTAGCTTAAGTCTATTAGTCGGTTAATTCATAATCGATATATACTCTCTGAATTCAGTAAAAGAACAGATGTGTCTCACCAGCTTCTTTGATGTGATTACGTGTGCCTCCATTTATGCTGTTCAGCTTTAGCAATGAAATGTGGTGATTCAGTTCCATGAGTTTTTCTATTTCTTTGCAATAAAATAGCGTTTAGTAAATGAAAGATCAATTTTCTTGTCAAACATGGTGGTCTACTCATGAAGCTCAAATACTGTCACCGTGCAGATCAAGGACATGGCGCTGAAAATCTCTGGCTGCACAAGCTCGAGTACCTACAAGAAAGACCAGAGACCATATCCAGACTTTGATACTGTCTCCGAAGGGGCCCCTTATCCCTTCCTCGGAGTTGCCAGCTCCAGTTCAACACCGGCATGGGACTTCAGGGGCGGTTCTCACCATCATCCCGGTAGGGCCAACTCAAGATTTGGTGGAGCCTTCGGTGGGGACACCACCCCTAGGGGAGTCTCATTCTCTGCACAGTCCTGTGATGTGGTGTTGGAGGATGAGGATGAGCCTAAGGAGTGGATGGCCCAGGTTGAGCCAGGCGTTCACATCACGTTCGTCTCACTTCCCAATGGAGGAAATGACCTGAAACGGATTCGCTTCAGGTAGTAAATCTTTATATCTAGGATTGGCTCCCGTTTCAAAATGCACTCGATGCAGTTGTGCACCAGCCTCTGGAGTAGCCTGTTGCTCTAGGCATGCTCTGGTGTATTTGTTAGGGAAATATTCTCCTAATTATTCTTAAGAGCTACAACTTCATGCACACTGATGGTTTTTATTGGTTCAAAATTTTAAGCCGCGATATGTTCGATAAGTGGCAAGCACAGAGATGGTGGGCCGAAAACTATGACAGGATCATGGAGCTCTATAATGTCCAAAGATTCAATCGACAGGCTCTGAATACTCCAGCGAGGTCTGAGGATGGGGTAAGCAAATCAAAACCATGAACTTGGATAAACAAATCTCATTTCTTACAGTAGCAATTATTTATTGATTTCTACTTTGTTCGAAACTTCAATCTAAGCTGCATTGAAGATGGTATGAAATTAAAGTTGTTGATTGAAGATGCTTGAAGCTTCCCGCATGGATTCTCGGACTGTTGCTTCCATATTCTGTTCCTCATTATTGCTGATGTTTTGTATGAGTACGTCTTGTTAGGAAGATTTTTCAGCAAGTATAACGCGCACATTACGATCACGTATATTTGAGTCCACATTGATTTTCAGAAGTTCCACAAATAAAGCCCGTCTTTCGCGACATTGCAGAGGGATTCGAACTACACAAGGGTAGCAGAGAGCCCGATGGTTCCCTCAGCTGGTCGGGATTGGACACCGAGGAGCCACTACAGACCTCCTGGAGTAGGGTCGAGTGCCTACGGTCCTGCTACTGGCCTCAGGAGCGATGCGGTTTCCATGGATGCATCCCGGATGACCACCGACTCCCGAGACGAGGCTTCGGTATCCTACAGCAATGCCAGCGAAGTTGAGACCGAGTGGGTAGAGCAGGACGAGCCTGGTGTCTACATCACGATCAGACAACTAGTCGACGGCGCCAGAGAGCTTCGGCGCGTAAGATTCAGGTAACAAACCATTCTTTATCGGATAGGCCGTATCCGTTCCTTTTCCACCGAGTCGAGTATCGCTCATCGGACATTCTTGATTGCATGAGTCTCAAATGTTTTTGGTTTCGAAACAGCCGAGAGAGGTTCGGGGAAGTCCGGGCGAAGACGTGGTGGGAGGAGAACAGGGAAAGGATACAGGCACAATATCTCTGAGGAAGTTTTGGTCTTCTTTTTTCATTTTGCCAGTTACATCATCTTCTTGGAGGTTTGGCAGCAGGAGGAGGAGGAGGAAGAGGAAACACAGGTTGGATGAGTAGCAGTGGTGGTATATTGATGATTCAATTAATTTACTTTTGCATAGTTGCTGAGAGGGGTATATGATATACATATATATGCTTCTAATCTTCACTATGTCTTCACGACATTTCTTGGGGACCATCGAAGCTCATCCCGACATTGCCCGACCGTGTCTCCATGGCGGACCATCGGGTTGGCGAGCCGGGGAATGCGCCCCCGTAGTGAGCTACATTTCGGTCTTACCTAGGCCTCGAGAGGATGATTTGTAAGGAGGCTGCATCTCTTGTTTCTTGTGTCACTGGGAGAATTTACGAAACGCTGGCATTTAAATCAAAATTATTTGATGGTTTAATTTCCTTTTTTCCCCTCCTATCCCTCCAAATTGCTGGATGACACCGTGTTTGTCTTGTTCCCCGAAAGGGCAGAGGAGTAAAATCAACCCCATGTGGATCTGAACGTACGTAGCGCCACCACGACGACAGCTCAGCATCCATCGAATGGTCCTCTGGATAACCTTCCGCTGGTTATATATTCCCTATTATGCAAATAATGTTACTTAATTAAAAAATAAAAATGATTTAAATATACATACGGCAAGGTCTCTGGTCGACAGGAGTCTCAGCTCCCGCGTGCGGTCAGACGTACTGCCAGCGTCCTACAGACAACATTCAACGGTCCAGATCTGATCAGAAAGGAAAACTGAAAAGAGGCAGTTCGGTCAGCCGTTAGGTTAGGTCACATAGGCTAGAGTAGAGCAGAGTGGAGAGAAGCTCACCGCTCTCACCTAGCCCCGCAGGCAGGCAGGCGGGCAGGCGGGCAGCAACCCAGAGGTGGGATAGGGGTAGCCACGTGGTAGGTGGGCCCCGCTCCACTTAACAGGACATCACGGCCGTCCGCAACGCGACGGTCGGGTCAATGATCACCCGGAGGCATAAAATTTCTTAAATTTTGCGATTTTTAAAATTAAATATTAAAAGTAAAAAATAAAAGTTGAAATGTGGAGTTATTATTTTCCAATCAAATTTCAATTTCAGCTTTTTCAGTTGTACGTAGGCATGCATACGAGGAAAATCTACAGTAGTATATAAATTTGAATTAATATAATATATTCACATTGTGAATATATATATATATATATATAGCGGGGGAGGCAAGAGAGCGTTTGCGTAGTTTGAACGGAAAGACAGAGGGCAGAGGTCAGAGGTGTCGGGTCTAGGGCCGCCTGGCTCAAGCTCCGGATTCCAACCTTCTCCGCCCTCGGTGAAGGTTCTGATGCCGCTTTGCTCGCAAGTACCCCCCCTCTCTCCCTGTCTCTGTCTCTCTCTCTGTGCCTCTCTTATCTAATTGCTGTTTGTTTCGCGGTCGATTTATGTTCGGAGGAGGGGGCTGATTTGATTGCTTTCTGCTTGGGTTTAGAGCACGGTTGCAGTAATATTCGGATCTGATTAGCGAAGGTCGGCTTATTATTTCTTTCGTTCGGGTTTGATTGAGAATTCATTGAGATTTAGGGTTGGGTTCCCTCTTGATCTATTCGTATATGCTGGTGCTTGTTTGATCTTTTGAAGCTCGAGTTTCCTTTCTGTTATGGAAATCCTGGTCGATGACGTCTAGAATGATGGGCTGCCTATCTTCTTCCTACTTGTCTCCATCGTATGTTCTGACGCAGCACTGCTTTGCTTTATTGTGGCTGGATCTTGTGAATTCTATGGTAATCAATTGCTATTCAATTCGAAAAGCGGAGATGCTCAAATGCTCTCCCTCGTAATTAGCTCAGAATGCAAAAGGAGGGAAGGGGTGCCAAGATCAAAGTTTAGAAAGTTTGTGATCAAGGTTATAGGGAAAAAAAAAGAAGCTCATCTTAACTGTGAAAATGAGTTTACTTGAATTGATGGTTTTCTAGCAACCAAATTGAGACAGTGAAGATCCTTTTTTTCGTAAGCATGTAAGTCCAAAGTCTAACTGCAGAAAGGTTGTTTTCAAAGCTAAAGAAAAAGAAATTGTTCATCTTGACAATGAAGTTAACAGTGAAGATGAGGTTAATTGAGTTGGTGATCTTGTAGCAATTAAACTGAGATAGTGGTGTTTACAGGCATGCTTGTGAACACATAATTTTACAAATTGTCTGTTTTGCTTGAAGTTTTACAGAAGTGGTTGGTTGATGTTGTATCTCATAGTGATGTGCTAAAATTGACTTGGAGTTCTGCTTCTCTCCAAGAATGGATACATGTGCTTATTCTCCCATGAATGGCCCAACATTTGCCCAGTGCTTA
The DNA here is from genome assembly GCA_900174645.1 of Sonneratia alba. NCBI lineage: Eukaryota > Viridiplantae > Streptophyta > Magnoliopsida > Myrtales > Lythraceae > Sonneratia > Sonneratia alba. Next base: position 595,980 of record FWPY01000034.1, on the reverse strand, counting down.
CTGGCAATTGATTTCAACCTTGCAGATGGACTAGCGGGAAAACTAATTTTATGCATCAATGACAAAGTTTGTGTCTTGTTCTCTCGTTATAGGAGATGTAATGTTGAAGCTTTCGGTTCTTCAGTGGTATTATATATTTGTCAAAACATGTGCTAATTGCGGCTGTGCTTTCTATTAAGACACTTTACATTTTTTTCTTCTTATACTAAATTTGATGCAGCTTTGGTCATAAACCTTCTGTGTCTTATTTCTGGATCACAATTCTTTTGGCAGGTTTCACGGAACTTGGATAAAAAGAATTCATCTTTCTCTCTGAGATATGGAGGAACTGCATGCTTCTTCAAATTGCCACCATTTTGCAGTCCTTTCGTTTCAAGAAGTGCTCGATTGGCGGTTTTTCATGTGCAGGGATTTCCTTTTGGGTTCCTTTATTAACTGCACTTAGTTCTGCCTGTTTAACTGCTCAGAAGAGGATATCTGATGAAAGCTGCTTGTAGATGGGGCATCTCACTGCATTGTGGAAGTAAGTGTACACCTTTCCATGTTACTAGTGGTTTTTTTCACAGGATGTGTTTTCTATTCGCTTTATGTGGACCAGATCTTTCCAGTTTAGCATTGATCATAGATTCAGAGAGATCATCTTCAAACATAGATTGCAATGACAGATTTTATATGTACTATACATTTGATGATGTGTATGCTTATATATTTGTCATATTCTTACATTTTATTGTTCAGCTTGTCTTTTGAAGTGCTGACATTTTCTTTGCCTCCCATTTTTCTCTTTAGGGCTTAATTGTATACTGTCTCAAGTTTGTCCATTGGGTGTGTGCAGACTCCTTTTGCTACATGTGATGGTGACTACTTGGCAGATTCATATTTGAAGATTCATATGAAACGTGTGTAGATGAGGTAGCTGTTACCAAATCTCTGGTCCCGTTGACAACTTCAAATGCTCATCCTACGATACTTGCAAGAGTTTCTGTGCCTGGTTTAATATTTGGCAATATGGTCGGCCATTCTAGTGCTCTCCTGCCATTTGCTCAATTTTGTGATTGTCGAGGTGCAAGTTTAATGACAAATAAAGACCAGATGCCCGACCAACTGGGTGTTTTGGTTGATCCGATTCTGCAGTACTCTGTACTAGAGGCCTAATGGTGGACTCTGCCAGACTAGCAACCTGTTAATACCATCTAGTAATGACTAGATCTGTGAATTTCTTGATTCCTTTTGTGTACTTCTCCTGGTCTTGATCTTTGAGAAAAAGAAAAAAGAGCCCCAACCCTGAACAGCTGAAGTGTATTGCTCAATTGATAATGGAGAGGTGAGTTGGTTTTCTTAACAAGTTCTACATAAATGTTTGCATATTATTGTGTCAATAATTGTTTTTTGATTGTTTCAGGTACAAACTAACCAAGGAAGTTGGCGATGGAACATTTGGTAGTGTTTGGCGAGCAACAAACAGGCTGTCTGGTGAAGTTGTATGTTACCTTTTATTTGCTCATAACAACAAGATTTTTGAATCTTAGTATGTTATGCTTTGCTTCTAGCATGGTGTGGTTTCTCATCCCTCACTTTTTTTCTTTTCTTGAATAGGTTGCAATAAAAAAGATGAAGAAGAATTATTATTCATGGGAGGAATGCATTAATTTGAGAGAAGTTAAGGTATAAAAGCTTGGGCTGTTTATTTAATATATTGATTTTCTTTCCTTTTTTTAAAAAATAACACTTGTGTAATGAATCCTTCTATAATGGCAGTCACTGCAAAAGATGAACCATCCAAATATTGTGAAGTTGAAGGAAGTCATCAGGGAAAATGATATCTTATACTTTGTGTTTGAGTACATGGTATGCTTACCAAGTCATCTTTATTAACAGTGGTTTGTCTGTACTTCTCAGTGGGTGATGTTTCAGCAATCTTATTTTTTGTATTTCAGGAATGCAACTTATACCAACTGATAAAGGGTAGAGAGAGGCTCTTCTCAGAAACTGAAGTCAGAAACTGGTGTTTCCAAGTTTTTCAGGGCCTTGCATACATGCATCAGCGTGGATATTTTCACCGTGACCTTAAGCCAGGTAATGATGTTATTGGATAAGTTCTGCCAAATGGGAGGTGAAATGAGGAGCTTATTTGTATGTTCAGTTGTGGTATGAAGTTCTGATTGATTTAGGAAACTTGATTGATCGAAATACATAGAAAATGAAAGTTTACTTTATTTGAAGTGATAAAAGCAGAGCCAATATCTAAGTCAAGTATTTCTGACCTTTTTTTAAAAATAATTTATTTCTGATATTTATGTTGAGGTTTGTGTGTTCTATCTTTCCAACTGTTTGTGTTGTTGTTCACTCATCTTCAAGTTCTATCCTTGTTGCAGAGAACTTGCTGGTCTCGAAAGAAACTTTAAAAATAGCTGATTTTGGGCTTGCTCGGGAAATAAATTCCCAGCCACCCTATACAGAATATGTCTCAACACGCTGGTAGGTGATTCTATTCCTGTAATAAACTATATTGCTGAAGTTTTGAGCATTTTCATTCATTTTATTATACTTCATAGATGACAAAATGCAATCCTTTCAGGTATCGAGCTCCTGAAGTCCTGCTTCACTCATACCAATACAATTTCAAAGTTGGTTAGTAGTTAATGGTTGTTGTCTTTCTGGATTGTGGCATGTTGCAGTAGAGCTGTGAACATTGTATTATTATTTTGTTCATCACAGACATGTGGGCTATGGGTGCTATCATGGCTGAGGTCTTCACATTTCGTCCACTGTTTCCTGGTAGCAGGTTGACTCTTTTTTTTAACTACGTCAGAGTAACCAATTTAATTTTTAGCATGTTGGTGGAGGCACTTGATTGGTTATTATTTTGATCATATTCATTATCTCTGTTTCTATAATATCAATATTATATTTATGTCAGATTACTGAGACCTGCTTGACAGTCTAATATTTGTCATCATTTGGTTCATTTTACTTATCTGTTGCACAAACTCGATGCAGTGAGGTGGATCAGATATATAAAATATGCAGCGTGATAGGCACTCCTACTCAGGAGTCTTGGCCTGAAGGTCTTCTGCTTGGAAACGCTGCCAATTACCAGTTCCCCCAGGTGTTTCATTTTTAACTGAATATTGCTAGAGTTCCTTATGTATGTCTGTACGTTTTGATACTAAATTTGTGCAACGCTAATGCATTTTCAGTTTGCTGGTGTTCATCGTTCTGCACTTGTACCATCAGCAAGTTTGGAAGCCATTAACCTCATCAGCGTAAGTGCATAACTGCAGAATTTGGCTCTTTATGTATGTGTCATTTATTTATTTATTTATTTTTACCATAGGAGGAGAATACTCTTTTTCATGCTATCATTTGGCCTATTTTTTGCCTTTTCTGATATTATCTGTTAATGAACTGTGTAGTCTCTATGTTCTTGGGATCCCTGCAAGAGGCCAACAGCAGCTGAAGCCCTTCAACATTCTTTCTTTCAGGTGAATATTTTGCTTGTGTTGTAGAGCATTGCAAAATGGTTAATTTAGTTGGTTTATGAATATTAACTGTTTGTACAACACAGAGTTGTTTTTACATCCCTCCGTCACTTCGGCCTAGAGTGTCTACTACCGGAAATCCTCCACCTGGTATGTTTCTTTCTCTAACAAATAAATGATTATTATCATCTCTTGCCGGAATGATTGATGTGACTGAAGAAGGTATAGCCTTTTGTGAAGTGGCAAGAGGACCTTTGCAGCAACAAAATCTGAGAAGGTATTCTGGTGTTATACCTAATGCAAGGCCTACTCTCAACCGCAAGTCTCAAGCTCTTGACATAGGTGGTGTTACCTTGCTGTAATTATTTTTGTGTGACACTTGCAATAAGGTTCCATAGTTTTATAAACAAGGATGTAAGTGGTCCTGAACATCATGTGCTTCTCTAGGTTTCATATAAATTAGGAGTCAAATGGTTTGGTCAGAACATCTTTTGTTGAAAAAATGATGTTAAAAATGCTGCTATATCCTTTTTACCATGCATGAACATGTTCTAAAAGTTACTGTAAAACTTTTATTATTTGTTGAAGTTTATTGTGGTTAAGCTTTGAGTGGCTAGATGGATGAACCATGGGTTTCCTGATTTACTAAAAATCTAAACAATAGTTTTTTAATGTATTTGTGTGGATAGAGTATATAATGTAATTTGATGTACGTTTTATAGAATTGTCTGGTCTGACTGATAGCTGTTGCAGGTGTTCAGCAGAGACTTAATTTGGTTGCTGAGGTGAGACTGATGTTCAGCAAAGATGACTTTTTTTAGTTTGAAATGTGTTGATCTACATCTTGATGAATTCTTTTGGACTGCACTGATGATGGCAAGCAGTAAAAGCTGTTGTGGATCTCAATGATATGTTTTCCTTATTGACCACTTAGGAAAAATGAAAATTTATCATGCTTTATTAGATAAACAGTGTGGTTACATTCATAGACATGAGGCATTGATTTTGTTTTGACTTCCTGTCAAAAGGATGCCAACAAGAATGGGAAATACACAAACAATTTCCTTGGACCACAGGAATACCTGCCTCCGGGAAGGAATGGCCCAAGTAAGATTCTCTTGTCCTGCTTACGGCTATACTTCATTCTTACTTGTTGCAGATGCTTTTTTTCTCTGTCTCTCATGGATTACTATTTCTATCTACAATGTCTACTGTATTCTTCTATTTGATCGAACAAGGTTTTTTTTCCCCAAAATGTGTTTGTGGGAGATCTTAAATGCTTGTTCTTAAAGCTGACTTATGAATCAAATGCATGAGAATAAATTTGCAGTCTTTTGTGTACAAGTTACCGAGTGATATTTCCCCTCTTGATTTTTCAGCAACTTTAAACAAGGGCAGAGCTGCTGGGCGAGGAGTTACAGATGTGGCCGACAAGTTTGCAACCATGAGCATTGGAGGTGCTTGGCGGGAGCCACGCCCCCCACAGCAGATAAAGGCTGGCGGTTGGCGGAGAGGGCCTGGAGGAGATGCCTTCCTTAGGCGGTCCCTGGAGGAGATTAACCCGGGTCACTCCTACCCTCGCAAGGTCGGCGGCTGAAGAAAAGCATATGATTGAAGCGCTTCCTACCCAGAGTCTACTGACCTATATTCTCGTGTGAAACAGTCGAATAAAAGTGCTGTGTCATCCCTGCTTTCTGTTGGATTCTGCCGATGTGGTTTCTGGTTATTGCGAGGTTCAGTCCTGGGAGCTACCTTATGAAACACTGTCGATGTTGCTGGATGTTTCTGAGTGAGGGTCGTGTCTGCTACATTAATGTCTGGAAACTTGTGCCACATAATAAATAACGATCTGTGTTTTCGTCGGTCTCTAAGTGCCTGCCCAGCCTTCTGGTATGGTTTGCTTGCATGATGTATGGTTTGTTAATAGTCTTATGGAGACTAGGAGAATGTCACGGTAACTAGGGCTCAGATTTTTCTCTCAGCAATGGAAGCAATTTCAGAAAGAACAAAGAAAAACAACGTTTTCTGTGGTTCCAAAGTATTGCGCATAGCGTCACATCAGCTCAGTAGTCATCACTACTGCCAACTACGGTCTGGATAGGGCCCCGATTGGTCAGTTCTGCTCCCCAAGCCACACCTTAAATGACCGGGAGTAGTAGCAGGTAAACCCCACACCCTCAATGATTCTTGTGTGTTGTGCCTCTTGGTATGATGCAAAGAAACATAAACGAACCGTGCACAATTTCTGTTAGGAGAATTTTACAGTAAAAATGTTTAATTAAACTAATTTTAATTAGTGATAATTGTCTGAAGATGTCAAATTTTCTTTTCCTTAATCTAGACTTGTTAATTTAGACCGTAGTGACATGACCTACTATGCTAGATAGACCAAAAATTCCAGTCCAAGTATTGATATTTTACATTTCAGATAGTTTTAAACCGATATTAATAACATAAATAATTATTTTTAAAAAAATAAATTTAACTAATTATATTTTAAAATATTTTTATAATATAATTAATCGATTAATTTAAAAGTTATTAATTTAAATAAAATATTAAAGTAATTACTAAAATATAATTATATGTATATAATTAATAATATTTTAATTTTATTTATTATAAAAATTATTTTTATGAACCATATTTTCTCTTAGACAACTTGAAAACGCCCGATTCAAATAAGTTTTTTCCATGTTATACCAAAATTTACCACCTTTCCATTAATCAGAATTTCAAATTTATACATTGTGGGAAATGTATATAACTAGAAGGTTTTTTTTTTAATTAAAGGGTTCAGCTCAAGTCTGTTCTAATTGAAAAGAGCAGGACCGTTGAGTTTTCCGGTCATTTTCCGGTTGTACTCACTGGTCTTTTTCCCTCCATGCAAAATAATATATATATTAAATGAAATCCCCAATAAGCCCCTCCTCCTCCGGCTCCTCTCCTCGCTCTGCGTGCGTGCGTGCTGTGCCTCCCACACGTCTCCTCTCCTCTCCCCGGCTGCTTTGGCTCTCTGGGATCTTCCGGCGCCTCTACCGACACCCCCTCTCCTGTGAAAGCCTTCAAGGTTAAGACCTGGTTAAGGTCTCTCATCACTTTTAATGCAATTTCCTCGGAATTCGTCCTGAATTTTCTTTTCTCGATTGGTCTTTTGAAGTCTCCTTTGTCCGATTGATGATTCAAAGTTTTAGTGGTTTGTTCTGATATTTGAATTTCTGGAGGCTTAGATTTGCTGAATCTGTCCGTGCATTAGCTCATGGTGCTTCCATTGCCCTGTGCGTCGTTTTCAATTCGTTCAGTTGCTTGGCTCTATGAACACTGATGGATTATCCGATGCTGTCCATGTTAGGAATACGATGAATTATCGGCAATTCAGGAGTGCTATGTTGCGATTGGGTCTTTCTTACGTGAATACTTGTGTATCACGAATGTCTTGGTGAATCCTCGCAGCTGATCTGTAGTTGTGGGGGTTTCCCTTTTTTGCACTGTCATCTGATTCATATTTTTTTGGGCTAGAGTAAAAAAAAAAATGTTTCTCTATGAATAGTGAGGTTGGAGAGATCATCTTATTCTCGAGAAATGGACCACTGGCAGGGGCATATTTGAGCAAATATCGGAGCACCATGCCCATGTTGGGGAAGCTAATTCCCATTTAATGTCATTTTCTTTTAGTGCTTGATCTATTGCTTGGTTAACTATGCTGAGGCAATTTATTGATTAAATAGCATTAACTGATAGCGCCACAATACTACAATCTGGTTTGTTGCATTATTGTTTTTTATCCATGTCGGTAATAGACTCAGTAAATCGGCAGTGGTTGGGTTTGTGTCATTGGATGTTATGTTGCCTTGCTTCTGCAGGAACCACAGGATGGAATTTTTCATTAAGGGATTCAGTGAGGATACAGATTGCTCCTTTGATGACAGGGCCATACAGAGATGTCCATTTTTGAGGAGCATCAACAAGCCCACCTGCTTTTCCTTCTCATCAATGAGTTTCCCTGCCCCTGTGAGTTAGCTTCTCTGGTTGTAGTGATAACTATGGCAATCATCTCTTTTGATCTGATAATTTCCCCTTGAGACCTTTTTTAAAAGAGTCTTCTCTTGGTTGGGTTTCTCAGCTGCGGGGAGCTAAAGGTCCTATTTTTGAGGATGGTCCAAATTTTGACATGGCTTATAAGCTCTTTCATGGGAAGGATGGGGTCGTCCCTCTTGCAGAGGGGTCTCGACTTCATACTAGCAATCTTGGACCTGAGCCTGTGCCACAGTTTAACCCCCTAGCAGCAAAAGCTGCAACCATCAGTTTGTCTGCATTTGGACTGGGAGGGCCATTCAGCTTTGGACCATTTTCTGACAAATGGAAAAGACAGAAGAAGTCTGAATCATCATCGGACAAGAGAGAAAAATCTTCTGAGGTACTCATGCTGTATTTTAGTGTAGATCATGTTACTCTATTCAATGATGGGATGTTATTCATCTCAACTATGAAGAAATTTTGCATCAATTATCAGAAGCTCATGTGTTCTGCATTTTCTCAGAATGGGAAATCATCAAATCATGAGGCCTTAGGAAATGAATGGTTGCAGACTGGGAATTGCCCAATTGCCAAGTCCTATAGAGCTGTTAGTGGAGTCCTTCCTCTCGTGGCAAAGGTCCTTCAGCCACCCGCAGGGATGAAGCTCAGGTGTCCACCAGCGGTAGTGGCTGCCCGAGCTGCTCTTGCCCGAACAGCATTTGTGAAGACCCTGCGTCCTCAGCCCTTGCCTTCAAAGATGCTTGTGATTGCACTGCTCGGAATGGCTGCTAATGTGCCTCTGGGTGTGTGGAGGGAACACACCCAGAAGTTCTCCCTCGCATGGTTTACTGCTGTTCATGCAGCTGTGCCATTCATCGCCATGCTGAGGAAATCAGTAATGATGCCCAAGACAGCTATGGCTCTGACTATAGGGGCCTCGATTCTAGGCCAAGCTATTGGGTCCAGGGCTGAGCGAGTTCGACTCAAAGCATCCAAAGAGAGGGCGATGAAGCATACTTTAGCTGCTACTGATGGGATCTCACACTGTGGGCTGGGACAGGCTGATCTTAGAGGGAGTCAAATCGCAGCAGAAGGGATAGTGAGGGGTTCATTCCCGGTGGAAGCTGGTGGACCTGCTTCACCCTCCGGTATATGTTGTTAAGAGACTGAAGTAAGTGAGTTGCGTCTCTATATAATAGGAATAAATAATTGCTAGATGTGATGATTCGAATCGTGTTGATGTCGATGCGTCCAAGTATTCAGGTTTCAATGATATAACATCTTAATTGCTACAGAGACATTTTATGTACCCCTACCCTTTTAGTGAATGGCAACTTCTGGGTGAACTTGGACTCCATTAGAAACTGCTTTGCCGCTGTCAAGATTTGAGCAAAGCTTAGCCGAGGCTCGGGAGTCGGGAGCCTGGAAGGATGGTTAGTGAAACACAGAGTTTGTGATATGTATATAAGCTCCTAGTTTGCCCCCAACACATTTGGAAACTCACGGGATCGTTTACATGCCTCACGCTCTGGATTGTTCCTTCTTGGTAAATGGTTAATGGCTTCATTCTTTCTTCAACCTCAAGCTCTCCTGCCACCAAAACCCTCTCTTGCGGCCAGCACCTATCACGGCCAGAGAGCCCCTATCCCTCTCCCCTCAATTCCAAGCCCTTCTCCCAATGTCTTCCCTCGAGATCGAGCTCTAATTGAGCGATTAGGGCTTTGGCTTCAGTTCCTGTTCTGGTCACCTACCTGCTAGCAGCAGCCCTGTCCGTATCGTTTTCTGTCTTCAAGCTTCCCCAGAGGCTCCTGGTCGAGAAAGTCGCATCGTTCTCAAGAGTTAGGGGAGACACGTCACCATGGATCAGAGATTATGAAAGCTATCATCTATTTCGGTTCCGTATGCTTCTTGAAGGGAATTGGTTAGTTCACCAGCAAGTGGAAGAAGTCCTCGGACTTGAACAAGAAGGGGGAGACAATAATGGAGAAGAAATTGCAATAATTCATCTGTCAAAACAATGCGTATGACATACCCGTATTTAGCCACCAGTGCTAGGATATCTCATCATCAGGGATATCAGGAGTCAAGAACTTCCTCGGATCCTTACTGATCTCCTCGTAGTTCAATGTAGATTTCACCCTCTCAGGCACTGGCATCAACGGAATGATGCTATCTCTATCTATCACACCATCAATGATTCCATACTCAACGGCCTCAATTGGGGACATGTATCTGTCCCTGTCAATATCCTTCTTGACTTGCTCGAGTGAGCGGCCAGTAAATGATGAGATGATCCTCGTGACATTGTTCTTGTTATGCATGACTTCACGGGCTTGAATCTCCACATCTATTGCCTGCCCACTGGCACCTCCCAACGGTTGATGGATCATAATCCGCGTGTTGGGCATCGCAAGTCTCTTGCCCTTTGTGCCCCTTCCCAGGATTATTGAGGCAGTGGAGGCTGAAATTCCAAGTGCAACAGTGGAGACATCAGCCCTCACAAGCTGCACAACATCATAGATGGCCATTGTAGCACTGGGATGGGGAAAGAGGGGAAGAGGTGTTAAAGATTAGAGTACATAAAGATAAAACCAAAAGAAGACACAAATTAGAATAAGATGGTATGAAATGTGTGAAGTAGTGTATGTAACTTCATTTGTGGTCTTCTATAGAGTTGGCAAGAGATGCCATCCACATTTTCCTTCATGGTTATGGAAGAATAGTTTCAAAATATCTAAAACCTCATCTGCCTCCTCATCTACACTTTCCTTCATGCATCGATGCTAAGGGTGGATCCGGAGATTCCCGAATAGGTCAACCTTGTCGAAGGATTTTTAGATAAGTAAATATGACATAACTATTCATATTTTCATGTAATTGAACATTTAAAGGGATTATACCATAAAATCTGTCATCTGCAAGGTTTTGATTTCTTCAGTTATAGTTGACCGTCTAGTACAAGAAAAGTTTACATAGGCTACATCGGTTTCTAGATTTTGTTACTTAACAATAATTTATTGCCTTTACTCTCATGAAAATGAAAAGACGAAGTTTGATACACAAAAAAATAGAAAAGCTTAAAATAAAAACAGGGACTATATATAATAAGTAATCGGTTTGTGTAAGCAAAGCGCAAGGCTGCACATATCACAATATTTATTCACCAAGAAAGCTAGAAAAGATCATTGTCTTTGCTAACTGACATGCATTTTCAATAGGTTTGCCACTGACAAGATTTCACTGAAATCATTGGAACACAAGACTACATGGAATATTCTGTCTTCTCTCAATATTCAAAGCACATGTTAATTTCCATACTAACAAGGGAGCGAAGACCAAGCAAGAGACATGGTACGTTAAACAATCCTGCCAGGTCTGGACAAACATCAACAGACCAATAAATTGACAGCAAATCTATGAAGGCTTATCATCTCTTGGCAGGAAATCCACAATGGAGCTGATCTGTTCAAACTACACTAACTAGCTTCTGTGATCTCCAGATTTCCACTTGCCACAGCACTGTATTTTTTCCAACATCTTAAGTATAACTCTGTGATGCTTCGAGAACGGGCATCATCACCAAGATTAATATATCATCTGAAATGCCATAGCTTCTTCTGCCCCTGTCCCTCTCATTCTCTTGATGCTAAATTGGGTCATGCAACATAAAGATTAATATGGACAATTACACTCTTTTATCTCATGATTCTCATCATGAGCTCAAAAGATGTTTCTTTTACATTGTGATTAATTAACTTCACAGAGTTTTTGTAGCACGAGACCCACTCAGACTCAAATTTTTATGTTCCGTATGGTTCTTCAAGACCCTTCTATCGATAGTTTCTCACTCTCTCTATTGATGCCAAAATTGATAAGCTCTTATCCTGCCACTACAATAAAAGCATATTGGATCAAATTACCATATGAATCAGCTCAAAGTTTTTTTTTTTAATAAAGCACATTAAGTTCATTAACTAAACTAAGTTATCGTTTGCCGCCTCAATTGAAACAAGCCCTACTATTTCGCAATAACCAGAGACGAGAAATGAAGTTAAAAATACAAGTACCTTAGAGATCCACCCGGAGAATTTATGAACAGCCTGATATCTTTGGTGCTGTCCTGAGCATCCAGAAGCAGCAGCTGACTGATAATAGCGTCAGCAACGAAGTCATCGATGCTGCTGCCAAGGAAGACTATCCTCTCCTTAAGAAGCAACCCCAAGGAGTCGGCCTCCGCCCCCTTCATGGCAGTGGCCGGGGTCTGCGGGGCGGCGGAGAGGACTGAACCGAGGGCCCGGGAGGGCTTAAGGGAGGTTCTGAGAGAATGGAGTGGAGAAGTCGAAGGTTGGGTTCCGAGCCTGATTGAATGCAGAGAAGTGGAGGAGGGTTTCGCCAGAGAGCTCTTGAGGGGTAGAAGAGTCGAGGGAGAAGAGACAGAGAAGATCTCCATTGCTGCTCGAGAGACGAGGAGGAGGAGAGCTTTGGGGGTAAGGGTAAAAGGCCGAGTTTTTACAGAGCGAAGTGGGGCAAAGCAATGCCGTCAGTTCTTTCTCAGGGAGATTTCAATTTTGACCCCTGACTTTTTTTTTATGTTCTTTAGAAATAACCTCTAAAAGTTCTTCATTTGTTGGATTTGGATACCCCATTGGTAAGTTCAATAGCAGGTCATTTTTTGATAGCATAAAAAGATCTCTTTTTGGATGGGAATTGGTCCTTCTAGCAATCTCTTCACACCATCCAATGCGTAGATCGGCCTCAACTTGTTCATCGATGGCATCCGGTAATCTCAAATTGCAAGTCTGTGGCAGCATAGATTTAATAATAACTCAACTCAAATTAATTCCAGTGTGTCACTTGCGTTTTCAGAGCTGTTGGGCAATACTCACCTAAATTCATGGCCACAGGGAGCGTGCCACGCGTAGCGTTAGCAGAGAGGAGCCTCCTGTCTATAAAACCTCCTTCGTTCACTCCGCCTCGTCCCTGTTTACGTTCCATCATCCCCAGTTGCATCCTCTCCATCTCAGATCGTCCGAATCCAATTCCTGTCCGAGAATCAAGAAATGGGTTTGCAGGTTCAATTCTCATCACCCCTTTCACCGGAGTTGCTTGATAGTCGATAGTTTCCCTCTTCTTTTTGTTTTTTGGCCCCAGCTTTGATCGTTCGAGCAGTAAGCGTTTCATTTGATTCTCTGCTTCACTACGGATTCGATCCCTTTCGTGACTGGATTTGATTGATTGCTGTTCGTGGAAAAAAAAATCCATGCTTGATTAGTTTGTGTTCGTATGCTTCTATATGCATTGGGAATCCAGTGCCCTGTGATGGAGAATTTGGCTGATCAATGGTTCAGCTCCTGAAGTTTTTTCTTTTATATTTGAATTGAGTGCGTTCAAATTGAAGATTGGCTTTGTTGTTTCACGAGATATCACAATCTCTATCGTTCCATCTTGATCTTAAGATACCATGTAGGAGAGCTATGTTGTTGTTTGGTTCATTTGTTCCTGATGGAAAGTGTGTAGTCGAGAAGATTTCTGTCGGTTATGTCCTAAATGGACATGTGGGCAATGAGAAAGTTGAATTATATTCATAATGAGTTTTGATATTCATGTTGAAGTTCGTCTCCATGATATGGTATTGGTCATTCAAGATGTTTACCTCATGAAGTGATGATATATTTATTGGTTCTATAACAGGAGGAGTTTGAGGAGTATGCCGAGAAAGCCAAGACCTTGCCTGAGAACACCACAAACGAGAGCAAGCTAATCCTCTATGGGCTCTACAAGCAAGCCACAGTGGGACCAGTGAACACCAGTAAGTTCTTTGCTTAAGATGAATATCCAAAACATTTTTGCTTTCTTTCTTTCCCCCTGACTCGATTTCTGTAGTTTCTTTTCAATGAAATGTTCTACACGATTTCTTTTTGTTTTTACTCCAATTGTCAGATTCATTCCTGGATGATTTTGCAGGCCGTCCTGGTATGTTCAACATGAGGGACAGAGCAAAGTGGGATGCATGGAAGGCTGTTGAAGGTACAAAGTCTTTCAAATGCATACAATCGTCTCAACTAACTTTGCTGCACTTTTATGCTCATTCGTCGTGTACTGTTTCTGTCTCTGAATTTATTTAAATTTTAGGCTTCCAATTTGTTTGACAGGGAAATCAAAGGAGGAAGCCATGAATGATTACATTACCAAGGTGAAACAGCTGCTGGAAGAAGCTGCTGCTGCATCTGCTTGATATGCTTCAGTGCATCAGCAGACCTTAGATTTCATACTTGAACGTACTACTATGCCATTTGAGACCTTATAATTATGTTTTTGGTCTTTCATCAATGACAGCATTCTGCAAACTCAGATCGCATAATTATGCCAGTTCGGTTCCCATTTGTACTTATGGATTTATGGCTGTTAATCCATTTCCTCTATTTGTTAGAATGCTCATCTGGCGCAAACATTTTCAGGGGCTCATTTTCACTTCGCTATGATCTCTCTTCCATCCAGTTTCAGCAAAATTGAGCCATGAAGGCATGTCTCGAGGTTGAGACTGCATAGAGGCTCACGTGTGCCCAGTTCAATGGATTTACGGGATGTTTGTAGATCCAAGAGTCATATGAAGTCAATCTCAATACCGAGATCGGTGATTTGTTACAAGCTGGATTGCCTAGGATGTGTGAAATAGAGGGGCTTTTCTACTATAGGAACAACATGGTAGGGGCTCAAACGTGGGACTGACTGTGTCTCCATTTCCATAGCCTAAGGTTACTGTCTGAGTTTGTGGAATTTCCAGAAATACGGTGTCTGGCTACATATTAGTACGTAATTACCCGTATTTCTTTCTATTCACTGGGATGTCATGAAGCATCTCGGTAAGATCAGATAGCTAAAAGTATACCATGATGCAACTAAGATTAGTAAGTACATTCGTAGTCGGTTTATTGCCGCAATGCCGAGCGTTGTAACTACAGTTTGCACATAGAGAGACAGATAGATCAGCATGCCAACAAGAGCCAAACCTACACTACACCTACCACTTCCATGGATATACGTAGTCTTGTTAAATTGGCAGTCTGGGCCAATTCAAAGTACACCTAGAACCATTTGCTACAATTATGAGTCAGCTGGTTATGCCTAACGGGCATGTCGATATGGTTCATGATTCATGAAAAATATGAACCGATCTAGAACTGTGTCTAAGTAGGCAAATTTATGATTTGGGTTGACTAAAGCCATGAACGGTGCCCTCTTTCTCTCTCTCTCTCTTAAATTCAAATTATTTAAAATCAATTGATTTTTTACACTTAATGGCCATTTTTTTAAATTCAAATCAATGGCCATTTTTTACGGTTGCAATCAACCAGCAAATCAACGACCATTTATGATCGTTGATTTGCAACCGCAGATCTATGGAGGTAGTGACACCTGGCATGCGAGACAAGGATTTTGATGGTCCAAGCTGATGCGATCCAATTTCATATTGGTTTCGAACTGGCTCAACATAAAACATGCCAAGTCGATTACGGTTTAACGAACCTATATTTTCAACCGATCTCATAACATGTTCTTGAGCAATTATAGGCCGGATTAGGGCGGTCCAAACCTATTTTAGGTCTATATGGTACGGCTCTAGGTTAGCCATGGCCCATTTAGTATCTCTAGATATACATAATAGCAAAAGAGGATTGTGCTAACGAGTAAACCACCTAACTTTTATAAACTCGAGGTTGAATTAGTGGTTTTTTTACTATACCTCTAAATTGGTGATCTAAGAATCGAATCCCAAGTTGGGATGGTTGACAGAAATTTTACCAGGGATCCCGGTTCGACCGTAAATTAGTCTCGAAAAATATTTCGATTAACTTAGAGATACCGCGTGGTAAAAAAAAAAAAGAAAATCACCTAACTTTTCAAAGGGGTTATGGAGAAATGTAATACTC
This sequence comes from Sonneratia alba, assembly GCA_900174645.1. Taxonomy (NCBI): domain Eukaryota; kingdom Viridiplantae; phylum Streptophyta; class Magnoliopsida; order Myrtales; family Lythraceae; genus Sonneratia; species Sonneratia alba. Next base: position 580,550 of record FWPY01000034.1, on the reverse strand, counting down.
TCTCACGCGTGCAGTGCCCGGCTCCGGCTAAGATCCCCCCACCCGGAGATTTCCAATCATCCAGACCAGTCAAATCTCTGATGTTACGTCTGTTATGACATCATGCAAACGAGTAATTGCACGACGACGATAAACTGTTATTTACGTCGATGAAAAATAAAGAAAGATAAATAATATTATGAATTTCTCAAAAATAAATCATTTTTTCTAATATTTAAATATTTATTATGTATTCTGTATGATATTCTCTATTTTTATCTCTCTCGTCTCATTGGCTGACCGCATGTAATTCGGTTGACCGAAGACCCTATTTAAGGCTGCCGCCACGGTAACTTTCCCTCCCCCTTTATCGTAGCTTAGTGGCGGGCTGTCTTCTGCCTTCCTTGGTCTCTAGGGTTTCTTCTCGTTGCGGAAGGCTCCCCTCCTCTTCATGTTCCGGAAGATTTCTCTCGTCATAGTTTCGGGGTTTGTCTGATGGTCATCTGATCTCCGACTCCTTGTGGACTCTCGCCTATCGTTGTTCGAAGTCGGGAGTTCGGGTTTTCTTTTTGGAGAATTATGTGCCCATCGACTTCACCGCGCGTTATCTCTATCATGACATGTGAGAATCTCCGCGTGTTTGGCCCTGGTTTGAATCCGTTCTCTCCGTTCTGCGTAGCCCATCACCGCTCTACCCGCTAATTGCAACCTTTCGATCTTCGTCACGAGTTCCGGTGAACATCCAGAGATCATGTAAATTTGTGGTCATTACTGATTAGTTGTGGTTACTCCTTGAGAATCTTCTGGCCTTCGTAGGATCTGGTGTTTTGTAGTAGGGATTGGTTTTTCAGCTGCGTTCTGAGGCAAGGGTTTCCAGGCAGATTACTATAGAATCATCTCAGGTATATGGATATGATCATTATGCCACAAGAGGGTACCCGTTCAATACGGAAGACTCTTTCTTTGACGAGACGGCGTTCCCTTAGGAGCGGCTATGATAGGGATGATAGAGGATGGACTCTACTCCATATCCTTGCCCGAAGAGGCAATCTGAAACAGGTAATTATATATAGTTGGCCTTTTGATACATGAAGCTGTATCCTGGTTGGTAATGTGGCTGTTCTACACTGATATGATTTCAGATTTTGATCATATCAGAGCATTATTTATGGGCCTATGACTCTTTGTTGGAAACATAGATTTTTGTGTTTCTTGTACTGGAATCTTTTGACAGCACTTGTCTATTGATTATTAAGCAATTTGCATTGAGTGATATATAACCTCGCAAACATTCGCTACAATGTCATCTGTTCTCCATTTATTTATTTTTGGATAATTTCATCTAAAAGTTCTCATGTCATGGAAAAGTAACTTAGATATGCACCTTCTTGTGAGGTTGTTCTGCTAATAATGTGATTAATATCTAGCAGTGGCCAAGCATGGAGATTGATCGTTGCTGTGTAGAGCATGGAAAAATTGGACGTGTGACTATTTCGTGCTCTGATGTCGGGTTAACTTTAAGTTCTGCTTAGGGGAGGGCATAATGGATGCCTATGTTCATTAGGATCTGTTAAAGATTAAAAAATGAAATATTAATAATGCATATGGATATCTGGGGCAAGTTGTGGATTCATGGTTCAGAGATTTGGAGGTTATATTTTTTTCAGGAATTTTTGTTAAATGAAGTGTACTAAATATTACTCGCATTTTCATAGAAAATTTAAAAGTGGGTTGGTAAAAGCTGTTGACTGAGATATATTGCTCATGGTACTCTAGTAACCCAAATAGGTATAAAGCCCAGACTCTTTGCTTGTGGAGAAATTTTACCTTTTCTGCTTACATGCTCCCTTTTTTATGTTATGAGACTATGTGGTGGTGATATGTAGGTTTGCATTGCATTTTTTTTATATGTTAATATTTATTTGGGATAGTTCGAATGTGAGTTTCACCCACTCCTCCCATCCTAGAACTGAATTCACTCCGTGTATTTCGTAGATAGAGTTATCTGGATGTTTGGCTTTGTTAGCTAATATGAGTTTTTCTTGCAATAGGTTAAGTGTCTGCTTGATGAAGGAATGGATGTAAATGTCCCTGCATGGGGCCCCAAATCTAAAGGTGTCACACCTCTTCACCTTGCTGCTGAGGGTGGCCATCTTGATGTCATGGATGAATTGCTCGAACGAGGTGCAAATATTGATGCTAGAACTAAGGGTGCTTGTGGCTGTAAGTTAATTCTAGTCTCTACCAGATAAACCAGAAACAGGATCTTTCTGTTTTGGATGAATATCTTTATTTAAAGTTGTAGTTTGGTACAGTGTTTTGTGTTGGGGAATGGCTCCTTATATTACTTCATTGCAGCTTGCTCTTATCTCATTTTCTGTTCTATGTAAATCTCTCATGCAATATTGTATAAATCTCATTTACTTGCCGAGTATGATACCCTTGCATTATTCTATAGCCTCTTCTAGATATTGTGTTGCTTAGCTAAGACTTTTTGGAGAAGAAGGGAAGTGGAAAGAGAGGGATTTGCGAAATTTATCTAGAAATTTCTATATGAATCTACCAATTCCCCCCTCCTGTTGCTCTCCCTCAAACACACACTTCAAGAGTCTTAGGTTATGTTTGGCAAGTCAGAAGCCAATTAAATTGACGGTAGAATAGAGTCCAATCAAATTGAATTGAATGAAATTAGTATTTTCCCCTTTCATTCTATATTTTTGTTTGGTTGCACTGCTGAGAGTTAAAATGTATATTCTATTATAATAGCTCTTTACTTAAGTGATGGAATGAACATTCCTTCAAAAATATTCATCGATGTCCATTTCACCAAATTTTCAAATTTATCTCTTGCCTACTCCTTATTTTCAATTTTAACACAAAAAACACAAATTTCTCTTAATGCTCTTTTGTGAAGCTCAGTTTCTTTCCATTCCCCCTTTCTATTCTAGTGTACCAAACATGACCTTTTAGTAAAGGCCTTCTGAAAGATAATGCTGCATGAGCAATTTTCTCCTTCCCTTTATGAGGAAAGTTGTGATGACCATGTTCCTTCATTTGTGAACTCAGGGACACCTCTCCACAGCGCAGCTAAAGAGAGGAAAAGGGAAGCGGTCAAGTTCCTGGTAGAAAATGGTGCCTTTCTGCCCGATGACATTAATGACAGCAGGTTCAACCCGCCACTGCACTACTGCTCAGGCCTTGAATGGGCTTACGAGGAAATGGAGCGACTTAAGCTGGAGAAGTCGTCTTCTGGTGAGGGTTCCTCCTGCTCTGAGAGCTGATGGCCTTTGTGAGCTTTTCTACGCTCTCTTCTGTGGTTCTTTTCTCACTTTTTGTGGTCCTTGAAGATGAGTATGCATCATGAAAATCCTGCGGTCATCTTGTTCGAGTCGTCTTTGTGTGTTTTCGTTGTGTCATGTCCTGTTTCACTTTGACAGCTGATCTGATCCCGATCCTGATCCTGATCCTGATCGGTCAGTTCGTTCCACTTATAATTTTTAGCAAGTGCTACGACTCCAGGATGCTGGCTACCAGAGAGCTCTATGGTATTATTGTTATTGCGTCATAACAGTGAACCATATCAATTGGGTTTGCAATAAGCATGTTGAGACATCTTTGCATCTCCATTCGCTGATGACTGCCTTCATCCGTGTGATACATACATTGGAGTAGAGTAGGTGCACTAATTGTGCAACAACCACTCTTGGAGTTACAATGCATAGAAATTTCTTCAGTGTCAAATTGTGCTACGTCGTGTAGTATTTTTATCTATTAATATTTTCCTGAAAAATATAAACGTGGCTTTTAAACTTGACTTGTAATCCAAGATAATCGGTGGTCCGAGCCATCCACCACTCCCAAGCGTTGGGTGTGGTCGTTGGTCTCGCAGTTGGTATTGTGTCGTGTCACTGCTTTACAGAAATACTACTTAGAAGTTGGGGGCATATTGTCGAGTGTTTTTTGGGTCGGAGAGAGCCGGGTGAGATCGGGAAGAGAAGGCCGTTGGTCCCAAGCGATCGGTGAAGGATAACATTTGGCCTCCGAATCCCAAAACATTGGATCTACCCAATGCTCTCATCCGAGTCAAAAGTTATTCATGCCGAGCCGATCTCACCGCTAGATGCCGCCAAGCGATAGAGTCCATCAGATTAGTCGTCGCTGTGAAGCCAGCCATAGGTGAGCGGCTCTATCTCCGCCTACACCTTACTAATAAATTTCCCAGCGACAGCCTGAGTGTTTGGTTCACAGTCATAGCTTCAACCTCTCTGCAGGAGAACTCAGAAGCAGTGAACACGAAAAAGATGTGCAGACAGTATCAGCCCCTGCAGCATTCTTCTTCCGTGGCCGCTCGTTAGCTGTGGATATCCAAAGCTGAGAGAAGAAAGCAACCCAACTTAAAAGGGTGAGGGATAGAAAGATTTGAAGGAGAGAGCCTACAGCCCCGAGGAGAGAGGAGGCCCATTATGCAATAATCCCTTATCTAGGTCACTGCAGAATGAGGTTCCGAGCATGCAGTTTGAATAATGGTTCAGGATAGAAACTAATCGGGCGATTGACATATTATATATATGGTACACGAGGACGCACACAAGCACGACAAGTTTCGTGAGCTGTTTGGAAACTAGATGATAAAGATAATAGACACGGGGGGGAAAAATACCAGAGACCTGCATGCAGCCCCACAAACAAAGCTTTTTCCTTTGTCATCGAGTTGCACGCAGACACCGAATGTCATGTCGAAGAATCCCCTTCCAAGCGTATCCTCTTCGGGCCTTTCTCTTCATCTTGGCCACTGATGTTAGCAGCCCGCATCTCCTTGGCCTCGACTGAGCACCTCTTGTAAGGTTTGAATCCAGCCCGGCAAGTCCTGAGCTTTCCATTGCCCAGTCCAATTGCAAGCGGCCTGTCCTCACGACCATATGATTGTGGCTTCCCCTCTGGATCCTGACGGACAGGGCAAGGCTGAGCCTTGTCAATGATCTCTGTTTTGGGTGCATCTCTTCCCTCTCCTCCAGAAATTTTCTCCTCACCTTTGACGCTGCCCTCTTCCAGCCCCATTTCCTTTGCACTGCGGGGAGGTGAAAAACTCTGTGGCAGAACTTTTTTGGAGAAAAGTGCTTGAAAAGCTAACCTCCCCTGATTAATTAAATTGGCCGGCAGGACAAGGAAGAAAATTCGATCAATTGCTGTTGGGAAAAAAAGGGAAAGAGACGGAAAGAAAACAAACAAATAATGTAAGAAGATTCCACCTCCTCGGAGACTTCCTTCCAAGAATCACTTGAATTGCTGTTGCTTCTCCGACGGTTTCCATGCTCCACTGATGGATTGTTGGAGTCAGGAACCACGAGGGTGGGTGTTTCCTTGCTCTTCTCTTGTTTCTCTAGTGCATCTGTCTCAACTTCACTGCTGGAGGCAGTGTTTGACCCACAAGAGGAACGATCCACTGGTTTTCCTGCCCCAGTCTTGTTTAAAGGGGCATCAGTCTCTCCTGAGGCCTTCTTACAATCAGCGACTTTTGAATCACTCTCAATCTTCTCTCCATCACTTTCCTCAGAATCAGACAAGGATAAAGCCAGGGACCTGGAAGCCGAATTCACAGCTTGTACAGTATCAGGGTTGTCCTGACCCAGATGATCTTGCAAGGACTTGTCTTGACAGGTCGTCTCCCCTGGGTCGTTCTGGATGACAGTAGCTTGACCAGCACTTGCAGGAGGAACAATGGACGAGGATGGCAGGGTGCAGGTGAACCCAGTGGGCAGAGGAGCACATAGGGGGAGCAATCCATGGGCTGCCCACCATGCAGTTGCAGCAGCAACAGTAGCAGTGGCAAGAGCTGTCATATTGGGCATAGAGATTCTTTGCCTTGCAGTAGAGTCCACCGCAGCACCGTCCACACTTTGGTAGGGCCAATATGTTGCCGCAAAACTTGCCGCTGCATGAGCTGCCGGGTTTTGTAACAGAGTGGACAATAGGAGGCTCGAGAACGTGGAGGACATATGGAGAAATGATTGATAGTCACTGTGGTTGAGGTGAATTGGAGGAAATGACGGATGGAAAGCTGGGAATGTTTGGTGCTCCAACGTTGGCCCATTGCTACAACGATCAGCAGTGGCAGATGCTGCCGGATTGGCAAACAGGTTAGGTTGTCCATTTACTTCACGAGTATGGTGGAGTGGCACATCTGATGAAGTAGCCTGGGGATACAGTCCTTGTTTTGTGTCTAAGATGTGAACGGGTACATTCCTAGGGAAGTCATGAGACCCCTGTGTCTCATCCATTGCCAGTGCCACATTTGAATCATCCGTTCCACACTGGACTGCTTTCTTGTGAGAAGCCTCAGCAATCTCTGAATTGCTGGCTTTGCACATGTTATCCTGAATTGCCTGTTTCACATTAGATTTAACCACTATATTTACTGTCCAATTTCGAATAGCTACAAGATACAGGATATTTGCCCTGATTCTTACCTCCTTTCGTGAAGGTGCATTCTCCTTGAAAGTGCACAAATTCCTGATTGCCAGTGGGATCGACATTGGACTCTTGATTGCTGAAGAGACAGATGAAGACTGACTTTCTTGAACCACATTGAAAACTTCAGAACAGTTATCTTCCTGATTTTCTTTAGTGATTGCTGACTTTCCCACAACAAAAGCTCCCTGAATCAGATGCAAAATAGTATTGGAAAAATTGCAAGGAAATAAATAAAAAACACAGGCACACAAGGAAAACAAGCAAATCAGATGCAAAGTGGAATAGGAAATGCACTACTTCAAGAAGTGGCTCTCTCTCCAAATCCAGTCCGTTTTGGCAGCATGATGGTGAAACTGCATTCAGAATTCCTCCATCCTTGGCTTTAGCTTGTGATGCAGAAGCACCTGCACCAGTCTTTCGAGGATACGGAATGCTTGGTTTTCTCTTTGGTCGTGGAGGTGGAATCTCTATATCTAGAGCTTGTCCTACCGGAATGCCCTTCACATGTGCCTCTTTTTCCAACTGAACGCATTCTCCAACAAAGACAAGTTAATTTCAGACAACACTATTATGATCCACCACTTGATCTCACCTGAAGGAAATGCAGGCCCTAACTCAATTTTTTCATCAGTTACAAGAAAATGGCCAAGAAAGAACTATTGACTTTGGCAAACTGCCAGATCACCGATTTTAGATCTTCAATAAGTTAGAGGCCTGATCCAGTTACCTTGGTGATAATATGTCTCTCTGAAACATTAAGTCAATATTATGAGACAATTCATGCTTTATTTGGGAGATACATTGCTGGCCAGTAGAGGCAGAATAATGGCCAGGGAAAACATTACTTTCAAGGATTTGTTAGATGTGGATAGTTTCATTAGATTTGACAGCATGGACAAACTATCACACTCCATACTCAAAAACTTAAAAGGGGAAATTAAGAATCAAACCAAGAAAATAAAAACAGAAAATGTGAGAACTTCACCAATAAATACAAGCAAAGACTCTAAAATGCACACCAGACTGACCTAAGAAAAAGTAAGACAATCCAGTAATGGCTATATGCAGTTATTGTTTCTCAACCGGAATCAATATTAACGCACGGAAAGAGCAACATATATAAATTCTTTTATGACAAACTAGAGCATTTGAAGCCTCCAGCCTCTTACTCTCATCACAGAAGCTCAGGTTTGTGCAAATGCAAAATTCTACATCCTTGCTTAGAGAAAGCAATAACATAACTAATGTGGTCTCTTCATCAAAACTCAAAGGAAATAGCTGGTTCCAGTTAGGCGCTAGGAAACCAGTAATTGAAATATATCTTTGGTTCAAAGAAATTGGCCTATCCCTATGTTTAATATCTTTCGCACTCCCCAGCTATGGCATTTCAAAAAGTACAGCAATTAATAGAGAAGACCTCTGGACAATCAAACTATAATCTGTTGGCTTCAAAGGAGGAAAAGAATAAGACATGGGTATCAGCAATAAACTTTTTCCAGCTCCAACCATCAGAAACTAGTGTAACTCCTAACAGAAAATTGCAAGTGCACATATCAGAATCAACCTTTGTAGATCCTTTTCTTCTTCTTCCTTTTTAAAAAAAAAAAATATAGTATTAATAATTTTAATAGAAAAAAGGGTAGTGGATAAAACATTAAGTTAAAAGACTATTGGCCACCAATAAGAGCATATAAATAAGGTGAATGCCATTATGGACCAATAAGTGTAAGCGGTGAAGCAGCTCCATGTTGGTAGAAAAGAGAGCAAGTTGAGAATGTGAAAGGAATCAAAAGAGACATGCTCTAGGGATATCATTTTTCCAATAAGGGGAACCATGGAGCCAGTCAGCCACATGCTCCAGAAGATTACCTCCTACTAATGCAGTCTCCTGGTTTTACAGTTACTAAGATCTGAATGATCCATCAGCATTCGACTAATGGGATCATATGAAATAAACCAAATAGCCGCCATTACAAAAGGCTAAATGTTTTACATTGACTTGCTTTTCTATTTAACAGAAACAAGAAGCTTCAACAGACATGCATACTAAAAAGGCTTTGAAACTTTACTATCAATCATCAATTTAGGTGACTCACAACAAAGAGGAAAAAGCCAGCAGTCAGCATCGAGAAAAGAATCATCTCATTTTTCACATGTCAGATGATTAGATAAAAACTTCAGGCCATGAATTTCTAACAAGAACTATTAATGCCAAAATGATTAATGAACAGTTCAGGTATCAGACATCTTCATTTTCCATGACAGCTGTTTTGCCTCTTTCAACAAGTCCTTTTGCACATAACATGGTTCAATTCTTTCTACTATACTACCACTTGAGCTTGAAATGACCATGAAGCATCAAAGACTAACCTAAAAAATTAAGCCATTGCACTAGAGAACATGCCCTTAATGCTAGAAATAAATGTGCCCAGGCAATTCTGCCGTGACGACAAAAGGATGTAATAGTAGTGCATAATACAAAAAGCATCCAGCGATAAAATTTGCATTGCATAAGATCAAGGATGATAAATTTGATGCTTGCAGGTGGGGGAATAGGAAGCTGGATTCATAAAATATGGCAGAAAAATGATAAATTCATCCAAAATCAAGAGAAACAAGGAAAATCCCTCCAGACTCTCATGAAAGACTTGTTTATCAGATCATAGCCACATCTTTTTTACTTCAAATAGTATAACCAACTTATTCACTGTTAATGATCTATGTCCACTTTATAGGCATAAGTCTGCACAAATTACGAATGCAAATTCTTATCCTGTTTCTTATATGTCAATTTCACTTTTCTAGCCCTTTCTGTGAAAATTAGAAATAAAATACAATTGAATGAAATCACCAGAACCAAAGAGGACAGAATATATAAGTATCTTATACAGCAAGACATGAGAGGGTACCAATTGACCTTTGAAAAGAACTTTTGAGCATGACTTCTGATCTGAACAGCAGTCTTCGATCCTACATGTTCTGCAAAGCGCCAAATAAAGAAAATAAGATAGAACGAAGGGATGCCAAATTAAGAGTTATGAACCACAAAAGCTGTACACTGAATGAACCCTCCTACGGAATAACAAATGTTATTAGCCATGTCAGAAGAATGAGAAAACACATTCAAGAGTAAGATATAATTGCTAACTAAATTTAATCAGCAGCACTAGATTAGCATGACAGTCAGCAAAGAAACTTAACGAGAATAAAGTGAGATAATGACCTTCAATACGCTGCCAAGCTCGTCCATAGAGCTTTAGGGCTTCTAGGAACTTGTTATGCTCCTCCTCTGTCCATCTCTCTCTTTGCTTGGTGATGGTGTAAGGCTTCCTCGTCTGACATCAAAACATTGACACGGGTAGATAAACTTTTGAAGGGATCATGAAGAGTCAAGAAACGTAAAAGTAAAAGAACTGTGACCTTGACAGCGACATCTTCTCCAGAGGAGTATGTGTCCATGAGCGGATCTGGGCAGCTGTGAGCTGCTTCAAATCCTCCCGAACCAGCAACTGATAGAACAGGAACCTCCTTTCGCCTCTTCTGAGACGATTATCATGACGATGACAGTAGACAAGGGACACCAGCACGAAAGAGCCGCGGGGAAGAATGCTAGTGCTGCAAAAGAGAGGAAACAGCAGACACTGATAGAGATCTGTCTATGCCTTGTATCATCATCACAACTACGCATTCCACTTGCGAAGCACTCAAATAACGATAAATATGCGTGAATTGGGAAAGTTCGTCACCAAGCTCCAGGAGAGAGCATCCCAAATCCACCGTCACGGTTTGACAGACAGAAGGGGAGAAAGATAGAGAGGAGGGGAGGTGAACGCTCCTGCTCCTCCAAACTGAACTCGAAAAGCAGGAAACAAAGATCCTCAATTCGGAATCCTCACCAAATGGAATCCGCTGAGCCCTGACAAACTACCTCACCAATCAAAAACTTGCCCTAACAAAGAAACTCTCAATTATCAGCTAGTGCAGCATCTACTCTCTGCTTCCCGCCTCGGAGGAACTGATCCTCCTAGCTAGCTGCTGTCCACAGTCAGCAAATACAATAGAGATAGAAGTTGGGTGTTAGTGGGGGACGGGTTGGGGCGGCTGGGAGAGAGAGTGAGAGATGAATGAGAGTTCGACAGTAGGGAGAAGCGCAAAAAAAAAAAAAAACAACCTTGGGAGAGAACTAGAGGTGTTAAGACATCGAGTGAGGCGGTGATCATACATGAGCAGCTGCGTTCATCGGAATGCTCGCCGGATGACCCATACATGTGACCAGCTGCTGGCAACGGCGGATCCGAGAGCTCCAATCCAATAGACCCTCCCCAATCAATTGGAAGAAGAAGAAGAAGAAGAAGAAGAAGAGTAGTGAAGTTGGGGGAAATGCGACCTAAAACACCAGAAACCACAGTCGGTCGACCCCGGAACAATCTCAGCCACTACTATTTCCCGGCATACTCACATTTTTCCCCCCCAAAAATACATATTTTTTTGATAATTTATATATTTATATTTTTTTATTACTGCTTCGGGTGCTTCAACAAATTTTGAGGCTGCGGAGCCGCGAGGGGGGAGAGCCGAGGAGACGACCGTCTTCCGATGTCTTCCACGTGGAGAGAAATTAGTGGCTGGTTCTCCAAAACCTCCCACCTACCTCTGCGCTTTTCTTCCCTCGATCTATTTTTTTATTGTTATTTTATTTTACCAATTTATTTAAAAGGTGGGCCCCCACCTGCCATCTCCTTCGAATCTCAGCCACAAACTGAGGCCCCCTCCCCAACCCCCCACAAGGTTAAGCCCGTAAAAGCGTAACCAACGTTGCAATGCCGGGCCTGCTGACGTGGCCCCATCGGACCAATCTTCGTCTTTTTCCCGGCTTGACGAATTTGTCCCTCCACCGATCTACTGGCCAGTCTATATCCTTCCTTTTCTTTCTTTAAAAAAAATGGTTTTGTAATTTTTCCCACATGAATATTAGTATATAATATGTTTTTTTTTTAAAAAAAATTATTTGTGGCAACCGCAAAACTGAAGCGCTGACGGTCGTGCAAGAGGGAGAGCACGGAGAAAGGTGAGAGAAGAACACAAGACGTACATGGTCCACGTGGAAGCATCAACGCCACGCGGCCCCTGCGTACAGCGACAGCGCACGAGAACTGTACCATGTGATGGCTGGCTGGCTGGCTCATGGCTGGGCTCAGATCGTTCGTCTTTAGTAAGATTGCCACTTCTGAGTAGTATGAATGTTGGAAAGATCTAAAATATCATCGGATCCAAATCTCAGTGAACGACCCGATTTAAGACAGAATGGGATGATATAGACGACAGTTACAAAATGCCCATGGGATGGGACTTCGTTTCCTAATCAGATCATTGTCAATTGGTCACACGATCAAACCCTAGTCAGATTTTGGTAGAGAGAAGAAATTCAGACCTGCACGGAGCAAAACTAAAGTTTCTCCACGGTTTGCTCCCCGGTGGGCGTAAACATGGTGGTGCACTTTGATTGCTCTGCTCATTCGATTACAAGAAGCAAACGTAACAACTACTGCAGTCCATACAAAATTTTCTAAGCTTACAGTATACATAGACTTACAAGATTGACCTTGCGAGCGGTGAGTGGCGGCACTGCAGCTGTGCGTGGCATGGAAAGGTTGAGGTCTCACGACGTGACAGAAGCTGGGGACTGCCCGTGCTGTGCTTCGCATCATCCCTTGTTGGTCCTTTCCTTCCCTGTGGCAGCGTTTTCCATGTTAGAAAGGGATATCCTGGAGAATTTGGGAAGCTTAAAAGCCAACTGCGGTACAGAAATTACCGAATATGCTGGACTTCAATGGGAATCGAATTGGAGAGCCCTTCACCCTCAGCTCCTTAAGCTGCATACTTCTCCCAGTCAGTCTATCCGTCTTGGCGGGACTGCTGCTGCTGCTCTCCCCAGCTAAAAAGTCATTTCCCTTCGTGACTTTTTCATGGTAGACAGCAGGGGGTGCAAGCCTCAGAGGAGGCAAGTTCTCAATCTGGATCGGTCCACGGTCTTTCTGAAGATTGGTCAGGAGATCAAACTGCACAATCACGATTTTGAATAGGATTGGTCATTCTGAACATGGTAAAGCAAAGTTCACATGCAACATGAAATACACGAAGCAGATGTTCACTATTACATACTCTTGATATTTGCTGTGTCCCATAGGAACTGTCCACTGAATCATGATTCTCATGTACACCCACAATGTTAGCGGTGCCTTCGCTCTTTGAATGCATTGACAACGACTTTCTCACTAGACCGTTCTCTCCAATGTAAGATTTACTTCTCAACTTCTCGCTTTTCTTGGGCATACAGACTGGGCACCCGGAAGAAATATCCTTGCCCGAGGCTCCACTCTCAATAGATTCACAATGAGCATGAGCCGCATGCCCACAGTTGAAGATGCGAATAGTAGAGCCAAACGAATTTTTGGTGAGTGGGCAATTACATATACAGCACAATTGGCTCCTCGGTGCATACCCATGAGATGCTCCTTTCTTAAGTACGCTCATGGAGTAGAAGGTATCATCCTCTATCAAGGACTTAGCCGTATCCTACAGCCACAAGAATAACAATAATGATCACCATTCTATTATATATATGCGCGTGCATGTGCGTGTGTGACAAAACAAATGCTTGCAAAATACAAAATGACGTCACTATCACCAATTTGCCCTGCCTGAAAATCTGTCTTGACATAACAAAACAATACGACCCCAATGGAAAAAGCAAATTGAGAAATACTGAGCAACCTGATCCAAGGATAGCAGGAGACTTAAAATGCAATTACAGAGAAATGGAGTAAGATTTTAATTGATAAAGAGGTTGAGAATATCCAATATAATTCACCAGGTGCTTACCAGGATTCTTCTTTCAAAGCCGTATGTCCCAAGCATCCCTAGTATGGTAAGTTTAAAATCACCAAACTCCTGATTACTGTTATCTGAGAGAAGCTTCGACATAATAGTTGGAAGCCGAACATATCCTATCATTCCTTCAACAATCTCTTTGATGAACCGAGAGAACAATTTCCTCATAATATGAGCACCCTTATGAAACTTTGGAATCCTCCACTTAATCAGGGATTCCTCGCCATCTTTAGAGCCTAAGGGTTCAGTAAGTTTTCTTCCATCATGACCCTCTTCTACAATACTTTCACCATTTGAAATGCCCAACAATGGTTCACAAAACCTGCGCAATTCACATAAAAAAGATAACCAGTGTCCATAAAGAACAGCATCATTCCATAAATTAACGTCCTGCTTCTATTCATAGAGAGATAGGGGGGAAGCTGCATCTACATCGGGGGTCTGTAAAAAGTGACTTCTACATAGCCCAACATGGCACAGAGTCCTTGGAAGAATAGGGTCGTTAAATAGAAAGGCAATTACTTAACTCATAAGGTGAGTATTATTTTTTAAAAAAAATAATAAGTTACCCAGGTTAAGAATTTGAATTTGCTACTAGCAAGGCAGCTTGTACATTCATAGTAACACGTAAGCACATCAAACAAGTCATAGCATAAGATCCTTGGAGGACTTGATATGTGAATCTGCAAAAAATTTGTAATGCCCCCCAAATCAACAGCTGCAACCTGGAAAACAAAAACATGGAGATAAAGTGAAGGAATTCCACTTACGAGTCAAGTAATCTGAACCAGAGAATCTCTGACTCCTCAGGATTCAACCTGGGAGTGTTCCGTCGGCACAATCCAACACACGCATGTAATATTTGAAGAATATCATCCACCTGTGCGAGAAAGATAATAAATACAACACCACAATCCTTATATTCTAGACCTGCAAAAGATGTTAATCTAAAAAAATAGAATAACTATATACAAACCTCATCCATTTTCAACAGAGCACCCAGAAGTTTTGAGCCAACAGAATTACTTGATTTCATCCCAGATATGGCTTTACTCACAGTGATGTCAAGCTTTGTAAACTTATCATTGAGGCTAGAAAGAGTAAGTAAGAGAGCATTCCCCACATCACCAACCCTTTCTAACAAGAATGCAGCAGCATCTATGACACCATATTCTTGGCAAAGATGCAAACAGTGCTCCACCCTGTAGCTATCAAAAGTCTCCAAAAACTTTAGAACTGATTCGCGCTCATATTGACATAATAGCTGCAAAATTAGTGAGAAAATGGTTTTAGGATCTCATAAGCCACTGAATAGAAACAAAGAGGATATGAAAATTCTGCTACTGAAAGAGGCCACAGTGCTATTTAGTAAATACTTCATGGGACATTTACGACATCGTGGACTAGAAGCCTATCCAGTCCGTAATCCTAAATAAACATTTGATAGAACTCAGGTGAAGATGTTCCCTCAGCAATATCTGTTTGATGAATGTCTTTGATTACTAGTAAAAAAGGCTCCAAAAACTAATCCTCCCACACTCTTATATGAAGTTTTACCAGGGGAGTAAATGTAAAGGCAGATCATAGAAGTTTCTTTCACTGAAGAAGTTCAAAAATAGAGAAAGCGCACACTTCTCTAATCATTTATTTCACTCTTTATGCAGCTCCTTATTACTTCCCATGAAAACACCAGGATTAAAACATACAAAATATATGATTGTGTGACACACTATAGCTATGGCTCTGGAATAAGAAGATGAAAGATGACATTTCGTTTCGATTTCCAAAAATAAAGCAGATTCATAAGACATGAATTCAGGCATACATGTTAAGCAAACATTTTCAAATGGTTAACGAAGAAAGGAAATTATATATTTATTTTCAATAGAAGTAAAGGAGCGGGTGCACACCTCCACATAACGCTCAATTATATTGTCAGTTACATCAACAGGATTGTTGCGTAGAAATCTTGGGAAGTCAAGGATTTTCTCCAGATAAGCCTTTAATCTTTTTGTATGAACATTCTCACTTCTCTCAATAGGAACATTTGCCATGTCACTTTTCTTCATTTGTGTGAAATCGAGAGTTCCAGAGAGGTGAACTTCAAATATTGTCTTCAAATAAAGAAAAAGGCTTCTAGGGAAGGATTCAAGCTCAGATAGAATCCGTTCACTCTCAGAGTTGAATTGATCAATGACCAAGAAGAAAGCACCTTCCCTATGAAAATAAGAAGAGAGTCAAATTAGAAGAAACTTCTGAAATGAATATAATATAAAAAAATACACCACAAATGGTACCTGCTTAACTCAACAAGAGCTGGGATTCGAGAAATAACTTCTGACCGCAAAGCAGCACCATCAGTCTCATTGAGCAGTAATATAGCACTGTTGATGAATGCAAAGGCATGAACAGGTTCATCCACATCTTTCATATAACTATCTAATGCAGCAAGATGATGGTTTTGGGTGGTGTGAATAAAGCCACAGGCCTAACAATGGCAGAAAATCTATAAGTACAACTAAATATTAGACCAAAAACAATATGCACCAGATTTCAATAATAAACAGGATTAAAGAGTACCAGGAAAAATTGCGCATTCTCACACATGTTTAGAACATGAGCTGCATCCCAATCACTCTCAGGCAGCATTTCAATAAGTGAGATAACCTGTCTCTCCCTCTTTTTCAACATCTCCAACTTGTGCTCAGGGACTTCAGTGGAAACAAGGCTCTCTGAGGTTAAGTGCACTAAAATCTGAGTCACTACATTTTTTGAGACCTTAGCTTGTTTTTGAGAAATAAAATAAGCAATAAACTCAAAGATGCATCCCATATCATTTCTTGTAGGCCATGCATCTGGTTCTTTATCATCACTACCACTATATTCATGCACCTGGCTCTTGTCCTTACTAAGAACAGAAACCAGAGCATTTACCATTTCCTGTATCAGTTCAAAACTTCCCACCACAGAATCACTTTCTGTCTCCATAATTTGGTTGGCAGAAACAGATGGGGAGATCATGGCTCTTTGGGTTTCATCTTCCACAAAAGCACCTTTGAAAACTTCTAGAGTCGCTTCGGTATCTAATTCTAACAGATGATACATGTTAAGGTAAGGTCTATCGCCGAATGAAGTTGAAGCTTCAGAATCTTCCAACAGAAACTGGACAAGTTCCGCTCTGAGAGAGGGCAGACGCGTTATAGGAAGATGTCCATGTCCTGCAAACAAGAAATTTGAAAGTTCAAGACCTATATTTTTTTTCTGGTAGAAGTTGAAGACCTTTATGCTAAGATAGAAACAAGAGACAACTACTTCTGTCAACTTTGTAAGGGAAGACAAGCTAATAAATAAAACAATTGAAGCTTCACACTAATATCAATAAGAAATGGTTTTCAACAAATATGTTTAAACAATCATTTTTTTAATACTTAATAAAAATAAATTGTTTAAACAACCATTAAGTCCAGTATTTCACATTCAGCTTGAAATTTCAGGTAAACAGCAGCTAATTTCTCACCTGGTGGAAATGCAAGACCGACAAAGCAATATTTCAGGTAAACGAGCATCTTGTACCTGGTAACGCCATAAGATGTTAATACTAAAAGCTGGAAAAATACAAATAAATCACAATCTATTTAAAGATCAGATATCTCCACAAGTTATAGAAGTATCTTCCTGATGATCTGTGGTCCAATTTGCATTCCTCTAACCTATATTTACCTGAAAATTTCATTTACACATTTGTGCATCTCCTATTCCTGCACGAGGCTTTTCATATATGTCACTATTATCATTCTACATCATTATTTCAAAACAAATAAATAAACCTCTTGGGTTAGAATTATTTCTAAGGACCAGACAAGAGTGTGGACCCCCTCAACTCATTTATCAGCTTTTACATTCTAGCAGATTACTGACTACATCTGCCAACCACTCCCGAGCTATATTTAAGTGCAATATACCTCAATTTGTCTGGATCAGATGTTATTTCACACTGAACATTTTCATACTATAACTGATCTATGTACTGATGACAGTGAAATAAAACCTGAGCATCCCTCACTCTTAATGGACCTCAAATCTCTAACTGTTCTGTGACCTCTGTCTTATATCTTCAATAGTTTTCTAATTTCAGACATGTGGCATCACATAATATCCCATCAACATATATAAATAGCTAAGGTACAATCAAAGAACATCGCTTAGAAGGTAGAAAGCAACGTACCCAAGAGTAGCAGCATTTTCCCTTTGACTATTCTGTAAGACCACCAACAACTCCTCCAAAGGAGACCTGAAGTCATCTAGACCTCTATTGAAAAGATAGACCAATGCACAGTAGAGTCCATGCTCCCGGCATAACTTTACCACCTGCAGGTTAAAAGAGAAGTACCACTCCTTAGAGATATCTAGTTAAAATATCCTAAACCAAAAATGAAAAGAAAACAGAAAAGGAGAAACTGTAAACCAACAGCGGATACCTGATTGAAATCCAAAGATGATATGTCCATGTGAAGCACACACTGTTCAACTCGTTCTAACCAACCTCTGCTGCTGTAATGTTCTACCAGCGCTTGCATTATCTACAAATTGTTTAATGTAATCAGTAGCAAGTTCAAGTTCTGGTATGATAGAAACTATGGAATAAAAAAGTACCTCAGGAGGTAGAGAACTAAGCATGTCCTTCAATATATAAGGCTCTAATAGCTCCAAGAATGTATCTGACAATGCAAAGCACCTGATTAGTATCTCATAATGCAATATAAAGAAGAACTTCACGAACTTAAATTAATATCCTCTTTGCTTCAATATGGTTTTCCATTGGATTTATTAAAGGAAAAATATTCACCAGTTACCAACAAGGGTTACCAATCAAATCGATACAACACAAGACTACTGATTACACTGTGATTCTTATTACTAAGCTGCCATGTGATGAATCAGTAAATGATGCCTAAGTTAATACTACTCGTGGCAACAGCAGAGGCTAATCATAAATGACGCCAGAGAAATGTTTGCCAAAGTAACTTCAACTAAGCATTACCATTACCAATACCAAGAAAGAAAAATAGACAGATGCGCTGGATACCATTCCTTCCAGGTTTATTAATATCTGGTATGAAAAGAATAAATGGATTCCACATTTCTACAAAAACTACCAGATTAGTCAAATTTAATTTAGCTTTAAAGGAAAACAAACATATATGAGTACCTTTGTGTTGAACAGCAACAAATTTGGAGTAAATTTCTTCAAAAAGGATGTCTGTTTTCTTAATGTGAACACAAAACTCAACAGCAACACCACCAACCCGTGTGAACTGCTCTTTTATGTCATTTTGCACTGAACTGCTTCTACTAGTGTGGTCATCCACCGGCTGTGCTTTGTTAATCTGATTCTGAAATGCCACTGCAATATAAGAGAAAACCTCTTCCACATAAGACAAAAGCAACTCCACCAGGTAGGGCATGATAGCACTTTGCACAGCAGCCAACGTCCTGGGAAGATCAATGACACCATGAGCTTCTCCATCATAGAGTGTCATTCCCATGCTCAATGCACCCATCCAATCTCCTGCTCTTCGCAAAACTTGAATCCTTTCCTTCCATGGAAGGAGGCGAGAAACAAGAAGATGCATTGGCCCAAGAATATACACAGAAGCCCCTCTTACAGCTACAGAGTTGTGATAGGCTTTCTCAGGATTCCCGAAAATATTAATGAAGTGAGTGTGATATGCTATGAGATCATCTCCTCTAAAACTGTCGACGGCAAAACTAGTTTGGTGAATCAAAGTTCCATCCTTCGCAAAAAGGCAGAGCTGTCCTGTCAACATTAGAACCACAAGCATCTGGACAAGTACAAAACCCTCCATCAGCAATATTTTTATGCTGATATAGCACATCTTAATAATTGGGGAGCAACAGAGACCAAATTTAATAGAGCATAAGATGCATCCATAAACTCACACAAACATGTACATTCTTACCTGATCATCTAACCAACTGACTCCTATGGCTGTACTATCAAGGGACCACTTGCCAAACACTCTCAATTCAGAATTACATAGCGTTGCAACCTGAACTTTCCTATCCCAAGCAATTGCAAGTAATGAAACTCTACCAGCTGCTTCTTCAGATGTTTTGTCTGCAAAAGCTCATATTTTGAATCTGTTTTATATGATATAATGTGTTAGATACTAAAATTAAACAAATTTAAGCCAATTTATACCACTGGCAGAAGCACATGCTTGCATTATGAACTTCCAGGCAGTGTAGGGTATAGACCCCTCCCGAACCCCATCTGGTCTAGAAAGTGTCGCATAAACTTTTAAAGCAGGGCTGAGTCTAACCTGCAATATAGACATGTTATTTCAACACAATGTGGAGAATGAACTGAAGTAGGAACAACTACCCAATGACAAACATTTACATGGAATTTGCACAATCATCTTATGACTCGTACCACCAACACAGTTTGGCGTGTGACAAACACAACAACTCCTTCCTCAATCAAAGAAGTGCCTTCATTGAAGAGTTTCCAACCAGCATCTGCCCCAACTACCCCACCCATCATGCTGCCAATACTACTACTTGAACCAGTGGTGTTTCCATGGGACAATAGCAAAGCACCACCATTGATTTCATCAAAAATAAGTGGTGAAGCTGATAGCACTGTCCCAGTCTTCAGGCCATCAAGTAGGCACTGTTCCAGACAAGACAAAAGCATCACAGGGGCAACTAATGAGCTCATAAATGACATTGCCATTGCAGTTGGGGTTGAAGGCAGAAGATGATATTGACTGGGGTTGAGGACAAAATACAGAATTTTGTGAACAAGATAGGATATAAAATTTTCAAAAGCAACTAGATCTGTCCTTGTGTATAAAAAATATCACCTAGTAACAATAGGCATGGTAGAGCTTTTACCTGTGTTTTAATAGAGAATCTATTAAGCAAAGGGACCACTGAAAATGAATGTAAAAGCACAAGGCCATTACTATCCCCGGTAACAGCTTTAAATTGACGGGTAACTTGAGAGTCCTGCCCAAGAAAGAATGCATGTACCACCGGAGCTGTATGCTCTCCAGTAATAACTTTTGCAGCTGATCCTCTTTGCACATCCCAAACTGTTACATGGCCATCACCATAACCAGCTAAGAGCAGGTCCCCTTGCTGATTGAAGGAAAGTGAGGTAACTGCAGCATTGGACCGGTCTACTTGCAAACCAAGCATCGTCATCTACAACATTGTTTGGATTCTGAAGTTGGTTAATAGAAAAACATAAGGAAATGCTTTGTGACAATTTGAAATTAGAAACACAACCTTAGACACACATAATAGAATTTTCCTATAGCATTCTGGACTGATTGCAATATTCCAAAATATAAGATCTTTCTCTGCAGTCAAGCATTTCCACAGTTCATACTGAATCAACTCGGGGAGCATAAAACTAAACCCTTTTCCGGTAAATATATATAATATATATCTGACTAAACTTCTTCAGTAGGAAAAAGATGATGACTGCTTTAACAAATAAGGTTGTTAAATAGAACACCATCTTAAGGCTTAAACTCCGAGTTTGGCCAACCATTCCAAAATATAAACATGAATAGTCATCCAAAAGGGTAATCATCAAGGTTTCTAATGTACACTCCAGCCAAAGCATGCAATATGCAGTTCTAAACATAAAGTATGTTCATTTTTACAGTCAATCATCCCCTATTCCTATAGATTCATTGGTTGAGACTCAATGTATTCTCAAGATAACAGGCAACGAAAAAATGAATCATCAAAAGAGGAAGAAAATAACTACTTTGGCCTCCATATTGTCAGGCTGATGGGGAGAGTATTTGGAAGGCAGGAGGATGATGGTCCCCCTGGACATGCCCACAGCAATGTAGTTACCATGGACAGCCAAGACCTGGGGAGAGCCCTGATCTCGTCTGAATGCTTGAGATGAAAGGGTTTGAGTAATGACATTTGCTGCATCTATGTCAAAGTAACCCAAGGTCGTGGAGCCCCTGCGCACCCCCTCCAGCCTCATGGGTTGAGCAGCTGCACCCTCCTCCCAATGAAGAGCCGTGGATGCCTGCCTTCTCTCAGCCTGTTCAGCCAACTCAAGTGGTTTCATCTTCTCTGGTTTCCTGTCACTCATTTTCTTACTTTCCAACAGTCCAATCCTCCCAATTCTTTCTTTCACAAGTTCATCAATTTCAGGATCCTTGTCTTCAGAGTCGCCAAACACCTCCTCTTCCTCCTCCTCCTTATCGTCACCAACATCTGGACCCTTTTCATGTGAGAGCGAGACGGTAGCAGCTGGAATTGGAGCAAAAGTGTCAACGTGGCTGGAATCTTCAGCACTGGTTGCAGTAATACTGGCACTAGCTGTACTAAGACTGGAAGCAGCAGCCAAATTTTCGGGGGCAAGTGATGATGAACTCAAATCCTTCTCCTTTTCCTCAGCTTCTCGAGATCCAGCTTCTGTGTCCACAGCAGGAAGCAATTCTCTGATGGCAAGACTATCTCCAGCAGCGGACTGAAAATCGCCAAGACTGTAATCGTCCCCACCATCATTTTCATCTTGCAATAGCAACTTGTCCTCGTGCGCGCCAATTCTCTCTTCTCGAACCCCAGAAGAATCAAAAGAAATCTCAATGGATGAAGAAGAAGCGGAGGAGGAGGTAGAGTGAAGTTGGCGGGAGGCAAGCAGAGCTCTCCTCGACTTGATGGCAGCGGCATGAGGGGTCGGGATTGCACGAGAAGCTGCTGCTGCAGCCGCAAGAGCAGCACCAGGCTTGGCGCTCGATCTCACTCCCCCAAACAGCGTGGGCAGCTGACGAGAAGCCGACGTAGGAACGGAAGCGGGAGGAAGGGGCTTCCTGGCTTGATCAGGAGGTCTGACCCGAGGGAAAGGATCACTGGAGCGGGGCGGCCTCGGATCAGAATTGGAAGAGATGGGCTTCCCGGCATTCGGTGGTGGAAGCTTTATGCCTTCCGTTGACTTGTCGGAGACAGCATCATCTTCATGCGGAGTGGAGGACGGAACAGGGGATGAAGGACGAGAGGCGACAGGAGAACTAGACGATAAATCAGAGAGAGAGTCATTCAGGATCTCGTCGATGGTCCGGCGAGGGAACGAGGTCCAATTCTCGTCATCGTCGGCGTCTAGTCCAGAGTGAACATCGAGGAAAGAATCAAGGTCGAGCTCCATAGCCTGCTGGTGGACCGTGAGCTCTCTCCTTCTCCAGCTTCCTCGTCGTCGGTTCTCCGGCTGGTTGCAAGCAGCAAGAATAGACATATATGCATATATGTATATAATTGAACCGAACCGGTTTAGAAGCTACGGTTGAACATGTTCGGGGCCCGGTCCATGGTTCGTCGGTCCAAGTGTCTCTCTCTCCTCATTTCCCTCTCAAGCTCGTCATTGTCGCTCGGTGGATACTGCTGATCGCCTTAGCTCATACTGCTTCCGCTTCTTCTCGCTCGCGGCGATCTATACGGTTCACAGCTTGCGCTTCTCCGCTAACCGAGGGCCGCCATGAGTGAGGTGGGTGGCAATTTGATGCTAGGGTTTGGCAGATTTTCTGGGCAAATCAGTTAGTCCGTGGATTGATTTGCAGTAGTCGCGGGGTGGTCCCGCTAGGAGATTAATATTATTCTCAAATCCTGCTGTTGATGACCCTCAATGGCTTCTGGGGTCTATGGTATAGCTTTGTCTTTCTATGATCGTTTTGTTGCTGGCTTTCTTTTGAATTAGGTTCCTACTCAAATGCAGCGGTGAGATGAGAAAGCCTGGAGCTTGAGGCAGACATGGCGGAAGGTGCGGAAGCTGATGACAGGGTTGACCTCGATGAGGATAATTACATGGAAGATGTCGAGGAGGACATACAGTTGGACGAGGATGTAGAAGAAGGCGCTACGCATGATGTTGACTATAACGGTGAGGGGCATGATTTGGAAAGTGAGGACAGTGGGGAGGACCAGTCACCCCAGATGGAGCGGAGCCGTGCCTCTGGTGAGCCTGCGGAAGATGAAGAGGAGACGCATGCGCCCTTGAAAGATGATGACAAGGACAAGCATGCTGAGCTACTCAATCTTCCTCCACATGGGTCTGAAGTTTTCATTGGAGGCCTCCCCCGAGATATCTTGGAAGAAGATTTGAGAGAACTATGTGAACCAATTGGACAGATTTTTGAGGTCAGAAAAGTTCGGGCTTGTTTCATCTGCTCTCTCTTGTGCCTTCTGTCTGGGTTACCATCCATCATTTATATGCACTGGATTTTCAGGTCAGGCTAATTAAGGACAAAGGCACCGGTGAAAGCAAGGGTTATGCCTTTGTGGCATTCAAAACACAAGAGGAAGCGCTGAAAGCTGTTGAAGAATTGCATAGTAAAGAATTTAAGGTCATTTTGGAGCTTCCCTTTTCCTTTTTATCTGAGTGCCATATAGCATTTTTCTACCTTTCACTGTGATCTGAGATGCCTCTTTGCAGGGTAAAACACTCAGATGCTCACTTGCTGAAAGTAAAAATAGGCTGTTTATAGGTAATGTTCCAAAGAGTATGAAGGATGATGAGTTTAGAAAAGTTATTGAGGAAGTTGGACCTGGAGTAGAAACCATCGAGCTAATTAAGGTGGATTTTTTAGTTATGCAATGCTAGTCTTCTGTCTCTACAATAAAAGAAATATGCTGAAGCTGCTGCTACTCTTTTCTGCTACTGAAATGCAGGATCCTCAAAATCCTAGTCGCAATCGTGGATTTGCTTTTGTTTTGTATTACAATAATGCGTGTGCTGACTATTCAAGGCAAAAAATGTCAAGTGCAAACTTTAAGCTGGATGGTAATACCCCAACTGTCACCTGGGCTGATCCAAAGAGTGCACCTGATCATTCTGCTGCATCCCAGGTATTTTTTTTTCAACACGAAGAAATATGGCCATCTATATTTCAGGTTAAAATTATGGTCTTTTGATAGAAAATATTACAATTCTAAAACTGCTATTTGTATATTTTGATGAAGATTTTGGTATGAGCAGTCTCTGCCTGGTTTCAAGGTTCTAGACATGGAAAATGAGAGACCTGTGAATTTGGATTGAGTTTGGGGACTTTGTTTGACGTGTTCCGGGAAGGAATATTAGGGAAGGAAGATAGTGATCAGTAAAAGCGATGTGATTTTTCATAATGCTCAGGAAAAAAAAAAAAGCAATGTGATTATTCTTAATGTTCTTTTTCAAAGATTGATTTGCTTGACGGCGAAAGTTATTTTAAATGTTATCAAGGTCTAACTGGAGGCATATCTTAATGTAATGGCTCCTTTAATATTCAGATAAGTTGAAATGCCACCAGAGTTTTGGTCATATGCACTATTGATACGGTTGGTGGAGGCAATTTATAATGGAACTGTGGTGGATTTAACATTCAAAAACGCACCTTTTGACACAATTGTGGTTTTGCTTTTAGCACTATATACCTGTATGAGCAAGCTTGTGAGAGCTGCATTCTTCTCTGTGTAAGGATAAATGATACATGTAATGCCATGAAAACAGCTGGCACCAGTACTTGTATCAACCAGATTACATCTGTAGTCTTCAACTGAATGAGTTTTATTGACTTTCATGATGTTAAATCTCCGTGAGGATTGGTGTCTTTTGAGATGACATTTTGCTTTATATGTGTTTATCAGGTGAAGGCTCTTTATGTGAAGAACATTCCTGAGAACACTACGACTGAGCAACTGAAGGAGCTGTTTCAAAGGCATGGAGAAGTGGTCAAAGTGGTCATGCCACCTTCCAAATCTGGCAGTAACAAACGGGATTTTGGATTTGTTCATTATGCTGAGCGGTCAAGTGCATTGAAGGCTGTCAAAGACTCAGAAAAATATGAAATTGACGGTAAATACTGCAGACCTTCCATGGAACTAAAATCTAATTGGGATGAACATAGAGACAGAATCATCAGGCCTGCTTTTTAGGCTTAGCTTGATCAATCTATCTGTACGTTGGTAATGTAATATTTGAGGGACATAAATTTCAGGACATATGTTGGAGGTTGTCCTTGCTAAGCCACAAAGCGAGAGGAAACCTGATATCTTCAACAGTGGGATCTATGCAAATCAGCCTGCTGGCACTGGTTATGGTAATTTTATTTCCAACCCTTTCGGACCACCACACACTGGATACGGTGTTTCCTCCAGCCTTCAGCAGGTACATATGTTGGGGGCTTTTTGTTTTTTGGGTTGGAAACTTCTGTCATATGATAACTTGTTGCATTATGACGCACATATGTACAGCCTGTGATATACGGGAGGGGACCAATGCCTTCTGGGATGCACATGGTTCCAATGGTTCTACCGGATGGGCGAATTGGCTACGTCCTGTAAGTTGCCGTTCGGATCTTGTCTTGGACTCTGCTTTCTTTGTACGGCATCATGAATTTGTCTTGAGAGACTCATTTGACCCTGAAGGCTGTGTACTATATGTTTGCAGACAACAACCTGGTGTACAGATGCCACATCCTCGGTCTCGGAGGATTGATAATTGGAATGGGCAGGCTGGAGGAGGGGGTGGAGTAGGAGGGAGTGGCAGTGAAGAAGGCAACCGCAGCAGAAGATACCGACCCTATTGACTCTGGGGTGCATAGGGCTGTTGGGGTTTTGGAAGCATACGGTCATTGAAAGTAGCTCCTTAAAAAAAAAAAAATTGAAGAAGAAGAAGAAGGACGAAGGATGAGGCAGCTTGTTGTGTCCTGTTCCTTAGGACTCGGCAAGCAGCAAGTTCCTCTCCCCTGTGAGTCTTCAACCGAATCCTGAGACTTGAGAGAATGGAATAGCTTACTGCAGGGTGGCATTGGTTGATCAGTGTTGCTCCACGGGTTCAATTATCTCAATTTGCTGTCTCCGTAGAGCTGACCTCATCTGAGATGGCGCACATTGTTTTTCTCCTAGGCGTCGAATGGATTTCCCTAATTTGTTTCCTCCCCCTTTAACCATTCTAATTAGTCTGCTACTCTTCAGACAAACTAAAGTAGATCTGTCAGTGTCCTGTACTTTTCTGTGTAGCTTCATCAGCCATCAGCCCCCTTTTTTTAATAACTAGAACTAGCTGTTTGACAGTTCCTATAGATAGAACACAAGCAGTGTCTCCTGTACTTCCCGTGTAGCTTCATCAGCTATTTGAATAACCAAAAGGTAGCAGCTTTGAGTGTTCCTACAGTACACAACCAATGTCACTAACTCCAGTCCTACAACATTCTTCGAGGTCAAGACGACCGACAAATCAATCCTCCGCAGCCCTCACCTACTCGGTAGCAACTAAATCTTTTTTTTTTTTCGGTTCTCTCACCTTATCTGTCTGTGTTCTTCGCTATCTTAGCCCTTGCAAGGCTCCCTGTCAATTCAAGCAAAAGATGTCTTGCTGATCCGTTGCGTCTCTGCAACGTCATGCTCTTCCCTTGGAAGACGGGGAAAGCCATTTTCATGCAAATAACGTTTACGATCATCCCAAAGTGTTGAATTTCTCAATAATATCTCTAACATCTCTTCTCTACATAGCGAGCGACAATGTATATCGGTCCTCACCCGAATTGGGTTTTTACAATTCAATCCTCATCGATAAAATTCCCAGCATCGCTCATCCTCCGACCTCGTGTAAGCCGTGCTCTCTCTCTCTTGACCAGGGAAACAGGATGCCGTTCAATTTCACGTATTTCTCTTCTCGTGTCTCTGGCTCTTCTCGCCCGATCTATCTGCCCTTTAGACGGTTCGGGCTTCAACCATGGAGCTCGTAATACACGTCGGAGACACAGCTGATGCTACGACACAACATACGACTCCGCCGTGCCCAGCCGACGATTTGATTAATGCACGCACTTTGACAATAATGCTCCGAGTTTTAGTGTTCAAACAGAGCACATTATAGAGGATGGAAAATTTTAGTGTTCAATAAATCGATATTCGGGTGGGACCAGTCTTTTAAAAGGGGTTAGACCCTGTTGATTGGCTATAGTTTCTCTTCATTTATAATGGTCGAATCCGGATTTTATACGGGGGGAAAAGGTACCGAACCAATTTAACTTGACCCAAGCTGGGGGGTAAAATTAGTAATTATTAATATGGAGGAAGGAAGCTTTTTGAGACTAACCTGTAATATTGAGAGGAAACGTACGTTAACTGGGGGAGGAGCTTTCCTGGTTAGTTCAGATTGTATGTACCTCTTCTATATTATGTTTAGTTTAGTCTAAGTTTAGTTTAATATCATTCACAAGGACCCCTCCAGCCGGCTCTTTGCTCCCTCTCCTGCAGATAACATAAGCATAAACTCCTCCATCTCCTCCTCGAGCTCGACCGATCCATGGCAGGAAGACACGACGACGAGGAGGTGGGGTTCAAGAAAGTCGACCGGAAGGGGCGGAGAGCGTGGATGTTGAGCTGCACCGGGGCGATCATGGTGAGCGTCGTGGGCGGCCTGGTGCTGGGGTGGTGGGCCTGGGAGAGGAAGCGCCACCACGGTCGGGGCCATGAGATGTGGATGGTGCCGGTGGGTCTCATCCTTCTGGTCACCCCGATGATCTCTTTCTCCTCCGTCCTCGTCTCTCATTATGTTCATGGGTGCTAGTGATCGAGGAGGGCTCCCCATTCCGTCCGCATAAATCAGAGCTCCTCCTCGGGGTGGATTTCCGGGCATCTGTTCCGTTCTGCTCGTGTAAATAGAGGCTCCTCGCGTGGATTTTCTATAGGCGCAAGCATCTGGGTTCTGTCGAGGGTTGTGCTGATAATACCGTTCCAGGCCAAAACTAGAAGATGGTGAATTCGATTCTCTCCTGCTCCCCATTCCCATGCTCCTCTTGTTTCCTTTTTAGGTCTGTCTGCCCAGGAAGATGCTGATGACTGACCAAGGTGGCTTCATAATACGGTTTACTTGGGTTACACAATATCAATACACCTATATATGCTTGATTCTATGGTATGAACTTGTTCGTTCTTTTCTTATCACGGCCAATAAGCCTCGTTTATTGAATGTATATTTGATATTTGTGGTAGTGTGGCAGTTAGAGGGTGTATTATTATTGGATCGAGGATAGGTTTTAGCTTAGGATGTGCGTATGCGGGGGTAGGCCACCCAAAAAAGGGAAGCCACCTTCCCCAGTTCCGTCCGTCAAATTCAAGTGCTGTCAAGGTGGTGATGATTTTTCTTCGAAGAGGACGACTCCCTGTCCATTGCTACTCCCGGACATTTAACTTCCACACGGATTCCAATTGACGTCTCGCCTACCCACCACCCGGAAGCTCGATCACTAGTAAATAAGATGGTGACGTCCCGGCGAAGCTGTAGCTTGGCACGGTGCGGGGTGTCGGGTCGGTCGCGCTTAATTGGTTCACACTCGACTTATCGACTATAAAGAAGACCCATTAATGCAAGAGTACGGGATAAAGAGGAGAATTCAACGTTAAAATGACTGCTACTAATAAAAACCGAATTTACGACTTGTCAATGTAAAGCGTAGTTGAAAATGAATCCGATATGCATTAGGGTTTGTCTGTAATCGGAAAAGTAAAGAAATCATCTAACTACTAGCTTGCTGCATACATACATGCGTGGATCAGTGGCTTGATTATTGAATGGTAAGATGCGAATATGATTAGAAGAAAGCTCGACCTAAGCTCGATCGTGGGTGATCTGTACAGGTAATCGAGCAGGTCACGGGTGAGCTCGAGTTCGACCGAGAAGCCCAACTTGGGTATGGACTTCTTCAATGGGCTTTGTAGGCACACTTCTGTCCCGCTCCCATCTGGCCTGGAAAAATAGTAGCCCAAGAGGCCAGCCCGGAAAGGGTTAACTTTGTCTATCCGAAAGGGAATGAAAAAGATTCAGGCTTTACAAAATCAATGTTCTTTAAAAAAAAAAAAAAGGTTAATCGATTTTTTTTGGGTAAACCTATAACTCATTCCTATCAAGCCTCAAATAATACTATATTTGGTATCAAGCTCGAATCTAAAACATTATTTAAGGGAAAGATATATCTGACCATATCAACTAACTTATATTGAATGTTGTAACTTTAACTTTATTTATTAATTCAACCTGAAACTAAAATCCCTACTCTTTACTAGCTAGATATGTAACATGTGGAGTTTGATTCGGATTCAAACTAATTTAAAAACATGCATGAAACCATTTGACTAGGTTATGGTGGGGACCCATTAATCTTAATATGTATATCTAGTTATAAGTCATAATTCAAGAAATTATAAAATTGACCCAAAACCAAGCCTAAGCCACGATCCTTTTCTTTTTTGAAAAAAAATACTTAATTAAAGTGATTAAAAATTTTAAATTAATTTATATTTATATATCTTACTTACAATCATACCAATAAATTTACTATTTATTTCATTTATATAAATGAAATAATATTTTTTAACAAATATTAAAATTTCACCCGATGTTATCTTTTGCTATCCAAACCAGTTTCATGATGGTTCATATCGGTCTCGTAACAGTTTCAGACCAATTTAATAAGAAGACATGCTAGACTAATCCCATATCAACGAGTTTATTTCTCGGACTTAACTCATAACCGACCCTCAACCTAATGAGACATGTCACATGTCGATTTTGGGTGGTCCGGACAAGTTCCAAGTTTTTAGGTGTCAGTTTCACGTGATGTATTGTATTGGGCAAAGAACAGAAATAATTTATTTCAAAATTTTTGGTAAAAATTAATTTATAATATATGTACGATGCGTGATATATTCAAAAAAAAAAAGCAGAGAACATCCCAGCAGAAGGGACAACGACACGCGGCAGGTGGAGGGAGCGTGTGGAAGCAAAGACGCACTTCTCTTCCTCCGTCAACACAGATCGGCAATCCAATTCCACCCGGAGACGACACTGAGCGACAGCCACCGCTTAAATTGGCAACGTGTCCTCCGTCCTTTTCTCGATTTCAAATCACCACCCACTCACATTCCCCCACGTCACCCACGTCCCGACAAAACATCATCGGACAACGGATTAGGGAAGGACAATTTAACGTGTCTTTAACCTTGTCTCTACCGTCTGGTGTCCCGCCTCCCATTCGTTCCGGCTTGCCAGGTCAGACAGGGACTTGTCGCCCGGCAATCTCTTCCATTGGTCGCTAAACTTCCTTCCAGGATTACTGTGTAACTCCCTTATATCTGACTGATGTGTACACAAGATCGAGTCGAATTTGCGGGGTGAAGGGGTGGCTCGAGACTTGAAGTGGGCAGTGACCGAGTAAACTCAGCACAACTTCATAGATCAAACGGTATGCTCGAGGATGCACCGATGGAGGAACACTACTCTCCCTTCAGTGTGGCAGAGGCATTCGACTGCATGAACCCGAGCTCGAAGCTGACCAAGAACAGGAAGGCAAGAGGCAACAGCAACAGGAGGAGGTTTAGCGATGATCAGATCAGGTCTCTAGAGAGGATATTCGAGTCGGAGACGAGGCTCGACCCGCAGAAGAAGGTACAGGTAGCATGGGAGCTGGGGCTGCAGCCAAGGCAGGTTGCCATCTGGTTCCAGAACAAGCGAGCCCGGTGGAAGTCCAAGCAGCTCGAGCACGACTACGCAGTCCTCGTGACCAACTACACCCAACTGGCCTCCCGCTTGGAAACCCTCAAGAACGAGAAGCATGCCTTGGTTTCCCTGGTATCTACAACGACCTCTCCTGCTGGCTGATATCAAATTCTCTGTTATTCTGACTGAGGCTTTTATTGGCAGCTGGAGAAGCTGAAAGGTCTAGTGGGGACGGCCGAACCAGCTGCAGCAACCAGCGCCGACTGTGATCAGAGCGGTGAAGAAGATGAAGCAGTGCAGTTGAAGATAGAGCCACCCACAGCAGCAGAAGCTGCGATGGCAGCAGTATTACCTGCTCCGTCACTTTCGGATGATGAAAGCAGCGTCGGGGCTGTGAGGTATCTTAGAGTATCGGAAGAAAGGGATCAGTATTGGTATCACCATCAGGAAGATTGTCGAAGCTTTATGATAAGCATGGACATGGTGGACACGGACTGTTCCTTGACATCCACCCACCACGGTCCAAGTATTGGCCTAAACTCGGATGACCTCCTCAACCCGGGCTCTCCAAATCAGTGGTGGGACTTTTGGTCTTGAGTTCGAATCTAGGTCACAACTTTGTATCACTTCCCAAAAAGTTTTTCCACTTCAACCTTTCCACTGTCTATGTAAATAAGAACTTTGATGAGTTTGTTTCAGTCGCCAGATCGAGAATCACTGATGAGAGGGTCTTATCTGTTCATGTATCCACTACTCCATGCTCGGGCTAATGTATTGTCGGAGTATAACGGCAAGGGAGCACAGCATGCATTGACAGTCTCAAACTGTTTTTGGACCGTCGGCAGAAACTTGAAATTCAGATATATGTGACCACAGCATCAACTGAAAATCGTGAAGCTTCTGTCCTAATTCATGCCATCGAACAAATTTAATTGATCCCTCTGATTAATCCATTGTACAAGAGTATGAATACAAGCTAGAAAATCTATGTTCTCGTCTGAAGAACGAGCATCTTACAAAAAGGTTACAGGTCAAGTACGATTGCAAAAGGATGAGGCAGAGACCCAAGTAAACTGACCATATAAATTACGTAGAAAATGCTAGGTGGCCCGATTCTCAGCCGCCTCAACTTCAAGTATAACTATTGATACAATTGCCATCTTACCAGACGAGAACTGAAAATGGTCTTCCCCAACTGCTCTGCTAAAGATGTCGGCTAGTTGTAGGTAGGTGTGAATGTCTCCTGTCAATATCCGTCCGGACTGTATCCGTATGTGCTTCCTCAAGAGACAAGGGGTAATAGCTAATCTCGATAGGCTTCCTAGCCTCATGGAAGACTGGATTTATTGTACGTGTATCCTAAGGGATGAGGAAGAGTCTTAAGCCACAACAGTTGATGTTTGTAGCCACAGATCTGTATTTAGCCCTGGTTGATGACTGAGATGACAAGGCCTGCATATTTGTCCTCAGGGTTATGTGACAAAATAACTTGTTAGAGATCGACCGGTCACAGGACAACTGGCTCAATCCAAGTCATAATAGGCAATGGATTGAAGTGAAGCAGAAGAGCCCAACCCTGATCATAAATTTACTGCATCGAGCATGGCTGTGTCGTAGTGCTCTCTTTATTGTAGTGCCTGCACAAAGCTGCGATGATATGTGAACCGGGTAGCGTGGTTCAGGCCGATGGATAGTAAAGTTTTTCCGAGTCTATCTGCAAGCATCTATTTACTTGTGGTACTCGGCTCATTTGCTGCAGCAAGAACAGCTGAGCCAATCCTCCTGCATTCTCCCGGTCCCCGGCCTTGATGATGGCCATGACCTTTCATGGCTGCCTGTGCGAGAGGCTGGGTGGGCGGCAATTCGTTCATAACCCAATTTTGAAACGTCAATAAAAAAATAAAAATTGAAATCCTAATGATACAGAACCAAGATAAATTTCCAGATCCTTTACACTGATGGAAAAATCTTCGCATTCAATACGGAATATCATATATATATCTTTTATTTCCAAATTCATAGATGTGTTTTACAAGCAAATGAATCAAATCAGCATCAAGAGGGGGTTGGTGATGAAAGGACTACGGATTCGAAGTGCTAGAACATGTTCTTCGAAATCCCTTCTCAAATATTACCGTGGGGGAAAAAAAAACAGAGAGAGAGAGAGAGAGAGAGAGATCCCTTCTCAAAGATTCGAGAAAAAAAATGAATGGGCAAAGCTTAAATTGAAAGTAGGGGAATCGTTTCGATGACGGCCACTTCCATCGGAGCTGGTCGGAGAAAGAGTATATGGACGGAATCTGGCATTTAGATCTATGGCCATGGGGAATCGGATCAAAGTCTCCAAATTGATGTCGAGTCGTAATGCTCCCTCAATACAATTGATCGATCTGTAATCACAACTCTTCGAATGGGAAATAGTTTACCGACCAGGACTTGGATGTAGATCAAGGGATCATGTCCTCCCCCTAATTAACAATACGCAGGGTTCCATATAATAGTAAAAGGGGAAAAAAATGTAAATTAGTTGACGAAGAAGATTATGAAATGAGAGACTGAAATGAACGTGGTCGAGTAGTGCAGTGTCGAGCTATGAACGATTGCATTTTGAGCTACAGACAAGAATCTCATTGCCACGTGGTACGATGGAGACACGAGATATCTCATAGCATGTATGCATTGGATCTAACAAGCAAATTGCCACTTCACTGGAACTGAAGTACATGGGGAAACGGTGGAGAACCAAATATGGAGGGAAGTGGGCCTCTTCAAGTTTTCACTTCACGCCCACTGAAAGTGGATAGAGCAGCCATGAAGAAGAAGAAGACGAAGTGCCCAACTCCCTACTTATTACAGACAGCTATTACACCCCAGAGTTCATTATTATTCGCAATACCATCATCATGAAAAGTGTTTTTATATGGTCTATTATAGAGAAGAAGGAAAGTCCGGATTTTCCTCTTTTCGTTGTTAACTCTGGTACCCCTTGGACTTGAGGTTGTCCTTGATGTGGTGAGCGCCATCGGGTAATGGCTTCCTGGATAAAGAGAGGTGAATGCCGGGGTCGTGAGTAGTGCAGGAAGAGTTGAAGATAATGGAGTTGTTGATGCCTTGCACGTTGCTGTTCATGAATGCTATCGTCGGACTGGCCTTTGATTTGAGGGCCTTGTCCTTCATCTTCTGCTTCCCTTCAACACCGCTGCTGCTTGAGCTTCCCGATTCGTTCCCATCACTCACGTTGCCCCTGCTGTGAAGAAATCTGCCGCTCTTTGGGGACCGAATGAGCTCCATTATGGCACCACGATTCTCCCCCGCAATGGTGATGAACTTCACTCCTGCTTCCTCGGAATCCAAATGCTTCTTCTCGTGATGTTTCTTGTGGGCATCCATTATGCCAATGCTGTTTCCATGCTTACGAGTCTCCCCGACGTACTCCCTTCGCGTTGCTCCATCACTGTGTTGCTTATGATTAGGAGCAGGAACGTTCTCGTGCACCAGCACTTTCTTCTGCTCAGCCTCGACAGTCTTTATCTGTGGTGGCGGTAGGGCCAGGGGAGAAGGAGGAGGAGCCTCGGGCCTGGGTTTGGGGGATTTTGGAGGGGTTTTCGCCTCGACCTCAGGCTTGATGACTTTTGGAGGAGATGGGACTGGAGTAATCTCGCGCTTGCTCACCATCCTCGGGGATGGCACTGGCACCTCCACAGTTGTAGCAGTAATACGAGGAGTAGGAGGAGGAGGAGGACGAGGGAGAGATGGTGCGGAAGAAGTTGGCAGTCCCTTCTGAGCCTGAATTGGTGAAGTTGGAGCCGAAACTCTAGGACTCATCACCGAAGGCTTAGTAGTAAATGCAGGTGGCGATGTCCCAGGCAAAGTAGCAGGAGAAGATGGCAACGAGGACAACGAACTTGCAAGTTGCGCTGCTGCGACCGGTCTTGAGATGGGAGTCGAAGGAACAGACCCTGTGGTTGCACCACGTGCAGGCGGACTACGTGGTGCCAACGGTTCAGCAGGAGGAGGAGCAGCAGCTGGTGGAGGGGGTGGAGTTGGCTCTTGTTGAGGTTGAGGCTCAGGGGGAGGTGGCGGAGATGCAGCCCGAAAAGTGGGCATAGCAGCTGGTGGAGGCGGGGGAGGGACCGGAGCTGAGGGCCGAATCATTGAGGGCAGCCGACGCCACGGCCGAGCTTGGGTTGCCATTGGCTTACTTGATCACAGTGCTGACCGTGGGATCGAATGTCGGTGTATGACTATGAGATGAGATGTCGAGCAGCGGTTTGTGCATATATAGGCAGAGGAGTTTCCCTGTGCTTATTAGATTGTTGGAGATCTCCCTCGGTGTGCATCAGAAGCTTTTATGCAAAGGAATGTAAAAGAAGTCCATGAGATGGGACAGGGAATCAGATACTGCTCTGGGACATCTTCCTTTCTCCCACCCTTCACCCAAGTTTGGTATCCTTAGTACCGAAGAAACCCGCTTACCCTGTGCTCCTCTCATGCCTGAGCTATTGGGCCATGCCTAGTCTCAACGTGATCTACTCCTTGTACAATCTAGACGCCGCCATTTTGTTAGTTCTCCAGCACTGTGGGCTGTGAGGCATATGTTCTCCACCTGCTCCTGCTTCTGCTGCAATTGCTGCTTCCCCTTTTTCTTTCTCAGGTTGGCAATCGCTATTTTCTCGTCGAAGATTCCTGTGACTCTATCCTCAGATTCGCCAGATGACTTCGACAATGATTTGAGCCCGTTCCTGTCGTATCTCGTCTTTGACTTTGCGTGCTAACAAAGTGAAACACTCCTGCTGCCGCCTCCATTTTTGAGCTCTCAAGTCTTCACAGCCTCTTTTAGGAATCTCAAATTAACAAGCCCTTCCAGGCCGTCTATTACAGCTTCCTTTTCGCACTTTCCTACACTTTCACTGGGGGTTTGAACCGAAACACGGAATTGATTACAGCTATCTTTCATATCTTCCCCTTGTTTTAGACTTTGCAGCTGTCGTCATCAAGGCACAGCTTTATTCCATCGACGGGTTAGCACCATCAGAGTTGTGGTCCAGGGGAAGAGCCAAACTATACTTCGAGTCGGAAAAGAAAAGAGAAGAGAAGTACTGGGGAAGTGGGTCCAGGGGACATCTTCCTGTTCCATCTGCACTTTGTATGACAGAGAAGCTTCCCAGTTCTGGCCCTCCTCTTCCAACTGGAAAAATGGTGATTCCACAAACGTGCCTGTATTACATACCTTTCACTCCCCGACGACTGCTCTGCTCCAACTGAAAACGTGGATGTATCGCGCACTGACGCGTGTGTGGATGTTCATTTAGACGACAGTTCATCCACTACTCCATTTCCCGAATTATCAGTTTACTGCAATTGAATTGAAAGACTGGGATAAATGCTAAGGATGCTCTCTGTATCGCAGATCTTTATGCCGAAACAAGGTTGTCTGCAGTGTGTTTGCTTGAATACGAAACTTGATTGCAAATGCTGCCAA
Source organism: Sonneratia alba (assembly GCA_900174645.1). Classification (NCBI taxonomy): domain Eukaryota; kingdom Viridiplantae; phylum Streptophyta; class Magnoliopsida; order Myrtales; family Lythraceae; genus Sonneratia; species Sonneratia alba. The sequence goes on along the minus strand of FWPY01000034.1, from coordinate 544,194 downwards.
ACAAAAAACTCATCGTTCAATCCACGAGAGAGACAGAAAAAAGAAGAGAAACAACCAGCCTAATCTTATTCATTTCTCAAGTGCTGCACAGACTTCATCACCGCATCTACTTAACTTAGGTACAGAGCCTGGTCATAACAACTTCATGAGAACAGATTCTGTTCCTATCTTCTTTTGCTTTGCTGAGGAACACGCAAGAGAACACATATTCCGTGTTGTGTGTGCTCTTTCCTCAAGTCACCAGCGACAATTCATGGTGCACAATCTTCTTCCTCGGTTCGTTCACAAGAATGTATACGCATGTAGATCCAAGAGGAGTTGAGAAGAAGAATGCGAGGCTTCGGGCGATCTGGCAAATTCAAAGACCCTGTAGTCCGGAGCTGCCATAAAGAGCACTGTGTCCACAGCATTTAGAGCAATGCGTATTTTTCACATCGTCTCCATCCTTTTCTGCATTGGCAGCACCCAGCATCTCCATTGGACAATCACACATTTGTCGCTTGACGTGAAGGAATGAACAAGTGGAAAATGGACTGGAACCTTGGGACAATATCTCCCTGTCTGGAGCCACTTAATAAATCCCCTCGGTAAGTTCCCTCGAACACCCGGAATCCGAGCAGTGTGCCTACCCCAGAAGTTGCCCTTACTCAGCTCCTTCCTCTCCTGCACTTAAGTTCAGTGATCGAATCATCTGGACTACCAGCTCAATGACGTGAAGGCAGGTGCTCTGTCTTCTCCACTTCCCTTCCACAAACTATGCCATTCGGTCGAGCTAGGATTCTACACTTCCAACTTTTACCTTAGTTGTCGCTCAAGCATAGATTACTCATGGTTTATTGGCTCAGACGAAGTCAGTTTACGATGGCGTGGACAGCACGTGACTGTGGCGGCGACCCAATTCCTAACTTCTCGGCCGTGACGAATTTAGCACAAGAGCGTCGGCATAAAGTTTGTGATTATGCGACATTAACATAATTAACTTCAACTATTTATTAATTAATTGCACATGGGAAGTCTAGTCTGGATCTACGGGAGGCCACTCGGGTGCCACGTCATCGCCGACAACCCCTCCCTCCAAAGTGATCGGCCTCCTCTCGGCTGTTCATCCTGATAGAAAAACGACTGTCTTACACGACAACTTCGTTATGCTTGAAGGTCTCGGAAAATCGAGCTTCGACCAGATCTCCCCCGGAAGTATGAAGGAAGCATTCATTTTCACAGAAGAAAGCTCGATCAGTCCCTCCGCCGACAATCCCGAACGGATGGCTTGGAATAGCGGACAAAACGGCGACTCAGGTCAGGGACGGTGGAGAATGGATCGTTGGAAATGGTCAGCAAAAGCTAGTCACGGACGAAAAGTAAAAGCTTACTTGCAGATAAGTTGGGCTGAACTAATAATTTTTTTTTGTTAGATATTTAAATTAATGATTTAAAAATTAAATTTTAATTTTAGAAAATAAAAAAAAATTTAAAAATTTTGATCCAACAGTATATTAGTCCCGTAAATATATATAAATAAATGATATTATACACTAAAATGATGGACAGTATATCTAAATAAAAAACCTTTCTCGTAATTACTATTTTAATTGGGTCAAATATTGCTTTGGAAAGTAAAAAGAAGAAAGATACAGACTTCCTCCTCTATAATGCTTTGGGAGAAATGATTTATTAAGGTAATTTAATATTTTTTAAAGTAAAATCTTATATTATGGAATGAATTTATATGTAAAGAGACTATCATTCTTCAAGTGGATTAATCGTACTCGGTAATGTATGCAAGACTTCTTCACGGGTCATTACTACCATACCAAATTACGTTTAGAGACCGATATATTCCAAGTCATAGAGCTCCATTTAGGTCCATACGCGGATAACTAGACCTATTCAATTCAGACTTTGATATAATATATATACATATATACACATATTTTTAATTCATTTTATGCCTATCAATTATCTCTCTTTCCACTTGGGTTGAATCCTTCCGTTACGCGTTGGGCCTCTCGATTTCTTAATTTACCATCCTGTCCCCACCCCCTCTCTCTCTCTCTCTCTCTCTCATTGTACATAAAACTCTCCGCCGCGCGTTTATTCTATTTGCAGGCCGTACTCTGTCGACATCTTCTGCCGATCGCTGAAGTTCAGGTTCGATTTCTTCTGCTGCAGTGCACGAACTGCTGCAATCGATAGCCGGCGATGACGATAATCCCCGGCGGAGGCCTGATTCTCCTCCTCGCCGTCGCCGCCGCCCTGTCGGCGTTCCTGCTTCGTGTCCTGTTTTACAGGACGGGGTTCATCTACGCCGTGAAGAAGCGATGGCGGTCGGTGTCGGACTGCTTCCACGTGTATCAGACCTTCAAGGTGCCGGAGTACAACGATGGCATGCATGAGAACCTCCTCTACCGCAAAGTCTCCGCCTACCTTCACTCCCTCCCTTCGATGGAGGACTCCGATTTCACCAACCTCTTGTCCGGCCGGAAGCACCACGATATCGTTCTCCAGCTCGATTCCTATCAGGTCGTCCACGATTCCTTCCTTGGCGCCCGTGTCTCATGGGTCAACGACGAGACCGGCCCCACCCGTACCTTTGTCCTCAGGATCAGGAAGGCTGATAAGCGGCGGATCCTCCGGCCTTACCTGCAGCACATCCACGCCGTCTCCGACGAGCTGGACCAGAGGAAGGGTGATTTGAGGCTCTTCGTAAACTCGGAGCGGGACCAGCAGCGGATGGGCCGCGGGAGGTGGCTGTCAGTCCCCTTCTCTCACCCGTCCACCCTTGAAACGATTGTGATGGAGCCTGATTTGAAGAACCGGGTGAAGGCTGACCTTGAGCTGTTCCTCAAGTCACAGCAGTACTACCATCGGCTGGGCAGGGTCTGGAAGCGGAGCTTCCTCCTGTACGGACCATCAGGCACCGGGAAGTCAAGCTTCATCGCGGCCATGGCCAATTTCCTGTCCTACGATGTATACGATATCGACCTTTCCAGGATTTCTGACGACGCGGACCTGAGGACGCTTCTTCTGGAGACCAGCAGCAGGTCCGTGGTCGTGATCGAGGACCTCGATCGGTTCTTGCTGGAGAAACCCAGGCCTTTGAGCCTGTCGGGAATCCTGAACTTCATGGACGGGATACTGAGCTCGTGCTGCGCTGAGGAGAGGATCATGGTGTTCACGATGAACACAAAGGACCAGATTGACCCTGCCATACTGAGGCCCGGTCGCATAGACGTGCACATACATTTCCCACTGTGCGACTTCACCTCGTTCAAGAGCCTGGCAAGCAGCTGCCTCGGTGTCACCGATCACAAGCTCTTCCCCCAAGTTGAGGAGATGTTCCTGACTGGAGCGAGGCTGAGCCCCGCAGAGATCGGGGAGCTCATGATTGCGAACCGAAATTCACCGAACCGGGCTCTGAAGTCAGTCATCACTGCCCTCCGGACCGAAGGCGAAGGGAGGGCCCAAGCAAAGATCGGGCAGCACTCACGTGAGGATGTCTCGTCGTCACCGGATTCATTCCTCAATGACAGTAACTACATCAAGGATATCAAGAGACTGTATGGTCTTCTGAGGATGAAGAGCAGCAGAAACTCGAACCTGTCCAACGGGCTAGATGGCAGATAACTTCAGGCCCTACCCAGCAGCATTAAATCCCCAGAATGTCTTCTTGTTATTCGCTATCGGGTCTAGCCAGGTCCACATTCGGGTAAGTTTGGTCCGTGCGTCACTCTAGGATTCCCCAAGAAACTGATTTCCGTGCTGTTGCGGCGCCACCAAAATGAGGCATCGCTTAGGAACAGAATACCCTGTGAATACTCAAAAAGATCGCCATAACCAGAATGTGATTCCATTTTGTGCATCAATTCCTCCAATCTCAGCATGCAGCATCTGTCCACACCAGACCAGCATCAGGTTCCAAGATGCCCGTGATATTAAAATCATGAACGCCTCGTCAGATGCTCCTATAATCCAGAGAGATTGTCTGGGGGAAAGGTCCAGACATGCTTTTTGTGGCAGTAGGTAATACATAAACAATCAGTACGGGGTCGAGTTTGATTGATTTGAGCTGGACGCGCGGGGAAAAGGGACATTTGCTACTCCCTCTCGTTGGATGGGTCGCAGTTCTGTCTTATGTGTGGGGAGGAAGTTGGTGGTCTCCGTGGATTTCTTGCTCTTCCTGGCCGGTGTTTGGTGAGATGATTTTACAGGTAACAAAATTGTTACGTAGCGACTTGTCCTCCTCCTGACGGTGGGAGAATGTGACCCGCCGGATCACCTGATTCGATTCCATTCGGGCAGTCGCACGAGGCTACTATTCAAATTGTTTCTTTGAAGAATGTTGGACATAAATTTTTCTCAAGTAAAATATAAAATTTAGGTTATGTGAATGGATAAAATTTATATAATAAAATTACTTTTGAATATCAAATGATATATATCAAAAATTTATTTTCTTACTCTTCATTTGAGGGGTTATAGTTTTTAAAATCGGACTGAAACGAGTCAAGACATGAGTTCATTGGTCAGACCAATAATTTAATTGATCGAACTACATGTTTAATAAATAATATTAATTGTATAATATTACTAATAAATTAATATGATCCTAAATTTTTTATCATATTAATCATAAGTTTAATATAAATTATAAATATAATTTTATTAAAATAAAATAAGTATATTTATAATATTAAAAATCAGTTAATTTTTTTATCAATTTAATTGAATTTACTGGTCCAATCGATAATATATCGGTTCAATGGGAACTGACATTATCAGTGCTAGAAATACTAAGATACGGCACACTCCAAAATGGCTAAGATATCATTGGTAAATTCATTGGCTTACAGACTCACACATGGGGATGACTGCATCACGAGACTGGAATCCCCACAAGGCCCGGGCTCGACCTACAAGAGACTACTACGACAAGACATATCGGCTGTGAGGGGGTGGAACACCCCACGATCGGTGCCTAAAATCGCTACAGTTTCTAGATTCCGAAGATCATACCACAGCTCATGAAAATGGGGGTTGCTTCATGACGATGCTGCTCTTACGTTAACGGCTAAGAGGCGTGGGCTAGCTGGTAATCAATCATTGATGGGGGAGGTGTAAAGAAGACTTTTGCCCGTTCGAGTACTGTATTTAAGTTTAGTTAATCAGATCCAAATACCTCTGCTTACTTTTACGTGTATATAACGAGGGAAACTGGCTGGCACGATTTCACAGGTCAAACGTTGTTGTCACCAATCAGACACCAAACTCATGATTGACCCCTCCGCTGAGTTTAGTCCATCTTCATCTTCAGGGGAAGAGGGTAAGGAGGTTGGCAAAAATATCCCATTTTTATGGTGAGATGAATAACTTATTTTTAATGTATTAAATCTCTCAAGAACATTGAGCCCACATCATGCATGTATGTCATGGTCTCTTACCCCGGCAAGGTACATACATATGAACAGGGACAACAAGATGGAGTCGCCGTTCAAGCTTCTGCAACATAGACCTTCAGGTATGATTCAGTCCGGGTTCGTACTTGATGGTATGTAACAAAAGGTAAGTTACAAGTCCGAAGATAGCCTTATCTGACTCTTATACTACAGGAGCCTAAATGACAGCCCTCTCTAGCTCGAGAAAGTCTTATGTTTTAATAGTGTACAACGTCAGACATGTCATATATATATATATATATATAGGACTCTCCCTTATGTTCGACCGTTCCACGATCAAACGACAACACTAATTCTGCGTTTGGATTGCGGGATTGTGTTGAAGAGGTTATGGATTCATTGACTAACCTCTTATTTAGTTAAAAAAAAAATTAGGAGGGTTATCAAGGGTATGTTATCCCTCTATTACCCTCTAATAGTCATTTTTTTTATTCATCCGATTAAGGAAAAATGGAGGGATAGTGGATATAATTTACAAGATATAACGATCGATTTACATTTCCTAACATTCGCTTTCCCTCCCTTCTATAATGCTATCCAAATAAGGGTTACATAGATATTTTTTATCCATTCATAAACCTATAGTTTTAAAAACCAGATCGGGTTAACCGGTTTGATAGGTTCAATCGGGAACTAGTCACTCATTCGGTCCGGATCCTAGAAAAAAACTCAATTATACTTTAAATGAGGTCAACTTCGGTTGAACTGGTCAGTTCCCGGTGGGACCAGTGACCCAAATTGAATTAATGAAAAAACCGATAAACTTAAAATTAAAAAAATAAAAATTTATTATAATATACATATTTTATTTCATAATATTTATATTTTATATTAAACTTTTATCTAATATAATAGTTATATTAATTATTTTTATTATAAATCATATTCAAATTATAATATTATGTATATTTATTGATAATAATATATTAATAATATTATTTATTAAATATATGGTTCGATTCATGAACTCATAAATCCATAAACCCATACTTACACCGATTCCTAATCCGGTCCAATTTTAAAAATTATGCATAAACTTCCCCTCCCCTCTCGTCCACTCCAAATCACTCGATCCAAACACAGTGTAAAGGCCAATTTGTCTAATAAAGCCTGGGCCTCAAGGTGCTTCAGTTTGGGCTTGGCATTTTGTGGGCCTACATCGGGCCCAAATTATCCATCCACTCGCTCTATAAAGCAGAGCTCTCGTCTCGTCCGCACTGTCATCTGTACCTTGTTACAAAGTCCTGCACACCACCGTGAGTCTCCTAGGGTTTCGTTGGTTCAACGTTGGGATACCAGGGTCTGCTTACACTCTCGTTGTTAGTACACTATCTCCTCCTCTGTTTATGTTCTGACTCTCCCGTTGTGTCGTCTTGCTCACTGAATCGCCATGTTCGTGGAAGGGATGTGCTGAGACATCACTTTGCTTTACTTGCTGTTGAGGACATGGTTTAGCTTGCTGATGAGTTTGTTCTCTTTCAGGTTCTTCTTGTTCTTCTGCTGCTGCTGTTGCTGCCGACGCCGCCGAGAACGGCTATGAGGCCCGTTTTCGTTGGGAACTTTGAGTATGAAACTCGTCAGTCGGAGCTGGAACGCCTGTTCTCCAAGTATGGCAGGATCGAGCGCGTTGACATGAAATCCGGTAAATTTCTAAGATATTCCGTTGTTATTTGGCGGCAGGATCTTCGTGTGAGGTTACATTCATTCAGGAGAACTCTGTGAACTAGTTGATGATGTTCCATTTTGGTCTGTGGCTTCGTGCGTAAAAATGTTCGGTCTGTCTATTAAAAAAAAGTACAAGAAGGATTTGATGACGAATTGAGAAGCTCCTGTCAGTAAGATAAGTTCATGTAGGGACAGCATATTGTTTTGCACTTCTAGCTGTAAACCCTAATAAAGAAAATGGAAGTCCTTCAAGATTGTGGGCTATATTAAATTGTTTGGGTTTAGATTTGACTTATATGTCCAATACCACAGCATAAAAAACTAAGATCTTAGCTGCAGTGAACGTCCAAGTTTAAGCGTTTGTTTTGACGCAGGAATCCACTTAAAGGAAAATGAGCTCAGCTTCCATTTGGGCTCCGCAACATCTCTGTACTATAACCTCTTCATGTCCTGCTTCCTCTCCTGCCACGCACAGAGTGACAGAGGACATCATTCTTCACTTTCATTTGATCATCCTTCACTCTCCCACCACACTGCTTAAAGTTTCAGTCTTACAAGAGTTGCGGTGGCAGGATCAGTCCATCTATTTGCCTTGTCTGTCAAACTCAGAATCAGATATAGGAGGATGAATGAATTATCTCAAGCCATGCGTTATCTGACTGACTTCTAGTGCTGAAGCATGCTTAAGCAATGACATCTCAGGCCTGAAATCTTGGAATATATCTTTTTATGCTACCTACACCATCATGAATTAGTTCATCTTCCAACGCCTCTTCATCCTAGTCTACATCAGCCCTTCTCATATATACAGGTTTTGGGCTATTTTAGTTTGAGATGTGGAAGGGAATCGTGATTTAATTGCTGCTAGTGACAGCAGATATAACAGTAATGGAATGCTTTGCTGCCTCTGCATCTGAATTTCCACCATATCATCACTGCAGGATTTGCCTTTGTGTATTTTGAGGATGAGCGTGATGCTGCAGATGCCATTCGAGGCCTTGATAATGTACCTTTTGGTTATGACAGACGTAGGCTGTCTGTGGAGTGGGCTAAGGTGCATTTCTTTTCTTAGTGCAGCTTTGCAGTCCACACCATCCATCTTCTGGTTCTTATAGATGAGGTTGGATTGAGATTGCATGGTGACTTTCATCTAACGCTGTTATATGTTTTGTTGTTTACAAGGGAGAACGTGGCCGAATCCGTGATGGATCTAGGTCGATGGCAAATCAGAGGCCTACTAAAACACTTTTCGTGATTAATTTTGATCCTTTACGAACAAGAGTGCGTGATATAGAGAGACACTTTGAACCTTATGGGAAGATCCTGAATGTTCGCATCAGACGGAACTTTGCGTTTGTGCAGTTTGAGTCACAGGAAGATGCTACTAAGGCGCTGGAATGCACCCATATGAGGTATCATAGCTGGTTCATTTCTTATCATTTGATGCAGTATGATGTAGTTACTGTAAATTCTTTTTGTTAAACTATAATTCTTACTTCCTTATTATCTTATGTGCAGCAAGCTACTGGATAGGGTTGTCTCGGTGGAATATGCATTACGGGATGATGGTGAGAGAGAGGAGAGATTTGACAGCCCTAGAAGGGGAAGCCATGGTAGGCGTGGGGATAGTCCCTACAGGAGGTCAGTGAGCCCATTATACCGGCGGCAACCGAGCCCTGATTATGGCCGTCCTCAGAGCCCAATTTATGATCGCTATGATGCCCCAGCTTATGACAGACGCAGGAGCCCTGATTACAGGCGTCCTAGAAGCCCCGAGTATGGTAGATTCCGCAGGTATGCAATTCTGTGTAGTTCGAAGATCTGATGTGCTGCATTCCTTTATTATTGGTGTGATATCATTTCCTACATTTTGTGCAGCCCTTCCCCCGTCCGGAGGTCAAGGACTTGAAGGTGGCTTGCTTGTAGAGAGAATCATATTTTCAGGGGCAGCTTGGGGTTTGCAGTATACTTGTTCTCCAAATTAAGCTTTAGGGACATTTTGGGCTTCTTCTGCTGGCACTATATGTTTCAGCACAGTGTCCATGTGCATCTATCCGCACTAGGATGGTACTCGGTTATTGTGGTTAGTATAGTCCAACCTCAGCGGAGCTCTAGTGGGTCTTGTTAGGTGTTTTTCCTTGAAGGTACTCTTCACTTGCATCTCGCTTTCCTTATACAGTATGGAAGCATATTGAATTCAAAGGCCGAGTTGTATGATATTCATTTTCCTGCTTGATTGGTAATAGTCGAATCAACGGTGCCATTTAGGTGAATGGCGTCTCCCAAAGTAGTTTGTGTGGAATTGATTCCTGGAAGAACTGCAGAGTATATATGAACATGCAGGTGTAGCGAACTTAGTGCTTGACTAAATTGGGGGCTCAGGTCACCAACTGGTGAGTGTTGGAACGATGCGGATCTTAACCAACTGCAAATATGATTGAGAGTCACTTGCAAAGTCCGTTGTGATCTGGATTCTCGGATGAGCCACACGTGGCATGCACAGCTCAAGCAGATACACGAGTAGTCAGTTCGAGGGCAGAGGCAAATCTTCCCAGAGAGAGTTGATCCACTTGGATTCTACTGGAAGAGACCAGAAAGGGTCAAGTCGGGGGCCTGCTGAGTTCTTCTTCATCGATTGCTTTTCTCGGGCCATGCTTCAGCGTCTCGCATCATTCCAGGGCTGAGCCTGACCATGAGGATGCAGAAGTTGGGACTGGTTGAGCGCTCCATCACTGTCGAGGTCTCTGTCTGCAACCGTGGCCTCTGGGACTCCTCCACGCCCATCCCATCCCCCCCATTCCTAGCAGTGCAGAGTTATTCCTCAGGCTGTTGGATGTTATCGGGCCGTTCTCCGGGTCCAGCTGGCAGGCAGAAGCCGCCGCACAGCTCTCCGTCTTCCGAGGGCATTGTCTCTGCCGCTCTTGGATGGGGTCGGTTGCCGTCCTCCATCTTTCGGCTCCTTATCAGTGTTCCACCGAAGAGAGCGAACCGATGGAACAGGGACTGAGAAGTGAGGCAAAGCTAATGAGAAGTCAGCTGGATCAGAGAGGAGCTTTGCCTTGTAAAGGGCATAGGAAGGACGACTCAACATGTGATGTCAACTGAACCGAGGCTTTGTCGTGGCAGAGGGTAGATCTCTTTTTATCTCTGGGCAGGATTTGCTTCTACTGTCACAGACTAAAAGCCCTAGCTCAGGAAATCGGACCGTTTGATGACGGAATTTCTCGGAAAGTCTCCGGAATGAATATCTTCCCTTAATCCTCCACAGCCTAAAGGCTAATTCTTCCAGGAAGTTTCCTCTCCCACATACCTCTACCCATCGATCTGACCAGTGGGACTCGACCGTTTGCTTCTTTCTGGCCTCCGCATCTGCCATCCAATTCCAATCTTGTGCCCTCTGTCATTCGAATCGAAGGACCCAGAGAGCGGTCCGCGCTTTACACATACACCTGCGGGAATTCACCGGCAGAAGTCCCACCGAGGACTTGGATAATGAAAGTTACAGTACCTTTCTTGCAACCAAACTCCAGATACCATCTTCTTGCATCTTCCACAAGGTAGCCCGTCAAGCACTGTCTCGTCGAAGTCAACAACCTAGAAAAGTGAAAATGCTGAAGTACTTGTAATTGTAACGAGGATTCAGTGTTTCACCATGTGACAGGCCGTGCTCGGTGAGCAGGAATTTGACAGAGAGTAATATGAGTGTTCATACAAGTTATGCTCGTGTCCGGATTTCCGGAGAATACGAGCTGGAGAATGATCAAACAAAAAAAGTAGAATTGGATCCATAGAGAGCTCCTTCCATTCCATTTCATACTCGTTAATTAAATTTCAGATACCAACTCTCGAGATTTTCGAATGCTGAACTTGTCCTAGTACGTGCTGTTAGTTTATCAGCGGCTACCACCATCTAGGTCAATTTTTTTTAAAACAATATAGTTAAATATTTAAAATTGCTCAAATTGAATTAATTGAGGTGCTTGAGCGTCGTTTTTTAAAGTAGTATTTTGTAATTAAATTTTATAAGTGAGAATAATTCATATTAAAAAGCATTAACCTTAAAAAATTTGAACTGACTCAAAGTTGCTAACACAATATTTTTAAGTGCAAATTTTAATTATGATTGACATTTAATTGAGAATTACACATATTATATCATTTTTAAATTTATATACTTGAATTTTCAATTTTATCCTAACTTCATATTTTCCTATTTAGATTAATTTTTAATTGGATACTACTTACTCACCATTTCTCATATGGAAAATGGTTGACTTTGGTCCCAACCTTTTGTCACATGTTCATATTAGATCTAAGATTTTTTTAGGTTAGGTTTGGTTTTCAACCTTTTAGATATGGATTAGATTTGGTCATTTGTATCATAATACAATAATAATAATAAATATGATATTAAAATAATAAAAAGTGTTTTTAAAATTAAAAAGCATTTTGAGAAATTAAAAAGAAGAAGAAAAAAGTATACCGTGACGACCGTGGAAGGAGAAGGGGAACGGTGCAGGCTCGAGGCTGAGGCTGGGGGCTCGAGCCCGGCTATCACCAACTCCGGTTGGTGGTGGCCGGAATCAAGCCCCCTACAGTCTCCTTTCTCCTCTTTATTATCTCTGGTGTCGAAACAAAATCGGGACGGTGCGCGGCGGGGCTCGAGTCCGGGCACCATCGCTCTAGTGAGATAGTGAAGATCGAGCCAAGTGAACCCAGGAGATGAAGCTCATCTCTTCGGCTGAATGGATTAAAAAAGGATCAGATTTTATAAAGAGAGGCGCACCGAAGGGAAGAGAGGAAGGCAGAGATGGAAGCTTACATAAAGAAAATCGGATTCCATTGCAAGAGGACTCTGATCAGAGCAGCATTTTCGGCCAACAAACCGATTAAAACGACCGGCTTTTCTTTCGACAAGAGGGAGGAGGAGGGTGGAAGAAGAAATCTCTAAGTAAAATTGTGGTCTGTGGTTGTGTTGCTTGTGGGCAATGATCCTTCGGGTCTCTGACTCGATTTCGAATAAAATTGGGATGGTTGAGCTCACGAACTCCGACCGCCATTAATTCTGATGAGGTTGTCGACTGCACCGAGACCGCTAGTAACTTCATCGGAGTCGATGGTGGCTGCAATCGAAAACCCCCACCACCCTCCTCCTCCTCCTCCTCCTCCTCCGGTGAATATCTTCACCGTGTAATTCAATCATAAAATTAATTTGGGTCAAACATGAATATGTGGCAAAAGATTGGCACCAAATCCAACCCTTTTCCCAATTCACATGTGAATCCTTAACCATGGCTCCCTCCTTAACCATCAACGATAGTCAAGTTCCATTCCCTGTTGTTTTCTTTTTCTCAGTTTCAATTAATTAAATTAAATTTATTATTTGAAGGCTCAGGCTCTCGACTGTCCAATTTTCACTTCAGTCATGTTCTTCTTCTCTTCAGAGCTTGTTGTTTGTCTGGTCATCCCTTTAGAGGAGATTCTTCTCTGCCCAACTGAAGTTTAGAGCTTGCCGGGAAAGATTGTTTGCTGTCTCCTGAGACTGTTCGGCTCCACTCTCCAGCCTTGCCGCCAGTGTGTCTCTTCGCTTGTCCTCTTCCTTCCTGCAGCAAGATTGCTTCGGAGCTCAGTTCTTGTCGTCAAGTTTGCCTTCGAGTGCTTAATTGGTGCACGGAAATCCCGGCCGGTTACATGCAAGGTTTTAGTAACACTAGCAGGTATTCGTTTGGATCAGGAGGGTGAATATTAATTTGGTCTGTTCGAGAATTGTGAGGGCTCCTTTCTGGTTTATGCCTTTCTTTCGGCAGTTTGGGTTATAGGGAGATGAAGATGGAGGTCGGTACTGGGGATGAGCTGTCCGACGATGATGAAGAGAAGGCCATGGTTGCGGCTGTTCTGGGCACTCGGGCTTTCGATTACTTGATCTCGAGCTCGCTGTCTAACGAGAATCTTCTAATGGGCGTAGGGAGCAATGAGAACCTGCAGAGCAGGCTCTCCGACCTCGTGGACTGCCCGAATGCCTCGGGTTTTTGCTGGAATTATGCCATCTTTTGGCAAGAATCGCGGTCCAAGTCAGGCGATTCGGTCCTCGGCTGGGGGGACGGTTACTGCAGGGAACCAATAGATGGAGAAGAATCGGAGGCCGCCCGAGTTATCAGTTCGAAACTCGACGAGGATGGCACTCAGCTGAGGATGAGGAAGAAAGTGCTGCAGAAGCTGCACACCTTGTTCGGTGGGTTGGAAGGGGATAGTTATGCTCTTCTACTAGATCGTGTGACCAATACTGAGCTGCTGTTCCTAGTTTCTATGTATTTCTCCTTCCCAAGGGGAGAAGGTGGTCCGGGAAAGTGCTTTGCATCCGGGACTCATGTCTGGCTCACAGATGCCTCAGGATCCACTTATGATTGTTGTGTGCGTTCTTCTCTCATGAAATCTGCGGGAATGCAGACAATCATGTGGGTTCCAGCAGACACTGGAGTGGTGGAGCTGGGATCGGTGAGACTCGTCCCTGAAAACATAGAGTTACTGCAGTCAATTAGGCATGTGTTTTCATTGAATTGTTCAGTCTTTCCAGGGATCGATGAAGGAAAATCAGCAGATGGAGACACAACCCACAAGATCTTTGGCCAGGAATTGAGTCTGACGCACAGCAGCCTTGCACAGCTCAGAGAGAAGCTTTCCCTCAAGAAGATGGATGAGAAGCAACCAGTGGTGGTTCAACCCGTCCAGAGTGGACTGGCCTTCCTAAATCCTAGGAATGGGAAGCATCTCTCAAGTTGGGCTTCCGTTCACAGTGTAAAGCAGGGGAAATCTGGTGGTCCCTGTGGATCTCAGACCCGGGTTGAGAATCTAGTTCATCCTATAAATGGGGCGAGGGGAGATTCTTGGCCCGACCTCTGCAAATCACAAAGGCGTGCACATGTGCAAATAGATCTTTCTGGGGCCACATCGAGGCCATCAACTAATGCATGGACCATCAGCACCGACGTGGAGCATTCAGATGCTGAAGCTTCCTGCAGAGAAGAGCCAGCAGGTGCAAATGATGAAAGTAGGCCCCGTAAGAGGGGAAGAAAGCCTGCAAATGGAAGGGAAGGGCCTCTGAATCACGTGGAGGCTGAGCGGCTGAGGCGGGAGAAGCTGAACCAGCGGTTCTATGCTCTGCGAGCAGTCGTGCCTAGCATCTCGAAGATGGACAAGGCCTCCCTCTTGGGAGATGCCGTTGCTTACATTAATGAGCTTCAGGCAAGGCTCAGATGCATGGAAGCAGGGAAGGATAACTACACGAGCACTCCGAACAATCCAGGTCTAAAATCTCATCCAAAGATTGATGTTCAATCTGTCCGAGATGAGATTGTCGTCAGAGTTGCGAGCCCATTGGAATCACACCCTGCATCTCGAGTAATTCAAGCTCTTAGAGACGCACAGATTGCCGTGGTTGAATCAAGAATGGCTGCAGCACACGACGCTGTGTTCCACACATTTGTGGTCATGTCTCGAGAGGGTGAGCCAATGACGAAGGAGAAGTTGATTGAAGCAATTTCCTGCCAATCTAGCTCCTCATAGTAATTCTAGACCCTACTAATGTAGATTTTACTTGCTCCTAACTCAGTCCACAGGAATTAGTATATGCAAAACCATCACTCCGAAGGAGAATATTCTAACTAAGACCGAACACCATCACTTGTTTCATGTAGCCCGTGCTCTGTCGTATCTTGGACCAACAGAGCCGAAAAGCGGCTGCAGAGATTCTCGAAATACTGGATGAAGCCTTGCTTGTAAGTGGTAATGGTCTGATACACGTGAAGAAGAAAGTAAAGATTCGATTCTGTTCCTAGGAAGGCGTTAGACATGGCCATCGCATCCCTCCTGGTCAGCCCGTCTTCATGGAGGTTGCTCTTTCCCAATACTTCGGCCCATTCGCGGTTAATCCCATAATAGCCCATGGACCTAAGCCCACGTAATTGGCGCAATTTATCCCCCGAGTAGAGATGTTAAATAGGCGGTTTGAATTGGTTCAAAACAGGCCTAGAACATTTCGGCCCGATTACAATTTCACCTGCTAAGCGTAATGGGCCGGTCTGTCACTGACAATAGTTCAAGAAAATATTAACTGACACAGAACTATTTATAAGCAAGTCGATTTAACTAGTTTAAATTGTGAATCATTTATTTTTTTAAAAATTATTTAAAATGATTTTTTTTCATTTTTAAAATTGAACCGTCAAAATTTGACAGTTGACTTGCATGGTTTTTTGCTGTCTCAGCTGGTTTTGCAATGGTTCTGAACTAGTCCAAAGAAAAAATGTGTCGAGCCGGTTCCGATTCAATTGGTTTATAAATTAGACTCGGTTGGCAACTATTTTTCAAACCAGTAAGAGTGGTTATATGCTTGTTTGGGAGCAGTCTAAGCTAGTTATGAGATTTGACAGGCCAATTCCGATCATATTCAGGTCGAACCAACCAATTTAACATGTCTACTTTGGGTACCAAAAATTTTTGGATTTCGCGTTTCCCTCCAAATTCCAAAAATCCCCGGTCCCAACTTTTGGAGCCGAAGTCCCAGTCCCCACTTTACCCGCAACGCCACGTCATCACTTTTGCGGCTTCTTATATTGTTTTCCCGAAAATAGAAAGTCCAAAAACTACATTAAAAAAATAAAATAATATATTATTTATTTCATGATCGGCAATTATAAATTATAGTACTCGGAGCCCTCCCCTTTCTCCGCCGACGTTCACCTCCACTCCGATTCGGCAAATCCCAACAGAGCCTCCTCAGAGAGAGATATTTCCCGCAAAATTGGTCTTCTTTCAGTGTTCTTTGCTCGTCTTCTCGAAGAAGCTTCCTCTTCCGATTATAGTTCTGGGCATTCCTAGATTGATTTCAACTCTCTTCGTGAAATCTTGTGTAGAACCGGTGTCGAGGATAATTTGCCCAATTTTTTGTTTGGGTTTCGCCGGATTCAATTCCGTTGATCGCATTGGGGTGTCGCTCCCCAATCCGTTTGGCCGTGGGTGCGTCCCGTGTCAGCAGTGATTTGGACCTGCCGTTTGCTGTGAGAATTTGCAAGCGGGCGGGTCTCCGCTGGTCTTGGGTTTCTCCGTTTGCATTAGGGTTCTTATGGTTTGAAGATGATCGTAAGGCGTCCCAGGAAACTTGAGATGCGTAACATGAAGCGGTGCAACCTGGATGAGCCGGACGCTGAATCCGTTGCCTACTTACTGCGTAAATCAAAAATATTGAAAACGGACGGGCGTTGCTCTGTTGAAGAGAGAAGTTTTTCAGGTTCTTTCTGCGGCAGTAATGTGTCGGAGTTAGGCAGCGAAGTTGATTTCAGTTCCGAGAAATTGAATTGTCAGAAAGAGTTGAAGGGAAGCACAAGAAGATCCACTGCTCCATTATTGACTTACTCGCGTAACCGCTATAACAAACTCCTTCCCGGCTCGAATGATACAGTGGCACGCATATCTGATGATGCTCAAGCCAAAGGTAGCTCTGCTTCAACAATCGAAGATGCCAATCACACAGTGGATGATAAGGAGCCTCCAGGAACTGGACGGGGATGCATGGCGCAGGTGAATGAGGAGAATGGTAGAATAAATTGTGGAATGGTTAGGAAAAGAGAAAAGAGTAGCAGGCAAGAAGACGACAGCCATTTGAGGATTGAAAATGTTGAATCTTTAACTGAAGTTAAAGGGAGGTGTACAGCGTTCAACAATGTTGATTTTAGGAGACAGATAAATTATCGTAGCTCTTTGATGTGCAGTGTAAATTCTTCATCTTCAATAGATAGCAGTGGATGTGTGCCCAGTTTTATTCACAAGGGCACAGAGCCGTGGAGAAAAGGGGACGTTGAGAAGAAAAAGGAAATTTACAGGCCAGAAGATTTTGCAGTGGGTGACATTCTTTGGGCCAAATGTGGTAAGAAATACCCTGCTTGGCCTGCTATTGTGATCGATCCCTGGGTCAATGCACCCGATTTGGTCTTGAGGTGCTGTGTCCCCGGTGCACTCTGTGTCATGTTCTTCGGCTACTCCAAAAATGGAACGCAAAGGGTCAGATAGTGTTCCGTTCTCAACTAACGTCAACTTTCTTAACTTGCCTTTGTTTTCCCCCCTCACTCGTGTAGTTGGATTTATAGGACTACGCATGGATGAAGCAAGGCACGATATACCCCTTCATCAAGTATCTAGACCGGTGAGAAATTCGTAATTCTTTTTGGCTGTTGCCATCTCTTGAAAGAAACGTGCGTAATAACGATAAAAAGAAAATCTTCTCTCTCTTCAGGTTTCGGGGTCAGACCCAGCTTCACAAAAGTAAACCTAGTGAATTTAGAATGGCAGTTGAGGAAGCAATTTTAGTTGAGGAGGGCCATCTAGACTTGAGTCTTGGGAACGGTGAAGTATCTCTTTTGGATGCGAAATCTGGTGGGAGCAAGGATGCGGCTGGCCTTGACAAAAACCAGGTTTGTTACATGCAGTATCTACCGAGTTTCTTCATGGTTGTATTTAATGTAGTTCTATATGCCTCTCTTGAGATGTTTTCTTGAAGAGTAGAAATGAGTCAGAACTTGGTTTATGCAAGCAATTTTTTTATTGTTCTTTGCCATAGGTTGGAAATTAATCTTTTACCTTTTATTTTCTGAAGTTCCTGTAGTATGGGGGCATTTGCTTGCAATTGAATTCTTTTCTGTCTGTCAAAAATCTATGCAAACCTTCTGCCTAGCAGGTCATTTTTACATGGTTGTATGGTCTTCCCTGAGGGACTTGAGCAATCATGTTCTGAAAACAGTCCATGCAGTCTAAAACTCTCAGCACATCTTTTATCATCGTAATCCTTGTATTTAATTTTTGTACAAGTATTTCCTATTTAAGGTATGTTGTGATCTTTATTAGTAGGTAATGTATTGCTTTATCTCCAGTACGAAGAAATTAAAGACAGACAAGCTTGTGACAGCTGTGGCTTGAGTTTTTCTTGTAAAAGCACTAAGAGAATGAGAAGTGCTGGTGGTGGAGTTCAAGTTTTATGCAAACACTGTGCTAAGGTTGTCTATGTTGCATCTTGAAATTTTATTTCCATGCTAAGTAACCTGAGTTTTCTAAATATTTTGTCCTCCATTTATGCAGTTGCTAAAGTCCAAACAATATTGTGGCATATGCAAGAAAGTTTGGCACCACTCAGACAGTGGAAATTGGGTGAGTTATTTCTACCCTGTTAATGAGGGCATCATCAATTTTTATTCGACTCCCATTGTATAGTCTTCACCTTGGTTTCATGAATAATTCCTTATTAGGTATGCTGTGATGGCTGTGATGTTTGGGTGCATGCAGAGTGTGCTCAGATTCGCAGTCAACCTTTCAAGGTGGGCCTGCCATCATCCGCCTTATCTGAATTGTTCCTTCAGAATGATATACGGATATATGTCCCTTAACATTTGTGTGTTTGAAGGATCTGGAAAGAATTGATTACTTTTGCCCTGATTGCACAACCAAGCTGAGTTGCAGAATAGCAAAGCCAGAAACGGTGCAGCCAAAAGTGAAGTAAGCCAGAGTCATAGCTCTTAATCCCATTCTTATGATCATTTTGGGGGACTTTGTGTCTGCTGCCTCCTTCAAGGCCCAAATCTAATAGGCTTTGGTTGAAACAGGTCTGCTGAAAAGAGACAGTCTTCCACGCCTGACCAATTAACTGTTATGTGCAATGGCATGGAGGGAACTTATATTCCCAAGTTTCATATGTAAGCCTTAAATTTTCTTTTCTTACCCACCGTCGTTGGTTGTCTGTTGTTGCTTAATTAAGTAGCTGCTTATGTTTTCTTTGTTTTATTAGGATTGTCTGCAATTGTGGATCATGTGGGTCAAAGAAGCAGACACCCAATGAATGGGAACGACACACTGGATGCAGAGCCAAAAAATGGAAATGCAGTGTCAAAGTGAAGGGCTCAATGGAAACACTAGAAAGATGGGTGTGTATCACATTTTTTCCCCTTTTGCCAGAACTTGGTTATTTGAAAGGTTTTTAGTTCCTCCTTGACTTTAATAAACATAGGTGGTCTTGTTATAGATCCACTTGGCCTGATGATAATAATTCATCGTGTTGTGATTTGAGACTGTAGTATTTGGACTGCTGGTTGATAGTTGGCATCTAGCTACTTGTGGCTGTGTCTTGACATTGCAGTTAACTGTTGTACTGGTCACACTGTGGATTTGTTTGTTTTATGATTATGGATTGTCTTGACAGACATGTTATTCCTTCTTCACCCATCCTCAGGCTGCATGCAGTCAATATTATACAATACATCCTCCAATCCTGGATTCCATGCTCTGGCTCACCTTGAATTTTGCTTATCTGTTGGTGCTATTGAAATGTCTTCTGATTAGTAATGTGTATAATTCAGATTGCAGCATATACTGAACATGGTCTAGATACTTCCAAGTTAGATCTGAAGCAGTTGACTGAGTTTTTAGAAGGTAATTCCTGAACTACTACATTAAATTTCAGAGGTTTTATCCTCCTTTTTTGTTGTCCATATATGTCATTGCATTTGGCTAAAAACTGTTTGATTTTATTTTCTCCTTGAAGGAACATATATAGTGCTTTTGTTCTTGCAGGGAAGTATGAGGCTATTCCTGCCAAGTGGACAACTGAAAGGTGTGCGATATGCAGATGGGTGGAAGACTGGGAATATAACAAAATCATTATCTGCAACAGGTATATTAGTCTACTAATGTCAACCACCTGTATTATTAATGGGTGCTAAAATTTTCAACTTGAGTAAGAACTTAGTTTCTTTTCAAGCTATTTACTCATTTCATCGGGAATATGTTACTGCAGATGTCAGATAGCTGTTCATCAAGAGTGTTATGGGGCAAGTGATGTTCAGGATTTTACATTATGGGTTTGTAGAGCGTGTGAAACCCCTGATGTGATGAGGGAGTGTTGCCTTTGTCCTGTACAAGGTCAGGTCAAGATTGTAACTAGACAGTGTTATCTTTTTTTTTTTGGGGAAAAGACTGTAATCTTTATTGGATTTGTTTTTCTTTTAAATTAGGAAAATTGAAAGAGGAAAAGGTCTATAATTCCTGAAGAACAGTAGAGCACTAGTTAAAATTTATTTAAATACAGAACCTTGTTGGAGAAGGATCAACTATTATTATTGAGTGCATCTTTCTCTTTTTATCTCCTTTGTATACGCGTGTTCTTTGGTGTCGTGGGGGTTTGTTCCTATTTCATGATTTTCTTTCAAATTTAAAGTTCCCCTGATACTTCTCTAGGTGGTGCTTTGAAGCCAACTGATGTTGGAAATCTGTGGGTTCATGTTACATGTGCTTGGTTTCGGCCTGAAGTTGGTTTTCTAAATCATGAGAAAATGGAACCAGCCACTGGATTTTTTAGAATTCCGCCAAGCTCATTTTTGAAGGTACTTGATGGTCTCTTCGCAGTCAGTTATCTGATATACTCAATTACAGCAGTCATTTTATCTTTTTAAACTGAGAAAGATTTAGGTGATGTACATGGAGGACCCAGTAAAGAGGAACAAAATCCTTGAAATTTGTTCATAATTTTCCATTGTATAAAATTCTGAAAATTTTAGAGAACCATTTGATCCTAAATTTATTTGCAGTCGGTAAATTCAGTATTTCTTGTCTGCATGTGCTGCAGCGTTGCATAATCTGTAGGCAGACCCATGGTTCCTGCACGCAATGTTGCAAATGTGCTACTTATTTCCACACGATGTGTGCTGCGAGGGCAGGGTATAGCATGGAAGTAAGTTACAATTTGTTTCTTCTTACATAATCAATGTTAACCAGAGAACATCTTTATTTTGGATGGCTATCCGGTAATTCTTCTAATTTATTGAGGGGTTTCAACTGAGTAGGACATTTTTGAAAGTAACTTGGTTGGCTCAATATTTGCCTATATTTTCAGTTGCATTGCTTGGAGAAGGATGGAAGACAAATAACAAAGAAGATAATATATTGTGCCGTTCACAGGTTAGGACTGGTCCTCTTGCCCATATTATGATTTTATATGAAATGTGCTGTTGTTACCAGTAGCTATCCATTTTTTGTTCAGGGTTCCAAGGCCAGATACTGTTTTGGATGTGCACACCCCTTCTGGGGTTTTCTCTGCAAGAAACTTGGATGAGAGCAAGCATAGTAGCTTCAGGGGCTCTAGGCTGATCACCAAGAAAAATATTCCGGATTCCCCTGAAGAAAGTAGCAGTGAACTTGAGCCACTCTCTGCTGCTAGATGTCGAGTCTTTAGAAGATCAAAACAAAAGGTGATTATTCTATTTGTCAGCAGATCACGATGTTCTTAACAGATGTTTTAATCGGTATGATGGTGTGACTTGATTGGCTATCTGAATTAAGTTATATGATTTGCTTTTGTACTTGCAATCTTGCAGAATCCTGAAGAGCCAATTATGCAGCAACCCATGGGCCTACGTGCTCATTCATTGGAAGCAGTAAATAGTTTGAGGAATTATAAGGTATTAGCTTTACTAGTCTTTATCTAATTTTACATCAAAAAGTTTGTTTTGCCTATGCTTCTATGAGTTTCCATGGGCTGATGTCTTCGCATTTCTTGTAGGAGTCAGATGTTTCTAAAACTTTTACTTCATTAAAGGAGCGACTATACCACTTGCAAGTATGGAGCATTTCTTGATTTCAAGTTCTTGTGCCTACTTTGAGTGACGTTTGAATATCTTGCTAATACACTTATTTGTTGCTTCAGAGGACAGAAAATCACCGAATATGTTTTGGAAAATCTGGAATTCATGGATGGGGTCTTTTTGCACGAAGAAACATACAAGAAGGAGAAATGGTACTAGGACTTCACTACAACTTTATATTCCCTTAATTGGAATCTCTGTAAGAGCTGCAGGGTGTTATTTATCTGATAATAGATTAAAGCCACCTATCTGTGCAAGCTTGAGATGTGTTCACTACAAGCTTAATTGGTCATCCTCAGTCTTGAAATTTTCTCGAGTGTTAATAGTTCATTGTTCAATCCTCACATAGGTTTACACTTGAGAAATCTATTTATCGTACTATCAAGTTTCCAATTGTCTTAAAAAGTTTCTCCTATGATATTGGCTTATTAAATGGCTTAATTGCTTCAGAGATGACATGTGAGAGCTTCTTGTGAAACCACAGTACTGGTTCTTTCATGGTACTAATGGTTGGTTGTGTCAATGAAGGTTGTTGAGTATCGTGGTGAGCAGGTCAGATGCAGCATTGCAGATCTGAGGGAGGCACAGTATCAGTCAGAGGGCAAAGACTGTTATGTGAGTGTTCCTATTTACTCTCCTAACCAGTGCATGCCTTTTCTTGAATTGTGTTCATTATATTTGTGTTGCTTGAGAGGTTATAAATTATATCCTTCAATCTTGTCTTGTGCAGCTATTTAAGATCAGCGATGAAGTGGTAATTGATGCAACCAACAAGGGGAACGTAGCTCGCTTAATTAATCATTCTGTTAGTCACCTTACCTCTTAAGACTTATAGTTTGATTATTTTAATTTACCTTTCGTGAACTGAGAAGTGACACGCCTGCTGGTGATTTCAAATTGTTAAGACTGTGTCTTGAGCCCCCTTTCATATGATCTGCTGCAGTGTATGCCCAACTGCTATGCTAGAATAATGAGTATGGGTGATGAGGACAGCCGAATAGTTCTTATTGCCAAGACTAATGTGTCTGCTGGTGATGAGCTTACGTAAGCATTCTCTCATTCTCTCCTTTCTTTGTGCTTTAAAGGATCAGGTTCCTCTTTAGTTGCCACTTGATGCAGTTTGGTGCAACTGACAGTCATCACCGAATCATCTATCATCAAATGGTTCAGGAAAACCAAGCTGTTGCAATAACAGGTAACTGTGTTGACAGCGGCCAGATAGTTGTTGTGGATAGCAGGGCACAGAGAGAGAGAGAGAGAGAGAGAGAAATTTCCCTATGAACACAGTTGCACTGAACTCGATTAGAGCCCTATTTCAGTGGAACCTGGTAGGAATAGGAAGATTACTCTAGCTGTGTTTAACATATGTTTAACTACATATTTGACAGGTACGATTACTTGTTTGACCCCGACGAACAAGACGAGGCAAAAGTCCCATGCCTGTGCGGAGCTCCCAACTGTAGGAAATTCATGAATTAGCCTCATGACTTTGAGGAGACTTCCATATTAGCTTTTCCTGCTGGATGCTTGCGAGGATAACCCAACCTCTCCTAACGGGAGAGGAGATCTGCCTCCATCCTCCATTGGGTAAAAGGGGAAGTGACTGACAGCCGATATTCTTTGAGTACCGATTCTTTTGATTCCTAGACTCTTCATAACTCCACAAGATCTACCTAAATATCAAAACGTGCAGACTAGAGATCTGATTTAACCAGCCGGTGGTGGCTTTTTCTTTCTTTCTTTCTTTCTTTCTTTTTTGGAGTGGCATAGTGCATGTGTACATACTTTAGGTCAAACATATGTGATACAATGCAAGATCATGTGTCACTTGGGAATAATGTATTTTCCTTTTATAAGATAGATTTGTGAATTTGTTGTCCCTTTTATTCTCATCGTATGTCTATACTGCTCACTCATCTCATGAAGAGGGCATTCCGTCCCTGGGGAAATTCTCTTGCCAGTAGTCGAGGCCTGTGCGAGTGAGTTTGGATATTGGAACCCGGTAGCCCGATAAGTGAAAAGGCATCGAAGGTATTCTCTCTGTAAGCAGCTTGCTGTGGATTCCTCGATGAATTCTGAGGTTTGGTGCTTGCATCCGTATGTGGGGGAACTCATTAAGCTGCTGATATTCGGGTTGGAGTCTGTTTGAGCTTCTTTTTCTGGAGGCCGCGTGAGAAGGTAGGTCTTCACCCTTAGCGTGATGATGGGCCAGACGGGGGACGGCTCCTGATTTCGGCTCGTCGAGCAATTTCCCTTCGATAAAATTTAAGGTTTTCACTGACGTCCCTGTACTCCAATTTGTGTTATGTGGTCCGGCCCCTCGATCACCTGAAAAAAAACATCTCATTTGCTCCTGCGAGTGCGGACAGTGGACAGTCTTGTCACTATCTATCAGCTGCCTCAATCTGTCAGGCCCATATTGTCAAGCAACATGCGGTCACATTGAAAATGGAAGAAGAAACTTCTCGTCGAGGGTTGAAATTAAGAGTTTCTAGAGGTTGAGACGCGTTTGATTAGAAAAAAAATAGAATATTGGGGACTTAATTGTGGAACCTTTTAAGTTCGAGACCGTTTGTGCTATTATTCGATACTTTTACGAGCGCGTTATCGGTTATCGTCTTTATTTTGCGCCTATTCTGGCGGTCCGACCCGACCCGACCCGAGGCCTCAGGCCCGTGGATGGACCATAGGGAGCGAATTTATAATCGGAAGCGAACAGTTTGGAAAAGCGCGAAGACATCCGGCTTGGGAAGCGAAGAGGATTTCGAGATGAAGAATAGAGTCGGCGAGAAGGGCCAGGCGTTCCCTGTGGATCCAAATCTGCCTCGGTGGCTCTGCCAGAACTGCCACCACTCCCTCTGCTTTGTCGGCGCCGATTCTTACGTCGACAAGTACCATCCCGATCCCTCTTCCCGCTCCGGTGAGGGATCTTGCTCCACTCTACTTCTTCACCTTCGCTTCCGTAAATTCGATTGTAATCCCTATTTCTTTCCGAACTCTGAACAAGCTAGCTCGAAATCCGTTCAATTTTAGAGTGATCAAGAAGTTCATCGCATTTATATCGATCAGTCTCCCTCTCCCTCTCTGTTCGACAGAGATTTGTCTTTTGCTGCTACTATAGGATGAGGTGCAATTCGTGCTTCGATCAGCCTTAGGGTAGTACTTTTTTGCAGAATTTTTTATGATTGAATGCCTGCAGGGATGCATGGCTCTTCCATACATGGAGCCAGCAGCGTGTTAGGTCCGACTCGCATGGACAACTCGTTTGTTGTGTTGCCAAAACAGAGGCCCCAATCTCAGGTTCTTCCTCCCCTTCCTCAAGGAGGTAGTCCTCCGCTACCTGATCCAAGCCCATCGGGAAAAGCAATGGATGAATCATTTGTTGTTGTATACAAGAATGAGTCAGCTTCTGGTGGAAATGCTGGCCAAGTACCAACATCTGATGGGGGCCATGATGCTCCGGTGCCTCCTAACAATTCTGGCTTTAATGCAACTATAACTGTTCTGAAACGTGCATTTGAGATCGCTACAACACAGACCCAGGTCAATTATGAGTCATTCCTAATGAAGTATTTATCCTTTTTCAGCTATGAAATTTCATTTTCATCCCAATCCTGCTATAGTTGGTTTTCAGATTCGATTTGTATCAATGTTGTCAGGACTTATATTTAATTCTGTAAATCTTCAGGTGGAACAACCGCTTTGCCTTGAATGCATGGGAGTGTTGTCTGATAAACTCGATAAAGAGGTTGAAGATGTAAACAGAGACATTGAAGCATACGAAGCCTGTCTCCAGCGGATAGAAGGTGAGACTCGTGATGTTCTTAGCGAGGCAGATTTTCTCAAGGAGAAGCTAAAGGTATGATTCACAGTGTCTACTGCTCCTTAAATTCCCCAGTGAACCTGGAAGCTGGTAGTCGCCATTTCAGATGTCAGGTCAATCTTCCATTGGATATTCCACATCTATTGTGGCATGAATTTTTTCAAGCTCCAATTTCTTTTACTTAACAAACTCCTAGAAATGATTAAGTGATTGCTTCTTATGATGTTAATACTCTCCTCACACAGAATTGTTTATTCAAGACCAATTGAAAAGAAAATTTTATTTGTGCTTAGAAAGACAGTGAGTGAATCAAGAATTCTAGAATTCAAACATTTGTTTCTCAAAATACCAGATATCATTAGCTTATAATTTTAGTAAACAGACAGTTTGAGCTGACACTTCTCATTGCTTTACTTGTCATGATAATGAACTTTAGTGTATATCATGCCCCTATGCATCATCAAAAGAAAAGAATTTGTTAATGAGATTGGCTGTTCTCCAATCATTTCTTGCTAAATTAAAGATTGAGGAGGAAGAGAGGAAACTCGAAGAGGCAATATGCGAAACAGAGAAACAGTATGCTGAAGTTACTGCTGAACTAAAGGCACTGGAGACAAAATCAAGCCGCTTTAAGGAATTGGAGGAGAGGTTTGTTCTTAATCCTTTTCTAGCTTACGCACTTTGAATTGTGTAGTGTTGCTCCTTAGTTTCACACTTAAATTATCTTTAGTACAGCCTCTTGGTGATTAAGATATGTTTCTGTACCTTGTGCACCAGGTATTGGCATGAGTTCAACAAATTTCAGTTTCAGTTGATTTCTCATCAGGTCTGTTGTTTCATACTTTTGCCATTTTTAGGTGCTTCCATAGAGTTGATCATTTATTAATTGACAGCAAATCCCAAAACCATGATATTTGACTGCCTTTATTATGATTGCTGCTTTGTCCAGTGAAGGAAGAAAACTATGATCATCAACCTGTAAAATTAAGTGATCCCACGTGAAAGATTCAGCACATTTAAGTGTTGCCTGTTTGTAATGTTTGCCCTATGACTATGGACATTTTCTCAGTTTGTTTACATGCTGTATGCTTCACATGCAAAATCGATGTGCATATTTCTCTGAATTTGTTGAAGCATTTTGTACTAGTCTAACATATTTCTTTGCTATGGGTAAAAACTTGCAGGAAGAAACGGATGCAATCTTGGCCAAGATTGAAGTGTCACAAGCACACTTAGAGTTGTTGAAGCGAACAAATGTTCTGACAGATGCCTTCCCAATCTGGCATGATGGGGACTTTGGAACAATAAACAATTTCCGGCTTGGAAGGCTGCCTAAAATTCCTGTAAGCAGATGCTGTCTTTGCAATAAATAAATAAAACATGAAATAACAAATACATCAAAAAATGCCTGAGGAGTTTCTTTTCTTTTCTTTTCTTTTTTTCCCTTTTTGGTTTGTCAATTGGAAACTTTCTTGGCCCTGGCCCTTGTTATGCTCACTCCATAACCTTTTCTTTTGATATCTATCCTAAGACTGGTTTAGAAATCTGTTAATGCAATTAGATACTGGAACAATTGTGAGTCTTAAATCCCCTCAAAATCCTGCTGACTGACCATTTTTGGTGATAGATTGCAGCCCTTTGGAATTATGATGTTTTTTTTTCCCTGCAATATTGTGAAGTCTGAGGATAGGTGGTTAAGAGTTTTTGATATCTATGAACCTGTGGAGCAGTGTTTTGCTATATGCTAAGGGATTTTTCTTGCCTGCAATCTCATACAATCTACATTTACAGTAAACTGTTAATCATATTCATAACACGCCGCAGATGGGTCACTGGCCTTTTAATTGCTGGTAGCTCAATAATTGACAATTCATAGTGTTACTGATCTGTTTAGGTTGGTGTTTGTTATGATTGTAAATCTTCAGGTTGAGTGGGATGAGATTAATGCTGCTTGGGGTCAAGCTTGTCTCCTTCTGCATACAATGTGCCAGTACTTCCGGCCGAAGTTTCTGTATCCTTCACTCGAGATTTATTTTTTAATTTCCTTTAAAAAGTTGTTTTTAGTTTTGTTGTAACAATTTCTCCTGCTAATCTACCACAGTTTCTTTTCAAGCAAATGTAGGTATTGTCCTCCTGTTCTTATTATAATACTTTTGTCTGGTTCTAAGCCTGTCTCTATTTCATAGACGGTCACATTAATGTTGACTGCCTTGGAGCTGTTCATGTTAGTTTTATATATTTTTTGGTGACTTCCCTTCTCTCTTTTTCCTGTTCATCCTTCCCAAAAACTTTTTTTAAGAGTTGCACTTACTACAAATCCTTTTTTGAAGGGCTATATTTAAGCATTTTCCAGTTGTTTTTGAGCTACAAAAGCAAATAGAATTAGGCAGAACCTTTCAGTTGCAGTTTGTATTTTAAGAAACTGAAAGAGTTTCGCACATGAGGTCCTGAACTAGTGCAATTTAGATACCGGATCAAGATACTTCCTATGGGGAGCTATCCTAGAATTATGGACCACAGCAACAATACTTATGAGCTGTAAGTATGAACGAGTTCCATACTATTGGAATTTGGATTAATCGTCCTATTCCATTCTGCATAATATTTCACAAGAAGAATGTGCAAGGTGCACAGACAAGCTGAAAACTGTATGGCACAAGGAGGAACTAATCTTGCTTCAAATACAACACCATATCTTGTGTTTCTTAAAAATATCTAAGTTGTTGGATTTACTATAAGTTCCATTTGCTGAGCAGCACAACTCATCAGTGGAAGAATTTCAAGGAAATTGGATGTGGTTCTCTCTGCTTTGGAAGTTTGACTGATGAGAAATTTGCAGGTTCGGTCCAGTGAACCTATTCTGGAGCACGCGCTATGACAAAGCTATGACTCTGTATCTGACATGCCTCAAGGACTTTGCTGATTTTGCTAACTTGAAGGATCAAGAGAACAACATACCATCAGAAAAACGTTTCAAATTGCCATACAAGTAAGTCCTTACTAGAAGCAGTACCGAAGTACAAGCAGCAGTTGCATATTTAGTTTTGGACTTACTAGCACCCCTTTATCCGCCTCATCTGATTTGGGAATGCAAGTATAGGCTTACTAGTCATGGTTCCTAGTAGATTTTTGGACTTAAAAATATGCGACTAAGCACATAACAGTCACCTGATTCAGTTTGTTTATTCGAACTAGTCTGGGATCAATGATTTTTTTCGAACTAATTATTTAGAATATTGACCTTGTCAGTTCCCTGAGATGCTCCCCCGAGCAATGCTGTGATAAACTTGGAGAGCTTGTAAACAATTTACTAATCTTGCAGGATTGACAACGACAAAGTTGAGAGCTACTCCATCACTCAAAGCTTCAACAAGCAGGAGAACTGGACTAAAGCTCTCAAATACACTCTCTGCAATCTAAAGTGGGCACTCTACTGGTTCATCGGGAACACCAACTTCCAGCCACTTTCTGTGATGGCAACCCGACACTCTGACCCAGCGGCTGCGGGGACCCTGTACCCAAAGCGCGGAACTGACCTTAAGTTTGGATCCCGAAATTCCTAGACAACAGAGGACATCAGATCCAAGGTGGATTCATCGTAAATAGTTTGTAGAGTAGACTGTATATATATATCCATGCCCGCCCAGCTTAAATCATTTGTGGCTCCAACAGGTCAGTAACTGAGTGAAGCATTCTCGACCGATATATGGAAAACTGTATTCCCTTATGTCTTTATTGTCCGATGAGGATCTCTCTCTGTTAATTGGGTCCGTTGCAGAGTCTGGTAATTTTCACATTCCTAGCCGAACAACTGGATGAACTGCCTCTAGTAATCGTATTTCAATACACGAGTAGGATCATGGTCAGGAGTCGTCATTACTTCTATCATCGACCGCACATCTCGAGATCCTGTTAGTCTGAAATTCTTGCGATGAATCAGCTCCGCCGAAACATTGTAGCTTGCTGCGAGTTGTTCAAGGTTACAAAAATATCCATAGCGCAAAAAAAAAAAAAAAAACTACAGTTCACAATTTGAGAGAACGTGGGATCGAAACTGAGAGGCTTCCGAATCTTCATATTTGTCAGTGCAGACATCGGTGACATGTGTTTATTCCTCTAACCCATGTTTTATGCCATGCCAACGACCCCGAAGAGGGAAGAAACAGGTCTAACCTGGACCTTAGGTACTCAGTGGCACTGGGATGGAATCGGCAGACGACTCTTCAACTGGAAAAAGATCAAGCATAGCCATCACTACTTGATATCATCAAGTGATGAGAATGATGTAGCAAGGACGTAATAGGAATTACTCATGGAATGATATAAGATTGCACAAGCTGGAGATCAGGATAATCAAATCCAAATCGGAAAATGGGGCTGGAAATCGGGTTATGATGATGGTGATTAATATGTAGATGTGATTGCTTGCTTGCTCCTGTGGTGCTGTGGAGTTGCACGACTAGATTTTTTGCAAACCATACTCCAGGAGAGAAGAAACAAAAGGGTGGAACAGGGGACAGTTCCTACCTATATATTCTCTTGCCTTGGAGAATCGAGCAAAATTTCTGAGTCTGAAGGCAGAAATGGCAAACCAGGATAGTTTCCAGGGCTCATAAATCTGCAATTTCCCTGGAAGTATCATCAGAACTTCCACTAATGGATCTGCCAACAGAAATGCAAGTTTTGTTGGAGTATTGAGCACAGCATACCTCCCAAGTTCGACAGATCTGCAGTTGAATCTGAAAGACTGAAAGTCCACTGAATCTGATCCAGTGATCTAAGAGAATTTCCAGGCCCAGCATCATGCACCAGATGTAATCTGACTGAACCTGCAACAAGTGATGTAAATGCTGTATCAAGTGCTGATGTATCAGCTCCCATTCCTGACATCTCAGATGCTGAGAATGTGAAGTGGGTGCCTGATACAATTGATGCTGAACTCACAGACATGTCAGACATTGATGACGTGACACTACTTGGTGGAATTGCGGGAGCAGAATCAGCTGCAGTTGTACCCATCAGCACACTTTAAAAAAGAAGCTAGTACATTAATCTTACTAATACTACCCAAATATATGACACAGTAAATGTGAGCCGACAGGGATCAAGACATAAAATCCATATACATGCGAAGAGAATCAAACTATTGATTGACAGTTTATTTAGTTTGATCAAACCCACAAGTGAAAACATAGGAAATGAAATCTCCACTGAGATCATTGTAATGGATCCAATCTTTCATTATCATAGATCCTCAAAAGAATGGTAAACCTAAAAGATAATGTAACCAACGTTGGACGTCCAACACGCACCTGTTGCTATAGTTCACGTGCATGGGATGATAATTGCTAGGAGCTGGGACTCCATTAACCACACGAAAGCTTGAAATTCTGCATCCCATTGGATTGAGAAGAGGTTGACCTGGTGCCTACATTGGAGGTTGCTGCAGAACTGGGTATCCCATGGGTAAGTTGCTAACTGCACTGCATATTAGCATATTTGAAAACCAATGGACGAAATTGATTATAAAGAAGAATATATTCATGCAATAGTGCATTGCTATGTCAAGTCACAAGAGCTTAAAACATGTTCTTAACTTTCTAGCAAATCAATAACTCACCGTGCATGGGATGAATTCCATTCTGAATGGGTGCTATAGGAACCTTGCGTGGGACTGCGTACTTCTTCAGATGAAACTGATGCTCGAGCAAGTGGTTGAAGAGGAGGATTTGTTTTTTCACTTTTAACCTAATGTTGTATGCCCCGAAAACATCAGCATTTTCCTCTTCCAACTTCTGCCATGCTGAAAGTACAACTTAAAAATCAATGAATAAGGGCTACAATGAGAGAAAAAAGCAGATGGCTAGTAGGGTAATTGATGCCTAGAGATGGCACAATTTGTGCCAAAATAATTTCAGTGTGCCTAATATGTTTATTCTCATTATGTACCAAGTAAGCTCCTAGGCAAAAATTTCCACATGATAATCAGGAGTATTTTAGAGCAGGACAGACAAAAAGGAAGAGGATTTTTAAGATGTATACCTAGTGTAGTGAATCCAGGGTCTATCCTTGTCCTAGTCAAGAGAGTTTTCAGCGCCTCATCTTTGTTCATATATAGTTGTAGACAATGCTCTATTAAATTCTGGACCTAGAACAGCCAAATATGGAGATGATTGCTGAATGAATACTCATTCCTTTCACTGACTAAACAGCAGGGAAAAAAAATCATATGTAAAGCTTAATAATAATGCCTCACAGGTTCAATATCTTGGCACAAGGCTTTCTTGTTTTCATTGCTTGTACTTGAGAATGAACTGGAGTCTGGCAATGGAACCACTGAGAATCACGTGAAGGTTGGTTTGAAGGCTATACTTCTTGTTTGACCTATGAAGTTGAGGGCTATTATTTCAACAGGAAGAAGAAATGAAAGGATGGAAGGAATAGGAAACAAAAGAAATCAATTAAACATGAACCTGTGAGTTCTTCATTACATTAAAATGCAGGCTTCCCACATCTCCTTACTAAGCAAAGAACATCAACTTTCATCGGAGAAGCTCCACAGGCTCAAAATCTGTTCACTTTTAGAGTAAAATTGCTCTCTGGAAAGCATGAATAAAACAGAATTAAAAATTGATCACTAAGATAAAACGCAAACTCCTCAAGATTGAAAAGAACGGCAAAACAAAAACTCAATGACAGCGTCAGATGCAGTTCCAGAGGGAACTGTACGTCATACATAAGTAAAATAAAATTTAAAATATCGTTATGGCGTGCAACTGCAGAATGTTTTCCAGTTATTCCTGCCAGGGACAAACCAGAAGCAGTGCTAATAGGCCAGACAATGCTACAACTCAAGTTAATTTCTCAGACTGGCTGCAACATGATGCAAGATCCCAGATAAATGCGTTGAAAAAACAAATTGAAACTAACTAAACTGCGAATGAATCATTTCACATCACAGTGCTATTGGGAATATATATGTCATAAAAATTGACTCTCCAGATAAACCTCGCAACAATGTGCCAAGACATCTTGCGCGATGGAAAGAGAACTAGATATAAAATAATGAAGACCCACTGACGAATTTACTTCAAATTATCCTAGTTTGGTTTTGTACCCTGAACAAGAACAAGTTAAAAGGTACACACACTAACAGTAGCCCATTAGGACTGTAAATTGTGACATGATCAGCTATCTGAACAAATTCACCATCTCACCACTTGAAGATGCCAAATTGTTGATATTTTCCCCTTTCGTCGATACGATTCACGCAATCTATTATTTCTTTTACTAATAACAGAACAGAAATTCCTCGTTAACAATTAATTAGTAGGTAATTTCATCACTATTCACAGGAGGCGCAATTGAACAGTTAAATTTTACCGTATTTATAGATTGCAGGGTCAGTGTTCCTCGTCAACGGTGAAAACTGAGCAACTTTGAGGGGGAGAACATCGGAATCTAGATTGAACAAGCAATGCTTGAAGACAACATCAAAAATAGAAACATAAGACCTATGCAGAATGGCCTCTCAGGAAGCAGCTGAACTTGCAGTGACCGAACGGGCAAACCTTCATTTCGACGGATTAGTGAGCGTTGCTTCCACTTACACTCTATAACCAACGGAAAGATGAGAGAACGGGTAAGGAAGAAGGCACCGGAGCTCCAGAGAAGAAGAAGCTGCTGCTGCTGCTTCTTCCACCGGCGCTTCAGAGCATTCCAGCTGAAGCTGAGCACTGAAGACTGAAGCTAACCGAGCAAGACAGCGACAAGCTCCGATTATATTGGAACGTTGGAAGGCAAGAAAACAAGTGAACCGAGGGACAGCGCAAATCCGGTGACCAAGCCCTGCCCCGGGAAGGTAAGGGTTTACTACACCACCGTGAAGAGTGCTGGGCACACGCAGAGAGCAGAATTTCGACGACACCTTACCTTAAGGACATGCGTGCCTGTGACATCCGAGTGGAAGAGGCAAACAACATGATGGATCTCTTCGTGCCACTTATCATATTAAATTATGATTTAGGTAAATCACGCTTCATAAGCTGTGTATTGTCTCTGTAGGGTTGGGCCGAGATCTGTGTCATCCATTATCATTACATGTTTTCGAAACTGGCAGCTTCTAATATTGAACAGCATCGAACCTGTGTCTCAGTTTGGCGAATTAGCTACGACTCAGTGTCATTCTGCAACAGCTGAGGCGATCATATTCAAGTCGAAAGACATGGCTATGTCAATGAGCTGGAACAGAGACGATTTTCAGATGCATGAACTTGCAATAATGGTCATGGCTATTTGATCTAAAACCCTTTCATCTTCTACAATGTAGTAATGAGATGGTAAGAACAAAAAAGGAGCTGTGACTTTGGTAGAGTAGCATAGCTTGCGGGCTCCAAGCTCAGAAATGGAGGATCACGTACATTTCTATATGAGTCCGAGCATGCTAAACTAAACCAAGTCATGGGTGAAACCCAGTCTGAAAATTTTAGTACCTGTGTTGAGAATCAAACCAGCAGCCCTCTCTCGTCATGGAGCAACCCTTCTTTTTCAGTCCCCTACAGCCAGTACTCTACTTGACACGGGAAGCAAGATCTCCTCGCACCAATCAGCAAAGAAATGATATACTTCATGTTGAAGCATATGTATAACCGATCAGAAGCAGCCATCAACCCAGCCATTAGAGAGGGGTCTTCTTTTGGGAAGACTTGTTGAAACAGCCTATGCCAGCAGTTCCATGAAGATGGGGAGAGAAGGGAACTCCACAAAATTCCAACACCTACAGCCAGTGATCTGGAAACAATCCAAATTCCCTTTCTAAAAAGGATGGGTGATGAAGATGAAGCACTGAAAAGTTTGTATAGCATGGGAATTCCAAGCCCCTCGCAGTTTTGCTTCAAAGGCCACCATCAACATGCTTCAGAGAAATGGAGAATGCAAGCTCGACAATGACAGAGAGATGAGCAATTCTGCATGAAAACTTTGCTGCATTATTTCTTTTTGTGCCTTCAAATTGTAGCTCCCAATCTATCACCTTCAAAGCTTGGGTGAAGAGGGCTGATTGGGCGAAGAGTGTGAAGCAGGGCCTCCATGAAACATATGCTCCTCCAGTGATAGTCCACTTGATTGAAGACTGCCATCTGTCAACTGTGACATGTCATTCACTCCTTGGAAACCCACTGCACCAAGAGACCCAAACTCAAGCTGCTCTGCAGCAACAGAACCAGCATACCCCGTGCCATGATTATGGTTGTAAGGGTAGAACATGACGACAGGTGGAAAGGCGGGTCCATTTGATGAAACAGTATTTGAATTCATTGCCGGAAGAGGACACGGGCCATATTGTGCCAAATTGGATGGCCCTCCCTGTGAGGCACTTGAGCAAACAGGATTATTATGAGAATGGTATGGTGAAGCAAATGAACTGTGTCTATGTGAAGAGCTCCATGGTCTCTCCGACTGGTTATCATTTGATTTTCCCCTTTCCCGCCTTGGTGATGGCTTATCTACCTGATTTCGACTGTATCCACGCCCAGAAGAAGTTCGTGACTTTGGGCCAACATTCCAACTACTTTCTCTTTCACTGTAGTTGTCTGATCTGTCAAACCCATAATTTGCCCTCCTGGTATTAGATGAATGCCGCTCCCGCGCAGAAACCTTCTGATTTTGTCATATGCAAGGAAAAGATGTTAGCACTCTATAATCAAGACTACTAAATTCAAGAAATAATTTATGCAGCAGAAGATTTTCTTACAGGATTTGGCAAGTAAGTCCCAGTCCCACTACGATACCTCGGCATTTCATCAACATGATAAATGCTGGCAGGTCCATTAGAAACAGGCTGAAACGCAGCCATGGGGAGAAGGTGCGGAGACCCATAACCCATTAGCTGGGAGAAGGGATTTATATTGCCTGGAAGTGGCCTTGCAGGATGACCATCCCACGGCACCTGACCTTGTAAATAGGCAGAGGACAAGACACCAGGTGAGGGATAGATCAAGGAAGGGGGGTTCTGGCACAACCGCCCATACTGCAGATTTTGCAAGTGGCTAGTAAAGTCACTGTCAAGTATGTCAGACTTGGGCTCAGATAGCTCTCCAGGAGGGGCAGTCACCTGTTCTAAAGAATTGTCATGCACATTTATTGCCTCAAGATGATCAACTCTTCCAGAAGAATCAAAATTCTGACCAGAATGACTGCGGTCCATCCGATCCTCCCTGTTGAATTGGCTCATTGCGGCCTCAGAGCTACCTGTATCATTTGGGAAATTGTATACAGGAAGCATTGCCAAAAAGGGAACTGGTGGCCCTGTAGGATAGAAAGCAATTACTGTAGAATTATCTCCAGGTTTCTGCTGAGAAGCAGGCCCCAGTAGAACTGGACCCAATGGTGTAACAGAGTCTAGAACACCAGGGTGAGCTGGTTCAAAGCCAGCAATAGGATGCTGAGCTGTAACTTGCATGGATGCGACAGGTATAGGTCCCGGGCTTGTCATATCAGTTCCTACCATTGCTGGATTCCCATCTCTGCTATCATCATCGGTAGGAGCAGAGGAATGCTCAGACAAGCTCTTATCTTTCCCATATACAGTAGATGGAACAGCAGAACTGGCTTTTCTACCTCTTTTTTCTCTACTTGATCTTGATACTTTAGTTGATGATCCATCCCAAGAGCTCTCTGATGATGTCTTACTTCTGATGGAACTGCTATAACTAGATTGAATGGATCTAGAACTTGCAGCAGGCTTATCATCCAAATAAACATCATTTTCTCTACTGCTTTGATGAAAAGCATCAGAATGGTAATGGTCATCTCTACTTGTAATGTGGTTTTCTCTGGGGGATCTCTGGTGAGATTGATAACTGCCAAAGCTAGCAATCCTTGATGAAGGAACAAATTTGTTGGAAGTAGCAGTCGACTGTTGATGATGATCATCTGCATGAAGAGCTTCAGAATTTCGATTATCAAGATCAGAACCTCTGGCAGAACCCTGGTCTTGGTCATGCCAAATGGAATTTTCAGCTTCACTAGTATTTGTACCTGCAGCAGAACTGAAATTCTGATCCCTAGTGTCCAGAGAGTCTTCTGCACTTGATACCATGCCAACACTAGGGAAATAATGTGCCGATGGTGGAGCAACTAATCCATGTGTAAATGGCAAATTGGTACCCCAAAGAATCTCATTCATGGGAATATTAGTGGGAACCATTCCGGCTAAATTTCTCTGACCATATCCCATTGCAACTAAGTTCAGAGGCAGGTGACCTGAAGAAAAGTTCACAGGCATGTGAATTTGGTCATTAAAACAATGAGCTGGAGCAGATGCCATTGTGTTCATGAGGCCTTGCTGTTCTTGATGCATTCCCTGTGCTCCTGAAACAGAGGTAAATTCTTCACCCTCAACACCTAATCGAGAATCATCCTCTTGGTAACTATTGGAGACACTGCTGGAATCAGCAAGAGTGGCATCAAAGCTCTGCTGTGATGGAATATGTCTCCCAAAAGAAGAATTATCAGGAGAAGAAGGCACATCTAGTCTGACTGTATCAGTTTCCAGATTTTTCCTCCTGTTGCTATCCAATCTTGCAGAATTCGACTGGTTCTTTCCACCTTCTGGCACTCTATTGCGCCTCCCTTGAGAAGAAGCGTCACCATATGAGTCAATAAATTCAGGACTAGATTGTGTCCTTGCAAAAGGATGCCTTCTCTGGGTGTCAGTCACCAAGTTATCAGCTCTAGAATTTCTTTGATATCTGTCGGCGTTGTCATCTTCTTTGGAACTTGTTTCTTGTTTAGAATGATCCATCCTCCGACTATACGAATTTACATGGTTCTTCTGCTGAGCTCGAGAAGGAGAATCATGTGTAGACCTAGATATCCTCTCAAAAGGATGATACACAAGTGATCCATGGGTTGCTTCAGCTTGAGATACATGACCAGAAGAAAGCTCAGCTTTCCTGCTGCTTGCACTGCTCCGCTGATTTTCAGGACCATGTAACTTTTCTGCGTTGGACAGCCTTGAGAGCCGCAAGTCATTCCTTGGGGCATCGGGCCGATTGCCACTCCCATGTCTGTCCCAAGTGTTTATAAAAAACTCATCTATTTCAGAAAGCAAGTGGTCCTCAGGGCAATCAAGTAATTTTACAAGTTTTTTGGCACCAAATGCAAATGCACTCCGTATTCTGAAAAAGTTTCCTGTAACAGCAATAAAAGAACACAGTTAATGACGAATAACAAGTTTAAAGAACATATTAAGTGTTTTCCTGCAGATTAAAGTAACTTGATTTGATTTGAAAATTGCATATTTACATAGACATATACATGCACATGGATAAGATTTGTCAAATAGTTTTAAATAATAGTCATCTGATGGCCATAAAAGGACTTTAACATTACAAAACACCATAAGGCAGTACCATCAGCTCGCAATTTTCACGTATCTTTTTTTGTATCTGAGGTATTTTTCAAAATCAAACTATTCTCTATTCCAAATGTGCATAGTTGAATACCTCGACTGACGCTACGGCCAAGGTTGTTGTTCACTCGCAATGGATCAATAACATTGAAGTGTTTTGAAATGAAAGATTGCCCTTGGTTCTCCTGACCAACAGGGAAAACAGAATATGCAGCACTACAAGCATCAAGAAACTTCTTGCTTATAAGTAAATTTCCATCATCCTTCCTTGGAGGTTCCACTGCAAAATGTTTTTAATCACAGAGAAAGCCAAACAAAAGAATTTGGGAAATAAGACTTGGTGAAGCTAAAATATTTAGAGAATTGAGATACAAGGACTCTCCTGCCACACAAATACCTGTCATATCTGGAAGTGAAGTAAGAGGTACAGGACCCCACAAGCTTAGGCAGAAGTTGTCCCAGTCAAACCTACTAAAAAATTCCAGGAAACGGTAAAGGACCTGCAGACGCATTAACTGTCAAATAAGTGTGCAAACACAAAAACACGATAGGGATAAGAGATCAGAAAGCCCAAGCATTACCTCAAGTGGCCCAACAAACTTCTTGCTGTATACATGAAAAATGTAAAGAACCAGCGTTTCCAATGCATAAGTGGAGATGAGTCCATGATGGGCACCCAGTATGCGGCTCTCATAATAACACCATGCCTTTATTAGTATGATGCTCCGTTTGAATAAGTGCTCTTGCTTTATCAGATTGTCAACCTGCAGGAGTAAATGTAACCTTCAGCAAGATCATCATAAGTAAATGTCACATCTACCTCCGTAGGTTTCAGCGGAGTACATTGGCAATTAGACTATTTACCTCTTCTAGAAAACAAAGGGTGCATAGTCCACCAAGCTGGTTAAATGATATGTCAACAACTATATTCTCAACAAGACACTTTATTATCTTCACCTGCAGGAGAACGACAGGATTTAATATTACTGTAAACAGAAAGTCAATGCATGATATCCATACAAAAAAAGTGAACAGAACTGCAACAATCAATGAACAAGACATCAACACGAGGCATTCATTATATTGAATAGAATCCCGAGCAGTTGTATTTTTTTTAGTATTAGATTCCCAAGCAGTCCTTTTTTTTTAAGTATTAGAATCCCGAGCAGTTCTTAGCATGACCAAATAGTTACATTTAATAATCTAAAAGTACATATCAATCGTTCAAGTATATAAAAAGTGGCTTAAAAGTGAAACAAAGAATTAATATGCAGAACAAGGAAAGATATAACAGATTAAATTTCAGGAGCACATAAAGGAAATAAAATGTTTGACTTGTACAGGAGTTGGTTGATTAATAAAAGGCCAGATATTTTCCGATAAAAATTTAGCATGTAAATGTAATGGTTGGCACCGAGCATCATATAGAGCATAATATGGTCTTCAGGAGCTTAATTTGCAGAACCAGCCCCCTCTAGTGGTTGAAAATGAAGTTGGGGACAAAATTCAATCCATAAACACAAAATACAAAAGCATGAACTAAGTATGTTAAAAAAGAGAATGGAGAGACCAAATAAGTACATACTTCAGCCTGAATATACTGAACCTCCTTAACA
Organism: Sonneratia alba; assembly: GCA_900174645.1. NCBI lineage: Eukaryota > Viridiplantae > Streptophyta > Magnoliopsida > Myrtales > Lythraceae > Sonneratia > Sonneratia alba. The sequence goes on along the minus strand of FWPY01000034.1, from coordinate 504,547 downwards.
CGAAATTCAGCATTTTCATTTTTCTCCTCACTCTCCAATACATCACGGACCTGATGAGCCCAAGTGTCCTTCAAATTTTGATCCTTGCTGAATGCTGTTAAGTCAATGTCCCCATCAGGCAAATACGTCTTCAGTGGAACAGAACCAAAAGTAACCACCTACAATGAAAAGATCGTAAATGCAACAGCTAATGAAAATGAACAAGAAGTGGTCTCCTATAGACTGAAAAGACATGATTAAAAGTTTATTTTACATGAAATAAAGTATATCTCACGAGCATCAGCAAAGTTGGTGCATTTTCAGGTGCAGCCCACTTTCGCTAAATGAAAAAAACCTCATGGACTATTGCATCAGCTAAAAAGTTCCCAATGGAAGAGCCACAAGAGGACCAATACTACAAACACAATGCGGTTCAGTGTCCAATTGAAGGGAGCTCTATTAATGACTGGATGGAGGAGGAATACCATTTTAATTATTAGTACTGTCTCCGGTTACAGGATACTCGTAAATGCTGGAAAACCCACTTTGTATAACTCATCGTAAACAATTGCAAGTGAAAAGTATCACAGATAGCAATATTACAGCAATTATGAAAAATTTTCACATGTTACCACTCTTTAAGAGAATCCCTTGGCACCATGCAAGATATAAAGAATATTAGTAGGTGCTAATTGAACAAGTCAGAGTTGTGCCTCACCAGGCAAGGGAAGAACTCCACGATGAGTCGCTTCACATAATCAGCGACAGCATTTCTTCGTTCCTCAGCGGGTTGATTGGGCTGAATGCAGGCAATGAGCTCTGCTGTTCTCTCTTCTGCCTTTGACCAACGCTCCAAGTCAAGTTCCTGTCCCACAGAGGCATCCTCACCGGGCAACAGTCCATTGGGCAAGAAGCCAGTTGGTGGCTGTGCCCATCCCTCGAGCTTGTCCATACACGACCCACCACAAACTTGATCTCAACAGGCCTATCGACAACTTTATCCCCTTCAATGCCTTAGGGTGGGCATTCAACTACAAACGAAGAGAGAGCCCTTCCCCCAAACAGCTAGCTGCAGGCTATTCGATTGCCAAAAGCAGAAAGAAGGCAGCAACTTGTACATACAAAGAGATTACTTCTCTTAACTCGAAAACCTATAAGCAACACAAAGAGCAGCTTCCCCGAGAAAAAAGTGAAGCTTCAGAGCCAAATCGCCGGCTGGAGACCACAAAGAAAGCGGTTAACAGCGAGGGCGTCAAAAAAAGGAGAACTGGTTACAGTATTACAGAATGTACATGGGGGGAAAAAACCATCTGTTGTCGATTGATCGATTGAAAATCTTAAAGATAAAGAACCTAAGGAGGAGATAAAAACCGAGCAGGGGAACCCGGACTATGATAAAAGGCGGCAAATTTGCTGGACCAAGTTGTCAAGATTATCAATCAAAACCCTAGAAATTCTCACACCATAGAAGTGTTGAGCAAGATCGGCGAACCTGATACAGGGGCAGGGAACGAAAAGCGTAGAGACAGGACCATTCAATCAGAAGAGAAAATAAGAAAACGCGGAGGGTGGGAAGGGGAAGCCCGATGTAGGGATCAATACTGCCGATTGTGCTGTGATTCACAGTGGATTAAGATAGGGGGCAGAGGGCAGATTGAGGAACGGGGAGAGAGAAACCTTTGACGTTTTGCTGAATTTGAGGGTTTTCAATTTCTTCTCCCCTTCCTTTCTTCATTTTTCTTCATTTCTTTTCCAATTACTTTTGAAAATGGATAATTTATCGGGGGAAGGTGGAAGGGGGAGGGGGAGACGACAACAGTATCACATAAATACAAAGGAGCAGAAATTTTAAAGATTTTTGTATTTGTGGTCTAAATAAGCAATTATTTATTTTTTATAAAATAAAATGACCATTAAATACATTAATTATAATCTTTTCAGTATTTAATATACCATTCAATTAATTTTAAAATAATTTATACTTTTATTAATTTTTTTACTAAATACCAAAGTTACAGTTATTAATTTACTGAAAAAGAAAGTTTTGATATTTTAATGCTTAATCATAGAAGAATACAATAATTACTTTTCATATTTTTTATAATTCACTAAAATTTTTAGGTTTAATTTTTCTGAATTTAGGATTCAAATTCTTTTAGGGTTAATTTTTAATTTTAGAATTTGTCTATTTTAGTTTTTTTATAAGTTTGGAAAGATAATGTTAATATATTTTTATAATTAATCTTTTTTACCGTTTGTATATAGGTACTCTATTTCTAAATTGAAATAATAGGATATTCTTTGTATCATTATTATAATTGTCGATTAGTTAATAATAATTAAGATATAAATAGAATGATATAATTATTTATCATGTGTTATTATGGCACTAGATCGACAAATCCAAATTTAGAGAACAAAAGTGCTGATGTGCTGGGCCATTTCTTATTTAATTCCTACTCCTCGTAAATAAAAAATATTTTTTTAAAAATTATATAAATTCGATTTAAATTTAAATTAATCTGAATAAATTTATTATTTTAATAATAATAATAATAATAGTAAGTGGTATATTTTGAAAAAGAATTAAGAAATAGATGGTTGTGGATGGATGGATTTGGAGGGGAGATGTGTTGCGCTTGGGCCGAAGCCCAGCCGTCAAGCCCAAGGCCACCAATGAACCGAAGTCGGGCTTTGCTCATCTCCGACCCGCATCGGACTGCATGGCACGCGCTGTGTTCGTTCGGTCCGCGGTGGATGATGAATCGCGGCACGCCCGATGGGAATTCTCAGTCGGTCGGTCTCGAGCCAGAGAAGCCCCGACCCACTGCCGACACGGGTCAGGTCTAGTCTCCTCCGGCATGATCTTTAGCCTAACACTCGGAGAGACGCCGCGAGTACTGGCTTCTGATGCACGGCCCAGGCTCGCTCGCTCGCTCATACCCAGGCCGCTCGAGAGGTGACACAACGTAGTGTCACGTGATACGTCCATTTACGCATGAGCCGGTCAGAACTAAACAAACACATCGGAAGTGGGATCGTGTGCTGTTTGACGACATCCCTGTCGGAGCAAAAGAAGAGACGCCTCTGCAAGTCCCTTCTCGATCATACTGTGGGACCAACTCTTTCGGGTAACATCCCGGACGTACGATCGGCGACTTATCCTCCGACAGCGGACCGTTACTTTCTTTTTTTAAAATAAATAAATTCTATACTCAAAACTTTACCACCATTTTTTTTAATGAAATTTTCAATTGGGTCCTTCGGGCACTTAACCACCCGAAATTTTGGGGAAAGAGTGGTTATAGATTAGTATAATTTATAACCTAGAATAAAATGCATATTAATAATTAAATATATAATATATATTGATTGTTAAATGATAATATAGTGTCATGTGTGAATCAGGACAGCATGTATACATACATACATACATATAATTGAGAGTAAGCACAGGGGGCCACCAGAGATTTGATTCTATTTGACTTGAGATTCAATTGGCTTGTTTTCAATGGAGTGGGTAGTTTGCATAGCGTGGCACCCTTGTCATCTGATCCCACCACTAACGGAAAACATGAAAAGAACAAGCACCAGTAGAACCTTTTCACCCGCTCGCCCCGACACTGAGAAGTCGTGACTGTCGGATATAACGAGCCGGCCACGCCATCCATCGGACTCGGTCGATAACCAATAGCTACCTATGCACGGCCCCAGACATTTAGGCCCTGTTTGGACCGATGTAACCAGAGCCCACTTCCCATGGAGCTGATTGGATTTACGGTATATATGCTTTACAGTGTTTTGGATGAAAGGTGAGGCCGTAATTGCCCCTCTCCCCACTCCGAGCCGAAGATAATTACCGGGCCACCCCATGATTCCATGTAATTATTTTGGAATTCTTTAATTACAAATGGTGGAGCCCACTACTTACAAATGAAAATCCCTTATTTGACCCTCTTTTTTTTTTTTAAATCTGTGCAGATTTCCATTTCAGTAATTAACAATAACAGTAAATATGAACATTTATTTATTTATTTAAGGAAGGGCACCATGGTAATTTTACAATTATTTACTTACCAAACAAAACCATTTCAAATTATAATTTAATCGACCATTAGAAGACAACTTTTTCGATTGTTGAACTTTTTACCGTAATCTAACAATATAACGATCCAAACGCTACCTTAATATAATTTTTCCTACACATATTAATAATAAATATATATTTAAAAAATAATAGGACACCAATTGATAAGACCACGGGTTACCATCAGCCGAGTTCACACGCATCATGAAGCAACAGCCGACCTTCCTATTGCCTATTCACTCTCATCCCCTTTCAACGCTGCGTAGAGTCAACACCGACAACTATATTTGAAGAAAAACATTGAAGAAATGCAAGGGACAAAAAAGATAAAAATATAAGTGTACTAATATGATTCAATATTTTTTTTCGAGTCTCGTGAATTTAGAGAGATTGTGTTAAAAAAACTTTTATCCTTAAGTGAATCCATCAAGATAAATTTTGAATTAATTAAGATTCAATAGTTTTCCAATAATAAATTATCCGGATAAGGGATAAGAGAGAGAGAGAGAGAGAGAGGTTACCGAGAGGTCCAGGGCCATCATGCTAACCAATTTAAAGTTACCAAAGCTGATCAGTCCATGATTACAAGACTCCAAGGCCGACATGATATTAAGAAAACACGTTAATCTCTTAGTGGATAATTGACCCGACCAATCCTCCACTCACAAATTACATCAATTCGATCTCATTCTGAATCCCACGTCAATCTCATCGTCAATGTATTAATTACGCGGTTTTATACGGTTGGGACACTAACTACTTAGACAGGGACGCGGGTGATGACCGATTGCACGAGACGGGATGGAGCGAAAAATATATTTTCTTAAAGGGGCGGAAAGGATAAATTCCCAAAAAAGGGGGGTGGGGAAACAGGAAAGTATTTAATTAAATATAAAAAAGAAAAAGTAAGACAAAACGACAAGAGGGGCAAAAAAAAAAACATACGGTGGTGAGTGCATTGAACTTTGACTGACTGTGAAGCGAAGCTAAGCTAACCCACTCCGCTGTGTGTCTGTTTCTCTATCCATCTGCGTGCACAGATGTTTTTAATGTCCATAAATAATATCTGATCATATCATATACAGAGAGCGAGGAGGGGAACTCTCACCCCACACACTCGAATAGAGAGCTTCAATCTTTCTTCACTCTTCATCTCGTGAGTCTGCTTCGATTTCTGACCCAGTCTCATCTCGGGCGCGCTGCCGGTGGAGGAAGCGGAGAGGAGGAGATCGAGGTGGCGATGTCGATGGAGGCGCAGTACATACGTCGGCACCACAGGCACCAGCCCTCGGCGAACCAGTGCACCTCCGCCCTGATCAAGCACGTCAGAGCTCCCGTCCATCTGGTATCGTCCCTTTGATTTGATTTGATTTGTTCTGTTCCATCAGTGTTTGTTGGCTTGCATGGAGGATCCCATGCGCTGGGCTGACCTTTATTAGTGGATTCTTTCAATTCTTTCTCCTTTGGATGAATAGATCTGTTAATCTCTCAAATGTTTCACCGAGTGACTTGGCAAGATCGGGAACAGCCCCATAAAGGTTCTCTTCTAAGTTTTAGTGGATTCCTGCTGTCTGTTGCTAATTGGTTTCCCGTTACCGTGTTGAGGTCTGGTCGCTGGTTAGGCGGTTTGATCAGCCGCAGAGGTACAAGCCGTTCGTTAGCAGGTGCATTGTGAATGGCGAAATGGGCATCGGGAGCGTTAGAGAGGTGAATGTGAAATCAGGACTTCCAGCCACGACCAGCACTGAGAGGTTGGAACTTCTTGATGACGAGGAGCACATCCTTGGAATTAAGATTGTTGGTGGTGATCATCGCCTAAGGGTAATATTCGACACTGAGCTGTTTCTTTATCTTTTTAGTTTTTCCTCTTTTTTCAGCTTCATACAGCTCAAGGGTTCGCTTGATCGCAAACGGTTTCCCTATTTCCTCAACTCCTGTGATGATTGCCAGAAGTACACAATTCTTGAAAGTTTGATCATGTAGATCCGGAAATTCTATCATACAAATCGCATATCCTCGGACTCCGAGTATCTGACTGAATTCTCACGGTTGTCCTGACGTCATATTTGGGGATATTTGCAGAACTACTCTTCAATCATGACGGTTCATCCAGAGGTTGTCGATGGGAGACCAGGTACCCTTGTCATTGAGTCCTTCGTTGTTGATGTGCCCGAAGGCAATACGAGGGACGAGACGTGCTACTTTGTTGAGGCCTTGATCAGGTGCAACCTCAAATCGCTGGCTGATGTCTCTGAGAGGATGGCGGTTCAGGACAGGACCGAACCGGTAAACCGATTCTAAGTACTGTTAATCGGTACAATCAATGGAGGTTTGATGTAAAGAAGTCAGGTGTCTCTTTTGGGATCTCTAGAGAAGGGAGTGGGAGGAGGAGAGAGAGAGAGTCATTATCAGTATATAAGCAGTCCTGGAAGTTTTGCGTATATGGCTGAAGGCTGCAATGTGGGGCGATGTTTGGGACTCATTTTCCTGTTCCTCGGTGAAGGTCTGGGACAGGGGAATGCTGGCATTACCTGATTGCTGCAGTTCATCGGCACTTGTACATAGATGTGCCTCAGCTAGTCATCTGTAAATTTTAGTAGGGTGTCTTTATGTTCCCGTTTGATCCTGTGCTTGCTGCCTTCTAGGACTAGGAGATCGGTAAAGACAACCCCACTGGCATTTTTTGCCTCCTCTTTGTTCTGTTTTCCTGTGTGTAATGCCGTTATATTCGTAATGGTCTCGTGTCTTCTTCCATTTTCATCTTTATGTTTACATCCTGCATCCGATAATCTGAGGGAGCTATGCGTGTTCTCATTATTTCTGATCAATCTTGATGTCATCTCAGGCTTAAACTAGCATTAAGACTGTAGAGCTGATTGACTCGCAACTATTACAACTCTTGTTGGTTAACATTCTGAAGGAGGAGGAGAAGCACTGAGATGTCCCGTGTTCGATCTTCTGATATATGCAGAAGTTAGTATCAGTCCCTAATTCCAGAAATCGGCTGATAGAACTTGGAAGTGTGTCTATCCGGCGCCGAGAAGAAATTTGTTCTGTCCATATCTCTTCTTTAAACGATCCATGAAGTCCAGATTCTCTGCATCTTTCTATCTGCTCAACGTAGCTTATGATTTTGTCCAAATTTTGTGATTAGCAGTGTCCCGGGTCTCTCGTTGGAAGGGATGTTCTGCTGCAATTTCCAAATATTCCACATTCTTGGATGCAGCAGCAGTGCTCTGTTGTGGGGATCACATTATAATCCCTGCTCATACTGTCGCAGAAATTCCTTCACTAACTAAACCAATTTCTTGTAGCCTGAGATTATGGCTGCGAAGGTGTGGAATTGGGATCTATACCCTTTGCATGCATACATTTCTTGGAAGATCAAGGTCGCGCCTTTACCATGACTGATTGTGCAGTTCCATGCATCCAGTGGTTTCTCGACGGTGCAACTCAGGTTGCCCGATTGACTGTACTTATCAAATGTTGCTGTTGCTACAAAAGCATCCCTGCTCATGCTGGTCTAAATGCTGAGGCAGTGCATCTCTTTACGCTTCTGTATCAAGGAGAGTCCACAGGATGAATGAAGCAAGCAAGACAGTGGCAGCATTAGGCTGAATCCCTTGCCGTTAGGTCTTGAAGAAAAGTTCCAGGGCTTCAATATGGTTAAGGAAGAGATGAATAGGTCTTCGACCCACTGAGGGATGTGCGTCTTGATGTAAGGAATGGGTATTAATTCTATTAATGTCCATGTGATAAGTGAACTTGCAGCACCGGATCGAACAGCCGCAGAATTATACAGACTTTCCCGCTACAAGGTTTAATCATCCTCTCTAAGATATGGGAACAAAATGACCAATGCAGTGTTCAGAGAGAACTATTAGAGAGTTCCGGTGACAGGTTTTCACAGACACGGGAGCTGAGAGCCGGATAAGCCCGATGGCAGATCTATTATAGCAGTGCAAGTCTTGTATATACGAAAAAAAAGAAATCACCCTCTAGGTATACAACACAGGAGACAACAGCAAGATACTACCAGATTGCTTCTAACAGCCCTGTACGCTTGAGCTTGAGTAGAAACAATATTCGTTGTCGAGGAACTGATGAATCAACTAGCTGGAGGAATTCCCCAAGATATAGTGCAGAGCCGAATTCTTTCTGATTTGACCATGGACTTGAGAATTGCTCAACAGGCAGCAGCTTCTGGAACTTTCATGCCAAACCCACGCTTCATCTTCTCAACTCTATTTAAAAAGTGGAGTTTTGTGAGATGGGATAAATATCTTCAGATACTACTACTAGCACTTTTTTTTTTGTTTTTTCCTTTTCAGTTGTCTCAGTATATAAAGGCTAATATGCATCCAATTCTTTAAGCTTTGTCTGGAAAAGGAAAAATCTTGAAATGGAGTTTATCAGACACACAGGCCAAGTTCATAAAGTTTGACCTTTTCATACCTCAACCAGAGGTCATGCACAAGAGAATCCCCTAGTTAAGCAACAAAAGTAAATTTTCTCGACATATCACACAAGAACCTCCTAGCAATATTAAGCTGTCATTATGGTTAGAAGAGACATCCTATTCTTTCAAGCCAGCTAACTAATAGTTCAATAATAAGGAGAACTTCCAGTTAAGAGTGCTGTAACTTACGTAGGAGCGAGTTTCCCAAGGCAATCAAGCTCTTCACCAGTATCCTCATCCCAGACTCGTCCAGAGATCTCGATTATGTACGATCTATTTCTATCAGTCGGCAAGCCTCTGGCGGCGAGCAAATCTAAATCTTCCTTATGCAGCTCTCTGCCATTCACGAAAACTCTTGTATTTCCAGCAGCACAGTTCTCAAGCATCGGGTGGTTAAATTCTTCAATACCTGGCTGCAACTATGATTTGACATCTCACTGTTATCTCTACATCTGACAAACAGATAATTAAACAAAACAAACAATATCTGAAACTTGCACTCCACCCACTGACCGGTATTATTCCAAGGCATGGCCCGCCCATCACCCCCCAGAACCCAGCTCGGGAATCATACCTGAGTTGATAAATGCAAAGATTGACAAATCTTAGAGCTATCTATAGAAGTAAAACAGGGTAATGAATAACCAACCAGGCAGGGCCCAAACGGGATGGTACCAGTAGTTTCCTGGGTGAATTGGTCCAGTGAATTTCTCAGCTCTCTTAATGACTCGAGCAGGTAGAGGATGCCCATTTACTGAGACACTTGTCTTGCCGTTCCCAGCAGCTTGGTTGTTCCTCGCAAAATCCTTGAAACTCTTCTTGATAAAATGAGCAAGAAATGATTCTCCACCCCCCTTGGTAACTCGGGGTTGACAGTCTTCTTTACGGCCATCCCCTGAGTCTTGGGACCCACAGGTGTTGGAGTAGTCATTGTAGGACACCTCCAGCTCAGTCACTAGGGATGTTGCATCATTCAAGGAATTTTGCCACATGGTTGTCTTGCTTGGCAAAGCCTTCTCGTGATCTGATCGGCTGCTCTTGTTTCCCTTGCCATATCGGTCCCCCACATGATTATTGGAGTAATCAAAATGCTCTTCGAGTGGGGATCCTGCAGGTGGGGGAGAGTCGGCTTGTCTAAATGGTCCCTGAAGGGAATTGGCATCTCTAGGATTGATCTCATCGTTTGTCATGCCTGGTGAAGAAAGAAGGCTTTCTGTTTCTTGGGAGCTGCTCAGGCTCAAGTTATTGTTTGCTGATGGTTTAACAGGCATTCTATCCATTGCATGATATTCATACCCAGAGTTATCAAAATCATCCGAGGAGAAATAATCAGTATCCTTGATAGTGCGGCTACGGGAATGGATGAAACCTTCCAGTTCCAAAGCAGTTTGTGCTTCTTCACGGCAAGGAAAAACAAGCTTCTTGCCTGCAATTTTATAATTTATGACAGCAGAGCAGGCCCCACATTTTATCTTCTGTTGATGTTTGGGCATGTGCAGTAGTTTATCAGGTAGTTGCAGCAACTCAAAACAATTGCAGCATGTTATGATTGGGGCACCACCAGCTATGGGTTGTTGGCGGGCAGAACCACTTGCCAAGGGCATCCCTCCCCGAGGAAAATGGGCAAAACTGCCACCCATTACAGAGTTGACACTGCTTGGCAATCTGATGTAGCGTCCTGGCTCATAAGAGAATGAGTGAATCGGGACAGTTGACCGCATATTATGATTGTGCGAACCGAATAAACTGTTGTGTTCTTGGTGGTACAAGAAATGATTTTTCGTAACATCTGGGAACTGGTTCTTGCCAAATGCCGCAGATTGAATGGGTGGAAAATTCCCATGATGTTTTCTGTATGAATGGGAACACGAGAAGGCAGGATGTGGGAAAGGGTCAAATTTCTCTGTATCTGAACATAGATGTGACCTATGATCATAAAGATCATATCGTGGCAGATGGCACTTTTCTTCAGCTATTCTGTGAATTTGGGAACTTGAGGGCCCTCTACGTGCAGGAAAAGGATTAGGTTTACACGGGAACAGCTCTTGGTATTGGCTTAAATGGCTAAAACAGGGAGAGGCATGTGTTTCAGAGCCTGGAAACTGTGTTGAGGCACTGCTGGAATATCCATTAGCAACCCAGCTACTAGGATTTTCATAATTGTCTGAACTGAAAGTCCTCCTAATTGAAGGAGCCTTCTCTCTTGGGTTGGCAAACACATCACAAGACTGGCTTATTTTATCCTTGAGCTCATCTAACTTCCTCAGCAGTTCAGCTCTATCATCTTCAAGGAATTGAACTCTCTTTTCCTGGTCCACATCATTGGGCCTCTTAGATGGCATCTCTTGACTATAAGAAAAACTTCTCGGTCTCAGACATGAGGGTCCCTCATGAGGATACTGTGAGGTTGACAACCTCGAATCACAGATATTGTACTGCAGATGATGATCTTGAAAACATGCTGTCTTTTCTGTAGTAGTGTGGAAATCAAGCCCGCTCCTAGATCCAACAAGAGAGCTATGATCTGCATCCACTCCACTCTTTTCATTTCCCTTGGCATCTGTATGATGTACATCACCAGGATCCTGTCTTCCCAAATTATGTTGCAACTTTACAATACCATTTTCACCATAGACCATACCATTTTTCTTGGGAACTGCTCCACCGGGCATCAAAATGCTGGCGCGTGATTTAACTTCTGCATCAGCAGAATCAGTCACGTGAGCTGTCCCTGGATCTTCTAAAGCAACTGTCTTCCTTTCCTCGTCGGGCTTCACTGGAGGAGCATCTGACTCAAGGTCTTGGTTTGCTGGGCAGAAAAAGAACTAAATCAGTAGGCGTGGCATGAACTGATCTTCTAGTCAACACTCATCTACATATACCAGCTCATGACGCAGATTATCAACACTGCTCCAGTAATTTGACCTAATAATCTACGAACTTGCGCCTCAACTGGAGGGTTCACCAAACAAAACACTGCCATTTCAATTTTTTCCAGGACATTTTCCCGTCAATCTTGTTGAAGACAGCACCTAATTGTTGGGCCTAACAGCTTAACTGACTAGTCAGCGGGTTGTTAACCAAATGGCCACATTCCGCATAACGTCTTACACTACGCACGGACATTTAAAGGATGGACTACATTCACAACAATGGCTTCATGTTACATCTCTCCAAATCGAAAGGCTCCAAGCGCACATCACATGAAACATCTACAAAAAGAGCATCTTTGAACTCATCACTTGGTTCTTATGACATAGGGCGAAGGGGAAAAGAATCAAAATTTTAGCACAGTGATCTTCCAGTCGACCATGCAGAAAAATGAAAATACTGAGCGAACACGAATGGCAGGGAGACAGAATGAGATGGGAAGAGAGGCAGACCTCGAAGCACGGCCCCACAGCCGCCGCACTCATAAACGGAGTAATTCTCCAGCTCCGGCAGCAAGTTCTCACACTTGGGACACAGCACCAGCCTCAGTTTGCCAGCCTCCGCCATTGCAGAGAAGAGAACCCAGCTCAGGCAAGAAAGAACAGACGAACTCGTCGAGCGATGGAGAGGTCCGAGGATTTTCAACTGGAAGTGAGGGTAATGCCCAGGACCAGAAGCGCATCCCTCAAAAACCCGTGAGAGGGGAGCACAGAAAAACGTGAAAGTTCTGCTGAAAAAGCAGCCATCAGAGAGCTTAAATGAAAATTTCTGATTTTGGGGTTTCTCCGGGGTGCTTTCATTTATGGGGTTTTTGGAGGGAACGGAAGGATGGAACAGATAAGTGCTTTTACAGTCGCAGGGACCATTTTTGCACTTCCCAACGATCACGGAAATTGCTAGCGACCATCGTTCAGGGAATCGAATCATCGAACGTATGAAAAGCAAGACGACAGCTACGGCGTCGTCTCCTGCATAGTCGCTTTCCCCCCACTACCTCCCACTCCCACTCCCACCGTATTATTATAATTATTCCTCGGGACCGGCGATTGTCCGGTCGATTTTGTTTTTTGTTTTTAACAATAATTATTATTATAAAAAGGAAAAAGACCAGTTTCAGTCCTAAAGCGATAAAGTTTAATAGACACTTCTCCTTTTTGACAAAGACAACAGAAAATCTGTTTAATGGTAAAACCCTAATCCTCCAATCCACAACTCACCGTGTGGGCACATGATTTCTCAAGACCGAATGAAGAAGAAGAAGAAGAAAGAGAGTATTTTTTTTCCTCTCTCCCTCCTGATTAGACCTGTCAATTCATGTCTGTACGTGAAGATTATATTTTCGGGCCGTCCAACACAGCCCACCACCTCACTCGGCCAAAAAATCTCACCCAGAAACTAAATTTTCGTGCTTCAGACCGGCAAGAACAATTTTAAAAAAAATAAATTTAAATATTTAGTGTTTCAAATTTTGATATCATATAATTAATTAATTTATCTAAATATTATATTAATTATAAAAGATACTAAAATATAATTATTTTCTATTATAAATATTTTTAATATACTTTTGCACGGACACGGCTTGATATTATCTAGATACACAAGAATCTCAGTCCAAGCACTGTTTTTTGTTTTTTTTTCATGTTGTGCTCGGATCTTGCTTTCGGTCCATGCCATTTCTGACATGTCTGCTCGTGCCTGGCTTATCCTTTCCACCCGGCCGTAAAAAGGAAATACATCTGGTCTATACTCGAATTTTTGAGGGCGGAATCGGATTCGCGAGAAAGAATTTCGTTTGGCTCGAGACTCCAAACCCTGCTTTCTGCGTATATAAACCGTCTTTTAAGCTTTATTCGTTTGCTTTACCTGAGACTGTCGATGGGATACCCATGAGGGAGAGGGCGGGAGGGAGAGTGGCAAAAAAGAAAAAAAGCCCTGCTTTGTTTTCCGCCGAAGGGTATAGGTGTCATTTGCGTTAAATAAATATGACAAAATATAAAGTAAAAGGTGAATTTCAAAAATAATATTATCCTTTGATTTAAAATGAATAAATACTTATTTTAATTTTTATTAATAGGACCCACTCCTTTCTTCTTCCGTTCCCTCCGGGCTTCAAATATGATCCCCCTATTGGGTGGGTAGGCCCGGCAATCCTTTGACACGATGGGATGACTGGAGCATGGAGTTAAATGAGTTCGAGTTGAGCATGAACGTGTTTCGTGCCTAAACCGGTTGGAGTCGTGCAACCTGTTCGTGTAAATGCATTAAGGAGGGTTGAACACGTGCAATCTAATAAGACATGATTAGATCGGTTTAACAAAATGTGTTTGAAAGTGTACTAAGCTTACTAGCCTATTTGACATATTTAAGTATTTATACCCAGTATTAATCGTGTGTTTGTGTAAATGACATATTTAAATTTTACATATTAAATCGATCATATTGTGTCGAACTGTAATTTAAAAGGTCATATTTAATTATATATTTATCGTCTATTTAATATATAAATTGATGTAGATTTATTTAAATACATTACAGCACGGATGGTCAGTTTTATGAAAGAGAGAGAGAAGAAAGATTAATAAATATTTATAAAAAAAAAAGAAAAAAAAAGGTTAAAGGGGAAAATTGGTCGATGAGTATGACTGAGTGGTGAAAAGTACATCCTGAGGACTGAAAATATGGCGTCGGGCCCCATCCAGCCAGCCATCCGTTTACTGATTCCCGGGCCCACCCACTACTACTCTCGAAATCCCTTCCCTCCCTACTCGACTCCGTCTGCTCCGGTGTTTGACTTCCAACGCAACCCGACAACAGCAGATTCCCCGAAACGGATAGATTGTACAGCTGGTGGGCTGTGTGTGGGTCTTACCTAACACTGTCGACCATGGCAATCAACCGTTTCGATGGTCGGATAGCAGAGGCTTCGAAGTGCTTGCTACGTTAGGTGCTTTCAGATGTGGGCCGAGGCCGACGACGTGATCGGTCGGGCCGATGAGAAATATTTCAGGCCCATCAAGTAGTGCAGCACATATGATGATGATGAGTTTGTTTTCCCCCTCGATTGACTACACTGTCATGAGAGTTGTTTACTTTGAGAATGGCGCTTTTCGCATTGCTTCCTCTAGGTTCTGTTTTGATGCCTTGAGTTCATATCCTATGGGCATGATGAGCATTTAGACAAACACAACTACGAACTGAATCTGGATATTTATTTCCAGCTAAGTACACTTAAAAGTCCATATTTTTTTATGGACCAACAACAGACGAAAGGAAACCGTGAATCTCTTAACTAGAAGGCTGAGCTGAAGTAACTCTTTGTAACATTGCTGCACAGGATCTGCAATACCGTGCTATTCGACAGCCCGACACATCTAGGTGTCTTGAACTGACTTACTGCAGCTCCTAATCCCAAGTAATGGTCCAGAATCTGCTGAAATGTCCCCCTCCTCACAACCCGGAGCTCCAGGGGACCGATCGCATTAACCTTGCGCGAGCTCACGTAGCCTGCATCGATGAAGGATCGGTCCAGGACATTGCAGCAGTCCCTTAGGACCTCCTCCGTCGCATCGCCATTGATTTCCCAGAATATCACATAGTGGCCAGGATCAGTGGACAGGTCCACGTGGCTGGTGAAATCGACCACCTCGACCTTCTCCTCGGCCAGCACATTGGCTGCTGATTTGACTGCTAGCTGCAGGTCCTTCTCGGTGTTCTTGTCGATGTTGATTGTAAGCAGGAGGTTTCTCCTGCAGATGAAACGGAGCTCTGGTGTGCAGTTGTGGAAGCCCGCCACTTTCACCATATCTCCAAGCCTATACCGGTAGAGACCTTTGCACAGAATTGGGTTGAAAGAATCTCAGATGGAATTCACAATGTACAAGAAACTAGCACTATGGCTATATCTGAATTCTGGACAACACTCCCTCACTTTCGAATTTTCAAGAATAACAGGTGGTCACTGCACATATTCTACTATCAGAAGATGACATAAATAGATTACATGTCTCATAATCAGAATTGTATAGTCCCAAGAATCGAGGAAACTTAGAACATGCCATTTCCACTATTCAGATATTTTAAGATTTTCTTTAAAATTTTGACTGTCATGCGATATAAACCATAGCATGTCACTTCTCAAGTTGGTTCACCGGAGATATCCATGTTCTAAACATACTAGCAACAATAAAATATAGATCAATCAATTGATGTAAGCTAATAAACAGAATTGATTTCATATTCTCAATAATTTCCATACCTGCAAAGTTGGTGATGAGAATTTCATACTCTTCTCCAACCTTTACTTCAGTCAGGCCCACTGGAGTGTGCTCCACATCTTCACCAGCTTCCCTTAATGGGATGAACTCGAAATACCCAATGTTTGGTAGCACGGCGAATGTGGCTTGCTCCGGTGGAAGTTTTGGGTTAATGTTAGCTCCGATCCACCCCTCAGATGATCCATAGTCAGCACTTACCAGTGGTAATTCCCCAGCATAATGTCTCAGCTTCCCCAAATATGGCTCCATGGATCCAGTCATTATCCCATAGATGTACTTGGCATTAGGGAAAAGTGTAGGTATGAGTCCATACCAATTAATCAATCCCGAACATTTGTCATGTATCAGATCGGCCAGTTGTGGATTCGGTCTGAGAAGTTTTGAGATAGCTGTTCTAATGGAAGGGTCACTGATATGACTAGTGAGGACCCCAGTCCGAATATCACCACAGAGTTCTTCCATGACCAGTTCAAATGTTCGAAAAGCATGGACAATGCTGTGGGCGAATGTGGAGGAGATGAACTGGACGTCATCCCAGAAGAGCAGCCCGCACAAGAGGTGGCAGTAGAGTGACTGGTGAAAGTCGGGACCAAATATAACCTCATCAGGGCTACAGCACTGTGACTGAATTGCCCTCATTGTGCTTTTGTACTGAGAGCTGCGGAACACATTGGTTGTGGCTGTACCAGCATTTAGACCACCCTTCGTCTTGAACTGCTTGCTGCTGTACACAAACTGCAAGGCCTTCCCACACTCAACGGGATACTCCCTGCAAGGCAGAAATTGATTTTAGGTAGCTCGCAAAGAGGGGTGATTTTGTCTACTTACAACCTAAAATAACAAGAAATTTGTGTAACTATTTCTAAGCAACTGCCACAGGCCCACAGCAGTAAGTGAGGATGCTATTCTGCATTGTTACATGAAGAAAATTTTCGAAGACAGTGAAATGAGGAGCGGTAGAAAGTACAATTAGGCAGCTGGCATTGGGGAAGGTAACAAATCCTTAAAATGGTTACCTGTTTCTGAAGGCAAATGAGGTACGGTATATCTGCATAGTCGAGTCCACCAGCTCGTCATTGAATGGCACATATTTGGGCTTCCCTTGAGTGGTCCCTGAGCTACAAAACATTGCCAAATCCCATTAAACCCACAATGTTCTCAACTCAATGATGGTTCCGTGATAAATGCAGCCACAGTAGATGAGCCAATGTTACCTTAACGATATAATTGTTATGGGCTTCCCTGTGAGAATGGGAGAAGAATCACCATCTGCAATCCGTTGGATGTGATGCTGCAAATCTCGGTGGGTGACAATCGGGATGTGGGCCCTAAAGCTTCGGACGTCTGTTCTCCCATCAAGACCGAGACTCATAAGGTACTCCGCATTTCCATTCTCTTCCAAGATCTTCCTCAAGGTCTCTCGCTGGACTGCTCCAGCATCCCTCGTCATTTCCTCAAAATCATCTATCACTCTGTCTAGATTTATTTCAGACATCTTCTCCAGCATCTTTGTCGACTGCAGTGTCGATCATCAACAAAACATAGATAGCATTACTAAACATGGAGAATGGATGCACTTATGGCACAGAGCCAGTTACACAAAATGCAGACACTATTTTCTCCTAGACTGCATTGAAATGGGTGCCAGTTCAGTAAAGACAAAAAAGGCTGGCAAAGTTGACTTCTGTGGCTTGCTGTCAACGAAGGGCCACTTAAGAATTGTTTGTGTTTCCCTTTTTCTCTTCTTGTCTCGTCAAGCACAAATACCGTATACTCCGCAGCTTCCCCGAACATGAGGCAAACCCCACTGCTTTTGTTTAAGAAACAGATAAACGCACCATGCTGTCCTCTAATAAGCGTGACTGAAGATCTCAAAATATCAATTTATGGCAGCAGAAAAGCGACTTGGCAGTGAAGTCCTCACAGAGGGCAGACAGCCAGAAAATACTAGATGGAAGTGCTCCAGTTAACAAGTATGAGAACTATTCGCAAACTAACAATCATTTGCTCGTTTATTATATTCGTTTGGTAATTCCTAAGGAAGATGACAGAAGATTTTCACGTGAATAACAGAATTGGAGTCGGTCACAAAGTTGGGTCACACGTTGAGCTTTTGCTCGAGCTTTCTTAAAATGAAACCGGAAATTCTGATAAAATTGGCGTAGAAAGACAACAGTGGGAACGCAGGGCGGGGTAAACGAATAGTTAGATAAAAAGGAGGATATAATACACCGAATCAAATCAATGTTTTCCAATGATAGACTTGACAAAAGGCAGCTTGCATCGAGATTTAGAAAAGCCATGAAAGCCCTATAGAAAGCATCAACGAGAGAGAGAGAGAGAGAGAGAGAGAGAGAGAGAGAGAGAGAGTAATAAGAAAGGCCGTGAAAAGACACAAAGTCAAGTAATCGAATTCATCAGTCATTAAGAGACGAAAAAAAGTAGAAAACTTGCTAATTTAACCCAGTTACAGATTCGCTCGATATGAAAAGACGAGCCCGAGAAAGGAATGGGACCTGATTGAACCCCAGAAAGCCCCGAATGCGAAAAACCGAGTAGGAAAGTGGAGAGACGGGCAGAAATGAGGGGGACGAAACGAGTAGGAAAGTAGGGAGACGGGCAGAAATTGTTTACATGTAGATGGGGAAAGCGCTGAGCGGGAGTGGAAAGATGTCACTGGAGGAGGGCCTCAGCTGCGATCACCAACCGTGGCAAATTTGCAGTGAACGACACAGCAATTGCTCTTCTCCCTTGTATCCGTCTGTCTCTCGATATCGTCGAGGTGCAGCGGTCAGAGCAGCGTAACGGAGTCACCGGCGGCTTTTCTGCTGCTTTTGTCCCTTCCCCTCTCCCTTTCTTCCTTCCCCCATTCACCCACGCCCAGAGGCAGAATCAGCTACACAGAGAGAGAGAGAGAGAGAGAGAGAGAGAGAGAGAGAGAGAGATGGTCTATGGTCTCCTTTTTTTATGCCAAATGTTCCATCGCATGGGAGAACAACATGGACGGTGAGACAGCGAGAGCAAGAAGATTATTTCTACACAAGAGTGCGCATCTTCTGGCTGCAGTTTTATAGCCAATCCTTTTAGTTGGCAAGGGCGAATTGTCTCCTATACCCTCCGATTCTCTATATATTTACTAAGATGTCAACCGTCCTCGTCGATGGACAGAGAGCCCCGAGGCTAACGCAGGGCCCGTTAATACTCCCTACCATTCAATGTCGCCTCCCACTAAAATATTCAATTGGTAATATGACAACATACAATATAATAAGTTTGAAATTTAAAATTCTCGTAAGTCGATACATTAATTATATAATACACCGTTTAATAGATTAATAAGTCATTATAATATCAAACACTAGTCATATGAAAAAAAAAAACTTCTATAATGGTTACACGTGGGCCTTCTCTCTCTCTCTTTTTTTTTTTGCCGAGAGAAAAAGGAAAACATGTGAACTTTTCTTCACCGACTACAACGCAGCCATACAGCACAGGGAAATTCTTTATTTTTAATGAAAATGGAGCATTAAATTTCCTTTATTTTTAATTAATCATTATTATACCAAACTTTTTTTTCACCGCGTATTCTGACCGATTTGATATCTGCCAGTGCTTGGTACTAGTCGGGTGTGGACTGGAGTGGAGTGGGGTGACCATGCTGTTGCAGGCTCCCTATACGTCCTTTTCCCCCACATAATCGGGTGGGTTATGATCGGGTCGGGTAGTGGAGTGAAATGAAAACTAAGAATCTGGGTATCCTGCCCTTGCCCACCTTGAGGTACTACTACTAATCCCGAGCCTTATGCTTGTTCTTATGATAATTTGATCTGATTCAATTATTGAATTTTAGTAGACTAATAAGATGTTGGGCCTGTAACGATCGATCGAAAAACTTGGGCCAAGTTCGTAGAAGAGAAATAACGTTATCCTATTCCCTTTATATCCACATAAAATGAATATAATGTGATTCAACATGTTTTTTTTTTTAATTTTCCACTTTCTTTCTTATATTTGTCTTTCTGTGACATGAAAACTAAGTAAAATATCTCATACAAATAGTTCATCAGGAGAGAATCCACGAGGTCTATTGGTTTTGGGAAGAATTTTTCTGCTTCTTTTTTTTTTTCAGACGCCAAGATTGTTGTAGGAAATAATCAATCAAATTCATGGAATTGTGATTATTACGATAATTGTCGAGTACTTGACATTAATTCAGTTATTCACTGTAATTTGATTGGCTGTCTCCATGTGACAATTAGTTAATTCACACCTTAATCCAACAATTGCATGTATGCGCCCTCTATTCCATCTTTCGGTGATTGGCTATCTGTTATGGTAGTCTCTCGATACTAGGATATTTAGAAATCCGACAAACCGTGATAGATTCATATTCGAGATAGGCTTACCCAACTGCCGATCAGTCTAAGAAAAGAATACACCGAATCGGCTCACCCAACTTGCACCTGTGTTTGGATGAGCTTCTCATCCCTTGAGCTGTAAGGCTTCCTCTATCAGTACACGCATAATAATAGTCCCAGCAAGTGTGCAACAAATGGTAGTACAGCTCGAGAAATCGAAAAGACCATGCAGTAAGTGATGCATGCCTAAGTTTATATGGAAGTATGTGAATAGGTGGCATCGTCAGAAGCCTATGAGTACAGGTGGAAATGGGACCTACACGACCTATAGCTCAATAATTACGAGGTGAGTACCCCTAAATAGTCCTTATCAGGCCATAAAACAAAGGCTGTCTGGGGCCCGTCAGGCTCTAGCTGATTTGTGGCAATCCCCCCCTTCGATAAATGGCGTGGCCTTCCACCTATGATGTCGTTGTCGTGCACCCCCAAGCCAAGCCACTAGCGTCTCATGCCACGTATGGAGGAATCGTTTTCTAGCACCAGCACAAGGTCCCTCCTTGCCGGCTCCCGAGCTTAGGGTTTTCACTGCCGCGTTTCAAACGTGCCGAGATAACTTGGAGGCGATTGGTTCTGCTTCCTAGGGGGATTTCTCGGGCAATCGTATCCTACCGCATATCATGAGATAGTATTGATCAGATTACGTTGAATGAGTAAACGAGTGCCGATCAACCGAGCAATTGCCACAGCCATTAGTAGTTTCAGTAATTTTATTGGGGTTTAGTGCAACGGCTAGTTTATGTCCAATTATGTATGTTTGCAGAGATTTCTTGTGCTTATATATTTCATCTTCTTCTTCTTTTTTATCACACATGAGACACATAGATATATAATGAGATAGCATAAGCGGGGAGAGAATAAAAGGACATCGGAAGTCTCACAATAAGAATCGAACCTACGATATCTTGGTTATTAGATAAATGATGGTGTAACTACATCAAACCACATTTTCTCCTATATTTCAATTTAAATGCCATGACGCAAATGTACATTACAATACTCGCAGCCCCTCAAGTGTTTCTTTACGTGTGGATAAGGCTGCAGGGATATCGAGGAAAATACAAATTACATGCATTATTTAGCACGTGAACCATAATGTATTGCCACAAATTAAACAAAGTATGGTGATGTGTAATTGATTTATTGATCTTGAAAGATGAATATTTAAAAATATTCTAAGGGTGGGGCAATCATTGATTTAACGATGGCGAAGAGCTCCCGAAATGGCCATTCTCTTCTTAGCATGCTGGCTGGATTTGTATAGTTTGCAGTAAAGGATGGGTCCGTTCTCATGTTAAGTGTGTTGAAATATACGATTGCATGCCGATCAAATGAATGATAAGTCTTATACTTACAGTAAGATTTGATACCGCTACTTATAAGATTAGATGTTTAGTTAAAAATGGATTTGATCCCTTATGAGTTCATAATAAATTTAATATGATATCAATACTGGTTAGTTCGCACCTCACCTAACCTAAGTTTGAAAGTTTGACTCGTAGTTAGTTGGAATAAGTGTGAGTACGGAATAAAATTACCCACTCAAGGTTCCCACGTGATAATAGGTGTTGAGACATAAGATCTTACATCAATCAAATAAGGTGGAGGGTGTGAACTTATACAAATATTGGATACCGTCATATATCAGTTTAAACTTTTCTGTGGAAAAATAATTGATCTCTTCTAGACTTACGACGAATTCAATAAAGCGGATGACATTTTTGCTCGATCCACCCTTACACCACTTTTCTCATTATGTCTCCTATTTGGGTTTGGCCATTCATCTCGGTTTTTTAAACTGAACCTGACCGGTCAATTGAACTGATTCGATCTGGAACAGAGCACGGACCACATCCAATTCCGGCTGGGCTCCAATTAAAGGAAGAGGGGAAAGGGTTACAAAAGTGAGAGCACAAGTGAGATAAAGGTGGGAGAGAGGGGGAAGGGAAACCTATATCGCCTTCAAGAGCCGCCGGCGAGCTCACCTGCCCCTCTCTCCCGCTCGTTTAGGGGAGGAAAGACATGCACGGGCAACCATTGGAACTAGATAAGATCTTGAAATTCATGAACCCGTACTTTATCGAGTCTAATATGCATTCCAATTTTGATATATGAAATTTCATAATACTTTAATTAATTCATATTTAAGTTAAATCGGTTCATTTAAAATGGTTATTCTTTCGATATAAATTATGTCTATTTGTAAAACTTAAATTCAAATTTTTATTTATAAAAAGTAGCAGTGTAACCAACCCAACTCCGCACAGCTCGGCCACGAAAAAGTGTTTGTTGTTTCGCCTAAGAAAGCAAAAAGATTAGCACATTCCCATTCCGTGTCAGGTACGCCGTCCATAGGCTTTAAATTTTGAGAATTACCCAGCAGTCCTCCAACTTTAGTATTTTCAGATACGCCCCGTATTTGAAGCAAGAAGGTTAACTGAGGGCATTGCATTGCTTGGGGATTACTGGCAGTGGCAGAATCACACCACGCGATCCATGATTAAAACCATTCGTACTGAACCGGTCGAGACCCCCGGTCCGATCAGTAGTAAAAGCTGGTCCGAATCGAGTCTCGAAATAATTCCTTCCCGGCTGTGATCTCGAGGACGAAAAGCAAATCAGCTATCGGAAACAGTTCGATTCCTTCCCTCCGTAACTGGAATCAATGAGAAGTCGGCAGAGATCAGTTCACCCCTTTTGGTCGAATATAAAATAAGGTTTCATGCTACGTGCCTCTCAATTATCGGCACCATTCCATCAATCAGACGGGACAACGTTGGCCCACGAAAGACGACCAAATTGTCGGCTCGAAAAGGAATTATACGTATTATCACCAGGCACCATCAATATAAATTATTAAATATATCATAAAGAATTAAATTTAAGAATATAAAAAGATTTATACTCCACAATTCATCATCTAAATTATGAATATTATACAAGTTTAACATGTTTATAAATTCGATGGAATTTAACGTGTTAACAATATCGGCATGAAAATAAGTAGTATATTTATGTGGATCATATAATTTAAAATTATATCTATCGGTGATTTAATTAATTAAGTGCCTAAAAGTTCGTTACCAGTCACCAAAGGTCACAGTGAGGACTAACTAGAGAGTTGGTGGAACTCATCTTTCGTGCAAGGGGAGGGACTGCATGGCATGAAGATATGAAGTTATCGGGATTAGAAGATAATATCTGCAACCCGTAACGCTCGGGAGCAAATTGCAAATCATCGATAGTTCAGGGGTCAATTTTACCTATGAGTGGTGTTGACTCAGCGACCAGTCAAACTCATCATCAATTCCTCCGTTCATAGGATTAAGTGGAGGATGCGTACGGGCCCATGATTGCTGTCTCTCTTCGAGAAGTCAATGCTATGCTGAGCTGCTTGTGTGCTTTATTCATTTTCCTTCCTCTCTCTCTCTCTCTTTTTTTCTTCCCATTTCATGTCCAACCCCATATTACAATTATTCTCAATCTACCCCACATATTATTTAAATAATTCATGAATAACTATAAAGATTGAGTTGAATGGATATAGTAAAAAATATAAAATTATTTTGATTATGGATAATTTTTTTAATTTATAGAACTAAAATATGTGGGATTATTTAGAAGGTATTGATATTGGTTGCCTAATTGTATCTCGCTCGACAAAATCGACGTATGTACCCACTCATCGAATTCGTGGAACCAATGCCACCTATTAGATCTGACGCGAACAGTCCAAGGAAAGCCGGGGCCGTTAAATTCTTCCAGCCCCAGATTGGCAAGCAGAGGGAAGAAGGCGGAGGCTCCAAGTCCGGTCGGAATGCGGCGAACAAGCAACCAACCGGGGGCGAGCGGGGACGCCGAAGAGAGTCGGTGGAGCTTGCAAGTGTACCTAAGTTCCATCACTAATCTCGGTCGAGCGATCCGTCTCTTTCTCCCGGCTGCTACGGCGGCGGCGGCCTCTAAATCTATCCACGTTTTGGTCTTCCCCGGCATGAACCTGTAAAATCATTGCAACGTCAAGTGCACGTCCACATCACTCATCTTTTAGACAGTTAGTTAATCAAAGTGCGAGACTGATTTAACTTTAAAGATTTTTTTATAAAGAGGTTTGCCCCAAATTACGTGTGAACGAAAAATTATTTCATTATAATGATAAAGGAGTATGATGACTCTATCGGATATTAAATATGCTTAATTATTAATATAATTTCACTTTTTAATTTCTTATTATCTCTTTCTTTTCTATCGAACGCGTCCTCCCCAACCCAAAAATAAAATAAAATAAAATAAATCACGGATGTTACCTGTTTCACCTTTTTTTTTCTTTGGAAGAATATTTTATCCATTTCACCTGGACGTTGCATCTTATATCTAAAAAATTTTGGCGGCTCTATTGTATCACGTGCTCCAAGGTGCGGCTTGGAGCGTGGAGCACGTGGCAATTAACTCCCGCGTGCTCGCGTAGATCCCTTTTTTAGCCAGTTCATCATGTGAAGCCGGAACCTGTCCTCTTACTTCCCAGGAGACATTGAATTGCCGCAGGAATTCGTGGGATTCATTCCCTTTCGACCACTACTACGTGCCAGTGGCTCGTAGTCCCCAAGTAGACAAGCTCGTGCGTGTGAATTCTTTCAAGAATATATATATTTATATATAGTTGTTAATGGGGAATGAGGGATGAATTTAGAAATCTTTAATATAAGGGCACGAGGATAAGGTCAAGAGGTGTACTACAAGTTATGATGAATATGACCGACAAAAACTATGGAACTTATATAATATTTTACGGTTATTACAGCTTCTGCATAGCATTAATGGCCGGTGGCTCGCCTCCTTGCGAGCAGTAGTTGCGGCTTGCCATGGAGGAAACGTGGACGTCGTACTTCTCATATGACGTTTATTCATGTACAATTTTCAGATCAAAATACCTCAACCATCGTGAAATTTAACACCTTAGATCTGACTTAAGTACATAGATTATCACAAGATTGAATCAACTGAATAGATAGTATATGAGATCGTTGCATTCAAATATGATAATGATAAGTTAATGGGAGATAGTGGAAGGAATATGCTTGCTGCCTCTTCTTTATCATCCGATTGTGATGGAGATTGTACTGCAAATCAGAGCCAGATTGTGGCCCGGGCCTTGAGCTTCAACCACTTGTCCTTCACAGAGACGTCGAGCTAATGTGGGGTGGTGGGTTGAGCCACCAGTTCTCAAGTAGTAGCGAGGAAAAGAGAGAGGAATAAGGGGGCAAAGGTTGCTCTGTCCACTGGACGTCATCAAGGGCCATGTTCATCAGAGGATTGCCCTTGGAGAGGTCACCTCACCTCTTCCGACGAGGTGAATCGGCACACGAAAAATCGGATACGACGAACAGGAGACCGTCTAGACCGTTGTCCGATCTTGAACGCCCCGTTTAAGTAGGCAGAACTGGTAGTTTTCCTAAATCTGAAGAGGCCCTTAGATGGGCCCTTAATCTGATCATGATACATGTGATTCACCCTTTGTTCTTTTTTTCTTGTAATATGAATTCCCTAATAATTAAAAGAGAGAGAGAGCACTGGGTTCAGTGTCGAATGCACAGTATTAGAGCTGGCAATTCCTGGCCCAGCAGGCTTATCGGGCCAGCCACTTTATAAGGGGGGCTGGCACAGCCCCCTAGCATGAATATTTTTTTTAAAAAGTATTTATATAAAAATAAAAGTGTTTTAAAATTATATCTAATGTATTTTGGCTATATTAATCGGATTAGAGGGTAGGAAGAGAAAATTTCTGCTGAATAATTTAGGTTGAATTTCTAATAATTATTTTAAATTATCTTTTACTTTTCATAATAAACGTTTTTTGTGGGGCGGGTCGGATGGTCCGATAAGCATTTGGGTCATTGCTCGGGCCTATCGTTATTGGGCCAACGTCTTATTAGGCCGTTCGAGGCCGGCCCCGATTTGCCAGCCCTAAACACAGTATGTTTTCAATTCCAAGAGCTTCTCATTCATTGCTTGTAGTCATCAGCACGTCTCACCCGAGCTCGTAGTCACTGCAATTTGCTCAGCCAGAAGCATTACAGCACGCAAAGATAAAGGAAGGACTAAAGTAAGATTGCTGAGATGGTCTGGCATCTCCTCTTTCGAGTAAGATATCGGTCTCGAGTGTTGTCGATTGAAAGAATTTATATCAGGAGGATTTTATCTTATTAGTGAACCGACCTAGTACGAGCTGGATCATATCCAAAAAAAAGGACAACCATTATAATATACTCTTATATCATAAGGGAGTCTTACTTTTCGACAATATGTCAAATTCGAATCAAGTTTAGTGATTTAACATATTTTTTAAATGTCATTGATTCCATTTTTTTAAAGTTAATTTTCATTATGCACCCTTGGTTGATAGATGTAGCCAACTATTAATCAAGCACAAGGGGATACACTTAAAGGTTGGAAATGACTGATCACGCGCAAGACATTATCACAGTACAAACGCACACATATTCCAACTTGTCGTCGCCTTACTTAGTAATAAACGAAGTTGTGACTGTGCATGCATTTGTATGCATGCGCAATGGCTCACAGGCATCATTATTGATTATTTCATCGATTTAATCTATTTTCTACTAAAAAAATAAAATCGGAAACATAGTATATGTGAGACTGTCCGTACTGCATTAATGTTGGACCCCGAAAAATAACATAAAAATGAGGAAAAAAGTGAGTCACACAATCATAATAATTCGAATCTTAATATAATACTAGAGTTTAATGTATATTTTACTCGATTCTTATTAATAAAACCCAAAACTCCACGAAATTACCATCTTCCCCGCTTTGCTTTCAACTGTGGAAGGCCATGAATCTTTGAAATGTAAGTTAACTGAAAATTATTATTATTTAATTTTAATTTTTATCCAACAAAAATCCTGCGAGTATATAAGGTCTACCCTCTCTTACTGAATGAGCGACGTCATTTTGCCGCTCCGCTGTGTGGCGTGTGGTGAGACCTCGCTTTCAGCTCCGGGAGAGACGTCGCCACCACCGCCACCTAGCGCGCTAGCGGGCGAGAGTGACATGCAGAAGGGACCGGTGGCCTCTCGTTGACTGGCGGACTGCGGGGTTGCAGATCGCCCAGAAATCTCGAGATCTTAAGTTTCATTTCGGGGCCGATTCTTTAGGGTTTAAGGCGGGCAGGTGTAGACTTATCACCCATCAATGGCCTCGGAGGATGTGAAGACGAGCGAGAAGGCGGTCTCCACGTTTGTTAACCTCGCTGAAGAGGCGAAGCTCGCGAGGGAGGGCGTGAAGGCCCCCAGCAGCTATGCCGTTCTCAGTATCAGCAAGTCCCTCGTCGCCGGCGGAGTCGCAGGGGGAGTGTGAGTTCCCCGTTTCTTTTCCTCTCTCTCAGAGTTTAGTTTTACCCAGCTCAGAAGATTCTCCTTACGTTATTCATCTCAAGTGTTCTACTGTTAATGCTGGAAAAATTTAATGACTTGGTAGTTCTAGCTTTTCAATAAATTTAATCTAATTCTTTATATGAATGTATTCTCTAAATCTTGCAGAGCATAGAAACTTGAGTTGGTTTTGGTGTTCGCATCCTTGTAAATGGTTTTGGCAGGCGAATGCAGAGAAGCCATTGAACCCATCGTTCTCCCATAATTGATTTTGTTTTTTTGGGTTTTTGGTGATTGCTGAAGGGAAACCAATAGTATACCTGTAAATTCAAGTTCCTTTGCTCTTCTTATTTGTAGAGAAGAGAAGCTTCAGCATATAGTCTAATGTCTATAGAGATAGATGGTTTTCAACTTGAATTTATCCATTTTTCAATTGAGAACTTTTCAGGGTTCCAAAAAAAAAAAACCCGGCTATTTCATTATTGACATGATGAGCAGTGCCTCCGCTGACCCTGAAGATACTATGCTTTAGGTCTGTGGAGTCAATCTCTTCCTCTAAAAAATTCAATACCTTTTACAGTTAAAACCTTATCAAATTTTCTGCCATCTGCTGATTACCCTGTTCTTTCCTTGCTCGTACTCAATTTTGATCAAAAGCAAGGCCCTTGGTTTCCAAGAAAGAACTGTCCCCTCATCTACCTCTCTAAGAATTTATCTTTGTTCATCTCCAGGATCTGATATATTCCATGTATGTCTTGCAAAATGCGACTCATTCAAAATTCTTAAAAAACTGATGTTATTGTGCATTGACTCTTTCAGTTCAAGGACAGCCGTTGCCCCATTAGAGCGCTTGAAGATATTGCTGCAGGCTAGTACTTATCCTCTCTAATTTTCATATTTATTTCTTATTGTTTGAATACAATATTTTGAAATGATTGGGACCATTTGCTTGTGCAGGTTCAGAATCCCCATAACATAAAGTACAATGGAACAATTCAGGGCTTAAAATATATTTGGAGAACTGAGGGTTTCCGTGGATTATTTAAAGGCAATGGCACTAACTGTGCCCGAATTGTCCCAAATTCTGCCGTCAAGTTCTTCAGTTATGAGCAGGCTTCTAAGTATGGTTAACAATTCCACAGCAAAATTTTTGTTAGAATGGTTAATTTGTGCCCTGCATTTCTTGTAGTGTTGTTTGCTTGCCCCCTTTCATTTTCCCTCTTATGTGAGGAAGGAGTTATAAGTTCTTTCTATTTGAGTTTGCTGGATCATGTTCGTTTGAATCTGTACTGGTACTTTTGCATTTGGGGTAGATCAGATGTGGCAAATTTTAGGCAGATCATTTAGTGTGAACCAGTAAATTGTGTACAACTCATGAGTAATTCACGAGGCTTTAAATTTGATTCTGAGTGTGTAGTTCTTGGTAAGGCCACCATGTGAACTTACCTAGATCCATGGGCTTGTGGGGTGTTCATGGGCCGGGGGAGAACAAACTCCTTGATATCAAAAGAAAAAAAAATTGCTCTGGATGTTGGGCCACTACTGCAGATGTGGTTTCTTCTAATGCTAATGGCTCCCAGTGGTGGTTGATTGGAGAAAATATTGGATTTTTTAAATTATTCTCATTACCCACTACACAATGAAAAGCATTCCTGGGATTGCTGTACTAGAGTCATCTTCTCGCTTAGAATCTTAAGGATTAATAAACTGCTAACATGCATTCCTATATAAAATGTTCCCTCAGTTTGTATTTTTACCATTTACTTCATGGCATGAAAGGAGCTTCCTTAATTTTGTTACTGGATATAATATTTTACTTTTAGCATTGTTGGAATTTTGCAATCTCTATTGCCTTCCCATTCTTCTAATTTTTCCATGTTATGTTACATTCAGGGCAATATTGTTGTTGTATCAGCAGCAAACTGGAAATGGTATGCCTTTCTTCGTATCTGCCTATTTCACTGTTTTTAAAAGCATTCTTTATTGACTACTCAAAAAAAAAAAAAAGCATTCATGAAGATATCTGGCTTGACCCTATGATACAGTATAAGATTGGACGAAATGATGTCGGAAAATCTCACATTACCTTTTATCAATTTCTACAGAAAATGCTCAGCTCACTCCTCTTCTACGCCTTGGAGCTGGAGCTTGTGCTGGTATTATTGCGATGTCAGCAACTTATCCCATGGATATGGTTAGGGGTAGACTAACTGTTCAGGTATCTCCATCTTGTGGACTGATCACTACTATTTGCTTTAGATTACCTCTTTGACTATGTCAGACTGCTGCTTCCAAAAAAACTTATGGGTCCTTTTTCTAAGGCAGAGAGACTATGTTGACTGACTTGTTCTCTGCTGTAATTGGTTCAGAAAAAGGCACTTGTCAAATGAAATACGTGGTTCATGCATTGGTTTTTATTCCTTTCATGTTTGTCTTGGAACTCAAATTGTTATTATGGCACCTTATATTTGTAGACAGAGAAGTCCCCTTATCGGTACAGAGGAATATTTCATGCTTTATCAACTGTTCTTCGGGAAGAAGGACCACGAGCTTTATACAAAGGCTGGCTTCCTTCTGTTATTGGAGTGGTTAGTAGCTGATCTTGGTATATTAATTTAGGGAAGATGGACAGCTATGCTTAGATCGTTTCCTTTTGCAAAAAGTTCCTACTTTCCCTTGTATTTGTGCTTCTGAATCTTATTCACACTCCATCATTTCATCTTTTAGTTATTTCTTCTTCAATATGCAACTCAATGATTCTAATTATTGGTGATGAATCCCATCTAAAATAAGATAATATGAACTTCTTTTGCTTTTGGAACTATCTTTGATGACATAATTTCCTGTTATTCTCACTTTCCTTGAATGTTCATACTTGTCTTCCTTTTATGATTTTCACACATACTGGATAATTGCAGGTTCCTTACGTGGGCCTCAACTTTGCTGTTTATGAATCTTTAAAGGACTGGCTAATCAAAACCAGGCCATTTGGACTTGTTGAAGATTCAGAATTGAGTGTCACCACAAGACTAGCTTGTGGAGCCGCTGCTGGAACTGTTGGGCAAACTGTTGCCTATCCTCTTGATGTGATACGCCGAAGAATGCAAATGGTGGGGTGGAAAGATGCTGCTTCCATCGTCAGGGGTGATGGATTGGCTAAGGCAGCTCCTGAATATAATGGCATGATTGATGCTTTCAGGAAAACTGTACGGTATGAGGGCTTTGGAGCACTCTACAAAGGCCTTGTTCCCAATTCAGTGAAGGTCAGCATCAGCCACGCATTAGTTTTCCCTTGTTTCTAGATTCAAATAGACCATTTCTATGTTGAGGGAAAACAATAATAAAAAAATACATCGCACTATTTTGAAAGAAAATGCTGCACACTGTCATGATCTGAGGTGATAGATGTTGTTGAGCGATAGCTCATAGTTAATTGAGAAGAAAAGATAGGTGTCAAGACAATGAGACTACTATAAGAGCTGATAGAGGAGGGAGAGTGTTGAGATAAGATCTGACACCCAACTCATTCAAAATTCCCTCTATCCCTGTAGTGCATCTTGTATTGAGCTAGATCTGGTCACTGTCGCCCTCAAGTGTCACCGACCCTTGAATGACCTCCTGGGTTGGTGGTGACCAGCAACAAGCTGCCACCTAGGGAATTTCTCCCTCTCCCTCTCTTTGGAGAGAGGATAAAGATCAGGGTGATGATGGCCATCCGATGAGGTGCCACTGCCTGTGATACCTCTCGCTGAAGAACCTGCTAGTTTGAATTCTGTGACCTTTTCATCTTGTATCTTTTCTGAAATTATAAAAGGGAAGAATAATGCTGAAAATGTTTGAGGCAACTAATAATGAATTATCAGATAACTTTACATTTATTCAGCAAAAAATGACCTTAAAATTTGCTCCACTAATTAAATTGACTCATATTTATTAATCCCTTACTTGATCAAGCACTTAAATTTTAGCGTTTGAATCTTAATTCGTTTCAAGCACCACTTTAGTTTCTTCCCTGAGGTTTATCTTATTCTGCTGTGCGCTTTCTTCAGGTGGTCCCCTCTATTGCCCTGGCGTTCGTGGCATACGAGGTGGTGAAGGACATCTTAGGAGTTGAAATCAGAATTTCGGACTGAACTACTGCTTCACTAACCTGTCTACCGGCATTTTTCTTCGAAGCCTGCTGTTTTTGCAGGCAAGGGGTGGGGAGATGCTCAAACTAGGTGGTTCCCTTTTCGTTTCCTCTCTCACTCTCTCTGAGAGCGAGTCCAGGAAAGTACGAGATCCTGCTGCTGCTGCTGCTGCTAGCATATCTCTTCTTGGTTTCCCTATCTATACTACTACTCTGTGAACCCGATGTAGCTTTCACCTTCTCATTCATCTTCTGTGTCAATAAACGTTGTGAGACAGAATAAGGCAAAAAGAGACATACGGGCATGTATGTGTAGCCGAGGAAGGCATTTTTAATTAACTAGAGTTGCTTTCTCGGGCTGGATTCTTGTTTGTTAAAAAATGTAAAATTGACTTCGTGATCTCGTGGCTCTCGGCTCCACGATGATTGTAAGAACTGAATGAACAGGCTTTTGATTTTACGGAGGTTTCGCTGTGTGTGTGTGTGTTGTTCATTATCAGCCAGTGGGGAATTCCTGGAGACTTAAGATCTCGTGGCGATGCTCCTCCTCCTGTGTGCCTGTGGCGGCTCCTCGTTTCATGTGTACTTATCCAGAGTTTGAATGTGGACTCAAGAATACGATCACTTGTAAACGAACAAACCCCAGATGTCGTTGTTTTGTGCATCGAAATGGAAGTTTACCTGGGCCTTACCCTGACGGGTGTCTAATTAGCTGCGAACTTTGGAGGGGGAGGAGACGCAACATTTTACAGAGCCCCTGTCATCACCAGTTTTGCTTGTCAAATGTCACGGACAGACAGTAGCTAATGAATCAATCATTTGAGCAGAGGTTTTGCTCTGACCCAAAAATAAAAAATAAAAATTTCTGTTGCTCTACTTTACAGCATAAGGTTGAAGATCAAAGACGAAGAAAGACTAGGGAAGCTCCGAGTCTGAGGCATGACCTGATGAGGATGACCGCCTTATCTTTGGACTCATCGTCAGCAGCTGACTCTCGGAATTCATTCTCATGCTCCGGCTTCCTGAGCTTATCTGTGGAGGTCTGAGTGATCGTCCTCTTGGCGTCCCTGTCATGTCAAGAGCATTACTGAGAATCCGTTTTTCTCGGTGAACTCACACGGTACAGATGAGGATGGGCATCTGCCTTCAGGCAATTGATTTGCTCCCGATGGTGAGGATGAACACTTACCTGGTTGTTTGCTTGGTTTGGCATCCGGCGACCTCTTCAACAACAGCAAGTTCTTGAATGGAGGTTCTGGGGAAGGGGATAGCTTCCTCTCGGTCACTGAAAGAAAAGGATCATCTGCCATGAGCGTGCTCTCATCCCCTCCAACTGACGCATCGCTTCCCGACTCGGAGTCACCTTTAAGGTTGGAGCTCATTTTCTCCCTTTCCACCACCCTATAAACAAACATCTGAAATGGGATTTCTGATACAGGGAGAGGTTTCGAGCTCTCCCAGGAAGGGAACTTCCTCAAGAGCCTCGACTCTATGTCACCATAGTCCACCAGTGGCATCGGTGGATCCGACTGGATGCTGTGCTCGGGATTCATTGCCAGGAAACGTTTCACGTACCGAAGGATTCTACATATGGATGAGAAGCTCGGTCTCTGAGACGGATCAGCATGCCAGCATCTTTTTGTCAAGTTTGTGAGATACTTGGGGCAGTGGAATGGGAACAGGGGCCTCTCACCTGCCCTGATGTTTCGGCTCATCTTGTCCCCTTGAAGGTGCGCATCCTCGAAGGGCACTTTCCCAGTTAGGAGCTCGAAGCAGACCATCCCGTAGCTGTAAACATCAGACTTCTCGGTGCACTTGCCGTGCGCAGCACTTCCCGCCTCTTCTCCCTCGGCTAGCACCTCCGGGGCATGCCAGATGAATGGAAGGGTCGCGCCCTGATTAATGGGCGACTTCTGATTCGAGCTTTTTGCTTGTGATAAGCCAAAACCGGAGACCTTCACGTGCAAGTACCCTTCGGAGGAATTCCCCCTTGCTTTCGCGAGGATGTTGGAAGGGTTCAAGTCTCCGTGGTATATCTTCTTATGGTGGAGATACTCCATTCCTCGAGCGATTTGAAGCATCAGATCAGCGGCAACTGGGAGGGAGAAAGGGATCCTTTTCCTCGGGCAGCAGATCTCCTTGATGTAGCTCCCGAGGTCTCGGTTCATTAGCTCTGTGACGAGAAAGCATTCCTTCTTCTCCTCATCAGTGAAGCTACATAGCAGGGACATTATGTTTGGGTGCGAAAGAGAATGGAGAGTCGAGATCTCAGGAACCAAGCTCTCAATATTTCCAATGATGTGTCTTAGAGCGAAGCTCTCGCCCAACCAAAGGATCTCTTTGTGCTGGCCTCCGCACCCGAGCCGCCTCCTCACTTGGTAGTCCTTGGACGCCGATAAGATCGAGCACGGCAGGAGTTTCCAGTCGGAGGGCTCCGATATGTCCAAGTTCCGGGAGAGGAGATCGTTCAGTCGTTGCTCATGCTTCGTGTTGGGGCCTGATTGGCTCTTTTCCCGGACTCGGTTAAGGAGAACCCATCGATCTTCTCTCCAAACAGTCTCCAGTGACGTGCAGAATTCAGGTGTGATGAGGTATTGCTTCCCGTACTTCCACTGGAAAAGCTTCGGGTCCTTCCACTCGCTCTGGTACTTCCTCGTGTAGACGAGCCTCTTCTTCTGCATCTCGTCGTGATCCCACCCCGCGATTTCCCCCGCTATCTCGATCGCCTCAATCACGACGGGAATGCAGCAGAACAGGTTGTGGATGTGAAACTCGACGCAGTCGTTGTTCTGGTGGAGGCTGATCGCTCGGGCCCACCAGTCCTTGGTCTCGAGGCAGGACCTGATGTAGAGCTCTGCTTCCTTGAACACCCTGAGGAGCTCCTTCAACGGCTGCTCGAGGATCCTCCATTTCACCTGCTTCTCCTCGAACCTCAGGTTATGCCTCATCTCCTCCGCCACCACCTCGTAAGCCGAGCACAGCATGTCGAGCAACAGGCAGCATTGCCTCTGGTTCATCTGCAGGTCTTCACGAAACACCATCAACGCCTTCACGCTTCCCAGCGCCTCGCCTATCTGCCGGAATTGCTCCATCCCCATACTGTAGTAAATCTCTCAACACTTTCTACGGGGTAGGGTCGTGATCTTCCCGGCAGGGATCGCATCGACCGATAGTTATCGGCTTTCTCTCGAAATCAAGATGACGACCCCTCAGCTCGGAAGAAACCTGAACAGAATATTGAAATGAGAAGAGAATGGGTCGCTGTCGGTTCTCTTTCAACTAACTCCACGGAAGGGCCTGGGTTATTGGGTTGGCTCCTAGTTTGTGTCTTCCCCTGGAGTATAGGCAGTTCCCGGTTTGAACCGCCAGAGGGGGGGGGGGGGGGGGGGGGAGGGCTATCTTTAGCAGCAAAGGTGGCGGTTATAGGATTTCCATTTTAAGTAAGGGCTGCGTTGGCTCGTGCTATGCTGTCGGGGAAGTGACCGATCGACTTGATCTCAAGTTTCACCTGTGCGAGACTCCCATGACCGCACACCTCTCCAACCGTTCTCTCCTGTACAAGCAAATCTGGGCTACTTTATCTACCGTGGGCATGGTAGAGTGGTTCGACACTCATCATCCCAATGGGAGGACTCGAGTTCGAGTCCCACCTGCAGCGGGGAGCTCTTAACCCCTTAAATGGACCGACTCGGGACGATCCGGATTAATCAGCTGAACAAAGTCCAACTGGATACCGACGGTTTTACTTTTGCAGTAGAGGAACATCAGAGGAGGACAACAACCTTCGACATCAGTAGCTCACGGATTCGGCTGTTCTTTGCATAGACAGCTGCAGGCTTATACGGAGAAAGCTCAAACGGCAATCCAGCCAGAATCTTTCCACATCGAGAGCCTTAACTCAGACCGATATTTCAGGAAGACTGCTTTTCTGCCGCTTCCGCTATCAACAAACCATCCTGTAGTATGTCTTAAATCTTTAAACCAGCACAATGTTGTTATTCAGAGCTAGTCATTTTCCTCCCTGTTTGGGCCAATTGCAAACTTAAATAACATGGCAGATCTTGGGATGTCCATTGGGATAGGAAATTGTCCAATAATGGATTCGGATTAAGAAAGAGGCCCCTCCGTTTGAAGGTGTACGTTTCAAATCCTGAATAAAGTAGACAATCACACTTCATTTACACAGAAGAAGCAGCCGAGCATAGCTTCCTATAATAATGCGTCCAGAAACCGATCCAACTAACCCATCGCATACTTCTGGGTCCAGCTCCGAGCAGTTGCCTCATACTTGGCTTTGTCCGTCTTGTACATATGGGCTATTTCAGGTATAAGGGGATCGTCTGGGTTCGGATCCGTCAACAGTGAACATATTGAAAGCAGGACCTGCAGAAACAAAAATAAGGTCGACTTACTGGGGGGGAAAAAAAGGCAACCGGGACCATGACACATTGCTAAATTATTGCCACAGACATCTGACACACTCTGATATCCCAAGAATTTAGAATTCTCTTTCGTTTGCCTTCTCCTTTAGATGTAATTTTGTTACCAATAGGACTTAACCATTCAGCCTTAAACTGAGAGGAAGAAGCATAAAAGATATTTTGATGATGTACCAGTATGAATCTTGGCCTGAAGAATGAATATGTGAACATAATCATCTTGGCCAGAATGCATGAGATTTGTGTCAATGATAGGGAAGACTGATGTAAATATTATCGGTCCAACAACTGCCGAGTTATCGAGAGAACAGAACCTTGGATATGGTCAGCGCAGGGCTCCACTGCTCCTTTAGAATGTCAAGACAGATACTGCCATTGCTGTTGATATTTGGGTGGAAAACCTTGGTCCGAAAAGCAACCTGGAAAATTATCCATGTCAGGTCGTTCTTTCCAGTAATGCGCAGATTTAAAGTATGCAATGGCATCCCTAAACCAGCTACAAATGACACAAGATCCGGCCTTCTACCTTGGGAGGTTTGAATGGGTAATCTGGTGGAAAATGAATGGTAACTAGAAATACACCTCCCGCGTAAGGACTGTCTGGAGGTCCCATTATCGTTGCTTGCCAATGAAACATGTCTTCCGCCACAGGGCCTGCAAAAATTTAGGATGTTTTCCAGGCAAACTTATTTATAGCTGTGTCTTCGCAAACAAGCAATTAACTAGTGGCATGTTAAGGAGCAAACGAAAAAAAATGTTTGGACCATGGCATGTAAAATTTAATCATTTTGCAAGGCATCCGTTCAATTTCGCTTCGACTAGAAATCACCATAATGAGAGAATAGGCTAGAAATGAATGCATTGCTGACAGCCATCTAACTGAACACAGGAAGCCCATTCTCTGTTACTAAAAGGTAGGGACGAGAATATAAAGCTCTGTCATATAAGTATCTCAAAAATACATGAAATACAAGTTCCTTCAATCCACAATACTTTTCGTGCTGAAACATTGATTTATTCGTCCAAGAATCCGCTGCTTTAGCCTCAAGATATGACACTGTTTGAAGATTTCACTGATCCAAGATTACACATTAAGACCAATTCCCTCATATATCGATCCCCGACTGGAGAGCCAAAACCGTGTGAACTAACACTACAGGGGTGATGTTTGAACCTCATTAGTGTCCATTGTCATTTTCCATTCATTAATCCGAACAGTTATATGTTCTGTCATCGATATTATGCAACAAAAATAACCCGTATCATTTAAGAGATCAATTTCAGCTATGCTATTTTTAGCATTCCAATTGTCAAACTTGAACAGCAAGCAGCTCCATGTAACATAACCGAGAACTGTCCATACAATCAATCAAGAGCAACTCAGCACCCCCCAAAAAAAAAGACCGAGCTTTATGTCAGTGCTTTCCATGATCCTGCACTTCCGCCAGCACCGTTTAGACACCAAAAATGAATCAACAATTGATCGAGAGAGATCAGCTTTAAAAAAAAACAAAGAAACCGACCAGTCAAAAGGAAAAGAGTAAACTACACAAAGCAAGATCTCGAGACGTCACTACAGACCTCAAACAGAAACAGATCTTTCGTAGCTCAAGCCAAGAAACACCGAGCGAAATCAGCGCAAAGAAAAACTGAGAGAGAGGAGGAGGAGGAGGAAGGAGAGGGTACCAGCGCTGCAAGAGGTGGGAGGGTCCTTCTGGAGATCCTTGAGCTCCTTCAGAATCCGCTTCGACGCCATGGGCGTAGCTCCGAGGTGACCTCAGATCCGAACAGAAAGTTCTAGAGAGAGAGAGAGATGCTTGACGAGACGAACAAACAACAACAAAGGAGAACCATGTTTTCGTTGGCCGAGAAAATTTTATTTATTTTCCCCATTTTCTTTTTAAATAAATTTATTTCCTTTTTAAATTAAATTTTTTTATCATAAAGTTGTTATATATATATTATGTTTTCATTTTTATTCAACACGAATAAACTGGGATGAACATATTGTGAAAAATGTCGGCTGAGCCGCTCTTCCCCTTAATAAAAAAGTCTTGGGTTCAAGTACAGTTTTAAAATCGAATTGGTTTGACTGAAAATTTATCATTTATCTGATCTAATTTTTAAAATTTATCAAATTATATTATAAATGCAATTCGCTCATATTGAATTAGTCAATTTCCGGTTTAACTGACAAATCTAATTGAATTGGTAAAAAAATATACTTACTTAAAATTAAAAAATAAAAACTTATTATAATATACTTATTTTATTTTATTAAATTTAACTTTACACTTTATATTGAATTTAATATTAATATAATAAATATATTAAAAATTTCTTACTATAAATTAGTACCAAATTATGCATCATATCAATTTATTGATAATATTATTTATAAATATACGGTTCAATGTATTAAACCTACGATTTAACTTATAAATTCATATTTTGACCGATTCTTGATCCGATTCAATTTTAAAAATTATAGATTCGAATCTTATAGATAAAAAAAATTATATTAAAAAATTTTAGAGATATATTATTATTAAAAAAACGGATCAAAATAAAGTAAATGAGCATGTGAATAGGAATCAATTGAATAATTACCTTAATTATTATTAATCAAAATCGGACGAGATTGAACCACAATCTTCTTCGACCTTAATCGTCATTTTTCCTTTTAAATTTAAAATGAAAGAAAGAAATCGGGTTCTCTCCTCTTTTGCAGCTAAGGGGAGAGATCTGTGACCGGCCAGATCAGCATGACGATAGAGAAAACATACCCTACGCCCGGGTGCATGGGGCATGGGCTCACCTTCACGGTCGTCGACTCCCCGCCAATCTTGGCCAATCAAGAGAAGCCGACACTTGAGCCATCAAGATTCAATAAGAGAAGCTGCTCGCATGTCGCAAGGATTCCAGAATCGAACGTCTTCGCGAACCGTCAGCTCTTTCCACTGGGCACAAAGTGGTGTAGTATCATCGTCAGAAGCGACCGCCACTCTTACTAGCTCGATACGCATCCTGCGTGTGTCCGAGAAGTTGGATCAAAGTTGGACAGAATGGTCCTTAATTCTCTACCCTTCTGTACCTACTAATCCAAACCCGGTCGGACTCTGATCTTCTAATGCTAGGCAACAAGAAGATGACCGTTTTCCGACATTCAAGTAGCTGCAGGTTCGGAGGAAGATCACTCTGATAGTCATTATTTTCAGTGAATAAAGCCCATGAACAGTTAAAGACAGCTCTTTCAGGCCAGCAGCTCAGTCTTGTTAGCACATCAATAGGTTGGCAGTAAAGAGGTTCACCCAAGCAATTACAAGCCAGTCACAGTCCTATGCAGATGTCACCTAGCTATGTCTTAATATCTATGTTTGCTGTCGGCATAGAACTATGGATTCTCATGTATGTTCAGGAATCAAGAAAGATGATAGTTGGTACCCCAAGCTACAAGTTGAAAATGGAGCAGCTCAGTCAAGTAGCGGCCACTGCATCAGCTCTTGGTTTTGTAGCCAACAGCTGGCGCAGCTCAGAACCCGTGTTTGAGTTCTGGACCTTCTGTTCGTATGCTTCCTCCTCCTGATCGGTGCTCATTTCACTGGGACTCACGTTGTCCACTCTGGAGAGCAAGTTCTCAGTAGTTATAGGCAATATCTCATCAACCTCAGTATCTGACCCCTCCTCACCAGTTCCTCCTGCCTTGGAATGCTTCAGCTTCTCCTAACAAGACGCACAACCAGTGCAAAATTCACAGTTCCGCTTTGCCAACAGGAAAGGGGCAATAAAAGGGATAAAGGATGATACCATCAACTTTGCATTTTCATGTCTCAGATTATCAGAATCTTCCATCAGCTGGTCAATTTCCGCTTTAAGTGCTGCATTCTCAGCAGTCAGGCATCCCACCATATTTGTGAGTTCCTCAGCCTCAGCCTTGGACATGAAAAGGAAAAATCATTAGCAATTGGATCAGAATTTCAGGCTCTTCACATCAAGTTGAGTTTTCTTTGCACCTGCTTTCGCAATCTTGATCTTCTTGCTGATTCACGGTTGGACTGTTTCCTCCTCTCCCGTTTCAGCTCCCTCTCATTCTGACAGAAGAGTACTCAAAGTTAGAAAAGCTCAGACAAGGGGAATATCTGCAAGCTAAACCAATGAGGAGCTCACCAGTAACCAGGCCTCAGACTGCATTTTCAAACTTACATCAGGGGCTGCACCTCCCTCAGATTTCCCAACAGCTACAGACATTAAAGATGACTTCAGTGTGCAGCATAATATCACAGCATATCAGAACCCTCTCTATTGGCATTTTCAATTAAGTCTACCTGGAATAGACAAGACATGCTTTATTTCTTTCTTTACTTGCAAGATGAACCTCAGACACCATTAATTAGGGTCAATCCACCCCAAATGCATAAGAGCAATGAAAAAAATTAATTTCTTTTCAGTTTCCTTTTTTTAATTTTAATATTACCTTTTATTTTTGGATACATTTAAATCCAAAAACCTAATCCGAATACTCAAGGACTCTGTGTGTATTAAGCATTTATCAATACAAGTAAAATAGAGTACACAATTCTTACCAGCTGATGATGTTCCATCATACAATCTTTTCATCCTGATGTGATCTGCCTGCTAGGGGGATACGTCAATTTAAAATATTTCCAGTAATTGTGTAAACAGGATATGTTCACACATCAACAAAACCTTGATAAGATGCCATAGAAGCATAAAGTCTCACCCCACTTGTGTTCCCATAGCTGCCATCACTAGTACCTTCAGTCTCCGTGCTGTTAATGTAGTGTAAAACAGAAACATTTAGTATAACTTACACCACTAGCAACGAGGCAATAAAATTTTTACCTGATAAGAAATGTTCTAGCTTCACCAACCTCTCTGATGCCCCTGGTTTAGCCTGAGTTCCCATTGCTTCAACATTCACATTGGTTATTGGCATTCCAAGCCCATCAAAGGATTTCAACTTCTTCATCAAGCCACGACCTGCATCACCTGATGGCTTTGATGGAGTTTCTCCATTCACAGGAGTGGAAGTCTACAGAGTATAACCAACTAGAGTGATGAGATAAATCAAAGTAAAAATCCTGACAATATTCCACTGATGTAAATAGATTGTAGACTTACAATAGGAGCTGAAGGCTGTGGATAAACAGCTCCATGTGAGTAGCTTGCAGCACAAGGTGCTCCATACGGTGGGATCAATTGCTGCAACAGCCAACACATGGTTATAGCACATTTGGATGAAATATGCAGAACTATAACAAAGAACAATTGATTATTGGGCAGTACCTGTGGAGGACCCCAAATGTAGGGATGTGGTGCATACCCGGGTGGGAGAGCAGAAGTATAGTATGGAGGAAGTGCCATTCTATGCCCATAATATGCCTAAACAAAAGGAACAATTTTATCTAATGACTAACAATTTCATAATATAGATAATCAATGATGGAAATTATCTAAATGAAAGAGAATAGAAAATTATGCTGATGCTGAACCTGCGCAGCTGCCCAATCAGGGTATACAGGAATCTGAGCCTGGTCCTGTCATGCGAAGAAGGAAAGGGGAAGATTGAGACAAGCACTAAGTGTGACAATTCATCTTAAGAAGAGAGTGAGGACTGGGTGAGAAAAATGTGCACCAAGAAAAATTTCTGCATTCAATCCTGATGGATCTTATAATATAAGTATCTACACAATTGTAGTTCAAACAGGATATTTTCTAGTCAGAGAGTTCTGCATATGTATGCAAGTCCTTAGCATACCAGAGCTGGGGGAGTGGAAGATTTCTGGGACTTGTTAGACTTTGCATCTTCTTGATTCCCCATGCTCAAAACCCAGACCAAAGGTTCGCCTGACACAAAAGATATCTTCCTTCACTGGAATTGGCCTGAATGATGCTAAAGATGTCTTCCTTCACCGAAATTAATATTCAAGTAGCTGCGTCAAGAGGAGTCATATCAACCCCAAATAGTAAGAAATTGCATAATTGACTGGAGAGAGAGGTAAGAACTGGGTAGAAAAGATTAAACGGGGCTGACTAAGACAATGGAACAATACGATCAGGGGAATGAAATTAGATAATTTTATAAGCAAGAGTGCACAAATAAATTTTATCCATCTTGTCAACTCCAACTAAAAGGTTAAACTGTGCTTAAAGAAAGTTTTGATGGTCCTAAGGTTCACAAACTGGAAGCTCCTCGGAAAGGAACCACAAAAGTAAACTGTGATGGAGCACTTCCAAAAGAAGAAAAGACAGCAGGAATTGGTATGGTAACCAGGAAGGGAGGGAGAATTCCAGGAAGAACAGCAAAATGCCTGCACTAGGATTCAGTAGGCATAGTGAGGAACCAGCTCTTCCAGAAGAAATGGACCTGGCAGTAAGACAGGATTGAAAGAGCAACATCCTTGAAGGCTTGAAATGGATAGTGCTGCTGTGTTTCCCTATGTGGTGAGTACATGAAGCATGTTATGGAGAATACAGGGCATTGAAGAGGACATCACAGGCAGAAATAAGGAATTCAACTTAGTAAAAATCAGCTTGGTTTAGGAGGACAGTAAACACATGAGCTGATTAGGTAGCTGATAGTGCAAAGAGGGGTAATTATGTGCTCCAATGAGTGGGTCGATGTACCTGCACACTCTCTGCAGTATCTAATGAGTAAAGATTGTTTCGTAGGAACTGATCTAACTGATAGAGACAATGATGCAATTTTCTGGCCCAAAATGTTCCGTACAAGAGGCTGATGCAGGAACTTGAGATAGTTTCTAATACAGTAGCCAACAATTAAAGTTCAAGCCACTATGGGTGTCACAAGTGACCCTGGAATACAGAAGACCGATGCCAATTATTTCTTGCAAACAACCAAAAGAAGGTATAAGACCTGAGACATGGAACACAATCGGAAAAAACCAGACCTGCCATTGGATCCCACGCTTGTGTAGATCACGTTCCTTCCAAACAGGAAACAAAAAATCCGAGAGCTTATAATTAAGTTAGACCAAGAAAGTGATTAAATTAATAAAAAAGAAAAGCAAAATTTTGCTTTTATCATGAAAAAAAAGGGGGGAAATTTTAACCACCGGAAATTTCCAAAAAGCATAGATCTTTCAAATACAAAGTCTATACAAGCCGGAATTCCAAAGTGTCCAGACATGTATTCTCCCATGCTCAAAGCTTCAGAACTTATATTCCGAGACAGAACCGAAACAGGAATTCAAAAAAAGAAAGAAATTCAATGTTTTCTCTTAAATATTATATGATGCGGGGAAAG
The DNA here is from genome assembly GCA_900174645.1 of Sonneratia alba. NCBI lineage: Eukaryota > Viridiplantae > Streptophyta > Magnoliopsida > Myrtales > Lythraceae > Sonneratia > Sonneratia alba. Next base: position 461,152 of record FWPY01000034.1, on the reverse strand, counting down.
GAAGATCAAAGCAAGGAAAAATTGAATCATAGGAACTACGCTCCGCAGTCGTACATGTCTGCCCTAATCTTACAAACTCTCTCACTTCACTTCATCTAAAATCAAAGGGAACCGAATTTTCTTCTGCCAGAATTACCAATATATATATATATATATATATGTGTGCTCAACAGCTCAACTTCAAAATCAGCTCACCTTCTGGTGACTACCGAGTGATCTCTTCCAAATTGCAACGAAATCGAGTGAAAGACAGAGAGTGGACCGTTTCCGCTGAGATTTGACCGCGGAGACTATCCTCGGCGACTCTATAGAGACTACAACGGTGAAGAAGAACTCAAAATATTGCTTCAGAAGTCAAGCATTCCCTTCGACTCTCTCTCTCTCTCTCTCTACGAGTGCGTTCGATGCGCAAGAGAGATTTTGGGTTTCAGAGGAGAAGCGAAGGTCTGAACACGGAGAAGAAGAAGAGCACCAAGGCAACATCCACGTCACCGGACACGTGTCCTCCGGGAGACAGGAAAGTGGCGTACGCCGTATGTAGGTGGAGCTGGAGGTTGTTAGAGAGCTGGGCCCCACTCCATGTCGCGTGGGGGAATCCATGTCTTCCGCAATCGGCAAAATGTTGGAACACATTGACATGACCAAAGCCGTTTTTACCAGGTGGACAATTTTTTCCCGATAATTACAAGGTAAACCATTTATTATTATTCAGATATTATCTTATTAATCTTTATTTAATCTCTATTTGATCAAATAAAAAAAAGTAAAATTTATCCATTTAATCAATTAAGATAAATGTCTCTCGTACTAATAAGATGTTGAATTAATGTCTCAGAAATTATGGAAATTCATAAATGTATCCCTTTAATGTTTTATTGGACCGATCAAATTTAAAATCTGTATTGATCAAAAGATATCGAATTGTCTATTTCTGCACACGTGGCACCTCTCAGATCAATATAGGCGTTCCAAACAAAGGGGACCAGCCATTTCACCCGTCAGATGGGCTGACTTGGCCCTAAATGCAGCGTACTAAATTAAGGTTAAATAAGAAGATAATACTTGCATCTTAGGATAATTATGGCATCACACACACACGCACTGTCTTTCTCCCTCTCTCAAACTCACCCCCAACTTTCCTACTTCTTTAACTTTGACACCCAAACTTCTCACGTTTTCTTCTTAATGTCCCACTAGAATAGATCCGCGGGGGAAATTGTTTCAAGAGAAATGCATCAATCTTTTCGGTGATTTCAAATACGTCCACAGCAAAACGCGGATTTTATTTGTTTTTAATCAATCGACCCTATAAATAGAGGTGACGTAATACCATAATTATGATAATTTTTATCATTTAATAGATCGATACTAACAAGCAAGTCACCATTGACCGGTTGAACCACACAACTCTACAATATCTAGTTGGATCATACAATTCCTCTTTACTCGGCAAACTATGTCATATCTCGATCAGTAGAACAATTGAATAACACTCAGTTTGGCGTTTTACTCTACTTTCCTCCCACTGATATTCTTGACCATCCTTAGCTAGATGATTGCACCTTAAATGTTGGTGGACCGACTAGTAGTCCTCCTCAATTGACCTGATATACTCACCTCTAACATGACCCTTGTAAATACCCCACAATACAAAGAAAATATATGTCTTATCATCCCAGTATTTCACCTAAAACTCTTTCTCTTCCGTTTATTGATTTAACCATTGGTAAGCCTTTTCAAATCACCTTGTTCGACTTAAGCTTACTTTACAAAACTGACCGATGTGTCAAAACTTTGTGAAACACCTAAATTACTGATTAATCTCATAAACTAATAAAATTATCTACCGAATCAGAACTCATATAAGAGACAATTACGCGATGAATGTGAATGTATATGGTGAATAGTATTTGGATCAGACTCCTCGATTTTCTGAGTGCTACCCACCGATTTGCCGCGGGGGCCAAGATTCTTTCTTCGCGGACGCGGAGTTCATCCGGCACTGACCCGCCCGCCCCCCACAGATCGACGAAACTCCAACCTCGCCCTTTCTTTAATCTCAGCCGTCCATCGCAGATTCCTAATTGCCATCCCGATCCAGCTCCAGGTCACCTCACCCTGAAAATGGCCACGTGGCCTGAGGTATGGAAAGCTTTGATCACATGAATCGGACGGGCCAGATCGAGCCGCGCGCCAATTTTCCCTGCATTCCAACTGCCCACCAGCGAGGCAGAGCATACAATCACATCCGTACCTGGCTGAGCTGATGTGTGTGGCCCCCGGCGTGTCGGTGGGGGGTGTTAATCAAGTGTTCCCACCCCCACGATCGAGAGGAAATATGAACCGTTGATGGGACGGTGGACGAACGGAGATGCTCAGCGTTCGGTACGTAAGAAATACGACAAGTGAGGTGATGTGATGTCTGACGTGGCGATCTTGACCTTTTCTAAACCCTTCGCAATATTTTTTTCAAAAAACATTCGCGCAGATAATAGTCTTCAAACTTTTCCTCTCCTTTAGCTATTTTATCTAATTTTTTTTAAAAGATTTAATTCTAAAGATTCTTTTAGAATACACTCTTGATTAATATATCATATTATGTTTTAAAATAATAAATGGCATAAAATGATACTATTAGAGAAGGTCGAAGGTGCACCTCTTTGAGAATATTGAGATAAATCCATTAAAAATAAATTTAAAACTAAAAAAAGAAAAAAAAGAAGGAGAAGAAGTAAAGGTTGGTCAGTGATTAAAAATGGTATTTTCCGCTTTCTAAGCATGCCCCGTGACGGTGACGTCGGGCGGGACCCACAAAAGGGTATTGGGCCGCTGTGTGGCACCACGAATACGACAAGAATATGGGCAGAATGGGCTTTGCGTGTATTATTTTTTAGGTAGCAGACAGACGGACGGACCACGATGGGCTACGGTTCGGCTGGCCTGTAACCTCTCTTAACATAGTTAAAATTGTAAGCGTAGACCGGTCGAAAATTCATGATGATTATGAGGGTTTTTATGTATGAGTCGAGCTAACCCAATGAGCTCTTATTGAATCACTTCGCCCGTGCTCCAATGTTATGACTCGAAGTGGTGGACTCGACCCTTCACCTTTTATGGCGCTTGTTGGCGTGTCCCAGCATTTCGTCGCCCAGGTCCGGTGGAGCGAACTTTTCCAAAAGGCTGACGGCACGGCCTCTTCAAGCTTCGTACGAATTTTCCAGGACACGTGTCTGGATACTGTTTCTTAAACCTCTTGACTTGCCGGTCGTGTCGAGGGTCGGTCCAAGACTACTGACATACGAGTTCCGGCGGGTCTCCGGGTCCGAGCCCGTGACACGTACCAGCTGCAAAGAGAAATCCTCGGCCTTTCGGCAGTGCATTCCGCGGCGGAATTCACTTCCTCGATTTGTGACCGCTCGCTTGTCTTCTCCATATCTTACGATTCCCTCTCGGCAGCGGGTCATGTTTTAGCTCACTGCTCCTCCACTCCCCCACGACCTTCGTCTTCCACTAAGATGGATACGATGCCGAGGAAGCCCTTCGTCCGGTGGGCTCTGGTCGTGGTGCCGCTGGTGCTGAGCATCCCGTGCCACTCGAAATGTGCATTCAAGGCGATATTCAACTTCGGGGACTCGAACTCCGACACCGGCGGGTTCTACGCTGCCTTTCCGGCCCAGACCAGACCCTTCGGGATGACTTACTTCAATCGGCCGTCCGGTCGGGCCTCCGACGGCAGGCTCGTGATCGATTTCTTGGGTAAACTTCTGCAGCTTTTCAATGATTTACACTGCGCTAACTGCATATCCTTCCGTCCCAGCCATTAATTGAGGTCGTGACAGAACCATCAGTCACTCTCACCTGGCTCGGACAAGTTTTATTATGAGGAATTCTGTCTATGGCGATTCTATTCTGCCATGTGGAATATACAGAAACATCGTTTATTGTCTGTCTCCGTCTTGCAAATGCCACAGCTATACGTCGTAAATCTGTAAACTTGCATAAATTATGCGCGAAGTTCTTCTGTTGCTATGTGGATGACCAATATGTTAATCTGCTCTCTTCTAAATAAAATGACAGCACAGGCTCTCGGGCTGCCTTTCCTGAGCCCGTATCTTCAGTCGATTGGGTCTGATTATCATCACGGTGCCAACTTCGCGACGTTGGCGTCGACTGTGCTTCTCCCTAACACCTCTTTGTTCGTGTCCGGGCTCAGCCCTTTCGCGTTGCCCATTCAAGTAAACCAGATGAAGGAGTTCAAGTCTCGGGTTGAGGAGTGTCACTCGTCTGGTAAGAAGGGTATCGACAGATCCGCGCTCCCTCTTCAGATTCACATCTTCCATCTCCTAGATCCACGTTTCTGATCTATACCTGTTCCTAGGATCAAGCGTTCTGCCTTCATTGGACGTATTCAGGAAGTCGATGTACACATTTTATATCGGCCAGAACGATTTTACATCGAACTTAGCATCTGCTGGTATCGTGGGAGTGCAGCGGTATCTTCCTCAAGTGGCTGCCCAGATTGCTTGGTCTATCAAGGTCTGTTCTCTTAGCTTTACATGTATTAGCCATTCATCAAGGAAAACGCCCTAGAGTTGGTATCGAGCTTTCGATGTGCAGGAGATATATGCTCTCGGAGGCCGGACGTTCCTAGTGCTGAATTTGGCCCCAGTGGGCTGTTACCCAGCCTTCCTCGTCCAGCTCCCTCACAGCAGCTTGGATTTAGACGAATACGGATGCTTGGCAACATACAACAATGCTGTCGTGCAGTACAACAATCTGCTGAGGGAGACGCTCGCTCAGACCCGAGCCTCCATCCCCGGCGCACACCTCATTTATGTGGACATCTACCCCATCTTGCTCGAGCTTTTCCACCATCCCACTTCCCACGGTCAGTTTAGTAAGTCGTTCGAGATGTTCGACTTTGCAGTTTGCAGTCACAGATCATCGCATCGGACCGTAACCAATAACCATGTTTTTGGACCCACCAATCATTCCTTACGATGAATAGCCTCGTAGTATATCTCGATTGATCAAATGATGATACACAACTAATCAAGATTGTGGCTGTCAGCTCGACTGATCTTCATATGGACGTAAAGTGGCGACTTTGATGATTTTGCTTGAACTCGATTAGTATTCTGTTTGCTTTTGTGCTTAGGGCTTCAGTATGGTACAAAGGCGTGCTGTGGATACGGAGGCGGCGCCTACAATTTTGACCCGAGAGTTTACTGCGGGGCCACAAAGGAGATTGACGGGATCACGGTAACGGCATCGGCTTGCAGCGACCCGCAGAGCTACGTGAGCTGGGACGGGATCCATGCATCTGAGGCTGCCAACAAGCTCGTCACTTGGGCTATCCTCAACGGGAGTTGCTTCGACCCTCCTTTCCCTCTCCACAAGCTCTGCGATCTCCAACCAATCGGGTGATTCGATAGACAGATGGAACAAAACCATCTCGATGAGATGCCTGACTCTGTAGCTGAATAACTCAAGGCCAATCATTTCGACAAAACCAACCCTGTGAATTCTTTCTTGAGAATTTGCTTAGATCGTTCATTCTTGGGCTGGGCCATAATCTATATCGATCAACACGCGAATAGGCCGGCCGAGCGAGAGCTAACTTCGGCTGACGCATATGTATGCTTACAGCTAGAAATGACGGATTCCAGAGGCAGGCGTGCAGACTACAGAGGAAACGCTGTACCTAAATTTTGTCGACTAGAAAAGAATCATTTCACAGTCTAAAGGCATCTAGTCTACCGTTCTTGCCAGTTCAATTGTTCGCTCAAATAAGAAACAGCAGCAAAGAAAGCCAAGTTCTTCAGTCCGGCATTTCGAGCTCTGCAACCTATGGCCGGAAGAAGATCAATTCAAGTTCCCCAGAGAACGCTTGTAAATGCGGGCTGAGGCTAATTACTCAATCCCGAGAATGGCGAAGAAAGTGACATAATAGAGCTGACGTATCTCAAGACAATCTGCAGAAATTCAAGAAACATATTCATTCTCGATACCCAACGGTTGAGTTCTGGTATCGGGGAGTGCTGTTGTTGGCGTCGTCACTTCCTGAGACTGGAAACTCCGGGGAGCTGAGCACGACGAGGATGACCCAGATGATGATGACTCTGTTGGGAATCGGGACGCGGCGGAAGCGTGCATTTCAATTTCATTTAAATTATATTCCCGAACCCAGTATCCCTTTGATGCAATTTAAAATTCAAATATGAAGAAACAAGTAGAGAATATACATACCTACAAAGATTTCGAATCGGTCCTTGTATTTGAATCCTCAATTCGGCGATGTCCCACAACGTCTTCACGAATGACTTTAAGAGTCGATCCTCTGACTAGACGCACACGTGTACGCCCTCCACGGTATCCACACCAAGTTTTTCTCGTAAGCGTTGAGAACTGTTCCCAACAATCGGTCGCCTTTTTGTTTCGGAATAAAAGGCTTGTATATAGCACTTAGTAGAACTTATATTCTTCAATCACTCTCGGATATAGTATTTTGGGTAGCACTCTTTTTTTCTCTCAAACTAACACCCATGATGCCCTTCGGTTTTTTCTTTATATAGAACACAAAATGGGACTTTTGTCCCCTTTGGTGGGTGAAACGTTTTCACCTTTAGAATTATTTTACTGAAGAGAGGTGTCCCTCCTTCACCGAAGAGACGCGCCATTTTCACCGAAGAGACGCGCCCTTCTTTCACCGAAGAGACGCGCCCTTCTTTCACCGAAGAGACGTGTCCTTCTTTCACCGAAGAGATGTGCCCCTCCTTTACCGAAGAGACACACCCCTCTTTCACCGAAAAGACGCGCCCTTCTTACACCTAAGAGATGTGCTTTTTCACTATTGGCATATGTTATGCCATTTTCAATATTATGCCGTTGAGAATAGACCAACCGTTAGTCTACATGACATGTACTAGTCATGTACATACATATAAACATGTATTTATCAAATCTCATTCGATAATTTAGCATGCGTATATAACCGAGAGTATAATTAATTTTTTATAAATTTAATTTTACAGTTAATTCCGAAACAACCTTATCTAATAAGACGTGTAACCGATATGGACAATTCCGTGCTAGCGGAATTAACTGTCCAACACAAAATTTAATCAATTAAATTTTGGTTACGAGAAATGATTTGTATTGTGTGTGACCCATTGGGCTCCACACTAAGCCGGTAGTGAATTAATTTATCTTATTAAACCTTTTAATAAGATCATCGATTAACTCTTAATCAATTAAGTTCACAAGTCAATATTAACGTCTAGCAACATATCATGACCACCCGGATAGTGAAGATTTCAATCAAAGAATCGAACACCCTTTGGTGATTAGTTTTCGTGTAATTCAATTCTTCAGTTATACAATGTCCCGGATAAATTAAGGTATGGATAAAATGTCAAACCCTAATTTTTATCCATATGCATCTCAATTCTCTAGTAATTAACTCAACAATGAAATATCGGAAACTGCTTTCTGATATTTTATCCTACTCTGGCCAGAGATTTTCTGAGTCAATACTTAATAGAATACATAGGACATTCTCTCCTCTCATGAAAAGTAACTGATTCTTTATTGATTACACACTATCTCCACAAGAGTCTTGTTGGGTCCAGAATATCCTACTCATGGTTCAGAGAACTATGTAAAGGAATAAACCAAAACACAACTTAACTTTTACAAGATACTATGGTAATCTCAAGTCTAAGGATCATTTACACCTACTATCACCTAAGGAATAACCTATTGACATTTATTTAAAGATCCATTAGGTTAATCCTTAAGCGGATCAGTTCAGTAAACTCATTCCATAATGAGTACCTACACTCTTACATTAGTGACTCTTCACAAGTAACTGTGAGATCAGTTACCCTCTACCTTAGAGTATGTAACAAGTGTACTAGTCTTACCAGATCACCAATCCCCTGTTCAGTGATTCTATAATTAGGAACATTTTAAACTAAAACTTGTGGATTTTAAGTCTCACTGGCATGATCTCATCATGACCTTAAAATCATTATCATAGTTTATGGGTTTCATAATAGAATGTAGCAGCATATGATGAATAATAATGTCTTAATTTTATTTCATGAATAAACTTACATCAATTGTGATTGGGTTTAGATCATTAATCCCAACAGACTCCAGAACTCTCTGCGTTTTTCATGGGCAGTGTCGTTATTGCCATTCTCGACCCGAGAGTTCACTCGACGCGCAAATTCTGCAATCCTTGCTATCGGCGAGGGGAGAGTTGTTCCATCCATCCATCAGCTTGCCCTTCGTCATCCCATCCCATAAGGGAAAAGATCGAACCAGCAATGCCTCGAATGCTCGAAATCCCAACTGCCTCTGCAGAGGAAGGAGCGATGGGATGAGAAAAGATTGGCGGGTTTTGTCGTGGCAGGACAAATTCTGTGCCGATGAGAGAAGGTTTCCCTTTGTTTTTTTGGGTTTTTTTTTTCTTGAATTTTGATAATCAATTTGATGTTTAAAAAAATACTTGTTAGTTGTGTGTTCAAGAATTCTTGAACTTGACGTTACTTCAATTCAGCGGGATGGCCAGAAGGAGACCGGCGGATTCAATTTCTCGCGGATAACCGGGGCGAAGACCGATGTACACCAAACGAAAGGGAGAGTAGATTGACTAGAAGAAAACGTTTCGACACACCTCACATTAATCTACACAGGAGCACCGGCCTCATCCGCCACACATCCTTTACCTACTTCCCACATCTAAGGCCCACTGGCACGTTACAATCTGCTTATTCACTATACACTGACCCCTGCTCTCCCAGCATCAACTGCAGCAGCTCGACGATGCCCAGTGTTGATGAGGCAGCGATTGAAATAATATATAGTAGGTGGAAATGGTTAGAGCTATAAAAAGAAGAAAAGGGTCAGAGAGCTACAACTCCGGCCGAAGAGGAATATGTCGTGCAGTCCAGTCAGTACCTAATGGTAAGCTCGGCTCTCAAGTGAAGAATGTCATTTATGAAGAAATGGCTGTCCTCGGCCATGAAGTTCGTCCATGGTATCCCGAATAGGTTTCGGTACCCAACTGCTTTGCCCCCCATGAAAGTGTAGTTGCCCTTGTATTTGCTCACATACTCTTCTGTGGGCTTCGACCTCGCTGCGAATTCGTAGTCCACGGTGAAGGTTACCGATCCCTTCTCTTGCATTCCGAGGAACAGGCCGAAGCAATGGAATGAGCTCTGCTGGTCCATGTTGCAGTGGGCTGACAGGAAGAACCCTTGTCCACCGAGATGGAAAGCCTGAGAATAAACTCGACCTGAAGGGAAGAGATTTGCGCACTCCTCCCGCTTCAAGTCCAAGTAAACAACACATCGCTGCTGAGGTAATTCAAACTCTACCACCTTCACCGGGCGATACTTGTAGGCCCGCTCCACAAAACGGCGGCTCGAGGAAGCAGATTCATCTGCAGCCAAGGCCCGTTGCCTGTGGGGGGCCTCGGCCTTGAAAAAAAGGGCCTCGAGCACAAGCTTTGACGAGATATCTTGGTCAAAGTCATTGCAGGTTAGGACCTTCTTGAGTTTCCGGCAAGACATGTAAGGGAAGCGAATGAATTTTGCAAGGCGAGCGCCTAAGACATCACGCCGCTCCTCCAGTGCTGGATACTGCATCCTTGCCCACTTCAAAACAAAGTCGTAGACAGCATCCTCTGAAGCAACTTGGAGATCATCACAAGACACGATAGCCTCAATTCCAGAAAGAGGTAGGGCCATCACTTCTTCCTGGAACCTGTTTCAGTAAAGACAATTATCAATAAGATTGCGGCACTGAGATTGATCGCATATAATACTAAAATATGCTTTTCATCACCGCTACCATGATAGAAACATATGGCTGAAAATATACATACTCGAAGCCAATTCCCGGATAACAGAGAAACTCTTACCTGTTTATGTCCTTGTAGCGGGCAGCGAGATACTGCTTCGCAGCATCAGTCAAAGGCTGAACAGCCTCTGCCATTAAGACACTGGAAGGAAGCTCCAGATAAAGCAATGCAGACTCAGGGGTCATTGGTATGTTTCGCAACATTCGACTGCAATACCTCATGCAGGTCACTACCTCAAATTTGTCGGCAGCCATTAGAATATCCAGCAAAGCAGGAGCAGTATTAGCAGATAGCGTGTTGCTGTACATGAAATTCAGGAGCTCCATGAAGGCTGCTTCTTCTGTTAAGGAAATAACAGTATTAGAAGCAGGTACAATGAGACTGTATAGAAGCTCTATAGTGCATCAAATGGCAATCAAATAAGTTTACCAGAAGCACTGATACGCAGAGTTACATGCCGTTGCTCTGACTCTTTCATTCCATTAGAGAAGAGCTACATATTACAAAATGTAATGATTAGCAGCATGCAACTAAGGAAAAAAAGAGACAACCAAACTCCATACAGATGAATTTTCTCTTACCTTATAAAAGAATGGACTTCTTGCAGCCAAGATTGGACTGCTTATGTGTAGTGTATTAACTCTCAGAACAGTTGAACAGTCCATGCTCCAGTTTGATTCATTGCTGGAGTCATCTTCATCACCTATGACAGGGAAGAAATCAACTTTATCAGGTATAGAAGCCACTTCATGAGGAAGAGAACAAGAAATATGCCCTTCAATCCAAGATGTAGACAACAATACAATCTGACATAGACAAATGATTTCTTAACGTATATAATGGACCAATCTTCAGTGCCTAAATTTACTAGGACTAAGTGTCTCACAAAGTGATGCCTACGTAGAAGCAGCACTTCACATGCAGCAAATCTTTTGCCAAGATCTTACCAAAATATTCCCACATCAATCATATAGCGAGTTGATATTCAACAAAGTATTTGTCTATGACATCCAATTACATGTTAACACTAGCAAAACAACACTGAAACTTATAATGCAACAGGATGACATAGGGACGAGCAAATTACATTCAGAAAAAGTTATGACATATCCAAGTACCTGACGGTGATTCTTCAACCATTGCAACTGCCTCGTCTTGATTTTCAAAACCTTCGCAATCATCCATATCAGGCTGACTCAAAATCTGCTCCTCTGGGAAAACGGCGACATCCAGAGCTTAAAACATTCAAGGAAACAGATAAATTAGAAACTTATGCACACAAGAGAAATTTGCTTGCTCGCAATGCCATGAGAAGAAATGCACTTAAAAGAAAACTTTAGATGGCCATCCTATTATCGTAGCTATGGCAAATATAGCAGGCAAGATAATGGCCGTGCCATCGATATATTTAACAAAGGTTAATAAGTAAAATCATCCATATCTGTGAATGATTTTACTGTCTGCTCAACAGAGCAAAGAGGACAAATATCCTTGCTATCAAAAAAAGCATTCACAGATTATGTTGACCATGCCATCGAATCCCTCAAGACCCACGGGAAGACGACCAAAGCTCAAGTGGACGAAGATGGAACTAAATGATCAACTCCTTCCCATGTCCGACCGTAACATAGACATAAGATCAACAGGCGAAATATTCGACATAGCAGACAAAGCAAAAACCCTAGGGAGCAATCACTCACCATTGTCCTTCTTGACGTCCTCCCTCCGCCGCTTCCTAAGGCGAGCCCAGTCGGCTATGCTGGTGCAGGCACCCTCGGCGTCGGACCGGCAGTCGGAAGGCCCGCCGACGATCTCGATCCGGAGAACCCGGTCGGAGAAATTGCTGTCGTTGAATGCGAAGCCGAAGTTACCGTCGGAGGAACGGGAGCAATCAGAGTCCATGTCAGCCCTCGGGTCGAACAGATCCGAACTCTTCTCTCTCATAATCGAAATCTAAACCAGGCACGGGGCAGCCCGCGAACACCAACGAACGATGAAGATGAAGACGAAGTGGAAGCCGCAGAACCAGAACAAAGCACAGAAGGGCGCTGAGTGGTCAGAAGAGCTCGCAGTTCGTGTATGCAGAGAAGAGAATGAGATGTGGTTATGTGGTTGAAGCTACGGCAGCTGCCATTGCCAGCGGGTCTTATGGTGTTGATTGATTGAGAGCGAGACAGGCGGCTGTGGAGAAAATTGTTTTCTTCAACTGAGTCGACACGGCTTTCCCGTGTTTTTTTTTCTTTAATGTTTCTTCCGAGGTCGTTTTCTGGCGGGGATGGGTTTGGAAAATGGGCTCTCCGTTTTCTGCTGCTTGGGAGATTCCGTTTTCCGCGGCTCTCCTGTGTTCTCATGTTATTTTCCGAGGTCGCTTTTCTGGTCGGGAATGGGTTTGGAACAGTGTTTCCCGTTTTCTGCAGCTCGGGAGATTCTGTTTTCCGTTTTTTTTTTTCGTAAGTGTGACCGAGGCAACCACCTCATATCCTCCATTCATACCGAACAAAATCAATCTATGCTAATTATGGAGTTGGCAGTTTTCCATTAAATTCGAGAAAATTCATGTAATATATAAATATTATTTTTATTATTTTATTGTCAATATCATCCCATTAATCTCTAGCCCATCCGTTTATTCTTTTATTAAGTTTTATCTCTCATACAGAACTTTTCGAACCCGTCGACGTTAAGATTCTGTTGATCATAAATTTTCTCCAGTAATGTCAAATCATCCTAACCAAACGGTCGCGCACGAGACGATGACTATAATTGTTGAACATTTATCTACTAAATTAATACAATCATTTTTTTAATAAAAATTTCCGGCACATTTTAATTGGTTAACAAATAATCAATTGGACAGGCCACGTGGCATGAATGGAAAAGTAAGCTGTTCGGTTGCGGTCAACTGACACGGCCCGGAGAAAATTATGACGAAATAGGAAAGTTGGCCGTGGCCGATTACGCGGAACGAAATCCACGCCCTCAGTTTACACGTTCAAGGCCGGCTTGGTGGGTCTCTTGCTCGGCACGATCCACACCAGATGGGAACCCGCGGTGACACGTAACGTGTGAGATGATTTTTCCTTGGCTCTTTCTCACTGGGGCTGGCAAATTCGTCCCTCAACCTAACCCATATAGTTTCACATCATATTGTGTTAAAAACAACTAATTAATACGGATTATAGAGATGATTCGAGTTTTTTTTTTGAATATTAAATAAGGATTCGGGTTCGGAGTGCTTGGGGTGAAGAAAGTCGATAACCAAACGGGTGATCGTGCTTATTGGGCCACCTGTCTCGAATTTCTATTAGTCAAAGCTCATCTCGGTTGCTCCAGTGTCGGTGTCGTGTCCTGTCCGGCCACTTTTTCATGGGCTATCGGTCGTCGGTGACCGCCTAAGTTTGGAGGAGGAAAAATTCAAATTGGGCTGGTAAAGAGAATGGAACTTTCCATGCGGTTGCTGCCCCACAATACCATCGAGAAAACCATGCATTTTAACGGCTGAATTTTTCAGAGATTCAAAAAGGTCAAATCTTGGGAAATAGATCTGCCATTTGGGGAACTGCGTGTTTTTCATCATCTTACGATCGAGTCATCGTTCGATCTCTTTCTGCCCACTGTACATGGCTCTGTCTTTGACTCACCGAGTGCTCAAATCAGAAAGAAAATTTCTGGGAAAAAAAAAAAAAAAAAAGAACAACCCCGAGGATTAAACTCGAGTGGTTAGAGCTGTATGTCGAATATCTAGTCGCTCGGAGAAATGTCGATCTTATGGTAGTCGATATGCGTAGGGATGGGAATCTCTACGCCGGACGTGGTGGGAAGATTCCGATGTTCTCGGAGGAGAAAGGAGTCCTAGAAGTGAAACAGGGAGTTGAAGGAGACGCTCTTACCAGTGCAGTTGGAATTCGCGCGGACCCTTGAGAGGCCGGTGAGCAAGAATCCCGACTCTATTGCCTCACTCCAAGCCGGATTTTACAGGACCTGGCTGGCCTCTGTACGACATGGGCCGAGCAGTGCAGGAATCTTCTCCACAACCACGAGGGCTTATAATGGAACGAGTGACGAATCCGAATCGTAGCACCTTTGCCTAAGACAGCAAATGATTTCCAGTCAAGTTATGAAGGGGATGATCAAAGGCATGAGTTGAATTCGACACACCACTAATCTTAGCTGGGTTTGCATTTCCACCTGGCTCCAAACCCGTAAGCACCCCGTGATCCGGTTCTGTTTCTGCAAAACGGAAAGACTACTTCTGCCTGCTGGAGAATATAGTCGAATGTTCAACAGGCACAGGCAGGCCCGATCTCGTGCTAGGAATAGGATTATGGTAAGATGTGGTGCGTGCAATAATGTCTCCATCTTTTCATCTCAAAGCCGGTCTCCTCTCTGGTGCACCATTAGATATTTAGATTCATTGGGATCGGATAAGGCTCAATCCGACAAGAGGAAGTCATGGATAGATCTCATTAAAGCTGGAGTAAAGTGGAGCAATAAAATTCAGTTCGATCCTATCACACACGGTACCCAAAACCAAAACTAGACAATATACAAGCTGGTTCATGCGATCGATTTCAAATCAGATATAGATTCCATATTCAAGTCTCGATTCTCAGGGCCATTTGCACTGCAGAACCTCTGGCAAGATGAGCTTTCATTTAGCGTGATAATCACATATATCTTTGATGGAATTGTCATGCATAAAATATTACAATAACTTGCAACGAGTTGCACGAAGCATAAGACATGATACAGATTTTCCATAGGTCCAACTTATAGACTAGGGAGTATCCTACTTGTCCATGTATACCCCCGTGGTATAGGTTGGACTTAACTGTTCAATAAATCTTCCCAAAAGGAATGCTGCACGCTTCTCTTCCAAAATAGGCCAATTATATGATCAAATATCAACATTCAAAACAGTCGCATATCTGGCCCTGGCAGGGAACCATATAATGTAAAGCTGGAACAGAACGTGTGCCATATTTACCATCTGTCTGACCACATGACAGAACCCATTTGTACCGACCAACAGCATGCAGGTTGGTGCCACGGGAGTTCTACACACTCGCCCAGTCAGCATAATGTACCATCTCAAGCAAGAAAATTTGATGCTAAATATGGGACCATGCAAGGGTTCAGGTCTTAGATTAGAATATGGTCTGTTAAAGCAAGACTGGAATAGCAGATGTCAACAGGTTCCTTTCTTTTTTTTTGCTGAAACAACAACCTCCCATCTAAGGTGTGGTACAGCCGTGGTCTTTCTATTCAAGCACTTCCCCAAGCTTCAAAAATAACAAAGATAGTCGGAGCAGTGTTATTTACAGTGTGATATGAGAGGAAGAGATAATGGCAATTTTTGGAAAAGGAAGAAATGGAAAAGAGATCAAAGGAAGAAGTAACTAAGTACGGCTACCCATGTCGGATAAGAGTAGGGGGGAGAAAGAAAAGGGAAAGAAACAAGGGCAGTTTTGCTTGTCTTGTAGGAAAACCATCGTGGTGATTTTTCCTGGGTGAAGTCTGAAGCAGAAGGAACCAACAGGGTTGCAGATTGCCGCAGCTCCCACCATAATATCTAACAACAATCAGCACTCAGGACAGATGCAATCCAAAAAATTCAAAAAGAGGGAGAAAGCTCGGCATTCGAAGATTCTCCTAAAGAGGATCAACTGATCAGGTGACAATTCATAGAGAAAAATAAGAAAGTACTCCTTAAGTAACAAAGGAGGTTCAGGAGCTACATAATCCTACAAGGAAAAATGCTGGTGGAATTGGTGTGTTAATCCAAAAACAGAGTAAGCCTACTTAACAATAGAGCTGAAGATAACGAAATATTTAAGAGGGTGGAATAGGACCATGCCTTGTTTCATGTTCAAGTAAGTAACAGCCAGGAAGAATAAATAATGTATAAGAACACAAACGCAGAGAGAGAGAGAGAGAGAGATTTTATAGGAAATGCTTTAACATCTCAACTCCACGTTTTCAGATTGAAGAATGATATTCTCTCTGCAAATCTCTCGAATAGCTTGTACATTTATCCTGTAAATCCTTCCATATTACGACTTATCACATAAGACCACAGCTAATGCAAACAGGCATTTTTTAGGCAAAAGGGAGAGGAAAGTTGGATCTTGACTAATTTGCCTTAAGCACCAAAAAGACCATTCCGAACTGAAAACAAAATCATGGTTCAATTTCAAGCCTGGGTTCAAAACAAAAACCAGAAAACAGCTGTAAAGGGAACCTCTTTGTCACAGGACTCTTCTGAGACCATCTCCATTGTTTCTGGTTCATATCGAAGACAAGAAGAACTGGACCACCATAGCTCTGGATAAAAATAAGATCATCATATCCGCTGCTTGCGAAAACATCATCAAACTCCCCGAATTTTGTAAAAAACTTTTGGGGCATTTTTGCAATTTCCTGCCACCCTTTACCATGCAAGACCCAGATTCCAATTCCCTTA
This sequence comes from Sonneratia alba, assembly GCA_900174645.1. Taxonomy (NCBI): domain Eukaryota; kingdom Viridiplantae; phylum Streptophyta; class Magnoliopsida; order Myrtales; family Lythraceae; genus Sonneratia; species Sonneratia alba. The sequence goes on along the minus strand of FWPY01000034.1, from coordinate 444,818 downwards.
ATTATGTCAGGTCTGTCCTGTTTACTAATCCCTCCTACCATAACCAGCTTCTCCTTCAGGTTCATGAGCCGACCGCAGGTAAGAGGGCAAGGCATTGAAATGAAACTCCTAAGCAGATGTCCATGAGAAGAATGACTGGAAAGATCATACATTATCAGTCCATGGCGATCATCTGTGTTCCCGCCCCCAGTGGAGTATATCAAGAAGTACAGAACCCCGCCACAGATGACACTCTCATCTCCACCTCTCCACCCAGTGAGAACCTCTGTGAGGAATGTAGTCCACACTGTTGATTCAGAATCATAAAAATGAATCGAGAGCTCCCACTGGAAGAAGTTATCAGGAACCTGCTTAGATTTTACAACTGAGAGTTTGTAATAGTTTGATAACCCATTAACTGATATCGCAAGGGCGCTATAATCAGAGAACTTCAAGCCTGGGGGCTCCCCTAACTTCCTCCACCGCTTGGTTATGGGATTGCAGACATACAATCGGCTTCTGCTGTCATTGTCCATGAAGGAAATGAGACCACTAGAAGATGCAACAAACCAGTTGGGAGTCTCTATGCAGGGTAGGTCAATGCCATACCACTTTTTAAGTGTAGGATCATAGGCATAACCACGGGGTTCATGAGAGCTTGTGAACATGAAATACCAGGGTTTCTGCGGCAGAACAAGGGAGGGGTTTCTCTGGAACCTTCTTGAGGAAACTATCTCGTACCATCTCTTACAGACAGAACCGGCCCGAAAGATGCTTGCTACTGGGAGAAAAGAGAGGATTCGTTCCAGCAAGTCATCAGGTAGAATCATATCCAAGGAAACTGCAAAAGAATCCTGACTGCCTTCATCGCTGTGATCTGAGTAGGAGTCAAACTCGTCAGTTTCTTTCAAGGAATCATCATCAACGTTAGTGATCCCCCAGGCTTCATCCATGATATTCTGCAGAAAGAGTTGGAAATTTCCAATGATCAATATCATAAAAGGGCCTAAAGGAAGACAAAAGGAAGGAAGGAGAAGCCACATAGTCCCTTACAGTGCCCGGTGGTTAGTAACACAATTCATGAATAAATGAAACCAAAATCACACAATTCAGTTGCCTTCATGTATAATCATACAATTAGTTAATCCACAGGACGATGACAATGGCAATGACTTGTATCTCCCAAAAGTTCTGAACCCTGGCTTTAGAAGCACCCAGAAGGAAACCTTGAAAAAAGCAGTGAATGCAAACAGGGAGAGACCGAGGATTCGGATTGAAAGGAATCAGAGAGTTAGACGAAGGCGAACAGGAAGGTTAACAGTACAAGTTAGTCGGTCAATATCAGTATGTATATGGTGGCGGCTGCCCCCAGGCCACCTCCTGGTCTACCCGCTGATTCGCAGATCCATCTTATAGATGAGATGAGAAACTATCCATAAATGGCAATTGCAGCTACCGGTGATGCAATTCTTAGTCTCAGATCATCATTTCGCTGCATGAAAAATCATCCTTACTCTGTCCTCCATTCACTAGAGCCAGATTCAATTTCTACCCATAAACAGATTTAATAAGTGAATTGACTTTGCAGTGTATCAAGAAGTAAAGCTGCAACGAACAATAAATATCAAGCAGAAAGGACCCCACAATGCCATTAGTAAGAACTGTTAAGAGAATCCCCCCATGGATTAAATTCTCAGCCCTGAAATGACATTAGCAAGAACTGTAAAAGGAAACCAGCCGACCAAATTTTTAAGGGGCACGAAAAGTGACAAACTCGAACCCCTTAAATAACTGAAATTACAACACCGATCATGGCTAAAGAAACCCATCTGAGAGACAGGATGAATGAGAAAAAAAAAACAACGTCAGAGGAAACAAGACTGACCTCGTCGGTGAGTCTCGCGGGAATCCGGCTAAATCCAAGCGGTGATGGAACGGAAGTACAGAAATCGCCGACTGAACAGCTGATTGAAGGAAGATATGGGGTCGATCTAGACCCCAGAGAGAGAGATGGGAAAGACAAGGGCTGTCAATTCTGAATACGGGGCTTCTCCAATCTATGCAGAGGTTTGGGCTCCTTTTAATGAAGACATAGAGGGGACGGGGAGGGACAGGCAGAGGAGGAGGAAAACTAAGCGAGCAAGGAAGGTGGGTTTCTCTGTAGGGCTTCCTTGAGGGGTGGGAGAGGGTGGGAGGGCGCGTGTACACACGCAGGGACTCGGAGAGCAGACAGCAGACACAGACACAGCAGAGAGAGTGGCCGTGGAGTGCGAATTAAGCAACGGTTGGATTTTGACGAGGGAGGGAGAAGATGGGAAAGGGCGGGGAAAATAATAAAAAGCCAAAAAAATGAAATTAAAATTAAAAAATATTTTAAAAAAAACCATCTGGCTTAGTTTTATCGATTTTCCACTAAATAAATTTTCAATATAATCTTTAAAAGATGCTGTCTTTACTCATCAGCCTCCCTGATTTTTTTTTCACTTTATTTCTTTTTCTGCCACCTTTTTTTTAAAATATTTTGTATATAATATATATATTTCTTGCGACTCCACTCTCACCCTCCTCTGCCCAAAGGTGATTTGATTCCTCGACCCAACCCTCCGGGTTTGGTGTATGCCTCGCCACTGGCACTGGCAGCCAGAGAAAATGCCCTTTGCCATTCCTTCTTTCCTCCATCACAATAATTTGATATTTCTTTCCTTTTAACTGATATTTTTGCAGGTTCAAATTTTACAACAGAAAAAGTTTGATATCAGAAAATATTTATCTTATAATAAATGTATCATTCCATTCAAATGTGAATTATTTAATGATATCTCATTAAAATATAGTATATGGTGGATGCAGAAAAAGGAGAGGGCCATAGATAGGGCCCTTAGGTCATGCTTGAAAGTGGTGCCAACCCACTCATGGCACAATTCTCAGCCAACTCTTTCCAGCTGGGCCACCTTGTGCACATTAAGTCACGCCTCACCTATCCCAAAAGCGAGCCCCTAAATTAATTTAATTAAGCACCCTTCCCTCGTAGGAGATCAAATACTTAATTTCTAGTTGCCATTTAGAGGAGCTGATGATGACCCAGTGCCGGAGCTAACAAACTCGCACCGGGATGCACCGGGAGCCGAACCGGAACGCTCGATTTAAACCAGTCGAGATTGAGATTGCGCATGTGCTAGCGATGGCAGATGTGTGTTCTGTTTCCTTCCTATGAGACGTGAATCAATGCAAGACGTTTCGACGTCATTCACTTAATGTTAAAGTGGTTCGCGCAACCCTAAACCACGGTGCTATAATGTCGTTCACTCTGGCTCACGCGTTGGGCGGTGCTTGAAAATATCTGTCCATTACTAGGGTTCAAGATTTGCATCACGATCATCGTTGATAGCTTGCTTGCATCGAGCTAGAATGGGAAAAAAAAATGGGTTATATGTATGGTGGACCCATTGTCATTTTCCTCGTCCCAAGATGATCTTGGTGATCTTTCTTCCACCTTCCGAATCATCCAAGATGGACCTACTGGTGTTAGGTCAGCAACAGTGACTGAATAAAACAAACAAACAAACAAAAAAAAGAGGAGAAGGAGAAGAAAATAAGATCCACTCCACACAGATCCATATCTTACATGAATCTCGCGTCGTCATTGAGGTTGGATGTGGCTTGTGCTGCGTAGGGTTTTCAGACGAACCGATTAGAGGAGTTCGTCGTTCGTCATTCGTCATCTAATGATCGTCAGGGATGCACTTAATCTCCCTCCCTCTTCCTGTTCTCACATCAGAGGTCAAATCAGACGCATCGTGCTCCATGTTGGACCTCTTTTATGATGGGGGCGCGTGGGTGGGTGAAGGACTGAGGGAAACTGTGCCAGTGAAAACAGTTTCCCGTTTCTCTGCCCCCGGCGGAGCTGCAAGTGGAAGAGCAGTTCATCTTTCCTCTTTGCAAAGACTTTCTGCTGCAGAACGTTTTCCAGTCACCCTGAAGATGGTCTGTCAAGTTTTCCCTGCGTGGTAAATACAGAGCGCCGACCAATGAGGCAACTCTTGTGAAAATAGACTGCTGACAAGAAATTGGTAAAAAAAAAAAAGGTGTTCCCAGAAAAATAAAAAGGGAAAAGGGAAAAAGGAAACATGGCATTGAATTCGAGTAGCTGGATTTGTTCTTAATCTGATTCAATTTACTTTTTTACTTTTCTGGTCATCTCTTGACTAATTTTTATCCTCTTTCGAATACATCATTAGGGGTGAAATTGACATAGGTCAGATATAGTTTTTTTTTTAACAATTGGACCCACTTTTGAAAAAAACATTTTGCACTATACAATGTACCGAATAAATCGAAACACACCTCAAGACTTGTTGCGATCGGGTCAGAATTCTTGGAGAAATTTCTGTCGACTCCCCTAACCTAATATTCGACTTTTAAATTACTTATTTGAGCATACATTGAGTGAATTATTAGTCTAATATTAAATTGATGGAGATTATTTATTTTCACTTAAAAAAAATCGTACCCAAAAAAACTATTTGGGGTCCATGAAGAATTGCCGCTTCGGGTGCGTTTTTTCAACCCTGATTTTTAATAGGAATATCATTTAAACATTATTATTTATGATAAATTAAGATGCGGAATCAATAATAATAATAATAATAATAATAATAATAATTGAAAATGTATGGTACTGAACTCATGCTAAAAGATTAATTAAAGTGAAAATTAAACGTATGATTAAGGAGAGAAATCATTAAAAGAAAGTGAATATTTGATGTATAATTGTAATTAGTAAAATAAATTTTTAAAATATAATTATGGAACACGGGAGTCTCCCACTATCTAAAAATTTGCTTCTATTTTATATAGGTCTAAAAATTCAATCATTCTTTTTTATTTTTACAATACGCAGTATTTTCGCATCAGTTAAAATATAATTCGAAACTAATATATGATCTTTAAAAAAATTTCTATCGATCATTATAATTTAAAATTCGATTGATTATTAGATGGTGCATTTGATTTTTTTCCTCTCAACCCTGTATATAACATAAGCCATGCACTCGATTCTCACACGAGATCCCGCCCGCAAGGCGGCAGTCAGGCTTGGTCGGAAGACACAGCGTTCGTGTTTCAATAGTTTATCTTTTTGTCGACACGTGATGAGAGCGTAGAGTTCGTGCGATTTCACTTCCTGTCCATCAATTCTTGGGGCCCCCAAATGTCGATAATCCACGTCCGACTTGGTCGTATTTTGTACCTTCCAAGGTCTTATCGTGCAGCAGACAAACTTCAAGAACACAGCATTAATGTGCTTGCTACTCATCAAACATTAAGAGAGAGCGGTGCAAGTCTAATCTGCACCGGCCACAGGAGCAATTACACTCGGTTAACGGTGATCAGAGCCAACACAACCTGGCTACCTTAAAATTTCACGAACAAATCAGCTCATTATTCAACATCATCTACCTAAAAGCAGATTATGTCTTTCCGTCCGTCTCTTTCGAGTGATCCATGGTGTAGATGCTCGTCATCCATGAGCCCGATAAGCTATTTACTGCAAGTCGGTACAACAGATCCAGAGACTTTACAGCTGATGGTTGTATAGATTGTCCTGGATCCTACGGCAGGGGCGCCATTCTCAATTTTGGTGTTCTGGGCTTGACAAAAAAGGCGGATAGCATGCTCCTACTGCGAGCTGGGGCTGGAAGTATCACTCTTTTGTTTGGGTTGTCAAATGACCTGGATGCTGTCAGTGGTCTGGAGCCATGCAGACGTTCCTGAAATTTAAAAAAAAAAAAAATGGTCGTGAGCTTCGTGAAGATCTTTAGTCAGGTATTATACGGCACAGTTTCCCGATCTTTAAGACAAATTGTTTTCAAGCATGCCTAGAAAAAGAGACGGCAGCAAAAGAGTCTACATGGAAGCAGGTGCATGTATTGTCTTCAATCGAGAAAAGGTATCCTGGTCCTAGAGTTGATGCAGCAATCTATGTTTCATTAACGCTCTTGATCATATTCTTCTATGCACTACACAAAGTTAAGGGAGAAGAAGAAGAGTCTCACAAATGAATGCCGAGAGAGCAGGGAAAAGACTGTTAGATATTGCATTACCCTGCGTGGAAAACCAACTGCTGGCATCAGGGCACCAGACGTAGCCAGTCCAGTTTGCAATTGCATATGAGGTGCAGAGGCTCTCCCTCGTAAATTCTCTTCATCATCTGCATGGACGAGAATGTTGGAAAGGAAGTGCGAAAATCAACTGCAACTAAGAACTTGCGGTCATAAAAAGTGAAATGCATACTCAGTAGATGAAAGACTCCAGGTGGTTTGGCAAAATCTTCGGTAATGCTGCAAAAAAACGTGAATGTCAAAACTCAAAATGTGGAGCTGCTTTTCTTCCATGATTTTTATAATGGCCGGTCTCTTACCCTGTTGGACCATTTTGACTTCCTTTCACTGAAGATCTCATTTCTGATGCTAAATGCCAGGAAAGAGTTTTTGATGCAGGGGAACCTAGTGAAAAAGTCATGAAAGACTTGATTATGTTAGAAAAAAGAGCCAATTCGCATTAAACAACAATCTTTAAGCTGCAAAATTCTATACCCAAAGACCGAAGATGAGATCGACCCCGAGGATGATTCTGTCTGATGTCCTTTTTGTGAGGACCAAAACGCACCTTCTCACTGACGGAATCTGGCTTGCCATCAAATAGATTAGGTATCAAGAAGCAGCAGCAGCAAATGGAAACGAAAGGACAGCAAACTACTTCAATATTTCCCATCATAAGCCAACAGTTAATCAGCATCGAAGTTTACTAGGCAAAACATAGTGCTTGTGATGTCTAGGAATAATGGCCAACAACTGCTGCTGCCGGAGTCCTTCTTTATCCGAATATGTTTGGCATGTCAAAAGTTGCTAATAGAAGCAAATAGGAGTCAGTAAGTTCCACATTTCAATGTACCTCCATGAAAAAGTGTAAAGCTTGAACAGCAGGAACAGCGTAAGGCCAAGATTGGTGGAGGGTAAGCATGGGAAAATAATTACCTGATTAAGAATGGTGACCTTAAGTTGCATGACTGTAACATCTAAAGTTTGTTGCTCGAGAAGGTCAGTTAATTTGTATGCTACAGTCCCCAGGTGATCAACAGCATTAATGAGGGCCCTTACAGCATAATCTTTGATATTTTCCAGTACCCTTACAAAATCAAACAATCAATTTTCAGCTGTAACCCACATTACTTTTCAGTCATGAATTGTAATAATGACATAATTAAGAACGAATTACTTCTGAGATCAAATGGAGTATATCATGAAGCGTTATTCGGGAGCAGCACTGCTCTCTCCTAAAGTTACACTTTACAAAAGGGAAAGGAAAAGAGTCGTAAATGTCGAGAATAAGTCACTAACTGAACTGAAGGGTCCACCAATTCCAACGAGAGTAAATAGTTAACACCAATAAATCTCTCTCTCTCTCTCTCTCTCTCTCTCTCGCTCGCTCGCTCGCTCCCCCTCTCCCCGTTCTCTGTCTCACATGTTACAAACACTTGATAAGATACCTTAGCATTTTCTCAAAAGATATAGCGACTCCAACATGGAAAGGAAATAAAGCATAGTATCTTCTATTTTTTCCTTGCTGATACAATTTCTTCCACCTATTGCCACTAGATACTTACATAACACAGACCAACATTGATTCGATTTCGGAGCACCAGCAACACATGTCAAGAGAGCAGCAATCAGATAGAAATTCCAAGAATAAGAAGGAACTGGAAAATGCAGAGACATGGAAAGGCTACAGAATCCCAGAACGAGAGAGAGCTGTTGTTTGGGATGAGAATCAACTCTCCTTATATGAGGGCGGTGATACAGTGAATACCTATTCAATCATATGAAGGTAAGAATGAAGGGGAGAACCTTCTAAAGTCTAATTGCTGAACTAGCTATTAACACAACAGAATTCAGTCTAACAGATGAGACGATAGTCTCCCATATTCCCTATCCCGATGCTTTCCAACAGAAGGAGAAACCACACAGCATGAAGAAAGAGCAGCAATATCAAAATCCCATAATCTAGCATAATAAAATCCAAGTTTGCGGCTAAACATTGCAGCTATAAGAATACATTTCATGCAGAATATGCATTGCTGGGCCAACAAAGAAACAACTCACTAGTTGTATCAAGCTATAGTTTGGTGAATGATTTTATCAAATACAGGTCATAAAAGTTAAATCGGAACACCAATAATATGAATGACAGAATGACACACTGGAAAAAACTCCCGGAGTGTGGAGGCAAAAAACCAGGGCCCATGAAAAATGCAGCTTACATCTGTTTCTTTATTTCTTTCCTTTCTGCCTGTTTTTATGTTTTTATCAGAGCTTACATCTGTTTTTGTTCACTATGAAGATACGACTTCTCGCAGTATTCTGCAGCAGAGTAGAGTTGTGGCCTCAAATTCTTCAGCTCCTGAAAGGGAATCAATAGACGGATGACATTAGTTTCTAGCCGACTTATCTTCAAAGATGCATGCTTTCAGGCAACACAAGCCAAACTCGAAAAGTCCAACCGAAGGACACAAAACCACAGCATCAGAAACCGCCAAGGCTCCATCTCGACACCAAACCCCCACAGATTCTAGCTCTAGGCAGTAGCAAAATGCACATTCAAATACACATGCACTTGGACGAGATCGAAAAGTGACAATACCTGCAGGGCCTTAACGAAGCCCTTGCTCTGCTCCATGGACGCCTCATCAAAGGTCATGGCCTGATTCTCCACCCTCGGCTGCTCCACCTCCATCTTCAGCGGTCAAATCCCAGGAAAGCCACACTACAAGAAAAATACAACCTAGTGCATTGAAGCAGGTGGCCGCAGTGGCAGAGGATCCTCAGAGGGTTAGGTTTGGGGTGGCGATGGATCAGCGTACTGGAAAGGGAATCTCGAGATGGAGTGAGGACGAAGCAGACGCACCGAAATTGGAGTTAATGCGAAGGGAAAACGATGGATTACCTAAAAGGAGAACAGTTTTCCAGTTCTTTGGAGCGCTCTGTCTAGCGGCAGTTATTCCCTCTTCCACTGTACACGTGGAAAACTGAAATTTAAAATAGCCGCAAAATTGTCCGTTCAGTGGATGGACGTCCTTGCCCCCCTGGAAGCAGGGAGGCCAAAGAACAGGTTGGTTTATGACCGAATCGTGAATTAAAGAACCGATGGAACCGATTTTGGTTCGCGCGTAGGGTGCCCGGAAGTGGTACGGTTAGCTTTAGTACCAATTAGGGTTGTACACATAGAACTGAATAATAGGATTAAAACTGTAAACCGAACATAAAAAATTGGTTTAGAATAAGTTAGTTATTATACAGTTTTGAAAGGTAAAATAATATAGTTAATTATTAAATTTAAAATATTCGGTTAATCAGTTTCCACCGATAAATTATATTTTAAAAAATATTGTAAATATATTTAAAATAAAATATAAATATTTTTTAAAATTAAAAAATAACTTGATATACGCATTTTGCCATTATATAGTGCATTTTCTATTATTGCATACTAAATATCATTCTAAATAGGTTCACTAATTTTAATATTGTATATTTAATTTATTTTTAATTGAAAATTTCATTGTTTTAATTTTTTTTGTTATTTTTATGTGTTTTAGTATGGTTTTTATTTTATTTTGATTCATTTATATTCAATTTGTTAATCTTTTATGTTTTTATAAATGTTTGAGCCGATTAATCGAACTATATAATCATTTCAAAACAACTCGTTTCGATGGTTATAATGGTTATGGTTCAAGGTACAGTATCAAAATTGAACCGAACCACTTTAACGGTTCGGTAAGGTTCGATCTGGATGATCATTCCTAATACCAATTTGCGTCCTAGAATTTCCAACTCGTACCATTTTTTTGTTGTTGTTGGGCATAATAATTATACACTTTCCATAACTTAATCATACCCAAAATATCACAAGAGTTTATATGCAAATGACAGGACAATTAATACGGCTGAAAATCTACCCAAAATTAAATATAATAAATTATAATAACAACTATGATAAACCAGCAAAACTATGTAAATTTGCTCCAAATTCGATTGTTCAATTGTAGTGAGACCTATGAAGGATATGATATGGTCAGAGCTTCAAATCCAAACTATAAAAAGAAACAGATCGAACGTGCTCCAACACGATGGCCCCACGTGCGGCATCACTGACTATTAAGCACATGTGTTGTTGATGGGTAATAATTCGAATGAGAGAGCCTAAGAAAATGATCTTATACGGAACTTAGCTCAAGTTATATAACAAACCGACGCTCGAATCAGCTCTGGCTGCTTAGCTGCTGCGAGTAGCCCATGTAAACTTGTAATTTTGGGCCGTACTGGCACGATACACCATCTCAAATAACTCGAAAATCCTGACCCAAGCATAAATATTTTGTACTCCAGGTGACGCAGACTTAGTACGAATAATATAAATAATTATTTTTTAAAAATTTTATATTTTAAAATAATTTTTTATAATATAATTAATATATTAATATAAAAATTGATATTAATTTAAGTAAAACATTAAAATAATTATTAAAATTTAATTGTATGTGTATAATTAATTAAAATCTTTTAAATTTCTCTTATAATTAATTTTTTATTTTAAAATTCATTTTCATATTTTTGTACCGTCAAATTTTGCCACCTCTCAGCCATGCCCCCACACATGTTTTCCCTTCGCTCGAGATTCCAGACCATTCACACGATTGGCAAAACGTATTTTCGTGAGCCTTTGGGCCGAGATCCAAGCCCAGTATGCTGTCCATCATTTAATATTATCGGGCCGCGATCCAGGCCCAAAAGAACAGTCAGGATAAGGCCCAGAAAGAACTGCTTCGACCCCCCAACTTGCCTCGTCGCCGGCGGCCTCTGTGGGGGGTGGTGGTGGGAGTTGGAGCTGATCCTCCCCGTCCCCTAATTTGGCACATTTCGTCTCCGGTGATTCTAGATTACAATTGGGTAAAGTCAGGGGCGGATGGGTCGTAATTGAGGCAGTTGCCCATCCAACTGAGCGTATTTTTCTCGGATCAATTTGGTCAAAGACAAAACAGTCGAAATCGACGGTGAAATTTTAATGGCACTACACCATAAGAGGATCGATTGGAGTTTTAAGAACCTTGCCTTGTCGACCAATTTGTCTCGGGTTGATTTGGGATAAGTGCCCAAATATGGGACGGTGGGACTGGGAGCCTTCGTCCCGGTCTCCAACCTGCTGCTGGGGAGGACCGGGAGGTCGGTGGACATAAGAGACCATCATCTGCCTTCTTTAGCGGGGTCAGGTTGCCAATAGAGATGTGATAGGGACGGTTTGGTCCAATCTCAGGCTGGTCCAAACAAGTTTGGAACTTTTTTGCCCGATCATGATTTAACAAATTAAATTTAACGGATTAGTCCAATTATAAGTCATGATTTGAGAAATTATGAACCGGCTCGAAATCAGGGTTTAAATCGTGAACCATGACTCTTTTTTTTCTTTCTCTCAATTTATTTAAAATGAATAAAAAAGTAAATTAAACTTATATTTTTATATTTTATTTATAAATATAAATCACAAATTTACTATTTATTTTATTTACATAAATGAAATATTACATACTTTGAACAAATATTAAAATTTGACCAAGGGTTTTGATGGTCCAAACGATTCAGGTTAGTTTCATGATAGTTTAATTTGGTTTTGCAACGATTTCAAACTAGTTTAATAAGAAAATATATTATGCTAGTTCCGGTTCAATGGATCTATTTTTTAGAATTGGTCATAACCACGGTTTAACTCAATAAGATCAGTTATGTGTCGGTTTTGAGGCAATCTAGACCAGTTCTGAATTTTAACGTGCCAATTTTGGATTATATCGATAGTTTAGTATGTTTAGTTGCCAAGCCACCGCTCACAATTTCCATTGAAAAAAATAATATTTTGATGGAAAAAAAATGGTAATTTCACAAAATTAGAGAGTAAAATGGATATTTGAGCTCAAATTTATCAAATTAATAAGTTTTAATTTTTACTGAAAATATTAGATAGAAAATTCGATGAATAATTACCCGTGAAAAAGCTAACCATGCCTGAAAATTTGAAGCCCATACTTGCCCTATTAATTATCATGAAGAAAATCAACAGATCTACCGTCTCCAACTCCTCCGTTCGCCCCTTCTAAGTCTGCGTAATCAACAGTTCCCTCGGTTCTCTGTCCCGATCTCCGTCGGCTCTGAACTCTCCACCGGCCGGGAAAGCCTTTCACCGGAGTCGCTCTCTCTGGAGTTTCCTTCCCGCGTGAGAGATGCTGAGTCCGCTGGCAAATTGGAGGGAGAATCTGGAGAAAATCGCTCTCGGCGTTCAGGACGATGACGATGACGACGACGAGGAGCTCGAGATCTATGGCCGCGGAAACGGAGATGATTCATCGGTTTCCGATCGGAGGAATTCCCACAGTTTCGCTCATTCCAAGTCGTTATCCCATTCTCCGATGCCGAACGGGCTCGATTCTGCCTACAGCCTCGAGGTATTTGTCTCGTTCGATCGATCAATTGTTTTGCATTAGTTGGTTCGCGGAGTGCATCCGTGCCTTTTCCACACTTCATAATTGTCGGCTCCTTTTTTAAGACCTGGATATGGCTTTTTGAATGCTTCGAACACCCTAATTTGTCTCTGCTAGCTTAACCTCCGGCTGGAACCTAGGAAACGTGCTGGCTCTATCTGCCTTCTCGATCGAGAAGGATCAGCTGAGCTCCATCCTCGAACTTGGTGAAATAGTCGATCTTTTTTCTCCTCTGCCAGTGCTAGCTAGTACCTGTCCTAAGGCGAGAGTAGGACTTCTCTGTAGGCTGAGTTCACGGACAGCATTCTCATGCCGAAGTCAATAGCTGATCTCTATTCCGATTCTATGGATAATCTAATGGCTATTACTATGTTCTCAGCTTTATTTTAAGCAAAGACATCCGATTTATGTAAGGTACTTGGTGGTCATATATGTGCTTTTTAATGGTCTTATTTTTTCTTGGCCAGATGTCAGAATCTGCTAGTTGTGGGCTGTACAGTTGTCCGAGTAACTGATGTTCCAAGCTTTTAGAACATTTAAATTGCATGAGTGATTGGTGAAAGATTTGCTGAGGTGAAAGCTTATAACTTCGCCATTTGTTGGCCACTATTCTAGCTGCCGGCCATATGTTTTGTAGTTTCTACTATTACATTAATGTATATTTTGCTTAAGAAACTGGTGCATCTGTTTGTGGGTTGAGTAGAATAATGTGCAACTTTGTGATTGAAAGTGCATCCAGAGATCACGATGGCTCACCTCGAGTGCATGGTTTTTTATGCTAGAAAATGGTTAGCTCGTCACATTATATATTTGAGGTTATTTGTGAACGTTTATGCTCCTCCACTGTCTGTTTATCAATTTAAGTGAATTCTGATAAAATAAGGCATTTGTTTCTTGCAGATTGAACAATATAAAGCAGAAATTCGGAGGCTACAGGGATCAGAGGCAGAAATAAAAGCACTGTCTGTAAATTATGCAGCCTTATTAAAAGAGAAGGAGGTATTAGTTGTGTATCTCCATTTGTTGATAGCTATACCCTGCATATATTTGGCTTTTTTTTCCCTGGAAATATTCTGCCAATATAAGTAATTAGTAATGGTAAGAAAAGTCTGTTTACAGATCCTATCAATCAATTAGAAGCAAGTTCTGTTGGTTTTTTAGGACAGTGAAGCACTTCAGGTTTTTAAAACTTCTCCATTTGCAAAATATATTGATTTGTTAACATCATCAGGTGCCATATTGAATGAAACTAGTGAAGCAGGAATTGTTGTTTCCCAAAGTCATCATATAATCTGTAAATGATATAGTGTGTCCAGCAAGAAAACTCTTTGTTTAAAGAAGTCACCATATATTCTTTTTAATGCATGTGGATTTTTCTTATATCTACGTGCACTAGCCATTTTATGATTCTTACTTTCAACAGGATCAAATCTCTAGATTGAGCAAGGAGAATGGGGCTTTGAGGAATAATTTGGATGCCACTAGCGCGGTGCTAAATGGATTCAGAAATGAAAACAGTAAAGCTGCATCAAGTACTTCGATGGCACTGAAGGTATCCTGCTTTCTGAAGCTTGGTGAAAATGGGATGTTAGTTACAAATGTGCTTGTAATTATGCTGCTGATTCCACTTGGACAATGTTTCCATAGGACGAGTTAAAAATGGTCAGTTTAGAGTTTTGTCCAAGAGGAAACATCTTAGAACCTGTGGAAGGTCTTAACAACCAACAAGTATCCTGGAAATCCTGGAACATCCATGGACATGTAAGATATTAAAGGTTGCTAGTAGTCATTGTTGTGCTCTGTGGTCATTCAGTTGTTTGGCTAGTCCCAAGGTCTTTGAATAATGGCACATTTTATTGTCTTTTTGGCTTCCTAAATAGTTTCCAATTCAATGTGCAAGCCATCTCCTGCAGGCAATTGCATAATATGGTATGGTATGATCATGCCTGCTAATGTGCTTAGTATTGTTTAATTAAATAGATGCCTCTTATGGATTCTAAAATCACAATTTGGTGGTTCTGTTGTAATTATGACTCTTGTCTTGATTTGCTATGAGCAGCACTATTTCTATAATGTGCACGTTTAAACTTTTAGCAGTTATATAGTTTCATGCCACCTCTGTTTTATTCCTTCAAAAAGGATCAGTCTGCATAATCTAACTGATTGATTTATTGTGGGACTTAATTATCCTGTGACCTATCAGTTGGAAATTCTTGGATTTCAGTATGATGTTTTGTGTCTTACCATCAGGGGATGGCTGAATTTTCTGAAACATTTTTTAGGAAACTGGTGAGCTGTCACCCAGCCGGCAATCCAAATTTGCAGCTCAAGAGAAAGCCCATTCTGGTAGTAATGGCATTGTTGGGAAGCAGGATATATTAAGCAACGGAACTAGGAATTCTACACATGATCACAATCAGGGGAAGGAAAAGGTAATGGTGCACTTTTCCTGTCTAGCATGTCTTTCAATGTCACACTGTTTGAATTTCAATACTTAAGGGCTCAGTTTCTCAAATATTTGTTTATATATACATGATTTAAGAGCTTATTAGTTGATGAGATTGACAAAAATTACTGATGCCTTTAGGAGCTTGCAGATTTATTGGAAGAGAAAAACCGTTTCCTTGCTGCACAGCAAGCCAATCATGATTTACAATTAAGAGAACTCAAACTGAAACTTGATAAAGAGTTCAGTAAGGTGGTTGATCTACAGTTGAAATTACAAGGTTTGTGTGATTAACTCGGACATGTTTAAGAAAGTGCACATCCTATATTTTTACCATTTTTCCTGACCTGGGTTTTCTGATTTCCAGAGGAACGCGGACTAAATGAAACTTTCCAGAATGAGCTAAAGTCACTTCAAGCGGACAAAGATGAAGTGAGTGTTCAATGTTGATTCAGTGACTTGCTGATGTTTTAGCTTGCAAACTTTTTTCTTTTTCATTGTCATCCTGGTGTGTAAATGTTATTGTTCTTTGAATTACCCAGGCATGCCTGAATTGTAGAGCTGGATGACTATCATTTCTAATAATTAATGTAAGAATCCAAAATTTCTGTTCAATTTTCTAGTTCAAGAGTGTGTCTGTGTGTCAAAATATCTGGAATGGATATGTAGGCATTTTTATGCGCATGAATATATGGGTAAATGTAGATATATTCAACTGGCATTTGAGCCTAGATTTGCCAACTTTGGAAAATGGTGTTTGGATTCAGAGGATTTGCTAGCATTAGATGATCCCTGGATTTGATGAATTTGCATATTGAGGTTTTAGGACATTAAATTTGAGGTAATTCGAGATAAGTTGAATTTCAGGAATGAAATTTTTTTGAGGGGAGAATGGAAATCCCCAAAATTTTTATTTCAGTTAGCAAAATTGAAGTATTCAGTGTTTGTCTGTGAAATTTTCTGAGATGTAAACTTATGTTTCTATGTATATTTGTAAATATATTCGTATTATATGTAGCGGATTTTAAATCAATATTAAAAATAGTTTGTTTTTTAGTTTCTCATGTCTTATTTGATTGGTTTCTCATCTCTCTCATTCTGGTGTTGATTGCAGAGTGTCAGAGAGATGATCCAAATGCGCAATGAGTTGAATGAGAAAATATCAGAAATGGGACGGTTGGAAATGGAGTTGAATAGGGTAGAAGGTGAAGATGCATTTGATGTGGGAAGTTTGAAGAGAGTAATTGCCAGCCTTGAGAAAGAAAATACAGTCCTGAGGGTACAACAGTTTTTTTCTTTTGAGATGTCCCCCCCTTTGGGTTAAACATGCTTTCTGCATATTAAAATGTTTATTTTGTCATTTTTGCACATCCAACAATTTTTTTTGTGCGAATTAATTACGCAGACAGATAGGAATGAACTTGAGATGTCTCTGAGGAACATGAGCCATTCTACTGAAAAAGCGTCAGCCGGGAGTCCAAACAAGGTGTTTCTTTTGCCCGGTCTCTTATTTCATATCCTTGGCAATGCCTTCTGTTTCTGGTTACTGATAATTATACTATACTTGTGTTATTGCAGCATGCTTATTTCCTGTATAAGAAATTGCCTTTTTGATAATCTCTTCTATTTGAGCTTTCTATGCAGGAGGTGGGCTCCTCTGATTTTCCTGGCAGAGAAGTGCTACAGCAATCTTTGCAAAAGTTGGAGAAATCTTTGGAGGAAGCATGTCGAGAGAGAGATAAAGCAAAGAAGGAATTGAACCGGCTTAAACAGCATTTGCTGGACAAGGTAGCATGGCAAATGTCCTTCTTGTTTCTTATTTTAGCCTTCTAGGCATGATCAGCTGAATTTAGTATAAATTGAGTGGCCAATTGTATGAATTTACAGTCAATAGGTATTTCGTATTTGTATAATAATCTGCTTAGATATCTCTGTCACACATGTGCTAGCAAGATTTTCTTGCTGTTTTATTTTCAAAGTTGTGGTATTTAATGTAATGCTTGTTTGTTATTACCACTGCTTGCCTAGGCAAGGTATTATTTATCTTCTCATGTTCCATCATTTCGGATGTCTCTCTGGAATTTTTTTGGTTTATGATCTCCTTAGTAATTTAGGATTTAGGAGGATTCGGCATGTTGTGTGTGTTTCTATACATCTTTATTACACACTATGTTCTTCTGATTGGAGCACAGATGTCTGAAGCATGAAGCACACAGTTGAGATATCCATTGAGTATTATATAATGTCTGCATCACTTTCTCTAGTCAAACTTGAATTACTGAACCCTCAAAATATCTTGTGAATTTTATGCTCATGATCTGGCATTGTTGTAGTAGACTAACATGGAAAGCCCATCCTCTTGAAAACAGAGTCCCTTTTGGTCTCTAAATTGAAATTTCACCGCTATTTTTGCTTAAACTTTTAGAGGATCTGGACTTTGTACCTCTCAAGTTAGTTTGATTTTAGACTCTCTGCAGTTGAATTGAACAAATATCTTGCTCCAATGTTGTCCAGGAATACGAGGAATCAGAAAAGATGGATCAAGACAGCAGAATTATTGAAGAACTTAGAGAAAATAACGAGCATCAGAAAGCTCAGATTTTACACCTGGAGAAAGCTCTAAAGCAGGCAATAGCAAGCCAGGATGAAGTAAGAATGAACAATAACAGTGAACTTCAGAAATGCAAGGAGATCATTGATGAGCTGAACCGGAAGCTCTCTACCTGTAAGACTACAATAGATGTGAAAAACATGGAACTGCTGAATCTCCAAACTGCTCTTGGCCAATATTATGCTGAAATTGAGGCTAAGGTAAAATAAGTACTCTCTCCAGTGCCTGAATAAATATTGCCTGGTTGTGGTTTTTTGATCTTTTATTTTTTGTGATCAGGAACGTTTAGAAAGAGATTTGGCTTTCACCAGAGAAGAATCTACTAAACTCTCAGAACTTCTGAAAGTAAGTTCTCCCCCTTAACTATGATTTTGATTCCAGTCTATATTATCTGTTGCTTCGGATATTGGTGGATCATGGGCACATTGAAACGAATTGGTTCCTTAAATTCATGATTTCCTTATGCCAGGATGCAGATAAGCAGGCAGAAGTATTTAATAGGGAAAAGGAAGAGATCTTGAATAAACTCTCACTAGCTGAAAGTGCGCTTGCAGAAGGGAATAGGAGAGTGAATAAGCTTGAGGAGGACAATGCGAAACTGCGACGGGCGCTTGAGCAGAGCATGACCAGACTCAATAGAATGTCAATGGACTCAGATTTCTTAGTCGACAGGTTTAGTCTCTTGAATTTGATCTGATGGAATTCTATTTATGATGGGCTTGTTTAATCCTATTTTGGAAGTTACTGAAAGGAGATTGACATCTTTGGCAGGCGGATTGTGATCAAGCTGTTGGTGACTTATTTCCAGAGAAATCACAGCAAAGAGGTATCACCACCCACTCATGAATTATCTTTCCCCTCATTTACGGTAGGATTGGGCATTTTGCTTTCTGTGGGGCCTCATAAAGAATAGTACTCACTGTTGGTGCAAATTTCCAGGTTCTGGATCTCATGGTACGCATGCTAGGGTTTACAGATGAAGACAAGCAGAGGATCGGCGTTGCACAGCATGGTGTTGGTAAAGGTGTTGTTCGAGGAGTGTTGGGTCTCCCAGGACGCCTTGTTGGCGGTATTCTGGGGGGAAGCTCCACTGAAGCACAATCAAGCGTGGCATCTGAAAACCAGGTTAATGTTATGAACTTGCAAATGCATCATAATTTCTCCCAGAAATTTGAACTATTTTCACATGATTTGAGTAGCTGAGCTGTCTTATCCATGTTCTCACTTTGGCGAGCCTTGCTTCTCTGCAGTCCTTTGCAGACCTGTGGGTTGATTTCCTTCTTAAGGAAACCGACGAGAAAGAGCGGAGAGAGTGGCTTGAAGGGGCTGCTGATCCAGCTGGAGCAGCTGCTAATTCACCAATCCCAGACGATAGTCGACTGAGCATGGGTTCTGCAGCCCCCAGTATGTCAAGATTCAGTTCATCCGCAACTCAAGCTGCTCGGCAGACTGAACCCTACGGTTTGGAGTTCTCCACGGTGCCTCTCTCATCCCCCGACAGCATGTCCTGGGTACAAAGACCACCTCTTCCTAGAAACTGAAAATCATTAAAGATATGCTTGCTAATCAATGTAAGTATTGCGTAGAATATCCAATCATTCTCTGTCAAGTTGCCCATTTGTTAGTTCTTTACATTTTTTTTTTGGTTGAAATAAAGAGTTGCACTCCACCGGTTGCTTGGTGCCCACTGCCCCATTGCTATTTATTGGAAATTCGCTCAAAGTCCATCTTGTCTATGTAATTTCTCCATAATTAAGGTTTTATATATGATTTTTATAAATTAAGAAAATTTAATTGAGGAGTTTTATTCTCCCATTATATTTACAGTATGAATTAGTCATTGTTTGAGAGTACATCATGCACCTAATTAATCCTTAAGAATGAATTCTAGTCTCTTATCTTAACTTGGCTGGATAGGCGGAAGCTCCGGGAGCTAGATCCGGCTCACACGACCAACCAGGATCGTCATCATACGAGATCGATCGTGAATTTTATTTTCTGCCGGTGGAATGTAATTTCACTGTCAGATTGTGTGGGATTCATGACGAGTCCTCCCGAGACCCGATAGTAATGGTTGACGGAACAGAATTGGGATGACTTTATGTTGAATAACTTTGCATCTAATGTGATCGTGGGTTGGTGGGGAGCTCCCACAAACCAATTGTCAGCCCAACTTTCTAGCCTTGGCTTCTCCATTGTAATTAAGTAAGAGTTGGCCCTACTCGGCAATCACATATTTCAACTTGAATTAATTCTAATATGATATTTATTTACTTATTCATTAAAAAAAGCAATATTCTTGCGATAATTAATCGGGTTAAAGTTGGGTTGGTCGGTTGGTTTGCAATAACTACTTCACTAACAATTATATTTATATAAAGTTTAATAAAGTGGAATTATAAAGATGAATACCCACCACCAAACGAAGGCCTTTGTGCCTTTGTGCCTGCCTGCCTGCCGACCTCTTCGTGACTTTGGGTTTGGTCCGTCGGCATCAAGTCATGATCTCGTGTTTTGCACCCAGCCATGTCAACTTACCCTTCCACATCTCCTCGTGAAAAATACACATCCTTTTGAAAAGTTAAATCCCCGTGTCGAAATTTTAACAGAAAAATCCCACCGAACGTAAGAAAATCGATCTGTCATGTGTCAGTCAAGTTTCTAGATGGAGCATGTGTCAATCAAAAATCATCATCATCATTCTTCTTGCATAAATTTCATAGAGCACCACCGTATTCTACTTGGTAAATCGCATCTCTAAAGGTAACACCTAATTCCATTATGGATAATCATGAGGTATCTCTCACTCATAGTCGGCTGTCGATACCGGGCAGCCATCGCTATCATATCAAGCTCAACTGGCGGCTAGGCTCTAGAAGTTGAGATCGACGCGCCGCTTGCACTTCTGCTCCTGGATGGCTCGGCTCGAGACGTTGACGGTCATGCTGCAATTCATCTTCACGACGATGTACTTCCCGATGATCCCGGCCAACTTCACCCGCCCGGGGATCCTCGAGTAGCTGCTCACGGGTAGGATCCCTGACCCGACGTCTGCGCTCAGGTATGGGCTTGACGTGAACCTGTCCGTGATCACGTCCACCGTGATGTTCATCCTCGTGGTCCGCCTCGCCCTGGCCCGGCCCGGCGGGCCCCGAGCCTCCCCGACGAGCGTCCCGTGGTAGTAGAGCGCCGTGGTCGTGTTCCGGTACCTGAAGGACGCATAGTTCGGGTTCTTCACCGAGACGTCCGCCACGAGGGACATGTTGACCCCGGGCCTGGGGATGGTGCCAGTGACGAGCTCGAGCCTCGTGACCGTGACCCCGTTCAGCCTGATAGCGGGGTCCCTGACCCGGAACACGGTGAAGACCAGGATTACGACCGACACCACTTGGACGAGGAGGATGGCCGTGACACAGCCGCAGCATTTGAGGATGCACCCTCTCCGGCTGGTTTCGCTGAGGTTATTTGCTGCTTCCTCGCCTCCGTCTTTGCTGCTCGGATTCCCCTCCTCTGCCGCGGCTGCTAACGGTGTCTCCCGGTCCTTCTCGGCCATGGTTGATCAGGAATATTGATTGAGTAGTACGAGGAAGTTCACACACACACACACACATATATATAGAGCTTGGTTAATTACTCTTGTCTGAGTGATAAGCCAATGAAATGGATGTGGGGATTTTGAGGGGGCATCAAGTTGTTGACTTTCATTTCAGGGCGAAAAGGTGGTTGACTATCATTTCACATCATGTGTTTTTTCAAGCAGCTGAAAGTTGACGCTGAGCCCAGCCCGGAGTGGGGAACGGATCTTCGAAAATTAAAAAAAAAAAAGAGGGGGAGGAAAAAAATCGAGCCGGATCATCGAATTAAATCAGATCCAATACAAGCTAATGGAATCATTTAAACCGGGTTTTCAATCATGCTGTTAATTATTCGATACAATACATTCATTTTAAAATGGTTGGTCAAACCGATCATAATGATAAAAAAATAAAAAAACTTCCCAAGATAAATATTTGAAATTTATTGGTTTTATAATTGTTAAGAAAATCTTATCCATAAGAATCAAATCTCGAAAATGTCGATGCCAAGTCAAAGAACGACGTGTTGGAATCATTCCCATAATTATTATCCAACAATTATATAGTTAATTATGTATTTATATTATTCAAATAGTTAATGTAATCAAGTGATCTCATTAGGTTTAAGTAATAGAATTTCTATAAACAATTCTTAAAGTGTAGGGATATGGATTAATGTGCAGAAATCATAAACTAATTTTTAATTTATATAATGGGTTAAATTTGAAATTAATAAACTACATACACTTATACACAATTTAGGATTGTGATCTATGGATTGCATGTTATAAATATGACTCTTCTAATATTCCATCAAATAGAGAAGATTGAGTGTTCACATATATTTTGAGGGGTTACATGTAGATCTAAAAGATTCATATCTTACCATCTATACAATTTCTGGTCATTAATTCAAGTACGCTTCCGTTTATATTTATACATTATTTTTAATTTCAGCCATAGTTTTTAAAACCGAACCAAGCCGGGAACCGGTGTAGGCATGAGTTCGTAGGTCGGACCGGAGGTTCAATGGGTTGAACCGCATGTTTAATAAATAATATTAATAATATAATATTACTAATAAATTTACATAATATCATAATTTGAATATGATTTATAACAAAAATCATTAATATAACCATTATATTAAACAAAAGTTTAATATAAAATATAAATATAAGTTTAGTAAAATAAAATAGATACATTACAATAGGTTTTTGTTTTTGTTTTTTAATTTTAAGTCGGTCGGTTTTTTCACGGGTTCAATTGGGTTCACCGGTCGGATCGGGAACCGGCTGGTTCAATCGGAGTTTTTCTCTTTTAATGTGCAATTAGATTTTTTGAAGGACCGGACCAGATGAGTGACCGGTTCCCGGTTGAACCGGCCGGCTCGGTCCAGTTTTTAAAACTATGATTTCAGCATGTATACTTTTGGATTATTCAGATTGTGCACTATCTTCGCTTCCTTATGGTGAATCCCCCTCTTGACTAGTGAGCACTTTTTGTTTTTTGGGTTAATTTGTGCATACATGTGTACAAGAAGTCGGTGAACATGACACAAACTCTTGTATACACGTGTACAGCTCCCTGTGGCATATACATATATATATGTATATGTATGTGTGTATGTATATATGACTGAAGGATGGGTTAATTCGGTATTTTTAGCACTAGGAGTTGGGGAGGAGCTGAGAATTCCCCCCTCCATCAGCTGCTCGCAGGGGTGATTGTGAACTCCTAACCCACCGTGGGCGTGATAAAGTGGTTCGGCACTCATCATCTCAATGGGAGGACTCGAGTTCGAGTCCCACCTGCGGCGGAGAGCTCTTAACCCCTTACATGGACCGACCCGGGGCGATCCGGATTAGTCAGCTGGACAAAGTTCAACTGGATACCGGCGGTTTATACAAAAAAAAGATTGTGAACTCCTAGTACTTCATCACGACCGTGGCCGTCTCCTCGGACATCCTCTGCACCTGCCTCCACTTCTTCGCGTTGCACCGCGCGATGCGCACACCGATAGTAGCTCCAGCTCGAGCTCCCGCCGCATCATTCATTCGTTTCACGCATGAAAAAGAAAGGGGGCAGCGATTCGATCATCGGTTGTAACTGCAAAATTCATCCGATCAGCTACATATACCGATCGAAGATACGTACATGTATACCGAACGTGTAATGCGCATCCGAACTGATGTATTTATTGCTCCTGCTGTTTATCATCGATTGAACATATGATCGTGGATCGCGGGTAACGTGGAGATCGATCCTTTCCTCGATGAGTCGGCGACGAAGAAACGACAAGATTTGTAGCAGACAGGATGGATGGTCGCGGATTGTGACAAGAATGACATCCACTGATAAGGAATACGCCAGGAAGTGGAGAAAAAGCAAGAGAAAGGTGGCAGATCTGTGAGCCGGTCGATCGAGTCAAACAACGCCCATTATCCTGTTACTGGTGATCAAGCGTCCCCCCGAATCGTAGAAGTCGCGTATGTACCTAGGGTAAACGCTGTTCTTGACAGCCCGGCTGCCCGTACTTTCTCCACCGGTCACCATTGTCGAGAACGTCCTCGGAACTTCTCGTCCGGTGTGCGGATCGAGGCTTCACTGCGTTTCCTCATCCTATAACCACCTCCGGCCTTCCTCTTCCCCCTTGCAGATGCCGCTCTCGTCTTTGTTCCGGTTTCTGGGGGGGCTCCTACCGGTGAAGACCGTCAGCTGCCTGCACCTGCAGCATTACTACAGCTCCCACCGCGAGAAGGGAGCTGTGGGAGGTTGCTGCTGGCCCAAAAAGCTGCTGAGGCCGGAGCTGAGGATCCGATAAAGCCGGCAGGTTTGACGATGCTAGGAAAAATGGTCGGCAGGATCCTCTGGATGCGGCAGTTCTCGACCAGCTTCCATTGATATTATTGCACTGAGTTAGAATGCTGGGCAGATGGGGGGAGGAAACTGAGAATATTACCAGAAGAGCTTTTTCATTGTCAAGTTTCATGGATGATGGAAAAGGAGGGGTGAAAGAGGTTGGTCCACCTAGTCACGGGAAGATCCTTGTTTTTTCAGTTCGGATCCGTAGAGATCCGATGGAATCTAACAAATTCATATTTGAACCGGTGATGGTGAACATTTCTCTCTTACGATAATCGAACTGGAGACTCGAATCAGCGGGCCACAGGGTTCCCTTTAGAATGCAATGTAGGTGTGTCACACACAGGCGTCGTCATCAAATGATGCCATGCCATCAATTCAGGTTTGACGCCGACCACTGTTCACCAACTGATCCCAGAAAAGCTCGGGCTTTTCACCGGCTCAACTTGACCTTCATCTGCAACTTACCAAACAGCCGCACGGTTACACAGGGAACAAGTCACATGCATAACGTAGTCAACACGCAGTGTTCATGCCGCAGCACAGGATGGGTTATCTAGTGATAAAAGGACTCATAAATAAGCCCGAGGATCAATGTCGCACTGCAGCTGGTGACAGATCATTCTCAAACACTGCTATAGATCCATCCCTCGAGACCTAGAAAAACTCCCCGATGTCAAACTTCTGTGTCCGATTGATTGGTAAATAAAGAAAGAGGACAGATGAATGTGTAAACAATGGCATGGTACTAAGTACGGAGCAAATCTTGAATGAGTGTCACCGATCCATTACAGATCACTGCCACAGAATAGTCCGCTAGAAGATGCATAATCCCGAATTATATCGTCAATTAATTCTGTAGCAAAAAATACGCCTAAAAGACAGTCTGCCTGACCAAGCTAATAAGCCAATACGAGTACATGAACAGGCAACAAAACAGGGCGCTGGAGATCAGAACAATGGCTTCTTCCCGTTCAACATTCCCAGTAGCTGGTCCAAGACCCGGCTCCCGTTATCACGCAGACCAGAATGCATGTACTCATTGGAAATCCATAACCTAATCCCAGCTATCTGAGAAGCTGTCTCCACTGCCAGCTTGAAGTTAACATACATATCTTCGTAATAAACAGCAGCTGCGACAGGAACCTGTCATCATTCACTCTAAGTTAAAACCAAAGTCTGAGTTGTTTCAAATCTTGTATTTGAAGGGATCATCTAGAAATTTTAGCTGCCAACCTTATTGTTATTCAGTGATTTCACGTCATACAACGGAGGCCAGTCCCTCTTCTCTGCCAAGATATGAGCAGCTTCCTTGAATGGTGTCAGAGAGTGAATTTCATCGAACATCCACGGGAAAATCATCTACACAGTGAAAACATAGAAAATGAGAAAAATAAAATATACAAACAGTTTTTTTCCAACAGAATCATACAATGACTGATTAAACTAAAAAGACAGTATCAATATGTGCATCTGAAGAGACTAGAAAGGTTGACCACACCTAATATGCTTACCATAACCACTATGGAAAACTTTCATATTGCCCAGTCATATGTCACGTTACTTTTTTTTCCAAATATATTTTGTTTTCAGCTATGTATGCTGCAAAATGTTCATGCAATTTTGCCTACCTCTCCTGTAAAGAGCACTGGACGGTTTTCTTTTGCAGCATTAAGTGCATCAAACTTGCTTTCATCTTCAGCTCTCATGCTTTCCGCAGACCAACTTGATGCGCCACCCTTTCAACAAAACCGATGAATAGAATTTAAGCAAGAGTTTTCAGAATATCATCTATGTATTACAGACAGCATAAAGATAGCACCGAGTATCACCCTGCAATGGTTAAAGCAATGTTTTCGCTGATAAGTAGATTACCTGGCAATATATTGCTTCGTGCAGGAGAGCATAGAGGGGATTTGTATCGAAACTTAACCAACTCTCAAACTGCAGAAATCAAATGGCTCAAATTGATCCTGAATAAAACTAAATGAACAACAAAAATAAAGTCAAAGTTGATCAGTTTTCCCCTTACAGCTTTTAAAAATAAGTAACTAATTCGTTTTGGTGCTCCTGGAACTAGCGGAGGATCCCAGACTCTCTCAAACCTATGCTTAATTACACGAGAAAAAGATCATTAAAAAAAAAAACTGAAGAGCATAGAAGGTATTCCTGCATTAATTGGAATATCTGTACGTACATATAGTGTAAGCGCTCAAAACCAGTACTGGATCCTAAACCAGAAAGACCAAGAGTTTGCAATCCCCGTGGTGTTAGGAAACCACCAGAAGGAAGGGGCACCTGACATTGGGAAAAAATCTCAACTAATTGATATGAATTTGGAATGGAGAAATACCATGCATGTAATATCCTCACCCCTCCACCTTCAGATTCTGCCAAATACTCAACAACCTCTTGAACAACTTCTATGTCCTGAGGGTACCTCTTATAGAACTTCTCATTTTGAAGAATGACTTGTTCACGGCATGCTCTGTATACGGAATTTGCAGAGCAGCCATTCCCAAGTGGAGGAATTCCACCAGTTAGAAGGACTTGCCTAAGTCCCTGGGCTGCAAAGCTTAGGTATGTAACAGCACAGAAACCACCATAGCTCTACAAGAAAAAGAAAGACTTACTAAATTTCTGACCAATCTGCGACAAGTTTACCCTATAGAATAATTGCAGATCATAACAAAAATTAATGAATTAATGACTCAAGCAAATGGAAACAATGGCCAACATGTCATTGAAGTAGACAAGCGACTACTAGCGGATGGTCAATAATGAAATTATTCATTTTAACAACAGGAAGGTATCAATAATAGATGCACTCAGAATACTAGATTGTCAGTATTCACTTGTATTGGCAATAGGAGTTCCTTAGAAATGCATTAACTTTTAGACTCTTAATTAGCTCTGCTGCACATATTTCTGTCAAACTGCGTCAAATACAACTTGACAAAGAAAAACAGCTTTTCTAATGCCATTTGGTGTTCTTTCAATAGTGTCTTAGGGACAGTCACTATACCTGACCCAGAACTGTCCAAGGTTCAGCATCAGGAACAAGGCGTACTCGAATAAACTCGGCATCATTCACAATATTATCAGCTCGAAAATGTCCTAAGTAATCAGCCAAATCCTTTGCAGACTTTAACTGCAACATGGAGGACACCGTCAAAGGGGTGGACAGGCCTGTTCCTCGCTGCAACAAAACATATGAGTGCAGGCTATGAGAGGATGGCATGTGAATCTTAAGGCTCTAAACAGAGAATTTCCAACAGAAACATGCCTGGTCCATCAATATCAGTCGAAATTCCTCACAAACTCTGTGTATCCATCCGCTAGATTCAGTTGGTCGTGGACACTCAAACCCAGGTCCACCTTGTAAATATAACAGGTATGGCAATCGTTGCTCTTCTTTTCCAACTGAAGAAAAGGTTTTGCATTAGCAAGGATATAATTTGCGTGGAAGAAAGCAACTCACTTCAGTGAAAGTCGGTTTCAAAGAAAGAGAACAAGGACTCAATTAGAGTTCAGGTCAATATGTGGTGGGGTCAAGGCTTTGAACAATGCTCTGCAAGTACAGTTCTTTTTAGTGTCAACCTCCTGGTATTTAGCCACCTCAACCAACCCAAGTTGGTTGCTTGTATGAGTACCTTATCGATGGGAAAATCTAGCGAGAAAGATTATGAAAGCGAAGTTCACCACTGTGTAAGCTCCAAAATTATGGAAAAAAAGGGAGGAAATTCAGCTGTTTATCATACGAAACGGATGCTTACAGAAACATATATATATATATATATATATATCAATGGCTGTCAAAACTCGTTAAAATCCATATTGAGGAACAAGATCGCCATTCTTAGCTATAAATTTCAGCGTAAGAATTCGTCATTACACCATCCAATTGAAATGTTACATGGAAAAGGAATCATGGATGGGTAGCTCAGCGGAAAACATTACCGGCGACAACTTCGCGAGCAAAGACAGTGATCTTCGGAGACGCAGCCAGAGAATAATCCAGGGGAACAGTGAAACGGTGATCGCGGAGACGAAGCTCCGGCACGGAGTACCAGGTTCCTGCCGAGTGCTCCTGCGAGGAATCGCAGGTGGTGGAGGACGAATCCGCCATCGATGCCGCTGTCCGTAGAGCCACCGGGCGAGACCAGAAGCTGCAGAGTGAGGGGGCTGGATTCAGTCTAGCAGCGGAGTACGGACGAGAAGCAGCACCGAAGCCGAAGGGAAATAAGGAGAGGGAGGGTTTTATCAGGGCGGACGGCGCGTGCGCGAACATCGTCATGACAGCGTGTGAGTTTGATGAGATATCTATTATCTACATACCTAAGTATAGCCCCCTAAATTCTGCATTGACAGATTTCACTTTCGTTTATCAGCCTAAAAGATAAGAGATTACGGGCCAACGACAGGGCAATCGTTTTTACTTCCCACCAAGTAGGGTACTTGCTGATGCTGGCGCGTGGGCTACGAGGTGACGACGGCTGATGATGAAGATGCGGCCGATGAAGTCATGCGAACTGACCAGTCAACATTCAAGTTAGTTAACCGTGTCGGTCGAGCAAGGAGCCGACCTTTCAAACCTCGAAAACGACCCGAACTTCTCCCCAAACCGGCACATTACCGCTATAATTGGGTTGGGGGTGATTACGGGTCGATTTTAAGAAATAAGCCGGTTGAGCTGGAATTGGCCTCACATATTTTGTCATTGAACCGGCTCAAAATTGTTGCGAAACTGACCCGAAACTAACCCGAACCAGCAAAGCTCTACAATAAACGGTGAATTTTTTGTCGGTTAAATTTTAAAAGTTAAAAAAAATTCATTTAAAATAATTGAAAAAATATTTTTAAAAAGGGAAGTTTAAATGGGTCAAGTCGGTTGAATCATGAACCACTCTACTTATACCCGATTTCAGACCGGTTCATAATTTCTTGAACTATGGTCTCATAACTGAACTAATCCATTATGCTTATACGGGCTAAAAATAACCGGGTCAAACAGTTCTACACCTATTTAAACCTGCCCGGAATGCCTATTCAACATCTCTAGTCGAGGAATGATTCTGGAGTGAATCATGTCCAGTGAGATTCATCGAAACAACCATGGACGGATTAATGTATCGGGGTGACCGAAGGACGATTTTGCCCTTCCAACAGTCAATTGCTCATCAGTTACATAACGGTCAGAAATGGTGCTAGCGGCGGCGGCGGCGGCGGCGGCGGCAGTAGTAGATGCATGGCATTGCAGAGCGTAAGAATACCAATGTGAACGGTTTTGCAGCCATCACGCGAGTCTCATCTTGCGAACATCGGTGCTCCGGTTTGTTCCTGTTCATGGTCGGACGGATACAGAATGTTCGTCCGAGAATCAGCACCCTTCTGATGGATCAAAAGAGAGGTCTCTGTCGCAACAGATCACATTATTGCACATGGGCCGTACCATTCATTATACCCTGTCCTTTTTTGGTCGCAGGAATGGTAGCTGAAATCTTCAAGTGAGGCAACTGGGGAATAGAGACAGAGCTTCAGCTTCATTTTTCACCGTGTCCCTCTGAAACCCTTCGCCATTGGATTCCCACAGCGACCCGAAACCACTCGGCGCGAATAATTGTACGGCGTCTGCTGGCTGTAAATGGAAGCTCTGAATCCGGAAAACGACGCACGGAGAGCCTCAGGATTTGGCCAGGGGTACTAATTTCGCAGGCATCACGAGCAATTATTTCCGAAGGGTTACCCTGGAACCCCTCGAGATCATTATTTCTTGCTGTGAACTGAAGATAAGAGATGAGATGAGGTGATTGGCTTCGGAGCAAGAAAGCTCCAAAAGCAGATGGGATGCCTTCGAACAGAGTAGTGAGATAGAGATCATCACATGCTTCAAAGAAAGCGTAAGAAATTAGACCTATACACGTGTAATCTGACTGAACCCGAACCTGAGCCGAGTTGAATGCATTAATATATGATATTTATGTGTTATGGATATTTTAATCAATGGCTTTTTGAATGGATATATAACTCTACCAATTAATTGGTAAAATTCGCTTTAAGATTGGAATACTTTCGGCCTTCATTTGCCTGAGTAATTGGCTAAGTGTAGCTCTGATCAGAGAACGAGTGAGAAGACACTTGTGTTGTGGATCGGTATTGGTCCTTGTTCAAATATGTAGTGAGAATTCATCACCGATTCGTGTATTCGTGCAGGTGTACGTGACTCAATCCCACATCACGATCTTGAATTCGTCAGTTTAATTTCTCGATATGTTTCTAAAATATCTCAACGTATTTTACGTTGTACGAATGAAATTGTACGTGCATAGAGTCCCAAAGAGTCCCGACAGAAAGTAACACTGCCCGCTTCGAGTATTATTAAAGTAAATGTATTTCGTTGAACATAGATCAATCAATCATGTCTTGTTCACCTCGTGAGTGTTTTCCAGCAAGTGTCTTTTTGTTTGCAGACGAGGGTGACGAGCACAGAAGGTCTTAGAAGAAAGAGGGAAACAAAGGAACGAGAAATCCATCTGAAAACCCGAATCCGAGACCTATTCATTACAGATGGACGACACCGAAGAAGTCGCCCAGCAATCTTTTAATTAGTTCGATGCTGGACGCTGACGATTCACGGTTCTCTTGGATTGTTACGTAGCTCATCATAAAGTACTACAACTACAGAAGACTGAGGAGTCGAGCCCTCTGCACACTTCTGTAAAGCCCAAGTGGCTTACGAGATCGACGAACCACCCATCAGATATGTACATATTAGAGGAGCTCTATGTTGTGCCTTTCGTTCATGATCGGAGTCCCGTTGCAGGAGACCTGATTTCCAGTACTTGAAATGCCCAAGTCCTGAATCAACAAATAATGCAGGCGTTCGGGTTCTCCTCCATGCTGTGGACATGGTAGTAGGTTGACATATGGGGGTTGTACGCTCGGTGAGCCCTCACAAGCTCGAGCATTGGGTCTGGTGGCGGCAACTGTGGTGGCTGAGGCTTCTTCTGCCCTTCCTCCCCCTTGGGCTGCTGCTCGTCTTTCTTTGGCTCCACGGCGGGCTTCTCCTGCTGCTGTGGCTGCTCTCCCTTCGAGGCTTCTTTCTGGGGCTTCTCTTCCTTCTTCTCCGGCTCCTTCGCAGGCCCCACAGTGATTATGTCTGTCTGCCAATGCTTTCGCAGTTTGATCACCACATCGATCGGATCAACCGTTCCGATCACCGTCAGTTTCTTCTCCTTCATGTCCACCGAAATGGAATCAATCCCTGCAGAAGATAAAGCCAGCCCAGAGGCCACAGTTTTATTCTCAGCATGCATCATCCTTCATCAAGGTTAAAAACACTTTTAATTTATAAATTTTAAACACTCGAATTGAGACTTCAGCTCTTTAGCTTCCTATAACTGAACTCAAGAGACGGTGGCTCTTGAATCTTACAGCAAAAGCTTACCATTTCGAGGTCCGTCATCGATCATTGAAATGAACATGACACAAAAGGCAGAGGTCAAGAAAATTCCATCACATGTTAAAACACCGAGGCCAACTGCGCCTCTCAAATTATGCTCAGCTCTTCCGGAATATTTATGCCATCGGAATTCACAAAAAACAGGAAGTTGAAAATCGAGAGGAACCAAAATATCATTATTGAAAGAAAGAGAATTAGGCCGAGCTCGTTAGGCATGAAGGGATTGGTTGGGATAGCCTCGTAAAATTCGTATTGAACAGTCTGCGGACCAATTCGAATCTTTACAGACAACACATTAGAATGTATGGCCTGACATGGGATGGGAACTTGGTGGATCAAGATAACAACATTGATCTGATCCTCTGGGTTGATCGGTAATAAGAAATAGAACTGAATCCGGTGGATTGATCCATTCGCTTGGCCAATAAGTAAAATGAATGATTAAAGCATGATACCTGGAAGAGAGGAGACTCTTTTGAGGGCCTTCTGCTTTGCTGTGTCATCGTACAAATCCAATTTCACCACAAGCTTCTGCAACCACAGAAACACGAGAGAGATCCGAGTTTCAGAACTACCAAGCTCAAGAAATTTGATCTCTGGATCGATTTCTCATAGAACTTTCGCTCACATTTTTTCTCATACTCAATGCGCAAGAACTAACCAGGTCTCTGTACTGATGTTAGAAAGAAAAAAAGAAGCAGTTCTTGAAACTGCAGGGATCAGAACCGCCATCCAAAAAAAAAGGTTTTTGATAACAATAAAGAATGGAATCCATGTCACTTTCCACGTTAAAAAAAAAACCAGGAAGGAAAGTAGAGCAGACAGCAACTAATGAGAAGTTCCAGAGGAATCGAGTCCTTTTGGTGAAGAGAACGGACCTTCATGGAAGCTCCTCTCGTGGGTATATTCGAATCAGAGCCGGGGGTGGAGAATATTGCTGATGAGTGAAGAAAACAGAGGCAGGGAGGGAGGGAGCTTGGGGCAACGGAATGTGCAGCTCAGCAGAGAATCTGAATCAAGACAAGAGTTGCCGACTAGGAGAGAGAGACAGAGAGAGAGAGAGGAAAAGCAGAAAATTGAGTGGCAGAAGATCTACGGTTTAATAATAGTTGAACCGGTTCAATTAGAATGAAATCCAGCAAGACATTGTACCATTTTATATATTAAATTCACTAAACTTGTTATCAGTTTATAAGAGATTTAACCTATTTTTATCTAATACCTGAACTCATAAGTGGTGGTACTCGATTTTCCTATAAATTTATAACCGTCATATTTTATTAAATGGTCACCCTCAACAATTGTTTACTAGCTGGACATTCTTCTTCCGATCTTAGACGAATGGGACAACTGATCATGAATTAGGCAATTTTCTTCCGTGGTCGAACTTAATATCAATTGACCTCAAGCATTGCTTTCGAACTTAGGTAGAGTGAGGTGCAAGCCCATCATCTTTGATATCATATTGAATTCGTTATAAGTTTATAATGGATTGAATCCGTTTTCACATAAAAACCTAAACTTGTAAGTAGTGGTATTTAATCTTTTTATCAGCTTATAATATTCTCTTTATTTGATCGATATAAAATCGTATATCTCAATAAAATCAACTTTTTATTACCATCGTTCTTTTCTCTAAACTGTATATCGGTCGATATATGAAAATCCATTATATTTCCACTAATAGAATTCGAGCCAAGTCGACCGACCATGCAATGAGTTAAATGAATGATTATGTGATCATACTGTGAATCGAGTACGGATGATTATGACAAAACCATCTCAATGAGCCCCACATCTCCCCCACACTCGATTGGGCAGCAAGTGGGTGCGATTTCCCTCTTTCTATGTCGACCTTCTTCTTCTCTTCCTTTCGTACGCAAAAGCATGGATGGGTGAATCAGCCTCGCACTCGTGGCTCTCGCACGGTAATTTATAGAGTTCACTTATAATATGATCCTACGGGGTCCCGGGCTGAAGGGTCAAACATGCAGACTCGCACGGTCAACGGCGGCTACCGTACGGGCTATGCTGAGCTGACTGATGGCTCCGACGCGCTTAGCCCTCATCTACTTCTCCTGTATCCTTCCACCTTCGAGAGAATCGGAAACCAGGGACCGGGGAGGGAAAAGGAGCTGCAAATTAGATCAGTAAGATACTGATCTTAACTCGGATATAATATAAAAAAAATTATATATGGGTTGGTATAATTTTTTAGTGTTTGAGATATTATATTATGTTATTTAAAAATATTTATGATAAAAAGTAAAAGTACGAGAAAAATAAAAAATACATATGATTGATTATATATAAATAATTAATGATATATTATATAAAATTATTTTAAAATATTAAAATTTATTTTTTAAAAAATTATTTTATTTGAAAATGTCTATGCTAGGCTTTTCGAGCTGACAAGATGGTCCACAGTCCAAATTGACAGGTTTACTGAAAATCTGACCAATTTATATATCCATCAGGAAGGAAAAGAAAATCACATACTAAGATTGAAAATTTTAATTAAATAATCGATATAGAAGAACTTAATAAAAGTAAAACATATTCATTTAGCCATCTATCTTTTCACCCATTATTTTTAAATATTTTATTGGGATAGATTTGGCGATGAACTTTTTTTCACTCCAGTAGACTTTTAGTCCTAATCTTATTTTAATAATAAAAATTTTGCTGATGTGGCAATAAATATAATTAAATAATGAACCTAAAAATGAATGAAAGAAAGGAAAAAAGAAAAAAGAAGAGAGAGAAGTGGAGATTGAGGGGACGAAGGGAGGGTATCTCCCGTAGCCGCCCCCTCTTCCTCCTCCTCCTCCTCCGAGATTGCTCAGTCTCCTCCGGTGCTCTCGGACTCGGGGGTTTACTGCCTGTATTCCGAAGATGCGTCCAAACAGCGACATCCACCGACAAATACTCTCCGGGCTACCTCTCCTCTCCCTCTGCACCGTGAAATTTGCGTCTTCTTCCATTCTTTTCCGACGAGAATAAACAAGACCAGTGATGAGGAGGAGGAGGAGCAGCCATATGAACTCGTCAAGCTCCAATTGATCACCGGCCGTCTAGAAGATGTTGAGCCGACTCCAGCGACGAGCCCGAGTGTCGCTCCATATCAGCCGGGTTGCTTCACGGTATGAGGAGGAAGCTCATGTAGAATTCTTTTGGTGAATACTAAATTTAAATTTACAAGAACGGTAAATTCATATTTAATAAAATAATTAAATTAATAAAATAATATATATTATGATTTTTTTATTCTTTTTATGTGAGGTTATATTCCTCAACACACTCCCTCATGTGGTATGTCACATGTCATGTATTATGAACACCTGTCCCAACAACTATCAACGAGTCAGACATATTCTTCCATGCTCCAGCGAGGGGCAGCTAATCCAACAACCAATCAGGTTATTGTTTTCAATTTACCCCAAGCCGAGCATTTTTCTTATAGTTTTGGATTTATTAACGATTAACCTTTATTTCAGTCTTGAATCTTGGCAAGACATAAGCTCACACGATAACTTGCTCTTATATTATATAAAATTTTTATCGGGTTTATAGGAGCAATAAACTCATGTTTAATCAAAAAGTTTAAATTAATAAAATAATGATAGTCAGTCTTCTTGTATTGTATGATTTTATTTATTTATTTAATATAAAATTCTATTTCTCAACTTTTTTATTAAGATTCTTTAAGAATGGGAGAAATTATATTAAAACATTAATTATAATTTATTAAAATTCTAAATATGAAGCATGCCAAAAAAAGACAAAAAAGAAGAAGAAGAAGAAAAATAGACCAAAACACTTCTTGCAAATGACACATAGATCGAATATTTGCTAACGGTGAAGGACCAAGTAGCTCGGCCTCCTGTTCACCCACGGGGTAGTGGTAGCACTCGACTAGTGGGTGGCCAACCATCCCAACTTGGCTTCATTGGCTTTTTCATGTTTAAAATTACACTTTCACCTCTCCATTAACCAAAAGCTCTACGCTTTTCCTTTGGTAGAAGAAGCTTTGCATCTCCTAGTCGGTGGTGTGTGCTGGGCCCGTCACCGAGGGAAAAGATTCTCCATTAATCAGAATTATGGCCGGCAGTTCAATCAAGACGGGTATGTGTCGGACCGTGTGAGACGAACGGACAGATGATGATGCTTAGATTGGGGGTTTCAACGTGTGAAGCCCATTTACGGCCCATAACAACTTATTTGGGCCGGAACACTAAGGCCCAAACTTCCAGCTTCCAGAAACTGCCCCGTGCCATTCTGAACCGACCCCCTGGCAGGCAGGAGGAATTGTCCGTTCTTCTCGCAAACTTCTCGTCTCTGTCTTCTCCTCCTCCTCCTCATCGTCGAGGTCGAACGATCTTTGGTGTATTCGTTGTATCTGGTGATGATCGGATCCTGATTCCGGAGCATCGGCTGATGGCCCGACGACCATAGTAGCTGCCATGGCGATCCCCAAGATATCCTATCTCCGCCGCTTTTCGCTGAACGGCTCCGTCCACCTTGAGATCCGCCTCTTCTACGTCCGGCTGTCGCAGTCCCATGGCGAAGCCGTCCCCGACCACCTGAGCCTCCGTTACATTCACCGTGATCTCGGCGTCTCCCTCGAGGTCAATGGCTCCCATGTCCCCGAGCTCAGCCCTGCGTCCCTGGCTCTAAAGCTTGATCGCGTTGACAAGGAGACCCTGGAGGTGACATACGTCAGCACTGATAGCGTTAGGATCACCGGCGGGGTCGAATTCGAGGTCCTTGCGGGTGGTGACGTCATTCTTTGTGGATCGCTGGTTCGAGTGGACGACAACTGGACGAATGGGAGGTTTGCGCCGGAGGGGGATTCAAATACAGCCGGGTGGTCTATGGACTGTTACGCGGCAAATTTGGGGGTCTCTTCAAGGTCTGTGGAGGTGTATATCGCTGGGTGTTGCTCGGGTGTGCCGGTGATATTGACCAAGACGATACAGAACAGCCCAAGAAGAAAAGGCGCGAAGCAGGGAACTTTGAATGCGATACCTGAGGATGAGGAGATTTGGAAGGAGCAGAAGATTGGTAATGGAATTGTTCGACAACGAAACCTGCAAGTGAGCAAAGTTTGTTTTTTTTGCTAGTTTTAGCTTCGGCTGTTCTTTTGCTATTTATGAGTTGTTTCCATGAAAATGAAGATTAAAGTTTTGAACAGCTTAGATATATCTCCAGATGAGATTATTTTGTAACTGTTTCATCACCCGATAACCGGACAATTATGGGAATTGAACTCATCTGAATTTTATGCTTTCCTAGTGACTGCAGTTTTATTGGTCTCCGGGTTATAACCCTTGGAGAATTCTGTTCTTTTGTATTGGCTGATGCATGTATGTGAGTAGCAGCGTGCAAAAGGCTTGATTAGGTGCTGGTGGAGACTGGAAAACGTAAAATTTTCTGTGGTGATGGAAGGATTATTCTGTTTATTTGATCTATTCACGCCTTATATGAAGGTAGAACTTGTTTACTTAAATTATTTATGGAGAAAGTGCAGCGTCTTCTTCTTTTTTTCCCCATTTTTCATTTGTCCCCAATCGTGCTCGTCAGATTTTGTCTTCAATTGATAGCTTTTCATCCTTGAATCTGCTTTTGGGGTGATTCTTACTACATGTTCCACAGGCTTTACTCTTGAGCTATTGTTCCATGAATCAGTGCTGTCTTTCTTGCTGCAGTTTGGTATGTTTTTTTACCTCCTATCTGTTACTTATCCTGATTTGGGACTATGCAGTTCATGGAAACAGATAGTGATGAGAATGATTCAGATGGAAAACCTGGACATCATTTCTACTCTGCAGACATGTACAGTGGTGAGGATGGTGAACTGTCATGGTTCAATGCTGGCGTAAGGGTTGGTGTTGGGATTGGCCTTGGTATGTGTCTTGGAGTTGGTATTGGTGTTGGCCTTCTCATGCGCACATATCAAGCCACTACAAGGAACTTCAGGAGGAGGTTTTTCTGAACCTTAACTTATACCTGAAAATTTTCTCTGTAATATTGCTCCAGTCAGAGATGTCTGCAAATATAGGAATGCTGTCTGTGGTGTAGGGGACTGAGTACTTTGGCGGTACTGCTACATACATTGGGGCAGGAGTTAATATTGAGGTTGTGATTAAGTCAAAATGGTTTACCAATAGAGACTCCTGAAGTTTAGGACTAGCCATGGAATAGTGTTCCTGGTCTGTGTATAATTGCTGAATCCTGGAGTGTGAAAATCTTGAATGAAGTTTTGTAAGATATGCAGTGAGAACCCGGTGGAGTCTTTTGTTGACATGTACATTCAGCCTTTTGATCCTAGAAAGTCTAATTGCGTATGGTAATTTGTTCATGAGCAGTGTGGACGGTCCAAGTGTGACGGTGTGTGTCCCTTTGAGGTTATGTGTTTAAGTATGTGATAAGACATCACAGTTGCATTTTGTAGAAATCCTCGTTCTCTTAAATGTATAAATCTCACATCTCATTGGAGTTGTTTGGGAAAGCTATATGCCTCTGTGTTTCTAGCTTTCTCCACAGTTAAAGTTTTAATGTCTTGGGTTGCTTCAGTAGTTAGTTGTTACTTGTGAGCTTGTGAAGAGTGAAGTGCATCAGTAAAAGCTGATTGTTCATCTTTTTGCGAAGCACATTCTCTCTCTTTGGTGAGAAAGCAGAAAAGCATATATGTCCGGGGAATCCTCGACGGTTGATTGCATCAACCTCAGCAAAATCGGGATGATGATACATGCAACAGTCTGGTCGGATCTCAGAGCAAACAAAGCCACCATACGTTACTGGTGGATTCTGTTTTAACCCCGCCATCACCGATTGAAATTCCACTTCAGCTGAAACCACCAAGTGCAGGGAGAGCTCTGGTCTTCAGTCTTCATGGAGAAGGGCAATAAAGAAGAGTTTGTCTAGCCTGAGCAACGGATTAGAAACCCCAAAAGGCCATGTGCTAGAGCCACCATTGGAGACAAATGCAACCACTGGGAGGGTGGAGGCTCGGCTTCCATGTCGTAAATTCCTCGGGAAACAGTCGAGGAAATTCAAAGTTTTTGATAGTCTTCAAACGAAAAGAAACCTTTCTTCGCAATAACTCCCGCGAAATTTTCCCGATGGCTAAACTCGGTGTTCCTAGAGCAGAGTGGCAGATTGGCGGGCAATAGGAGACGGCCAAAGAGAAATCAGCATCAAACAAGGAACAGGAGGGCAGGGGCCTTCGCGATGGGGTGCTGGGTCGCAATCCCCGACCTCCGTAACAACGAGTCCATCTGGGTATCCTGATGACTCGCCGCTCCTTGGCCTCTGCTATGATCATACGTGGATCGTCCTCCTATGTCGATGCTAGTGAAAGCGGACGATAGGGGCAAGGGCGCAACCGTGGTCGAGTCTGAATGTTTATAGCAATTTTTGTTTATATATATATATATATATTACCCACTGAACAGTTTATGACTTAATATGACTTAAAAAAAAGAGTATGTGCATATGATTCGAATTCAACATCATATAATTTATAAAAATCAAATTAGTCATTAATAAGACGTTTTAACTCTAATCCAACAACAAGGGAAAACAATAGGGTGGGTCCTGTGAACATTGTTTTCACTTGCTCTATAAGCTCGGATTCAGTAATTTTTTATTTGAAATAATATGAACTTGCATGGATTTTTGTTAAGATATAGTAAATTTGTAAAATTAATAATGCGATATTATTAATTTTACATAATTAAATATATTAACTTATTTTACTTATTTATTATGATAATTTATTTTCATATAAATATTTTTATTATTATAATATTAAATTTGTTAATTACATATATATATATAGTTAACATATTTTTATCATATTTGATTTATATAAATGGATCGGATTGGTTATAGATAGAAGATCTCGACATCCTCAACTACCGTACGACACGGGTCGCTGATCACTTCATTGTCTACCCTTCCCTTGTCGCTTGCCTTCAGGCATCAGCTTCAGCTTCGAATCCATGTTCTCGACGGCGATGATCCTTCATTGACCTTGCAATTCCGGCCGATCTTTCTGCAATAGAGAAGCAAGCCGCATTAATACACACACACATATATAGAGAGATCCGAGAAGAGCTCTCAATTAACCTCCGCAAAAGGGTCCTCTATGCGCTCGTCCGAGAGGGGAAATGGCGTGTTACAATCAGTTTGCATTGGGAGGAGGCCCGTCGTCAATAACAATGGCGAAGTCCTATACCGTGAGAGCCGAGCAGCGTCTGGCCCCTGATCTCCCTTTTGACCGTAATCTCTCGGGAGGCGGCGGAGCAGGCGCCCGCTCCCCCACCAGCCGCCGCGATCTCGTCTTTGTCGTCAATCCACGTGGTACTCTCCCCCATCTACTCGGTGAATGGCTTTCTTTTCCTGTGTGCTAGCTTGTGCTAATTTGACTATTCCTTCGTGGGGCTCTTGATGGTGCCGTGCAGGCGCTAATGGTAGGACCGGGAAGGAGTGGAAGAAACTGCTGCCATATTTAAGGTCTCGCCTCGATAGAGACTGTAACGTGAGTTTCTATGCGGCAAATATGATTTCTCATGCTATCAATTCATAGTTCAGCAGTCCACATGATACAAGGATTTCAATTTCAGTTAATGCCGAGGTGAACACGATAGCTTGTGAATACTAAAACAGCTGAGCGATGTAATTGGGGTCCTGTAAAAAGGTTCTCATTTAGATTCTCTGGCCCAGAAAGTGCTCGATTTCTCCAATCTTGCCCTCAACCTGTCTCCTTGAAATGTACAATTTGGGAGTTCTTACTTGTATAGATCTGATTCTTTGACCATGTTTGAGTTCCTAGGATTTGTGTATGCCCTTTTCTCGCTGAATGATTCTGCTAAAGAGTTGAATCTTTAGCCGTCGTACTTATGGAACTGGCAAAAGCGCAAGGGGAAACATGTTCAGCATCATTATATATACTTGTCTTGCTTCGGGCATGTTCTTGCATTTTTTCTGTTTCATGATGTGGAAAATGTTGGAGCACTTATTCCTAATCATGATTAGATACGCGAATCTTTGACTTCTGGGCCTTCTCATGCAATTGACATTACCAGGGAGGTGAGCATCCTTCAGTTGACCTTTTTTTTCCTGGTATTCTTATGCATTTTGAAGTCCCAATTGTCACATTATGGTGTGTTTCTGCTGCTTGATCATTTATTTAGGCAATTCGGGAGGGTGCAGATGCTGTTATTGCAGTCGGAGGTGATGGAACTCTTCATGAGGTGGGGTTCCCCTTACTTTCAAACAAATACATGCCTGCTTCAATGTAGCAAATAGCAATAGCAGATTTTCCCCCTGGTTACACTGCATAATAACATCAATATAATACGAGTATACCTCTCATTGACTTCGCATCTGGTTCAAAGATTATGAACAAAATTTTCTAGCAAGGCAGTTGTTAATTTCCTTAACATGTGAAAGTAATGAAAATTTTTCGTTCAGCAAGTCTAACGGATTGGGATTTAAATGTGGTCTGATAGTATTTTTTAATTTCATTTTCTTCTATATAATTTTGATGACGTAAACTTTTGAACACAAATACCGTGTCCTACTGGATTGAGTATCTTTTGTATGTATTGTTGATTCTCACATTGTAGAATAGAGGGTTAGAATTTTCATTCATTGCTTTCTGGAGATAGATGTTCTTCCTGTGAACATATATTTCATGTTATCATGACTAATCAACTCAAGCTTGCAAAGCAGGTTATAAATGGTTTCTTTTGGGCTGGAAAACCTGTTAGAAATCATGACAGTGACTATCATCACTCTACTGCACTGGGTGTAAGTTCATTTCCAACCTCTCATGTTTTTCCTTTCACTATTCACTTTGTTAAGTTTCTTCCTTTTCAAACCTCTGATTTCTATGCTTCATTGAATATGTATATCTTCTTTTGCCTGCTTCAGCTTATCCCCTTGGGAACAGGCTCTGATTTTGCCAGAACATTTGGCTGGTTAGTCCATTTCAATCTCATTAGCATTATTCAATATCAGTGTTGTGTCTATTTAGTGATAGATTGATTTGTTTCCATTCACTTATCAGGAAAAATGATCCCGAGGAAGCCATTGAGCGCATTGCCGAGGGTAATTTCAATGTGGCACCTCTTATTTGTTTGTTTCATACCTTAGTCATGTAGAGATTAATGTGTGATTATAACCTTTTAGAAATGATCGATAATTTGTCAAGAAGCTTCTTTACTTTTTATTGCTATTTCTAAACTTGCATTTTGCAGGGGTGAGGTCGCGAATAGATGTTGGTGTTACTGGTGGAGAAAGTGAAAAATATCAGTATTTCATAAATGTAGCTGACATTCATTTGTAAGGTCAATCTGCAATGTCCATAGTTGGAAATACAAGTGCACCAGATGAATTTACTTATTCTCCTTTTCCCTTGAATTGACAGGAGTGCAAAGGCTGGTTTCTACGCTTCTAGGTATAAGACGTTTGGAAATTTGTGTTATGTTATTGGAGCTCTGCAAGCCTTCATGGGGCATTCCAATCAGGACATAAGAATCAAGGTCAGTTCTCTAAACCTTTCCAGAACTTACAAAATTAAATTTCATTCCTACTCAGATTGTTTGTTTTGGTGAGCATCCGATTTGAGTTTTAAAGACATTGTCATTGTGCATTTAGATCAACGATGGTGAGTGGGAAACATACACTCAAGTGACAGCACTTTGTATTGGAAATGCGAAATTCTTTGGCGGTGGTATGAAAATTACACCTAATGCTGATCCGAGGAGTGGAAGTTTTGAGGTCAGTCAACTCCCAAGATCTTGTTAGCATGCCACAGAGTATGTTCTGTGCCATGGGAAAGGGTGCTTTGTTTGATAGCCTAAGAATTAAATGCCTTGTATGAGATACTTTTTGCAGGTTGTGATTCTTCAGGATTTCAAATGGTATGATTTTATTCTTAAGCTACACAGACTCTACAGTGGAACTCATTTGTCAGTGAAGAACGTATATTCAAGAAGGTATTGGCTTTGCAACTTTATGATTGAAGTTACAGCTTATTTCTAGAGTTTGGATGGAACATTCTGGCACATATATTAACCCTCTTTCTCATGATGACTTTCATTTGTCCGTCCTTTGGCTCCAAAAAATGTGTCGTCATTTGTTGAGTGGTCCATGGCAACTTATACCAGGGGGGTCACTGGCAAAATAGGCATCATTGGTGGTTTTATCAAGCATCTTATGTCAATATTCTAAAGACATGAGTCATGGAAGAGATTTAAATGTAATCTTTTGGCCAAGATATGGCATCAGTATCATCCCTCAGTCCCTCCTCCTCTTAGTGTGTGAAGTTGAGAATGTCTAAGCCGTTGATGTCCTTAAGCTTAAATGGCATTCAATTGATCGAATCATTTAAATTCACAAAACATATATTCGTTGATGCAGCGTACAGTCCATCGAAGTGGAAGACATATCGGGCAGTGGC
Source organism: Sonneratia alba (assembly GCA_900174645.1). Lineage (NCBI taxonomy): Eukaryota > Viridiplantae > Streptophyta > Magnoliopsida > Myrtales > Lythraceae > Sonneratia > Sonneratia alba. The sequence goes on along the minus strand of FWPY01000034.1, from coordinate 401,818 downwards.
AGTATTTATGTTCAGTCAGACGGGGAACATCTCGGGTTCCTTCCTCGGAAGTTTTGGATCTTGCCTTCTGCTATTGATATGATCTGCTGAAACAGAGCACCGGATTATATCTATCACCCTTTCCCTTCCTTTATACCTTTCCAATACCTTGTTAGAGCCTGTGATGGGCTTACCTACTGAGATGAGCAGCAGCTTGAGGCAGGACTAAATAACTGAAAGCAGAGGAAGCCCAGTTCTTCAATTTCTAAAGCTTTGCTCTACCTTCGGGCAATGTAGATGCTCGTCTTTGCTCTTGTGATTACCGAGACAAGGGGTATCCACCTCTGTCTTGAGTCTGAGCTGTACATTACATTGGTATGGTTTGAGGTTTTCGGGTTCTAATATTGTTGGGAAGCGCTCCTCATATTCCCTCTCCCGCTTTTGATACCTGCAATGGATATGAATGACACGGGTTGTGCCCGTCTTCAAGAACAGGGGAGGATTTACTTCGGTACAGACTCGGCTAATGTGCTCCACTCACCGGAATCCAATTAGTGAAGTTATTATAAAGCCCCCTTCTCGCTGCGTCCGTGCCCATCAATCACATCATCGCCCAACTTTGCGTTTTCCAAGAAATCGCGAGGACGGCAAATGTCCAGGCGCATGATGGCTGGGACTGTGAGAACGGGCATGCGTGCGTAGTACGGGCCCCATGTGCGGGCTAAAAGGCAGTTGAAGCTGGGATTTGATTGAAGCTTGGAGTACGGGCATCCGAAAGCCCGATGGCGATCACAGTGTTCGGTTTCTGACAGCAGATGACTGGCAAAGAAAAACCGGAGTGCTGTCGTTCTCCGTGACACCAAGAGCACGCTTCTAGGGTTGGGTTTAGTACTGTAAAATCATTTGGTTCAGTTACGATTTAGCTTATTTACTTAAATAAATTGGTCTGATCATGAGTTATAGTTCAGATAAATATGAACTGGTTCGGAACAGTTAATAAAACGGATCGGTTTGATATGTAAATTGTCAATTTTTAAATTTTTTTTAAAAATAATTTTAAATAAATATATTTTATTTTTTAAAAAATTATTAAATTAATTCGATAAAATTTAACTTTTAATTTATAAGATCTTGATAATTTGGATTTGTCACGATTTTGGACTAGTTTGTAAGAGTTCCGTACTGGTTACAGTTTAACGAATTCATATTTCTGATCAGGTTAATAATCGTTCCTTAACTTAATAAGAATGATTACATGTCAAGTTAAGAGTGGTCTAAACCAATTTCGAATTTAGACGGTCCAATTTTGGGATAATCCAACTAGTTTAACATTTTTAATTGAATTCAAGAATGTCTTCCAAAGGAAAAATCCATCAGGCTTTGAGCAGGCATTGATATGAGTCACCCCCCCCCTCACCAATAAAACAGGGAGAATAAATAAATAAATAAATAAGAGCTGAGTTACGTCACAGGGACGGCAATCCACGTCACCCTCCGGCAATGGCCAACAATTGTCGGATGTACCATCCCCATCCCTTCCCTTCCCTTCCCCAGCTGTATCCTATACACACTGACAGATCTTCCCTTCGTCTCTACATTTCCTCTCTCTCTCTCTCTCTCTCTCTCTCTCTCTCTCTGTACTTTGGAGCTCTCTGCTATCCTCTGATTTCTTTATTGCTGTCCTCTCTGATCAAGCTTTAACTATTCACTTCGAATTCAAAGAACCCTCCTTCAACTGTGTACGGTATCCCTCCTTTTTTCTCTGTCTCTGACAGTGTCTGTCTCTCACCTTGCCGGCTGCACTTGCCGGGGAGATCCCTTCTGCTCCGGCGCATGGTGGCTGTCTTTTGTTATCGTTGTTGGTTGGGGTGAATAAGGTGAAGCTCCGTGCTCGAATCCATAAGTAGAAGGAGGATGGCGGTCTACAATGCCTCATCCTTCAATGCCGAGCTTTCCAAGCAGACCTCAATCTTCGGCCTCCGCTTGTGGGTTGTGATTGGGATCTTTCTCGGTTCCATCATCGTCGTCGCACTTTTCCTCCTCTCCCTCTGCCTCACCTCCCGCCGCCGCGGCACTAAGGACCACGCCGGCCGCCACCCGAAGACATCCGCCTGGGCGGAATCTCCTCCCGTCTCGAAAGAGATCCAGGAAATCGTCCCCTACCACGCCCCGCATCCAATCCCGGAGATCCAAATTGACATGGGGAAGAAGGTGGAGCACCGGGTGGTGTACTCGGATCGGCAGTCCAGCGGGGAGAGCCGTGGGACTATGGGGCTCGAGACGGCGTCCTTTCGGAGCAGCGGGAATGTGGGTCCTGAGGTTTCCCACTTGGGCTGGGGCCGGTGGTACACTTTGCGGGAGTTGGAGGCTGCCACTAATGGGCTGTGTGAGGAGAATGTGATTGGGGAAGGTGGCTATGGGATTGTTTACCGAGGCGTGCTCGGAGACGGGACTAAAGTAGCTGTCAAGAACCTCTTGAACAACCGGTACAGCACCCGCTACCCTCTTCATTCAATATCGAAATTCATCAGCATCGGGAGACTAGTTTGGATATTCGGACATTGAATTTCTTCCTAGCTTGGGTTTGATTTGGATGTTCTTGGTTGTGGAGGAAATGGATTGTTCATCTTGAGGCGTTAACTGTATTTTGTACGTGTCTGTTCATCTTTATGTAGAAAACATCCATGGTTGTTTACTTCTCTTGTGCAAAACATAACAGCTCAGTAGATATATGAACTAGCAGGGGACAAGCTGAACGGGAATTCAAGGTAGAGGTCGAAGCAATCGGTCGTGTGAGGCACAAGAATCTCGTTAGGTTGCTGGGCTATTGTGTTGAGGGTGCTTACAGGTAATGATACTTATCCTCCTGCCCCATGATTTAGTTCACCGTTGAGCATTAATGAGTTTGATCTTTCTCTGTGCTTGTTTTTGATCTATTTTCCTTCTTGTAGGATGCTTGTCTATGAATATGTAGACAATGGCAATTTGGATCAGTGGCTTCATGAGGAAGTAGGAGAGGTCAGCCCACTTACTTGGAATATCCGCATGAATGTTATTCTTGGAATCGCAAAAGGGTAACTGCTCCATCAATTATGACTTGATTCTGAAACTATTCAAGAAAGTGGCCTCTTTCTTTGTTTTTCTTTTTGTTTCATCAGTTCTATACGTGTTATTCATGATCTTGCAGGCTTGCATATCTTCATGAGGGCCTTGAACCTAAAGTTGTTCATCGAGATGTAAAATCGAGCAACATACTTCTCGACTGTCACTGGAACCCCAAAGTCTCTGACTTTGGGCTTGCGAAGCTCTTGTGTTCTGAAAGGAGTTACGTAACAACCCGTGTCATGGGAACATTTGGGTATGTCCACACTAATTGCTCCTTATCAACTGTCTTTCTTATCACAGATTTGAACATTCGGATTGAAAAGTGCCTAATGCAATAGTGTCTGTCATTTTTCCAGTTATGTGGCTCCAGAATATGCCTGCACTGGAATGTTGAATGAGAAGAGTGATGTCTACAGCTTTGGAATACTTATCATGGAAATAATTACTGGGAGAAATCCTGTCGATCATAGCAGACCACAAGGCGAGGTTAGTGTTTTTGAACTACTGGCAGTCGTTCTGTAGAGTACAGAAGTTTTATTGTGCTTTTCGTCTTTCTCTCGCTCCAACTCTTATATGGAAATGGAAGCAACAATTTAATTGCAGGTGAATCTGGTGGATTGGTTAAAGACAATGGTCGGTGATCGCAGGACTGAGGAAGTGGTGGACCCAAAGCTGCCCGATACACCTGCTTCAAAAGCACTTAAACGCATCTTATTGGTGGCTCTTCGCTGTGTCGATCCTGATGCAACAAAGAGGCCCAAGATGGGGCACATTATCCACATGCTTGAGGCTGATGACTTGCTATCTCGTGATGTGAGCTGCTTCTCTCTTTTGTAGAGACATCAGGATAAAACTTCACCTCTTGCTATTACTCATCTATATTCTTACCATCCTCATAAATGCAGGGCCACCGAACCAGGAAAGAACCATTGAGCTCAACTCGTGATTGCCAGCAAGTAGCAGATGCACCAATGAATGAAAGTGAAACGGGCAAATGTGACAGTGGTAGGGAGTATCTTGAGCCTACTAGATGGAGATAGCACCTATGGATGATCATTTGTCTTGAGCTCTACTGGCTGTTGTGCTATTCTTTAGGATTTGTGATTATACATATCTCTTTCTATTTATCAATAATCTTTTATATGCTTCTCCCATAGTTTTTGTAGTAGGAATTACTAAAACTTTGTAAACTCGTTGATCAATCCTATAGGCATTGCTTGAGTTCTTGCTGTTGGGTATTGTTTCTCTGACTGAAACTTGGGAGCTCATCCTGGCCATCTGCAAGCTTTTTGATCGCCTTTTTATGGTGAGATCCGCATCACAAGCCCCTTGAGGGACCAGAAGCCTGGTGGAATGTGGCAGGCCGCCGTATGCAAACGATAAGTTGAATTTGATAAAGAAGCTTTTTGGTATGCATCAAAGATGCCAAGTCCTGCATTGGACCTTTGCATGAGAAGGGCCCAGGGACCAGCTAATGCAGGTTCTGCAAGTCTCCATCCTGTGTCTCGTGCTACTATTCCCCGTCCATGTTGATCCGTTTGTATGTACACCCAGTCATTATGGAGGTGCCCACTATTCAACAAATCCTAAGAGCTGGCCATAGTCTTGTGAATATAAGAGGGTTGAAGGAGTTGTCCACATTAATATAGAATGGTTGAATGTTATTATTTATCAGTTTATCAATATGTAAGTCTTGTGGGGGGCATGTGGTCGTTTCCTCGGTCCTATGTGAGGACATTTCTTGTTTGTTCTTATAATCCATTTGCCAGATCATGCCCTTCTTGCCCTTTCATAATAGAATCATTATGGATCTGAAAAGAAAAGGGAGAATACTGTTCATAAAAATATGCATATGTGAGCTGGCTTTGTGGATCTCCATTGGTTGTTCTACACCTCATCAACTGAAATGTTCAGACAGTGCAAGACCGAGTGTAGCAATCGACCCTTCCATTGGAGGAGCTATCTCAATTGACACAGCTTATAGTCGGCAAGCATCGCTGATCTACGGTTGATGTGTGAAAATCCAGTCAAGTGGTAGACAATGGGAAGAGGCTACAGCAGGACCGGTTTTCCACTCGAACCAATTCTGAGTCACTCCCAGCTCCTGCATACATACGTAATCTGGATGAGGAATATGAACAGAGTATTTAATCCAATTATTATGATAAGATGGAGATGCTCCCTTGCCATGTGCTGTCTGACGGAGAAGGAATCGCATTGATTGTCCCATGATTGTTCTCGCTGGGTCATATGCTGTCTGTCATCCCTTAACAGTAAGGAAGCAAAGCTAGGCTCCCTTTAAAAACGACATCGCACGTTTACGTTCTGCGTGAGCCGTGCAAGCGAAGTCGATTTGTGATGCTTCAAAACGAGAAGTCCGGCACAAACCCCAGTCCTCTCCGACCCCAGTGGTTCCATTCCCAGGCCCACAGCCCACAGGAGGCCCATTTCGGACCCAAGCCCGATTCTTTATCTAATTTTCTTATTTAATTATATATATATATGAATGTTTTTTTTGTTTATATTAAATACCGAAATTGCCCACAGAATTCTAGTGTTATCGATAGCAATTGAAATATTCGTAAATAGAAGAGTAATTTCTGGATTTGATGAATCTCCTATCCATTCATCCAATTCAACACCATTGTATATATTAGCTCTTTTATTTCACTTGCACGCCTATTCACAATTCCAGTCGTACCTATATCGGTCAGTCGACGCTGTGGAGGTCACCTTGAATGTTAGGTTTAGAACGTGTCCAGGAATAAAACTATTTTCAGTAATAGTGAATATAGTCTCACGACATCACTGATAAAAAATTATGAATTTATAAGAATATTAAATATTATTATTTATTAATTTAAAATTTTGACCAGAAACAATTTGATTAGTTTTAAAAGCACACCGAAGCTAATACTAATATATATTGGGAAGCGCTGATTCGACAGACAGTAGTTTCTGTTTATTTACGTTCAACCACTAATAGATTAAGAAAATATTAAGAATGTGAGGAAAAAAATTTGATTACATTATCCCTCCGATGCCTGAAGGTCCAGTGAAGTGCTCACACGTGTCTCCCTCTTACCCTTTCGTTCAGCATCTCGACTAGCAAAAGTCATCTTCGTCCACCGCTGCTTACTTTTCAACGCTCCTCTTCTTCTGAACGCGCTCGCAAGTTTCGACGAAGCCGCCGCCCGACTTGGAATCCTCCAGAGGTATGAATATGGTCGCTTCTTTCTCTGGCCATTTCATCGGGCACATATCTCTTCTGTATTAGGTTCCCTCACTCATCGACCCCCCCCTCCCTCCAAAAAAAAAAAAAAAAACAGAGAGAGAGAGATAAAGAGAATAAGGGTTTTGTTCGCTCAGTTTTTGTAGAATCTTCTGCCGGTCATTGGTAACTTCCGGTTCTCCTTGTTACCTTTGCTCTTGTTCGACGATCTAACAGATCCGCTTGTTAGATCTACGATTCTGATCTGTTTTGCATGGTTTTGGCTTCCCTTTTTTATTTATTTTAACTGTTTGAGCATCAGGTCTGTTGTGCTGTGTGTCTTCCTGGCTATCATTGGTGAAATCGAGCTTTACAAAGGACTGGGGATTCATTTTGTTGATTTTCAGCCGAATCGCTGGTTTGATTAGCATTTTCTTTGTTCACCTCAGCTTCTGCTTGACGACATAATAGATGTCTGGGTTGAACGTGCGAGTCTTATCAGCTTTGCATAATAACTGTCTGGCCTGTGTTCGTATGACTGTTTGGTGGTGGTGGATGAGACCTGAGCTATGTTATTTTTGTTTTAAATTGGTTACTTTTATACGGTTAGTATGAATGACGTTCCTACATGAAGTTGGACTTGAAATCTCTCTGCTTCCTAGTGTTGTAACAGCTATAAAAGAGAAGTCTTGAAAATTGCACGTGCTCGTGATGGGTTGACTAATTACTTGGAAATGAACTCACCAAAGGTTTTTTTGTATCATATTAGGTTGAGGGAAGGAGATTACTTGAATGAAATTGTTACAACTGACATAGATTTGGAGGTCATCTTGATTGCTGCTTCCTAACTGTTTTACATGGTAGCATTGGTTATATGCTTGCTGAAAAGTTGCTGTTGATATATCATGTTATCATGTTGTTTTAGCTGTCCAGTATCTCATCCTCACAGCTGTGCCTTTTCATTTTTGCAGCTAAAAATATATATACAATGAGTAGGCCATCAGAACCACACCGATCCTTTTTCCCATTTGGAAATCCTTTTCGGATGATATCGCCAAAGGGATCTCAGTTGTCTCCGGCTCTTCTTGCATTGTTGAACTCTTTTGAGGAAACTTTGGCAGAGAGGTGTAGGAAACTTGAGACCTTGGGTGATGTACTTAGCTTGACATGGATGAAATCTGCTATGGAGTCGCTTTGTGAAACCCACAAAGAGATACTGAATCTCATTGCTGCACTTGAGCTTCCCGTACATGACTGGGATGATAAATGGATTGACATTTATCTGGACATTAGTATTAAGTTGCTAGATATCAGTAATGCCTTTAGCTCAGAGCTATCGCGCATTAACCACGGCCATCTGTTGATTCAATGTGCTCTGCATAATTTGGAATCAAACTCCCCGCGGCAGTTTGATCGTGCTGGTTCTTCCCTTGATGGCTGGAGGCAGCAGATCCAGTCAAAGAACCCTCGTCTTGAGAAGTGTTTCAGTTTTTTGGATGGCCTCATGGAGTCTCTCAATTTGCCCAAGGTTAAAAACTCTTCTAAAGGAAAGGTTCTGATGCGTGCAATGTATGGAGCTAAGGTGCAGACACTCTTCGTATGCAGTGTCTTTGTCGCTGCCTTCTCTGGCTCCTGCAAGAAGTTGTTTGACTTAGATGTTGCTGCTACACACTTGTGGGCACGAGATTTCAACCGTCTTCAAGGAAATGTAAATGGGATAATAAGGAGCCAATTCTCTGCAAAGAGTGGTAATCTTGTGGAGGAGCTCCGGGGCGTTGATACTGTTGTCAAGAAACTTTATCCACTGACGCAGGGCAGTTCTGTCTCTGCTGATGAAGATTCAGCACTGGTTTCCATCAGACAATTACGAACTGAGGCTGAGAAACTTTCAGGAGGACTCAATCTTCTCTCAAAGGAAGTAGACAGCTTCTTTCAAATAGTTCTAACTGGACGTGATGCTCTGCTAGGTAGTTTGAGAGCTACCTGTACAGGTACTGATCCAACAATAGGGAAAGGAGTAGGACAGCCAGTTGTGTGAAGTGTGCAGTCAAGCAGCACGCTCTCAGACTCTGGCATACGTTTTTATCTAGGTATGGTACTTTTCTTTGTTTTTCTTGGTAAGAATCGTAGTATTAAGCTCGTGCATCATAATGTGGTTTCTAGTGTAAGGCTGTTGTTAGTATGCACTTCATATTCGGGACTCGTGCTTTATTTTCATTATATAGTCTTTCCTATAACCTGATGCTGGCTTCATTTTCTGCTCCCAGCATATGTGTATATTATAAATATATAGGCATATAGATCATGCGAATCCATATACGCGTACATGGCACTTTATGTCTCAGGTGTTTGTGACCTCAGTCTATCCGGTGTTGGAGACTGATGCCCAGTCTGCAGTGACAGAACACAGGCGGGCGAATGTGGCCGCAGATGAGTAAAGGGGCAGTCTCGTGAACTCGAGTGGAATGATGACCGGCCACGAGGGGTCGGTGGCTGAGTTTTGTACTGTCAATTCCCTGGGAACATCTTTATATGGTGGTGCTCCTGTTGTGTTACCACTCGTGGGACCGAGAAGCTGCACGAGTAATCACTTCAACTGTCAGAGAGAACCTTCACGTTACCCAACTGGATGTTTCGGTGACTTCCAAACCGATCGTACAACAAATCCACCCGGTAAAAAGGGAAGCAAAGGCCTGAGACTCTTGCTTGTTGATGAGGCTGTCTAACCAAATTAGGATCATGGTTCCTCATTCATCAAGGTACCATTTCGGTCGAGCCCGGGTTGCTTTGAGGCTGTGGCAGTCGTTGAGAACTTGCAAAAAGGTAGAATCTGGACGTGGTAGTTCGGATACACGTAAATTAGTATACGGAACAAGTATAAAGGAAAAATGAGAGAGAGAGAGAGGGCAGCCCCCCAGGAAATAGCCTGCATGTGTAGGTGTGCATGTATGTATGTATATATGGAGCCTAGATCGGATGATCCGGATAAGTAAGTCGGGTCGGGTTGGACCAGAAAGCCCTCAAGTGTTGTCCACATCACTCGTAAGGTGCCCGCCCATCCTTCCTAAGCTGGATCATCGTGCTTGTAATGGGACTTACCATCTATGCACAGCAGCTAAAATTCAAAGATCAAGAGCAAGAAAGCTTTTACATTGCATCATAAGCTGATCTTATGAGATCTTCGTATCCTGCCTGAAGCAAACCGTATTTCAGTCTCACGTTCGCAGTGTACTATGTGCCAGTTCACGTGTTCTGCTTATTACATTGAGCTAATTTAGCAACACCAAAACATTCAGCGACGACGCCCATCACAGTGCGTGTAGGTCCAACAGATGAAAGCTCGTCGAAAAGCATGCAGACTCCCTCGATCGCGCTCCTGATCGCAAGTGCACGAGGGAAGGTACTCGTCCTCCACCATTGCTGGAACAGCAGAGATCGAAATGATGACTGCATCGCTCCATGCCTCCACAGTGCATTCAACTGCTGTAATCTCTGGAGTAACCCACGTGGCACTGCAAACCGAGGGAACATTTTTATCTCTCCTCAAGGGTAAAATTCACCACGGTGACATAACAATAGTTCATCTACGTGCTGGGGAAGGTAGATTCATCGGTTGAGCTCACTGGGCGCTCTTCGTGGGCCCATTGGGCCTTTCTCGGATGGACTGGACTGCGCAGGAGCAGCCTCGTAATGGGCCCCGCTGCCGTATATTGGGCTCCGAGGATGGCCGATCGCGCATACATAGAGCGCACATTAGAGTGCGCCTCCAGCTGTCAGCTCAACCGCGTAGAATCTGTCAACGGAACTCCGACGGTGCACCTCAACCCCCTCTTATCCTCCGAGCTCACCTCTGCGCGCACAGGAAATTCGGCACCGACGCTCTCCACTTCTGAGCTGAGCGCTCTGCTGCTCCGGCGATGGAGCTTCTGTGCAAGAAACATGGCGTATCTCTGTTAGTTCTCTCCGTTTTTGCTGTTTCTGTGGTCTCTCCTTCTGCGACAAGCTTCTCTCCTATTGACAACTACCTCATCAACTGTGGCTCCTCCGTGGACGCCACCGTGGACAACCGCAAGTTCTCCGGCGACTCGGGTTCCTCCAACCCTCTCTTCTCCGTCCCAAGCCGAGCGGTCTCGGTAGCTGATCCGGATCCCGCACCAGGGACGCCTCAAATTTACCACACGGCTAGGGTTTTCAGGAGACCCGCGAGGTACGACTTCAAAATCCAAGATATAGGGACGCACATGATACGGCTCCATTTTCACCGGTTCAACTCATCGGCTTTGGAACTTGTTGATGCTCAATTTCATGTCTTGGTAGATGGATATGTTTTACTGAACAGTTTTGGGGGTGAAAAGGCGGTTAAACCTGTGATTAAGGAGTATCTGATATGGGTAGATGCTGAGCGGCTCGTTATTACATTCTTGCCATCAAAAATGTCGAAGTTTGGGTTTGTTAACGCAATCGAAGTTATATCTGCCCCAAAAGATTTGATCCTGGAGACCGCCCAGTCTATCAGTGGTGGGAATGTTGGTAATTTTAATGGGCTTAACCGGGAACTGCTTGAAGTTGTCCATAGGATCAATGTTGGCGGCCCCAAAGTGACTCCCTTCAATGATACACTTTGGAGGACCTGGGTTCCCGATGACAGGTTCCTAAAATCTGATTTTGGATCGAAGGTGTATTTCAGTGGCAGAATTCAGTACCAGAGTGGAGGTGCAAGCCGTGAAGCTTGTCCTGACAATGTGTACAATTCTGCCAGAGTGATTAGCAGCAAAAATGCGTCAGTTCCAAAAGTTAATATGACCTGGCAATTTCCAGTGATTGACAGTCATATGTATCTGGTCCGGTTGCACTTTTGTGATATCGCCAGCATCTCCCTTGGGTTGATGTACTTCAATGTTTATGTTAACGGATTCATGGCATATACAGATCTGGATCTCTCTAATGCTTCCAACTGGTTGTTGGCTTCTCCGTTCTATGCTGATCTTGTAGTTGAAGGGGGCAGGTCGGGCATCATAAGTGTGACCATTGGACCATCACACTACAGTTATCCGCATGCAATTGATGGTATTCTTAACGGTGTGGAGATAATGAAGATGAACAACTCAGTGGGCAGTCTTGATGGGCAGTGGGGTGCCGGAGTCTTAATAAAGAGCTGGCCGAGAGAGACAGTCAGTGTCTTGGTTCCTTTTGTTGCTGCCATTTTTATACTGCTGAGCATTGTTCTTGTCATGCGTCGAAGAGTGGCAGGGGCATCCCACTGCACATCGTGGACGAGATTGCCGGTCGATGTGACTGAGGTTGATGCAACTCAGTGAAGTAAATTGTTCTCAAGCCTTGTAGACATCAGTCACTACACTACCATAGTAGTGTTTCTTGTCATGGGAATGTAGCGGTTTATATTTCATGTGCGCTGCTATATATCAGCTGTAATCTATACCGAGGTGTTCAACCCAAAAAAAGAAAAATAGTTAGTAGTGTTGATGAATTCCTGTTCTACTGTAATTGTGTGATATTTTCATTTCAGTTGTATGTATCATTCTGTCAGTTCTCGCTTTAATCTTTGGAACAATACTAAGCAGAGTATTCCAACTCTCAGATAATTTGCTGCTTGTATTCTGCATATCAGGCTGACGTATTCATCTACCTTTTCCCGCTGAACGCCAGCTGATGGCATCTTCTGACTTTCCGGGAGATTGCCTCCTTGAACTTGCTGCAATTGTACTGAATGTGAGATGAGAGATCTGTTCTGGCCATGGAATCCAATGTCTCCCGCTTGTTATCAGTTGCTGCACGTGTTGATATATCAGAGGTTCCCACAGCGCCTACCGAGAAGACGAGGTTAGTACATTTGAGCCCCGTGGATGTGCTCTCATTTGAGAGGAGACAGGAGACGTGGATTTTGTGAACAGACCCGGACCAATGAAGGGGTGCTGATTGCCCTTCCCTTGGTAGAGTCTGTTCTACGGAGAAATGGGAAATTACGGACCCCCAATACTGACCTTAATGTTGGGAGAAGATGAGCTTTCATAACGTCACCAGTACTTAGTGGGCCTTGGAAATTTGTCACGCCTCGGCTAACTAGAATTTCCTACTTTGATTATGATTAGTTTTCCATCCATCACTTAGCTTTGGGTAAAGTAGGGTCCAAGTCCCTCCTCTGATCCGAGCAAGCATCATTACTAACACCCAACGTAATGTAATGCCCAATGATTGATTGTTCGAGTAAATCGTGGGGGGCATGCTCCTGTCGCGGGCTGGTACTCGTCCTGTTCCAGGGATCCCAACAAGTCGGATCATGTGCTCTTCTCTTCATGGAGGCTTCAATCTGTGGCTCAGCCCCGGGCGATCACCCCGAATGGGCCTGTCCAACTCTGCCCATGCCAAGAATCACTGATTGTGGGCTGGGCTGTGGATCGAGGAGGAAGATGTTGATGCCCCATTTCTCCGGCGTAAACCGGGGATTTCTGTGATCTGGAGATGGAAGGGGGTGGGGGTCTAGAATCCCGATTGGAAATTACGATATCCTCATCTTCAGAAGTCAAACTGTGCCAAACTCAGGCGACAATGCTGTGGTGGACAGTATACTAAAAGCCTTGAACATTGAAGAAGAAGAAGATGGCTCTCTTGCACTAATTTCAGTCGGCCAACGACCGGTGAACTAATCAATAGAGACATCCCACCAATAGTATCTATCGAATGTCCCATTTCAACCTTGGATGTGGGGCAGAAGGTGATTAATTAGATATTGCAAACCAGCCGGTTGGGTGAAAGACTGAAGTGGGCTCACGACAATTTATTTTTAAAGTAAATTTCTTTTTTTTAATTAAAAAAAAAAACTAAAGGAGAGAGTGTAGCTGTAAGTCGGAATTGTTAATTTTTCCCGAAGAAGGGTCAGAATCAATCAAAGAATTTTCTATTTTGTCTCTCTGCAGCCGAAGGAGAGAGAGCCTCTTTCCCCCTCCTCTTCTTTTTTGTAGCCTCACAGTTTAATATCCCATCGTATCCTTTACCTGCTCCTCCTGCCCTCTTTTTTTTTTTTTTCGTTAGTATTATAATAATTTTATTTATTTATTTATTAAATAATATATTATATAATCTAAAATTTATTAATTAAATTTTAAATGTTAACTCTCAAAAAATTTCAACTTTGCACTATTTGTTAGATATTATCAACTTATCAGGGCAATGCTACCTTGAAACGTTGCTGCTGCTGCCCTCACCACCTCCTCGGACTCACCAAATATTAAAAAAATAATAAAATAAAATTATATTACATTTACAGAGTAATTTAACTAATAAGAATTCAGTTTGAGTACTGTAAAAATATACAATCAGTCTACTCTTTTTTATTTTACGGTAACGGCAGTGGCAATCCCATCGCGCTCATCTGCGAGCATATCAACCGGTGTAGCATCGCCGGGAGGCTAATACAGCTCAAGAAACCGGTGTCGTTCGCATAAACTTACAATTAAGTTTCGACCCACACCCCCCCGACTTTGACGAAGGTTTTGGATCCTTCCTGCCAAAAGCCCCTACAAGCAAATATTTCATCACGTAGTGAGATGAAATATTGCAAAGTGTGTCAGTGTGAGTGTGTGTATATATATATACAGATATATATATATGACCACGTTCCCGAACATTACCTGCTTCTGCATAAGAAAAAAAAAAGAAAATATTATCTTTAATATTTTTTTAAAAAGGGAGAGAGAGAGAGAGAGAGGAGAAGAAAAAATTGGGAAGACGCGACCTCGTGGGCGGTTTCCAGAGCACCTGTCTGCCACCATCTTTACCCCGCCAACTGATCATTTGACGTAAATGCCCCCCTCCCCCAGCACCCCAACTCCTCTCTCTCTCTCTTTTTTGAAATTTCGGAGAATTTTTACTCTGTGATTATTATAGTGATTTTTTTAAAAAAATATAATAAAACTTTGTTGATGAGTCGAAACAAGAGAGCTGTGTTTGGTAAGTGTTTTCATTAGATCTTATTTGTAAATACTCATGATATTTGGTGGCATGCGCATGCGAATTGGTTATAACGAAGATTATGAATTTTATGATAAAAATAAAGATTCCCTTCATTCTTATTTTGAGCCAAATTCGGTCAAATTTTATATTTAAATTTTCAGATTAATGTAATCATACCAAAATAATTTAAATCTAATCCCACGGATGGTTATCCTTTCTTTCTTTCTTTTTTTTATTAAATATTAATTATATCATATATATAATAATTAATTAATTTACTAAATAGTATATCATATCATTTAAGATGCATCATCCATCTTTACACACTAACTCCCAAAAATCTTAAATCCGAAATTTTCTCTTGGATAACTGAAGATGATGCTCTTCCGTCCTATCCTATGATGAGGGAAGGCATCCGATGATGTCAAAAGAGTCAAATGCATCCCCAAAAACAATTTTTTTTATCGGGTTCCGTTGGAAATTAGATAATTAAAAAAATTGGGAAATTTGCCATGAATTATGGCAAAAAAAAAACTAAAGGGGGTCGCCGGAATCGTAATCGTACTGATGCTCAGTGGCATTTAAGCTAATCAATGGAAGGAATGAGAGGACATTTAAGTCCTCTAATCCTCCGTATAATTTAGAGGAGGGGCGGGGGCATTTTCGTAATTGCGACCGGGAGGCTCCAAAGAAATTCCGACTACTCATCCCCATTGCGTCCGTGAGGAGTCAGTGGCAGCTTCTCTCTCTCTCTCTCTCTCTCTCTCTCTCTCTCTCTCTCTGCGTCAGACATCTCTTCCTTTCTCTTCTCTGACACCCCGTCTCTCTCTCGTCTCGCCCCCTGTCTTCTGCCTCCCCGGGCTCCGCTGAGCTCAATACCGTCCCATGAAGGCTTCCTGGAGCTCAACCAAATGCAGCAGACGGAGAAGACAGTGAAGGGAAATGTCGCGCACTGCCTCCGCTTTTCTAGCCGTTCTTACTCTGCTCACCCTCTCGACCGTCTCAGCAGCAACCGTGGAGGCTCCGAGCAAAGTCTTCATCGAAGGAAACTCCACCATTCTGAGTGAAAACGGCACCTTCGAGCTTGGTTTCTTTTCCACCGATGGCGACTCCACCTGGTAACCGATCGAACCTTTTTTTTAAATTTATTTTTCTGTTACAAACAGTCAGTCAATTGGTACATATAGAAAACTCAACTCAGCATGCTTGAGAGGTTGTTTCTGTTTAATGCGCACTCTCTGTTTCCCCTTGGTTTCTCGACTTCAAATTCGGGCATTAACGTTGCACAGGTTCTTGGGAATTCGGTATGCTTCGATCCCGATTCCAACTTATGTCTGGGTTGCAAATCGCGACGATCCCATCAAGAACCTATCTTCTGCAACGCTTGAAATATCTGAGGCGGGCCAACTGGTAGTGAAGGAGTCTGAAAATGCAGTGATTTGGCAGAGCGATACCTTGGAGCCATCGAGGAAGATTAGGCTCTTGGAGACGGGGAACCTTGTCCTCCTGTCTGATGAAGATAACATTGTCTGGCAGAGTTTCGATTTCCCCTCAGACACTTGGTTACCTGGAATGAACCTGACTAAGGATCGGTCCTTGGTCTCTTGGAGGAGCTCCTCAGACCATTCATCGGGTTTCTTCAGTCTCCGGCTAAAGTCTCCAGAATATGGCGAGTTCGAGCTCGTATATAACGCGAGCAAGGCCTATTGGTCCACTGGAAAGTGGACTGGCGATGCCTTTTCTGGTGTGCCCGAGATGACCATCCATTACATCTACAGGTAGGAATGGCTTTTAATTACCGAAAATTTGGTGCACTGATACATAAATAATCAACATGACTTTTCTGCTGCAGGTTCCATTTTGTCGACCCGTTCAAGCCATCGGCATCATTTGGATACTCTGAGACGTCATTGGATACTGCCCTGAAGCCACCTCTGACCCGGTTCCAGGTGGATCCTAATGGGCAACTCAGGCAGTACACATGGTCTTCGCAGACTGGGATCTGGAACTCATTCTGGTCAGAGCCCGAGAACCAGTGTCACGTGTACGGGCTCTGTGGCAGTTTGGGTTTTTGCAGCAGCAGAACTCTGAGGCCTTGTGAGTGCCTCTCGGGTTTCGTGCCTGTGGATGAGAATGGTTGGACCTTTGGGGACTACTCTAAGGGCTGTCGCCGAAAGGGCGATGCTTCATGTGCAGAGAATGATGAGTTTGAGGAGTTGGGTGTTGTGGGATTCGAAGGTGGTGTTGTAGAATCATTTTCAGGGAGTAGGAGTTCCTGTGAGAAGTCATGTCTGAGTAATTGCTCTTGTGTTGGTTTCTCCCATAATGAGAAGACGAATCTTTGCAAGAACATCTACAGTTCTCTCTTGAATCTTAGGAATTTAAGCTCCGACACACTTTTGGAGGATGTCTTATTCATGAGGGTACAGAGAAGAGAGGTAAAGAAGAACATATCAAAAAGTATGGTTCTTGTTGCTAGCATTGTAGGGTCAATTGCAGCTTTAGGTTTTTCTGTCTTGATGGTTTTCGTCTTGAGGAGTAGGAGACAACGGAACGTGGGAAAACAAGAAATTGCCGGTGAGGCTTTCCCTGTCCTGTTGAATCTTCGAGCTTTCACATACAAGGAGCTTCAAACAGCAACTCGTGGATTCTCTGAGAAGCTAGGGCATGGAGGCTTCGGGGTGGTATTCCGAGGACAGTTGCCCGATTCCACTCCAGTAGCTGTGAAACGACTTGAGAGGCATGGAGGGGCAGAGAAGGAGTTCCGAGCTGAAGTTCGCACCATCGGTAACATTCAACACGTAAATCTCGTGAGGCTAAGAGGTTTCTGTTCAGATAGCTCCCACAGGCTTTTAGTCTATGATTACATGCCGAATGGCCCTCTGAGTGCTTATTTGCGAAGGGAGGGTCCAAACCTGAGTTGGGAAGTTAGGTTCCGAGCAGCAGTAGGAACGGCTCGTGGAATTGCGTACTTGCACGAGGGATGTAGGGATTGCATCATTCATTGTGATATAAAACCTGAAAATATACTGCTAGATGGGGATTTCATGGCAAAGGTATCGGACTTTGGCCTGGCGAAGCTCATTGGTCGAGACTTTAGTCGGGTCCTCGCCACAATGAGAGGAACATGGGGGTACGTGGCCCCCGAGTGGATATCTGGAGTTGGGATCACCACAAAGGCGGACGTTTACAGCTTTGGGATGACTTTGCTCGAGCTGATTAGTGGGCGTAGGAATGTAGAGGAGCCACCACAGGGGGACAACGGAGGGGAAGTTGGAGGCGAGGAGGGGGAGAAGTGGTTCTTTCCTCCATGGGCGGCCCGCCAAATAGTTGAGGGCAACATTGCTGCGGTGGTGGACGAGAGGTTGGGCGGGGCATACAGCAGGGATGAAGCTGGGCGGCTGGCTCTGGTGGCAGTTTGGTGCATACAAGATGAGGAGGATGTAAGGCCCACGATGGGGCTCGTGGTGAAAATGCTGGAAGGTGTGGTGGAAGTTCGGATCCCCCCGCCACCGAAACTGATACAGGCATTGGTCTCTGGGGAGTCGTTTCAGGGGATAAGGGGCAGCTCTGCTGACGGAGGGGGAAGCCCCCGCAAGAAAAGACCAGAGTCCATGGCAGACCCGGATTCATAACACGTGCCGTTCTCTCTTCCCCAGGTAGTTGGAATGTGATAGGGAGTAAAATGTACCGACGGACATAATTGACTGACCAATGCGTGTTGCGTCTTCTAATCTGTGTGTTTACTTCAAGCCAATTTGCATCTCTGTAAGGTAACGTCTAGAGGTCACGGCTGGGATTCGCAGAACGGGATCAAAGAATATCCTCTCCTCCTCATTTTGTTCTTGTTTTGCATGCAAATCAGTGGGATTCCCAACCTCGAATCACAGCCATTTATCATATCAACGCATCCACCCAACGCCACATTCCAAGCTCGCGTGAAGCTACACAATCTCGAGTAAACGGTGAAGAAATCACGAGCTCTCTCTGTTAGAACAAGACAGCCTTGCTTTTCCAGTCTCATTTCTGCAGAACAGATTCACCGTCCAGTTGACCCCCCATATTGCTTCTATTTCTATAGCCGACACGCAAGGTTCTTGATACAAAATTCTCGAGATTCAAATACATGCCCAATTGCAGCACACAACTCTTCCTCGCTTATGCATTTCAAGCACTCCCAGGGTGCCGCTATAGGCCATACTGTCACCGAGGGTCCAAGATAACCTCACAGGTTTCGACACTACATAAAATAAATAGTCGGGAGAAATGAATAGTCCCAAACACGACTTGAATCAGCTCTTAAAATGGTGTCAATGACAATTAGAAATTGAATCATTGGCCAATACCTGCCCTAGAAATCTGAGGATAATCAGGCCAGGATTAGAACAAGCTTCTGCTATTCCACTTAAATGTCTTGGTCCAGCATGACATGAAATCTGTTTGGTCTGCTGTTTCCAGAATACAAACATTGACAACATTCAAGACTCAATTCAGAAAGACAGACTCCTCTGACCACCTACAGGTACCTGCTTCTGTCCATCATCTAACTATACACTCACCAACGAGCTATTAACTATGAAATGCCAGAAGCTACAGCCACTTCAAAGGAGAAATCAGACAGGCACCAATGGCGCAAGCCGAGAGAATAGGATTAATCAATGATTTTTCTGCAAGTTAAAAATGGATTTGATGTCACCTCTCTCTGCTTACCGTCCACCTGCTATCAGATATAGAAAGGCAACCCCACCCTGCTCCACTCGAGTACCATAGAGCGCTCTACTATCACCAATTTGCCTCAGATTACTGTAAATCTTCTACAATTTCCATTTGGAGATCAGGCATGTCTCCCTTTAAAAGACCATAGATTGCAAGTCAACATGTCTCCCTTTAAAAGACCACAGATTGCAAGTCAAGTCCAATATATATTCTTTGATTACTAACTTGACTCACATCCTACTAACGTAAAAGAGTTTCTCGAGTGGATGCCACCTTATTCATATGCAGGAATTTCTTGCATTCATCAGCATCAGCTTCTGTCAACAAGGAAAAAAGAAGGGAAGAAATCTCAGTTTACCGGAAAGAAAAAGAAAGATCTTTCCTGTTATATGGCATAAAAAAGGAGTTGGACCATCTACCCACCATTCAAAAGGTCATAAATGATTTGCCCGCCTCCGACCATTATCCGATCTCAACCTCTTCACAGGATTTGCCCAACCAACACTTCCGCTGACGCCACCACTACTAGCAGGCTGTGCAGACTGGTTTGCCCATCCCTGCAAACGGGCTGGCTGATGTTGAGCTAATTTTGAATCCCTCAGGCCTGAAGACATGCTGGGACTCCTTAGTCCACGGGGAGTCCCCGCAGGTGAAGCAGGCAGAGGTAGTCCTGCCCCTGACTTCATGATCATCTTCTCCCTCTCCTTCCTCTTCTTCTTGCAGATAACCAGCTCACCAGGATGAGTAAGCAGCGGAGAACTATCCTGTGGACGCTGCTCCCTGCCATTCATGTGTCCACCTACTAGGCCCAATTCCTTTCGAGGCAACTGTACTCTGATCCTTGTACCTTCTTCATTTGCAGTGGAAGGAGCCCCACGCTTGTTTGGTTTGATTGGAGGATTAGGATCAGCTTGAACCTCATTGATTGCCCTGTGTCTCTTGCCTTGTCCAACAGCTGCATGCCTAGGAGCAGAGCTGGAGCCAGCAGCCGGGGCTGTGAAAGTGAGGGAACTTCTGGCTTCTCGAAAATCTGTCTTTGGAAATGCAATCTTCAGTATGTCAAAGAAGAGATCATGAACTTTCTTGGCTTCGGATCTCACCTGCAATGGAATGCAAATTTGAGATACACATATCCTTTTTTTGGGGGGATAAATGAGATACAGATTTCAAAACCTTCCCTTCAGTAAATCTGCATAACCCAATGTCAAAGATGGAAAAAAAAAACAAAGAGTGTCAGAACAGGTTTTAATTAGATGAGAGGACATACCTCATGAGAAAAAGAATAGTACTGCATGGCACCTTTTAACATTAGCTGGACATCATCCACAAGGTCCATAACACCACAGTATTCCATTTTGTCAACACGCCAATCAATCTTCTGTAAATCCAAAACATTATTCATAGCAGAACCAGAATAACTAGAACTTTCAGTCTTTCTCCAAAGATTTGTCAACAGAGGAACAACTTCGTTGCCTTCCTTGTCGATTCTCCTGTGAAGCTTATTGACCACGTTCTTGCACTACAAACAGTGAATTGCCATAAAGAGTGATGAGAACAACGTCAATGAATAGCATGATCAAAGTAGTGACCTCAATTGAACCCAAGAATGTATCAGAAATTATAAACTTCAATGATATGTGAATTTTCCAGCAAGCATTTCATCAATATTATGGATTTTTCAGATGACCCTTTAAGATTATTGCCAAAAAAAGATGGCAAAAAGATAAAGATTCAAGAGAAAGGCAAATTTGAAGGACCTTCATTTTAAAAAAAGGTATAATGACTTGAAGTACTAAGAAAATTAACTAACTTGATGAATAAAACCAAATTCCCAGTATTACCAGATATCCACCACTTTTTCTCACTCACTGCACAGACAAGTAAATATCATAATTTATCCATAAGGCAGATATTCAATCATTACCTTTCTCTGAATGGCATCAGCAGCATGATCAGCAGCATCCACAGAAGGGAGCATGTAGCTTGATCCAACAGACTGTGGTAGTGCATGCAGTTTGGATGCATCAGACATTCTCCTTGAGGACAATGGTCGCTTACTTTTAGATGAGGGGGCACTTTGACCATGCTTCCCACCATCAGGCTCTATGAACTTGCTACCTTCAGAATTGTTCCTTATCTTTGGATGATATTTATGGTCAACTTGTAATGCTGATGAAGATGAATCTCCATGTTGAGCCAGCGCCATGGGCTTCTCTGGCCTTTCCATTGTTTGACGAGGTCGCATCCGGATACTACGCTTCCTTTTGATCTTGGGTTGTAAAACATGTTCATCTTCACCATATTCCTCTCGGTCATGAGTCAAACTTCCCGACTGTTCGTGGTCCAAACGAGAATCTCCCGAAATGGCTATCTCTCCCTCCTCAAGTTCATCAGACTGATAATGTCAACAGAGACAAAAACTAATGAAGAAGGGGAAAAACCAGATGCTCAGAATGCCAAAAGATAATTTTGAAGAGAGGAATGGAAAAAGGTAGAATATACCATCCGTTTTGAGAGAGAAGTGGGTCTGGCATCTAATGCCAATAGAGATCCAAATTTCTGTGAAGAAACAGGAGATGCAGTCAGTTTCTGAGACTCCATAGATGATCCTGAGGGAGTGCCTTCTTCAAGCATTTGGTTATTTCTAGCCCCATCCGGTTCCCAAATATACTTGATACCAACATCACCAGTTGGAACATCCTCTTCAGACTGGTCTTTATTGTTCGGTAGTTGCTCAGCAGCAATCCTGTAGTCATCATCATCATCATCAAAACCTTCAACTTCTCCCTCTTCCTCACGTGCAGAGTACTTCTCATCAGAACTTCCCTCAGAGTAGTCTTCAATATCATCATCCAATTCTTTGTAATTAATATTATGCTTACCCTTTGGTCGCCCCCTCTTTCTCCCAGTTTGTGGAGTCTCTGAACCCACTTCATTGCTTTCTAACCCAGCAAAGAGAGGATTTTTTGATGGTTTCTTTGATAAAGCAGCAATGGCCGCATTGACCTCTCGTGTACTAGCTCGAAGCCACTTAGGTACCTGTTCATGGTCTGTCATCTCTTCAGTCCAATCCAGATCTTCATCCATTTGGTCAAACAATTCAAGTTCTTCTTCACTCCTAGCAATCATACGATTTACCTCCTGCAATGAGGGAACGTCATGCACAGTTTCCTGATACCTCTCCTCATCATGCAATAATGTTTCTAGAGTTAGGCGTCTTTCTTCATGTGTTGTCCTCTGGTCAAAACGGCCAGCATTGATAACCTCATCAGCCATGTCAATCTTGTATTGTTGTATGTTGTTTCTGATAAGGCTTTCAATGGACCCCACATACCGATCCTTCCCTGCCATGTCATCCTCCAGATCAACTCTACCATCACTCCTGATTTCATCTTCTTTCTGATGGCTGGCAATCTTGTCAACAACTGCTTCCATATAAATGACTTTGACTTCCCTTGTCTGCCCAATGCGGTGGGCCCTTGCAACGGCCTGCTCTTCATTTTTAGGGTTTGGATCAGGATCATAAATTATAACAGTATCAGCAGATTGAAGATTAAGACCCCTTCCAGCTGCACGAATACTTAGCAGAAAGATGAAGCAATCAGAATCGGGGCTATTGAAGTCCACAATAGCTGATTCGCGATCTTCCAAGCTAGTCATTCCATCGATTCGTCTATAGACAAGTCTCCTCCATACCAAGTATTCTTCCATTATGTCAAGAAGTCTTGTCATGGTACTAAAGAGCAACACTCTGTGCCCTGTTCGGTGCAGTTTTATAAGGATTCTATCCAAGATCCACAGTTTCCCACAAGATCTTACAAGAAACTCTTTTGAGATATCACTATAATATGGGTAGTTAAGCAAAGGGTGATTGCATGCCTTCCGGAGCTCCATGCACCTGTTATTCAAAGGTCTATAAATCCTGGCCTGGTATAACGGATTTTTCTGAACTCGGCGTTCCTCATCTTGTGGATCAACTCGAAGGGTGCCGGTAGACTTGATCCAGTCATAAATTGCACTCTGGATTGCTGACATTCTACATTTTAGAACTATGGACACCTGCAATTAAGAGAGCATTAGAAAAATGCTACTTGAATGGGGATGATTACTTAACTAGCTAGTATATGAGGCAAACCTTAGGGGGCAGAGAACCTTCCACATCTTCAACACGACGCCTTAGCATAAATGGCTCAAGGATCTGATGGAGACGATGTATGATAATAACCTTCTTTTCAGTCTCAAGCCAGTCATCCTCAGCATTAGGAATAGTGCCTTCTTTTTGAAAAGGCTTAGAGAACCAGTCATGGAAAACTTTCCTATTATCAAAAACTTCAGGAAGGAGAAGATTTAAAAGTGACCACAACTCTTTGAGATCATTCTGCAAGAAAGGAATATCACTATCATGTAAAATAAAGTCAACAATGACAATAAGTGAAAGATCAATACATTCGTGTAAAAAAAATTTAAAGAAAATCACAATTCCAACAGCTAAATAATGGTGCAGTTGCGATTGTATTTGAGGGCAAATATCTGCACCAAGAAATATTTAGCATCAAGTACAGGAGACAAAAACCTGAAGTGGCGTTCCAGTGAGAAGTAAGCGCCGTTGGCAACGATATCTATCAAGATCCCGTGCTAAAACTGATTCCCTGTCCTTCATTCTTTGCGCCTCATCAATGATGATGTATTTCCAGTCAATTTTTGAGAGTTTTGAACGATCATACATAATAAATTCATAGGTGGTTACTAAGACATTAAACTTCATGGCAGCAACCTCCTGTGCACAATTCCCAGGGTCAAAATTTATCTAAACAACAACAATTAAAAATAAATATTCGAAAAAAAGGAGAGAAAATCTCACCTGAGAAAACAATTTAGATCTTTGATCCTTTGCACCCACGTAAAAGATGCATGAGACAGAAGGCAGCCAATTATAGAACTCGCTCTGTAAAAGAACCCAGTTATACCCACCTGAACGTGGAAAAAACATTCCAGCATGAACATAAATATCTAACAAGTCTACCTTCCAGTTTACCAAGACGGCATTAGGAACAATGATAAGATGAGGTCCATAGTTCCCCTTAAACTCCATCAAATATGCAATCAAAGCCATAACCTACAGTAATGGTATTAGTGAGCAATAATAAAGAGCCACTAAAAGAGGTTATTTATATTTTTTTAAGTAGACATGAATTAAATTAGGTCCTCAGGGCTAAATTTGATGATCCATTTCTGCCCTCTCTAGCTAAGGAGAATTTCAACCAAGACTTCACCTGAACTGTCTTGCCAAGACCCATTTCATCTGCTAGGATACCATTTAGCTTGTTATTATACAAGGAAAGCATCCATTGCAACCCAACCTGTAAATTAAGTGGAAGTAAATGAAAAACAAGCTACCAAGCTACCAGTGAAAAAAGGAAAAAGATTAAAAAAAAAAGAAAGAAAAAAAGAAGAGCTTCATCTAGATCCTGAACAAGTGACCTACCAGCTGGTAGTCTCGCAGAGTTCCAGCCCGTAACATTGATGGTTGTCTTACAACTCTCTCATTAACAGCATGTGCAAGATTATAATACCTGATGAAAGCAATAGCCAGCAAATATTAAACAAAGCCCCTCAACCAGAATATTGATATAATTAACTAAGAAAACTAAGTCTTCAACAGGATAATTGAAAGGAAGAAAAACAATGGCATAGCTAAGATTAATTCACATACACAGCCAGCACAGATTTTCACTCTCCAAAATCTATGGACCTTAACAGGAGGAGCATGGACAAACAAATTTAGATCAACCTTGTAATCACCTGTAGAATAGATATTTTATATGAAAAATATGACTATCGTAATCATCTTACTTGCTAACATAGCACCCGTCTTTTGGAGCATTCATTTCAACAAACTGATGACGTATCATTACTTCCTCTCGTGCACATGCAGCAGCAGTCCTCACTTCTTCTTCTGATAGGCCCTTCAGTCAGCAAAAAGAAACCACATTAGTCAGTTACTAACACTGGAAGAGCTAGAAGTAAATAAACACAATTAGCAGTTGTAATCGCTAGTAACAAAAACACTCTATTGCTATACCATAACCTAATAAAGATAAAGAGTATGATGAGCAGAAAACCTGTAATTGTGCAGCAGATGCTGCAGCATTTGCAGCCTCCTCAACTTCCTGCTGAGTCTTAGCCACTGATATTTTGTTTCCCAGCTTTTGAAGATATTCTTCTGTTTGGGTCAAAAATGTTGATAGAACATTGTATCTCTCTGCAGCATCACCTTGAATGCTAGTTTGCTGCTCCAGTAACATTTCCCTATATCTCTCAACATCATTGTTCTTTAATGCTTCCATCCTCTTATTACGATCATCATCCTTTCTCTTTGAAAATTCTCTCAACATTCTCTCATGATATTTGGCAACCCCTCTATTGCGTGCAATTCTTGCATCGCGGATGGTCCAATGAACTTCAAGTAGCTTTTTACGCCATTGAAAGATGGACTTTAACTGTCTCTCTCTAGAAGCTCTTTGAGAGACTTGTACTTGACGGGCCATCTCAAAACGTTGACGCTCACATAGGCGAACAAATTTACGGTATGGTCGATCAGGCATTGCCATTATATCCTGCTGCTCATTATCAACCTCATCCCTCAAGCGAGCTTGCAGGTCTGATAGACGAAGCTTCTTTTCTTCAATTTGCAACCGCAGAACAAGATCAGGCCTAATCCTTTTCCTCTCCAGATTAACTGCCAACAAACTACCAATTTTTTTCATATTTTCTGACCTTTTTTTGTTAAGAATTTCCTGACCTTCCTCCAAGAGGACATCTTTGACATCATATGCCAGTGTGAGATTATTACTGCTGTTAATCAGTCCAGTTCCAAATGAGTCGTGCTTCCTGGTGAAGAATGGAAAATCAAACAATGGCCCATGATATTTTCTGGCACCACCAATATCTCTTTGATTGGTGGCTGTGCTCGCTTGGAGATTACTACCTTGCTCTACATCAGTTGCTCCACCCTGGGACACAACAGCCTTCCCTTTATCAGCAATTAACTCATTTCTGACAGGCACTTTCTGGACAGAATTTTGCTCAGACTTGACAGGCATTACAGGAGGCTGCAGCTCCTCTTTTCTGGCGGATACTGCTGGAGTATTTTCCCTCAATACAGTTGATGCACCTTGCACTTTAACTTTCGAGCCAGTAGATCCCTCCTCAGCATCCACTTCATCTCTGAGATGTTTGGTTGTATCAAGTGAATGTAAAACCTGGGAATCCTTATTAGTGGACTCCATATGTTTTCCACCATCATCAGCAAGCTTTGCAGCAGATTTATCCTGAACATTCCCCCCTGGAGAAAGACCCTGCAGTGGCTGCTGCTGCAACTCAAGGGGGGGCGGAGCAATAGCTTGGAGAAGCTCCTGTGGAAGAGTACCTTCTCCTTTCTATCAAGCAAAACAAAGAAAAAAAGGTAAGGCAATAAAAGCATAATATCATCTTTAAGAAGATAAATTTACCCCAAGTATGAGAGAGAAGTAAAGAGGGTGGGTTAGGGGGTGATTTTAAAACCTTCAACCGCCTAAATGCCAGAATTTGTGCTTTAAGGACATGTAGTTGCTTTTTGGTAAATCCAAAATGCTGTTGGCCTGCTCCTTCCTGGGATGGGAGAGTATTGTTGGAGACCCCATCATTTGAAGGAACTACAAGCTGTGGAGATGGTCGACTAAGCTGCCTACTATTCTGAGCTTGGAAAGTTTCACACCCATTTAAGTGGCTTTTTGCCTGCGAGAGCAGATCCACGTTCTGGGCTGAAATTGCAGCCTGGTGAGGGGGTCGAGTAGATAGCATTCCATCCTGTGAAGGAACTGCAGGTTGCAGCTGCTGATGATTTATCTGCCTAAGATACTGAGCTTGAAAACTTTCAGGGCCACTGGGACCTTTTGCTTGCTGGGATTGGTCCAATCCTTGATTTGAATTTGAGGCCTGTTGAGGACGTATAGGCATCATTCCACTATTCATCATTACTGATTTTCCTGACAAGGAAGATTGGTTTTCCCTAATGTGAGCAGGAGACTGCTGCATTACCATATTGTTACTGTTCAGGATGATTCCAGGGCCAGAATTTGGGACTGCGTGAACCATCGGCCCAGTTTTACCTGAGCCTGACTGCATAGGTACCTCATTAGGTGAATTGACATGAGGAGAACTGGTGCCTGCAACAGATGATGGAGCAGCTGGTGGCTTTGACAATGGCACAGATGATGGTTGGGCATGAATATTGTTTTCATTTGCTTTTTGCTGTGCAGCCATCCTTGCTTGCACAATTGGAATCAGCTTTACCATCAAATTGGCATTTTCAGGCTGTGAAAGATCAATATTGTTTTCCCGTGCCCATGACTGAATTGCATGCATCTGTGCAACCATAGCCAGCTGATTGTTTGGAACATTTTGCGCAAATTGTTGAGCCTGCAGCATTTGCGGCTGTGGAGGTTTCATTGAACTTGCAGGCGAAAACTGCCCCATGGGAGATGGCTGCATCATTGGTCTCAACTGGGCAAATTGTTCAGATGGACTCTTAGAAGATGATGCATGAAATTCACTGGTAGTTGAACCAGCACTATGTTCATGCATTCTCATCATTGCCGAGCGTGCATCATAATCTTTTCCAGATGTGATGCCTGTCATTTCTACTTTAGCTTGTGTTGATGTCTGTGCCGTTAAGATAGATTTCTGTGAAGACTGAAGACCAAACTGAAAGGGGGCTTGAAGGATGGGATTCGATGCTTGCTGCTCAACAGATTGCCTCCTAGTTGGTCCTTCCTCAGTTGGAACATGCTGTAGAGCCAAATCATCCATCTTCCGGCACTGCTGAGGCAACTGGCTGGACCCTGGTGATGGCAATGAATTGCTCACTCCCACCACCCCTTGTAAACCACCAGCTTGATATGCCAGAAAGGCTTCATTCCCTTCAGGTTTCCTATGAAAATGCTGTGATAACTGCACTCATAGCATTTGATACCAAATTGTGAGATATTACAGTTGCTAGAGCATGATCAATCAACCCGAGGCACAGTTTAAAGCAACAGAGAATGTTTCCAGGAAAAGGACACAAGTATGCCATTAACATATCCTTCAAAATCAGAATATCAATGCTGTGAGTGCAGTATAGCACTCTGGAGTCTGTGGTATTTTGCCATTTTTAAACCAAAAGATTTGAGGAAAAGACTGTTCAAGCTCATTTCCCACATGAGAAAATAGACTACTAGAAACTTCTACCAAATTAAAAGGACTCTTTGTACTACATTAGACTTTCAAGAAACTGGCCAAGCACATAATTCAGACATAAGAAATATCCATGCTATATGACACCAAGATATAGTTTCTAACATCATCTATGACACCTCACGTGAGACAATAACTTTTTTAGCTCCCAAGAGTAACTTGGAACAGAAAATGCCAGGCTGCTCACAACTCAAACGGAACAAAGAACCAAAGCCAGCTTTTGCAAGTAGTCGATTCTGGCTAAGACCTCACGGTCATGTATAAAAACTATCACCTACATTTTTCTAGAAAGACAAACTTGAACAGATGCATCAGTACCACTGAAATGCTAATGTCAACATTACACTAAATTTTCGGCAAATCTAAAATAATACCTATAAATAAAGTATGTTCACACAGGAACCCATAAACACATACATAGCAAAACCTACTTCTCTTATCACTAATAATGCCTGCAAAGAAATACAGTGAAGATTCAAAAAGACCTCTTAATAATACGTCACACCTCATCAATGGAGCTTCATTAAAGCACTGCCAGATTACTCATCCTACAAGATCACTGAGACGAACTCATAATTTACCAGAGTATGAAAAAAATGTGATATCGACAAGCTTACCATAAAGTATGGTCCTAATATTATTTATACCATCAGAAGTGACAAGTAACCGAGAACAGAAATCTTTCTGTACACTGCCACCAAAGTTTCTCACATTAGGATAAGCTAAATATACATATCTAGCTCAAATTCTAGGATTCCGTAGAGGTAATAGATGATTTAATAACATATAATCAGCCAAAACAGCAACTATCACACCATCAACACCGCAGGAAGGGTATTAATAACACAATCCATTCATCCAATTGCAAGAAACCACACAGAAGTTCAAAAAGCAGAGCTGAAAAGGACAAAATTGGAATGAAAATCAAAACTCTCAGCTACTTACCCATTTGGTAACTCTTTCATCTCCTTAAAAAATCAAACAAAAAAAAAACTTAGAAAGTATACCCAGTGGAAACACTACCTGCTGCGTTGAATCAAAACTTAAATGAGAGGCAGATACGGCGGAGGATGACGATGATGGAGACGCTGCAGCAGAAGTGGACCCAGCCCGGCCGGAGAGATTTCGGCCGGGCCCGCTGCCTCCACCTCCTGATTGCATGCAATTAAACAATGCCCGTGAACAGTATTTGCCGATGTATCAATTCAGCAAAACAAAAAACCCCAAGATCCTACAAATGTCAGATCCCTCCAGATTTTGAAGGAATTCACGGTTTCAGTCCGACCCCAACGTTCAAAACCCCACCAATGACTCCCGCCCCCATGCAGAGGCACAAGCACCCACCGTCCTGTCACGTGGCCCCGATTTTCCCCTCTGTACACAATAAAAAAAAAATAAGAGCGATATTTTCGGAGGCTCGCTGAATCGTCTTTGGTGTAAGACTCAGACGTCGGAAATCGAGCAGCGAGGGGACAGACAGCAGACCGCAAAGAGGATCGGTTAGTCGGACCCGAGCACCCACCTGGCCGCCTGTGGTGGGTTCCCCAGGCGATTGGCACCCTCCAGTCAAACTCGAACCCTAGAGAGAGAGAGAGACAGAGAGAGACAGAGAGAGAGAGAGTAAGTGAACGTAATTTCCCCTTTCCTTTTTGTTTTCTTTCTAATTTTCCCCATTTCCTGTGCTGCCACTTGGTAAAGTGGAGGGTAATTGCGTCTTCTTACCCAAGGACCGTGGGTCCCACAAGAGAGTCCTCTGCAAGAATACTATAGCCTTAAAATTTTCGGGGGTGGCGGTTGGGGGAGAAGAAGAAATCCCGGCGCTTTGCGTCCCGTGGCACATGCAAGAGAGTGATAACACCCCCTGCAATTTTCCTAGTTCACAATTCCATGCTCGGAGATGACACGTTTATGACCCGTTAAAAATATGCTAAATTCTAAATTTATCGTAATTTTTTTTTACTCCCATGACATGATGGATCCATCGCATTAATAGTATAGTAGCTTCTTTTGCGACAACGGTTGGTACATAACAAAATTTGAGAATATTTAGATGCATTAAGATCCGATCGCTTTCACTTTTTGCCTCTATCACAGCAAACTAACACGAGATGAAGCCAATATGATATCCTTAGACAACGTAAGATAGTGTTTAAGGATTCGATTCGATTCGATTATAATGTTGCATCTCATATTGGACCCAAAAAAATAGGGAGGAAAAAAAATATGGTATTTAGATTATATTCCATGTCTACGGCAATATTTTAATAGTAAAAATCCATATAATCCTTCAAGCACTACAATAATCCTCGATTGCCTGGTGAACTGTAAACTGGCAAGCGCACTCTTTATTTTACATTTTCCAGTGCATTCGTGTGGGGGAACGACAGGGCCCACCGAACGAACAACGCCAACAGATTTCCCGGTCTGGATGGATAGACCGGTGCAATAGTACAAGCCGGATTTGAGTGAAGCTAATCGGCAATGGCCCCTCAGTCGACTGGCACAGGTTGCATGCTCTCGGCCTCCTTCCTCAGCTCCTGGAAGAGGACCGTCGACAGATACCTCTCGCCGAAGCTCGGATGAACGGTCTGAAACCCAGTATAAAATGAATCTCAATCGAAACCCGACCCGCGATCCGGGCGAAGCGAGTAAACACAGGGAGCCTTTAAGTCATACCACGATGAGCTTGCCCTTGTTCTCCGGCCTCCTCGCGAGCCTCAGGGCAGCGACCGTATTAGATCCCGACGAAATCCCGACCTACAATCAGACAACAGTTCACGGATGATTTAAATTCGTTGGATCGAGAGGGGAGAAAACTGTGGCAAATCCTGACGCCACAGGGTGCACAGGCAACATGTAGTTTTGAAGAGATTGCAATGAGGATTACCATAAGCCCCTCTTTCAGTGCCAATTCCCTTGCCATGTTTACAGCATCTTCACTGCTCACCTGTTTCAGCCAGATACTTGAGAATCTCCGAACTTCAAGCCTCAGGAATGGATCGAGGTGATCCCGAATTTTGAGATGTATGTTATTGGCCCAACAGACAAATGGAATAAGTTGGAGACGCGATACTGACCATGAGAACCTCCTCCATTACGTCCATGTCCAGAATATCCGGCTTGAACCCGACACCATTGCCAGTGATTTCATGAGGCCCTGTTAATGTTCAGTTGACTGCATTAGCTACCGTATAACTAGATGCTCGGAATTAGCTTTGTTCTCTCCGAACATTTCCGTATCTTAGAATGATTCTTACCGGGTTTACCACCATTGAGGACGTTGCTCTCCTCTGGTTCAATCCCGTATATCTACCAGATAAAGTACCATTCACATAGAATTAACCAAGAGAACTCAATATACTGTTTTAGTTTAACTGATACTGGCAACGGAAAGCTAAGCCAGTGAACCGATGCTCATCAGTCACCTTCACATTCGGATTCTTGGATTTGAGGTAACGCCCGACTCCAGATACAGTGCCTCCACTGCCTATCCCCATGACGAAGATGTCCACTTGCCCGTTCGTATCCTCCCAAATTTCGGGTCCGGTCGTATCAAAATGAACCTGTTACAGTTCCAAGCATCTCAGCATTGATCCCACTCTGAAAGTTCGAGAATCCTCGGGGACCGTAAGTTCAGAAAAATCCTCCTGATAAAGGGCATCCTCAGGGCGAGCTGATGATCAGAGTCGGTAATAGATGATTCATTAAACCGGGTAAATACCTGAGTGTTTGCAGGATTGGAGAACTGCTGAAGCATGAAGGAATCCGGAGTAGATTCGAGAAGCTGGTAAGCCTTCTTAACGGTCCCACCCATGCCTTTGGTCGGATCTGTGAGGACCAAATCTGCACCGAACGCTCTCATGGTGACCCTCCTCTCTAGGCTTGTAAAAGAGGGCATGGTGAGGACCATCCTGTACCCCTTCATTGCAGCCATGAACGCCATGCTTATCCCCATGTTCCCAGAAGTAGGCTCAATCAGAGTGGTCTTGATAAAAACCATAACGCATAAAAAAACCAATCAGTTGTCTCCTAAACTATAAAGCCAAAAGTAAGTCGACAAAAGGAACAGATCGAATCTTTACTTTTCCGGGAGTGATCAGGTTCTTCTTCTCGGCATCCATTACCATAGCAAGTGCTGGTCTGAGCACCAAATACAGGGTACGTATCATGGAGATGCACTTGCGCATGTAGGATCTATAACATGTTTGAATGACACGGAGACAGTTGCTCCGATTTCGTTTTGAAGAAGGAAAAAAAAAAGGGCCATTCGACGCGGGAGGTTTCCGATTTTCACAGTCCTAAAATCATAAGTTGCATATCATACCGGTCTTTGATGCTAGCAGTGGGTTGCATCATTTCTTGCTTAACCGCTACGTGAGCTCCACATCCTTGGGTGACCTTGTTCAGATACACCAGTGGCGTTCTGCCGATGATCTGAAGCATTCACAACTACATCCTCTCAGAAAGTAACGTATAATCCGATGATCTTTCATTATAAATCGTTGGTGAAAAAGAACCGATCAGATGCTACGGCCAGTAGAAGCAGTGTCGGATGTCAGTTATCAAAAGAGGCTGCAATAAAGAGTATATAGATGAGAGAGAGGTGACCTGGGAAACTTCTCTCTTGATTTTGGTGTCCTTGGGAAAGCTCTGGCATGGAGGAGGGGAATCATACAGAGGCCGAGTGGAGAAGGGTCTCATCCTCCCCCTCATCATCGACTTCACGAGACCATTCAGAGCTCTGTGGCTCTTAGTTAGACCACTGCTTCCCTGGGCTGCCATGGGGAGGTTGAAGTGAAGGAAGGGATCACCCTTCTGAGGCCGAAGCACAGGCACCGCTGTGGACGGCGGCGGCGGAACAAACTTTTTGAAGAAGCCAGAACTGCAATGCTGCAAGTGAAGAATGAGAGGGGTGAGTTTATAGAGACAAGAGCTGGTGTCACTGACACTGACAGTACTGGTCGATTGTATTTTTTTGGTTGGATGTGAAATTTATATTAATAATAAAAAAAGATTCAAGAGTTTGATATAAAAGGAATAGTTATTTGATCAGTATTATTAATTACTTAGTCTATGATATTTATATTTATTTTTATATTTATTATAGAGGAAATGTCTAAAATATCATCAATTAATAAGTTATGAAGTTCTGCGGATAACTCCTCCAAAAAGATCATTCCTTCTCGATGAAGGTTAGCTTCCCTTGCCATTCTTGCTAGGAAATCTATCGCTTTATTTTATTCCCTAAAGATATGATTATCCTTAAAAAATGTTGACTAAATTCCTACAATTATCAATTAGAGGTTTCAGTAATAAATTTTCAAAATTTGATCCATTTATATAATTCATTACTATTGATGGATTGTATTAGCATTCGATGATTCTTTCAAAAAATTAAATAATAACTTTTCCATTCCTAATACTATACTCTTTATTTCCCACGCACCCCCACACAAAATAGTGCATATTTTATTTTTTTTTAATTTAAGATTTTTGGAGCTGTTTTTTAACCCTATATTTAGGCCCAGAGATTTGGAAAGATAGAAGAGTTAGGATATGGAATGGAGTTTTAAAATTTGAATTGAATTAATCTAAATAATAATTTTAGGTGATAATCTTTTAGAAATTTTGTATCAACTTTTTTATTTAGACTTATACATCTCAATATTATAAGTCCGGCCAAAACTAATTTCTTCGGCATTTTAGGTTATACCCGCTTGGGAATTACACTTATCGCCTTGACACATCAGTAGCATCTAGCGCTTCCTCGATGTTTGCGGTCAAAGTTCTCGGGGGTGGTTGAGTAATTGAACGTTGCGGGAGAAGTGGAGCAATCGAGATTGGATTGCCCTGTTTCTATTCTTAGTCCATCCTCGAGAGTTTCAGTTCCAGCAAAAAGGAGAGGCGGCTCTCTTACACAGGTTCAAGTTCAACGAAAGAAGCTCCGCCGCCGGCGGCCGGCCGCGTTCAGCTACGCGGCGGTCCTCCTCCGCGCCTTCATCGGTTGCTTCGGAATGACGTGATCGCGTGTCCGTGGAATCACGTGTCAGCTTCTGTTTGTCCTACTAATCAAATCTGTTGGCGGCCTGGAATTCATCGATACATGCACCGGTCCCACTCGTCCAAAGACGAATGACTTGCGGCTCCCGCCAAGGGACGCTGAGTCGGAAAAATTCTCGAGCCTCCAACTTTGACCATGATGGACGAATGGATGGATGGGATTATCCTTCGCATGAGACTTAGGTTGAAATTCGGGACCAGCGATTTCTGAGCACGATGATAGTGGGGATTTTCGAGCGACATTTTTTTCTTGGTAGGCTTTTCCGACGAGTTTCTCCGTTCGATCGGATTAGATTTTAGAGGACACGACCTTTTCGGACTATACTGCATCATCCTTGACTTAATAAACAGACATGTGGAAGAAAGGGATCACAAGGCTGCTATGTCTTTTTTCTTTTATATCGTATAATGTTTCCAGACTAGTCGAAACTTACAACGAGAGTAATATGCGGTCAAGCCGGAAATTCTATGAGAATTTCCGTCAACCCTCTCAATCTTGAATTCGATTCTTGGATCACCTATTTAGAGATCTAATAAGTGAACCACTAATATAAGCCCAAGTTGGTGAGGCTGCTACATTTATATTATCATCTCTCCCCAAAATATGTAATACAAAATTTTAAATTAAAAAGGTCATCCACCCACTAAAAAATATAGTACAAACCCTCTCATGTTTGATCTGTATTAACTTATTTTAAAAGGTAATTTTTTTTAATATAAATTTATTTATGTATAATATTTAAACTCGATATATTACTTAAGGAGAAACCATCTCAACCAATTAGGCGGAGATTAGTTGTGATGCATTGAGACTTAATCTCCATATATTGTGAAAAGTGAAAACTGTGCTAAAATTTTCCTTAGGGGTAACCAATGTTGTTTTCTCATACAACAGCATAGGCCAGTAAAAGGGAAATAGTTCTTCCATATTGTAAGATAAAAATGCAATTGTATTATTTTCGATTTGAAATCAAAATATATAGATTGAACTGTTTTCGGAAGGCGTCCTGTATCACCACTACTTTATTCTATGCTTTTGCTATATTCTCTGCTTACACTCATCTTTTCGTAAACAGATGAGCTTCTTTGTAATCGGAAACGATTTAGTTCGATTATATGTGCCATTTCTCATACGTCTCGATGACTCTTCCTTCCTTATCCACCCAATTGATTTATCAAAAAGTGAGCATGTGTTGAAAGTTTCAGTTGTTAATTGATCCACTAGTCCCGAATATGTTCATTCAACTAATATAATGGGGGGATTGACTTCAATTAATCTCCCAATTCTCCGCATTTTGAGGCCCAGCCCATCGTTCCAATGGTCATCTTCTTCTCCTTTCTCCTGTTCAACTTCTCAATTTTATTCTCACCTTATTGATCTCTCTGCAGTTCTGCACCGCTGCTGTTCTTTGAGCCTTTGACTGCTTTTGCATCTCCAATGATGGCAGATAACGAGGAAGGAGAGGGAGCAAATACCTGTAGAAGTGACTGGGAAGTGTGTCTCCCTCATTGCATCAGCATATGCTGCTGCCCCTGGTCCCACAGAAGTTGAGCAAGAGGATGATGTCCGGGGAAATGCTTATGGTGAAGCGGAGACTTCCCGTGCTTCGTTCATGTCTGATCACTTTGTCTTTCCACCAAGTCAACATGAGAATCTACCCCTTGAACCTGAAGATGGCGAGATTCATGAAGAAGATGCAAGCAAAGGAGATGTTGATAGTTGAAGGGGATATATATCTGTGAGAAGGGATGACGAGGATCAGACATTAAAGATCAATGCATGATGAATTTCTCGAAATATAGTTTTTTGATGACGAGGGCAATAGACTTTCCATCCAAAACTTCGAATACATACCCGACAAGGAACAGAGTCCATACAGCAGCACTACTACCCTTAAGGTTCCTTGCATGGCGAGACTGTCAGCGGTGGTCCCTATGCGTATGATGATCACATGCCTAATGAAGCAATAGGAACTAAGGATACTTTTCGATCCACCTG
This sequence comes from Sonneratia alba, assembly GCA_900174645.1. Classification (NCBI taxonomy): domain Eukaryota; kingdom Viridiplantae; phylum Streptophyta; class Magnoliopsida; order Myrtales; family Lythraceae; genus Sonneratia; species Sonneratia alba. The sequence goes on along the minus strand of FWPY01000034.1, from coordinate 365,501 downwards.
CACAGTCATCACAGCCATCCAAGCCCCTGACGGAGGAGGACAACTTCGCATCAGACCTTCCCCGCGGTGCTTGGTGGAAGAAAAGAGCTACTGCTTCATATGCTCAGGCAAAAAGATGCGAGTGCACTTTGGTCTATATTTATTGCTGCAGCTACATATGATGGGCCTCGTAATTCCTCTGGGGCAGCGGTGCATGCTTTGCTAAGCGGGTGCAGACACGACGACATTTATCAAGGCACCGGCTTGGGAAACATTCCTTTCTAAGGTAATCTGCGGTTGTTCCTCGCCACTGACCTTAAACCTTTTGCCGGACTACATTTTGACAGAAGATGGGCAGGATGCAGGGTCCCATATATTGGATTAAAGATATGACCGTGGGCGGTCACCGACGGGGTTCACTCATCAAGGGCAGCTCCTCAAGCAAAGATCGAGGCGATGGCGAAAAGTCACTTTGGATAATTACAGTGATACACAAATCCTGTTCTTTGGTTGGTAAAGGGTACATAATAATAACCCACCATGTGCGTGATCGAGTGGTTCGGCACTCATCATCATAATGGGAGGACTCGAGTTCGAGTCCCACCTGTGGCAGGGAGCTCTTAACCCCTTAGTCAGCTGGACAAATTCCAACTAGATACCGGCGGTTTATACAAAAAAATGGTACGTAATAATAGCATCTGATGTTTTACTGTACTGCTTAGGTATGGTATCGGTCTGAATAAGGTAACACAACAGCTGGACCATAATTTGCCGGCTTTTCTGCATCGTGTGTGCGAGTCTACAGAACGCCGCCGCCGTATCTCATAGATGATTCATCATTCATATATCTAAAAGGATGAAAGTGGAGACGTAAAAGGGTGCACGTGATCTTATCGGTGAGAACTAAATATGAGATTTATGAATTTTGAGACACAGAATGATACCGCTGCATTATTATGATCATTTGTTGGAGACGACAAATTTTCTCTTGTTTGGTCTTCCATCCGATCGATCATTGCTGCCCTCGAATGGACTTCATGACCGTTCTTAGGGTTCCAAAATGTGCAAGAGGAGTAGATGATTGCGGGGAACAACTGAACTTAGTTGGGCAATTTTCAGTGTCTTCTCCCAATAGAGCTATCCAACAGTATAAACAATGCCAAGATGGGAAGAGGAAGAAGACCCTGCAATCGCTATCTGCTCCCACTCTCATAACATGATTTTTATTTTAAGAAATATATATATATCGAATTATTTCAATTAATTCATTTTGATAACAAAAAAAAATCATCTGATACAGAGATTGTGCGATTAATGCGCCGTGACCCAGATGATCTCTTTGTCACGTGGAATTATCAAGCTACATTCTGCATTTAGGACAGTAGCAATGGATGTTCCAATTCTTTTTGACCACTCGACAGCGTGGCTACCTTCAGTTCATTTTACTATTCTTTTTTCCCTGGAGGTATTTAAGTTAATACGGTAGATTTAATGGACTTTGACTGATCCATAATTTCTCGTCCGGGAGAATCAAAACCTTAAGAAAGTCAACCCGCCCTCCCAATCGTAACGAAGGGTTCAGACTCGAGAGTTATTAGCACAGCAGTCATTAACTTCCCCCGATCCATCTTCTACCTCCGGTCTCACAAAGTCAACCCTCACCTCCAACCATAATTTCCTCGAGAAATAGACGGTTTTTCTAAATAATTTTCCCCCCCAAAAATCGCATAATTTTAAGAAACCCGACATGATCTGCACAAAAAGGGCATGGAATAGAGTTCTTAGCATTGAAAGAGAATGATCGAGCCAAAAATTCTCATTGGATACGACAACTAAGTGCGATAACGCGAATAAAGATCCCTAGATCCTTTCCCCAATAGACATTATGTGAGAGACCATTCCGGAGTTAGCCCGGTCTAATAAATTCCTCCGAAATCATAAACAAGAAAAGAGTCACAACGTCGTTATCTAAAACAAAAAGGGCTGAAAGAGGTGGTTAAGAAATAGAGATCACCAACAACCGGTCCAATTTTGTCTCTGATTAATGGGTCGGTCAACCAAGTTACCGACGGAATTGGTCGGGTTCCGTTTGACTTTCTAGATATCGGGGGACCGGAAAACAGGGGAAAACGGCCCGAGAAGCATCTCTCTATGAGGAAAATACGCATCATTCCCGTTTCAGTTGATCTAACAAAACCATAGACCCCGTGTGTTAATTGATGGTTGCACTGGGAGGGTATGATTGGTGACCCTAATGATGCTGGAAGATGAATTCTTTCCCACCAACTCAGACTCTCTCATATCGCGGCCGCCCACAGAAGGAGGTTTCTTGTCTTACTGGGTGTCTTGTGATCGTGGTAGCCCACCCAATGAGTGCCGACATGATAAGACTTTTCAGACATGAAATCTGATGATTGAGGTGGGAGCTGTTCATCTCCGCTGAGGACCTTCCCGTTCTACCAATCCAGACGCAGGTGAGAGAAAATTGAAAGGGAGACAGAGAGGGGAGAATCATTGGTCTGCTAGACAAGGCAGCCGTTAGCTCGACCTCATTCTAGATGCACTGTAATGTAATTGTGGGGGGGTGGGGAGAGACGAATCTTGCATTTACCAATTCTCTCCATTTCTTTCAAGGTCTACTTCATTGACTGAGACGGTGACAGATGGCGATGGAGGCAGATGAAGATCATAGACGCATCGCCACGCTGAGAAAACTCAAATGCAGAAACTTTGAAATTGCCCAACAATCTTCACGAGCAAAATTTTATTTTTACCCCTTGGAATCATAAGAAGACGTGGATAGATTTAATAGGATAGGAGGACAAGCCTTTCCTTCCCTTGAACTAGGAAGAAATCACAAGATTTTTATATCAACTTCACCAACTTCTATCATTTTTGACTAAACTGTCTCATCATATCTCACCTCTATTTACTCTCCATTCACGCCACATTCTTACTTTGATTTCCACCCACAGGACTTAATCTATAGATTCATCTCCGAGAGACGATAAGTGAGGATTTTGGAGTGCCAATGTAGATCACTTGTCCTCAGGTGGGAGCAATTGGAGAACAGGTCAATGCTGGTTTGACCCTGTCGAGCTAAGTTACTGTCTCCTTTTTAACTTCTTTAAGGTCCACCTTCCCCTACGATGGATTCTTCTTCTTTTTTTTTTTTTTGAAACGTTCAGAGACATTAAATTCGACCAAAGGTCAAAACTTGGTTTTCTGAAACCTTAGTCTCCTCAAACTTTTAGCTTCTGGCAAGTTCGGTTTCTCTTTGGCAGAAGAGGTTGAAGGTAGGGAAGAGAGAATAGGAAAAAGGGGGAGGATGAAGATGGAAGAAGAGAGAGTCACACAAAGAGCTATAAATTGTTGGGCGGTTCGCTCACCGACCCCTAACCAAAGTCACACATGAGCGCCCATTTCTCATTTAAGGCACACAAGTAACAATCCGATCCACTTTCATCAGGAAAACGCAAACCCCATCATCAAAATCATATCTTTTGTGTCAATGTTTTTCAAGAAACCAAAACAGGGGGAATGCATATGCTCAGCTCCCTCATCTCCTCCGCTTTACGTGTGATTCTTATTGTAATTCACTCTTTCTGGGTGTTCATTTCCTTGAAGCATCGCGTCTTCTCTTTCTGTCCATCTCTGTGTGCTAGCAAGGAGTTCCTCAACTAATCACATTAATTCTCCTCCATTCAATGCCCCTTCAATTTATGGCACTCTCCCTTTTGCTGTAGTATTAGGTGTGACTGCATGTGTCTATGTGTGTGCATGCCTATTCTTGAGAGAGAGAGAGAGAGAGAGGCTCCGTCTTTGAATTGGAAGAGTGTGGCTGTAGGAGTAAGGATATGAAAGGAAGAAAGGTGTGTGGAGATTTTCTTCCCCCCCCGTTTACCTTCATGTATTTTTGAGTGTGGCATAAAGAGCTTCAACAACTTCTCAGGGCATTTAATGGAGGCGCATCTGATAGTCAGAAAGAAGAGAGGGATAGAGATATAGTAGTGGAAGAAGAAGGTCGACGAGGGAGAGGGACGGTACATACAATTCAAGCAACAGCCTGTCCTCCATTATTGCCATTGCTCCTCTCCTCCTCTCCATCTATTTCACCTATAAATCCCCTCTCTGCAACTTTTCGTACCACTCCATAGTAACTCCTCATCATCCTCATCTTCCTCATCCCACTCCTCCTTGCTTCTCCATCCCCCGTCTCCTCCATGAAAAAGGATCTTCAGGTTTCACTTTCAGCTTCAAAGTTTGCACCTGGTTCCCCCCCTTTTCCACTTATAGCCTCTTCCTAAGTTCAACTAATTCCCGCCCCAAGTTCAGAATCAAGCATTTTTCTGGAAAAAAAAAAGAGAGAGGGTCTGTTGGTCTTTTTGTTGGTTGGAGGAAAAACAGAGTGAAGTCCAGCGGCAGGAGCACAGCGTGGGAGCAGAGTCAAGAGAGAAGGGAGAAGATCTCATTATGGACGTGTGTACTGCGCTGCTGATATTAACGGCTATAACCGCTTACCTGCTCTGGTTGACCTTCATCTCGCGATCCCTGAAGGGTCCACGTGTATGGCCGCTGTTGGGCAGCCTGCCGGGGCTGATCGAGAACGGCGACCGGATGCACGACTGGATCGCCGACAACCTCCGGGCCTGCGGCGGCACGTACCAGACCTGCATCTGCGCCATACCTTTCCTTGCCCGGAAGCAGGGGCTTGTGACGGTCACGTGCGACCCGAGGAACCTGGAGCACATCCTCAAGACCCGGTTTGACAACTTCCCTAAGGGTCCCACGTGGCAGGCGGTCTTCCACGACCTCCTCGGGGAAGGGATCTTCAATTCGGATGGCGACACGTGGCTGTTCCAGCGTAAGACCGCCGCACTGGAGTTCACCACCCGGACCCTCCGCCAAGCCATGGCTCGGTGGGTGAACCGGTCCATCAAGACCCGGTTCTGCCCCATCCTGAAGGAGGCCGAGCTGAAGGCCCGGCCGGTCGACCTCCAAGACCTGCTCCTCCGGCTCACTTTCGACAACATCTGCGGCCTGGCCTTCGGGAAGGACCCGGCCACCTGCGCGTTGGGGCTGCCGGAGAACAGCTTCGCATCGGCCTTTGACAGAGCGACGGAGGCGTCCCTCCAGCGGTTCATCCTCCCGGAGGTGCTTTGGCGGTTCAAGAGGTGGCTCCGGCTAGGGATGGAGGTCGGCCTGAGCCGGAGCATATCCCACATTGACGAGTATCTGTCCAGCGTGATCAGCGCTCGCAAGCACGAGCTGCAGAACCAAAAGCAGAAGGATGGCAACCCGCACGACGATCTCCTCTCGAGGTTCATGAAGAAGAAGGAATCCTACTCCGACTCGTTCCTCCAGCACGTTGCCCTCAACTTCATCCTCGCCGGACGGGACACGTCATCGGTGGCGCTCAGTTGGTTCTTCTGGCTCGTGATCCAGAACCCGGCGGTGGAGAATAAGATACTCGGGGAGATAGCGTCGGTCCTAAGGGAGGCGCGCGGGGATGATGTTGAGAGGTGGGTCGAGGAGCCGCTAGAGTTCGAGGAAGTTGATCGGCTGATCTACCTGAAGGCAGCGCTGTCGGAGACCCTGCGGCTCTATCCTTCCGTGCCAGAGGACTCGAAGCACGTGGTCGCTGATGACGTGTTGCCGGACGGAACGTTCGTCCCGGCGGGATCATCGGTGACTTACTCAATCTACTCCGCGGGAAGGATGAAGACCGCGTGGGGGGATGACTGGATGGAGTTCCGGCCAGAGAGGTGGCTATCGCCAGACGGGAAGAGATTCGTTGCGCAGGACCAGTTCAAGTTCGTGGCCTTCAACGCAGGTCCGAGGGTATGCCTAGGGAAGGACCTGGCTTACCTGCAGATGAAGTCGATCGCGGCGGCGGTGCTCCTCCGGCACCGGCTGACGGTGGCGCCCGGGCACAAGGTGGAGCAGAAGATGTCGCTGACGCTGTTCATGAAGTACGGTCTGAAGGTGGACGTCCACGGGAGGGATATGAGTGCAGTTCTCCGGAGAGCCAAGCGAGGGTCGGAGGAAGAGGAACTCGCCGAGGGAGGAGGGACGGTGGTTGGGATGGCTTAAAGGACGCATTCATTACGGGCATTCAAATTACAAATACTCGGGAGCGGATTCAAACCCACCATTGTCGCCGCTTCATTGATTTCACCGATCAGATGGTTAATGCATGAAAAGCTCACCGTGATCGCCATTGTTTTTCTTCCATCAAGGAGCTTCGCCGCCATCGGCTCTCTCTTGTCAGTGCTTCCTGCAGTTCCATCGACTCAATGCGGAAAGTGCAGATCGGATGGCTACCATGGCGGGAAAGCTCTGGGATTCCTTTTTTTTTTTTTTTCCATTTTTAAGGGTATTTCTTACAGTACAAGCAATTAAGATATGATGATACTGTTCTGCTAGTTCCTTTTGTGGTTTAATTACATGTCACAAGTCTCTTTCATGGCTCAATAATGATGCTTATAAATGAAATAGAAAGTCCACTTTCATCAGTCCTCATCAAGCACAACATTTTTCTCCACTGGGATCTCGTGCCGTCCTGACCCCCTTGCAGTCAGTGCAGCTGTCTCAGAATTTCAGACAATTGACTTGTACAATAATTTAAAGAAAAAAAAGGGGGGGTTATATAGCACAACATAAGCAATAGACATGGAATAGATTATCAAGGGTCATTTTAGCGAACAGAACCGTCTACATCTGTAAGGAATAAATGACATTGATTTTCTGAGTTTGCTGAGATAGTGTGTGAGGTGTTCTAAATCGGATGGAGATGCATTTCAAGCATTGTATCAAGGGTCAAGGAGGAGGGAGATGGGCGCAAATTACCCGGGAATTCCTCTCCAATTGTTCCTTCCAATCATAGTTGAAATGACAAGGAAGATAAACCTGCCAGCAAGAAGGATCATGCTCCTGAACCTGACACACACAGCCGGGGCTGCCTGACAGCCTCCTAGTGCAAAGAGAATTTTCGAGCTTAAAAGTCTTCAGGCAGGACCAAATCAGTCTTCGAGCCTTCCGTCATCAATGAGCAGATTTCTTTTCCTGGAGACCCTCCTATAACATTAATTAATGTCTTCAGTTAACTAGCAGCATCTTCTCGTCTCTCTGTAAGATTCTAGTCGAGAACTTTCTCTCCGGTGGAAAAGAAGTTCCACACTAATGTTCCGATGATATACAGTATGACAGCCACCTTAAAAACATCGTCCCAAGAACCTGCAAAGGGGATTTTTCTCAGGACAGAATGATGGCTTTCCGGAAGCTATAGAATGGAGAAGGTTGATTAGATCAATGCGTAAACAACTTGTCAAAGCAGATAGAATTTTACCTCGTTGAAGGACATATCCAGTTGCAGCAGTACCGAGGACACCAGCAAGCACTCCTGCTGTATTTGATAGTCCAAGCAACACTCCCTGTGATTGATTCCCATGAGATCAAGAGACGCTATCTTGTACAAAAACACTAGAAGCAAAGATGGAAAATGAAGAGGGGGATCTGAGAGAATTTTGAGATCAATGTCTTAGTGTCAAGTAAGAACAAAACACCAGTTTCATCAATGATTCAGTTTGACCTTCAAAAATACTAATGATCATTACCCTACTTTTAAGATTAGCTTATTATGATATAGGAAACAACACTTACAGCATAACGTGGTCCAATGTCTTGGTGGTTGGAATATAGCCCTGACTGGGAGAATGCGTCAGATCCCTGTCAAGATAAAATGTAAATACAACATTAGCAGCAAAAATCTGTGCAGGAGATTCACATTTGGTGAAGTGTCTCTTTCTTTCTGTTTCTTGAAGCATATTTACTGGCTTGTGGCTTGAATTACGAACTTACACCACATATATTTATTGGCAAAACTAATATCTACTAGTTCTCTAAAGTACAAATGTGATGGATTGTTCTCATGTCAAAGTCATTGAAGTAGCACAAACCTGACTGCATGCCATGCATAACACTGCCATAGTAGGTGTCTTTACATGGCTCAGCTGTGTAAGAAAGAAGGCCGGGCCTAAAAAACCAATTGACTGCATTATCTGCAAGATTGAGAAAACTAAAGAAGGATCACTCTCACGCTACAAGAATCGTTGAACAATCAGATAGTTCCGCAATCTGCACTGATAAACTGGATATAAGACGTGATATATTGGGCTGCTGCTTTATTAATATATTTGAAGAATGCTAAGAAAATCTGAATAATGTAAACATTAAAATAATCAAAGGAACAGTACTTGAAGCATAGCATTAGTGCTTGCCTTGCGAACAGCTGTTATGGAAAGACCTCTGCTAACAAGTGTATCAGCAATCCAGCCTCCGATGTTGGCAAATGCAGCCATTGTCAACCATGGTAAGACACAGAAGAGTCCAGATTCAGTGAGGTTGAACTTCAAAACCTGAAAACAAAGGCAAGAACGCCAAAGAAAATTTATAGGCCTTGTTCTGGTCATAAAAAATTGCTTATTCATGCCCACATATAATAATATGATGTAACAATTATCTGTAAGTTCTTAAATCTTCAGTTTCCAGTGGGCAGCATTTGTCACATCTGTAAGTGATTATGCTTCAATAGTTTGAAATATATTTGAACTTCATACTGCCCATTACTTACAAAATGAATCAGGAATACGGTGAAGCTGATTAAATGATGTGAAACACTGTTAACAAAGCAGAGAAGTGTAAATGATGAAGCACTAACAAAGCAGAGAAGTGCACACCTGATTGTAGTATGTTGGCATCCATGTTAAAAGTATAAAGGTCCCCCAATTGTGACAAAAATGAGAGATTATTAAAGCCCAGACAGGTGCTTTGGATAAAATTAATTTCCATGGGATGATGGAAACAGGTTCCTTAGATATGTTGCCTCCTAAAATGAGCTCTTTTTCATCCATGCTGAGCTCTGGGTCTTCTTTTGGTGAACTGTGAGCCTGCATGAAACCAGTATGGCATGAAAATAATTCTCAATGCTGAAATGATGTCAGCTTTCCAAGTTTCAGCACCTCTCCGAGTGCCAAAAAGTAATAGTATAAAGGCAGTTTGCTTTCACACCTTTCAGTCAAATAATTTCATTTGCAAGAGCATACAAATAACTGATTCCATTAAAATCATATTAGAGAAAATTTTGGTACTCATAAAATAATCAACCACTTGCATGTACTTCTAACAGTAAGATAATCCCCCCTTAGATAATCTGCCACTATTTTTCGCATGATTCAACTTATTCTCCACGTACAAAGTTCATGTTATATTTTTTGTGCTCAGTTTTTTTAAAATCACAATTCATGTTCAAGTTTGGATTGTGTAAGAAATATGGCCCGCATGAAAAAGAGTTTCTTACTTTTCTAAACCACAGTGCAAACCAGATACTTCCAAGGGAGCCAAATGAATAGAACACAGATGGCCACCCAAATTTATGGATCAGAATAGGAGAGAACGCCAACCCTGTAACTGAACCCAGATACATGCCACTATATACAAGTGCCAATGATCTGCTTCTCTCTGAAACTGGAATCCACTTAGAAAGTAAATTGTTCATAGCAGGCATAGCAACACCCTGTAAAGAAAGTATGCTTCAGTGTAACATAGTTTGTGTAGGCGGAGGACAACGATAGTGACAAGGAATTTACTATAGCAGAAAGTCATTTTTTTTTCTTTTCACTGGATGGTATAAACAAGTTTGTAAGGACTAATATTATACAGATTTACTAAAGCACAATCAAGCTTATAAGCTTAAACACCAACATTTGTACATTAGAGAGAGAATGATGAATTGGACCAAGAAATATCATTTTACAGGTAGGCGGCTTTACATGAACAAACATTAAAATATTGCAGGATAAACTAATGACTAACCTCACCAATCCCCATAAATGCACGCATAATGAGCAAAAATGGAAGCCCAATTCGTGCTGCAATGGGTGTTAAAACTGTTGCCACTGACCACCAGACTACTCCAAAACCCAGCACTAGCTTCCCACCAAGTTTATCAGCCAAAATTCCTCCAAGGATCTATATACCATAAGTGTTATAAAGTTGAGCTATCTGAAACTTGATTTTGATGCACTAAGAATAGCAATACTGCATGCTTATATAATTATTCGAATAAGATAACAAAGAAGAGCTGGATCCTACATATAAATGCTTGAAGCTTAACTGAGTTTATACATGAATCTAATTATTGGCAATATTTATAACCATTACCCCTGATATGTAAACTAAAGTAGTAGAAGCAAACCTGCGTAAGTAGATAGCCCCAGAAGAAAGAGGATTGAATCAGTCCAACTGTTGCACTATTCCAGCCGAACTCTTGTGACATTGGAAGAATTGCAATGCTCATGTTGACCTAAAACAGGTTTTATATGTGTTAGTGCTGGGTCCTCATTCAACCTTGGCATTGGCAAGCAAATATTTTGAGCATTTTGGGATCATATCCACATTTATATATACACAAATATATATTACGTTATACATGATGTATTATCTCATTTACACACAACACATCACAGACTCATATAGCAGCATGGTTTCGAATTCTTGACATATTGACAGTCAAGCATCCTTTACAGTTTGATCATCCTATTAAACACAAGATTCTATTCCTAGAAAGCTTCATCAGAAGACAGTAAGTCTTAGAAAAGTCAAATCTGAAGAGGTCATACTCTGTCCATGTTGCATAAGAGAAACGCCATAAAACAGAGCAGTACAAGCACCCAGCGCTTTGGGAACTGCTCCCACCAAGGAGATGCTTCTTTTGCACTCGCTTCCACCATAAGTACATCAGTAGCTGCTTCCAGAGGAGTCAATGCCTCCAACTTTGCTTCTATAATGTCATAGTCCTCTGACTTGTAGTCAGCACGGATTCTATTAACCTTAAAAAGTTCAGTCTTGTGTTCTTTAGCACCAGTTGTACCTAGTACTTTCAATACTCTAAGTTCATGCCAGCAGCGACAAGAATAATTTAGTGAAGGAGAGAGGCAATGTCTTCTGCTTCTCTGGCAAGAAGCAATAACATGATTTCTTTCCCTATTCTTTTGAGACAACAGAAGAGGACATCCCCCTTCACTGTACATTCTCATAGTTCTTGATTTCCTTCCATTGGAAAGAAAAATAACAGGAAGAGAAGGAAAATGTGCCTGTTGTCTGTACACTTTCTGACAGGGAATAGCGCACCGTGCATATTGTGAAGAAATGCAAAGTTTTCCCCCACTGCCTTTCCACTTTTGACAAACGTTTCCTGTCGACCACAGAAAGGACTCAACCTCATGAATTTAGTACAAAAAGCAGGGATATGGTTACAGTTAGACAAACAGAAATGAAAGGTGACATGAAGGTAAGGTATTAGGATCTCTAGTTCTTGGTATTCTGGCACCAACGATTACTACTGGTTTTTTATGGCATTAAACTTATTAGAGTATATAAACGTAATCCACCTGATTTTTTATGGTAAATAAAATTATCATAATTCCCAGACAAAAGCCCTTGTCATCAATTTTAGCAAGAAGCAATTTGAAGGAAAACGATTTCAGCTGCCGACGTAGGCCGATTCTGTGAATTGAATACGCAATGGAAAGGGATCATATCTACTTATATATAAAAAAATTTAGCTAAAAAGCACGATATGGACGACCTGTTCTTGGTAAGGGTATACCTTACGCAACATGCAGTTCGACCACAACAAAGCCTTACAGTGACCAATGCCGCTTACACGCAACGCTCAAACAGTTCAGAGAGCTGCCTAGAGATGGAAATCAAAGAAGAAGAGGAGAAATTGGAAATTTTGGACATAGCTACCTGAGTCGGTGAAGCTACCGAAATTTCGGCTGGAAATAAGACCGCCGATGGCCATTGGTTCAGCTCTAGCTCCGGCCGCGAGCTGCTATACCATCTCAAGCTTCAGCAAACAAAACTCGAGAGGACTAATACCCCACAATCTTCGAGCTCTCTCTTCTTCAGCTGCGTCGTCTTCTTCTTCTTCCTCCTCCTTTTTCCAAGCAGTTGAGACTGAGAGGATAAACAGGGAATTTTCTGGTGAACAGTATTATCTTTTTTTATATAAATTTCTTCCTTTTATCTGTTTATTAATATTTATTTATTTTATTAAAAGAGAGGTCCGACCAATATGAAGAGCGGGAAAAATCCGAGTGGTGTGACTGGCGTCCGTGAGCCCAGCAAAGGAGGGTTCAGGGCGCGACACGTGGCATACCATGCTCGGCGGCCAGCTGAAATTCCTATTTTGCCGCTGATGCCACTGTGAGGCCTAGGCGTGTTGGGCATGGTAAGGTAGTGAATAGTTGGACGCTCTCTGGGCATTTTCGGGTTACAGCGTCCGGCAAATATAAGCCGCACCCGCACTTGCCCTGGGAGGCCTTTTTCTTTTACCACGTGGCGGATGTTGCAATCAACGACGTCGGCCCCGTTAAAAGAAGCACCGAAAAAGGTAACATTCCACCAGGCATTTCGGATCCTACGTGGAAATTACATTACGACTTGCCACGTGGATGCACTTTTCAACCTGTCTCTCGTCCTAAACGGACAAAATGAACCCCCAACATTTTTCATTATTTTTTTTTTTGCTTTGGACTCGCACCCGACCCGATCCCTTTTTAGGGTTGATCGGACCAGATTAGGTCGTAACATTAACGAACTGTGACCAAAATTGCCTTCCCCTGTTGGACTGACAATGCATGGAATTCGAGTTCCTTGATAGTCTTTAGAAAAAGAACTCTCACTATTAAGCCATGACATTCACTCAGAAAGGTGTATGTATGTATGTATATTAAGCCACGTGTAAATCAATAGTTGCAACCAACATCACAAGCCAGCATCAGGACACAGTATTATTATAACTATGTGTGTGTGTGTGTGTGTACGCAAGCATGTACGGAGGAGTTTACAGTACATAAGCATAATGAACTCCTTGAGCGGTGGGAGTCCTCGGCAATCTCAAGGCCGGAATCTGAAGGGGATTGCCCGGAGGATGATCTGATGGTACAGTGTGGCAAGCGCGGCTCCGATAAAAGGACCGACCCAGAAGATCCACTGAATAAACAAACAACAAGAAATTGCAAAGTCAGGTGACACTTGGATCAGGCTTCCCCTGGAATAGAATGAGACGTAATTATTGAAAAGGAATGGGATCTCTATTGTTATGATTCTCGATCACCTGATCGTCCCATGCTCGGTCTCGGTTGTAGATGACCGCGGCTCCGAGGCTCCTGGCGGGGTTGATGCTGGTCCCGGTGATGGGAATCGTGGCTAGATGAACCAAGAACACTGCAAACCCGATGGGAAGTGGGGCTAGTATCTGAAATTTTCAGTAATGATGGAGGGGTGCTTAGTTTTAGCTGATTCTAGCAAACAACTAATGAATGCATCAGGAAGGCGATAATCTTGTTGATCCCAGGTGTTCCGGCGAGCTATCCAGGAGCCAACATCCAAAACTCCGCGATTAGCAGTGACCCGGTTTCTTCTGCAATTGAAGATGAGTACTTACTGGGACGTGGGAGTCTCTAGCATTTCTCTTGGCATCAGTTGCGGAGAAGGCAGTGTAGACGAGAATGAAGGTGCCCAAGATCTCGGCGCCAAGGCCGTTACCCTTGGTGTAGCCATGGCTCACAAAGTTGGCCCCGCCACCAAGCATCTCGAACTGCGTCTTCTGGAATCCTTTCACCACTGTGGCTCCACAGATCGCACCTAGACATTGCATCAGGATGTAGAACAGAGCCCTGATTAAGGAGAGCTTCCTCGCCAGGAACATGCCGAATGTCACTGCCGGGTTTATGTGCCCACCTGTTGAAATAAACAAACAAAAGAATGGAGCTTATATCAGCATTTAACACGTTGATGAGCATGACTACATGCGCAGCTCGGCCGGGGTGGCAGATGACATTACACGATTCTAACACGTGTACTGACAAATCATACAACAAATCCGAGTTAACTGACCCGAGATACCAGAAGTGCAGTAAACAAGGGCGAAGATCATGCCGCCAAAGGCCCATGCGATGCCCTGGGCGCCCACTGACGAGCACTTGTTCCGAGACCGGGAGACTCCCATGACGGTCAGCACGGTCACGTAGAGGAACAATAAAGTGGCCACAAACTCGGCGATCCCAGCCCTCCAGAAAGACCACAATTTGAGCTCGGCGGCGTCAAAGAGGGGAGCTGGCGGGGCCTCTTGGTAGTCCTTGGTGGGATCCTCCGTCTGGGCCGATGTCCCAATGTGCTGCCTCTCAGCGAACCTGCTCGCTCCAATCCTCACATCCTCCTCTCTCCATTCCATGGTTGTTTACTCGTCGGCGCCCGCGCCTCTCTCTTCCTTCCAGGCTTCAACTTCGATATGGATGGAGAAGAGAATGTGGATGAGGAATTTTATAGAGAGGGGAAGTGAAGGGAAAGGGAGTCGGTGAAATCAGATGAAGTGGTCGTCCATCTCATCGTTATTTGGAGGCAAAGTAACCTTAGGAACTAAACAACATCAAAATAGCAAGACAATGCCCTTCCTGTCTATCGACAGAAGTGAGAGTAAAGTGAAGATAATAACGTCGAGAGTCTTCGAGCATAATTCACCGGAATTGTGAAAAGCAAGACTCTCTAGTCATTTCACTGCAACAGAGGCCAGCTTAATTCGTGATAAACGAGTTGCCTACCGGTAATGTCGTGATTCTTCTTCAATCCAGATAATGTCTCCAGCTGTTCATTTGCTAGATGGAATCGGATTGTTACTGCAATTAACACTTGAGTCGAGATAGATAGCACCATTAAGCACCCGCTCCATAAAATGTTACCCGACAAGAATGGCTTGGGCAACGGCCTGGATAAACCAGACTCAACCAGTTCGATGCTCTGTCATGTACAGATGAGAACCAGCAGAATTTGAGGTCCAGCAATGGGGACGATAAAGTCCAGATACAAACCGCTTGACCGGTTAGCGGTAAATCTGTAGATTTAACTAATTCATGTTAAGTCTTTGTCCTTTTAAGAGTACATGTAGCGAGAAGAGGAAGAAAGCCATTTTCTTCCGGTAAAGCTTCAATGGTCCTCTTAGATACAGTAACGGTTAAAGCAAAGGTAGGGTAAAAAGCCTGTAGAGGGATTAGAAATTACAGTGAGTGTCGAACTACGAAATTTCACTGGGAAGGTTGAAATTGAATGTGTGGACACGGCCTCTCCGGTTCTCCTCTTGTCCACAGCCTTTTCAGATCTCCTCTTTGCTTCCCTAGTGTCAGAAAAGTCCCTACCCAAAAGAAAGAAAAGAACTTCCTGAGCTAAGCAAGGCAATAGCAGAAACTGAGGTTGATGGTCAGTCATGTCATGTCGTTGGGTGCTTCATTCTATCAGCTCAAATTTGATTCATGTCTGATCTTCTGTATCAATCCCCACTTTTAGTCTGGATTGAATAGGGGGGTCCTTGAATCTCAAAAAATCAAGAGATGTGATGTTTAGCAAAGAAGAGAGGAAAAAGAAAAAAGAAAGAAGACGGTGTTTATGCATTCATGAACTTAGCGTCTGGTGGAAATGTTTTTGTCCAAGTGGATCTGACCAGATTATATATTCGACCATCATCAATGTCCCTCTGCCATTGAACCTGGACAGCAAAAGAGACTTTTACATTGCAGAGTTTGAGTACTGACCGAGAGTGAAAGGAACAATGTAGAGCAGAGCAGGCTGGCCGTGTCCGTCCATCAAATTAAGAGCCACATAAGTGATGAGGAGACCTGCACAGAAATTTTATTCTTTAAATTGTCTGGTTGGAGGAGGAAAAACAATTTTTCTATCATTAGGAATAATTCTGCTAAGGACAAAAATCAACGTCCATCTGTTTGAACTTCTCTTACCTAAACCATAGGCAATCATTGCCCAGATGAAGTACCCTTCCTTGATGCTCTTCTTTTCCAACCAATCATACCTGCAAAATGAGACAGAGGCCCAAGCCAAAATCAAAATTTATCAGTCTTAAAATATCACAGGGCGAAGAGTACAGACAGGAAAGAACGAGATCATTTTTTAAATAAATAGATATGAAACCTCTATTTAGGTTTTGGCTGTTAGAAATAAATATGATAATGTGTGAAAAGAGAGAAACATATATGAAACCCTATTTAGGCAAAGAAAATACCAAACCTCAGCGAGAACACCACCACAAGCCCAGGCAAGATTATGTCTCCAAATCCAATGATGCTGTAACCACCCCATGGATCAAACATCCTTGGAATTTTGAGAAGCATCGGTATCCCATCCTCCCCACTCCCATCACCACGAGCCACCTGTATAAAAGCATGAGCGAAAATTTGAATGCAGTGGGAAGCGGGCACAAATCAAATTCATATGGGATGGCATATTTCAGTCCCAGTAGCTCACAAAAATGAGACTCAATCTTAAACTTAATCATGGATAATATATATTACGCACTTCTAAGTTTATATCATGTTCTAATACATCTTTATGGTCTCAGTCTCATGAAGGCAGGACTGATTTAAACTTAACAATAGATTGAGTAGACTTACGGAAAATACGATTATAAAAAGAGATTAGCAAGGAAAGAAATGAAGCAAGTTAACTCAAGTAGCCTCATGCATTGATAGAATCATGCTTCATCACTGATGGTCCTGGTGTGGTGAAATGGATCATAACAGGTCAAAGTTAAATTCTCACCACTATCATGACGCTCTCATGGAACCACCACTTGGAGATGAATACCCAGAAGATGTCATACAGAAAAGCACAACTCAGAAGTACTGTTCCGACCTGGTCAGAGATAAGGATTGAGAGGTTGCTACGGAAACAAGAAAAAGTTATGACATTGTATTTATTTTGAGTATTTGATAAAAGAATTACATTAATCACACAGAACAAGATGCGTAAAAACACATAAATGGGGTTTGAAGCTATACAAATCAATACATCACTCATGATGAGAACCCACTATACACTTTCACCATATCAAAAAATGTATATCCCATATCCACCTCTCCATAGATTTGAGGTCTTGTGTTTCCACTGCCTTGAATGCCCACCTATTCCTCTCCTTCCACACATACAAAAAGATGGAGAGTGGTGTCAATTTAATCAATTTCTTTCCCCTTTCTTGGACAAATCCTCAACCATGCTCTAAGCTCCCAATCGACTGTTCCTGCTCTAACCCAATTTACTTCTAATAATCAAAGAGCTACCACCCACAATTTATGAGTCCATTTACAATTGTTTATGCATTGTACAGTGTTTCCATGGTAGCAGAACCAGATAATTGCAACAGCTCAACTGGTGTAATTCAACCTCTCGTGTATGTAGTGGCAAAATAAGCACGGTCAATAAGTATTACACACAATACAAAACTAGAAATGCTTCAGTCTCTTAACAAGTCATCTAAACAAAACAGCTACAATACTTATCATAGTGGTAGAATTTATACAAGCTTTAAAAGCTGCCTGTTTAGGAAAATATTCCCGGTTATCACCTTAAGATTTGGTATACGCACAATCTGAAGAACTGTGATTA
Organism: Sonneratia alba; assembly: GCA_900174645.1. Taxonomy (NCBI): domain Eukaryota; kingdom Viridiplantae; phylum Streptophyta; class Magnoliopsida; order Myrtales; family Lythraceae; genus Sonneratia; species Sonneratia alba. Next base: position 348,005 of record FWPY01000034.1, on the reverse strand, counting down.
TCAGAGCGATTCCCTAAAACAGCAAGCCAAAAAGTTATCATCAGTTATCCTTCTCATTTCATTACAAAGTATATCATGAGAAGACGGGGGGAAATACAGAAAAGAGGACTGCTGCCAAGACAAGTGCTAACGTGACAAGTGAGAGGAAGATACAGAATGCAAGGAAAACAGTAGAAAATTGAGAGCATCCAGCAACATGGTCTTGCCAAGTACTCGACAAGCCTAAGAGGGGGTCTTCAACTTGTAGAGTGAAAAAAAAATCACAGGGATTCCTTATTATTAATAAGAAAGATAACAAATTCCAACACGAAACCTGAAGAATACAAAGATAAACAGATGGAGAAGTGTAGGAGGTAAATAAATATTAGCCATACAAGTATGTCTTGACCAATCCATGCAAAGGAGATGGTCCGATAAATTGCCCAGAGAACTGCAAATGCTATGCAGAATGGAGATACCACCAATGTCAGGTAGGACACAGCTCCAAATAGAGGTAATTCAATGAATGATTGCCCAGCGAGACGAGACCATCTGAAACTAAATTTGCTTCTTCGTCAGTCTCATGTAGTTGAATAACTTTTAGGTTGGAAAAAGCAGCAGCAGAGAGTATGTTTTAGCAATAACCACCTTTTCCTTTTAATGTATTATATCAACAAATTCTTCATCTTTGACGTAATCGAACAATGAAAAAAAATGGTTCAAGAAAGAGTTAATCATGATGATACGATTCTCAGATTGAGAATTTAGCACTTGATGTTATTTCTGTTATAGTTGCAACTTATCGATTCCTCTCCTCTCTCTTTGCATACATACATCTCCACAGAAGATAAAGCAGCTGAAGAATGTGGCAACACAGTCAAGAGAATACATTTTAGGATCAATGTCAATTATGAATCACGGAGAACCAAATCCCGGTCCACATGCAGAAAAGTTTCATCTTTCAATTTGGATCAATATCTAGTGAACCAAAAGGCTGTGTAATGAACATCCAGATGCAAAGGGAAAACCGGTTGCACTTAACAGCAACAAAGTCCAGAAATATCACTTTTTTTTTCACCACTGCAGAGAATCCATGAGGTTCTCCTTAAATATGAGTGCTATATCGAGAAAGCTGAAATAATACATACCATGAAAGCAAAGCCACCAAGCAAGTTTGCAAACCCTGAAGGGAAAAGAATATAACTAAGCTTAGAAACTCATCCTGGAGAACTTGAAAGAAATTGGGGGTAACAAATCTGTGGAAAACAGTTCCAAGCTCCCAAGCTAAATTGCCGACAGGAATCATCTCAGGTAGATTTTTGGAAAAATCTGTGAGATGACTAAGAGAACCAACAATTCCGAGCTAAATTGCCAACAATAATCATTTCGACTAGATTTTTTGACAACATCTGTGTGATGAATAATAGATTGTGCAGCCACCATAACTTCCTCAAATGCATGGTGATGTTCCATGTAGTAACTTGTCTACCGAAAGAAAACATCTTCAAAGGAGATTTACCAACTGTTTAGTCATTAAAAACAAAAAATAAGGAGCAGACGCACCTCAATGCCACCAATGCAAAACAGAGCCACCAGCACCTCGATAAACCAATATGACATCAACTTGTAAAGCATGATCAAGAAACATGAAGCAACTATGACAAATAGGACTGCTGATATAGTGTTTATTTCCACAAAACCAGATGAACCTACAACTTGTGCTTGAACAAGATCATCTGAGCCATCCTGCAAATATGGCAAATGAATATCTCAGAATCACAAGAAAGTGAAGAGAAGGTACCATGTAGAGAGTCAATTATCTGACTTAGTTTGAACTTAAACCCAGAGAAAGGCACAGATAACCTTCAGCAGCTTCTCCTTCTCAATAGCTTCTTCTTTAGCACTATATGCTGACCAATAAGAAGCACATAAGATAGTCCCAACTGCCATAAGCCATAAAAAAACTTCTGCAACATCCACTGTGGGACGACGTGGAGAGTATAACTGCACTGAAACTGTAACAAGGACATGCACTCATAAAATAAAAGAGCATCCCCATGAAACCATGCTAGAATTGTTAAAACTATATCTCAGTAGCATATGCAATTTCATAATCAATTTCCTCTTGAAGGAAAACAACATAGAAACAGAACCCGGTATGATCGTGTAAAATGTAGAGCTACATTTATTTGGTGGATGAGGGATGGAAATATGCCTGTAGAGTTGGTTATTAACTTTTCCAGGCTTTCACCAGCATCTAGTGGGAGCATGACAGCCGGTATTTTAATACTGGTATCTGTTTCATTAGCTTCACACACCATCTTGAAGAGTCCTGCAACATATTAGAAACCATGATAAGAAAACCAGTTGATGTATTACAATCTCTCTTTGAGATTGCACCATCAATACATTAACTATCATAAATATGTTTAACTAAAATATCCCTGCAACACAAAGATAAGTGAAAAACAAAAAAGAGAAATAGCAGTAAGAGAAATATGACTGCTTGATAGCTCTGGGTAGTACATATTATCATAGTATAGAATAAGAAATTAGCTCATACCACAGGATATCAGTTACAAACCATGTTGAATGATTGAGGACAATGAAAAAAAATCCATAATGCAACTATGCCACTCAATTGAAAGATTGAGAATAACAAGAAAATAAAAATAAATACTGCATTTATGCCACTCAATTGACTGCAAGGAATTTCTGTAGCTTTTTCTATAATCTATTAGACTAATGCAACAAATATTTTCTAGACTGTCATCAAATTCATATTGTCAAACAAAAGAAAGCTTCAAATCAATAGATGAACATTTCGTTATACATTTGCAATTATCCACATCAAACCCATATCCTCTAATACAGCATGACTCTCTGTGGTCTTCCCATTAAAATCTTTTTCGCCACTATTTCAACAATCTGTAAGTCTCTTGATGAATGAAATAGTACTTAGGCAACAAAAAGTTCTGATGTGAAACAAAGGTTCCATGGACAACACTTTTTCATAGTAGCAAATTTGTTCTACAAGACTGCACACTAGTATGTCTTTAGATGAGGAAGGGGGACGACCATGAAACAGAGACACCAAAGGACATTGAAAAGGAAAAGAATAAGTAGCTTGGAGGGAAACATAACAGAGAATTTCATCATAATTAATCTACTAAAGACCAAACAGATAGGTAGACAAAGCCTGACCAGGATCACCATTAACAGAGAATTTCCTCTGAAATGTTTAGGAATATTTTCAATAGAGAACAAAAAGGGTAATTTCATATCAACAAATTGGTATCACCATAATTTCATCACAATTGGTATCATCATAATTTGAGCCATTTTCATAACAGAGAATTTCATCGTACAATAAGCTAAGAGGTTTCTTGATTACCTTTCTGACTGTTTATAATGAGGACAGCCGTTGCTCCAGCTTGTTCAGCAATATGCAACTTAGTAGTGAAACTGCAATTACCTCTATGTACCAAAAGGACCTCTCCCTTAAGCTTCAATTGGAAAAACAGTGAAAAGTTAGGAAGATAACCGCAGAGAAATATCTGAGTTTTCCTGAGAAATAATTGATTTAGATGGAGTGCAAGATAAACCTTATTCCCTGGCATGTTACAACAATCAGGAGGGTCAGCAACAATGATTCTGGTCTGGTTGGCATGCTTTTCCTTTGATTCTAATGTAGGACCAAAGCGAGCACCAACACCGACATATTCAATGTCCTCAACTCCATCAACCCAGGTAGGCACTTTAACCTAACAAAAATCACAGTTGTAATACAGGTAAAATGATAAATATATATTTAAGGACACTTGAATTGAACAGGAAAGAATTGACGTGGAATTTTCTATGGTGACTTTCAGGCAACCAAACTGGTTTTCTTATTTCCTGAATGAAACAGAGTAGAGCTATAAGCCCTCAAGGTTCTCCTTCTGTCTTGTTGTTCCCAAACCCAAATGTCTAAATGTCCAAATTTCAACTTGCAGTGTTGTATGGACAGACAGATTAGCGTATGAAAATGGCTCTGTTCTTGATTACGTCTTGGAATCTAATCAGTGTGGAGAGCCCAGCCCATTACAAAATATTTGTCTGATATTACTGAAGTGATTCTGCTAGCAAATAACAAGTACGGAAAGACAGTCTTCTTCATAATTAGAAGGCAGCGTCAAATTGCATCTAATCTCTACTATTCGCCAAAAACTAGCTTAGGTGTCCGGTACTGCTACTCCAGCAGGTAACAGTTCGCAATTTCAAGCAATACAGCAAAACCTAGTCAACATCCTGCAATAAATCACAGAAAGAAAAAAGAATATGAAAGCCTCTTTCCACCGTCTATATTTGCTATGTCATCCCTAGTATATGTAGCAAGGGCTGTACACGGTGGAGCCAATATCAGTAACATTAACAGTATAATCAGCTCAAATTACTTTTGGCAGACAGCTAAAAGAGGTAAATGGAAGAGTTCCCATCTTATTTCATTCAGATTCATATAGAAATCAGATATACAGAGCCGCAGCTTGATTCAAGAGAAGAAGACAGCAGAGCGAATAAGAAGAACAAGGAATTTACCAGTACGAAGTCGTTGTCGCAGCCCGGCCTCATTGGAGCGACGTCGTCGTGGTGCACTATATCACCGCCAAGCACCAGCCGAGCGCTCCAGCTCAGTACCAAACAGACCACCGCGGAAGCGTACAGGTACGCACAGCTGCTTGAATCCATTGCTGGAAGTAGGAGGAGGAGGTCGAGGACGAAGGACGAAACCTAGCGCTTCTTCTGTACTAAATGCAGATGAAGAACTCCAGCTAGGTTCAGACACAGATAGATATAGAGAGAGTGGGGGAGAGAGGGTCAGGAAAAATTTTTAGGTGGTATTATTTCATGGTAAAAGAATCAATAAATTTGCTCTGAATTATCAATAATTATAATTATTTATTAAACGCCTTTCCGGGAAAAAGTGTTATTTAAAGGTATTTCTTTTACTTTCTTTTTTTTAATTTCAAGCTGCCGTTTTGACGAGGAAATGATTACTAAAAAAAAAGGAGATGGAGAAGTGGTGCTTTAACCGCTGAAGTGAAATCGTTACGTCAACGGATCAGAGCCCTTATCCACGCGTAACGAGGCGCGTGTTCAGAACGAACCAATGAGGACGTAGCTCGGGGGGTCTATAACATGGGCTGAAAGCATTGAGAAATATGACCTAGAAACCATATTCTCAGGTGCTGAATTCTATGTGCTTCCCCTTAACATTAACATAGTTTCTTTAGAAAATATATATATAATGATATTTGATGAAATTTATTAATAAAATTTTTCGAGTTTTAAGTATATAAACAATTGAATATGCAGTTTTTCCTCTTTTTTGTTTTTATTGCATAAAAATATCCTTAATTTCTCAGACTAGTTCCCATTCGTTCAACTAATATAATTAATACTGATCTGAGCAAATATATATATATATATATAATAATAATACTGATTAAAAAAACTAATAAATTAAGCTGCTGACTTATCAAAGCCATAGCCCGTCCACTCCGCGTGGGCTGGAGACGACGAAGAAGCGCGTGTAGAGCAGACACTCAAAGGTCTAGCGGCTACCCAGGCGAGTGGTTCCAAGTGCCGTATGAACCGTACAGATAGCAAGAAAAATGGCACTCTTTAGTCTTTATTACCAACAAAATTTTCCACGCTTTCCTCGGGATCAGGTGCTCTCGGTTTCATGAAGATGGCGGTCAGCAACAGCATCTCATTGGTCAGGGAGTCCAAGAGTCGGGGGTCAAGGCAGCCGGAGCCGGTAAACGCTGAGATGAGAACGAGGGATGGGGGAAGTGCACTGTGGGCCCGAGCTTACCGGATCGCCAACACTGCCGCGCAAGAATTAAGAAACAAGTAACGCGGCTGGATCGTTCTAGGCTTATTGTTGATGCGACCGGTTTTAAAGAAATTCTCTGATAAATAATAAAAGAAATATTATGAATTCTGTAAAGTGAATCAAATAAAATGTGCACGTGGTCCATTTATGGGTGAGATTCCATGAAAAATTAAGAAAATGATACATATATATAAATACATATTATGAGAATATATTTATTTAATTGTAACATATGTTAACATCCTCCCTCAAACTTAATGAGGGGAAGGTGGCAATAGTTTGAATTTTGAAACTAAATTACCAAAACGTCGTACAAGATGAGACATTATAAGGATTTCAAGCTATTGCTCTCGAGATGCAATACATTGGAGAGGAATAATCTTATTGAGAATGTGTTGGTGAATTAAAACCACAATTTATCTCAATGTGCTTGGTTTTTTAATGAAAAGTATCATTTATGAGCAATTTGGTATAGAACTTTGGTTATCACAAGAGAGGGTTATAGGCTTTCAATGAAGTTTAGAAACAGCATCGATGAGGGCATGGTGCTCTACTTCGGTGTTGGAGCAAGCGACAAAAATTTGCTTCTTATTCTGCCATGAGATAAGAAAGTTTCCAAAATAGAAAAAATAACTAGTTATCGATGTCGATACGTAGGATCACTGGCCCAATTAGCATCACTATATGCAAGTAGTTGTAGAAATGAATTGGAAGAGCAATGTAGGTCATGAAAGATGGTTCCCTTGATATAACACAATATGTGTAGATCAGTGCATGATGGGAGATTATAGGAGCTGCCGTAAATTGACTGACAATATGGATAGCATAAGCAATGTCGGGTCAGGCAACTATGAGATTGACAATATTTCCCACAAGCTAACAATAGAGAGTAGGATCTTATGGAAATGTGCCATCAACCGGAGTAAGCTTTGTAGTATATTCTAGTGGCATGGAAGCAACTTTAGTATTAGTAAATTGTGATCAAGATAGTAAGTCAAATGTATATTTTGCTTGAGATAAATAGTGACCTTCATCTCCACAATTGATCTCGATCCCTGGAAAATAAGTGAGCGATCCCAAATCCTTCATTTTAAGGTGTTTGTACAATGACAACTTAAGTTAAACGATACCAATTGTGTTAACTTATGTAATAATCATATCATTAACATACAAAAAGATGCAGAATAATCATGGATTATGTAGATTGAATATATCAAAATACATGTTTATGAAGAATAGATCTATTTATAGGTGAGACCCCATAGAAAATTAAGGAAATAATATAGACAAATATATCTCAAAGTATATATCTATGAGAATATAAATATATCTAATTGTAATATATGTTAACATTGTCAATTTTAATTTTTAATAGCATTTATTATAATTTTAATTGAGTTATAGATTAATATAATTTGTAATTTTAATAGATCTCAATTATGCTAAATTTATGTTGCTAAAGAGTATTATCTAAACTCCTGAAAAATAAATAGATTATTTTATATATGTGTAAATTATCTCATTAAAAGTTAAGCATTTAAAAAAATTAAATTTGTAACCCTATAAATTACTTGTGAGCTGTACCCATAGTTTAACAAACATCTTGGGCTAATTCTGGTGTATTGTATCACACACGGTCCATAAATAAAATAATTTAAAAAAACAAATTGGGTGAACATGCATGTCCGAGGTTCCTCCGAAACCGCTAACGCCGAGGGCCGTACAAATAATTGTACTTTACTCCCACCAAAACAAGAGCTTATCGTATCTCATCATCCTTCTTGAGGAAGAAAAGTCAAAACCTGCAAGTTGCGGGTACCCATAAAGAAAAAAGGAAAAGAAAAATGAAGCCAATTGGGTGAGCCGGCCGGAGCTAAAAGTTCCATTCTTTTGGAGGAAATTATGTTTGTTATAGTGGTATTATTATTTATTTAATAATTAATATATTATAAATTTTAATTTTATATTTTTTATTATCTTATTTAAGTTTATAATATATAATAAAAAAGTAGATGTGAGGTATATAACTTACTATTATTTGAGAAAAAAAGGTAAAATATGCATCATTTATGAATTTTATCTATTTTATTAAATTACTTTATTTACTTATTATTACTTTAACATCCCATGAATTATACTAAAAAGTTTAGGTCGATTCTTGTTTAAAAGTTGATTCATGGTTATTGATTTAAATCAAGTTGAATTTGTCTATTAAAGTAAAATTTTCAAGATTATAATTTTTTATTAATAAAACTTGTAAATTGGATATTATTGGAGGGAAAAAATGATTACGCTATCATAAAAAAAACATTAACTAGATTAGAAGTCCAGCTCAATAATTTGCCGTAATAAAAAAATAGAAAATAAATATGGATATTTGCTCTATTCCTTTCCCGCCACGCTTTATGTGCATTGGAGTTACAACGATCGTCTCTCTCTCCCTCTCTGTGATAGCAAATCACACGATTGTACAGTCTCCAACGGGAAGGTGAAGCGGCGACCAGAGTGAGGGCGATGAAGTTAAAGATCAACAAGGCCTGCGATCTCAGCTCCATCTCCGTCCTCCCTCCTCACGGCAGGTCCGCCTTTCTTCATCAAGTTCCTCCTTCAAGCCCGTTGCCTGAGATTGAATGAAATCAGAGGCCAGAATTCAAATGATCCGAAATGAAGTGTCACATTCTTTTTCTCCGAGTCTAATAGCGTCTAAACGTGATCTGTTTTTAGGTTTCTCCATTTTCAGAGTGAGAATAATGTGAAATGTTAGATTTCTCGAGAACCAACTGCAATGTGGACCTGAGTGTAGTTAACTGCAAGTTCTCCTTGTTGAGCTGAATCAAAGCTCGAGATCACGGCTGAATTTAACGGAAACCGTGATTCCTCCAGGTTCCATCTATCTACTGACGGATCTGTTCTTAAGTTTAGTGATTTTCCTCCCATATTGTCAGCGGCATCCTCTTCAGCATACGATGCAAGAGGCTATCGCCTAAGCCTGTTTGAATCGGCTCATTTAGCTGCAGACAGTGCTGGAGATTTGAAATGTTTATTTCAGTTATTTCTACCTTCTGCTTGATTTTGATGTTTTGTACTTTTATCTGCGCTTCGTGTTCATGATTATCTCTGCTTCATCTAGTTATGTAATGCAGCAATTTGCACAGTTGATTTAATTTCTTAATGTTGCATTAGAGAGATGTAAACAGCCAAGCAGTTTTGATACAGGAGACCGAGTGCTACACCTGCTGGAGTGCAAGCATCCCAGTTTCATTCACAGCAGCAGTCTCAGCAATCGTTATCACAGGGGATTTCGATGCAGCATGGCATGTTTTCTCAACTTTCTCAGACTTCCTCCGATGATTTCCCGACTAATGATCAGGTTTAGTTTGACATCTCTCCCATTATTTTTCTGCGATGTTCTCAGTTCTTTTTGCTTTGTCTAGATAACATTGTTATCCGTTGTGTGATTTATATGATTAGAGAAATAGTACCGAGCACAGCTGAAAGCCATCTAGAATATAAAAAGAGCTTCTTGATGTAAAGCCATCTAGAATATATAAAGAACCCAATTGATCTTGTGCCCGCTCTTCACTTATACATCTGCTCGTGGAGGATCTCAATAGAGAATAAAATTGGATATGATCAAATAAAAAGGAAAAGAAAAGGTTGTTCCAGACAATGAAATAAGTTTATACTCTAAACGCTGTTCCAGCGACTGAGTTGAACTAAATTTTTGTTTGACTTTTCGTTGATGACCAAAACTCATGCTGCTTGTTACAAGTGATAAGCATCTAATGGATTAATAATTTGTCCTTGAATGGTAAATTGCTTTTTCCTCTGATTTTGCTGTTTTCCTGGCAGAGATATAGTTCTCAGGAACGAGAAAACTCTATGAAGAAAATATCTACCTTGGTGAATTATACTCAAGAAGATATTCGGATGCCACACTCCAGAAATTCCTCAAATCTCCCACGCAAATGGAATTCCACATCAATAACCAATAGTCGATGTAGGTTCCTCTTTAGAGTTGATTTAACTTCTTAATTATTTGAGCCACAGAATGTAAGAATAGGGATTTATTCTTTTTGTTAGTAATGAATTATGACTTACCTGAGCAGGCCATGTCAGTGAAGAGCTTGAACACAGAATTGGATTGATGGAGACTTCATTGAGTAGGTTTGGAATTATTCTGGATTCTGTTCAGGGTGATGTCATGCAAGTCAGTAGAGGAACAAAAGAAATATCCCTTGAAAGTAAGTATTGCATCCTTTTCTTCTGTAAGTACTGAATTTTTAGATTAGCTGGCAGAAAGATATATGACACCTACATAATCTTATGATGATGGAAACTCTCAATTGTCACCGCCAGTAAGTGGAACACTTCATAAAAAATATGAATCCTTGTTGACACAAGTGGAGTCAACTTCGACTTAATCAGATCCCAAAAGATTTAGTAAATTCAATCACCCTGTATATTCTTCCTTGAATTTAACTGCTCATTTCAATTGATTGTTTGCAATATGACCGAAAGCTGAATATTTAATATGCATGACTAGTTCCTGATATTGCTCCTCTGATTGTCAATGCAGTGGAAAGTATACAGCAGAAGTTGATTAGCCAAAATAACTTGCTACAACAATTGGTAATAGAACCACAGCAATACCTTATTTAGCTTTTTGCGAGGCCTGCTTTAACAGCAATTTTGCTGAATATCAATCAACCACAGAACTACCATATTTAGCATTTTGTGAGGCCTGTTTTTATGGCAATTTTTGCTGGATATAAAATATGTAACACTCCTGAGTAATGGTAAACCAGAAAAAAGAACAAGAAGAAGTAAAAGCTTCCTTGGATGGGAAATTTACATCTATATCTGATCAACTGAGCAAGGGAGCAAATGAAAGTGAGTTTGTGGAAATCTACTCGAGGCTCTTGACCATACCAGGACAAGTAGAAGCAGCACTGATGAAACTTCAAGACCAGCTGTGCTATAAATATACCAGAGAAATGCAGGTAAGCAAACTGGAGTGAAGTTTTTGCAACGTAAATTAATAAATTTTCAAGAGATCATTTCTAAGCAGCCTGGCTTGACTTTTTCTCCTTATTAAGAGTATCAATTCCCTCTTCTTTTACATGTTTATATATGTATCTGCTCTTGTGCATGAAAATCTACAGCCATTATCAACTACGTGCAGGCATTCACTTCTATTCTAAAATTGGCCAGCCAGAAGTCAGATGCCTGTGCTCTTGTCCCATTGAAGGTGCTAGGCCTTTTGAGTATTATAGTTAGTGGACTCTTTATAAACATACAAAACTGCCTATCAATTACCATGCAACTTCACAGGATACTGATGTCCCTCTTGTCCCACAGAGAGATACAAGGCAACTGAAAGGGTATGTAATCTGCTTTTGCTTTTGGCAATCCCCCTGTCCTGTGAATATATTCTGGTCAGCTCAGCAAGGCACATTCTGTGCCAAAACTCTGCAATGACACAACAAAGTTTGTAACATTTTTTCCCTCATTCTGATGAATAACAAAACACTGCAAATTTAAGTCTCCTTGGCATTTAATGTGATTGATGTGTCGTGACAACTACTTAAGCATTCTTGAACAGCTCTCTTGAATAGCATAGTAACTGTCTCTCGATTGTATGCTTTAGATGATGTAGCTATTATGAAATAATGAAGTGGGTGTTTGCATTGATGAGACTAAATTGCAGGTTATTGGTATTAATTAGAAGCGGGTGTCTGCAATGATGGCAATAAATTGCAAAAGATTGGCATTAATTAGATAATTCATGAACATAATGTCAACGTTATTGCATATAAGATGTAGAAATCATTGGCAAATTCACCTTTTTATGTGCTTTCTCTTGATATATTATTGCTTTCTTGCAGTTCATCGCCCAGTCCAATATCTTTGCCTCCAAATCTTGTACCAAGGATAGAAATGGGAGGATGGACATCAGTGAAGCAGGAAAGACGGAATCATCTTGTTGGACGGTTGAAAAAGGAGCACAGGCAAAAAGATATTTACTCCTTTGAGAAGGTGATTGCTTGTCCACTATATTTGTTATGTTATCTACATCTACTCTGGTTGGAGACCTCTTAGAGACTGTACTCTATTTTGGCACTTCAAAGATGTTCCACGTAACTGATATCAGATGTTCTAGTAAGTTGTATTGTGATTTAGGCACTAAAGCAAAGTATTACTCGTGCCTTACCGGTCTCTCAGCACACAATGCAAAAAGGAGAGTGTCGAGTTCTCACTGAGTCAGATGAGGAGATCGAAGGAGGGTTTGCCTGCCTGATTGATGAGGAGAGAGGTAAATATTAGATAGCTACGAAGAGTTGGCACTAAGCAAACTTTCAATACGTCCTTCTTGTAGCCTCTTAGAGTGTTCATCTGTCTCATGGTCCATAGTTGAGAAAGTGAAGTCCACTTGTGATACCCAATGTGGTTTTATTGCCTTGAACACTGCAGAAATTTCATGATTCACAATTTGATATGAGCTCCAATGGTGGATGTATAGTTTTCTGTTGCTAGACCTCTTTTTACTTGTTTCCATCTAATACGGTATATGGAAAAGAGCAGGCTAATGTGAAGGAAATATTTGCATTTCAGCTAGAAAAGGTTGAAAACAGTTTGGTCAATTAAAATAATGAACTCTTCGAGCTAATATACTGAATATGAATCAGCTGTTCTCAGCTGACTTAGGTTAGCCAAGAAGTCTTTGGATTCTGCTGATCGATGCCTTACATAAGTAGACTGGCTTGCTACATAAGTCAAGATTCCGGTCAAACCATCTTTCTGATATGTGTATGTGTGTTTTTCTCCTTTTTTGCAGTGTTCACAGTTTTACCAGAATCCGCTTTCCTATGATTTTTTTTTCCTGACACTTGATGCATGATTTTGCTTCAGGTGCATATGCCAAGCCGGAGCACACAGGAAGCTCCTCGATTGATGAAGTTAAGGTTGAGACAGAACGGATCCTGAGGAGAGCAAGGAAGCGGAAACGAAAGCACTCCCTAATAATTATTAATTGAAGGTACGCAGATTGTCGGTCGTTAAGATCAAATTCATCTTTCTAACAATTTGGTGCTGGCAGCTAATGTGATAACATGTGCAGTCAGAATTTATGTTGCTAAGGGGAGACATAACTTTGTTGTGAGACTAAGAGGAAAGCGCTGATGCCCACTTCTTTCCCTACCTAAAACCAGATTGCAACATCTTCAATCTGAGAAAAATTCTGGAAAAATGATAGTTCTTCACAGAATTTCTGAACCTTGAAGAATTGATATGAAGTCTCAATCTCGAATTCCATTAGCTCTGCAGACCACGGTATCCCAGTACAAGGGTCGAGATAAAGGAAGTTACCAAGTAGACGTGATGAAGAGTCACTTCTCTGTATTCAGGTAGCATTTCGAGCCAAACTCTGTTTTTCTGTTACCAAATAATACCAGTCACATGTGACATTTTTTATCATGTTTTTTGAGCTTAAGATCAGCCGATAAGGCCCAGTGAAACTAATGTATATTGCACGGAAAGCCTTTCAGGATGTGTCGAATATGGAAAGTGTCTGATGGCTACGTAACTCTTTTCTCATTTGTGCACACTGAGAAACATGAGATACCTTGTAGAGTGTATGCCTTCTCGTAGATGCTTTCGTCACTTTTTTTTGCCTTGCAAAATGGAGATTCATGTTTTTGGGAGGAAACAGAATTGAGAGGAAATAAAGAATTAAGGAGAGTAATAAGGAGAATTTAAGGGATATAATTACACCAAATTCCTTTGTTTTGATCACTTGTCAAACCAATTATGTTAGAGCACCTAATAAAGCACACAAACACAGACACATATATATACGTAATTACGTGTAGGGTCGGTAGAGTTAACTGTGGTCGTTTGGTTCATAGTTCAAAATCGGAAATCAAAATGGAATAATAAATTTTTGTTTTTGTTTGGTTTAGATTGGAATTGGAATCTTTATTTACTTCTTATTATAATTTTAGATATTTGAATGAAAATTTTATGGCAGAATTATGAATAACATAATATAAAAATAATTTATAAAATATTATAATTTCTATATATGATAATATAAGAAATTTTAATATAATTATTATATAATTTTCGATTAATGTATATTACAATAATATTCAAAAAAATTTAGCCAGCACTAGTTTTTTTTTAATTATTTATCACTTAATAGAAAAGAAACGTGGATTTATATAAAAGTGGTAATATTATTAATAAACTATATAATAGTCGTCAAAATATAATTTATCATTGTGGATTTTTTTTTTGTGATTATGGAGAGAGTAGATTAGGATAAGTAATTTTTTTAGAAAAAAGAGTAGTTATTTGATTTCCTTGATATAAGAGAGGAATGACATTCCCCTCATTGGGGGATTTCAATTCCGCCCATTGAAAGAATCGGATTCCATTTCTTCCATAGCAAAAGCATCTCATCATTCCCCTTCCGTTTCTCCTCGATTTGTTACACTAAATAAGCGGGCCCAATTTAGCGGTTTGAAGTGGGGCTTACGACTTGTCTCACTTTGGGCTTTTGTCTCATCAGGCAATGAACCACCAAGTTAGGGAACGCTAGTAGTGATTGTGGCCCACCTGCGTTTCCAGTTGTGGGCTCAACGTACCTGTTCCTTTAGCCCAAATGCTCCCCCAAGTGCAACAGAATAATAGCTGAAAGCATTTCTACTGGTGAAGCATTGGATTCTACTGCAAATTATGAGACAGTAGTATAATTCAACCCAAGGGCGTGGCTTACCGTTGTTATGGTAATTTATTATGGCATCAAAATCCATCGACATCCCATCAAATGTTGAGGTGCCCCAAGTCTAACGTGGCATGGTTTAGAAACCACTGGACAAACGATGTTATGTAGATGCATCATCATGCAGGCGGCGGTATCTCTTACTGGGCACCGCTGATCGACGGGACGATGGGTAATTGTGAATAATGTGAATAGTAGCAGCTAACACCACCGTCTTTAAACTTGTAGGGCCGTGTTTGGTTAGCTGGAAAATTGAGAATTTTCCCACACAAAGTTAGAACTTCACACCACGTTTTGCCCCGCTTGGATGCAAGACTTGCTGCATTTTGAATTTAACGTGCCGGCCGGTCCCTACCAGTCTCGCAGGCTTTGCCACGGTTAAGGGTGGAATCCTGGGAATAATGTGGGGCCCACGGCTATAAAATCATTGAAAAGCCTATCGTGCCCTTTCTTTCTTCGCCGGTAATTTTCTTTCTCACCACCGTCGCTTTGAGGGGTAAAGTTGGACTTTGCGAAATAAAAATATTATGATATTATATATATTATTTGCAGCAAAAACAATACATATATATATATATATGAGCCCATCTATTGTGGTTTCTTTGCCCTCAAGGAATTTGTTAGAAAAATAATAAATTAATAGGAGAATCACACACATATGTGTGTATATATATATATATATATGAGCAAGAACTATTATTTATATTGAGTTATAAACTTCTAATTGACAATATGTGACCATGAATAAGAGATCATTTAAGTTATATGAAGTGTCGTTTAATGTATTAATCGGTTGTTATTATACCGAATGCCATCGATGTGAATAAAAATAGAAGCTCTCAACTTAGAAAGCATACTTGGTCTAGAAAAGATATTATAATCTTATATATTACATTATAAAGTTGTAAGCGGGTCCTCTTTTCTAATTATCCAAATTCCCTCTTAAATTCCAGGAAAAGAAAGAAAGAATCAAATAAGAAGATGGATTTCATATATGGTCCGAGGACAGCTGAGTCAAGATATCGTGGAAATGGAGCTCCTTGTAAAGCTTATTCCGCACGGTGGATGCGCAATCATCCCCTATGAAGCCTTCATGACCCGCACCGTAAGAGCCTTGTCTACCTCTTCCTACCCCTTTCTTCCTTCGTCCTTGACTGATCAATCAGTCAGCCAATTAATGCCCGCAAGTATGATTCGTTACGCGTATAAATAGAGAGAGAGAGAGAGAGAGGGAGAGAGAGGGGTCCATTTTCCTCTCCATGGCATGCCGGACTCGATCGAGGCCCGACCGGAACTGGGACACGAAATCAAAGAAAGAAGGGGGGATCAGGGGATTTCTTCTGGGCAATGGGCCCCACTGATGCTGTCCCAACTGTCACCTCCCAACAGGCAACAGCAACATCGTGAAGCTTTCGCCTTTCCTTCTCTCTTCAGCCCCTCTCTCCTCTCTCTTTCTTCCCCTGTCTGTCCATGAAAGGCGGTCCTCCGTAGAATGTCATGGGCCGATGCTTGATGAAAGCATCTCAGGCTCCTTCTCTCTTCTCCTTCTTTTTTCTTGCTGTCCAAGTAAGGTGCCTCCTTTGAAGAAACCCAACACCCATGTTTCTTTCCTTTTCCCAATAAATTGTTTGCCAGAATTTTTCATGGGAGATCGTGATCCGAGTTGATGTGGTTTGCTAGTCTTGGCTGGCTTCTAGCAATGGATTGGTTCCTGTCGTTGATGGGGGAGCAGCGGAGAGACCACAGAGTTCATCAGTCCTGAAGATATATTCCTTTCTGCACTGACTGTTTTGTAGAGATTTGCATATGAGAGTTGGGTTCTCCTAGTGAAACGAGGTTTTGTGTTAAGTTATTGGAACCCTTAGAACACTGAATATTGATTAACATCATGGTGAATGTCGTTTGGTGAAGCTACTGAGCTATGATCAATACTCAATAGCTTGGCTGCGTGGTGTCTTTGAAGAGAGGATCGGCTGCCCATTCGGGGCTCATGGACTTTTGTGAGGGGGTGCATGTGAAAAGAAGAATCGGACTTTTGATGCTTTGCCCACAGAAGAATAAAATACCGTTTCCAGAGCTTATCTTCGCCTTTTCCTTTTGGAAGCTTCAAGTTTTGAACTTGGAATTTACCCAGAACATCAAAGAAGAATCATTCTTCTCATTCAGGGAGTCGAGCTCCACAAATTTTCAGGCTGAGGTAAATACCTTCTTGTCAACCCCTGTTTTTTTTGTGTTTCATCCATGTCATTATTTGTATTGAAAAGGTGTCAGTGTTTGATGGAGATCATTTGATCTTTTCTGCGTTAGGACTTTTAGTTCCACCGTTGCTTGATGTTGATTTGCAGGAACTGTGATACTCATCAGCTTATCTGTGAATTGGGAATCCAAACCTGGTGATCCTCAGCCCTCAAATACCCACAATTTATGGGTTTCTTACGGCTGTCTGGGATTTTCTCTGTAATTGGTTTTCAGAGTTTTTGAGATTAAACAAGCCGCGCAGGAATCTGGGAATAACTCATCATGACTAAGCCATCTCAGAGACGTGCTGTTCGGCATGATCAGGCGGGTTGTATGTGGGGCCTTATCAGTATTTTGGATTTTCGCCATGGAACTAGACCCACCCGGAAGCTCCTTGCTGCCAGAAGACGTGGAAGCAGGCAAACATTAGGTGAGAATTTGCCCACTGTATGGAAGTACTTTAGAAAAATGATTGCTCTACCAGTCTGTTCCATTATTATCTTATGATTGCTTTTGTAATGTTTTTGTGTTGTTGAACCGCAAAAGATTCAATGATTCATATAGCGTTTGAAACTTCCTCTTCTTCCCTTCTTTCTTTCTCATTCCTGGCTGCAGCTGTAGGGGATTTGAATAGCAAGCGCAAGTCATCCACTGACGTGGAGGAGGATCTTCCGGGAAATCTTGTATGTTGCATACCCATATTGATGTTTCTTTTCGGCTCGTCTATTTATGGGTAAAACGATCAGATATTCCACTTTCAGGTTGATGAAGAAAGCTTCAAAATGACTGCTGCTGGCGCTCCTGCTAATAGGCTGAGCGTGAAGACACTCATAGAGGAAGAGATGGTGGATGAGCAGCACATACGAATTAAGACAAGCGATTCTAAATTACATCCTGAACAATATGAAGATTGGAAGAAGAACCGGAAAAGAAGAAAAAACTCCAGATTAAGCCTTGATATGGATGCCAGCAATTCAAATTGTGGCCTCGAAAGCTTCAATTCTTCCAAATTCCCGTGCAATCATGCTCCTGATGAGGACTCAAAAAATGAGCAGAATCATAATGATACAGTTTTGGAAGAGTTCAGTAATCATATAAACCGGAGAGGTGTTAGTGAAGTTTGCTTGGAGCCTAAGCGGAAGAACTCTGACATTGATGTGAATGAAAAATTGCAAGAAGTGATCAAGTTCATATCTCGAGAGGCTGGAGATAAAAACAATCTGATGAACGAAGAATCATTCCAGGAAATCCCACAAGACCCAAGCTCTTTCTCAGTCAAAAACATAGAAGAGCTGCTTAGTAGCAATTATAATAACAGTAAGCAGCGCAAGCTCTTCAGGAGACATTTTAAGTCTCAGGAGATGAAGGCCCCGAAGCATGGCCAAAAGGGGCCTAATTCCGAATCAAGTGTTATTCTGAAGCCTGGGTCAAGTGCATTGAAGAGCTATGTGACAGAGAGCAGACCCGACTCATTGTCTGATTCCAGATGGTCTGAGAGGGCAAGAGCTTATTTTTCCCTTGCGGAGGTTAAGAGAATGTGGAAAAATGTCATGGGAAAGGAGCAAAATCCCAATACTGTTGTAAAGAGACCGAATTTTAGATTCAGGGCAGAAAATGCCGAGAAGAAGTCTCAAAGCAAGGTTCATTTCTTCATTGAGAAAATTGCTAAGCCAAGAGACCCCAAAGTGAGTTCGGAATCAGAAACTTTTGACAGCTCCAAGCAAAGGGTGTCAAACATTTATATTGATACTAAGAGACACCTCTCAGAGATGCTGAGCGTTGGACACGAAGAGGTGGATCCTTCTTCGGAAGCAAAGTCTCCAAAAACCTTGGCAGGGATTCTCGCTCTCCCGGATTTCAACTCTCCTGTCTCCAGCCCGGGAAGGAACTGGGAGCGAAACTTTATGGCGGCACAGATCAGGTTCCTAGGACCTAATAATAATCGTTTTGAAAAGGATAATGAGGATGCAGGGCAGAAGATGGTAGAAAATAATGGAAGCTGTCTAAATTCTTCAACACTAGGTGCAGAAACTGAACCAAACAATATAGTGATTTGTGATGTTGATATTGAAGAAGAGACGTCACTTGCTGCTAGAGAAGATTTGGCTTCTGATGGTGATTAACTCTCTCTCTTTAGTTCACATAGTGAACCACTCGGATCTCATATTTGAGGTGTGAAAGCAATTTTTGATAATTTTTATTTTTGCAGCTAGTGTGATACATGAAATAACACAGGAAGAATGTAGTATTACGCTTGCTTCCTCTGAATTAATTAGCTTGCCCATTGATAAATGTGTTGAGTCAATCCATTCATCCAAGACGTCTAACCAAGATGGAGAAACACAAATCCAAAAACGGGTAATTTCTACCTTTTTTGGTTGAACTTCTTCTCTTTTTCTTGGAGCTTGTGCGGCCTATTTTTCTCTCTTCTCCGATGGAATTCTCTACAATATTACCAGGAAGTTATTCATTATGGTGAACCCCCATCATCTTCCTTTGATACCCCACTGAGCTCTTGTGCTATGAAGACTGTGGAAGCACCAAAAATTTCGGGGAACAAACCTGACCGACCAAGTCCTGTATCTGTCCTCGAGCCTCTGTTTATGGAGGAGGACAGAAGCCCAGCTAATACCCTTTCTCAATCTGGTATGTCTGCCCATAATAATATTTGTATCCTGAAGAAAGTCCTCGTGTATATCAGTTAATATCTTTTCATTCTACGTTTTAATTTTGGTTTGCTAATGGATTTTCAGTTGAGCTATTGATAGAACCCCTGGAGATCAAGTTTGAAGGTGGGGATAACTTCAACCCTCAACAGCAGGGAAACCTCTTAACAAACTGCATGGAGACTGGAGAGGAGGAGGAAGAATTGTGGTTGTACGTAATGTCTGTCCTGCAGGAGTGTGGACTTAACTGGAACGAACTTTATCTCAAGTCCCAATCATCCGATCAGCTTCTCGAGCCCTCACTGTACAGAGATACTGATTTCTTCAGCAACCATCCTTGGTACGATCAGAGTCTTGTGTTCAACTGCATCAATGAGGTTCTCCTGGAGGTAATTGACCACTATTTGCGATTCTGCCGGTGGGTGTCTTTCGTGAAACTGGTCATCAGACCCATTCCCAGTTCAAAAGATGCCATTCATGAGGTATGGGAAAGAGTTCGTTGGCATCTTCACCTCCAGAAGCCTCTTCCACAAACTTTGGATCAGATTGTCTATATGGACATGGCTAAAAGTGAAAAGTGGATGGACCTGAGACATGATATTGAAAGCATTGGTTTTGAGATGGGTGATGAGATCTTTGATGATTTAATTGAAGACTACATTGATGAAAGTCTTCCATGCTTCTAGTTTTGCTGAAATTGAAAGGAAGCGGAGCCAATATCGGCTCATAAATCTGATTATCTTCTGATTCTCAGCAAAGAACTAACCGGTGATGCCATTTGGATATGAAGACTGCAAATAAAGCACTTTTTCCGACCTGAGATTCCACAGAAGTCAATTTTTCTGACCCCTGGACTCAAAATTCTAACAGAGACAAATTGATGTCCTCCATTCTTCGCACTGTATAATCTGCAGAAAGTTGAACTCTCCTTTGGTCTGTATGTATAATCAAATTGTATATAGCTGTTTGTTGAGCGTGTATTCTGTGTTTACCACCATTTTCCTCGGTTTCTTATCCTTGCTCTCTTTTCGGGTTTGATTTGATTCAGTCTTGTTTTGCTCGCCCATGTTTTACCTCTTCCCCAGAGCTGTGGCTGCTTTTGCTGCCGCATTTGGGGTTAAGAGTCTGTCATTTTACGATGTCGTCATAAAGAAGTAAAATAACTGTGACTGCACATGAAGAGTTAGGACTTTCTGACTATCTTTCACTTTCTTTGGAACTACATTCAAAGTCTGAATCGACAACTGAACACCCTACAGCTCCGGATTACCTCCATGTGCTCGAGACTCATTTTCTCGGATCCTTTCTTTTCACTTGGCATTTCTTCTTTCTTACTCCGTGTGACAAGCACTGTTGGCTCTATATGTAACAATATCACAGATCTTTATTCAGAACAAGCCAACAAAGTCTATACCCCCTATGAGATCATATTCAGCACAAGCCATTGCAACGGATGCCCACCATGTGATGTAACAGGCCAACAGAATAGATACTTTATATTTGGTGCTCTGTTATCTCTGCACTAAATGGTCCTGGTCTTGGTAGTTCTGATTAGTACGATGGCTCTGCTTATTTTCCAAGAATCGAATGAAAATGAAGTTCCCCCATTCCTAGGTCCATTTCTCAGGTAACTGGAATTGTCAGGAATTAGAACTCCTCTGTCTGTCCCATTCACCGCTTGATAGGAGAGTAGGCCCCATGTTAATGGGTTCATGCCCCATCAAAGTGCGAATTTTAACTTAGTAATATTTACTTCTAACTTACTGTAGAGGCATCGAAGGAATTAACTTTCAGTCGAAATATTGCCTGGTTGTATTCAGAAAAACTACTGAAATCAAACAGAGAGGAACTACAAGGAAGAGGCTTGCAGACAATTCCCTGGGAAACTCCTTTATGTACTAAAAGTTAGTTCTCTACAGAAACATTCATCAACAAAATATGCAACCATATATACTGATCTTGTAGAACTTAACTGCAGCTTCTACCCTTCCTGATGATTTGTAGTATTCCTATCTACATAGAGCACATCCTCGATCCAAGCCATGATGTTGAAAGCTAGCCCTTCTAGCACTCTTGAGTAGCTCTCCAGAATTGCCTGCCCCACGTCCTGCGCCATGACAAAACCAAAAGGAACAAAGTATGTCAGATTTTTCCTGATCACTGTGTTCCCCGTCTTGGGGTTGCAGTTCAAAATTCATGGTCGGTATAAAAAATGGTGTCTTCAACTTACCCGATTGTACTGAATCTTGCATGTGTCCAAGCTTGTCTGAGAGAGTTCAGGGAACCTCTGCTTCAAGCAAAACAACAAACTCTCGGCTCTCTCTGCTAGTCTGTGGTTCTTCTCAGTCCGACCAGTCTCAGCGATATAGTCTTTCACTGAAGTCCATGAAGGCTTAGAGTGGTAGATGCAAGCTTTACGCCTCCATGTGTACATTGAGGCCTCAACTCGGTCAGCAAGCTCAAGTGCTCCATGCTCTGATGTTATATTTAGGCAGTCGAGGAGACTGTCTGGAGAAAATTTGTGTGAGGTGGACATGTGGCGGTAGATGGAATCTCCTATGCTTGTTCTTCCACACTGAATAAGGAAACTCGAATCAGTGATTGTAGGAACGAAGTTCTTACTTGAATCTCAGCAAATGCTGATTAAGTTTATTAATTGCTGCCTGTCTTCTTGAAAAACAACAGTAAACATGCTTTCTGCCTTTTTTTTTTCTTTTCTTTAGTTGCGTAGAACTGGAACAGCCCAATAGGCTGAGTTGGATCATAAAGGCTAAAGCATCTTGAGGAGTGTAAAGTGTGACATTCTTCGACAAAACTTGGAAAACTAGAAAACTGTTCTCTTTTTCTAGAAACCAAGAGAGCAAAAAAGGACTAGAAAACTTTCTTCATAACCAAACAAATTCTATTATGCCGGTAATGCTTCTTCCAGTATCCAAACTGACCTTTGGAAGAGATTCCATGTACGACTGAGGAATATCCATCTCATCGAGCACACTGCTGTTGATAGCCATTGCTGCTTTGTGAATTTGATTAGCGCAGTCACGTTTTTGCTGCAACTGTTTCCTCGAACTCTCCGAGAGGCCCTCTGCAGGGACACAAGGGACTGGAAGCCACCACTTCTCCTCCTTGTGGAGAACAAGTTTTCGGAATGATCCCGAGAGGTTTGAATTTGAGGACATACTCCCACTCTCCGCATACCAAAACTCAGTGTCCTGGAAGCCGTCCAAGATTGCCTGTCCCCATAAACAATCACAGACCTTTTCAGTAATTTCTTGTCTGTTTGGTTTCAGAGTACAATTCCAGTTTTCTATTTTCTTGCGTTAAAAAGAGAAGCCCCCAGATGACTGTTTTCCACAATTCTGTGGGAGACAAAAGCAAGCTGTAATTCAAACTTATTAGTTTTGTGATTTTAGGAAAAGGAAAATGGAAAGTCAGATCCAGTTTTCCATAATGCAGACTCTTTCAAGACGTGGGTGGGACTTCGCACTCACAAGAAGCATCGCCTCGAGCTTTCTTAAAGCGGGGAGATTAATGCAAATATCCGACCTCGGTCTGCTCGTCATTATCTGAGAAATGGAATTCGACATAAAAAAAACTCCTCCATATCAGAAGCACAAAATAGAAGATTCAGTTTCGATTAATCAGTTGTGGTCGTTCACCTCAATAGTTGTCCCGTTGCGCAAAGTCTGTACTGTCGGAAAGAAGTCTACCATGTGGTTGCACACGGATAGAAGACAGTCCAGTTCTCTTTTCCACATTGCCTTCTTCTCTGGCTTCAGGGGTTCTAACCTCAAATTATGTCCAAATACAGTTGCTGCATGGAAGAACTCACTTTAGCAAAACTTCGATGTGCAGAAAAATCGGAAGCTGGTTGGGATCATTGCTCAACCCGTTTCATTTCTTAGCAAAATTACCATAGAGATTAGTGATGGCATTTGAGATCGCTACGGCTGTACATACTCCTTTCCCACTCCCTGACATGTCCTCGCCCAGCAACAGCTTCGCAAATCGCTCCTTCATAATCTCAAGCTCTTAAGGATTTGAATAGAAATCAACAACGCAGATGTTAGTCTTGGATTGGATGGAAAGAGGGGAATGAAAAGAATCCCACTGTAGCCCACCTGAGTCTACCGATTCGAGACTGACAAGCTTCTCGTCATGGTCATGCTGGAGCTGACTCAGTCCTAGCCTACTTAAAATGATCGGGTTGTGGCGTCCCGACTTAATGATGGGCCATTGAGACGGAGAAGCTTCGCTGGAATAGCTCCGATCATCTATCGCTTCTGAGAACTCCGAGGCTTCCGAATTACTACTCCTGCAATATCTAAAGGACTCCGAACTCACAGTCGAGTAGACTGGAGTCTCTGCAGCTGACTGATCGATTTGGTCCTCGGAGGAAAAGGAAGGCCGATACCGCAGCTTGCAATTCCCATCAGAATTCGAAGTCTTCTCCATTGAGGAACTGAAGCTCGTGCTCTGCTCGACTGTCTGAATCATCATCGTGGAAAGAGTATCAAAAGAGATCTACTGATGGAAACAAGAACTTCACAGGGAACTGCATTGAAATATGCTGAGAGCTCAAGAATTTGAATGGGACAACAAAGAAAAAAAAAAAAAGAGACGAAGGAAGAAATCAACCAAAGATCAGAGCTTTTCTTTTGGATTGCTATCAAAAAGCAAAAGGGGTTCTTCACAGGTCATTTTTACAGTCAGGAATCAAAATAATAGTTCACAGAACATGCAGCAAACTTCTCCCCTTTTTCTCCCTACACTAAAGCGGATGTTTGAACAAGGATTTTAAAACGGAAACTTGAGATCCCATCAAAGCCCAAAAGCAACGGTCTGAACTCTATAGAACGAACCCTTTCCTGATTTCAGGTTCTTGCCTTTAAGCTATCAAGGATTCGAAATTTGAAACCGAAGAGAGGCCCGTTTGAAACAGTTCCCTCCAGAACATTTTCCTTCAAGAACACGTTCCCCTCCGCGCCACCCTTTCCTCACCGCCCTCAGGTGACCACCGAACTTGCGAGCGGGTGAAAGGGCGGAATCTCAGTGGGAATTGGGGAAAAGAACCAGGGGGTGGTTGAAAACAAGAACCGGGAAATTGATCTTGGGAGTGTGAAAGTTTCTGAAGTGGACATATATATAATATCAAGATTCCATGATTTGAACAAGGAATGTACAGACCAATTTGCAGGTTCTTTAATGGCAGCGTTGCGCCACTCGGACGTGCATAGAGAGAGAGAGAGAGAGGGAGAGGGAAAAGGAGACCCATATACCCAATAGTCAAGCAGCAATTCAACAAGCTTGTCATGTGAGCCTGCAATCAATGGATTTGGTGAAATTGAATGATTGATCTTCTCTCTTCTTTCTTGATCCCCCGCAATGGACAGAATCACGACAGAATGGAAAGAATCGATCCCCTGTCTTGAACCGTAGCAATGGCATGATTATACAATTATGATGTTTATCATACTTAGTGAATCCGGGGCCTCTCTATTAAGAGAAACTCCCATAACAAGGATATCGTGAGGATTACTGCTCCTTCCCGGGCAAGTACTTTACTCGATTTGACCGGTGAAGATTCTTACTCAGTGCGGTGAATTTTCTCCGAATTTCTTCTACCATGTAATTCTTTAATCAAATGAGACCATTTGGAGTAAATATATACACATATATATGTATATAGTGGTTGATTCGGTGGGCAAGAAGTGTGTTCAATTCCAGCCACACATATAGGCAACAAAAATTGGTGCATAAGACCCCGTGATTTTAATTTGGCTCATCTGACTGATAATTATTCCTGGGTTATTTTAATTAGTGTCTTGTCTTTTTCCCCTGTCCTCGGGATTTTCTCCATGGTCGATGAATGCCAATTTCGTCATCAGATGTCGACATTTATCTCTCACTCTCTCTCTCTTTTTACATTTTTCAATCAGAGGTTGCAAAATAAAAAGTGAAATTTTCCATTAAAATTTTTCATTCAGAGCATGAGAAAATCCCCTTAAACAGCTGAGGTCGTCATGGGTATCATAGTTGACAATGTCATCGGACGAACAAACAGGCTTTAGTGCACAAAATTAGGGTTACACATATAGAACTGAATCGAATTGAACCGAATCGAACCTAAAAGATGGTTCAAAATGAATCGGTTCTCATATAGTGTGATTTTTAAGTGAAACAGTATTATTAGTTATTAAATCCAATCGAGTCTGTTAATCAGTTCGAACTATCGAACCATATTTTTTTTAAAATATTATAATATTGTAAATATATTTTAAAATAAAATATAAATATATTAGAAATATTTTAAGAAATTAAAAATAAGTTATTTAATCATTGTAGAGTTTTGAATAGATTAATTAGTCTGAATGTTATATATTTAATTAAAATTTTTATATTTTAAATATATTTTCTTTTTATTAAGGTTTGTTATGGTTTTTTTATTTGATTTTGGTTGGGAATATATTAAATTTGTTAATTTATTATTATTGAAATAATGGGTAAATCATGAGGCTCCAGACACAAAATGGAAATGGACGTCAGGCATGGATATGACGATGGTTCATTCCATGTATATTGGAATTTTCATTCGATATGTTATTTAAGAAATTTTCTTCTTTCATTAAATCGCATAGCTCGATTGTGGCAGCATTAGTCGGAGGTTAGGCTTATGATGCACATGGCGCATGCTTAAGCTGGTCCTCTTGGAGATGGATTAACATATAACGAAGACCATTTTTTTTCCCTTTAATTTTATGAATTTGCATCCATTAAACGTTGATGACCATTTCAGCATGCACAAAATCGGCCCATGAGCCTACGTGACTGCTAAGAATCGAATATGGACCTGTTTTAAGCGAAATGAAGACATCAAATTATATCCATCGATTGATATATAAGTTAATGTTGGACCGTCTCACAGCTCCTTATGGATTTGGCTCGGAATACGTGCATGCATCCCACATCTTCATTGCTTCTTTTTGACTCTCGTGCTATCTTTAATACGCCCAAACGGGCCTGATCCATTTAAATTAATGGGCCTTGAAGTGAAACGGGCCGAGAGATAAGCCCGAATTCCCTTCATATGACCCGACCCGGAAATCTCCCCGCGGCGTGTATGGACCCGTCTCTACCGAGGTGGTGACGACTTGTAGTGTTGTCGGCGGCGTGGGTATGAAACCTTAAACCCTAATGAGTAACGGCGATCCCCGTTCGCTTTTTGGCCTATAACACTCGATGTCTGTCTAAATCTCCTTGGGGGGGCTATCAAGAGAGTTTCTTGTTCATCTGGATCAGATTCTTGCTTAGTGAGATGATGCATATTGTAGTTGGAAGCCATGATGAATCCTGTAAATTGTCGTTCGAGTCGAGCTCATGCTTGACACTGATTTTCTTCGACTGCAAAGGATTCTGAGCTTGCAGGTTGCTTTTTCGTCTTTCCTTCTCTTTCTCTTCTTCTGTTTTGTTTCTTGTTCATCCGGATCAGATTCCTGCTCAGTAAGATGATGCGTATATGAGCCGGAAGCCACGGTGAATCCTTTAATTGTTGATGTAGTCAAGTTCATGCTTGACCGTGATTTTCATTGACTGCAAAGGATTTTGAAGTTACGGGTTTCCTTTTTCCGTATTTCCTTCTCTATCTCTTGTTCTGTTTTGCTTCTGATGAATGAGATTGTCCACTGCCTGCACCTTTGTTGGTTAGAACAGCTCTTTTTTTTTTGGTTCGAATGGTCTGCGACCAGATCGGGTCTGTCTGAACAAATGTCCTGAAGAAGCTCGTACGTGTTGATTTTATTCTTGTTTGCTTGATGGTACATATAGCTGCAGACCCTTTCGGGTCTCTTGCTTGACTCTTTGATTTACGAACCAGAAAAGGTTTCCAAGCTCCGTATCTGCTTTCTCCTTTTGCTTGCATTCCTATATTGTTGATTATAATTTGTGATTATACAAGTGTTGTGACTTCTCGGCTGGGATTCACAGTTTCTGGGATCACAACTGGCATTTTAGACCGAACCAAGCAAAAATGTTTTGGTTCTCATTCATCCGTTGTTTTGTCTTACAAGGCACAGGCATTGCAAAAGTACCAAGGAAAATCTGCAATGAACGGCGAGATTTGTATGCATTCGAACTGATGGATTGTTGGTTCTGTAACCCTCATGGGGCTTCTGTTGAGCTGTGCTGATAAGGGGCACTCGGGAATAAGGAGGCAGGCCGTCACTCGGTGCCCGTATTCTCGTTGCTGATGGTAAGTGTGGGAGAATTGTCTGCGGGTGATTTGACGGTGGATATTTGACCTCAAAATAATCAGAATTGTGAAAGTTGAATTCATTGGGGCTTTATAGCCTTTTGGTAATTGAATGCCATGATTTGGAGATATCTGCGATGCCACCAAAAATCCAGAAGGGTAAGTACCCAGAGCCTGGCTGACACTATTACTGGACTTTTTATATGTAATCAATTATTGTCATGTTTGTGTGGCAAAAAATGAGCAAAAATCGACGATTCTGTGTATAAGAGGATGATCAGTTACATAAAAGGATCAAAGCAATATTTGAATACCTCGAGACATTTGATACAGTATGCAAGGCATGGTAGCAGCCTACCATGCATAGCCTTTACTAAAGGAAGACGCCAAAAAAAAAAAAAATCAAGCGAGCTATGCTAAGGGCAGGATTAATGCTACTCGGATGCAGCTATGGTTGTCAATATCAGGATTAGATATATACTATTTAATTCTCTTTCAAGAAGATGGGCAGCATGCAAAGGTTCTTGGCAATCTTCTCGATGGTCTCCCGGCCCCCTTCAGATACTGTTGAATCTTCAACCAGTTCAGAAATCCCTCCTGGACCTGCCAGGATGCAATGCAAAGTATCTCTGGGATCTAAAATCTAATGCAGGAGATGACAAAATAATCAACAATGAGAAATCAACAGAGGAAGGAAGGGTAATGCACGAGCACCTGAGAAACAATGATCTCGGTAAATTTATTTCAGCCCAGTTCACATCAGACAGGATGAAGGTAGTAGATATTGGAAGCCATTTTGATGCTTTTCAGAAGCATCAACTAATGAACACTTCTATGTGCCAAGGCAGGGGACTAGTATGTCTGCCGCAGATGAAAAGAAAGAGAACAACAGAGCAGAAACGAATGCACAGAATGCTAAGTAATAGGATTCAATTCGGCACCTACCTGAAGGAAATGGAAGCTAATGAAAAACATCTGATGCGATCGAGTTGCAGTTCTCACCGTAGCTTAACAGATTATTCAGTATCTACTAGCAAATTGTTCGGCGGCAGGTAGTTGAAAAGGCCGACGGAGCACCGACTTCGCTGCTTGTGACTCCATTTCTGCGCTTTCAGATTCAGGAACTGGGGCTCGTGCGGGCATAGGGGCTCTAACATTTTGACTGGTCTCTGCCCCTGAGGCCCTAACTCTGAAAGTATCCAGGCTTGTTTAGCGCCCGTTTCTCACTCGGGTCGAACCCGAAAGATCCGAGCTGTACCCAAATCGATCCTTCTCTCTTCAACTCCATCAGGCATCATCAATTCAATTAGTCGTCATTTTAGCTAGAAACACTGCCACCATCGCCGTCACTCTGTTCTTCTTGTTATAAATCCAACGTTACTGTAGCCAAAAAAGGGAAACTTGCTTCTTCTTCTTGGGCTGCCCCTGCCCCAGAAAAATGCAGATTCTCGGACTCTTTCCACCTAACCATAATCTCATCCAACTGAACTTCACTCTTGATTGTGGATCTTGCAGAACGATGTCCAAGGAGGGTCCTTTTTGCAGTTTCCGAACCGTCCATTTTCCGCAACATGGTCATGGAGCTGCGAGTAGGATTCGGATTAGATGTGGAGCATCAAGGGACCGCGAGAGTGATGATGGGTATTACATAAGGAGGTGTGTGGAGCTTGCCAAAAAGGCTATCGGTTGCACAAGCCCCAATCCTATGGTGGGATGTGTTATTGTGAAGGATGGCAAGGTTGTTGGTGAAGGATTTCATCCTAAAGCGGGCCAACCTCACGCAGAGGTAGCTTAAGACTCTTTCACTTCTAATTGAAGCCGAAATCCTGAAGTTTTATCTGCTTTTGCAGAATTCTTGTTATCTTTTCATCAAAAAGAATGTTGAGGATGTTGAAATCTCGGCCTGCTCAAAATTTATATCTTATCAGTAGTATCTTGGCCCTGCATATAACTTCCTGTGTTGAAGGTTTTACCCTAGACGGATGAGGATAGTTGCACGGTGAATTCACATATTTTCTTCTTTGCACATTGAAAATTTTATTTTTCGGCTGAAGGATGAAAGATTATTTTGAGATTATGATGTTATTATGACTTCTACCTTTCTTTTTCTCTGCCTGGAAATAATCAATCCTGAAATTGTTACTTTGGCCATGAATTCTTGTTGGTCTTCTTTGCGGGGTTTATTCTTGAATTTGTTGAGTCAAGTGATGAGGTTCATGTACAGGTATTCGCTCTGAGAGATGCTGGTGATCTGGCCGAGGATGCGACTGCTTTTGTGAGCCTGGAACCGTGCAACCACTACGGGCGGACCCCACCATGTACTGAAGCGCTGCTTAAAGCCAAGGTGAAAAAGGTGGTTGTTGGTATGGTCGATCCCAACCCCATTGTGGCTTCGGAAGGGGTTGATAAATTGAGAGCTGCGGGAGTTGAAGTGACTGTCGGCGTGGAGGAGGAACTATGCAGGAATCTAAATGAGGCATATATCCATCAAATGCTAACTGGGAAGCCCTTTGTGACCCTGAGGTAAACATTTTATTGCAGTGCTATTAGATTATTTATGGGACACTGGAAAGTTGGTGTGAAATTCCTTCATGTATCTGAAGTAGATAATATCACAGCGAGTGTACGGATTTATATTTTTGCAAAATTTGCTGTGTTTTATCTGGGATCGTCAGATTAGGCATCTGATGATTGCAAATTAGTGCAAATACATCATTCTCTGGAATTGACCGCTCCCTTTTAGTTACCCCCTATGTAAATTATTTTCTAAGACACCCTTCCTTTGATTGCAGATATTCCATTGCTCTAAATGGCCAGGTTATCAATCACCTTGGTGAAGGAGCTGATAAGTTTGGGGGATACTACTCTAAGTTGTTGCAGGAATATGATGCAGTTTTAATTTCTTCAACCTTATTGGCCAATAAATTATCAGTTCCCACATCCCAAGAATCTGGAGCCAATCAGCCTTTGAGAATTATAGTATCAAGAGGATCGGATCCTGCTCTTGACATAAAGTCTCTCACCTCAGATACTAGCTCTAAACTTGTAGTCTTTTCGGATAGGAAGAGAGTTGGAGAACCAGGTCCTGCCATTAATGGAATTGAAAGAGTTGTTTCAGATCAAATAAATATGAATGAGATCTTGGAATACTGTCAACGTCAAAGATTCTGCAGTGTATTGGTGGATCTGAGGGGGAACAGCAACGACCTAGAAGAGCTTCTAGAGGAAGCTATCGAGCAAGATATGCTGCAAAAGGTTTTAGTAGAGGTATTGCCATTTTGGGATGGAAGTAATATTAATGGGAGCACAGAGTTAACAAGGATCTTGAAAGGAATGAAAGCAAAAAAACTGAAGCCCAGAGTAGTTGGGAAGAGTACAGTCCTGGAGGGTTATTTTTAGCAGAATGTGGCTGCGACAACCTGGACCTGTCTTGATATGCCCCTTTTTTTGGTGAATTACTCATCCAAAATGAGTTACATCCAAACGATCCTGCTGTTGCTTTATTACATTGTATGTTCTGGGATGCGTTTAAGAACATCAGCCAAGTTTTCAGTCTGAAAATGCAAGCTGTGTGTTGATAGTACATAAACTTATGCATGCCCAACCCATAATTTAGTGAAGACTTAAATATTATTAGACAAAGGGTGTCACTAAACTCACTTGAGTGCACATAAAAGATGCATATGGCGGAAAACTTTCGTTCATGGGGCATGACCCTCTGATGAAGATAATGTCCCTACATTCAAGAAAAAGAGTGCACCAAAGCCTAGAGTGAGACATCATATTACTCCTGTACAATGATGTTCTGCTGCACTGTCTACGGCTGCTCCTTAGAGTTGTTGGAACCCATGCTCCCCATCTGGTTTTCCTCAGTCTTGCTACTAGGTCCAAGAACAAATGCTTTTGCACGGTTTTGGGCTGATAGAATTGCTGCCTTAATCTGCCAGGCGATTCGGTTTCAGTGACCAATACACAGCAATTGAACAGTGGAAGTAATTTAAGTGGAAGAAAGAAAAAAGGAATATCGGTTTTTTTTAATCAAACACAAAGGAAAAATCAGCAATTTGATGAAATAACGTAAAACTACCAAGTGAAGGCACAGAGCAGAAGTATTCTGCCAATTCATACCATGACAGAGATAAATAGTATAGTAAGATTTACCGACTCTCCAGTATCTCACAACACCAATGTCACTGTAAAAAGCCGAGCATAAACTAAGATTTGACTTCTATGGCGTGTGTATGTATTTGTGCTGTCATACAATCAGGTTAAACATTTCAATCCTTTCAAGTGAAGTACCAACACTCTCCAGTATCATTGGACCAAGCGAAATACAGACATATATAAGCACGTGAATATATAGTTTCAATCCTTTCAAATGTCTAAAACAAGCTTAGTTAGTTGTGAGGACCAACGTCCAAAACAAGCTTCAAAGACAAAAAATTCTTCGATGTGCCATCATAATCACTTGGTCAGTTGTGCAATTCTAAGCAATATACTAAGACCTTGAAAGTTTACAACAAAATGGACCAAGCTAGACAACGGAATCAACACTGGATTTTTCAGCATGCAACATTAACAGCTCGAAAAGGTGTCATTTTTACCAAGGGCAAAATTGTTGTCAATGCTTCAACAATTAGATCCAGTTTATGAGATATCAACATGCACAATGACTCAACCAACCTGTAACTGTCTGAATACAGAACCAGCCTAAGATTAGATTGAAGCCATTAGTGTCCGGAAGTCATCTCTTCTTGACAAACATCATGAAGCGGTGCCAAATACCAATACCAGAAGATGAACCAAACAATGAAATCAGGAAACCAGTGGAAAAGCAAATTCGAGAAATGTAAAGACTACCATGGATTCTGCTGAAATCACCAAGATTATTGTTCTATTTCCTCGAATTCTCAGATAAACTGACATCCT
Source organism: Sonneratia alba (assembly GCA_900174645.1). Taxonomy (NCBI): domain Eukaryota; kingdom Viridiplantae; phylum Streptophyta; class Magnoliopsida; order Myrtales; family Lythraceae; genus Sonneratia; species Sonneratia alba. The sequence continues at coordinate 315,282 of FWPY01000034.1, read as the reverse complement.
GAACCTCTATAGGGGACATTAATATTACAAGAAACTCTAATTCTAACATATACGGACGTATCAGTCATTTAACTGACAAGAACTTAAAACTGCTAAAAACCTATGATTTCACGACCAGCATCAATGCAGAAACGACTAACGATATTCTGCATATACCAAGGAGAAGATAACAGTCAGACAGGTGCTAGTCTAAAAACCCAAACGACTTTCACAAGTGCACAGATTTCATATCCGATCATTTCTGGGTAACTCGAAAAATCGATGGTTACGGTAAAGGGGCCGAATTTATAAATAGAAGATGACGAAACTTACGGGATCAAGGACATTGGGTTCGGGGCCGTAGTCAGCCGTCAGCAGAAAGTAGGAAGCGGTTACAGTGGCCACCATCGTTATTCTTCTCACGAGCTTGTCTGTCCTCGGGTTCATCATCTTCTCGTCAATGGCGGTTCCCCCCAGTCTCTGAAGCACAATATCCTCAGCAGGCAGAGAAGGTGGAAGAAGATTTGCTAATGCTCATCCCCTCTCTTCTTCTCGCTTCTGAATCTGCGTGTCGTTTCAAGGTTGAAGTCCGGTCAACTCGAGAAATGCCTCTCAATTTCAACAAATTACAACAACATCCCTAAACCTTTACTCGTTTAAAACTGACCCCTGCCTTTCTATTAAACCGAAGATCTCACTTCCTCTCTGTTCATTTGACTTATTCCTGAGTCCTGGTTCTTGATTTGTCCCAGTCTCGATACCCCTTTATAGTCTCGCTGCTCCGCACAGCTAGAGAGAGAAGAAGAGTTCTCCTTTATGGAAGACCCAGAACCTACTCCATGCCAGGATGCGGAAGCCATAGCCCCACGAACACCTCCCGAGCAACCTCCGGTTCCGTCTCCTGCCCCGCCTCAGCCTCAGAGTTCGCCGCAGACTAAGAAACGGCGGCTTGAGTCTAATCCCTCGATTCAACAGTCCAAGTACTTTAAGATGCGTTCTGCGCTTATAGAGCTCCGGCCCCATTTCATTGAGGTTAGTTCTAGCCGTATTCGTAGTGGTCTTCTCCTTTCCTAGGCTGAAGTCACTGTAGTTTCGTTTCTTGATCTGTTTGATTGCTTTAGTGATTTGTATTTGTTCGGGTCGGCTGGTTGGTACATTGGTCAGATTGGCACCAACCTGGGGTTATTCCTTTGATATCTCTTGTCAGTTCGAGCAATCTATTTTTAGGAGAAGTAGAAATCAGAATAGTGTCAGAACTTGATCCTTTGCTTGTACCTCAGAATGTATAGTATGGTGGGTTGTATGTAGTGGATTTGTGTAGTTGGCTTTGATGGCACTTGGAAATCGAAATAGCTTAAACTCTACAGTCTGGAATGGAGTCTCTCAATTTGAGTAGCCCAAGCTTTAAATACATGCTGGAAGTGCATGGTTTGTGCTGTTTGAGAATATAATTCTTTCTGATGAGCCAAATTGTACCTTTTGTAACGTGAATTTTTTTTTTTGGGGAAGGTTGTTACGTGAATGTTAACTGGAATCTGTGTATTTCATGCTAATGTCACAGTGATGAGCAAACAACTTCGTATTAAGTAGATGATAGGTTAGATGATCTTGTGACAATTCCCCTTTTTCCCAATGTGATAGGTAGACTTGTCCAAAAAAATTTTGATGATTCTAATTGCTTCCATTCTGCAGAATAAGGAAGTGGAATGCTTCAAGATTGCTATATGGTTCCTCCTTTTTATAGATGACTAATGTCAGTTTGCGAGAAGCACGGACACTGAGCTCATTAAGATTTTGGTCACATAAGTTCACTATAGTAGGATGCTCAGTGTATTGGCAGGCTTGTTTTCTAAAATGTCTGACTCGTAAAAGTTAGTGATTTACAAGGACAGATTAAACAACATGAACTTCCCTTATCTTCCAAATCTCTTTACATTCCATTTGAAGATTATGTTATTTGATTTTTATAATATGATCCTGTATAGAGTTGTGCTTTTTCTGATGTATGTTTGGCATAGATTGTCTCACTATTTATCCTTTTGAAGGTGCTGAAAACACCAAACTTTCGAGAATGCAAGGCAGCAGATGAAATTCGAGAGAGTAAGCTTCTTTCTCTCATGGCAAATCTTTCCTACATACCTTAAAAAATTTTCTTCTGTTTGGTTTCCAAGATTTCTGTGAAATCTCATTTAAGGGTCTTGCAATATCACAGATTTAAAGATTCTGATGGATCTATACAAGCAGATGGTTACGGAGACAACCTTTATAGGTAAGTGTACTAATATTCCTGAAGGTCCGACTATGACTGCTGAAGCCAGGGACAACCAAAAGGCTCGGGATTTTAAGTCACTAGAGCACCATCGAACAGACCAGACATCTGCCAAATTGTCCGAGAATAAGCAGAGAGCAGAGGATGTGGGGAACGGGCAATCACTGGTTGGGGGATCAGCTTTTGGGTGGAATTTTGTTACTTTTCCTGCTAGTGCTAGTGGATCTGTGTATTATGGTGTAACTAAAGAATCATTCCGAGCTGCGCAAGTTAATTTGCAAGGACAGTAAAAAGTCTCTCTGCTGGAAGAATTACCATTTGAGCGGTTGACTTGTAAGCACTTAATGACTTTTGACAGATCAAGTTAGTCTTGGAGGACTTGCTCGAGAACCTGAATGAGTGTTGATGTTATCTTATTTATTTTTAATGAAATTATGAAGTGAATACTTCTTTGGTTCAGTTCAATATGTAATTGGCTAGTGATACCACTGAGGAGATTATAAGCTTTTTAATATGCCAGAAAAAAAAATTGTTTAAAAGAGAAGAAATTCCCATACCATTTCGAGCTATGATCTTTGCATACCATCTTATATAATTTCCCAGTATTCTCTTTGCATACCTTCTATCAGAGGGACAATGAAAAATACCAAAAAGATAAAGAGATAAGGGAGACAAGATAGACATGCACTGGAGAAATTAAAAGAATGGGAAGAAAGGGAGCTTGCATAAGCTTGAAAATGGAATTTGAAGCTTTAACTTTGTTCTTTGTGAATTGATAGAAAGGGAGCTTGTTTTTACAGGTTGATGATGGTGGCCGGAAAAGGAAATGATGAAGTAGGTTTCAAGTTAGGAAGAGGAGGGCAACCATGTCAAACAAAGCGCTAGTGTCACAGGCTATGGAGCTTGACAAGTAACATACTTGTTCTTTTTGTTGTTTCATACATATTTGTAGCAGTATCCTTATTGTGCTCTGACTCTCAGAAAGAAATCTGCCTTTAATGCTATAGTTTATCAATTTGTTGAAGGCAAATTCCCTGAAGAAAGTTCAATAAATTGCATTGTGTTTGAAACAGAGTTTCACATATTGATAAAATCCTTTTTTTGCAAAAGGAATGTTCCTTGTCATCAATATAATCGCTTGAACAATAATAAAATACATAATCAACCAACATTTATAGAATTTGAAAGAGTTAGATTTGCTGCTGAACAGTTTACTAAGGACTCAATGCTGCCTCTGCTTATGAAAGTTTTTGTGCTTTAAGTAGATATAGGTTCCTGCAAGAACCAAGTAGTTGCATGTGGTAATTAGCTGCGAATTTGTGAAATTTTGGTATCTCTTGAGTTAAAGATTGGGTAGGAGATCAGTAACTTGATGATGAGGTTGGTTTTCGTAGTCACAGTGATGGGTTAGAGTTATATTCCCAGTTCAATTCATGAGAGACTGTTTAAATAGCTTGACAGGTCTTTGTTCAGTCAATATCAAGAAATCTATCAGATAGGTTGATCCCGACATTGAAAATGAGTGAAAGTCCATATTTCATTTAATAATGCTCTTGGGGAATTTAGCTGTAATGCACGAGAAGGACATTTTACCCAAATACGGATCTGAATGAATGCGGGTTGAGGAAGGTCATTTAGTGACCTGGCAAGCACAACTTGATATCTGTATCACACCTTTAGCCCGGGTTCCTTATCATCATATTCCTTATTCTACTTATACAGATGAATGCCCCTTGAAAGTGACCATTTCTGTCTCTCTTGCCCACCCACCTCTTCTCTCTTGCTTTTATCTTCCATAGTTAGCATTAAGGATTGGGAATTAAAACTGACGTCTGTGATAATAGCTGTCTTGATGTATATGTTTCTATATAAATTCATATGTGGATATTGAGAAAGTGCCTGATCCCTTAATTTTGTTCCACTTGGAAAGATCAAACAAGGGGAATCCCACTTGTATTGTTCGAAGGAGACCCTGTCCCCTTATGGCTACTGAGCATGAAATATCTTTGTCAAACTTGGAGGCTTGAAGTAAAGGCAGTTGTTGCCAATGTTTTGATAGAGACATATGTTATTGCCTTGTTGCACATACCATTATAGGTGGATCTTACAGACGGCCATCCCAAGGGGGGAGTCACTGTAAGAGCCACTCCTTGAGTTTTATCAAGATGTAGAAGTTTTCTAAAGATAAACCTCTCACTTTTGTTGTCTAAAGGATTGATGTTCGATTATGATGAGTCATTTGAGTCGGTTCATCTGGTTCTAAGCTAGTCAGCGTGCCTCTTGGGTTGAGTGTGCTGGTAGAAATTCCTCTGAAGTTACCGGGAATCCTGCAAGAAAGTTGGGTATGGGACTGATAGTTCAGATTGATCTTTCAATATTTAAGTTGATAACATGACCGGGGGGGTGGGGGTGTTGCGGGCGGGGAGGGAAAGGACTAAAATGGCTATATAAGCAAGAAAGGCTAGTTGATTCATATACTTCGGTTATATGTAAACTTTCATATGAGCGAGGGCTAGGGTGGCATGTTCTGATAGTGCAGTTTTTGCAAATCGTGTCACAACCAGCCGAAGTCTCATGATCGGTTGAGTGGAGGAACCGATCGATTAGGGTGAGTCGATGGTCAGATCGATTGCTGAAGAGTTGATTCTGTCTGATTCATGGGTGACTCGGAAGAAAGGAGTCTGTCTCATGTCCCCAGTTAGATCGGTTTAGCTAATGTTATGTTAAGTGAAAATGGCTAAGCTTACAGAAGGTATCGCCATCAAGGAAGACCTTGGACATAGATTTTTATCGAAAATCGTTTCTTTCGTAGAAAGAATGTAAGTTTAGGTCAAGACCAGGGGGGAGAATGGTAGTGGGGATTGGAGAATGGAAATGGCGCTGAGGAGGAGGGGGAGGGCAGGGGAATCTCATGGCCATGGGCCAGCAAATTGGTGAAGAATACAAAGCAAATTGGCAACTTGCCACAGATTTGATGTGTGGTTACGGTAATCTGATAACCGGCCATCTCAGATATTTATTTATTTTCTTTCTCTTCCTTAGGCTTTGATTGATGGGCCCATCACAAACCGGTTGGCCCAAGCCCGCTTCTCCTCCTCGCCTCCCCACCTTCCCCACGCGCTTTTCAAGTAGCGTGGCGTCTACATGTTGCCATTTTCTTCTTACGGCGATTTCGTCAGCGGTCGAAGTATAGGGTTCTGCTACGGTGGGGAGCCGCCCAAATTCTTCGTGGAGGTGAATGTTCATGCCTCATGGCATTTACTTGTTCCTCTCCAGAGGGCCTCGGGCGTGGTCAACAAGGGCCATAGTCAACATTTTGATCCATGTGCGTTGACCATTGGTAGGGGTCAATTTCCTAGCCCTAGGGGACTGATGGGTGGTTGCCTTTCATTGTGCTGTCATTTTGGGGGCAGTACACTGTCCCAATAGGTTGTCACTTGTCAGTATGTTAATTGGATTTTTCAGTCAAATCTTGAGAGTACTCCATGATTCCATCTCTGGGGGACACGAGAGACGCGCCACGCATGCGCGTACAGGAAGGCTGAGCTCACAGTCTAGCCAAGTAAATGAGCTCCCAACCAGCACCCACGTATACAATTGCCGCGGTTCTTTGCTGTCTCTGAAGTTCTCCTCCTCAAAGCCGAAAACAGAGAAGAAAAAGATCTATCCAGTGCTATCCGCAGACAACGCCTTTTCCTGCCCAAGTTTTTGTCTGCTTATGTGCCATTCTAACCAAGATATCATTTCTTCGCCCTCAAAACACCCCGGGCCCGAGCCAGCCACAGCTCAAAGGAAGAGATTGCGATAAATTAGCTCTTCTGGAACACACATACGGATACACGGAGAGAGAGAGAGAGAGAGAGAGAGAGAGAGAGAGAGAGAGAGAGAGAGTTCCTCCTATGTTCTTAGGATACTGCAATTCGATAAGGACCTGTTATATAGTCTCATAATGGTATGTCGGGTAGGGTAGAGTTTCTCATAACAATGCCCCATCTTCTCTCTTCCCTTCGATATCGATCAGAACTCTTGTTTTCCTATCTGAAGCCCTGCTACCAGCTCGTTAAATTCTTGTCCATTGCGAGCTTCTCTTCTTCTTCCCCTGAACGTGGAATTGCATTGCCTTGAATTTTGGTGTGAAAGCTGTGATTTTTTTTCATTTTGAATCTCCAGCTTGGTTAATGTCAAAAGATGCTTCATGCTCAAGTTTTTTTATGCTCGATGGGTTGTCGAAAGTGAAACTATTCAAGTCTTCCCTTCCGTACTTTGTCTTCAAAATGAAATCTTTGTACATGTTCTCTCTCTGTTCTGTGAGCAGTAGATAGCTATCTCCGTGTTCTTTTTTTCTTTTTTTTTTCCTCTGTTTGAGCGCAAAAGCTTCTCAAGCTTTATCATCCCCCTTTCCCCTCTGATCTTTTTGCACACCCCTTTTCTAGTTCTGTTGCTCCTGTTGTTTCTTTATTTACTTATATCTAGATTAACTTATCTTGATCTATTTGAGCCTGATCTTCTTGAGGGTCACCCTTTAGGGTTTGGCTGATTTTGGGCTGTCTTGCTGGCCTGTCTTTGTTACCTTGTCGAAGATCTTAGCTAAGGTACTGCTGTAGCGATATAGACGTTCTTGGAGGGGCTTTAAACTGTACACTTCTCCAAAGTAAATGCATGGATCGGACAGACATAATGGGAGGTCCTTACTACAATACCCAGAGAGGAATCTCTGCGACACAGCCTCTTAATGCAGCAGGCATGCAATTTCAGTCAAACTTTGGAGCCAGCTCTCTCGCGTCAACGCTACAGCCCGATCCCTCTTCTGGTTTCTCGGCCACTGTGGGCGCCTCGTCCATTGTCCCCACAGCACCAGCTGAGCCTGTGAAGAGGAAGAGAGGCCGGCCTCGCAAGTATGGTGCTGATGGAAGCGTCTCCTTGGCCCTCTCATCGGCTGCGATCTCTCCCTCGGCTTCGATGGGCTCGACACAGAAGCGGGGCCGAGGGAGGCCTCCCGGTTCAGGAAGGAAACAGCAGTTAGCTCCCTTTGGTTAGTCTACAATGTGTTTCTCTATATATTCATATATAATTGAGCTCTATCCGGATGTCCTGTTTCAGAATAATTTATTGGAGAATAGAATTATTTTATCCTGCTTTGCTTTAAGTTATAGTAAAGTGGTCAGTATCGATAAGCCTTTTCAATTTAAATTGGAAACAATTGCATTTGCCTTTTCCATACAGCGAGGACATTGACAGAAGTAGATAGTACATCTTGGTTTCAACTATACTGTAGAATTTACTTAAAATCCATTACCTGTGGCCTATTATTATTATCATGTAGGTCTTCTGTTGCATTTTATAGCTCCATTAAAGATGAAACTTCGCTGAAGTTCCATGAACACGTCGGAGTATACGCAGCTCCTATGGCTTTTGTCATTGTTTGTGCTAATTGACTGCAAACTGGACCGAGTCTAAACTTCAGATTGGTAGTAGGTAATTGTGTTACATGCTACGGGGATACTTCTAACTCTTCCCTTTCATCTTACAAAAGTACACATTGTCATGTTTAAGTAATTCTTTTTGGCGGCTAATCTTGGATGGTCAACTGATTTATTCAAAAGAGGAAAATAAGATTGGATCTGCAAATGCAGCAAATTTCCAGTTACTTTTGCTACTTTCATTTATGTGTTTCTTAGTTAGGTATTGACCTGCAAATTCTTTAAATTGATTGCTAGGTGAATGGCTATCTGGCTCTGCTGGGATGGGATTTACACCTCATATCATCACAGTGGCAGCAGGAGAAGTATGATGTTTTGCTTGAAACTAATCATTACTGTGTGCCCCTTCATGACGTGCCTGAGTTGCCTGACAACTTTAGCAATATTTTTCATGAGATGAGGGAACTAGAGCACACTTCTCTGTTATTTATTCCGAATGGAAGGTGAAATTAGGATACAGCATAGGCGGTGCAACATGGCACTCTAATTTTTTTGCCCTTTATCTTGGGGGAACAATTTCTTATGGTTTTTGCAAGGGAAATGCAGCTCTTGGAAGGTTTCCTGGGACATACATAATCTTGTGTCTCAAATAGACTTGTCGTGTGTTTTCTATTGTTTTGTGCTTTTCATGTACCAGACTTTATCTCTTCATGTTTTGTGAGTATTTTAAGTGGTAATTTGCATAGACATAGAGTACATTACTAACTTGCCTATTGGTATATTGCATTACCCATTGAAGGCACTCTCCATGTTCATCTGCAGGACATAGCTACAAAAATCATGGCATTTTCACAGCAAGGATCGAGAGCTATGTGTATATTGTCTGCTATGGGTTCGGTGTCTACTGTTACTCTACGACAGGCTTCTAGTTCTGGTGGTTCCGTCACTTATGAGGTTTGATAACTTATTAACATTCTCGTGCTTAATCAGCTATACTTGTTTAAGCTTTTGTGTATCAGTTCCTTTCTTAACTTCCAGTGGATTTTAATGCAATATCTCTTGACTAGTTGTTGATGTACCTGCAGGGTTGTTTTGAGATTTTGTGCCTTTCGGGTTCTTACTTGCTCACTGATAACAGTGGGACCCGAAATAGAAGTGGTGGTCTCAGCATTTCCCTTGCCAGTCCTGATGGTCGTGTTATTGGTGGAGGTGTTGGGGGAATGCTTATTGCGGCTAGACCTGTTCAGGTATTGAGCTTCTGTTGGCACCCATATGCTGCCTGTGCCTGTGGATTATGCAACAGAAACTTACACACGTGGAGAAAATACTGACCTATATTTCTTAGAAGCAGACGAGACCAAGCAGGGTGCAAGCAGACAACAGTTATAAAGAAAAATGAAAAGATCATTGAAAAGTGTTGATATGAGGAATATGTCATCTGTTCCATCGATTAATCAAAGAGTTCAGTGAGAGAAATAATACGGAATGTCCAGTCCTAAGAAGGAACGTTCTGGTCCAATGGGTTCAAATGCTCGGCCAGTCCTTTCTTAAAACCAGATTATATGGGGCTAGAGTTCATAATTGAATCAGCTGGATCAATATCTATTTTGAACCTATGGGACTGAGTTTGTAGATTTTCAGGTGATAATCGGGAGCTTCTCACTGGGCAATTCAAAGGCAAAGAACAAGAAAGGGGATGGCTCAGAAGGGGCTGCAGTCCAAGATAGTCTGATAGGAAGTCCAGCATCGAATCCTTTAAGTCAAAATTTAACTCAACCTCCATTGGGTGCTTGGTGCTATTCTCAACCGTCAGATATTGAAGACATCCATGCTGACATTGATCTGATGCGTGGGTGACAGTTTTTGGGCCCTGCAATATTCCCATGCTAGTGTGCTGTAAATTCTTCTTCCTGTCAATTGTAAGGTAAGGTCCAAATCTTTTAGTTCCTAATGACGATGCGGAGCTGACTGATTCTGCGGGTGCTCATCACAAACTGACGTTGTACTTTATATTTTATTCTGTAGCTAATCGAGGGACTCCTCCTGAAGATTTTTCAATAAGTCAGTTTTTTCTTCTTGTTTATTGATGATTCATATCCAGCTCATATGTTTTTAGTTGAAGAGCAGAGATTTGGAAAAAAGCTGCTTAATACCTTAGTCGTGTTTGCCTTTCTGCTGGTGGTTGAAGAGCTAGCGAGCTCCGTTCAATCCCGGAGAACAAGAACTCGAGTTTTGACTTCGACTCCGGCCTTGTTCTGGTTCTTTTGCATTGCTGAATCTCATGTCGGAGGCTCCAAAGTGATGCTTCGCTCGATGGATTTATTGCTGAATATTCCTTATCAAACTCATTCATGACATGCTGGGCTGGGACACATGTACATCATCACCTTTTCTATCTATCTCAAAAAATTTAAAATTAGAAAAAAAATAATAATTTGGGTTTTTTTAATAAGTAAGTTGTATGTTGGAGTATTATAAATGAAAAAAATATTGCCATGACTTCGACTTCACCACAGGCGAGAACTGCCAGAAAAGCAAGATCTTCTTCGTCGCATAGTGAGTAATACAACTTCACCCGTGGTTTACATTTCTAGCCCTTTTCATCTTAAACATGGAAGCCTTGGACTTTGACGAGACGAAATCCTTACGATCAACTCCGATGCTTCTCGAATCTAAGGTATTAGAGTCATAACGAACATGGCATCGAGCGGTATACCGATATTAGGATCATTTTAGTTGACTCGACTGTAGTAATGGGGTTGATCCGTCAAAGTTATTATAACCCAAACGGGGATATTATCGAGCGAGAAGCCGACGTACATAACTAATTAATAAACATTCACTGTGTGCAGGGCACCGGCCGATACGTCGAGGGCGAGGAGCAGCAAGATGCTGTACGCAAGTTCCAAGGATCGGCTCAAGAGAGGGTTGGATGGCGTTCGGGTTGAGCTATATATAGGCCACGGACCTGAGCGCGACGAGCCTCGACAGCGTTAGGGATCGGTCGAGCTTTCTGGGTCCAATCGGAAATCGTGTTGTTTCCCGCTCTTCAATTTCTGGGATTCTTTTGCTGCACCTCGTTTTCCTTTTTCCCATTGTAGGCGGCTTTCTCGTTGTGTTTTTACCACTCGCATTTTGATTTTGACCCAAAAAAATGCGACAAGACATCAACCGTTCTCACTAACGATTAACCACGAGTCGGATTTTTATATTCGGGTCGAATGATATGCGAGTCTATTGGTTCCGATACCATATTGAACTAGTTTTGGATCCACATTGACCAATTTGACCGTTTTTATCTAAAAATCTAAATTGATAGATGATGATGGTATACGATTTTCTTATAAGTCTACAATATCTTTTTCATTTGACCGATATGGATCGTATATTTTAACATGAAGTTGATTTATGATCAAGAGAGGATTTTTTTTTTTCCTTTCTAAGTGCCTATCTTGAATAAAATTAAATCCATTATTGACCGAGTCCAACACGAAAACAACGTAAATTTGGAACATGCATGGGGGCAAGGCTTGCCATACATAATCCTGAATCGGGACGATACGACCGTCGCATCCATCTCCCTAGATGGAAGTGGCACTTACTATCAGATCCCAAGATGCCGAGGAGGCCGCAGCAGTGTCCTGGTCGTTGACGGTGAGAACGTCCGCTTACATGCACCGAACCGCACTAATGAGCGTAATTACTAGTTCTTCATGGAATGTCCCTCGACAGAACAAAACGGAATGTAAGATTGTCGAGCAAGCTGCTGACAGATAAGAAGAGTGAAGGAGGGAACGTAGAGTTCGAAGCAGAGAAGGCTGTGGAAGTGGAAGCACCACCCAAGAAGGAAGTACACGAGACTGCTGCTGCTCCAGCTCCAGCTCCAGATGAGAAGGCGGTTGTAGTTTCTGAGAGTAAAAAAATTCATCATTCCATGCTCCTCTGTGTATTTATCATTGTTAAACTCTTCTTCTTCTTCTTCTTCTTCTTCTTCTTTTTTCTGTGGGTCGTCTATGTTTCTGAGTCTCCAGCAGAACAGTGGCCCTTGCAATCAAGCTCTATTTATTCCCCTTATGAGATTCGTTCGTGAAATCCGGGCTTTCTATTTAGTCTCTGGAGGAATTGATTCTATGTCCCTTTTTTCTTTTGTTTCTTTTAAGCAGTAGGGAAATTCTTCATCTACTTCAAGCTTCATTTTTGTTAGAATTGATAAAGTGAGGCATATAGTGTGGAACAATCAACTTTAAACTTTATTCTTGGAGCTGTCTCTTCCTCTAATCATCATGTCCTCCTAGAAGAGAAAAGAATGGAGGAGGGGTGCCCTCGCAATAAAAAACACTGCGATATCCTCAAGATTCCCAAAACGGGACCTCCCTTTTGCTCTTGGTTTCCTTTTCTGGGCATAAAAAACTCTTTCTATGCATAAAAGTCAAGTTTTCTTGGATTTGTCCTTGGCGTCAAGCTCCTCCTTAAAGGACATGTCGATTGTGCTCTGTTCTGCCACTGTCTGTACTTAGTAAAGAGACATCAGACCGTGTCTTAGTACCAACCGGAGAATGAGTTACAGTCTCCTTGCTCAAGGTACTTTGGGTCTACTGAGAAATTAATTCATCAACTATTGGCATGATCTGCGTTATTATGCCTGAGAAAAAGAGCTTGGATGCATGTCCCATAACCTTGGAATTTGACCACAGTTTTGTTGTTTTCACTATTGAGTTTTGACAGAAACTCCAGGCGCTGCCTGGGACAAGAAGAATTCAGTTGATAGAGGTAAGTTCTTTTGAGTTCAGGTCCATGCCAGTTCTAGAGAGATATCTTAATCGACTTACCTGAGCTGCTGTAATGGTAATAACATAGCTGATCTGTGGTCAAATGGTCGTATGTGGTTCCTTTCAGATCTCACCCTTGCAGAAGTCGAACGAGAGAAGAAGGCATCATTCATCAAGGCATGGGAAGATGGTGAGAAGGCGAAAGCTGAGAACAAGTAAGGCCCATCTTAACTTTAAGTGACTTGTTATCATTCTTCTTGACGATCTTCATGCCTAAGATTTTCTGTCATCTTTGAACAGTCAATCTGAAGTGTGAATTCTGTTCATATCTAATCTTTCAAGCTAGTGGTGCAATGCTTTTCTATTGACATGCCATAGAAATGCTAATTTTCTCGGCAGTGATCCCTGCAGAATTTATGATAACGGGATATTATTTACTAAAGACTGCATCATTTTCCTTTTATAAACGGTCCAACAAGAACAATCACTGAAGACACATACTTCGAAGAATAGTTTGCTTATTAAAATCAAAGTCGGGTGACTTGGCATCTGCAGATTTCATCAATGATATCTTGATTGACTCATCCCTTTTCACTAAAAGCTTCAGACCGTTCTGTCATAATTCAAGATCAGGAATTGCATTCCTCAGCCATTTGTTTGAACTTATCTGTAGTTTGCCTGCTTAATTTGTAATAAACGGATTGAAATCCGATACCAAACAAGTGGATTTTGGCAACTTCATGAGAAAAGTCCATCATGAAGAGATTGGTGGTATGAATAGACGATATTCGGTTATCCCATTTTGACAGGGCTCAGAAGAAGCTTGCAGTTATTGCTACCTGGGAGAACAGTAAGAAGGCTGCCAAAGAAGCTGAACTGAGAAAAATTGAGGTAAAACATGAGCTGTCTTTAGCTTTAATCTCACTTGTGAAATTTCTACATATGTTGATTACTTATCTTGTTTAGCTTTTGCTCTATCACTGACTAGTGCCTGCTTCGTTGTGTGAAATTTATGTTCGATGTCTGGTGCACTTGCAGGAGCAATTGGAGAAGAAGAAGGCAGAGTATGGGGAGAAGATGAAGAACAAAATGGCTATGATCCGCAAGCAAGCTGAGGAAAAAAAGGCAGTGACTGAAGCTCGGCGTGGAGAAGAAGTCCTTAAGCAGAGGAAACGGCTGCAAAATACCATGCCACGGGACACAGCCAAAGAAGTTCCTGTGCTTTGAATGTCTTTTATAAGTTTCCATGTTCTTCTCGATGACATGCAAAACCCATTCCGGTCTGAGAGATCTTCAAGGAACACATAATGAAAGGTTCAGTTTCATTTTGTTTTTTTATTTTATTTATTTTTGCAATCGCATGGGTGAAGTGTGTGGCAAACTATCTAGTCTCTACGGTCTGTTGGCTGTTTGTTTAAGTCTCATTCTATGCTGCTGAAACTGTGATTCCTATCTGTGGCTGTTACATTTAATATCAGAGTCCCAGAAGAGAGAAAACTAACATTCTTCCCCGGCCTCATGCCAGGTAATAAGCAGAGACTCTTTGCTGGAAACAGGATTCCCGGAGGACAAACCTCAAGTGATAAAACTAACACCTAACGAATTTATCTGTGCAATCAAGTTTGCGTCCCCCCTTTTGACATTGGCTAGATCCGAAAAATAGAGACCTTAGAAACAGATAAGAATATCATAACTTCAAAGAGGTATTCAAAAACATGGATTCATTACCGAGTTTGGATCACCATAATGAATGTCTTTGCGAAGTCTCTATTGCTTCACAGCCCAACAAAAAAAAAAAAAAAAAAAAAATATATAATAAAGCTCCCTTAACAATTAACAAAAAAAAGTAAGCGAATCTGGAAAGAAGAGCCATTCAAATACACTGTGGGTTTACTATATCCAAAAAAAAAAAAAAAAAAAAGAAGTCTTCACTTTCACTCCCTGTCAAGTGCTCACGTGCACAAGTCCAACAGAACATTTTCAGGCTGAATAAAATGGTGTTATCTATTATATGGAGTGTGCGATGCACTACAACTCAAATCCCCTCCCCATAGGCTATAACTATATAGACCGTTTCCAAGTCTAGGGATCAGGGCTCCCCATTCTATAAGGTCAAATTGTTGATCTGGAAAATCAAGCAAAATAGCTTGAAAGGCTGCGACCAGAGAGTCCTCTAACTCTCACATAGAAGCAGGGGCGAGTCGAGACCCTACCCATCAGCTTGAGTAGGATTTAAGTCACTTCTAGATCCTGTCTTTCTTCAGTGGGTCATTATTCCATCTGAGATAGCTTGCAGGTCGATCTGACAGCTGTGCCAGTAAAGATGACCGAGCTGAGGTAGGTTGTGTGCTTTTGCGCAGTGAGTTCTTCTCATCCACCGTTAGAATATACAGGAAAGGAGTCTCCATACCTCGGTAGTCCATGCTGGGAGGAAGAAAAATATAGAATACAAAGATTTCTCTGCCACAGTATGGGGGGGGGGTGAAAACTGCAGGCAGACCTCCCTAGAAGAAGCGAGCCTCAGCAAGCCCTGTGAGCTCTCCACCCACCTGCATCCACTGACAGCCATTATCAATTTTCTGCTGAGAATCCCGGGGGATTTATGTCCCCTCGTCTGAGCTGAAGGGCCTTGTGTGTCCTAGTCCAGCCGCCTTAAAAACAGAGCCGCTTTCTTTGACCGAGGATAGTGCCTTAAGTGTTAAACTCGTTTGTCTGGTTCCTGTCCTGGCAAAGTCGTAGAAGTAGAAGCCCACCAGAACATCATCAGTTCCGGTAAATCATTAGAAGTTTGGAAATAATGAGATCAACATTCAAATTCAAGATCATCTGCATCGCCTCCTGCGAAACTAATGGTCTCACTTAAGATGATCAAGATAAAAAATGTACCTGTTTCCAAGGAACGCAGTGCACGCTGAGTCACAAGGCTTGCCTCTTTCGGGTATCAGGCGTGAAGGATCCCCCTTTAATGTCTGTCTAAGATATTCGTGGACCCACGCTTAGCCTGCAGCTTCTTACCGCAACGTAGAAGACCTGGCGAGGTTACAGACTCATCATGGACAGAGAGTTAGTATAAATGAGTGCTATAGGCGATCCGAAAAATAGAGAAACAATTGCGAAACCGTTTCGCAATGCATCGTCAATCTCTGGAATCACTCGAATCATGCTCGAGGATTGACACATGAGTAGCAGAGTAAACCGAGCTAACAAGGGCAACGAACAACACAAAAATGAGTCGAGGGAAAATCTAATCTTCTGCTCAATGTTCCGACCATCTTTTAACTCTTTCTATATGAATATCGGTTCAATTTCAACTCAAGTTAATTGCTTGCATTTCTTAGAGTGAAACCAAAAGGACAAACATGACTTAGAATGCTTCAAACCACGGCGTGACTCACCACGTGCAGCATGTTCGAAGCAGCAGTGTGACATGAGAACTTGAGGCTGTCACGTTTAAATAGAAACCATTATAATGATATTACACATAGCAGTAGCTGCTGGGATAATTTAGTACCTAGGCGAGTTGCGGCGATGAGAGAGCGATGTCCTAATGTGCGTCTTGGTTGATTTACTGCAACGCGATTCCTGTTCTTCCTCGGAGTGCTATGTTCTCTCTCTTCAACTCCGGAAGCAGGCACAACCAAGCTCTCTTCCCAATGTCCTACATTTGTTGGATCTTCTGCTCTCTCTTGCAAGTCGCTATTCACGGTTTGATACTGCAACTTACCTACTAACGAACGCACATAGCTAATGGTTGGGACAAGACGGACAGAGCGTGGACCGGCAGGCACCCACAAGTCTGCAACTTGTGAAGTTCTCAGGTACACGAATCCATGGAGGCAAAATGATTTTGAAGGCCTCCTCAACGATCCCTGTCTTACCGCATTCATTGCAGGATTCCAGGGACTATAATCTGCAACAACGTCAGTAACAATATATGGGAGTAATATAGCTTATATGATTTCACAGATTTTACTGTATAAATTAATATGTAAGTTACCTTAATTAATTAAATATGAGATACTTCCCAAGAACGAGTCATGAAACTAATAGTTAAATGTCCTCCAATTTGCCCCATTTTCGTTTTTTTCCGTTAGCGTTCATCTACGGAAAGTCGCAAACCGCACGCGTTCGCTTACGTAAATATCCATCTTCTTACGCCTGTAAATAAGATGCTGGACTCGCCATTATAGCTTATAGAGCAATATGACGGAACCCCTGAAAATCTTAGCAGCAGCCCCTTGGTGAAGTCCAGAGGGGAGACACCAGAGCGTTACAGAGGAACGTATTTGCAAACAGTTTTGGTCGATGGGAGCTACTCAACCCATGAACAACTGGTAATCGCAATGTCGGCAATCTCCACATTTTTTTTCTTGGATCTCTTAAATTACCATGTCGATGGCTCGGAAAAAAGAGTTTTAAATGCTGATGATAACGGTTCCTCCTAACTCGATTCCAAAACTAGCATTTTCCGCTCTGAAGCCTATCAGCAAGCTACTCGATGCACATTGTTCTCGATCCGAACGACTAAGAATTGGCTGACAAGCCATTCACGCTCTCTCGATCGTCGTCCCTGCTGTAGAATTTCCACTCTTTATGTCGAGCACCGTACTTCTCAAGCTGAGAGAATATTACAAACAGAGTGGAACGAGATATGAACAGATCATCCTGCGTTGCACTTTGTGAGCGGAACTGCAACAGTAATTTACTTGGGCAGACTCGGACTTCAAAAGGGTGGCTATATCGTTTGCTTTGAATTTCCCTCTGATCCGATGCTCGACCGAAACGCGAGCTTCTGCCACCCGAAGATTCATACTTTATCAAGTAATGAACCGCGAAGTCCCAAAAGCCGTGGGTTGATTAAAAAGGACATCGCTAGTCGAGCACACCATTCCAGTGTCCTGTTTTACCACTGAGCCTGACATTCAATAATCAATCGTTGATTGACGGCCTCCATCATGGCAATAATACATTATTTTGCGTTTGTATGGAGAGCTTCTCCATACCGTGGGTCTGGTTTGTGGCGAGCAGATCACTCCAGCGAGGAGGGAGATGGAGGGAGAGAGGAGCAGGAGGAGGAGGGAATTGAGCGGCGTGGCATTAAAAGGGTTGCACAATTGTGTATATCGGGCCCAGGCGTTAACATGCATGGCCGACTTCCCAATAGCGCAGACAGTGTAATTCAGATTGAGATTATGGTTCATTGTTTCAAGTTTCAAGCAGAAGCAGCTACAAGTCTGAAAACTGACCACCTCTGTTTCTCATCTCTCCACTCTCGCTCTCTCTGTGTGTTTCATAACTCATACCATCTGGTATATGTGAGTACAAGCTGGACTGATGATATCAGACACAGGACGTGAATTAATATATATAATATAAAATGTCGGCCCCGCGATTACGCTACCACCTCGGGTAAATGTCACAGTATTCACAACTAAGCCTTGTCTACAGGAATTATAATCCAAAAGCAGCGACAAGACCAGTCAACCAGAATCCTCACGATAGTTCATTTGTCTTGTTCCTGCTGTGGGCTCTTGGAGTGTCCCTGGTGGTCATTAAATTCTTGCATTTTCTCGCACAGCATTAAAGCAAGAAGGTGAAGCGGCGGCGAGGGTGCATTGAGTCCCAGCGCCCCGTTCAACATATTTTAGACAGAGAGAGGAGAGGATTACGTACGTTTGACCGGACAAGAAATGTTTCCATGATCCCATCTGCCCGTATATGCCTTTCACTCATAGCAAATGTTACAGAAAGTCTGAAACTTTCTTACGTCATAGTTTTGTTTTTCCCATTAAGAGGGGCAGGAAAAAACGCCAGAAGTGGGTCGAACAAATGTCCAAAGAAAGGGAACATGCGCAGCTGGGTCGTCGGTGAGGTGCCCGATGCGAGTCAGGAATCTTTGACGTTAGCGCGAGTCATCTTTGACTTTGCCATATTAATTCCGCATGGCACACTGATTAATGCAAGAGAAACGGGCTAAGAGAACAGTATAGACGCCAAGACTCAGGTGTGGCAGGTTATCAAGCCGCAGACAGATAGAGATTCAAAATTGCTGCCAGTGCCACGTGGATCAACACGGAACGATAATGTCTCCCGCACTTACCACCGCCCCGTCGCACCAGACAACATCAATCCTCAAGCGTCACTGTAGCATCGATATTGCAATGGATGAAAATCCAAATAGTATGCCACAGGAGAGAGAACAGACTACTATAATTAATGGAAGTGCAACCATGTAAGAAGAGATTCGCATCGGATCATCATATATATATTATTTATGCGCTGTCGCTGAAATATGACCATGTATGAGCTGAATTATCAGGAATAAGTGGTTACAAAACAGCCTCTCTGTAGATTCCAGGAGATAATTCAACCACAACGCAACCAGATCTCAAACACAGTTTAAGTGTGAGTCCAGGGATGATTACAGCCAAGGTAGCAATCGAAACACCCAAAAAGCGTCAAATCCGGTTTGGACTGAGCAACCTCCACAGACGAATAATTCATGAATTGGCTCCTGTTTAATGTACCAGATCATCGGATGAACCCCACTCAACCAACACCATCATTTAGAGCATCCACCACCTGGATCTAAGGTTTCATCCTCAGGACATGTTCCCATGTCAGCAAAGACCCCCTGATCACAATTCAAAGGCTTGACCGATCCTGGTGGAGACACAACAAATGTTAACAGATGTCAACAAACTGCCGATGACGTTTAGAACTACCAAGAACCCATAATTCACTTGGGGACTTGCCTCTGAAAATTGGTCATCATTGAGAAGACCCACAAATTACTGGCAGTAAATTGCCTGATCAATTTGTGGAGGAATCTGCTTGATTTCAGTCCCAAGCTCTTGTTCAATCCTGTACCTGCAGGAATAAGAACAATGTGAGACTGGGTACCTCGTAAACACACAAGTTTCAAGCACTCTGAGTGAAAAAAGAACTTACAAGTTGAAGCGATCCTCATACGTGATCAGATTAACAGCTAAACCAAGGTGACCATACCTTCCAGAACGGCCTACCTGCATAGACGCCAAAATGTGAGATGCTAACATAGATGAATGTTAATGTGGAATAAGAGTGAAAGCAAATTACCCTATGCAAATATGTTTCTGAGTTCTTGGGAAAATCAAAGTTGATCACCACATTGACTGCTTGAATATCAATTCCCCTGGTGAATAGATCTGCAACAAATCACACATTGGAAAGTGAAGAATGACTGACTAATGAATCACTAGAGAATAAATGTTTTCCAACGAGATAATATTCATGTACATTCAGAACTTTCATGGAACATTCCACTTGTAAGGAATAAACAACAAAGTAAGGAGACGAAAGATGCTCACAACAATGAACAAGGGCTAGAGAAGATTATATCGGACAAATGCTAATTGAAAGTCAATATAATTCCAGAAATTACAAGCCAACAAAATAAGTGGAATTGATCAACATGAGATATATATATACATATATACACATAATTCTGCCCATAACTTAAATCACACATACTGCCCATAATTCCACCTGTAACTTTAACTACATGTACAAATATAGTAACACCAGAACAGTTGTAAGAACATAAAAATCAACTGGAAAAAAAAAATACTAGTAAGTACAGCATACCAGTGCAAACAAGATTTCTGCAGGCGCCATTTCGGAAATCATGAAAAACTCTATTCCGATGGTCTTGCAGCATCTTTGCATGTATATAGAAACAAGAATACCCAAGTTCTGTAATCTTCTTTGCTAATAGCTCTACTCGATTAACTGAGTTGCAAAAGATAATTGATTGATTGATTTGAAGCTGCCAAAGATATAACAAGGGTTAATAACCAAACATCAAGACAAAAGAAAAGTATCCTTCAGCATAATATTGTTTAAACCGACCTTGGAGAACAGTGTGTTGAGGCAATGTACTTTCTGCCTTTCTTCAACAAAGATAGTAATTGAGTGATACCCTTCAATGTAAGTTCATCCATAAGGTTGATAATATATGGTCTCCGCAGGTATCTCTCATTAAAGTCCTTCACAGTGACAGGAAATGTAGCAGAAAACATCAAAATCTGACGATTGGCTGGCATGAATCGAATGAGCTGCTCCACAGATGGTTGAAATTCCGGGGACAAGAGCTTATCAGCCTAAAGTTCATCAAGGCCAAGTATATCAGAATTACCATTTTTTAAAAAATATTAAATGTATCAGATTTCCATAACTCATAGCCAAACTAAAGCGCAGACTGCATTACTATAGCACAATATAAGCACATCAGATTGCAAAACCCCAGATTGATTCAGCAAAATCTCATAGGTTTATATAAAAAATGGAGTAAAAAATTATCAGCAAGTGAAACATAGGAATGATACAAGGCTCTGATAAGTCAGACACCATATAATATAAAGCTCAACTTACATAACAATTCCAGACTAATAGGAAGCTTTAAAATGAAAATCTCTAATTAATTTAGAAGAAGAAACACTGTACAGCAACGGACCAATTCCTCATCAGAATGGATGCCAACAATAGATTTGGCGCAATAGCACACCATTTATGGCAGACTTGATAGGTACCATTAGAATAGGAATCATAATAAAAAATGAGCTGATTAGAAAGAAAAAGGAAGTACAACTCATTCATTAAAAAAATTGGAAAAAAAAACATGACTTTAAAAATAAACATTTGAAAAGACAAACAAAATTAAGTCATTAAACACTCACCTCATCCATCACAAGCATCGAACAATATTTCAGAATGCAAACACCTTTCCTTGCAAGATCCAATATTCTTCCCGGTGTTCCTACAAGCAAATGGACAGGTTGATACAACCGCATGATATCGTCCCTCAAACTGGTCCCTCCAGTTGTAACCATCACTTGTATTTTCAAGTGCTTCCCCAGCTCTTTACACACTTGTGATGTTTGTAAAGCCAGTTCTCGTGTTGGAACAAGTATAACAACTGCAGCAGATGAACTCAGTTATATAATGCATAGAACAATATGTTAAAAGCAGGTAGACTATCATCAATATCCGCAAGATTTGAAATAACTGTGCCATCTGCTATGTTTTGAAAACATAATAAATATTCTTTTTGATAAAAAAGAATATGGCACCACTGTTTTTTTCTAGTACAAGGCCATCCAAAAAGGGAAGGATCAGAGAAACAGGATTTTGATAACCAAGTCATGAACTTTACAGCAACACAACAGGAAAAAAACCTTGAATAACATTGTTATCTTGATCAATTTTCTCCAAGGCAGGAATGCAGAAAGCAGCTGTTTTCCCAGTTCCATTTTTAGCCCTAGCAAGAATGTCACTGCCAGTTAGGGCAATTGGAATGCTTTCTTCTTGGACGGGAGACGGCCTCTCAAAACCCTTCTCATATATTCCCATAAGGAGCTCTCTTTTTAGGAAATAGTCTTCAAATTCATTTCCTTTTGTGGCCGTTACATCCTGGAACATAAAATGGAGACAATAAATTGACATTTTGAAAGAACAGTAGGAATGAACTTTACCTATCATGGATTGAAAAACATGCATCATCAATCACTATGTAGAAACATGAACACATTGTACCTCTGTCTGATACCGCGTATCAGGTGGAGGAACATTTAACCTTGCTTTCCAATCTTGTGAACTGTAAGTCAAAACAATATTAAGTTAATTGACCTTTTGTCAAAGAATTGTTAAGCAATTACCACATAAATAAAAGTTGATTTGCCAGAGCTATGATGGCCAATAATAAAGTAGGCACAGAGGCAAGACATTCATTTCAATGAAGAGAAGTATAGTGACACACCTTTAGTGTGTTATGTTATAACAATTACCAATTCTAAATACGCACCATTCAGGAAGAGTCAACATCTTTTTCCCCACATTTTTGCGCCAAAAAAATTCCCTTTTATCCCCAAAACCATAAAAGAGCAGCGTTAACTTCAGAGATGGTAGTAGAGCATGTTTCCTGGATAAAGGAGCTAAGCAGGCACTAGCCTTCCACACATTCACTCACACGGATTACAAAGAAAAAGCTTGAGCTTCCATTACAAGGCAATAGTCCTCCCCTAACAATTCGTGCCATATTTCAATTAATTTGACAAAAGGAAGGCAACAGATACTCCACCATAAGTAAATCGGAAAACACTCTCAAAAAGTAAAAGGGAAACTAGAAAACACACCCCGAGTCAACAGCCTCTGACTGCACAGTCTTCTCCACTTCATCTACAATAGCTTCTGCACCACCTACCTGAGGTCTCCGAGGCCACTGCCGGTGCTGACTTGGCAGCGGCTGTGGCTTTAGTTGCGCCTGTTGTTGATAATTCGGCTGGAACTGCTGCTGTCCTAACTGATTCCTCTGCACGTACTGCATCTGTGGTGTCCTGGACTGGAATGCGGGGCCAACATTCCCGCCAGTGCCGCCTCTTCCAGCGCCAATTCCAGGCGGATACCTCGCTCTATTGTTCATCTAGTGACTATGAAATGACAATCCGAAAACCTACGAGACTGCCTAACAATAATCTAGACTCTATTCCTTTTCTTTTACAAAACTTCACCCCCAGAAGTGCGTCGACCAGATCAATTCCAACAGAGAGTCAATAATCCAGAAAAGAAACAGACAAAAGACCAATTAGTTTCAGAGTTAGGGCTTCAATGTCGGCGCGGAATCGTGTAATGGAGCGGAACCGCGGGTACAAAAACCGATTCTCGCTAGATTCAAATCCTAAACCTGAAGATTTACAACTAAGGAAGAGAAACCGCGCTACTGGTCAATCAACGAAGAGCAGAATCGGAAATCAGCCAACGGAAAAGGATATTGCACAGATCTAAGGTGAAAGCGATCGAGATAGCCGAGATACGGGAGGCTGCAAACAATCCAGAGGCAGAGAGATTGCTAGTCGGAGAGGCGTTCCGTCGGTTTCATCGTCACCTTACGAGGTTTTCGGAAGACTGCGGAGAAGGGACGTCGAGGATGGAGAACCGTTCTCCTCACCCATAGTAGGGCGTCAAGTAATTGTGATAAATCACCATTAGTCCCTTAACTTTCATATATTTCATAAATAGGATCTCTACTATTATCATTTTTCAAGGTTACCATTCTTAATTTTTCCCCTCTTGCTCTTTCCCATATTACATCACATACTATTTTGATATATATATATATATATGTGTATATATATATATATATAATCTAGTGAATTTTAGTTGCCTCATGTTGGAGGGGCCGGTCCAAACTCTTGAAATCGTGAATTTTCTCCTGGCGGAGTTTCAGTTTCATTTCATTACCTCATTAGGGGAGCCCACCGCAGTTCAAGATAGAGCAGAACTCTTGCACCGGCAAACTCTTTATCACTTACTGCTTCACTACTAACATCTTCCGTTCTCGTTCTCGGGAATTTCTCGAGTCTACCCCAGCTTGCTGGCTCCATCATCGGTTCCCGACCTTGTCTTTCAGTCCCACGGCATCAGAAACCAGAGGGAATCCTCTCCTCTCCTCTCCTCTCCTTAGCCTTGAAGCGGATGGAGGAACTTTCCATTCCAGATGCAGCTATTAGTACTGGGATGGATGCCATTAACAATGGTGAGATTTTCATCCGTGAAGTGCCACTAACTTCAAGATCTAGGGAATGCGAGAAGTATAAACTTGCAAAAACAGAAGCTCTATAAGGATAGGAGAGTAAGTGCTTATGCTGTCTATTATGTCTAAGATATGATCGAGTGTGGTTGGCAGGTCGGCATGCTGATCAATGCCACTGGGTTGGCGTCAAGTGTGCATGTGGATCTTTCAGAGCCTGAATTTTACTGTATGAAGATCATTGACGTAGAAGTTGATTCCATACTCAAATCTAAACTCGTATGGTCAGTCATTAACTTCCAGGAACCTGCATCAAAGCACGACAGATGACTCAGATGTTTCTGGGTAAGGTTTCACTGAGATTTAACCTGAGAAGGTGTCGAGACTTGAAGCAGCTCTTTGAATGGTGGAGCCACACAGTCTCCATTTTATACATTGAGTCCTAGAACGAGATAAGTTGGTCAAATTTCTTCATGTGATATTCATATGCAGATTACCAGGCCAATGGCACTCATACTTTCTTCTTCTCTTAACCTCAGAGACAACCCGAGGCCTTTTCCATCTCCGATTTTCAGCAGCTTCGGAGACTTTCAGCCATCAAAGCCTTCAAACATCTGCATGAACTTCTGTCAAAACTTATATATGTATTTTGCAATTTCTGATGGACTTGTGATCTCTGTAACTAACCCTCCAGCTCCTTGGATTGTTCAGTCCAGTGTCAACATGGAAATTCTCCTACATAAGCTCACCGTCAAGTTGGAATCAGCTCTCGTAAGCTTATTAGAATCTTGAATTTTCTATTCAATGGATAATAGGTTTGACACAGAATATTTTTCTTCAATTATATGTCAACTCTAAAGAGGGAAAAGAAAAACACAAAGGGGAAAAGACAACTAATTCAAGTCAGAAGACCTCAGAAGACACAAAGGAGGAAAAACAGTTGGCCTTGAAAGAGTCAGAGCAAAGATAAGCCTCCTTTTCTTCCACCATAATCGCCTGTCCATCCCCCAGATTTAGAGTATCCATCCTCTTGCCCATAAAACCTACCTTATGTCCATATATTCCATTGACACCACCCACCCCCCGCGGAGGCAACTACGTATCATCTCCCCAGGCCACCGTCTTCCTTCAGACAAATTGATCCGATCAGAAATACGCTGCAATCCCGTCCCTAGTTTTGTCTGAGGGACATTCGAGTAAAGGAAGCCGGCAGGAGAAGAGAAAGGAGTCAATGGCATTCACAGGGACTCTGGATAAATGCAAGGTGTGCGACAAGACCGTTCATGTGGTCGATGTGATGTCCCTCGAAGGCATCCCGTACCACAAGTCCTGCTTCCGGTGCACCCACTGCAATGGCACCCTCGTGGTACGTCCCCTGATTCCACTGTTCATCCATATGTATCGTTCATCGTTTTTGCGGAGATTCTGTAATGGGAAAAGCCGGTAGTCTTGACGGTAGATAAAGAGACGATTTGAGGCTAAGGTGCAAAGTTGGGTTTTCTCGTGTCTGGCAGATGAGCAACTACTCGTCCATGGATGGCGTCCTCTACTGCAAGCCTCACTTCGAGCAGCTCTTCAAGGAGTCGGGCAATTTCAGCAAGAATTTCAGTAAGATCTCTGGTCCTCCCACCGCAATCTCATCGATTTTCATTTTTTCATTTGTTTTTTTTTGTTTTGACTTCTTCCACTACTCACAAACCAAAACGGTAGCCACCATTAATCGTCACTGACATTTTCGGGTTCCTTCTTTTTTCTTTCGTGAAATTGATGCCTTGGCAGCCAGGTCTTCTGACAAGCCACAGGAGCTGGTATGTTTTATCTCGGCGGTCCGACATCATCAAATGATTCTGTCCTGACTGAAATCTGTTCTGAAATGGATCCGCTGTTGTTTCTTCTCCTTTCATCTGTAAATTTCATGTACTGAAAGATGAGAATGGAATAGCCTGACTTACTTCCGAGTTCGATAATGGATGCTTTTGCAGACTAGGACTCCAAGCAAGCTCTCTTCCTTATTCAGTGGAACACTAGACAAATGTGCTGCCTGCGAGAAGACAGTTTACCCCTTGGAAAAGGTAACCAAACTTTTCTTTCAGCGGAATTCGACCGGAATTTCTCTGACCGACCGGTTATGGATAACAAGGCATTGTTTGAAACAGGTGACAATGGAGGCAGAATGTTACCACAAGACATGCTTCAGGTGCGCTCACGGGGGATGCCCTCTGACCCACTCGTCCTATGCGGCACTTGACGGGGTTCTGTACTGCAAGCACCATTTCGCCCGCCTGTTCATGGAGAAAGGAGACTACAAGCATGTGCTCAACTCCGCAACCCACAGGAGGAACAACTCCTCCTCCTCAAACACGCCTCCCCCTGAACCTGCGGAGCTCAAATCCGAGCCAGAGGACCAGGTGCAAGAGTGACCCCTGCATCAATAGAGGATTCGTATTCCTCACTGCCAGACAAAGGAACGCTCCATCGGATTTTTTTTCCCCATTCATTCTTTCATTTGGCTTGGCAGAACGCTCCCTGATTCATGGTTCTTACACATTTCTTGGCTTAGGGAGAAAACAATTCAAGTCTTGGGCATCCTGCATTGGTTCTTTATGTACTATCTTGCTTGCCTGTACTATATTTTGCATACAGGAACTTCATGGTCGCAACAAAACAGATCTTTTCTTTTTTCTTTCCTCTATTTGTGCCACAGCATGTTGTCTCTATTATGTCACATTTTGAGCTAGTCAAGTAGAATAGTTACCAAGAGATGATAACAGGCCAGTGGATAGCAGGACCGATCAATAACTTGTGAAAATAAATGGGTTCAGTCGCTGCCAGAGGTACACAATCCTGGAGTCAGTATTGAATAGCAAACCATCATTTTTCTGCAGATAGATTGATCCGAGCTTCAAAATTCTCTATACGTGCTGCCTTCTGCTGTTTCTTACTTCTAAGTATAGAAGCCTGAAAAGAAGAAGGCATCTCTAAAAATTTAGACAATAAAACAATTTATAATATCAGCTGAGAATGATCTCTGTTCCTCCTAATTGGTGACAGCATAATATTGAGACTATATACCTTGGGCCGTTCCATTAGGCTCCCGAAATATCCTACTCCAAATGATAACGAAGAATAAGCAGCAGCAATCTCTACAGCCTTCAGCCTCGGTTTAGTTCCTCCAACCTAATTGAGGCGAAAATCCAACAGGACAGTAAAAAAATGAAAATAAAACAAATGAAAAGAAAAGAATGAGAGCATGTTCTATCTCTACTCCAGAAATGGAGCAGTGATGTAAAGGGATGCAGAACATAGACTCAACTGGTATTGGAGCATCAGCTTGCACCATTAAGATTCCAGCGCTTCCATCAGCACCTTGTTGATTGCTTTCTTGAATTACCGAGCGTAAGACTTTCATGCAGCCAGAAGCAGGGCCTGCCCGTGAACTATATCATGGATAAACTCAGGTCAGATTAAGGTTCTAGACTCTTTTGTTTTTGTGTGTGTGTGTGTGTGATGGTGGTGGTAGTGGAGATAGGTCTGGGGGTGGTGGGAGGTGTGGGTGGGCTGGCAGTGGTGAGGGGAGGGCGGAGGATTCAATTATACATGGTTAATAAAAAACAATTAATTGATATTGGCTTCATATTAAGCGTATCTGGACCCATATCAAATAGAATGTGATTGTTCCAATATGGTGGAAACTTCTTACATTCAACCAAGGCAAGGTTTTACCAGTCCCAGGATGGAGTATTCAGACCTACACAGCAACATGCTATTGAATAACAAAATTCATAAATTCATTTACCCCATCCTTATTCTTCTATACTTGTGAATAAGGCCTCCACTTTTTCCTGTTCTATGTTTGAGGAGAAGAATTTGATCTTAAATATGCAGTTCATTCATGTAGTAAAGGGAAAGCATGATGTGATTCTACAGTTTCAATTAAAAAAATTGATAATGTAATTGAGCCACAAACAACTGAGAGCCATACATTGATGATGATACACAACATTCCCGAGCTGCAAGTCCTTTCATGAGGTATTCTCCTGCACCAGAAACACAGCTGCCAACTATAAATGGAGCTCCAAAAGGGTCTTTTGCTGCTGCCCAGCAACCTGACCCATACATTGCAGCTAATCCCACACGGCCACTGATCTATCAAAAGCCTTTGAATTTAAGCAATGCAAAATAGAAAATTGTGAGAAAAAAAAGGGAAACTGAAAAATGTCTCAGATACCTTCAACGCAATACCACCACTCGAGGACCCAGATGCTATATGCCCTTCTGAGTCAACACAAACGACTCCAACAGTATCCATGATGTTATCCTCCTCTGCATGATTCAAGAAAGACAATGAGCATACCTTTACTTTAGAACAAAATAGTTATAAAAAGCCAAAGAAAATAAATGCACAATACCTTCACAGTGTTCACCAGATACCACAAACTGCTCTGGAGACAAGGGTTTCTGTGAACCACTTTCTATCTCAGATTTAGCATTGCTAACCATTTTTTTGTATATCTTCCATTGCATTTCTGCTCTTTCCGTCACCAACCACTGCCACCAATACACTGAAGGTTTAGTTGTCCATATGAAGATAAAAGTAAAATGAAGATTTTAATCTTCATTGAAAATATAATGGTGTTAAAAACAGCAAAAACAGCATATTGAGAAATTGCAGCAATCAGGACCTCATTGGCTTCAGCTGTACTCGCAAACATAGTAATACCCTTGGAATTTGCCCATCTTCGTGCGCCTTCGCCAACCAAGAAACTGCAATAAGCGGATACTAATGAGGCAAATGATGAGAAACTTGATGGTAATTGCTTCGATAAAATTACAGAATCACAAGCCAATGCTTACATGGGAGATATTAGACCCAATAAAGAAGGACCGGACATCTGCTCTTTGGCCAGTAAAGAAGCGATCTGGATAGCATTTGGAACACCTGATCTAGAGATTAGAAGATTGATAATACAATTGCACGATATAGTTTCCAGAAAGCAAACTGCATGACAAGATCACCATTCAGAAGTACGCAAGCTCAACCCAACAATGGGGGGAAAAGGAAAGATAAACATAGTACCTGGGACAGCTCCAACAGCTCCAAATGCTCCAGAATCACCATCCATTATGCTAGCATCACATTCAACGTGCCCATCTTCTGTCAAATTGGAGCCCCGCCCGGCATTTGTGGCGGGATCATCCTTTTATCATTAAACAATGAAGTTATCACAACTCTACCCAAGTTGCAGATGCAAAATATTGAAATAAACGAAGTATAATTTCCATCCCCATCTCGAAATCTATGATTAGCTTCAATGAATAGAAGAAAGTTCCATCACTAGCTGCGATAACATGAAAACACGCCACTCATGCTATACAATACCTCCAGCACAGTAATGGCCGCTGAAACAGCATCTAGACATCCACCAGAATCCTAACAATCAGAAAACAACAAATAAAAAACTAAAACAATAACATGGGTAGCTACACCGGCTAAGGAAGCACCAGAGGCAGCTCATACAGTCCTGTAATTTATCTAATCATACGATTAAGAGATTAAGACAGTTGCATTTGTTCCCAATAAATCGAATTCCAACAAGATGCAGTCCACCGTCTGTTCGCCACCCTGCGAGTCCATACGTTAAGGAGAAAGAGGAGGGGACCTTGAGGATGGAAGCGGCGGCGAGACAAGCACGTTTCATAGCGGAGCGGAGGGCTTTCTCATTCGATGGAGCGTGGTATCCGGCTCCGACGTGGACGGCCACGAAGAACCTTCCGGAGCTCTCATCACCGTCTACGGCCGCCATTGGACTGCTGGGCAGGCAACAGCTGCGACTTAATGATAAATAAGGACAGCTTCCCCGCCGATTATTCTCACGCGCCGGTGAAGATGACGTCATCACCGTAAGTGCACTGAAGGTGGGAAGTCCAAGTCAATTGCTTACTAAACCGGGCAAAGGATACGCTCCTGAACCGGAAATTGAATAAGCAGCACGTAGGCTTGGACCGGAATAAGGATAGTTTTTATATATATATATATATAAAATTTTCATCCATTTATCGACTGGGAAAAAAGAGAGAGACTAAAGTGCAGTTTTAACCCAATATTTTTTAATTATTTTTATTCTAAATATTTTTTAGAATGTATTTTATCATCAACCTACATGTTTAGTCCTTTTATTATTTTAATATTAAAAAAATTGATAACTTGTAATAATAATAAATAATTATTAAGGAAAGAAATGAAAAGGGTCCAGAAGGCAGAAGATGCCTGCCGGCAACCTCTTCGTCAATAATATTCACGACTTATTTTTGCATATCTTTTTTCTCTCAGTCTTTGATATTTTATTATTTTCTTTACCTCATTAAATAAAAAATATCATATATTATCAACAAAATTAATTACATACATATTATTATATATATCATACTAATAATTTTCTTTTTTTTTTTTAGAGGTTTTTAATTTTTGTACATACTACATTAACCTACCTTGAATGAATTTTTTAATTTATTGACTAGAGGCATTGATGATTCATCGCGCAAATAAATTACTAGGAGCTTTCATCCACACTTTTTTTCTTTTTTTTCTTTTATTAAATAAAATGATATTATTTTATTATTTATTCATATATATATATATAATCAATTTTTTAACATTAAAGTAATTAAAAAACACTAAAAATGTATATCTAATGAATGGTTGATGACCAAATATGTCCTTAAAAAATGATTTAGGACAACAATGATAATAACATAAAAGGTTGAGAACTAAAATCACACTTTACCCCAAAAAAATTTATTTACCAAAAAGAGAATAATAGATATAATATTAATTATAGATCATTCGTATGATATCCAGAAACTTAAATTCAGTCCTATCGTGTTATTATGGATGGTGGCTCCGGGTAACCCATTCACTAGACAAGATGCAATTATTCAAAAAGCTGACTCCTCCATCATGGAGAAGAACCGGCCCGAAGGACCGCCCTCCGGCAGCAGGGCCAGCTGGGCCGGGCCCCGAGCGCCTTCGTCGGGGGTCAAGAAGCCCGTGTTGCAGTTTATGTCGGTCTTGACGAAGCCCGGGCACACGCAGTTTATGCAGAAGCCGCTCGGGTGCTTCCGGGCCAGGATCCTTGTGTACGCATTCACGGCCGCTTTGGAGATCATGTAAGCCGACAGACCGACCGGCCAGCCATTGATCTCCAGAGAACCTTCTTTGAAATCTACCAGAAACTTCTTCAGGACTTCACCCACCGCTTCTTCCGTGATGGTCTCCGCATTGCCCAGCACTTCCCTCGCCCATCCATTTGGTAAATACTAGACAATAAGAGCATACAGCTCTGTCAGGATCTGCTATGAATTTGTCCAAATCCATGGCCGGAAGAAGTACCTCTAGCTTGCCCGCGGTGGAGGAGACATTGACGATCCTCGGGCAATCGGAGAGTTGGAGGAGACCGACGAATGCATCGACCATTCTTTTGGCGCCATAGTAGTTGATCTCCAGGCATTCTTCGGCTAACTCGTACGTCTCGGTCGCAACTTTGCTCCAGTCGACTTTTACCTTTCCAATGCCTGAGACTCTCAACGCCTCAGCATCTAGTATGGATCCTCCAACGCCTGCATTGTTCACCTGTCCAAGAAAGATTGTTCGTTTCTTAATTCTTTTGCTTCTGAGGCCGAGCAAATGAATTGGGTACGCCGGGCATCGTACGGCGGCGACCAGCCTGTGACTTGTTTTTTCGTACTCAGGCTTGAGATGATGCGATGAAGATGTGTTCGAATCGGTAAATGTGTCCTTGGCTTGCTGAAATTACAAGAGGGCTGAAGGGATTATGAGTATAGACAGTGCTGGCACGGCATAAATCTAATACCGGGTCGTGCCAATACGGCCCAAAAACTCAGATGGCTCAGGCACGGCACAAATTATATAAATACTTACTTTTTTTAAATAATTTTTTTGTTATATAATTGATCAATTAATCTAAAATTTGTATCAATTTAAATAAATTATTAAAATATAATTATATGTATATAATTAATTACTTTTTAATTTCTCATAATCTTCTTTTTATTATAAAATTTATTTTCATATTTTCGGGCCGTGTCCGGGTTGTGCCATTTTTGCCGCCTCTAATTATGAGAGAATGGAGGTCTGGTTTTGTGATGCAATCGTATCATTAACTTAAGATTAAGAAATTTGAGAATTACTCTATCATTATGAGGCTTTCAATGTTTTTTTTAATTATATTCTCTTTGTCCTTATCCCTTCTAAATTTATGAACCGTATCGTAATTAAAAAAATTGCCAAAAGCAAGCTATAGATATTTGGGAAAAATCAATTCATTCAAGATATATTTATGAGACAAATAATTGCAGAATTTCCCATTTGCAAGAAGAAGAAAAAAAAACTAAGAGAAGGTAGTTCATATGATGTATGATGACAGAGACGGACATGAAGTTATTATATATATACAACTTTGACACTGTCACCTACAGCGTCGCTAATATATCAAGGAACGTCGTGTTTTTATCTTGACCATGACCTCGAGGATGATCCAGTCGTGCTCCGTGATGGCGAGCTAGACCGAGCACGAATTTATGGACAACATAAATTTTCGAGGTGTGAATTGTTCCGTGGTGGCGCTTGTATCCGGGACCCCGAACCAAGCGGTAGTTCGCGCTCATGGATGATCGTCGTAACACGGTATACTGGAAAAAAGAAAAGGGGGCGGGAGATACCAGGATATCGAGCCTCCCGAACCGGGATTTAACGAACTCCCGGAGAGCGGCGATGCTGGCAGGATCGGTAACATCGAGCTTGTGAAAGGTCACGCTGCGAGAGAGACCCGGCTCGGATCGCTCGAGTTTTTCGACGGCCTCGAGGCCTCTCGTCTCATCCCTTGCTGTCAAGACCACCGCAGTCCCCTTGGAAGCCAGCTCCCTGCATATCGCAAACCCGATTCCCTTATTTGCTCCCGTTACCACTGCGCACCTGCAAAATCGGATCCCTCTCGAGGGGAAGTCCTTATTATATATATCCACTGGGAAAGTGAGTCGGTAATTCGAGTCCCTCAGCATCCTTATCTATTCTATCGGGCATGCAGCAGAGTCAGAGCCCGTATCCGGATTTCCGGGCTTGGAGTTCCTCAGCTCAACTCCGAAGAGAAGTAGACAATAAAAAGAGAGACAGAAGAGACCTGGCAATCAGTAGTACCTTTTCGTTGAGTCTGCCATGCGAGGAGAGAGATGGTAGAACTTAACAGTATCAGCGAGGGGAGGAATGCCTGGGAGGCTTCTCTCTGTGAGCTTCCAGCTTCTGGAGGAGAATTGTATGTGTAACTATTGTCTTTGTTGATGGAACAACATCGGTTTCAGATCGTGTCAGCATCTGCGTCATGCAGTGCACATATCCTTCTGTTCTTTTCTGTTATGGTTGGATTCCTATACAACTGGGAATACACTATTCCGAAAGGGACTTCTTGTCATCATTTATGCACGTAGTTTTCCTTGACTTCCTCAAACTCCAATGGTACACACGATCCTGCCCCACGTTGCCCAACAAACAAATAGATCCGCCCGTCTTTGTTAACAGCAGAACAAGATGCTTTCCATCTTTAGTTCTTTTCCGATTCGAGTAGAACTACCACACGAGATAGGTAAACGCTTCAGGGTTGAGTCAACAGGCTGGTGCACTCGGAGATAGGCGAAAGAGGGTCGGTTGGAAACCTCCCCAGATGGTCCCTAACAGGAGAGAGTTCTCTCCCTGCAATCCCTACTGTTTCTCCCAAGAAATCTTGACTTGATTAAATCATGAGTATGTTATGGCTTCCTCTGGAGCCATATACCCTCCGTCAGCAGTCTTAGCCGTGTTTCGATGTCCATTTTGGTCATCCTTGCACTTCTATCTGACCCGAGAAATATTTAGAAGCGAAAGACAGTTACCATTCATTCATCATCTCCCCGGGTACATATAAATGAAGCATAGATTGTCTACATGAAATTATTGAATTATTCTGGAAGAAGATGTGCGATTCATTCAACCCACTACTGGGTGAGAGGGTTCCATGGAAGCTGGTCCATTCACACGAAAGACAACTCCTCCATCATGGAGAAGAACCGGCCTGAGGGGCCGCCCTCCGGCAGCAGGGCCAGCCGGACCGGGCCCCGAGCACCTTCCTCCGGGGTGAACAGGCCAGTGTTGCAGTTAAAGTCGGTCTTGATGTAGCCTGGGCACACGCAGTTCACACAGAAGCTCGGGTTCTTCCTGGCCAGGATCCTTGTGTATGCATTCACGGCTGCTTTCGATATTATGTACGCAGAATATCCGACCGGCCAGCCATTGATCTCCAGCGAACCTTCTTTAAAATCTATCAGGTACTTCTTCAGGACTTCATCCACTCTATCTTCCGTGAGGATCTCCACATCGCTCAGCACGTCCCTCGCCCATCCACTAGGTAAATTCTACACAACGACAGCGTATACAGCTTTAGCAAGGGTGTATACGAGAAATGTGTCTAGCCGAAATCAATTACTGGCAGAATATATTATCCCCTTAAGGGGCCGACTCTACCACCTGAAGCTTGCCTATGCTCGAGGAAACGTTGACAATCCTCGGAGAATCGGAGAGCTGGAGGAGGTGGATGAATGCACCGACCATTCTTTTGGCGCCGTAGTAATTGGTCTCCAAGCATTCTCCGGCCAACTCATACGTCTCCGTCGCAATCTTACTCCAGTCGACTTTCACCTCATTATTGCTACTATCCTGAAAAAGAAAGAAAGAGAGAAAGAAACATGCCAATTGGAATTTTCTTAAATTATTAATTTAACTTAAGATTATTTTTTAAAATAATTTTCTTACTGTGTATATATCATAGTTCTTAAAATTGAACCGGGTCGATCAAGTTATGAGTTCATGAATTGAATCACTATCCATCATAATGTATAAGTTCAACAAAAAAATATGAAAATTTAAATTTAATAAAAAATAAAATGCAACAATGTTCTTTTTTTTAAATGAATATTGCGATTGATAAATTTTTTTTAAACCATCGGTTCAGTTGTATTTGGCAATTGAACTAGAAACTAGCCGATTCCGATGGATTTAGAGTACACTCGAATTAATTAAGTAAATCGAACTAGGTAACTAGTCGTTCACAGTCAAACCGGTCCAACTGACTGGTTCGGTCCAATTTTAAAGACTAGGGTATAGATAGGAGCCGAATGTTGGGAGATAAGCCTGGAGCATTACCTTTCCAATTGCTGATTGTCTTAACGCTTCAGCATCAAGTATGGTCCCTCCAACACCTGCATTGTTCACCTGATCAAGAGGAAAAAAAATTGTTCATTTTTTGTAATTCTTTGTGGGGGCAAATCGAACAAATAATAATAATAATAATAATAATAATTCAAGATATATATGAGATAAATAATTGCAAAATTTTCCGATTGACTTGCCCTTTTCTGGTAGAAAGATTGACTTTTCTTGCTCCAAGAGGTATAAATAAAGAAAGAAAACTAGGTAGCTCACATGATGCATTGTCGCAGAGACCGACTGGAAGCCGTACGACTTTGACATTGTCAGAGCAGACGGCTACAGCGTTAATATCTCTAAGAACATGAGATTCGCGTCTTGATTACATTCTCGAGATGATCCATTTTTTGCTCCGGGGAGCGGTATAGACTATCAGATTCTTCAATGAATGCGGACCAAATGCCCGTACTTACGGACAGCAAAGTTCGGAATGTGAACTGCTCCTCGAGCGTGCTCATATTCAGGATCATAAACCAAGTGGTAGTTCATGCTTATGGATGCTCATCGTGACATAGTGTAAATTACTGGAAAAAGAGTGGGAGTGGGTCAAGATTTTTGGATAAATACCAGGATATCGAGCTTCCCGAACTGGGATTTGACGAACTCTTGGAGAGAAGCGACGCTGGCAGGATCTGTAACATCAAGCTTGTGAAAGATCACGTTGCGGGAGAGACCCGGCTCAGAAGCCACGAGCTTTTCGACAGCTCCAAGACCCCTTTTCTCATCTCTTGCTGCCAACACCACCACAATCCCATTGGAAGCCAACTCCTTGCATATGGCGAACCCGAGTCCCTTATTTGCTCCTGTCACCACCGCATACCTGCATTGTCCTTAGCATCCGTATCTTATTGAGAAGAGTCGGAGGGGGAACTACTATGCCTCTTCTTGTCACTCAACTATCACGGTCCTATCCTATCTACTAGGGAGCACCTAGTATTGTATGTATATTGTACACTGTATACTACTATGGGTTTCTGCCAGGACAAGGAGCCCGAGAATTCCTAGAATTGCAGCCCATCTCTGGACTTCCAGGCTCGAAGTTCCTGGGCTCATTTCCCAGAAGAAATATAGAGTTAAAAAGGAGACAGAAGAAATATTGCAATACCTTTTTGTGGAGTCTGCCATGTAAGAAGAGATGGTAGAACCTAACCAAATTAAAAACCAGGAAGGAGAGGGAGCTTTGTGGGGTTCTTCTTTCTTGGTTCCCATCTGCAGGAGGAGAGTCTAATATATACAACTTCTGTGTCTTGGAACATAAGTTTCAGATTGTGTCAGCACCTGTGTCATGCACGCTTCTTCATTTTTTTTTTAATTTTACTAGCTAGATCCGTATACGACTTGGGACCCTTGTGTGTGACTTTTCGTGTTCTCTCTTTGACCCCCCCCCCCCCCCAAAAAAAAAAAAAAGATCTGCCCGTCTTATGTTTATGGAAGAAGGGGACACTTTGACTCGTTCAACTGTAGTCCCTTTCCATGTCCTTTACCAACAAAAATGCAGAAGATCCTCAGGAAACTGATGAAAATTCATGGTTGAGCCAACTAATTAGCGTATGGAAGGCAATGTGGAGATTGCCGAATGGGTTGAAAATATCGCCAATGTCCCATAACAGAAGAAAGAATCTGCCTGCAATCCATCGTTTCACCCTAGCAATCCTCGCTTGATTAAATTTGTAAGTTGTGGACTTCTTGTCTTCTCTTTGTATCTGATTCATTCAATTCATGGAAGAGAAAGGTTCCATCAAAATAATATAGGAACAGAGGACTCAACATGACATGGAATCAGTCTGGTCGACATCGATCTTTCATACGAATACAAAGATGGGACTGTAAAGAGTTCAATATGGAGATACCACTGTTGGTCAAACAAACCTATGTAGACAACTGCTGCTGTCGAATATATTTAATGCTAATGTGAGGAATGGACTGTTTTGCTGATTCTTTGAGATTAAAACTCAGATTCTTCCTTCCTAACAAAGAAGCGCCCCGATGGGCCCCCATCAGGCAACAGAGCTAGCCTCACAGGGCTTTCTCCGCCTTCTTCGACGGACAAAATGCCCCTGTTATAATTGATGTCAGTCTTCACAAATCCGGGGCAGACACAGTTAATGTACAGCTTTGGGTATTTCTTGGCCAGAATCCTCGTGTAAGCATTTAGCGCCGCTTTTGAGATTGTGTAGGCTGGCATAAATGCAGGCCATCCCTTGGAAGCCCATGAACCTTCTTTGAAATCTTGGAGAAAGACTTTCAAGACCTCATCGATTCTCTCTTCGGCCAGGTTCTCAGCATCGCCCAGAACTTGCCTCGCCCATTCTT
This sequence comes from Sonneratia alba, assembly GCA_900174645.1. NCBI lineage: Eukaryota > Viridiplantae > Streptophyta > Magnoliopsida > Myrtales > Lythraceae > Sonneratia > Sonneratia alba. The sequence continues at coordinate 277,655 of FWPY01000034.1, read as the reverse complement.
GAGAGACGTTCTGCAAACATAACAACAAGATTAATGACGAGAGACTTTATTGCAGATACATCAAATCTGGGAAACGTTAAAATTTTACAGTTCAAGCCAGGCTCTCTATATGAATGGATTTTATAGATTCTTGAAACAACAGTACTAGCCTTTAGCTTGCCCATGGCAGAGGAAACATTCACAATCCTAGGGGAATCGGAGCATTGGAGGAGCTCGATAAAGGCTTCCACCATCTTCTTTGGCCCATAGTAGTTCGTCTCTATGCACTCCACAGCCGCTCCATAAGGTTGAGTCAAGATCTCTTGCCAATTCACTTCCGCACCTTCCTGCATCGTCGATGAGAACCAACAAAGCATTTCATCCCTCAGAAGCTAATCAGCACTTCATCCTTCAAAATATTTTGCAGAAATATAATGCAAATATTTCCTCCTCAAACTCAAGTGCTGAAAAACATCCCCAGCAATGAGATATTGCGAGTGTGAACTCGATCTAGCGATTCTATCCATCCCTCTTGTCAACTCAATCATGATACTTGCATATCTTAACCGCATCAATTTAACAATCAAATGCACCATAAGGTTGGTAATCCCAAAACAAATTGAAATAGACCCATACATATTCCCTCTTACCTTCCCAAAATTAGAAGATGCCAAGGAGTCAGGATCAAGAACGACTCCCCCGATGCCAGCGTTGTTCACCTGCAAACATCGATCCAATATTTGTCATCTTCAGAACTTTATATAATTAATGCAAGGTCCAGTGGATTCAAAGACATACCAATATATCAAGCTTCCCGAACTTGTTCTTGACAAATTGTGCCAGCAAATCTATGCTGGCGGAGTCAGTGACATCGAGGCGGTGGAAGACAACCGAGTCAGAGAGGCTTGAGGGGCAGCCTTGGAGTAGCTTGTTGAGAGCTTCAAGGCCCCTTTGCTCATCTCTAGCTGTCAAGACAACCAAAACGCCACTCACAGCCAACTGCCTGCAAATCTCGAACCCTATTCCCTTGTTTCCACCGGTAACCACTGCACATCTGTCTCTCAAACTTCGTAAACCGTTATGAATCTGGGAGGAAATAGATGAGAGCAGGACAACTGTTTGGGAAATAGGAGCAGGGCATGCGCTTACCTCTTCGAGGATTCTGCCATTGTCGATTGAAAGTGGAGCTTTTGGTGCTAGCAGAGTCGTGTCAAATTCCGTGCCTCTCCGAGGTTGTGTGGAGGATTGGGCCTCAACTGCCAACTAGAAAAGCTAGCCTCTCACCACATATCCGGCGTCGGACAGAACATTTTGACCTATACGCGCGAACTAAAACGTTCCGTTTTTCATTTTTAGAGTAAACTACAGTTTAGTCCCCAATGTTTACCAGAACTAACATTTTAGTCCCTACTGTAAAAAACCAACAGTAACGCCCCAACGTTGAAGAGTTGGCTATCAAATCTCCCTGCGTCAACATTCCATCGCTTTTGCATACATTGCAGACGGGGCGGCATCAAACGGCGTCTCCACCGTCGACGTGGAGTAGAGAGAAACCTAGTGGTGCGATTTCACAAGAACCCTCTTTAAAACAACATAGTTTTGCCGATCTTCTTCCTTCTCCTGCTCAATTTCCCAAAATTCCAACTTCACAAGCCCTAACCCCCCAAAATTTTCATCGAATCTGGTGTCTGTAAAGATCATCATGAGTTGCAAGTCAAGAGACTGCTCTCGACGCTGAAATGCATGTGCCATTGAAGATAAAATCATGAATTCAATCAAGTGGCAGAGGTCTGAGAGTTGCTACAGCTCGAGCACGGCATCGGCTTCCGTAATCTTCTGTAATTGCGGGCAACGAGCGAGCGCAATTTCACAGCTTCTTCGACAGATTGACGACGAATGACCTTCGATCTCACCACCTAAGAGTAAGGGCTTTTGAAGCCGCCGCTATTAAAAGAAGAGGAAAACTATCTTCTGCACGGAAAGGAGGAAAAAATGGAGGGAACAAGAGAAAACGACAACAAATGTGATCGTTTACAAGTGGAGGGGGAAATTAACAAAATGAGGCGTTCCGTCTATTTGCTCAATGTCGGAAAACATGACACCGTTTGTGACAACTCAGCTGCCACATCTGCAAAATTGATGGATTTCTCACCATTGGATTGACTTGATGGCAAATCCATTAACGTTCGGGTTTTATTGTTGGCAAAATTACAACAGGGACTAAAGTTTTATTGCTGGCCCCGGGCGAAGGTCGCATGAGGCGAAAGATGAGGTCATAGAAGAATTGCATTCGTCACAAACAACAGCAATTACATTGCTCAGCATGACAGTCCTTCCTATGTGTCAACCGCAGCGGAAGTAGATGACACGAAGAAGATCAGCTAGAATCATCCATCGCGCAATTAGGATTAGGAATAAGGAAACCGAAGAAGAGAAACTCAACACCTAAGTTGGTGGCTCTGGTATCAATGGTGAAATCTTGTGCATCACGAGTACAATACAAAATGCGGGATGGGAGACTTGTTCCCGTCACCGCATTCCTGAGATAAATGATCGTGTTAAGCACGGAGGAGGAACCTTATTTCTAGAACCCGATTCTTCGTCACCATATCGTATTGCATACTAAGAGTTTTCTTCTTCTCCCATGGAACCAGCAGAATGTAACATTACCAGAGTATCTGCGGCGTTTCTTACGTGTGCCCTGGTTGTTTATTGGTACCTGCCAAGGATACGCCTGGTTGCAAGAGAATCTTATTTTTTCGTGGACCAGGGGACTGTAGACAGGGAACCACATGTTCTGTTTCACATATTCGACTGTCTCATCCTGCATCAAGAGCAGTATCCCCCAGTTAAGATAACAGTAATTCTAAGCATAAGTGCTGGCATGTAAATGAAAGTCTGACCGGAGGTCTAAGTAAGAGTCGTCTCAGCAGGAAAAGAATAGGTCAACCTTTGACATCTGCTGGAGCTCTCTGGGACCCACATCACAGCGTCCCTCAGCTGAACCTTCAGCGACGGCTGCCCGTAGAACAGCAGCACCAACTTCAGCCGTTATGTGGCGAATGCTGAGACATAACAGAAAACCAGGAGTCCGGCAAATCAACAAATAACTCGATCTCTACAACAGAGACGTTAAGCAGACTTGCAAGTTGCACATAACTCGGACATTCAAAGTACGTCTGCAACTGAAGATTATGGCATGAGGAGAAGTGAAGAAGTGAAACGATGAAAGGCGGTGCAGTCTGTAGTACCTCTTAATGGATGGGTACAATATTCCATCATGGATTTCCTCATCTGTCATGTAAGAAGCAAGGCTGGAAATAACATTGCAGTCAGTGAGCCATGATAAGAAATTTCTGGATCTTTCAAGGAATGTCCGGCATAGGACATGTCCATTTTATATCAGTGGAAATTGTAAGCAACTGGCACCAATTAATGGTTATTTTCACTCCAATAAGAATTTATCTACTTACGTCCACTAGAATCAGCTGGAGAGTGCAGACTACTGTAACTTACAAATATTTAATATGTTGTTACAGTAAGAGGGAGAGTAGAAGATACATACCACTCAGCAGCTGCATGTAGCATTCCATCCGTAATAAAGCGAGCGCCAGAAAGGAGAGTTCCCAGACCAATTCTGTCCGAAAAGAACAGTTCTTAAGCAAATACTTGATATATTAAAGAGTTGCGAAGAAATTTTTTTTTCCCCATATTTTGAACACTCACCCAGGGAACAAGTACATATTATTTGCTTGATTTACATGACCAATTTTTCCATTGCCTATCAAGAGATGGGTAGAAAATTTGCCAAACTTATTAGAATATAAAAAAAAGGTACCATAAGATGACAAATGCATATGAGATTTGCTGCTTCACCAATAAGAAGCCATAAAGGCTTCCTTGGAAAAGCATCCATTATATGGAGCTTACCGAGATCGACATTTTCAAATGGGCTTCCACTGGCAAAAGCTATATTTGGTCCAGCATGCTTGAAAGCATCAATAGCAGTGCATTCAGCTAGCACAATTTGTTGTCAGAAATAGTAACGCAGAAATACCATCAGCCAGACAGAAATGGAGAACCTTATATATTACTTGCAGAAAATGGCAAAGTAATGCCAAAGATACCGTTCATAGTAGGGTTTGACATGGCAAATATAGCAGGTTTAGGTGAATCAGATTCCCGCATAGCCTTAAGCACCTAATTATGAAGCCAATAAAATGTTATCCATCACTAAATGCAAGCATTGCAGTTGACCGAGCCTATTTATAATTATTTTTTTATGAAGAGAAGAGTAGTAGGGAAAATGGAAGTTCCACAATGGCAGCAAATTCCCGGAGAAAAGGGGAACTTGCTCTATCTATCAGACAGACTGAACAATTGTCACTGGACTTAATCGGAATATTCTCCTTTGAATACTGAAACATGCCACTGTGTGACAAAAGAAGTGACATGAAGGAAAAGAAATAACTTTGCTGTCGATTCCATATATGTATATATATATTTTTGGTCATGCTTGAAAAAAGAATTATATTGTGTAATGATGTCCCTCTGGTTCAACTGAGACTCTAACTCCTGAATTTCTCCACATGCCCAACAATCCAGTGCAGTATTTGAAATGCCTTTCCAGTTAAATGACTGGCATAGAAGGATAGATGTAGGTGCAGCAGAAACTCTATTAGTTTTATTCACAAATCAACTAAGAATATTCTCCATGCGCTGGTTAACAAGAAATACTATCAATAGCATCAAAAATTTTGGCAAAACTCAACTTAAATAAGTGATCCATCAATGTCCAGAATCTGATTATTAGCGATGAAATCTGGAATATTTCCTGTCATCATCAATTCACTTAAGCAGAAAGAAAACCGTGCACTACATACACATTTCGGCTGTTTTCTGTTCTCGAACATTACCAAAAATCTGTATAGATGGCAAAACAAAAGAAAACAGGTTTAAAAAACTTCATACCTCCTCATTGAAGACACCACCAACTCCAGACAAACCAAGAAGCACATGTGGTCTGACCTTTTTAACCTGAACAGTGTGCTCCCAGCAATTAAAAATCTCGTGCATATGAAAGCTGGAATCTGGTATTTCAGACACAATGTACTTTTATCTATAGAGTATTTGGAATCTAGCCCTAGCTCTAGAGGGGCAGAATATTTCATCCTGCAGGGCTTACCACTTCAACTAAGTTGGCACCTTCCCTGAGTCCTTCAATCTCTCGCAGATTTCTTGCAAATGGTGCAGCTGCAGGATCAAGGTTCTTCCTCTCTTTTGTGATGAGACCCTGCATACAAAATTTTCCACAGCTGTTAATTGGAATGATAGTCCTAATGAATGCACAATGATACTGAACCATTAGTAACTCATTGGGTGACTACTCTCATACAAACCCATAAAAGAACCATGAAATCTATAAAGCAACTGCAGATTAAATCCGCATGTCAGTTATATTTTGCAATAGTACAAGCAAAGCAATAGTTAGCCTCTCAAGGAATCTCTGTAGATCAAAAGGAAAAAGTTGAAAAATCTCAAAATCTAACATCTTTATCTAGCAGGTAAAAGTTATCTGTAGCTGCCCCACTGTTGCCAGCCATTCTCTTAACAGACTGCACAGCCATGCTAAGAACACCGAGCCCTGCACTGAAATACAAGCCAATTTGCTTAAGAGAAAGCAATGGTACCAGGCAAAATGAATGATATGATAAAGTCCAAATGCAAGCATGTAGAAATGACAAGCTTATGTTGAGCTAAAATATAGCCAAAAGTATGTCATCTGCATTTGTACCTTCCAGCTCCCACCACAACTATTTTCTGGTTTATGAAGTCCTGCAACGGCCGGCCTTGTGCTCTTACCGTTCCCAAGAGTCCAGCCAATGCAACCCCAGCAGTTCCCTATAAAACATAAGGAGCAAAGACATCCCATGTCAAAAGTTTCAACAAATATGACATGAGATCTACCTTTTCATGCTTGTACAGCTTCCGCTTACCTGGATATCATCATTGAACATGCAAAACTTTTTGTGATACCGTTGCAATGTCTCAAAAGCCCACTTCATTTGGAAATCCTCAAACTGGTAAAATCCACTGTTTGTCACCGTGTTGACCGATTAAAGAAGGAACATAGGATGCACAATCTTAAATGACATGGACCTGCACGACTGCCTTTGGCCAGCGTGCATGAACAGCTTCCATAAATTCATCAACAATTTCTAGGTATTCATCTCCTTCCAGTCTAGGCTGTCGAAGCCCTAAATCTATAAATCATGACAGGGTTATCAGCTTCGGGAGTTGACCAAGTAACAGAATATAGGATTTGAAGTATGATTACTCAATAAAGAGATCCTTCTCTGATCCCATCACAAAATAAGGAAGAAAGTTTTTGATGTGAGTCATCCTTACTCACAAAGATGATCTTCAAGTAGCTTTTGATTATTAGTGCCAACATCGAGAATGACAGGAAGTGTCTGTCAAAGACATAAAAATTAGACATGTTCTGTGTCTTATGATTCTATGAACATTAAATTTCAAGAGATGGGAACAAGGTTAAAACTATGCTGGTGCAACAAACATAGTATCTGTCAAAGACATAAAATTTAAACATGTTCTGTGTCTTAAGATTCTATGAACATTAGATTTTAAGAGATGGGCATGATGAGGTTAACATTATACTTATCCTACTATCATAATATCATCCTACTTTCATTTATAATATAATGCTCATCCATGCAATAATTACATGTGTGATGTAATTGCATATGCTTGCTAGTTAATCTAAGAAAAAAATAAAATAAAATGCAATATCTAAAAGGTTATGCATTTTAGTGTTATATATGTCTATATATATATATACACAAATGAATATATGCTTTGGCATCTACTGAGCAAGAGCTCAGCGGTATGAGTCATGCTGCTCTAGAATTGATTTTTGCCTACCTTCAACTACAACAACAAACTAATACATTGTTTTCCTTATGCTCATGCAAAAACATGCAGATTGCCATGTAAAAGCATGATGAACAGAGACACAAGCAAGAGATATAGCAGTCATACTTTCTGCGGATTGATACCAGCAGCAGCAACATACATATCAAGCTTTCCAATTGGTATCCCAATACCCTGTACGCCAAGGTCACCAAGACCAAGAATTCGACTGCCATCAGTAAGAACTATCATGTCTACCTGCAGTTTAGAGGAAAAGCCAGCATCCAAGGCATCATAAGAATTGAAATGGTCCTGAATAGATAAATCATGATTTAAGCTAGCATTGCACTTTCCAAATATATTAAATTTCAGATGCTTTATTGACAAGAAAGAAATGTCAACTGTGAACATCCAGATAAAAGAACAAACTCATGTTTTGTCCTCTACTATAGTGTGCAAAGTCCTATAAGTGTCGCACATAGTCCACCAAATAATATACCAGAAGAAACAAACCATCTTAGCCTTGGGAGTTGGGATGATGCAAACGGTGGACATACACAAAAGCAAAATGTATAAAGTGTATCTTTTGTTGAGCATGCAGAGTGAACCTTTTTGGCAGGCCAATTGTAGATCATGGACATCATCTGTCCTTTATCCTTTGCACTGAAGTACATGCCTCGTGGACGCCTAAACAACCCTGAAAATTTTTGACACACTAAACCTACTGTAGGTGTGTAGATTATTGGCGCAAAATCTTTAATGTTATCAATGAGAACCTGGACATAGAAAACTATAACTGTATTAGACGCCTCATGTACAAAAAAGAAACGACTATCATATAAAGTAAAGAGGAACTTACACGATAATATAATGTTTGATTCCTGTCATGTAGCCTATTCAAAATTCTCCATTTTGCCAATGACACAACGCTGTCTGGTTGGCCATGAGTGTTTTTCTCCAGAGAACGAAATGATTGCACTGACAGTATACATAAAATGTAAGAGACATTGTAAAATGCTGGGAAAGTAACAAATACCAAAATCATGCTACGCAAAGAGTGTACTTATGATTCTATTCATGATCAGGTACTTGTCTTTGGAGTGATGAACTTTTGCACTTATAGTTGACAAAGAAAATTGCTATATTAGGGAATTATGCAGAGCAACCAAGCACACAGTAATCAACCAATTAGAGAGTGCATGACTCCTGTGCTGTTTTACAATTAAGGAACCTCTATTGATCATGTTAAGAATGAACTGATGATTCTGTGGATGTGGAGGGTCTCACATGAATATCAAGATAAAGGCATTTTCTTATAGATATATTCTTCATGAGAGCACAGAAAAGAGAGAGAGAGAGAGAGAGGAACATTCCTAAAATACTTAATGCTAATTTTTCCTCCAAGGAAATAATGCTTGACCCAATTCATCTAGCAATGCCCTTTCATTCTTACCTTGTTGCTGAGTGCCCGCATGTTCTTGTGCACAGTATATTGAAATGGCCTTAAACAGAAAAGCTGGTAAGGACAGCTGAAAAAGATAGATGACAGGCTTACTGAATCGAGCATATTGCTGCTCAAATGATATTATACGAGGAGGAAGCAGCCCTCTAAGTCCTAGTCGGTCTCTCTCTGTCAGGGGGAAACCAGTATCCTGCTCTTTACAGTTAAAGAGAAATTTGTCATTACCAGCCAATAGATTACCAATCCTACACTCTGTAAAAATCTGACGATCAATAACCATGTAACTGTATCTTCTTAAGAATATGACACAAGCACTGCCGAAAACTAGAATACTTTCTTATGAGTATGACACTGACACTATGTCTTCTTATGAGTTAGGAAGATCAAATCAACACGGCCAAAATCTAGAAACTGAGCTTGAGTTTCACCATCTGAGAGAAGCTTTGAACATATGGAACCTACTGAACATGCAGCGAGAAATAACTGAATATGATGCTTATGTTCCTTTAGCTCCTATTGTTTGGCGCTATTCATTCAGTAATGCATCCGGGACAAGGAGAAAACCACCATCGTCCAGGTAAAAGAACTACGGAGCAGCGAGGAATTAGTCTCGGTCACAAAAACATCAGCAATACAGCACGCGGCGCGAAATTCATGAACTCCACCTTGTTGAACCACGGATCATGGAGAATATCAGCACCGCGCTTGTGCACGATGCAGGGGCCGGGAATTGCGGCGGAGAACGGCCTCGATCCGCGCAGACTCGCGGTCGCAGATCGCGCGATGCTCCACATCCTGTGCCTCAACAATTCCAAGTCAGGCTGCCAAAACAGTCACTCCCCAAAGTCGCAGAACAGAGCCGAAGCTTCAGATCTTCTACCTCATATTCCGCCTGTCTTCTATATGCAGAGGTATATGATAGAATGTGGTGTATTTATAACAAAATTAGAAGGTATCACTTATTAATAAGTGAAAATTTACAACCAATTTAATAATCTTATATAAGATTTTCGGCTCAGCCAGTGGATGGGGACCAGAGTGCGAACGGTCGAGTCGAGTGAACTTGAAAATGGCCTCGTCGGAGGAGGAAGTCCAACTGTTGAAGCTCAGCGGTGAGACGGTTTGGGTAGGTGGTGGCGAGCGCAGCGGGCACGTGCATTATTATTAGGCCAGTCGGCCCCGATGTAGCAGTGCATTGCTCGGACGAGCCAATGGAGACGGATCGATTATTCCGTCAGTTTCCGCCCCGTGGCAAGTCGTTTTCATTTACTTCAACCCAAACGTCTCAGTTTTGTAATCCTGAAAACGTGATTAATAAAATATAAATTTAATTAATAAAAAAAGATAAAAATTATTTTTAAAAGCATAATTATCATTTAAAACTCATAACTAATTACATATATATGTTTTATTTTTCTGCATTTAAATTATCTATGTTATTTAGCAAATCAATTAATTTATACATTTTAATTAAACTTCTCAATTTTATTCCAAAAACTCTTACAAAAACAATTATATTTAATTATGATCAAATTAATATTTTTAATAAATTTCATTGGATAATATATATCGTGTGCAGTAGGATTAGTGTCTAGTATTTAATGTGCGCCAGTTTTTGGCCTACTGAATTGGTTGCAAAATTTTATTTAGGTATGTTGGGTAAATAATTTTTAAAATATTTTAAATTATGTCGACAGTTTTCATCTAGAATTCACAATATGTTAGACAGATAATGTTCACGCCGTCTTCACCATGACGTGGATCCCGAGCGTGAATCGCGTGGTCTGGTTAATGCGAGCACGTGCACTGAGCCAACCTGTATGCACGATGTTTAAGAAGCCTTTTGCGAATTAAATATATTTTATAATTATATAATATTTTATTTGGCACGTGGAATTGGAGCTCCACCTTTGCATTTCATTTATGTTTCTTGGGAATGGGGTACCGTAGGAGAGAATTATCACACGTGAGAACATTTTAGCATGTGACGGGTGGATGCTGTGTGCTCAATTAACGACATCGTATACGACAATACACCCGCCACCACCCATATATGCACGTACATGTACGTATGTACTTGGAGTTAATCGACTGAATAAAGAAGCTCAAGTCGCGATCGACTTCCCTTTGCCGATAGGCCCCAAATCGATCGTCAACCTCTCCTCAGCATGTATATCAGTGACGCGTAGCATGTAAGTATTGCCTGTTCTGTCAGTAGTTTGCTTCTCGGGTTACGGTTATATGGGAAAGGCTCTGTCAACCCGGCGAGAAAGCCGCATCATTGTATCTGTAGAAGAATGAATGCTCTTGTGACCGTGCACGCCAATTCACCTGGCCAATGTTGCACGACGAGCGAGACTGTTGATGGTGGGTGCAATCCGAGTAGGAATGAGGAGTTAACCGTTGAATTCATCAAGCTGAAGTATATATACTACTGCAAGACCTCCACCCGGAACGAGGTCGCCGGCGAAGCTTCAGTGCCTTGTCTCAGACTTCTCTGGGGGCTTCTTTCCGAGAAATCATCTACAGTCTTGAGCGGCAGGTCACAGGACCCTAGAGGCGAACGGAGCGGCATTATTAATGTCTCGGTCAAAGTGACGTCACGGGGAGAACACTGGTGTTGCCCCAGGCTCTGAAGCCAGATGCTGGCTGTCGGAGTTCCAGTCCGGCAGCTTGGTTCCGTCACCACTGTAAATGTTGAGTTTTAGGGTTCAAAATTTTCTTTGTCGCCAATGGGCCACGTCAACAATATGTTATTGCCTCCAACTAGTAAAAACTTGATGCATGCTGCTGTTTCAAGACGATCCTGTTCAAGTTTAGATTTCCGAGTTTGGTGCGTAATTGTATACGCCAGACATCTATGAAAAACTTGCATACCCAGGCACACGTTTAGCATTATGAGTTTTCAGCTAATAAAGAGATCTCATAAGCTGACACGGTAAAGGAACAGGCTTTCGATTGCAATCCTGAGCAGAAGAAACATAACAACCCATTTTACAATTTATGCAGCGTGCATATCTCTATTTATGTACTCGAGCGGAGTTGACAGGAACAGAGACATGGAAGACAAGGGAAAATCTCAATATTATACTGCTTCACTGCTGCTCCCATTCTGAGGCTTGAGGATGTTGAACTTGCAGAGGGGGCATATGGCATTGATGCCAAGCCACTTATCGATGCATGTGCAGTGGAAATGGTGGCGGCATGGGAGTTCCCGAAGGTCACTTCCATCCTCATAAGCAGAGATACAGATGCAACATTCCTACAAAGTTCTTTCCATCAGATTCTGGTCAAATAGTACAGTACAATTTCTGATGCACAATGACCAAGTGTTTCGGCTGGAAAGAAGCAGGAATTCCAAGATTGGAAGTTCCAGGAGATGATGAAAGGATCACAAATTTAATCGGTAACATTAGGAGATGAAGAGGCAGATGCCGTTTGAAAGATAAGAGCTATGGCGATAAATATCAGTTCAAGAAAGACGAGGGGGAAATAAAAAAAAAAAAAAGAAAAGAAAAGATGGACATAAAGTCATAACTTACGGCATCCTCCTGTGAAAGAGCACGCTCAGTGGGAGCATCTGTGCCACATTCTATCATTACTCCACCAAAACAAGGTTGAATTTCACCATTCAATTTCTCGTAGTCTCCTAACATCTGGAACTTGTACTGTGCCAACCTGTCAATGTCTTCCTGTGTTGCACCTTCCTGATTGATTCAAAAAGAGCATGTCTTTCATAAAAAAAAAAAGGTGATATTCAAAGCTAGGAGTTACAGAATGCTGTTAAGTTCATATTTGTCATATAAGGTCAGAGTTTACATGCTCAGACATAGGTGGTGGCTTAATGCTTTTCCAATTACAAATTATCCAGTTTAATGGATATATTTATGATTGCAAGGTGCAGTCAAGCAGACAACTAAGACTTCAAACTTCACTGAAGGATACATTATTTATGGGAATCAGGTACCAAACGTTTAAACTGATGAAGAGATGCAGGTTATTCATGCTACCTGATCAGTCAGAGCATACAAGACTGCAATTATGCAGGGGAGACAGAAGCACACTGCAATGCCGATGAGGCAAGCAACAGCAACACAGACAACCACAAAGACCACATCAAGAATGAGAAATGTAATACATAGCCTGCAGATGTAACCATAAGAAGCATTCAAAGGGTGATTCCAAAGAGTGCGTGCAGAAATCAAATAAGGGAAATATCTGCAGTGAGTTGCTCCACAGATAACGAACCAGTAGATCTGAGGTGAATCCTGGGCCAGGTCTTGCCCACCAGCATCAACCCAGTAGAACCCAATGATCCACCAAACGAACGAAAACATTGTGTTTGCAGATTCCAGATGCTTTGTGATGCTGCCACATGATCCAGGTCAAACTGTAAGCAGCTGATTACACAGCCTGAGTTTAGGTCCGATTCTCAAACTTTTTACGACTTGAAATGCAAAAGATTTTGTAATATACAGTTGGCAACATTATAGCACACATATCAATAAAATCTAGTACTTATGGAAATTAAATGAGAAACTGTTTTCTCTGATGCAAGGGTTGTACTTCAATGTGCTGCTCATTTATAACTGAACTGAGCATATAGGAAAAACCAAATAATGTCATCAATATCAAAACTACGCAAAAGGCATTCATTCCTGACCAACATAAAATTAAGCTGACAAAAAGTTCCAGTAGTCCTCATGATTTCTAGATAAGGACCTTATTTTGTTTGGACCAGCACCTAATTTAAAACAACCTTCATTTTAGAGATTTAAGATACCGTTTTAACTATGAAAAGCAAAAATGGTAAAAACTAAATGTCCTGGGAGTATTGCAAAAACCTGGTTTCCTCGTCATCATGATGCTGCTCTGTCCCTGTCACGTAATCCTCAGAATCACCTTCTTCACTTCCCGAAACTGAACTGGAATTCAAATATGGACTTAAGTCCCCACTGCCCCATCCTCTACTCCTCTCCAACCCTGCATACCCAATCTCTCTTCGCCTCCTAGCATACTCCACAACAACACATACCATGTGAAACACACACTGGAAAACATACCCGACAATCCAAAGCCTCAGAGGCACATCAGGACTTTCACCCACACTTAGAATCAAAATACTTAAGGCTGCACCCACGAGAGCCAAGTTCCAAAGAATGTCAAGAACCACAATCGGCTTAGAGTAAGCCCAGTCATTCTGGCGATTCTCAAGCTGCTCCGCGGCATTCTCTCGGACCTGCATGGAGGGCTCTCGTAGGCTCATCTGGCGGCCGCTCGCTCGGCGAAGGAGGCGGGCAGCCCTCCCATGGAGCGGTGGCACTGGTTGACGGAGGAAGCGGCGACTCCGGAGGAGATGGTCGGCCACAGGGTGACCGAGGAGTGGGGAGGCGTCCACTGCATCAGCTGGGGGAGCTACTTGCCTCGGCGGTGATGGCGGTGGCATTCGCAGGGCCTACTGGGATGCGAAAAAGAGGTGGGCAGGCACCAGGCAGGCTATCCGAACTATCAGGTCGTCAAGAATCTCGGATTAATCATAAGATTTTGCTAGTTTCAGGAGCTGATTGGGGTCGGGAAAGCCGATTCAAACCACGCCACCGAGCAACACACTGGACATGAAGATTCATGCAATTAACGAAGATATCCGGATTTTCAGCTAACCGGGGCCGACGAGAACCAATCTAATGGCGCTCGGGGGTACAGGACACAGAAGTCGTCGGGTCAACAATCGAAATCGAGCTGACCCAAGTCTTGTCTGCTGCAAAGAAACTCGGAGACAGGTCCAGAAGAAGCATTACCTGATTGCAAGATGAACTGGCTCACCGCAAATTGGAGGAGTCCGTTCAGCTGATTGGGGGGGTGGCGCGGTTTCGGACTTTGGGAGGGTGATTTTTGGATTAGGTTTCTGCCTAGTTGAAATTTGAATTCAACGGAGGAAAGGAGGAGAGACGACAAGAGGAGTACCGAGCTTTCCTGTTTTGTAGCGTGTCGCGTGATGAAGGATGTAAGTGGGGGGACCCTCTCTCTGGGCTCGCCACCTGTCGTCCCGATCACTTGGTGAAAAGGTTTCTTTGTCCAAATAATAATAATAATTATTATTTCGTGGAATCTAAAGAAAATTAGGAGTAGAAGACAATAATAATAATATATTAATTTTCTTTAGATTTCACGCGATAATTAATAATAAAATTTTATTTTATTAATAAAATATTTTAAGATATAAAACTATCAAAAATAAAAAAAAATCATTTTACCGCGTGTTTGCTCGCTCTTGGTGCGCGCGCTGTAGTATGAAATGGCGAGGGAGTGGACGGTGTGATGGAACTAGTCATTCCTCAATCCCACGGCACAGTACGATCCCGCAGGTACAGGAGATAACTACTTCGCTGGCCGTAATCAACGTACACGTGTCCCATCCTTCCGGTTGATTTCCCGCTCTTCCTCCCGCCGCTATCAATCATTAGAGTCCCATGAAATGTTGCTTGGGCCTATTTTATGGGCGGCAGGAGTTCATTTGGGCCGGAATTGGCGAGCCCGTTACTTGAAGAGAATTTCGACAGCTCGTCGGATCGGAGGTTGGTTTTACTTTCGTTTCTCCTATGGCAGTTCCCGCCACCGGAGCTTCTTCTGCTTTTTCCTTAAAATTGACAGCTTTACCTTCTTATAAACGCCCTCAGTATTTATTGAAATGAGGGAAAGGTGAGATCTTGGAAATAAATCAAGAAGAAGAAGAAGAAGAAGAAGAAGAAGAAGAAGAAGAGTGGATGATGTTAAGAGGAAACCCACGTTTCCTGAGCATTTCTGCACCAGCATGTCCGCGAGAAACTGCAATTTATGCGAGTAATCTCGCCAGTACGGTGAGTTCCCTGTACGAATCGAACTGTACTATTCGTGAATTGTCCAGAGCTGGGCGAATCGAGGATGCTCGGAACGTGTTCGACGGGATGCTCTGGAGAGATGAGTACAGCTGGAATACTATGATCGGGGCCTACGCTGGCTCGGGGAGGTTAGCTGAAGCAAGGAGTCTCTTTGAGGTGGCCCCAACTAAGAGCTCCATCACTTGGTCTTCCCTCATCTCAGGGTACTCCCGGTTCGGGTATGAGGATGAAGCTTTTCGGCTGTTTGGGCAAATGCAGTTGGAGGGCCAAGAACCAAGTCAATTCACCCTTGGCAGCATTCTCAGGGCGTGCTCCACGATGGGTTTGCTCCAACAGGGGGAGCAGGTTCATGGGTACACAATAAAGACCGGTTTCAACCGTAGTGATTTTGTGGTTACTGGTCTTGTGGACATGTATGCAAAGTGCAAGCTCATTCTGGAGGCAGAGTATTTATTTGGGACAGTGCGTGAGAGGTCCAATCCCGTGTTATGGACCGCAATGTTGACGGGATACTCTCAAAGTGATGATGGATTTCAAGCGATGAAGTGTTTCCGAGACATGATGTTGAGAGGGATTCAACCCAATCAGTATACCTTCCCGAGTGTTTTGACTGCTTCTGCTGCAGTTTCAGCTAGTGATTTTGGGGCACAGGTCCACGGTTGCATAATAAGGAGTGGTTTTGGGACTAACTCATTTGTTCAGAGTGCCCTGATTGACATGTACTGTAAAGGTGGGAACTTGGGGAGTGCTAAGATGGTTTTGGACACAATGGAGGTGGATGATGTAGTCTCTTGGAATTCAATAATTGTTGGTTTTGTTAGACATGGATTCTTAGGGGAAGCTCTATCTTTGTTTAAGAAA
This sequence comes from Sonneratia alba, assembly GCA_900174645.1. NCBI lineage: Eukaryota > Viridiplantae > Streptophyta > Magnoliopsida > Myrtales > Lythraceae > Sonneratia > Sonneratia alba. The sequence continues at coordinate 261,545 of FWPY01000034.1, read as the reverse complement.
ATGCATGAAAAAGATATAAAGATCGATGATTTTACATACCCTTCTATCCTAAACTCTTATGCCTCTGATAATTCACAATCTGCAAAATCCATCCACTGCATGATCATAAAAAATGGTTTTGAGGCTTATACGCTGGTGAACAATGCACTTATTGACATGTATGCAAAGCAGAACAATATGAATTCTGCTTTCAAAGTGTTCAGTAATATGCTGAACAGGGATGTGATCTCTTGGACTTCTCTGGTAACTGGTTATGCATTTAATGGCTCTTATGAAGAAGCCATTAGATTGTATTGTGATATGAGAATCTCAGAAATAGATCCAGATGAAATAGTTCTCTCAAACATTTTGAGTTCTTGTGCAGAGTTGACAGTTTTAGACCTTGGGCAACAAGTTCACGTAGATTTCATTAAATCAGGCATTGGGTCATCCCTTTCTGTAGCCAACTCTCTTGTGACAATGTATGCAAAATGTGGATCCATTGAAGAAGCTAAGTCAATGTTTGATTCCATGGAGGTTAGGAATGTGATCTCTTGGACAGCTCTTATCGTGGGATACGCTCAAAATGGTAAAGCAAAAGAGTCCCTAGATTTATATCATGAGATGATATATTGTGGACTGAAACCTGATTATGTTACTTTTATTGGAGTATTATTTGCTTGTAGTCATGCGGGTCTGGTGGAGTTGGGTCGTCAATACTTTGACTTGATGGTTAATGTTTACAGAATAAAGCCTGGTCTAGAGCACTATTCATGCATAATTGATCTACTTGGGCGATCAGGAAGACTAAAAGAAGCAGAGGAATTGCTTAACGGAATGACTGTGGAGCCTGATACAACTGTGTGGAAGGCCCTTCTTGCTGCATGCAGGGCCCATAGGAACTTGGAGATGGGTGAGAGAGCAGCACGGAAACTTTTCATGCTGGAACCTATGAATGCCATGCCTTATGTTCTCCTAGCTAATATATACTTTTCAGCTAACAGGTTAGAAGATGCTGCAAATATTTGGAGGATGATGAAATCTAGAGGAATCACTAAGGAGCCTGGTCTTAGTTGGATAGAGTTTAACAGCAAAGTCCACACCTTCACTTCTGAAGACAGAGCTCACCCAAGAATGAAAGAAATATACTTGAAGGTTGATGAGGTCATTGGTTTGATCAAGAAAGCTGGTTACGTTCCTGACATGAACTTTGCACTCCATGATGTTGACGAGAAGGGAAGGGAGCTTGGGCTTGCTTACCACAGTGAGAAGTTGGCTGTTGCTTTCGGACTTCTGGTTGTACCTCATGGAGGACCAATCCGGATATTTAAGAATCTCAGAGTTTGTGGGGATTGCCACATTGCTATGAAGTTCATATCGACAGTCTTCAATCGGCACATCATCTTAAGGGATTCAAATTGTTTCCACCATTTCAGAGGAGGAACATGCTCATGTGGGGATTACTGGTGAAGAGATTGGTAAGCCAGGTTGTTCATATTTTTATAAGAAGAGAAAATAGCTCACGATTTCTGTTCTTTCTTTTTTCCCTTCATGTTCCTTTCCCATCTAATATTTCTAGTTCCACTTTCTTATATAACCCCTGGAATTTCAGTTGATGTTGTCTAAGTTTTTCTATTTTTTTTAAATTTCAGTTATCCCTTTTCAGGAGCAATTCAAATATTTTGTTGCCTATTGTTTAAGTAGGACAATTGAATCAATGTGAAGGTCAATAATAACCTGTTCTGAAGTTTGGTTGACTGCAGTTGTTTTTATCATTATCTAATACAGATACATATTTTCCTAGTTGCACTTCTTCCTGAAGTTGTACCATGGAGCAGCGCAAAAGGGAATGTATTATGATGTGTTAAGTGATTCCCTTCTATTTCTTTCTAACAAGGTTTCTAAGTGACTGTAGGAATGCATCTGTTATAAACCACTATTTGGTTTCTATGCAGACAAAATGTGTGTCCCACAAATTGTTCAACCGTTAACTTAAATTCTGATGCAAGGAACTGCCAAGCCATGAGTGTCAGAGCTTTGAAATTTGTTGCGTTGAAATTCTTCTGCCATTTTTGCAAGTTATTTGCTTACAAGCTCATATCTGTACTGGTCAGATGTCATGGAAGGTTTTGTTACTCAGAGAGGTGGAATATTCCAGGCTAGCTTGGAAAAAATTATGAAGGCTGTGGGTATAAAATGAAAATTGGAAGCTTCCATATGAAAGGCTACATACTGATATGAACTCTGGAAGAGATCATAGAGGTGAACTCCTTTTCTGCAAGTTTGTCAAATCTTTTAGATTTGTTGATGAGAAAACACAAGATAGAGAGGCCTTCCCCCCACCCCACCCCCCAGTAATGATCCGCTTGATTTATATGTGCATGAGGGAGTGTTTTTGACCCACAAACTTTCTTTTGAGCAAAAGCTGCTCTACAATTCTAGGAGATCCTGCATTCTGATAAATGCCTTTTTGGGTTTGATCTTTGTGTGCAGACAATGAACATCTTATTGGAGTCTTTTATATGTGATTCTTCTCCAGGTGTAGGGGCTGGCCAGTAAATCTGGTGTATATTTCCATGATCAAGTTGGAGCTGTTAAGGAATATGTCTCAGCAGTTAAATATGTGCTGCCTGTGGCACAAAAATGAACAGAAAACCTACAATGCGAGTATCGCTCAGAATAGAGTATTAAGATCCCTCCAAATATCTATCTAAGTGTGTCCTTCAACTGTTCTAGGTTTCTTTTTCTCTCCGGTTCCATCGGAATTGTCCTAGTATGAGAAAGCGTCATAATCCAATGAGAGCTAATAATGAGCCTTGGGATTTAGAGGGTAGGACATGGGGAGAGTTAACAGAGAGACTGGATAGGGAATTAAAAGAGACATTGAAACCATTGGTCAGAGTTGATGTCGAGAAGCAAATTGAATTGAAAAGATGCTAAACTAAACTGCTGATCAAGGGGTTTTCATGCACAGCAGCTCAAGCCTTAATTGAAAATCAAGCTCCTAAATTCCTAATCGCACCAGCGATGCTCATTGTAATCTTATTCAAGTAATGGCATCACGAAAACAGAGTTTTCTCATTTTTAAGTTCTTCTATTTTCTCTTACTGTGTGGGTGTGTCTTTGATTCACCCAAGTTGAACTTTTTTTTTATTTTGCAGGCACAAGTGTCCTATTGAAAAATCATATGGACGTCTTAATCTCTGATATACTGAAGAATCTTGCTGATGCACTGAATAATCTTTCATCTGATTCGATTTAGATACAGATGATTGTAATAACAAAAGGAATCTCGCCATGTTTATTATGGCTACAGCTTTGACAAGCAACTACTTGATTAACCCCAAGAATGAAAAAATAAAAATTACATAGGCAGATAAAGAAAGGCAATCCTCATTAACATATCGGAGCATGCTCTCTGGCAACCCATGATGTACTTTGTTTTTGGAACCTCTGTCCATCTTCTCTCCTTAAAGCCCCTTTGCCATGGTGTTGTCAACGGATGGGTCGGGCGGATAGGGATGGGGATATCAAAATGTAATGAGCAAGAGAGCGCATGAACACCGATAGATCCATTGGACCAAAATATCATGGGAAAACATTTCTAGGGATGTGTAGAAGCTGAATCTGTTATCAGTTGAAAAAACTCAACTCCCGGCATGCTCCAGGATAAGACAGTTACGCAGCTCAGCGGATGAATCAGCCAATTCTCCTGCACAAAACACACACCCTAATGCAGGTTCTTGAACAGGGAACTCAATAAAGCCCTAGTACTATATGTTGTACTCTTCAGCTTTGCTTCATGATAATAGTAGCCCAATTGTCTCCTTATGCTCAACATGATATGGGTGAACCCATTGGCATGTTGATCATGAGGATATATTTTTGGAAATGAATAGTAAATTGGAGGTTTTTTTTTGGGTAATAATTTTTTTTAATTTTGATAACATTTAGTCATCATATTTGTAGGAAAAACTAACAATTAGGTGCATATTGTCCCTAAGAAGATTTTGGGTGCTGCTGGGTAATAGTGTTTTCCATTTTCCAGGTACATAGAGTGGATGTATAGAATAAGCTTACCTTGGGTAGTGAAATCAAACAAAGGGGTAGAGCACACCCATTGGGCAAGGATGCATTCAGGTCCCTAAGATCATCGAAGAATGGGTGTGCACAAGCCTCCGACTGAAACAAGCAGAATACGAGAAGATTTCAGGTTTTATAGTGAGTACACAAACAAATTCAGTTATTCTTCATAAAACTTCACAGTTTTCACAGCTTGGGAACTTTGAGATGATTATGTTGTAGAATTCACATTACTACTTGCTACAGTACAACATAAATTTGGTGAGTATTGAAGCAACCTTGACACAAGATCAACTGCCCCGAGTGGCATCCTTTTGTGAAATATCTGAAAATTTGAATTAAGTGAGATCAAAACTTACGATAGTCACTTACAAAGAACTAAAAATACTGAAAACACAGTAGAAATAAGTCAACTAATTGTAAAAGCTTCTGACTTGAACAGCCTTGTGCAAAGGATGAGCTTTGATCTGAGGAAACTTGAATTCGGTATAGTTGGGATTCATGTGCTTGATCTCTTCTCGAGTAGGTGTTCCCAAAATCTATCACGGTAGCACCAAGATAAACAACTAAATTCAGTTACAATGAAGGAAAAATAATTTAAGGACAACATGGACAAGTGATGCAAAGTACAAACCTTCATGATTTCAACAAGCTAATGGAGACTACTCTCCCCAGGAAATAGAGGCTACAAAATGCCAACGAGCCAAGAAAAGCAACTACTAACAGGGTATAATTAAATGCAGAGATGTGATGTCATTGTCATCCACCACATTAGTATATTATTACTCACAATACACTTACTTGTCCTAGAAGCAGCTTTGCCAGTATACACCCAACAGACCACATGTGAATAGCAATAGTATATGCTCTGTAGCCCTGAAAATCAATTATGGGGCCCTATAATACCATGAACATATGTAAGAGATTTTGGTTTAGCAGGTAATTAACATTTGAACACAAGTTCTAGTTGGCTTCAACAATAAGGGATAAGTTTGAGAACGTCAATTTTAATTGACTTATCAACTTCTTAGCACTGCCAAAATCACAGACTTTCAATCGATGAGTGTGAGGAATGACCCGAAATAATATAGGCAACAAAATTTATAAACATAATTCACAGAGTATAAGCAGCATCTTTATGCATAGAGATGGTATGGTAGATGAATCTCATATTGCAATTTATTGAAGCCAAATCACATCATCTAAAGAGAGCACGTCTTACCAATAAATTATGTGGTTTAATATCATGATGACATACATACATCAGCAACATTATGCAAGTAATTCAGTGCACGGCAAATAAGAAGCAAACGAAATCAAGTTAGGAGCACATTGAAACTAACAAAGCAGCCCACAATCTGCAAAACAAATCTTTACCTGCTAAGTGTTTAGCTGCACACAAATCATGGGCATGTGTTGGTTCATTTTGACATATTGCCTTGAAACTCTATACACCGTTTCTCATACATACTCCAATATAAGATTAAAGTACATCTCGTCCTTTTCAGTGGTTGAGAAAAAGCAGTGCTTCATCTGGATGATGTTGGGATGATTAAGTTTGTGCATAATCTGAAGTTCTCTATTTTTGTATCTCCTATCCTGCAGCACCTTCTTAATGGCAACTGCTTCATCTGTTTTTGGACACTTGGCCTGCAAAATACATATTGATTTATGAGATCAAGGAACTGCCAAAAGAAAATTTAAAGAAGAAAAGGTTGTTCTTCAAGGCAAAATACCTGGAATACAATGCCAAAGGAGCCATTTCCAACCACACGCTCTGCAAAATATGTTATTGTCTGGGGAGCAAATAAGACTACATGGTCAACATTCCAAGCTTCTAAATAGGATACTGTAAACAAATGTTTCTCATACTTGTTGAAAAGAAACTATAAATTATTAGAAAATAAGAAATTAATAGCCATAAAAAGAAATCAGGGCATACTTCATGATATTGATGGATGACTTTCACATCTGACAAGGTAGGTAGCATAATCCAGACAGAAAATAGTGATACCTGTTTATATTGACAATTTCGACCAGCCACTAGGGTTGCAATGACTTGACCTATTTCAGCACCATTTCCACTCACGATAGTTGGTTATGCATCCTGCAGCTATCAACCAGATGTATACCACGATCAATATTCAAATATATTAACCGAAACATATCTTTGACACAATAAAAAGTAATGACGACACCAATCTTCATCAAGATCCTCCTTCTGCTGCAGCATATTCAGGTCAAAATGTAATTTCAGTTTAAACAAATTTGAATTTCATGTTATCCCTAAATATTTCTCCATTTCTTACCAGGATTAGCACCTTGTCTTTAAAGCCCATTACTAATTCCATTTTGCATAGCTTAGCAGCATTTTGAGGCATGGATAAAGAGAGAGGAAACACGTTTTCATCAAGCATCGATGATTTGTCATCTTTTATTCCTGTCCCAGGAATCCCTCGATGGATCTGATCAACACTGTGTTTGGCATTTGAAACATATGTGGGACGTGCTTGCTGCATTGTCAAGTGATGTAGAAGCCACATGCTGCTCCAGACCAGCAGCACCTCTCTCGACTGAACGTGCTTCCCTAATGGCCATTGGCTCCACTTCTTGATCAAATTTAGCTACCTTTGTGTTAGAATCCCCACCCTGTAATGAAAGCAACACGGCACCAAGTCAAAGCCCACCTAGCTTCCGGGATCCGTCCATCTCTTCCACAGTCTAATGGCAAAGTTAAGAACGTCTTTACACCAAAGAAAAATGGGATGTCACGCACAAAGGAACAGGTCTAACTGGAAGACAACCGATCCCCGCTCAATCTAGACCCGATGACTTCCAATTGCAGGCTAAAGGGCATGACAATAAACGGAGGGGCTGGGAGAGAGAGAAAGAGATGCTCACAAGATCAGATGGCTGAACGGAATCGGGTGGTCCATCACGATTATGAGCTTTTTTTATTATTATTCTTTTACGCGTTGGTCTGAGTCTAATTTAAACTGGTGACAACTTACCACGTAAACCGCCTAATGTCGTCAACGGCGGACTAGAGGTTCGGGTGGCTACCCCTATAAATATCAAGGCCCTGTCTCTAGGTTCAGCTGGGCCTAGGATCTTACCTGACCATATGGGCTTTGTGCAAGCCCATAGACATCGGCCCATACGACTCGGCCCATTTAGCCCAGATATCTTGGTCACCTCTCACAAGCTGTTTGCCTCGCTCCTCTAAGGTCACAACTTTCGTAGGGGGACCTCCTCCCACGTATACAAATTGATCATGATCCATTAAATCTTGTAAATACCATATGATATGCACCGAGAGAGAAAAAAAACACTATAAAAAGAGGATACATTATCATGGTACGCGCTCTAGCATGGAACAACAAAATGTTCGAACATCATATTAATGCCAAGGTTTGACCCAGAACAAATATGGTAAACCAACTCTGGTATATAGAATCTATAATTGATGATGAATGCAACTGACTACATAAATCATTACCCTCTGTATCCAGATGAAGGCTCTTTTGCTTTTTCCATCTTGACTTGTGATGTAATGCAGATGTATCGCGCGACATTTTCGATGGACGCGTTGAGGTTCGAGGTGTGCAGTCAACATCTCCATCGGCCGACTTCAAAGACTATACGCATTGTCTTGAATTCTCGGGACCGTGACCTGAGAGTCCCAACCTCAGTAATCACATGCATTGAGATTCACACAAGATTCATGGGCAAGAATAATGTCTACCCCCCTAACAAGTAAATTTTTCGTCTCAAAGTGGAACTGTGGCCCGAGTTAGCTCATGGATTTATGCCAGCTTTGTGCTTGTTCATGCAGTAAGAGCTCCCTAATTTCCTTACATATGCGACTTTTACTAGTGTGATCTTATGCTATGTAATAGGAGAAATTAGAGGAAGACTTACACCGACATGAAATGTCACTTCCATTCAATAGTACTAAACCCTAATTGGCATCTTAGATGCATTTCATTCAACTGTGAAAACAAAAGCACCAACCCCTACCATGCCATGATAGATTATGCATGCTGCTACGATGTGGATGTGTGGTGCACAATGGCCTTGAAGGTGTGTTACCATACGGATGTGATTCTGCTTGTGATCCTGTTACAGTATTAAACCCTAATTCATATCTTAGGTGCATTTCATTCAACCGATGGCTGATCCCCCTCTCCGACATGAAACCAATCACACCAAACCCTAGTAAACCACGATCACGATGCAACAGTCATGGGAATATGATAGTCGTGATAGAATGTTGCAACATTAAAGAGATATTCATGATAAATTCAAATGTATGACATCCTACCATCATAATCCACGTCTTAGGTGCATTTCATAACTTATGGTTGATCGCACTTTTGGACGAGACCAAAACCACCCAACCCTCGAAACAACCAAGGCGTTGCTACGATGTGGATGGGTAGCGCACAATGCATGCCTTCGACAAGTTTGACAATCACGAGAGAATGTTTCAACGTCAAAGCGCTAACCATGAGCAGGTCCGAGAGGATGATCGGCTACACTAGGGCCGAGACACAGCCCAAACTCTCACCGGACGCAGCAGTGGGAAATTTTCTGCGATGGGCACGGAAACAACACCGATGTCGAGGAAGAAATTCATGTGTATGTGCTACTATCCTAGCTGCAGGTGCTAAATTTTGATATGAATTCTTTTGCTGAAACAACATTCAACATTTTATACCCTTTCCGTTCCCTTCTCATCGATCAACCCTGGAATTGATCGGCCGAAGCACGGGGCCGGGATGCAATCGTATCACACTCGGAAACACGGTTAGTGTCCGCCGTCGGCCGTCTTCTAGCTCGTTTCAGCCGCTGATTGGGCATTGCATGTTGTGGGTCCGGCGCATTAAATGTTACTGACTTATTCCTCCCCTCCAACCCGACAGCCTCTGCTCAGGCCTGCATAAAGTCAAATTCCACTAAAGCCGAAAATTGCCAGCTATCTGCATAATGAAATCACAAAACAACTTTGGTTAAATTAGTATTACCGGATAATGGAAAGAAATTTTCTTTAAAGTTATGATTAAATTATAAATTAATTTTAATATATGTTTTAACTTATTTAAAAATATTTTACAGTGTAAAAAAATCATAAACCATCTAAAATAAAATTACCATAATTAAATATAATAATTACAACAATCATTTAATCGATTAACGCATTTAAAGATTCTTTATAATCTAATTAATATCTCTTTATATTACATTTTCAAACTAAAAAAATTGTTAATTAGATTAATTAATATTTTGGGATCCTAAGACTAACCAATATTTAATACACAAAAGACAACCCAATAAGAATATATATTTTTTCCTTTTAGCCTTTTTTATTAATTAAATTAAATCAATCAATTATTTTCCACCTCCTGAGCCAACCGACGAGGGGCCAAGCCGAGTCAATACCCGAACCACTATACTTGCCCTGGTACGTAAGAGGTCTCTTGTAGATGCATCTTTGCTTCCAAAAGAGCTCCCAGTCCGCACCGCTGGGCTCGGGTTCCTTGCTGCAATGGTCGCCGCTCGGTCCGTCCTTGACTCGCACACCCCCGCCACTCAAGTCGGCCTCCCTTCGCCCGCCTCACCTAATTTCTGGCCACGGAGGTGGAAGGTGCTTGTGGTGGGTGTTTGGCGGTCAGCTCTTGCACTGAAGCGCGGCCTTGATCTTCTGAATGGTGCACGAGATCAGGTTCTTGACGGTGTCCACCGACTCCACCGTCAGCTTTGCCGTCGGGAGGCTGCTCACAAGGATCTGGAAAGCGACCGTCAAGAGGGACCCACCCGGCCTCGGCGGCCTCCTGTTGACCGAGGCTGCAGCGGCACCATGGGTAGATGGGGTGGTGCGGCCATCGGGGACGATGGCAAAGCCGGAGGGAAGGAGGGCCACGTACGAGGAGTCGCCACCGTTCATGACCACGTGCATGGCGGGGATGTCCACGGGCGCGTACACCACAAGCGACCCCGACGCGTCTGTGCACGTCTCCTGCAGTATCAGCATGCTGCTCTGGCTCGAGCTCATCGCCTGATCCAGCAGAAAGCCATTCGTGCTGCAGGTAATGATATATTATACAAATTAAAAATTTTTATTATTATCTAAATATAGACTGTCCAGAATTACGGACCTTATATCTGATATATTACATATTAGGATTTAAAAATATTAACATATTCTCACTAATATAAATAGAAGCTAAAGGCGTAAATTTTTTTCACAATATTTAAATATAATATCTCATACAAATAAATATAAACCGTTCATTTTTTTGCCATTTGTCAATGTATTTTGACTTTTTATATTTTCCAAGTGGGGGGCAACTGACTCTGCAAGGCTAAGAAGGGCCCGTCGTCACGGATACTTCCAAAATCCCAGACTTGTCCCTTAGATTTCACAATTTTTCTCCATGCACGACAGGCCAGGCGGCCCCCACACGGCCGGGTGCACATGCGTCATTTTCACCATTTCCTGCCCCATGCAGACGACCTTCCCCGCTTAACCCTTGATGTCAAGTCAACCTCAACTCAATCACACTCCTCACACTCAAAAAATGAAATTAGTTTTCGCCAGTGCAGCATTGGATGATACAATCCATTTTTATCGAGAAAATTTACCCGAAGAAAGCTTTTATGGAGAAAACAAATTGAGGTAGACTTCCCTTAGGCACCAGATCTTTATTAGTTTCAGTTCTCAATGAATTTATCAAGTTTTTTTCTTTTTGGGTGAATGGATGATCAGGCTAGGTTCTTTTGGGCCCCAAAAAAAAGGGGGACACATGATTAGCGCTGAGCGAGAAAGATGGCGAGAGTGAGAGATGACGTACGCTGGCCCGGAGGAGGGAGACGCAGTTGCCGTGATACTGGCTGTTGGCGATGTGGGCCATCTCCTGCATGGGGCCACCGTTGGACAGAATGTCCCACTCGCTCCTGAGCCGCTCGTCCCGGAGGAAGTTGAACAGCCTCTGCGGGGAGACGGGTAGCCACACCGAAGCAGCGGCGCTCAGCACGATCCCTGAGGGCTCCCCCGGGACGTCCACACTCTTCCGGGCCATGACTCTCACGTCCACGTCCACGTCCCCGTCCCCTGCCCCGGACGTCGGCCCTAGATAGTTCCACCTGTGGACCGTCGACACGCACACCCCTGCGCAGAAGTTGGCCATCATCCTCTGCGCCAGCTTCAGCGTGCTCCTCCTCCCAATCGGCGCTATCATCACTGTGCCACCATTCGCACACATATCTGCGTTATCATCAGTCACGCTCTTTCCAGACATTTCTCACATTCATCGAGATTTGCCGTTTCGAGGGTTTCAAATCCAAAATCCCACCTATTGGAGAGCCTGGAAGAAGGAATTACCGGCTTGATCACTCGATGATGGGACAGAGGAGGACATGAGGCTCGCAAGGCACTGGCACTGGCGCTGCAGTGTGGCGACCCACCTTTGGGCCCCAAACCCCAAACTGGAACTTATCAGTGGACGGTAGAGCTCGTGTATCTGACTCTCATCGTACTCGGCATGCTCCACCCACGTTACCTGTGTTCAATAAAAATAATAGATTTCTTCAGTACACCACCACCGCTGAATGATCTGAACGTAAAACAAATCAGACATACTAGGGGAAAGACGCCACCCCACTACCCTCCAAAACCCCAATTATTGTCCCCCCGATTAAATCGAGATGAATATTTCATAAATTAGATTATGCCACTTCTTTTTTTTTTTTTTCATTACAATAGAATAGGAGAATAAGAGAGTAAGGAATACCAGTTGATACCATTTGATCAAATTACATTTCCCGCATATCTTGTCATACAGCAAGTGAAATGCAAACAAAAGGAAGAACACACCGATTCTGTGCAAGAAATTGAGCAGTAAAGGAAATCTGATACCTATAAAGCCAGTAATAACAGTCCTCCAGAGATAGGATTGCACTTTTGGACTGTGTTGCAAAACGAACGGATCAAATAAAAAAAAATTATTGGGCGGAAAGAGATTCCATGCTTTTACACTTTGAATTCTGGCACGAAAGTTGAGGCAACCTCGAGAATTTCTAGTTGCACGGGCGCTTTGGGTCAATGAGACAACAGATACACAGTCACTCCCTTTTCTCGTCTCAAAAAGAAGATCAAGAGATAATACCATTATCAATAGAAAATTAAGGTATGGAAATTTGATTTTCATTTTATCGGGACTTAAATATGCCCTTTTTTTTATTTTCTCTTCCGTTTATCCTTCAAGAGTCAAAGATCTCTCTATTGGAACCAGAAAATGACTTTCTTTCGCAGCCCAAAAGGCCAACATACAGAGTTCTCGCGTGATTCCAAGGAAGCATGCAGTGTGACCTTGCGAGGTTGACATCAAGATTTGTAATGTGGAAACGTTTAGGTGCTCACTAAACAACAAAACAAGACCTAGCCCTTCGGGTTCTGACTGCGAGATCCTTCCCTCGAATCTGGCAAAATTAAATGCGACTATAGAATATAATATTATGCCTACTCTACAAAGAATTCTTCCATTCTAGGTCATTCCCCCCTCCTTGGCAGGAGGCATTACTTCAAATGGTGGGTCGTGGACTAGCGATCGAAATGAAAAGAGGCTCAGACACATGAAGTCGCTTGGCATCAAAACATGTCCATGGAAGATGAAGGAATCTGAGGGGGGGCATCCGAGAAAGCATCAAAGAATGGAATAGAAACATCAAATTAGCTTTTTAGTAATTAAAAATTTTTTAATGTATTTGTGCAGGAAAGGAAGCAAAACGGGGACTTCCAATTAGTATTTAAATGGAGAGATCATTTTATTAGGAATATTAGTATATGTATTGAAAACCATAAATACTTATAAATAATATTGCATCAATCAAATGTGTTAGTTGATATTTGTATAATTCTTATTTACCCCAAAGGGAAAAAACGCTGAACACGGTAGCCATTCATCGAGAAATCACCAAACTTGGGTTGGAGGAACTCAATAAATGTGAGTAAATGGTAATTAAACACAGATCGAACAAAAGAAAATGCACCATGTATTACTAAGGCAGAAGAGTAAATGAATGGATAGGAGAAGGAAATGTAATACTATCGCTTACCTTAGAATACCCGCTAGGCATGTCTTGCACGACACAGCCTGAGGGAAGCCTCCGGCAACTCACGAATGTGGGTGGCCTTGTTGAAGGGGTGTCCCGGATCGCATCAATGGACACGTCCACCACCGCCCACAACCCTCCCGCGTGCTGCTTGCAGAAGCGAAGGAAGTTCACTTCCCGTACCGGAACCAGCGGTGACAGAACCTGAAGCTCCGCGTGCATCTAGACATGAAAACCCGGAGAGAAAATATAGCCGAAGAACCAAGAGGGTGCGGGGGGAAATGTCAATAAATTCGTGATGAGTTGAGCAATCAATTGGAGTTAAATGGGGTTCTTTGATTGAGACTCATGACTTACAAGCTGGAGTGCACCATTTCGGGTGCCACCCATACCGCTTGAGATAACATCGAGAGTGGAGGTCCGAGCTATCAAACACGGGAACATCTCTGCCCATCGATTCTGGTATTCGTTACATCAGTACAATAAAAGAGTAATTGTCAGTCGCTTGAATCTGCTTGAAAAGGTAAATCATAATTAAAGATCACAGCCAACATGTAATAAGAGGAAAGAGGAAATAATTTGGGCCACGGGGGTCATAATTACTGTTCCCATTGGAAAAATCAATCCAAAGTAACATAAGAAAACGGAAGAAACTGGTAAAGCTACCCACCGAGTCCATTAGGGTCTCCACGAGAGCTGCGCTGTTGATGATAACCGTCCCGATCTCTCTCGAGGCCTCAGTGACGAACCCTCTTGGCTTCATCCCCATGCAAGGTGTGAATGTCCTCAAATACTCGTCGTGGTTCAGTATCTCTCTACTGCCATCTAAGCCTCGGATCCAAAGCGGCTCGTCAGTCTGCGCCATCTTAACCAACTCGTCCATAGCAGCCAAAGCTAAATCCAGCAGCATAGATCTCTCCTCTGAGCGGTCAAGCCCCAGGATCCCCGCAGCAGATCTCAAAGAAGGGACGACAGGTAGGTTGCACGAGATCCCACCAGCACCAAACTCCAGGAGGGGTCCCAGCCCGCCAAAGTCATTCCCACCCGCCCCTAGTTCCATGCCGGAGTTAGGAAGCTGGGGAGGGATTGATCCACCGAGGGAAGTAACGGAGCGACCCAGGAACCTGCCAGCTAGGGCACAGACATGGTCCAGCTCGTCCTTGAGGCGAGCATTTTGAATCCGGAGGTGCTGCTCCTCGAGGGAAATCTCTCCAATGATGGTGGAGCCACCGCAGCTGGAGCAGATCGCGTTCCTCATCGCATCACGGAGGGACATGTTCTCAGCTCGGAGCCTGTCGTTCTCCCGGCGGAGCTGCGAGTTCTCGTGCCGCTCGAGCTGGGTCTGATGCAACACAGCCATAACACCAAAACCTTTCTTCACGGAAATCCCAGGTTTTTCCTTTAAATTTTAAAATCTGAAAGGTAATAAAAATATCCGATTTCACCTTCATTTGGGTGCGGCGGTTCTGAAACCAGAACTTGACTTGCTGGGTATCCAAGCGTAGTCTCTCGCTAAGCTCCAGCCTTTGCTTCTCGTCGGGATGAGGACACCCCTTGAACAGACTTTCAGAAGAAAGGAAGACCCAAATTAATTGATCGGATGATTTTAATAGGAAGAAAGAAACTAATCGATGAAAGTGAGGTTGAAAACTGGATGAAGCATGAAATCTTACGCCTCGAGCTCTTGGATTTGCTGGGGTGTGTGGCGGTGGTAGCGCTTCTTTCTGGGGGGATGGTCGGCAGCATCCTGATCGTCACCGGAGGCGGTGCCGTCCACGTTATCGGAGCCGGATCTACTCCCATGCTCCTGGTCCGGGGCATCCCTGCTTCGCCTGTTCATCATCCAAGCCGCCTCCACCTCGAAGTTCACATCTCCATGGCTCTCAATCCCCGTTTGCTGCCAAATCCCATAACAGTGAATAAAAAACATTATAATTCCTCAGAAGACGGGGAAGAGAAAAGAAAGGAGCTCGAAACGAGCAGCAATGGTGGAGAAACATTTCATTTTCTTCTTCTCTTTTTTCAGGGGAAAGAGGAAAGTCTGTACGAGAGCAAGAGAGAGGCCGGGGGTGCTGAGCATGGGCTTGACGAGAGAAGGGGCGAGGAGACGCGGCTGAGCGATTGCACCGGAGGGCATATTAATGGCGGACGACTCGTCCCTGCTGCTGTTGTACAGAAAGCTTACGTTGTCACCCACCCTTCTCCCTCCCGAGCTGGAGCTGCTGTCGAGAAATCCCCCAAGACTCATGAAAACGCTCGCACAGACTTCCGATCGTGCCGCTTCTTATAATTTCTTCCTTCACCACACCCCCACCTCCACCTCCGTCCTCTTCTCCGGAGACACTCCAAGTATCGACCTTTAACGAAGCTAGCTCAAAAAAAAAAAAAAAGGCTTACAGCGCGAGAGAGTAAGAGAGACTGAGAGGGATGGATTGAGATTTTTTTTAAGGCTTGCCTTATGAACGAAAAATAGACAAATCTAAGACACATGATCGATTAGTTCTATTATAAATCTATACAAGAAATTATCCAGTCCAATCATGCAATTATTTGAGGGTGAAATAGTCAATTGCAGAGAAAGTACAGAGAGAGAGGGGGAGTGGGTATAGAAAAAGGTGAAAGTGGTAAGGAATGCAGTGATATCATGTGGACTGTTCGTAGCCATACAAGCACAAATGAGCCTTTCCCCACCCGGAGAGTAGGAGGGACTGACTGGTTGACTCTCGACACCCAAGTAAGTTTTCCCCACTCTCAAAAGCCTGTGACTGTCAGTGGAAAAAGTGTGATCAAAGGCTCTTTCGATTTAGTAAAATATTTCCATATTCATTTATTATTATTATTATTATTATTTTCCATTCTAGCACCTCTAAATGATCCAAGGATGCATAAGAATAAGGGAAAAAAAGATTAGAATGGTCAAATCAAGAGAGATGAAAATAGATAAGATAACCAATTGGGTATTATTATTAAAAATTTTAAGGTTCAATATCCAAAACTTCCGTCATTCGATGAGTAATGAAGCATCCTTAAGTGGCTCCTCCTAGACCGCACAATACTGCGTCACTTGTTCTTCGAATGGCTGGATGATCCTCCCGCTGTGGTGAAGGTGAAAGAGGAATCCTGATTGGAAAGCCATTTCGTTTTGTCCGACATGTTGGTGTTGGAATTTATCCTAATCCAAATTATCTCAAGATCATACGCGTTGAAATCAAAGAGAATGCTTAAATATAAACGGAAGCGTACCTGAATCCATAGGTAGGACTCATGTGGTTGACCGAGTATGGATCTTCTAGGACTGTACGAAAAATCTTTGTGGGATTCACTCTGACTCTTGTTGACTAATGGGATATCAAAAGAGCCGATAATATCGTATGTCCTAGGGACCACAACCGCAAATTACACATAAGTGCATTCAGTTTATTAATTTCTAATTTCACCCATCATAGAAATTAGAAATTATTTTATGATTTCTGCATATTGATCCTTACACTTTATAGATTGTCTGTTAAACCATATTGTATAAACTTAATTAGATCACTTAATTGGGTTAAACAAGACTGTCAAATGAAAGATGCGGATCGTGAGAGCTACCCAGCACTGAACGTGGATCTCGCTAATGGGAGGGGAAGGAAGCAGAGCCCCACATCTCAATCCCCTCCTTCCTACAAGTTTCTGCATTGATAGCACTGTTTGCAAGCCTTCTCCTTCGCAGCTGCCCTTATCCTTCCAGCTCAAGTCGTTTCATCCCCGAACATACACACGTGTGTGTGCGTGGAAAGTAACATTTGTATTTATAGGATTCGAATTTCGAATTAGGGACTACTCTTCCACCCACATTATGGAAAGTGGGACCCTTTCTTTAAGAAGTCAGTGCCCATGTGACTTAGATCGACCTTGAGGAGGCCATCCCTGCTGTTACTCATCGTCGACGTACAAGATGGTCCTCCAGCTCTGGTAGCGACTGGTCGAATTGTACCAGTTTTTAGGGACGCCAAGAAGGAAATATGAAATGCCACACTTGACGATTTCAACAACACCGACTGCCATATATTTCAAATTCCTAGTACCTAATGGTCTCGAATTACTCGTATTCTAAAAGCACCCCACTGAGACAAACGTCTTTCCACTGCAGTAGGGAAAAGGGGGCCCGGAGATGGGGTCAATGAGCTGACTTTCCTAGGAGCTTTTACATGTGATGAGCCGCCCCAAGCAGGGCCACTCGACCCATATGACTCTGTCTGAGTTGCGCATGGGACATTCAATCTGTGGTGCACTTCGACAGCGATTGAGGATGACATTAAAATAATGGATCGACTCAGAAGACCCAGTCACATTCACAGACTCATAGATCCCAGGCCTGGAAGGGACGAAAAAGCAATAAGGGATGTGCCCGACTTTGAGATTCGCAACCCGACAACTGAAATCAGAAGCTGCTATTACTTCACATCTAACAGATCATGCAGTGATGTATCAATTGATTGATTCTTATTTGTATCGCCAAGCTATCAGTACATCATGCGCTCGTCTTCATGTGATGCACCTGCAACTTTCAGCGGGTGGCATATAAATTGAATGAGAAGAGACGATGAAGACCTTCATCTGCTTAAAGCACTAGATTTCATCTCGGCTGCTTGAGAATGGCTTCAAGAAAGGCGAAAAAGGTAAGTTACATAACGTATGTTGTAGCTCTAGCAAAGATAAACGCTTCAAGTTACTGAAGGAAAATCTCTTTTTCTACTCTCGCTTAGCCAGACCTTTCTCAAGCTCGAATTAGAGCCAAAAGTATTCTTAATCACAAGTAGCTTGTCGGTGATCTATGACTTGATCTCAGGAACATAAAAGTAAACAAGAAATCAGGGCATTTCCCTGCTTGATTCTTTTGTCTTGGTCACTGATAATCGAAACAAGTGTAGTTCAAGTTTTTTATTAGTTAAACAGACATATCTCATTCAATTATAGCTGAAATTATTTTAGCTGTCCCCTTACAAGAATATCTCTTCCTGAATGAATTGTATACCCAAACACAAATGGACGGGGTAAGAAAAAAAAAGGGAGTTCAATGAGTCAAAAACATGTATGAACATGAAAATTGGGACTAAGTTTCTGAAGACCAGGAACAGGAAGCTATCCCTATGAATTGGCTCTGGTTTCTCCATCCTTTTCCTCTGCTGCTGTCCAGTACAGTTTGGACGCCCAGAGTATCTTCTCCCTCTGGTGCGGCCCCTTCTCATGATCCACTATTCGCGCGTCATACTGCATTCCATCGATGATGCTCTTTATCTTCACCAATAGATCGACATCATCCCGGAAAATTATGCTGCCTTCGGGCCTCAGGATTCTATCCATTTCCAACAGGATGTCTCCCATCTTACACCTACAGAAAAACGATGACGCTTCAGGAGCCACTAATTCTTGAGTTGTCATATCATATGGCAGGTCTATGTAAACGGTAATCGAACCTGTCCTTGTACAGGCTAAATACTGCATTTGCATGGATAAAGTCGTACGTTCTCGGGTATGTAGACATGGCTTCACACCTTCAAGAAAGCATTGCATTTGCATCAGTTATATCTCAGTGTTCAGGGTTCTAATATTTCATCTAAAGGGAGGAGGTCATCAAATAACTTTACCAATTCTGGTAGGTGCCAATGAAACCCCTCTCGTAGATGGCTCCGAGAGTATTAACTTGAGCCTCGACGGGCACAACATTCATTACCCAGACAGGACTGTCAACAAGGGCAGCTGCAAATCCTCCAAGGAAAGCATTCATGTCTAACAGGTTCCTGTATCTTCCCCTGTCAGCAAACTGGTAGTCGAGAGACTTGTAGTGCGAGACTCTCTTCTTCCACAGCTCCGTGTCCTCCATAAACATCTCAACCGTAACTCCCTCAAGGCCTCCATTCCTGATCCTCGGAGGCACAGAATTCAGCCGCTCAGGCCACTTCGCCAGCTCCCCTCCAGCAATTTCTCTGATATCCGACACTTCCGGGAGCTGGGTTAGGCATGTCTCCATCAGTGTGTACCTTTCAGGAGCAGTAGAATCAAAAAGTTAGGATCAGTAGGGTACACCAACCAAAGAATAAATGGGATAACAAAAAATCGGGGTCTCAAGAGTTTGTTGTACCAGGCAACATCGGGCTGTTGAGCAGGACAGAAGGGAGGGAACTTGATGACCTTCCGGCTAGCCTTGCAGTGGACATGGTTGGTTGGCTTCTGCCAAATAGCAATGTCACCCTTCTGGATCACTTTCTTCCAGCACAACCTCCTCGCCACGCTCTCAATCTTATCCTGCTCAGACTTGAGATCGTCCTGTGTCCTCTCCCACCCTTTCCAGTGGCTCTTCCAGTTAATAGGCGGCCCAGACAGGATCCAGTACCCTCCAGGGCGTAGAACCCGATCAACCTCCATGAGGTACAATCCATCTGCCGAAAAATCAAATGCAGTTTGAACCCCCAAGAAACTAGGCATCCAAGAGCATTTCATCTCGTGCAACAAGTCTTTAAGTGACCAAAAGAAACGGGATTGATCCATAAGGCCATGAAATATCTGTCTAGGGTACCGGGAAGTAAGGATGAGAATGATACCGAGCTGGCCCCAAGGGATGAGGCAGCGAGAGCAATGTGCCATGTCAAAGGCCCTGGAAGGGTAAGGGAGCCTCTTGGAAGCAAAGACCCCAAGGAGAGCAGGGACCCCTCTCTCCAAGGCAAACTGAACCTGGGCTTCGTGGGTGTCCCTCGGTGCAAATGACATCGTCTGGATGTTCCTTGAGAGTAGATAAGCTCCCCAACTTGCCACCTACAGCAAGTGCAACATTGCGAAGAACAAATATTAACAGAAAAGCACCACAGAGATTAACCGAAGGATGAAATACAGTTTCTTACTGCCGGAACCTTTCCAATCAATGGCTCAAAATCAAACTCAAGTGGATTGTCAAAAACTGGACCCTGAAAGTCGATGCCGACCACTGAGGACTCCTACTTCTTCATTAATTGATTTTTCAAAGCTCATTCATTAATTGAATTACAGTGAGTTCCTGCCGCTGAGCAGAGTAAAGAATGATGTCTCTGACTGCATTATCAACTCCAAAAGTGAACAACGCTTCGCCATCTAACTGGCGGCTTTCTTCCCCAGGTCAAGCAGACCCAGTTGACCAAACACAGTCTAAACCGCCTTTCTAACTTAAAGGTTGAAATCCAGTCAAACCAAATAACGAAAACATAAAATTTATTTAATTTTGGATCATTTCAATTTCATAAAACTTGAAAATTTCTCTTTCTCCAGTGTTAATATAACACAATCAAACATGAATCAGGGAGTGAGTGGTGAAGTAGATCATGTTACATCGATCCATCTGAAGTGAAGTGGGTCATGTAATTAATAACATAATTGATCCACACTCAATTAAAATGGGATGATAAATATTTTCTGTACACCAAACTTATGAAATTTCTAGATATTAGATACTACCTATGAAAAAAAAAGATTATTTTTTACTTTTTTCTAGAATATTACCAAGGACCTTGGATTAAGAAAATTGTCATATACGAAATTACTGTTCTACCCCTAATTATTGCTTTTCCAGCTTCCCTTTTTTTTAAAAAAATCATTTTCAAATTAATCAAGTGATAAAGACAGGCAAATATTATTTACTTCCTCCGCCTAATTTTAAGGGAGAATAATAGGAAATTTGCTTATTATTATTTTTCTTGCTCTTAATAATTAATACATATCATGGAAACTGAAAGAACTAAATTCCTTAATAATTAAGAATAGTGAATGGCTTTCCAACTCATCATCATTATATTTGTCATATTACATTGCCGTTTTTGTCCCTTCTAGTTCCATATTTTTACTAATATTATGCCTCTCATCCGCCAAAAAGAGAAAATCACCGCATCTCAGAAAAATAATGATGTCGACCTTACTTAATCGTCAAAGTTCCAACCCGCCCGGTTCATCCATACCGGTTCAAATTTCGTCTATAGGTTTAACCATATCGGAGATAGATAAGTGTTTACTGTGTACGGATACAGAAGAATGGAATCTTGTACTTACCCCGCAACCGGTATCCAAGGCAGTTCGTATCGACCCGTCCTTGAGATTTATCAGCTTTCCAATGTCGTTAATATAAGCATTGGCTCCGTTTGGGAACATGGTCCCGCCACCGGGGAAAACAAACCGGTCTCTCTCGAACCGGACCCAATTCTGGTTCTTCTTCTCCACGGTCAACTCCTTGTGGGGCACATTGGCAAACCACGCCCTGTCCCGGCTCTGCGGCCACCTGAAAGGCACTTTGTATCCGTACGGTGCCGGGATCCGACATGTCAGCTTTTCGTTCTCATCGGGGCAGTGTCTCTCTCTGTATATCAGCCTGCCGTGTAACACACGTGGATCACAATGTAGGACTTTTAGACGCCGCCACTACAAGGCCACCGATATGATATCATCAGGAAATCCTGATTTCATAATGAACGACTGCTGATTCGATCTAAAAACATGAAGCATGAACTCTGCAGAATCCTATCATTGACAGGGCGATGAACATCGATATGATGTTGCTGCCGAAGGGAGGGACGATGATACGAACCTGTCCCGGTCAAATCGGAGAGACCTCTGGACGTCCTCACAGGGGGTGTACTCGGAGAAGTTGGAGGGGCAGGCGGGGAAGTAAGGCACAGACTCGTCTTTGGGGACGAGGTCCTCTGCCCGATGGTGGGGGGCGAAGTCGAGGACGACGGGGCCGCTGCGCAGCCGGGGGATGCAGGGGACGGAGACTTCCCTGGAGAAGACGACGGTGGTGGCCGAATGCTGCCAGATCCCGAGGAAGTAGCAGAGAGCGCAGATGGTGGCGACTGCGGAGACGTAGAGGAGGTTGGCTCTTCTGGTCCTGAAGGGCAATTGCTGCGATAGGATCGGGAAGTTCCGAGCCATTCCAGTGGTCTTCTGTCTCCGACAGCCACCAAAGGAAAAAAAAAAAAAACAGCTCAACAGTGAGGATCAGAATAGAATTACTGCATCCTTTGGTTTCAAGAAATCTCCTCTGTTTCTAGAGAGACAGACAGACAGAGAGGCAGATGAAGACTTGCTGGTTCATGCTTTCCAGCGGAATTCACAGAGACGCTGCATATAGAGGGAGAGGGAGAGAGAGAGAGAGAGAGAGAGAGAGTTAGCGTAAGGGTAGCGACGAGTGACATCTATGGAAGCTTCCGCGTCAATCACTTGTCCATAACATATTTTTTACATAACAGATTAAATAAGATGGATATTACTTACCAATTAGAATGTTTTGTTTTAGCAAAACTTTATAATAAGATATTTTTTTACCTAAATCATTAACATATGCTCTCATTGCATAACAGTTAATGAGCAATACCTACTAAATAAAATTTCACATAATAATCAAAATTACATAGACCACGTACACGACATTCAATAAAGGAGCATAGCATGACATAAAATTTTATGATGTTATCGATAATTATATAAGTCTCGAATTATAACTAAGTTTACCATCATTTTACTTGTACTTATCAAACATTAACATCGACTACAAACTTGGATTTAAACTAATGTTTTCCTCACTTGACCCTAAAATGGGTGATCCAATTATCGAATCTTAGAGATTTCAGTTCGACCGCAGACTAATCTCAAGATGCGCTTCGGCTGGCTAGGGATACTAGGCGGTACAAGAAGAAACATTAACATCAACCTAGTGAGTTCACTAAATATTGTAATCTCACATTGCCTCTACCATAAAAATACTTATTTTCATTAATTATTATTATTATTATTATTATCGATTAATCATCATATTTCTCCTAATCTACTCATAGTTTAAATAGTATGTTTGTTGAAATTACATTAATAATAAAAATTCATAAATAAAAAGATTTTACCTTTACTTTTTTTAAACTACGATGCACGTTTTCAAGACTAAAATAGTCCCAGGTGGAATGGGTTTTTTTATTATTAAAATGTACAAGCCAAGAGAAACCTGTAATTAAGATGGGGTTGGTAATTTTTACCAAAATTAGGATGTGTAAAATACAATTGAGTCAGCATAAATATGTCTTAATGGGCAAGTATTACGAGGCTCCAGATTCCTTGCCTCCTTTCCTTTCTTGGAATTTTCCGCTCTTTTTTCCTTTTTCTTTTTTATCATATTCTTGTCAATTTAATAAAAAAGTCTTTTAAATTTTTATTTAATAATTATTAATTTTTTTAATATTAGACAATAACCCATGTGCATGCCAATTTAGCCGCATTCATCAATCAGCTTGGTTGCGACGCAATCCTCAACAATATCATTATTATGGTTTACCGACAATATGACCATTTTCGCAGTAAGAAAAAATAAATTAATCTTGCACCTCACAATTTGCTCAAAAGGGCATTTGATCATATTACAGAGTATTCATCAGAATCATTCTCTATTCAAATCATACTGACTTAAAAAATTTTCCCATTAATAAAATTTAAATTGAATCTCGTGAACTTTTGGTCCACGGTCAATAAGCCAACAACCATTTTTTTTCCTCTTTTGTTTTCTTCTTTTGAATGGATGATTCCTAATCCAAGATAAGATGTACACTGCCAAACTATCTGGCCGGGGAGCTTAGTCAGCGGAGCGGCTCGATCATATATCGCGATGACATCCACGCTCGAGTATGAACTCTCTTTCCTTTGTTTCTATGGTTTTTCAATATGATGTGCCTACGCAAACACGTAAATACATGCGGATACACGATTTTGTTTTATCAGATATAAGCAAAAGGTATGTGTAGGAGGACATATTTAACAAGGATCGAAGCCAAGATCTCTCAATCTCATGCCAACTACATTAGTGAACATTAGCTTGCTTCCAATGCGGTTTTCGGTTGCTTGCGAGTTGAGCTTCCTCTTACGGTAGGGCAGCTCCACTAAAAAACAAAAAATGCCACATGCCCGTGTGTGTGTGTATACATATATATATATATATTATATTCATAAAATCTGTAGATAAGTGGAAGATAGAGTGCCAGTGCAGGATTGAAATTTCTAACTTGTGGGTCGTCGTATAAAATCACACGCATGTGTTGCTATTGGAGCATTGGTCGTCGTCCAATCCATGCGGATAATATTGCGCGTTTAGATCCGTCCCCGGCAGGACGGCCGGGGGACTCTCCCTTGGGTCTGGTTCGTCCTTCCCTCCATGCGGGGATCTGTGGACCAGTAATATGTACAGTTCTCCCTTGGGGAGGGGATTGACCAGGCAGGGCTTTCTGGTGACATCATCAATTGCGTAAAGAGATGATGGGATGCCAATGGGCCATAAACTATTAGCAAGATATGCTGACTATTAATTATTTATATCAATTGGGAATTTTAATTCAGTCGGGTCATTTTATCGATATAAACCAATGATTCCCAAGGAAGAAAAATGGAGTACACCCTGCAATTTGCACTCTTTTTTTTTCTCTTTTTTGGAATAAAAAGGACCGTGAATATAAAAAGAAAGATAAAGGCACGCGAGAACAAAGGGCCACACAGGGGCCCACTCGACGGTGACAAGGTCAAAGTTCTATTAGTCCCAAATTCAAGAGCAATACTGTTATACTGAGTTTATTCGCATCGTTTTATACTTATATGTAATTGCATGTGGGGGTGTTGAATTCCAACATGTGCGCTTGTTGCGAACATCGGTGTATGGATCAAATCACGTGCACAGACTTTGACGTGCCCTCCAAGTCCACGCTATATATCATATATACACAGTTTTATAATCATATATAACCAGCCACACCAAAGCTTAAATAAATGATACTGCTCATCCTTGTATCTGACTAGGGTTTAATTAATAATGATGTTTTTAATAAATATAATTCCACTTCAACGAAAAATTAAGGAGAGAGAGAGAGAGAGAGAGGATCTAATGAAGTGATACTATTCTTAGATCTAATAATTAAGATATTATGTATTTTTTTATTCTTATATTCCTTTTTAGACTCGTGAGTCTTATAAAACTAAGAGAAAAGGAAGAGAAGGAAGACTTATGCATTTGTAACTATAAGTGGACTGGCTCGGCTCAATCAACCTTAAATAAACAAAGAGCAAGAGATGATAGAATGGTCCCTTTAGGCCATTCTGAACAATCCCTTATACATGCAATAATATTCATCTCGAGGAGAACTTCACCATCCCAAGTAAGTGTGTGTGCGTGTGAGTGGCCCATCTGAGTGAGGGCTTAACGTATGGTTGAAAATGAACAGTATCATTCCAAAAAATGCCCAACTGAACAACAGGTGGTAAAATCTTCATGAGAGGCCCATTTGCAAGGCCTATGAATGAACCGAACCCAACAATGTCCATCAGCATCACCACTGAAAACCCCGATTGACACTTCCTCATTGATATTATCTGGTTTCACCCAAGGTCGTGTCATCATCATTGATTTATAAAATGACAATGGATAACTCATCATAGTACAACTCCTTCCCCTCTCTCCACGGTCGTGTACTCTCGGTCGGATATATCAATATTGCAATAAGGCAGGACCTACTGGCTAAGCCCCAACGTACACGTGAAATTAGCAAGAACCGTCAAAAAAATTATACACGCACGTGTCATTGCTAGTAGATGAATGCTCTCTCCATTAGATCTTTAATCAATAGTCGATTCCCATTTCTTTGATTATTTGATTTTATCATAGCCTCAGATTAATTACTCTTTTTTGGGGTCTCCTTTTCATCGTTTAGTTCTTAAACTAGCGGCTTAATGGTAAAGAAAAGAGAGACAGACATATTGAGAGAGGGGCACTTTCTCAGCTTAGTAGGTCGAGGGAGTATTAGTAATTTTGCCAATAATTGAAAGGGAAAAAAAATGGAATCATCTGTCCACTCGGCATGCAGTGGGTTTAAACAAACAAACCAAAATGTCGAACCAAATTAACCAATAATCGGGTCAACCCAAATTGAGACAGGAAACAATTGAACCGTTCAAATAATCATTTGGTCAAGTAACCCATTGAACCTCTGTTTATTAACTGGGCAAATTGAAGTAAAAGTAAAAAACAACTGAGCTCCTCAAACCGGTTATTTCGTGATATGTTTCTCTCTCTCTCTCCCCCAATAATTCGGATTTAAAATCACAATTTGGATCAAAATAGATATTTGCTTCGGTTCAATTGGTTTGTAACTATTGATGCACAAAAAGAACCAAAAAAACCAAATCAAACAATGAACTAAACTTAAAAAATTTATTTAGGACAAACTGATTATTATATAGTGCAATTTTTTTGGTGAATCGGTACTGTTAATTACTAAGTTCAAATGGTTTAGCTAATCAGTTTAAACCACCAAATCACTTTTTGAAAAAATATAGTAGATATTGTAAATATATTTAAAACACAATGCATATACATTAGAAATATTTTTAAAAATCTTAAAATTAATTAGATATATATTCTTTTATTATTGTATATCTTATTTTATATTAATTCATTTTAAATTTTGTTCTTAAGTAATCTTAATCTCGTATATTTGATTATCTTAAAATTGAAATTTCTATGGTTATTATGTTTTTCTTTTTGTCATTTTATGTATTTTTTATTTACTTATATATCGATATGATTTTTATTTGATTTTGATTCGGCTTATATTCAATTTAATAATTTTTATTATTTTTAAGAAGGTGGTTTGAACCGAGCAACTGAACCATAAAATAGGTTTGAAACAAATTTAGTTCAATGGATATGTAATGTTATGGTTCGGTTCAATTCGGTTCGACAAACCAAACCGTGAGCATCCCTGTCCGTAACTGTTTCTAAACTGAATCAAACCATACCTACCCTTCCACCAGCTTGATTTTCAATCGAAAGGTAGCTCCTGAGCAAACTTGTTCCTCCAGATTAAATTACTAATTAGGGTTTACAATCATTTCAGTTGGACGATATCACAATCACCAATCCCCAAAATGTCCACAATAAATTATTCATTCTTACACGTTCCTTGAGAATACTCGTCCTCCTTACAGCTTTCGTGCATAAACATACATATATATATGCATATTAATCGATATAATATGATTAATTTTATTTAATTATGTTAAAATTTATTTATTATATTTTATTGTAATAATTTTATTAATATAATTATATAGTCAATAATTTAATAAAATTTTTATTATTATAATATTAAATATGTTAATTAAATGAAAAGGTTACTTGTTAAAGACCGTTTTATATGGATCATCTAAATACGATACCTCTAAACACGAATTACTGGCCCTGTTGGACGCCCCCCAGCACCCCCACACCAGCCCCAACATCTAATGAATGATTCTCCAAGCTTTATCCATTTTGCATCTCTTTATTGATCAATCAGCCGCAGGTGCAGATGTAGATGCAGTTGTCCATCACGATACGCATTCTTGTAGTTTTCCATAAATTTATTATATTATATTATCGTACACGGATTGGATGCAGACCAAAAAAAAGGAGAGGACATGAACCCGTGAAGAAGATGAAATAATAATTATTATTATTATAATAAAAGGTAAATAGCGGGCCCCAGCGACTACGTGTCCTTCGAGTTCGAGTACGAGGAAAGCGAGTTGGACCAACTATGAAGGCTGTTTGGTTTAGTACATGATGTAAATAGGAATATATATATATATATATAAATAAAAGTAAAAATTTTACCGTATTTTATGAGTTAGTTATAAAAAATTAAAAATATCTCATTCAAATTTAGAAGTTCGTAACTGTATTAATGGTAATTTGTCTATGTTAAACACTATTAATCTACATAATGTAGTCGTGATATGGTAGTCATCCATTGATGTGGCACGCTTACGTATAAATGAGTTGTGGATATGGCGAAAATTTTTTATTGTTGTAACATATGTATGTGTAACTAAGTTGTTAATATGGTATAATGACATAGCAAAATCTTGCTGACGTTATTTACATGCTTTCGTGTCATCAAATTGTTAACCTAGCACCACACATAGGCATTAATTAATAGCGGTTTGCACATATTTAATGGTAGTTTATGGAGAGAATTTAACATTGTAATAATTTTAAACCTCTAAAATTGGATATGATACCCTCAAAATTTTAAAACTACTTATAAAAATGGATAAATTTTAAAATTTTTACTATGATTTTTCATACATACATATATATATAATATATAGAGTGACGCATGCACTTTTATAATATTTTGCTGTCAAAGTCCATTGTAATATAATATTAAATGGTTTAATGTTTTATAATATGGTCGGTAAAATTTTACATACAAGATATAAGACACATAAAATTCTTAGTAATATAGTTATACGTAAAATTCATGCATTAGAGACAATACAATCTATGTCATTCAAGAAAGATTGTGTATTTTTCTTTATAAACGGAACAAAATTTAGAAGTTATTGGATTTGACTAATTTAATTCAAATTTAGTCGATTTACTAAAGAAATAAAACTCTTTCAATATAATTTTTTTATTTATAAAATTCGAACATATAATTTTATTTTTAAAAAATATTAAATTATATCAACTAACTTATATTTATGGAAAGATGCGCTTTTTTGTGTTGACACTTTATGAAATGTTTATTGTGTTCCAATATGATAAAAGAAATTTAATCCACGGAAATTCGCCAGGTGTTATATTCATAAAGAAAGAATGTTGATGAATTGGTCCTCGGAGTCCTTTTTTATTGCTGGATGGTCCTCACAGTTTCTCAGATATCCCTTGACCTTCTGATCTGAATAAAAATTGTCTAGGAGATTTTTTTTCATTACACATGTTCATAGAGATAAAATATAATAACAGAAGTGATGAGGGAATAAAAGAATACAGTGAGTCTTATAATAAGAATAAAATTTATAATTTTTTAATTATTAAATTAATAATAATATTACTATACAAATTTTTTTTATTTGAAATTTTTTTATTTTATATTAGATCCATTTGACTCAAAATTAGATTAAATATTCCGAATGGATTAGATGATGATCATTCAATGATAGCTGGTGGTTGGTCCCAAAAGAGAAAAATCCGACCGAGATATCTGTCTGGTCCTTCCACAGGTTCCCACTAAAAAAAAATCAAATGGCAAATCTTTTCCTTCCTTCCTCCGTCTCCGTCACTTCCGACTCAGTGTTCCCTGTTCACATCTCGGGTCTCCTCGTAATCAGAGCCGAATTAAGAAGGGATGGAACCTTCTGGCTCTGATCTTCAATCTCCGTCTCCCTGAAAATCCTCGCTTTCAGGTTCAAGCTCAGGCCCTGACGCTCCCAAATCCTTCTGAGTGTTGTCGAATTCTCATCAAGCTGCTGGCTTTTCCTCGGTATCTCGGAAGATCCTAGAGTTTGTTGCTTTTCAAAGACACTGGGATTTTACCAGGGTGTTTTTTTTTTTTTTTGGGACTTATGGGTGCCAATTTCTCCGGGGCAGCGTCTGATTTTAATGGGGACGGCTCTGCGGTGAAGCCTAAGCTTGGGGATATACCCGAGAGCTGCGTGGCACTCGTCCTGTCCTACTTGGACCCGCCCGAAATCTGCAACTTGGCCCGAACCAACCAGGCTTTCCGTGGCGCTTCCTCGGCCAATTTCATATGGGAATCAAAGCTGCCGGTGAACTACCGGGATATTGTCGAGAGAGTGTTGGACAACCCGAAGGTTTTGAATCTAGAGAAGAAGGATATATATGCTCGCCTTTGCCGCACCAATCCCTTCGATGGCGGCACCAAGGTGCTGATTCTTGCTTACCCTGCATCTGTTCCTGGTGTCATTCTTGCTTGTACGATGGATTGTGGAAAGAAAGAAATATTGAGGATTCAGTGAGAATTGTGCCGATAACATTTCGAAACTCGGGTTTATTTCTTGCAGGAGTTTTGGTTGGACAAGAAGACTGGAGGGGTCTGTTTATCGATTTCCTCGAAGGGGTTGACCATCACTGGGATTGCTGATCGGAGATACTGGAACTATATTCCATCTGAGGAATCAAGGTCAGAGATTTACCTTGTTTCTCATGGTGTTTCTTGCAATAAGCTTTTTCTCTTTTCCATCAAAGTCCCTTGTTTCTCTTATATGGATTGTAAATTCCTTTATCCGTGATATAGTTTCATCTTAGGCAGCTTTATGGAAAAGCATCCATTCGGCATGGTGATAATAGCTTCTGATGCACTAGCTATTGGAACTTTAAGCTATTTCCGGAGATTACGCAGCACTATAACAGTTAGAATATTCACAATTCAATACTCTGTGCACCAATAGAAAATTTGATTTTTGGATCTTGTCTGAGGGTCAGATTAACTATGCCAATCCATTTACCTCTAGGTTGGTTCTCAACTCGCAGAACCCAATAGCCAGTCTGCATCATAGTTGAACTGTGAAATCATCTTTTTCCTTAAACTCGAGATCTGGGAATGATCCGCGTCAGACCAAAGAGTAAATACTTAACCGTGACCTGAATTTCATTTAGGTTTTGATTTTTACTACCCGCCAGAGATTGATTTTGGCCATAGTTTAAACTTACCGTCTTCCTGTAGATTCCACACGGTTGCATACCTCCAACAGATCTGGTGGTTTGAAGTGGACGGAGAGTTTAAGTTTCCATTTCCTGCCGGGACGTATAGCGTATTCTTCAGGGTGCAGCTGGGCCGCCCTCTGAGGAGATTGGGTCGCCGTATCTGCAGCCTAGAGCATGTACATGGCTGGGACATTAACCCGGTTCGCTTCCAGCTTACAACATCAGATGGCCAACGCTCTTCTTTGCAGTGCCACCTGGAGGCTAACCCTGGGACCTGGGCCAACTACCACGCAGGAGATTTTGTTGTCAAGGGGCGCCCCGAAACCTCTACAAAGATCAAGTTCTCAATGGCCCAGATCGACTGTACCCACACCAAAGGCGGGCTCTGCCTGGATTCAGTCTTCGTTCGCCCTAGTAGTGTAGGAAAACCAATTACTTGATCCGTCGGCTTAGAGACAGGATTCTGTAGTTCTGTGTGAGATGTAGAAAGTGTAAAAAAGAAGACTAGCATTATATAGCGTTGTAGAAATGTGGTGGCTCTGCAATTGCAGTTTTTTGTGGGGCTATACTTCATCTGTTGGATAAGTCTGGCACACATGTAAATATACATTCTTCACCATGTTTTGGCTTCATTTCTTTTATTACTATGGATATGCAAATATTAGGATCAATGATATAGTCCATGGAAATTGTATCTGATCATGCAACATTCCGATGTAGTGCTGCAGCTGCTGCCTACATTTGCCACGTCTGGCCACTCAGGCACAGTACAGCTGGGATCTTTGGCTCTTTCTTGAATCAGTTCAGTTCGTTTCACTACACACAAGAGCTCAAGAGGGCTGAGTGCAACCAATGCCTCTCTTCTTGCTAGTTCCTGCCCGAACACACATTGCAGATTCCCTTTCTCCAGCATCTTGAGCAGTTCCTTTTCCCTGGGCGCATTCATCTCGGTCAGCAGCTGCCTCCCTTGCACCACTTGGTTTACCCTGGAGCAGTCTGATAAGCAGAGGAACGAATCCTCATCCACCCATCAACTTCTTCATCTCCTTCGAGATGCACATTGCTGCAGCAGCGCCTTGTTGGGGGGCCCTGCAGGTTAGCTCGACTTAGGCGCATGGGCTGAGTGAGGAAAGAAACCAAGAGAGACTAGGGTCTCTCGATTGATCCCTAGATGAAAGGAGAAAGAAGATCTATGTACTTATTATCAATCTGACATCAATAATGTCCTGGTTCGATTTTCACGGATGCCTTATGTTGTCCGTGATGCAATGCAATTACATGATTCACACCATCAGAAGTCAAAATAATATGATGTGTTTTGATCATATATTTAAAATTCAACGCCTTTTAACATATTTACAAGTTTAACTTGGTTTTCCGATTTTTTTTTCCTTTCAAGTGAATTTCGGATAAAAATTTTCTGGGCGAATAAAATATCTAATATAAATATCCGTTTTATCCAATAGTGTTATATAAGAATTCCTTTTCCTTAGAACAAAATATCTTCTTTATTATTTATTCATTAAAAAAATTAAAGGAAATATCTTCTTTATTTCTCATAAATTGTCCTTTCCCCCAGTGGCGTGGCCTCAATCACGGCCATCACCTCCCCAAATTTCTCAAGTCCTTGTCGTATAAAATTGGACAAGTTGGGGGCAAAGGCAATGGGGCCTCGACTCAGTGTCTTGGAAGCATGTATCGATGTTCCTTCACTTTGGGCTCACTTCACCAAGAACACTTACTCGATCGTCACCATCGTCACACAAATCACAGTCCCCGCATGTGGGACCGCAGCTTAACTTAGTTTGCTGTAGTACTAGGACTCAATAATTGATCGTATTCTGATAAGGTGCTCTCTTTCTCAGTACTTCCTCTCTGTACGTAGTGCTCCTTAAAGACAACTCAGATATCCAATTATACCCTTTGGACGTTTATGGATGATCCTGTTAAGCTTCAACTAGTAGCATGCAAGCGAGCGAGCACCTCCCATGGCTCCATCGCTTTTCAACTCTCATCGGGACAATAATTATACGGAGATTCACACGCACGGAATGTCGGAGGGACCACCACGGATGAGGACACCTTGGACCTCTTGCTCCTCGAACCCTGATCTCCGCCGCTGCTCCAGCATGTGCTCCACTCTGGACTGTCTATCCAGCCCCCCATCTGATCTGTGAAACCGTTTACGCTGACCTGACCTCCTATACCGGCTGATAACCCCTCAGAACCGAACCCAGCAGTGTGCCAGAACAAGGTCCAGTGCTCGCAGCTGCTGTCGGAGATGCTCGAGCTATTCCAGCAGCCCAGGTCAATAAAATCACTAGCAACCTGTGATGGTACAACGATGCCCGGCTGCACCACCTTCTCCATGTTCCTCATGTCAGCTGGGTTCTGGTACTGATGATAGCCCTTGTTAAAGTGGAATATTCTAGCAAAGGTAAAGTGATCACTAACCCTACTTTTGGACGACTTGCTCTCTGATGTCTTGGCCATGATGCTTTGGAGGTTCTCGCTCAGTTTTGCCCTCAGGGACGAGAAACTCAGCCCGTGCGATGAGTTGTTGACCAGCCTAGACAGGCTGGGTTGTTGACTCGAGCCATTGCTATTGGTGACCGATGCAAAATTGGTTCGTGCATTGTCACCTCGTAGTGTGCGGGCAGCTTCATCGTAGGCTCGGGCTGCCTCTTCGGGAGTGTCGTACGTCCCGAGCCACAGCCTTACACGTTGAGATCATGAGTCCTTGATCTCCGCCACCCATCTACCTGAAGGACGTTGCCTAACCCCAACAAACCTCCGACAGGATGGCTTATTAGTAGGTGGCGGAGCCATGGACATGACTGTAACAGCTTCGGCAGCACAGGCATAATTATTTCCATGGCTGTTCTTGTCGATCGAGGATGTCGTTTTTGTTCTTCCCAGGTTCGGAACGGGCCATGAAGCTAAATTTCGGTGAGAACTGGCTAGGCGGGTATCGGCTGAGGAGGACTAAGAAGTTACTTACGTGGTGGTTGGCTGGTACATATCTTAGACTGAGAAATGAGCTCGAGAGGAATTATAGAGCATGTACTTTCGTCTGCACATCATCTCTGTCGTTTTCCCATTAAATAAACCCTATGGGGTTGCATGATGTACACGTTAGGAAGTACTCAATTAGAAGATAGCACATTAATGGAGGTTGATGGGGTAGGGTTAGGGTTTGATTGCTCGTGTTTCCGGCTTAATTACAATCCCAAGTCATCGGCTCAATTGAATGAGACTAGGAAAGGAAGATAACGACAGAATTTACTCCGATGTCCCATCATTAAAATTAAAATATTTTAAATTTAATTTTTATAAATTAAATTTCACATATTCATTTATTATTCGATTTAATTTCCTCTTAAAATAATATTTTCTATGAAAGATGGATCAAATGAAAGAATTTTATACTTAGTTGATTTGATCTAATTTCCCTCTAAACAAGACTCAAACTATGGATATTATCCACGGGGTACACGATGCTTTCGATCCTGAATTCAGGTTGGGCTTTCATAGTCGGTCAGCTTACGCTTGAAGTTAGCCGATCCAAACCGCTCTACCCTGATAGAGTACAGATAGAAGGTGACAGAGAGAAGGCGGTCGGGGATTCGTTGGGTTGCAAATCAAGAGCTGATTCTTAAAATTTTAAAATCCGGCGGGAATTTTTTTGTTTAATCGTTGGAGATGACGTGGCAGGTCGCACTTGCACATAGCTCTTCTAGGGATGGAATGTTTCCACAGGCTCCACGACCCCCGTACGCTGTCGTTTCTGGCGGCTTCATTGCCATGCAACCAGGTGTGTGTCACGGGGGTCAATACGGGAATCAAATTTTTTTGCGTCCTATTGGCGTTGACAACTTCGCTTGCCAACCAGCCCCTACTCACAACCGAGATTTGATGTCACATGGCACACAATCACATCACAAAGAAACGAACATAAGCAATATATAAAGGGAAAACTCAACATGTATTTACAATTGTACAATTATGAATTTTTTTTTATAAAAGTAAACGCAATCAGCTTATCGAGTATATATCTTACGACACCCGCATTGCTTACACTCCTCACTTGACATACCCTAACCTGACACACTTCGGCATTACAAGGGTAAATGGAATTTTCTCTCCACATACCGCTTAGCTACAACTTGTAGCAGTAACTCTATGCTCTACCTCCCATA
The DNA here is from genome assembly GCA_900174645.1 of Sonneratia alba. Classification (NCBI taxonomy): domain Eukaryota; kingdom Viridiplantae; phylum Streptophyta; class Magnoliopsida; order Myrtales; family Lythraceae; genus Sonneratia; species Sonneratia alba. The sequence goes on along the minus strand of FWPY01000034.1, from coordinate 226,655 downwards.
CTCTTCCTCGTGTTTCCCAACTCTCTCTAGCTGCTCTCCTTGGCTCTCCTCTATGAGATGCCTTGAGATCTTTGTTGTTTTTCCTCTGAGAATTCTGGATGTCTTTGAAAATGAGATTGAGCCCCTTTTATATAGAGGTGCTTGGCAGACCAGGTATGATAGCTGATATATTTGAATCTCTTGATTCTCTTCATCATATATTAATCCGTCCAATCTCAGTCCTCGATGTGCAATCTCTAAGATTGTTTCTATAATATATTGATTTGTTATATCTCAGGAGAATCTTTCCCTGATTGTCATTATCACATAATCTTCTATCTAGATCATGTTCATCACACTTGGACAGCTTCTCGGACGCACTTGGACAACTTGCATCCCACTTGATCCTTGATTGATCACTAGCCGTTCTGCATAAGGAAACAATTGATCATTTCTATGCTGGTGTCAGCGATCCTTATCCTGTAAGTAAGAATCTTCCACTCCACAGCATCCTGCACACCTTCCGTGAGTAGTCACACTCCACGCACTTGATCATTGGGTCCCGCATGATCAAGACTCTACTTATGTGTTCGCATCTCCACTCATCTACCGTGCACTATCAGCGACTAGCAACACATGATTCTTCCAACCATTGATTGACCCTGGCATGAAGTGATCAAGTGCCTCTCAATCACTCTCTCGTTCATGCCTTAGCGTTCCCAGGCTATCTTTAGCAATTATCCACCTTGTATTAGTCGAACAACATTGACCCCAAGGCCACAACACTTGCCTTTTGTCAACCAAGTCCTCGCTCTGCACCATTCCGCTTAGTTGCTCGAGCAAGTTTCTTATCTAACTTAGCCTCTTGACCACAAATCTTCTCTCCACATGCCTCGCATTAGTACATATGCACTTCCACAATCACGAGGTACAATCTACGGTACGCATTTCTCTATCTCATAGCTCATAGCTGTAACTGTGTGTGTGGTGGGGTTGATGGAGAAATGGCTTCTTGTATTTATACATATACCATTGAACATAATCATGGCATTACTCTATGGATTACTAATTCATTTCAACATGAGATTACCAATATCATCTAACTAAGATAGATCGATATATCTTCTCCTTAAAAGTGAAGTATCGAATTTAAATTCTATAATAAAAACTTATAATTTAACGATTTTTATATCCCATTATACCGATTCAAATAGAAATTATTGGATTTCATATTAGAATGTCATGTATGCTCAGGTCCAACAAAGATATTATATATAATTATTGATGAGTCGAGGAGGCCTTTGTCTTGACGTTGAAGCTGTGTGGGCACTTCGGACCATGACTTAATCATAACCATCCGCATTGTACACTATCATCCGCCTTTATAGATTCCCCGAAATTTAGTTCTTCTTGGAGCAGAATTGAGAGGTTTTGTCGATTAGTTATAAGTGCTGATTTTTAAAATCAAATCAGACTAGAAATAGTTAAGGTATAAGTTTATAGGTTGAATTGTGAGTTTAATGGATGAAATTGTATGTTTAATAAATAATAATATATAATTAACTATTATAAGTTAGAATATATACGAGTACAAATTTTAAATTTTAAAATTTAAAATATTTATCATAGTTCAAAAAAAAATATATATATATATTTAAATCTAATAAAAATAAACTATAATATAAAATTTCTTTTTCTAAGTGATACCAAATTGATGAGACTCTTTTCTTTTCTAAAATAACTTTTAATTCACCCCCATTCAATACACAATTGATTTAGTTGAGTTTAACAGCCAAACTAATAACTGAACAATGTAGATAAATATGATCGGATTTAGAATGTATTTAATTTAATTAAGTAAACTGGACCGAATGACTGCACATTCTCGGTCGAATTGATCTGACTGGTAGGCCAGATCAAGTTTTAAAATCTATGCTATAAAGTGTACTCTTGGCCTCGACTGTACTTTCAATTAAGGTCGCCTCAAGGCGCGGTATACACTGTACATCATGGCGAATGCATGAGCTAGATCTCAGCCGAGCGGCCTGCCGTCGAGACCTGACTGTGCAGAGACTTGTGGGTCGATCCTATCTAATCTATCAACTGATGCTCGGATCGGATTGGGCCATTGGGCAGGCTTAGAGAGCTCCGCGATTCTTAAGTTAAAAAATCTTGTGAAGGTAGAAAATCCTTGATTGGGAGAGTCTGTCGTAAATGCACCAATCGGGCTCGAAATAAAATAATTAAAAAATTGTTAAATTTCTGAATTCGGGCTGATGCTTTGACGGCCCATAAGGATAATTGTAGGCTAAATCTATCAATGGGCCGAGGCCCAAAAGTAGTACATTCTACGGCCCAAAACTCCACTTCCCGATCGGCAGCTCTTCCATGGCGCCGGCGGACCCATCTTAGCACCATGAGAACCCGCCCGTGAAGGATAATCGCCGTCGACAACACACCGCGCAGTGTCCGTTCCCCTCCCCCTCGCCCGCGATCATCGCTGCGGCGGACCGCCACCTGGTTCCGGTACGCCTCCTTCAGTGCCCTCATTGATCGCCCCGGCGCAACCAGTGTCCTCAGCTTCGACCTCTATCTCCCTGGACGAGTATCGACTTCGAGCTCCTGGACAAGGAGAAGAACATCCTACAGAACAGATATTAGACAAAACATATGAACCGTTTGTTCCATTCTCCCTCTGGAAGCTGCAAATAACTCGTTACTTTGCTGCAATCAATATCAGATGCATATGATCGCTCTTTTCTGAGAAGTTATATACTACTGATCGATGTGGATCAACAATGTGCTCACTGTCCCATTGGTTGATATTTTACTGCATTTTAGGGAAGGATCACTGAATAATTTCTCTACTATAATGCACAACTTGTCAGGTGCTAGTTGGCAAGATCGGGACTCGGAATCACATGCAATATTCACTCCTCATCTATTGTATCGGCTGCAAAATTCGTGTGTTCTGGCGCGAATCTGTATCTAGCCATGAGTGAAGTAGCTAGGGTATGGAGCTCTGGGCCTGCATTGTGTCTATTCACTTGCTGTTCCTCCTTCATTCTCAGGGACCGGCAACAGAGAACAAATTCCAGTGGGTATCACAGGCTTGTTACGAAGTGGTGGCTAGGGGAATCTCTCCCGGATAAACCGATGGTCTTGTATGCTTCCGTCTAGGATGCGAGCCGTGCTGGCGATGCGAGTTGGAGAGGACCATGGATTGGAACCGATGCACACCACCACATGTCTGATGAAAAAAACACGTTACACTTGCTGGTTTCAGCTTCTGTTCTTCTCTTCACGACATTGAATTTCTTTCCTTTTGCTCGGACAGTTCAAAAGGTCGCTGCTTGTCATCGTCCCAATCTTCTTCCCTGATTAAGACTTCTGTCCAGACAACGCGCGATCACTTAAAATTAATATTTTATGGTATCAGAGTCGGCATGTTGGAACATATTGTTACGATGCAGATCTACTGAACCCTTGTGGGATTCAGTTTTTGGCTAAACAAGGTGGAAGTAAAAGCTCATAAGGTGAAAGAGGGATTCGATATAGTAACATTACTCATGATCTAACAATAAGATGTTATAAATTCAATACTTATTATAGGACTTTCCGTCCCCTTTTATTCGTTCTCTACTTCTACTATTTTATTTTATGTTTATAAGTCTCCTATATAATCGAAAAAAACTCATATATATGGTCAAGGGCAACAATGGTTGCCCCGAATTCCTACATTTACAAGCTATCAAAATTAATCAAAAAAACTTATCCGAATTTGCTGTTGGATGCTGATGTCTTAGTAATCAAAGAAGAAAGCCTCGGGCCAGGATTTTCCCTGTAGCATGGGCATGTAGATTCTCTGATACAACTTGAGCTAGGAATCTATGTGTATTTTTTGAGCGTTGAGATTCATCCACCACCAAACTCTCAGACGATTATCAACCGTCCGATACAAGCAAGAGATTCAATTTGTATTGTCCTCTTCCATCTCAAAAGTGGAACCCACATCTCCTTTTTATATATATATATAACCCAGCAAGCAAATAAAAAATGGTGGAACATTTCGGAGAATATGGTGCAATTAACGTCACTACTAATTTAAAATTAAAAAAAATTCTTGATTTGATTCTCATCACTGGCCTGATTTAGGTGGTAACTCGGAAAGAAAATATGCCTACTCCAGCCTCTTCTCCTAGTCCTCACAAAAATTAATGATTTTCTCCATTAAGTTCCCCAAATGGATAGTCTTTCGTCTGTGGCTGGCTTTCCCAGTCATGGCTGAAAGCTTACCACTCCAAGAAACCTCCGGGGTCTCTTGTTATCTCTTTTCTCCTCCTCTCCTTCCTTTCTTTGCAAGCTCAAAGCTTTTTCCTTTGCGTTTCTTTCTCTTTGAGCAGGTCTCTGTCATTCCAGCAGAACTGCAGATGGGTTGGGGGTCGGGTTCGGTGTCTACCATGGTCGGGTTTGGGCTGAGCATATTCTTTATTGCATTCGTCTTCACAAGACTGCTCTGCCGTCGGCTTCGAGCTGCTGCACCTCGGCCAACGATTGAACCCGATTTTGATCCGAGGATTGATATTGAGCAGGTAAAGTAGGAATCCAACCAACCATGTCTTATCATATTTCTAAATTTAGACAACTCCAGTTGCCTTGAAACAGAAGTAGCTTATGCTAGAGAAGTGGATGGACAGGTGAATTTGAATTGTGCCTGAATATCTCGAATTCTAACCCCCCCTTTTTTTGGCTCATAGCCACAGCAGCGGTTGACTGGCCTTGAACCGGTTATAGTGGCAGAAATCCCGACTGCAAGATTCAATCGAGAAGCCTTCAGCACGGAAGATTCACAGTGAGTTGGCAACTGATACTTCTAATCCCATAAACGCTCTGTTTCTCCTACCTTTTCTCTAATAGTAACAGACGTTATACATGAATGCAGATGCTCGATATGCTTAGGGGATTACGAAGACGGGGAAGTGCTCAGGGTCCTGCCGAAATGTGGCCACAATTTCCACCGTGTTTGCGTCGATATCTGGCTCCGGAAGCAATCCACTTGTCCCGTCTGCCGTCTATCCTTGAAAAACTTGATCAAAAGGGAGGGTGTGGAGGCCGCCGCCATCGATTTATCCAGGCCCCAGCAGTGGCGTCCTCCATGGACTGAGAATTCACAGGGGAGTGGGAGAGATCGCCGGGACCACCCCGACTTATAATCCCCCAGGAGCCCTCACGAAATCATTCCCGTAGATCCGGAAACGGGCAGATGATCAAGCGCCGATTGTTTCTCTTACAGATGCTTGTTAAATGTTCGAGGATTCTCCGAGTGATGGGTTCCTGAACGAGGGAATGACAACTCAGTCTGCTGGTCTTCTGCTGACAAAATCTGGCGATTTGTACAGTTTTGCTTTAACCGGTCGTTGATCTGAGGATCGCGATGAACGTTAAAAGATCACTTTTGGCACTGTCAACCTTACATAGATTATCAATGTGAGGTTGCGATGATAAGTTGTGCTACCAGGGAAAATGTGTATAATATAGATGGTAAAGCCGGTTACGGTCTACAGAATTTATTGCTGTCCTTTAAGCGGAGGGTGAATCACATGTACTTGCTCGATGATATGCCAATTGCACGAATTGTTGCCAGTTAGCAATTATTATAGCATTACTTGCATTGTTATCGGTCAATTTGCTCGACTACTACGGTCTCGATGATGCTTTTTAGTATCATCTGACGAGATGTAATTACCAAAAAATTCAACTAAGTTCAATCTATTGCAGATGGAGCACAATAAGAAGTAGAGTTGTTAAAACGGACTGTTTGGACTGATTCAAAATGAGTATGTTTAAATTGGTTACGATTTGGCATGTTAAGCTAATGGACTGGTTCGATTATAGGTTACGGTTCACAAATATATGAACCGGCTTGCAACCTTTTATAAGCGAGTTGGTTCATGGTTTCGGGTTAAACCGGCCGTTTAACATATCAAATAGGAAGTATCCAAATTCTCCATCGGTCAATTAAGCTGGCAAGGGCATAAATGGCATTCTATATATTCGGCGGAATCGAGCTGCCGCCGCACGCAATAGAAGGGGCCCGAGCAGATCCTAGCTGCCTGAGGAACCCTAATCGACTCTGAGGATCGAGCAGCGATCGTCGTCTTCGGCTCTCCAGGTCCTGATCTCCCTTCTCCTCTTCTTAGCATGCGTGAACGAGCGATAGAACATGCTGGCGCGATCATCAGCATCGTACTGTGAGTCTTCGACGCATGCCTCGCTCTGAAAAGTTGATGCTGCCGATTGTAGTTGCCGAGGCTTCTCATAGTCATCTGTTTATTAGGTGGATTAATCTTGTTTGTTGATTGAGTATGGTGGATCTATTTGTTGGATCTGCGATCGATCTTTCTGTCTGTGTTAGGTCACTGGTAAGAAATTATGACTTACCTTGCGGAGCTCTTCTCTCAGCCATTGCTAGTGAGATGTCTGTGTTTGGTGGAGCCTCGTAGTTCCTTGAAGAAGGTCGAAAATTCACAGGAATGTTATGACTGCCTGTTTCCTTGGAGGTTCTGATTTCAGCTCGTGCTGATCTCAGAGATAATTCAATAAATGGATAAACGTTGAAGTAGTTCTTTTTCTAGGAGTCTAAAGAAAGGTTGAACAATTTAATCAAATTGTGATGTAGTTTTGGACATAACTGTGAGTTGAGTAGATTTTTTTGAACCCTTCTTTTTCTCATTTATACTTGGAGCTGGCATTCCTTGATGGATGAAACTTTTGCGTGCTGTGTTCACTTTCAGAGCTTGGACGAGTTAATTATCGATGGCTGATAGTAACCAGTCTCCCGATTCACCAAAAGAGACTCCAAATCCTAACCCTGACGGGAATGTGCCTTCTGACAATGATCTCACACTCGATTTCCTCGCCAAGAAGGTCCAAGAATCCCTTGTGCTAGGGAAGAGGCATAAGTTCTGGGAAACCCAACCTGTGGGACAATTCAAGGACATTGGGGATACAAGTTTGCCTGAAGGCCCTATTGAACCCCCGACCCCCTTGTCTGAGGTGAAGCAGGAGCCGTACAATCTTCCCGGCCCCTACGAATGGATCAATTGCGATATTGACTCAGAGGAGATGTGCACAGATGTTTACAACCTTCTGAGGGATAACTATGTTGAGGACGATGAGAATATGTTCCGCTTTAATTATTCAAAGGAGTTCCTTGGTTGGGCTCTTCGTCCTCCTGGCTACTTCAAGAATTGGCACATTGGAGTCCGTGCCAAAACCTCAAAGAAGCTGGTCGCTTTTATCACTGGCGTTCCTGTGAGGATTCGAGTTCGTGATGAAGTTGTGACCATGGCAGAAATTAACTTCCTGTGTGTTCATAAGAAGCTGAGATCGAAAAGACTTGCCCCTGTGATGATTAAAGAGGTGACAAGGAGGGTTCATCTGGAGAATATCTGGCAAGCAGCTTATACTGCTGGAGTGGTTCTTCCAACCCCAATAACGACATGCCAGTATTGGCACAGATCTCTGAACCCGAAGAAGCTGATTGATGTTGGTTTCTCAAGGCTAGGTGCGAGGATGACTATGAGTCGTGCTATCAAGCTCTACAAGCTGCCCGAGTCAACAGCCACCCCCGGATTCAGAATGATGGAACTGCGTGATGTCCCAGCAGTTACACGGCTGCTTAGGAACTACTTGAGCCAATTTGTTGTCGCCCCTGATTTTGACGAGAATGATGTGGAGCACTGGCTTCTCCCAACTGAGAATGTTGTTGAGAGCTATGTGGTTGAAAGCCCGGAGTCACATGAGATCACAGATTTCTGCAGCTTCTACGTCCTGCCCTCATCGATCCTTGGGAATCAGAACTACTCTACCCTGAAGGCAGCTTATTCTTTCTACAACATTGCAAATAAGGCCCCTCTGCTTCAGTTGATGAATGATGCGCTTATTGTTGCCAAGAGGAAGGATTTCGATGTCTTCAATGCCTTGGATGTTATGCAGAACGAGTCTTTCTTGAAGGAGCTTAAGTTTGGTCCTGGTGATGGGAAGCTCCACTACTATCTCTACAACTATCGAATACGACAAGCGTTGAAGCCATCAGAACTCGGGCTTGTACTGTTGTAGTTTAAGTATCTGGGTTCCCTTTTTGGTTATTCCGCAGTTCTGTGGACCAGAATATACAAATGGATTTTGGCTGATGATTTATTTTGCTGGTGATTTTGTCTGCTTGGTTCGGTTTGTTGCTCTGGCATGCCCACCGTTCCATTACATAAGCAATTATCTACATCTATTCTTATACGACTGCACTGTTCTAATCACTTTCTCTTCGCAGTTTTCATCTGTCAAAGATGAAGAGAAAGCCTATTTTGACTGTCATTTTGCTGGCTCCGAAAGTTCTAAGGTTGCGTTTTGGTTGGATATACTCTGATTTCTCCAGCATCTAGAGTCAGTCCGGCTTGGGATCTGGAGCATAAGCTCAACATGATCCTGATCTAGCACGTGTGGAGCCTCATCACTCCCATGGCCAGCTATTGCTCGTTGTGAGTGACCGGTTGTGGTCTTCTAGCGAGTGTTCTTGGTGGTCCAGATAGGTTATATATATCCCAAGCCAGATGTCGAAGTGTCCAGTTCTTATCTAACATTTTCTCAAGTGTTTGGGTTGGGGCCCGGTGCGCCTCCATCAAATGTTGAGGGCTTCCAAGTCCACCCCGTGTGGTTTGGGGGCTCCAAGGGGGGAGGGTGGTCGTGGTCCACAAATCCACTTCCTCTTCAACTTTCGGTGGCGGAGTTAATGGTGGTCCTGGTGTTCTGTCTTGGTCTTCTTCTAAGAATCCCCATACATGGCTTTCTAGCTGGTCCATGGCTGATAACAAAAAGAAATTGGAGGAGGCAAAAGCAGAGAGGGATTAGCAAAGCCCGGATCGCATCCGTGAGTTTCTCTTTTTGAAAAGATTTCAACTTCCATCCTAGTACTGGTCGGATTCTTCCCCCCACTGGCAGTGATCATCATTTATCATAAATGTATAAGTTGTGTCCGTATTAATGGTAGATTATATTATCTGATAAATTAGTTGATTATTAATGTCTATGATATTTTTTATATTAAAAAAATAAATGTATGACGTGGCCACCGCTTTCTCATCTCATTTGGTGATGGATTGGTTGATACACAGTCAGTTCAATTTTAGGCGAATAACATTGTGCCCAGAAAATTTCTGTCGACTAGGGGACAAGACAATTATAATGCCCTTCCTGTCGCTTGCTACCTGCTCTTTACCAAATTCCATCGATCACTGGGTGTCTGTCATTCGTCCACATGAATAAAATAAAGCCCATCCCGTGCACGGACTAAATCGAATCCCAGAGTCCTCTTGACCCCATTATTCGGTCAGCCTTGGGTCCGGACGGAAGAAGGTTAGCTGCTCCGATCGTTGTCTCTTCCATCACCTCTGAGTCGGTTCCTCTTACACGCGCACTCTATCTACCTGAGCTAACTCTTAGAAGCAATTGAATCCTCACAAGAATCCACTTGTTGAACTAACTATAGGGGAAGTGGAGCGTCATAAGAATTTGAACAAAACAAAAGTATTAAAAACTACGAACTGAACTCAATCACTACTGGCTAATTCCACTTCCCATGAAAATGAACAGTTTGCATTAGCCCCATCACGACATTGACCCCACCTCGAAGGTATGGGAAACAACCTGGCAGCCTTTGAGGTCAGCTCTCTGAATCCCATGCCTCTCATCTCATCATATCTCCTCCTCTCTCTCTCTCTCTCTCTCTCTCTTCATTGTTTGTTAGGGTTAGTAAAGTGAATGATGATGGGGAGGGAGAAATCGATCTTGAGATAATGATATCTTGACATACGATCCAATATATTTTAAGTATAATTACTGTGGATATGGCCCCTCTTGTCCTATTAATCCCCCCCTCATCACTCTATCCCTTCTTAGCACATGGTCTCCCTTGTAACAAGCAAGTTAATTAATTGGAGTGCTATAATCAATAATACAAACTATAGAAAATAAATCCAATAATTCATGTGAATTTTTCATATTTATTAAGTCATACTTTTCCATTGTGGAAAAAAAGTTGACAGGTCACCATCTAGTGGATAGAATTTTCATAATATCCTCATATTATAGTTAGTTTAGTTCACGGGCTCTGACTTGATAAACATGTTACTCGAGCAACTTGCATTGTTCAAAATTACTAATTTGTTCTCGATTCTGGTGAGACCAGGAGAGCTGGTACCTCGTTCAGTGTCTGATTGATGCTGTGATCCAAAGAAGATGGGGTTGGTTCCTGTGATTCATTGCTCAAAAGTTATTGTCTGCTTTTCGGTGTGTTGAGCATGACTTTGCCTTCATAATGCGCATCTTAGGGGAAAAGGATGTTGAATCTCATAAAGGCTTTGAGACCCTTATTTGTTTCGATGAGGGATCGCATGCTAATACCTCCCAGTGGCCTCTTCTGAGGAGTAATGGTCTTATGTTCAATTTTCAGCAAGAGCACGACCGTTGAAATTCGACTCCTCGTGATGAGTTGGAAGTCTCACAACACAGGAAAATCTGTGCTAAGAGGAATTGTTTCGCTTTCAGTGCAGTCTGCACGGTTTTCTCTTCCCCCTAAAAATGATTTTAAGGGGAGTGGGATTGTCCCGAGCCTAATGGAGGCCTCCTCAAGACCATTGCTCTCTTTCTCACGCGAAAATCACATACCGCTACCCATTAGAAAAACTTACGATGAAAATAGTTACTGTATCACATGATTCGGGCTGAATTAATTGAAGGTAAGATTAAATTTACTTGTAATACCGACCATCCACCGTATAGATACCTGATTCTAACGGGCGGGGGGGAACAGAATGATTATGGGGGGGAATGATTATAGAATGTGCAAAACAATTGAATAAACACTCGTGATCAAATAAGGACAAGTTGGTGCAAAAAGGCATTTGGTAGAATCATGAGCAGTAGTTGCTCTAATATATAAAGTTAGTCGACCAAGGATTGAACTTTCAATATATATATGTCTATAGGAGACAAGACAAAACCCTAAGCTAAACAACAACACATAACGTCAGAAGAACGAAGGAAAAGCCCTAGCTGGAAGTACCCATCAACCTTGCAAGTTAGGTCTAATCGAATAATAGTGTTGTGTATTTTCGACACAAATGCACGCCATACAGTGAGAGACTGTTTGGTGTGTGTAGGACTTGTGCTCGATCAGAGCCTTACTCGGCTGCCACTCAAATCTTCATCGGTTACGGATTCGTGGTGAAGGGGGGGCGGTGGAGGAGAGAATGAATGTCCATAGAGCATCTTTGGGTACCAAAGTTTTGCTTTTGCAGCTGTGGGACATCTAACAGAAACTTCCTTCTTATCCACAATGTTCCTAGTCAGTTGTCACCTCCCTATTCCAATTTGTCTTCAACGCACGCTCACACCCAAAGGAAAAACAAATTCTAAAAAGATTAAAAGTTAAAATTCTGAAAAAGAGGTTTTGGTGGTAAGAATGTGTTTTTAAAATCGGGGACAAGGGGGAAAGGGAGTCTGGTACTGTGACACTACTCTTAATCCGACAGTTAAGAGGTTATAAGTTCAATTCTCATCGTATAATTTCACGTACCATTTTATTCTTCTTTTTTCATATCACTTTCTAGTATGCTCAAGAGTATTTTTTTATATGTAACCAAAAAAATGGGATCGAGAGATTATAAGCTCGATGTACTCATTTAAATATAACTACCGTACGCCTTTATTGTCCCATTCTTCTTCTTTTTAATCATGACAACCTCTATATCTTGGACAAGGTTTTTATCAATTTTAATTTGAATATTGTATAGTATAATGTACACCTAAAAATGAATTATGACATAAATTAATCTTAGTTGTGATTAAATATTATGTAATATTGATTTAAACAGCTAATTGAATGAACAACTACACTAAGACATAATCCCATGCAGCCCGTGAAGGGTCGGTTGGGCCATCGTCTAATATGATTAAGAGATCCACCAGAGAAACATGAAAAGATCATGCGCATAATGAACATTGAGCATGATCATCATCATTAATCTGCTAATTCTTATATCTCAGCACAATAATAAATAAATACAGCACTCGATATTATAAATCTCCTAACAATATTGCATCACATAATCCCATTGGACCACCCATACGCACCGCCTGAACTTTTTCTTTTATCTCGATTAATGTCGATGAAAATTAATCATAATCCATCTTAGTTTATGTGAAATCTCCTCTCTCATGGCTCCACATAATTTGAAATCCATGCTGCAAGTCTCCATCCCTTTGCAAGGCAATTCAATTCTGAATTGGATCAATCATAGTATATCAAATTTCTGAATAACAAATTGTTGGAAAAAAAAAGTTATAAATTTGAAAGTTATTGTTGAGGGGATACATAAAAATAGCTCAAGACATATATATATATATATGTATATATAGACGGACAGAGAGAGAGGAGCTGCTATAGGAAGCCAAATATAGAGAGAGAGAGGAGAGGAGAGGAGAGATGAAGCAAAACTGAAGCCGAGGAATAAGAAAACACAGAGAAAGAAAGGAAGGAACTTGAAGAGCAAAGAATGGATCGGCATCTGCGACGGAGCTTCTTCTCTCGCTCAACATCTGCCTCATTTCTCGTTCTCCGTTGCTTCTTCTTCTTCTCCGTACGCACCGCGGGAGCCTCGGCGGACGGTTTCGACATCACCACAGTCCCTTTCTCCGACGGATTCAGGCCCCTCTTCGGCGATGGCAACTGCGCGCCCTCCGCGGATGGCCAGGGCGTCAGCCTCCTCCTCGACCGCTTCACAGGTGATAACTTTACAATCACACGCAGCTTTCTTCACCTTTTGTGTTTCCGTGATCCTGGGATACGCATAGATATCTCTCTTTTCGTGTGAATCCCCGTGATGATGTGGCTTCTCCTCCGACGAACCACCCATCATCAGATGTAGAATTTAGAGGTTACGCTGACGTTTCGGCATTCTGAAAGATTTTACTATTAACCATAGTATTTACGCTCCGGTACAGGGGCCGGGTTCATCTCCTCGGACATGTACCAGCACGGGTTCTACAGCGCGAAGATCAAGCTGCCATCGGATTACACCGCAGGGGTCGTCGTTGCGTTTTATGTAAGTTCATAATCCACGAACACATTGTATTATTATTATGATCTTCTGGTCGTTTTCCTTATAATTGGTCGAAGAAGATGCTACTATGCATCGTTTTCCTATAATTGGTGAGAGGTGGGTTGACGATGTCAAACTATGCATGCCCTCAACGCAGACATCAAACGGCGACGTTTTCGAGAAGACACACGATGAATTGGACATCGAGTTCCTAGGAAACATACGGGGGAGGAAATGGAGGTTTCAGACGAATGTGTACGGGAACGGGAGCACTCACCGCGGGAGGGAAGAGAGGTACACTCTCTGGTTCGACCCGGCCGAGGACTTCCACCGGTACAGCATCCTCTGGACCCCCGACAACGTCATGTAAGTCCGGCCACTTGCTCTCTGCAGTAGTAGTTTTATCGTGTAAAAGAAGATTGCAGGAAGGGGTCATTCACCGTAAAATCTCGTCCTGGTCGGTTCGGTGGTACATCTCGATAATGGAGGGTGAATCGGAGCAGCACTTGTGGTTCATAACGGCAATAATTCATGTATAGTTTGCATGGCAAAGGTGACATCATAATGTAGGGGGGAGCTTTGAAATTGCGTGTCGGATGCCCCAATCCATAATTGAGGTCCCAATTGCGTAGTAGTCTATAGCCCAATAATTTTATTTTTCTCCGATAATAATACTAGTCATAATTACATTTAATATTTATTTATTTATTTATTTTTGCGATGACTTCAAATTGTAGATTTTATGTGGACGAGGTGCCCATTAGGGAAACGAGCAAGGGAGCAATGGGCGGCGACTACCCGACGAAGCCCATGTCCTTGTACGCGACCATCTGGGACGCCTCCGATTGGGCCACGTCAGGCGGCCGCTACAAAGTCAACTACAAATACGCGCCGTTTCTCGCCCGCTTCACGGACCTCTCCCTCGAGGGCTGCCCCGTCGACCCCACCTTCATCCAGTCCTCCACCTCCGCCACCGCCGTCGATGACATCTGCTCCGACGCCGACGCCGCCAGGCTCCAGTCCAGGACGTTCTCCAGACTGACGCCGTCTCGCCGCGCCGCCATGCGACGGTTCAGGCAGCGCTACATGTACTACTACTACTGCTACGACTCGGTCCGGTACCCTGTCCCTCCACCAGAGTGCGTCATTGACCCGAGTGAGAGGGCCCGCTACCACGACACGGGGCGGCTCAAGTTCGGTGGAAGCCACAAGCGTAAGTCCCGTCACAGAGGCTCGGCTCCCGTGGACTATGAGAACAGCGATGATCAGGCAGATGCTATGTAAATAGACTATATCAAAGGAATAAGATTTTTGTGTACATTAGATATATATATATATATTGGTCAACTATAATATTTATTTTTTCCTATTCATTTTTAGAGTTAGAATATGTTATGGGTCATGAATAATATAAATGATATTTTGAAAATTAATGAAGTTACATATTTTATTTATCGGGAAATATTACTCAAGTGCTGGTAGTGGTAAGAGATGTCTTGTTAATTCGTTGCGATCAACCATTCTAGGACCGTGCACCGGACTAGACCTATGCCACTGAACCATCCTTTTGTTACCTCGATGCTTTGGTCGGCATATGAATGAGCTGTTGGCTCGGTTTGCCAGCTCCGATCCAGCAGCCATAGAGAGAAAGCAGTTGTTCCCTCAATATTAGAAGTTGACTCATCAGTTTACTTCGGATCAATCAATATCATCTAAATCCATGTAGTTTCAAAATACCCGTTTTGTTTAAGTGATTATAGAATCACTTTTCTGTGATGAATTTGGCAGTGCTGACTGGAGGCTACAGCATGATCTTCACTTGAGATGCTCGAAGTTCCTGAAACTAACCAAAGTCTGCAGATTGTTTCTGCAGATTCACTGAATTCGCCTGAAGATTGGGTCTCACTAACTTCTGCTTGATAACAATGAATTGATAGTGATCGAATTCTTTGACATTCTGACAAGTCCAGCAATTTCATGTATCACAATTTACACATCCTAAGAATTACGCTGCCATACAATTCTGTATTCCTCGTGTCCCTCTTCCAGCATTCAAGACAAGGTTTCGTGAAGAAACCAACACCAAGAGATGCCGAGGCTACAAGTAGCTCTCACCTGAGAAATTCATAATCACCAAGTGAAGCACCAGATTGCAAGAGATTCCAGACAATAGATTTGCCAACATAAATACACATAAATATATACACAGAATTACATATCTGTGTATCTTACTTACCTACAAGGACTGCTGTTCCACTTGACTCTGGTACCCTATTTATTGAGTTTTCCACAGCGTCTCCTTTCCAGAGGAAAGGACCACGAACTAGTGGCTGCTCCTTTTTCGAGAACCTGCTTGGCAGGATAAAGTGCCTCATCCAGGAGCCTGATCATTCCATGGAGGACTGCTCATCGAGAGCTCAGCTGCAACCTCCCTGCAGAAACCACAAGCTCCTGGAAGTCCTGCACTTGATACAAGCTGTTATTCTGTCAGTTCTTTTTTTTTTCTCGAGAACAGTGTGATGCCTAAGTGGCTAGGTTCCTGCGCCCCCTCTTGAGAGGCCAGTGACCTGCTACAATCTTTTAACCGTTTCCTTTTCATTTAATTTTACCCAACTGAATTTTGCCTGATGGGTCCAAAGAATTTGGCACCCTCATCATGCAATGGTGCTAGGGGATGTCCACGATTAGTAACCAACGGGGACGCACATTGCAGATGTATCTAGGTGTGACTTAGATCTTACAGAAGTTTGAGGGTGGACCGGTAAGAAAGTTGAACAAATGGTTCCAGCGCACAAGACAGCCTGAAACTGAACTAACAGGATTGATTTGGGCCTGATGATTTTCATCACTCATATTTTCACCTTTTTGACTATGGATTATCGTACAGTTCGAACGTTTAATTTCTAATTCCAGGAGTGTTCATTCGGCGTAACAATTGCGCGTATTGGATGAATTTATTATGCTCGCGATGGTATAAGAATATAGAGGTTGATCATGGATTGTACTGATTGGCTGTAGTCGCTCATTGGATTCTCCATTCTGCGCTCATTCGTCTATTGACTATCGATGTGACGAAGACATGCTTACTATTCGCACATGAAGAATCGTCATGTTGACTTGTCCTTATTGGTAATGACCTCTCCCTAGCTGCCAATTAAGCTGAACTATTACTATTATTTTCAAAGTCATTTAAATGAGAAAAAATATTTAATGTAATTATTTCTCCTGACTAAATAATTAAAATATTATATATTTAATCTTTAATATAAAATTTGTTACACTTATTTATTTCCTATTCTTATAATTCATTCTAATATCATAAATTTTATTAATGAAAAAAAAAAGTCGCTTCAAGGAAAAAGTCCGTCCCCTCCCATCTCTATCATGCAATTGGACTTGGATGGTTTTATTTATTTATTTATTTCGGTATAAATTACATAATAAATTTTAAATGAAAATATTTAGGGGTGTTTAATATTTTTAAAACTATGAAAAACTAAATAATTCTGTAAATTTTACATTAAAAAATTCATTACATATTACATACATAATATATTTTTGGAGGCTTTCTTGGAAAGCTCAAACCGGATTTCATGAATATGAGCCCATAGATAATATAAAACAATGGCCCTTCATTTTCGAATTTTCAATAAATAAAGAATTAGGAGAATAAGGCGGTGACGGGGTTATCTGAACAGCATGTGAGTGTATCATTACTCAGATTCGTGAACGGTGGCTGATAAAGATATTGCTTTCTTTCGGCTCAAGCAAGGGAAAAAATAAAAAAAATAATAAGGAAAAGGTAAGAGAAAGTACCGCTCCTTCACCGACTGAGCTTGACGCCGTCTGGGTCAAACGGCACTTCATGGTTGAAGCATAAAGGACCCCACACGTGCTGCCGGCTCCATCATCCGAACACTTAACGGCGTCTCACCTCGTCGATGTTCTGTTCCTTTCGTTCTTCAACCGGTGTCGCTGTAGGGTTCCTGCCCCCTCTCGTTCCATCTCTCGCCCCCTTCCTTCTCCTCATCCTCCTCTAGTCGGGCCCCTCTATCATGGAGAACGCATCACATCGGTCGTCACTCTGATCGTTAAACTCACTGGTGAGGCGATCTGATCCATCTTTGAGCTCAGCTGTTGCTTTGCTGAATCGGTTTTTTCAAAATTCGCTTTTCCCGAGATCTTCTTGGCCTGAGCTTATCAGATCTGAGATCGCTTACGATCGTGGGAGCTTTTGTGGTTTTCCTCCCTCCGATTGACTAGCAGTTACTCGATCTAGCGGATTTGTGTCTTTTCGGTGTACTGGGGGAAATTTATTACTCCGGGGATTTTAGCGGCGTGGAATATGTATTTCGAAAGATCATCTCGGGTCTCACTGGAATACGGAGGAATTACGCCACGGACTTTCCCCGTTCTACCTGTCTCTGTTTCTAATACTTAAGTTTGATGTTGTATTTATTACAGCAGCCTTCTGCCCACTGTTTGTTGAGTTGTCACCTCTCTATAAGTTCTGGCAAACCTTTGGGTTTGGTCGAGTTGGTTTTGATGGAAGAGGTTGACTTTGATTGGGTTTTGCAGGAGGAGAGCTGCACCGGCTTGTAAAATAAATAAAAAGGTGGCTTCACTTCAGTGAATCGGGTTGTGATCATCATCAGATCTGCTAATACTAGGAGAGGGTTATGGACAGTGTGAATACTGACTGCTTCAATAGGTGCTTAACCTTTGCACTTTTTTCTCGGGGTTGTAATTTTGTTTAAGACTGATCTTGTTACTGAAATATGATACTTTTATGATTTTTTTAAAAAAGAAAAACCTGGGGTTGTTCCTCATACACGAATATTATTCTCTGTCGTCTGATATCATCTGAAGATTATGTGTTAATGGAAGACTGTCATCCTGTCTTCACTTATTTTCCAAGTCGCGAGGCAACCTTTTTTTGCTGTGTTTTTTTTTCTTCTTTTCTTCTTGCGACGAGTCTATTCCAAGTGCACAAGATCGTGCTTATGTATATCTATTAAATAATGTGTTTGCTTGCCCACTAGTTATATAAACAACTATTCATCTGTAAGATTTTGCGCTTTACTAATTCATAGTTTCTCGACTTGTGCAGGGTTTCCCACTTATCTGCAATGGGAGAGCTCCTGTGAGATTCACCAGAGCTAGTCTTTTTCTCTTTGCTTAGTCTTGTTCTAGTGCCTTAATGTTCAAACAAATTGTTAGGGATTGATCTAGCAGGAGCCGACAGATATGGAAGTCAAAATCGCAAAGGCATCGGGTAGTGACAGCAATTGTGTAATTTCTCTGAAAGCTAATAGAAAACGGGCAGCACATGCAGCATTACCCAGCAATGCTGCTTGTGCTGCTCTAAGCATGTGTAACTTGCCATCAGAAACAGTTGGCAAGCGACGGAAACTAGATGGTTCAAATGGAGAATTTGTGCACTCTGGGTGCATTTTCCAGAATTCCATTGCTAGATATTACTCAAATTTCATGAAAACTGGGATACCACAGCGTCTGATGTTCTATCAAGATGGCGAGTGGACTGATTTTCCAAAGAATCTAGTCTCCTTGATCAGGAAGGACCTGCAAATGAAGAGGGCTGCTGTTGAGGTTGAGTTGAATGGTTATCATTTCCTTCTAGATTTTTTGCACATGTTATGCGTAGACTTGAAAACAGGTTCTGAACAAGCTATTGCCTGGATTGATGAAGATGGTAGCTGCTTTTTTCCAGAAATTTTCACTGCCTGCTGCTGCCACCATGAATATGGTAAGCATGAGGATAGTCTGCACAGGGACATTTCTGGTCCTCCTGAGAAAAAGATGCATCTTGAGATTGGCATTAATGTAGTGGATATGAGAGAGCGCAGTGGGGAGTCAAATACTCCCAAAGAGTATATACTAAATGACCAGAAACCTGCTGGCAAGCAATTGGTTGTGGCTGTTGATGATGTTTGCGAAAAGGTTCCTGATCACAAAACGATTGATACTGATGAGGTGAACCAGCAAGTGGAAAATGCAAGTCCCGTGGTCAAACCTTTTGAGGAGGAATTAGACCCTGAGTTTCTGCGGAAGATGTTCCTTATGAACATGACTTCTTTTGGTAGGGTGGGCATAGTTGATCTGCAGCGCTGCTCAAGAACATTGGGGCAGGCACAGTTTGAGCTCTTTCAGAAGCAAGCTGAAATTACAGAGAAGTATCGTGGAGATGCAAATGTGCGCTATGCATGGCTTGCTGTCTCAAATGAAGAGCTATCTTTTATCATGACATATGGAATTGGAGCCTGTGGAACCTTGACAAATAAGTCCACGTACGGCAATGGTGTTCAACTTACTTCGGCAAACTGCCCTAACATCAGGTGGATTTTCATTTTATCATTGCTGTCAACTGGAAAATTATTATGGGCTGGTTTTTGAATCAACGGCCTTACCAAGTGGAGGTTGCATTTGTAGATTAGGTTTTCTGGACCTATTTTATAAAAAGATAACTGTTGATGTCCACAATGACTTCTCTTACCTATTATCAGTTTTGTCATGTTGCTTTTTTCCTTCCATCCATTATCATATCATCTGTGTAATTTTATTTTTCATTTTTGCTTCTCGTTTCTGTCAATAGATGAGTTTCATCATGACAATTCTTATTGAGGTTGAATATTGACTTTTCTCAGTGCTAAATATTGTGATGTTGACGAAAATGGCATTCGGCACATGGCATTTTGCCGTGTAATAATGGGAAGGATGGAGCATGTACATCCTGGATCTAGACAGTTTCATCCAAGAAGTGAGGAGTTTGACAGTGGAGTGGATGATATTCAGAACCCGACACACTATGTAGTCTGGACCATGAATGTGAATACCCACATCTATCCAGAGTATGTTATTAGTTTCAAACTTCCGCCTGATGCTGAAGGTGATACATTGCTCCCTAAGAGTTTTTTGTTTGTTATGATCCATTTTCCCTGCCAACATTTGTTCTGTTTGTGCTACCTATATTTTGGGTAATCGACTCATCTGTGGGTCAGAACATGGGAAATTTGTCCGATGTTCAGAAATCAACTTCTCAATCTCTGTCCTCAAATTCTGATGTGATGTTGGGTGCCATCTTGGTAGAAGTTTATTCTAGAGTACATGGTCTCACCTCCATGGTTGGGCTTTATCACAATCAGGAGATGATCCGTCAGTTCCAACTCTGATTCAATGAGTCAGTCAGACTGGCTCTTATTATATACTCTTCTAGAAGTTCACACTTTAGGACCTCGATTTTTCTTTTTAATTTGGTACAGGGAATTTGAATGGAAAGGGGACTAAAGTTGTATTGGGTGTGACATCATCTTTGAATGGGATTAACGCGGTTCAATCCTCCATTAATCTGGTAAGTCTTGGATTATGTTCTTTTCTGCTTTCAGCTTTTTATCCATGTGATTGTATTTAATTTGTCTTCACTGCTGTTGTTAGGGGAACAGCAAAGAACCAGATTTGGATAATGGAGGCTCACAGAGGAGAGCTCCTACTATGGGTTCAAGTGCTCCAAGGGTGCCGAGGTCTCCTTGGATGCCTTTCCCAATGTTATTTGATGCTATCTCTGATAAAGTTTCTACTGAAGACATGAGTTTGATTAACACCGACTACAACTTGTTTAGGGTAAAGTCACAACTCTTGTGGGTGTTGAGAATTTGGTGGATATCTACGCCTGTGGTCTAAAGGTCTGTCTCTTTGGTATGGTCTCAGGATAAGAAGATGACCAGGGATGAGTTTGTCAAGAAGTTGAGGGTCATAGTTGGCGATGATCTGTTGAGATCTACTATAACAGCCCTTCAGTGTAAGGTAATGTGTGATCATTGCTGGTTTGAGCCGAAGAAAAATAAAGTTGGCTTTTGCTGTAAAGGTACCTTGTTAATCACATGCGAAATGTGTAAGAATCAAAATTCTGTTTCTCAAATTCTCTAGATAGGCTTCTATGAGGTAAAATATAACTATTCACAATTTAGGAAAAAGTTATTGCACATCCAGGAGGGAAGTTTTTCATTCGGAGTCTAATCTTAGTGCCTTCTAATTAAACTCGAGCACCTGCAGATTCCCACAAGGCACGACAGTCAAGTTGTTGGGCAGAATGTGACAGGCTCAGGTGGTTTCTGATATGGCACAGCTTTCTCCAGTGGTGTGTTGATCTATGGTTTCTGATGATTATCTGGTTTTCATCCGGTGGAGATAAATTTAGCTTTAGCTTTAGCTTTCTGGTAAAAATGTGCCGACATGAAGTCTTTATCTTGTCTCCTTTGTTAGCTGAACAGTTCTAGGGTTTCAGGACACTGAAGCTTGCTCTATCCTTGTGCTACTCTATGTTGGGTTCTTATGTTGGTGGTCATGTAATAGCTTTTCCGAACTGGGGGCAACAGTCATCTCACTTGCGAGGTGATCGATCGTGTGTACTCTTCTGGCTATGTGCAAGCTGGATTTTAGCTTTTGCATGTTATCTTCTCTTGTTTCTGTATGGTTGGTCATTGGATCAGGATTCCGGTTCAAGATCACATGTTCCTTCCCGTTGCTTTGTACGGAAAATCATCTTCTGCTGAATGGGCTTTTTTACCGGTAAGCTTTAATGGTGGCACCTGTCTACGTTGAAATAAAAGTTCTCCACAAGAGGGAAAGACCTGGAGACATTGAATCGACTGTGGTCTCCCATCTATGGTTTGCTGCCATGGCTAGACATTGGACGTTGCTAGAAGTTCTCGTGATTTTTCTGTCATTAGAGAACGACGGTGTGAGTTGGCCGATTTGAAAGGGTGAAATTTGTTGCATGACCGGAGTTTTAGAGGGGCCCGAGACCCATGGGTCTTGTTCGGCAGCTGCCCGGTGGACCGGCAGATATGCATTGTTTATTTACAGGACATGAAATTCAGGCGGTATCTAAGGAACACCGTTCGCTCTCTCCATTGTCTGGGAATTAGGCCTCGCGATTTCCTAGCGAACCGGTGCGGGAAAAGGGATCGGGATTCAGTGTTTCAGTCACAGCGCTTTGGAATCAGTGCTTGGTTGGATTACTCGCCTCGGGTATCACTAGTTGATTGATCAATCTGGTAGTATAGGGAACAGGTCACTAGGGACTCGGTAGCCGATTGATCCCAAGGATGAGAGAATTGATTGAAGAGATACATATATATATATATATATAGGACGACAAGAGTCAATACGCGAACCACGACCCCTCGTTGACTAGTTGATCTCAGAGGACAGAAGAGCAGCATCTATATAGGGCGAAGCCTCACGCTTATCTTTCATCATGCCCACCCCACAAATAAATAAATAAATAATCTGATCAAATTCAGTGCCCTCATTGAATCCTCAAGCCCTTGCAAAGATGTCCCTCGCATCACGAAGGGTCCTGCCTGGTGCGCTCTTGACTCCCTCTTGACACACCCACCGCACCCCGCTCCGAAGTCTGGTCCATACACTATAATTGGAAAGCAAAACAATCCCCGGATTCCATGTTGGCACCGTCCAAGATCGCTCATGAGCCCTTCGCTTAGATGCATGACTACTCATGCTTCCATGCACACAATGCTTATTATACGTTTGTTCATCGGGTGGATGGCGAGGCTCATGAACCATCTAAGAGGATCCATCCCAATAAGGAAACCCCGGAAGAAAAACAGACTCAGAAGCAACCACCGGTCCACCGTCGAGTTTGTGGCCTCCTATGTGTGCCTCCGACTGATTGCTTACCTATTACATACATCACCGGCATTATGTCTTC
Organism: Sonneratia alba; assembly: GCA_900174645.1. Classification (NCBI taxonomy): domain Eukaryota; kingdom Viridiplantae; phylum Streptophyta; class Magnoliopsida; order Myrtales; family Lythraceae; genus Sonneratia; species Sonneratia alba. Next base: position 203,768 of record FWPY01000034.1, on the reverse strand, counting down.
AAATACGCACTGATCAAAAAGCACAAGTCCAATTCACCTACATTGATTAATTATAGGGCATGGACCTAGCCCTTTAGCTGCCCTCCAGATTACCCGTAACCTCCCCTCTCTTCGCATTCCTAGCTGCAATTCCTCCGGAAACTTGGCATGCCAAGGACAGATGAAGGGAGATTCGGGGTAATTTGGAGACTGCTATTAGCCGATACCTACTGACTGGGCGAGCCGGAAGGCTCGGTGCTGAATCCCGCAACAGGTCCCACGTTGCTCATCGAGCAGTTCAAGCTGCTACTGCACAGTGCGGCACCAATCTGCTGCACCGTGTTGCAGATATGGGTGTTAACATCAGTGATGCTCGACAGGCTGATCTTGGTGGCCGGGATGGTGCTGGCTAGGACCTGAAGGCCCACCGTCAAGAGGCAACCCAAGGTGGGGCCATTCTGGATCTCAGGTGGTGAAAGAATTGCGTCACTGGATCCGGGAACAGGACTGGGGCAGGCTGCAGGGACTATCGAGAAGCCGACGGGAAGAAGTGGAATGCAGGAGGAATCCTCGCTGTTCATTGCAAGCTGGACAGAGTCAACGTCTACGGTAGAGTAGACCAAGAGGCTGCCTGAGTGGTCGGTGCAGCTTTCTTGCAGCACCAGATCTACATGCTGGGATGAATTGCTTGCCACCTTCATAACAGAAATGTCCTCAGGAATCGGAGGTCATGATCTCTTCCAAATGATAATTAAACCCTAGAAGTATGATAGACCAAAAGCTCAGGTATATAGCTTGCTTACATCGACGCGAAGTAGAGAAATGCAATTCCCTGGATGAGAGCCGTTGGCTATGTGAGCAATTTCTTGCAATGAGTTCCCATTGGAGAGCATGTCGAGCTGAAAACGGTCAAACAATATTTTGTTGATCAAAGAATATATAACAGGTGCTCAAAGATGGATTGGTCAAACGTACAGTGAAACTAGATAAAGGGAGTGGAAATCATCTTAATTAACCTGAGATCTGTGACGCTCATCCTTCAGGAGATCGAAGACCTGGTAATGGGGGTATGGGAGCCAAGTAGTGGACACAGCTGCAAGAACCAACCCATTTGGCTGCCCTGGCCCTGTCACTCTCCGGGTCGTGATTCTCACGGTGCTGTCACCAGAGTCCGAAAGAGCCGTCCAAGATTGTCCTCCAGAAGTGCTCATATTTGTGCAGAATGTCCTCATCATTCTCTGGGCAAGCCTCATCAGGTTCCTTCTTGCTTCAGATGAAGGTATCACTGCAAAAGTTCATAAACACACGTCCTCTTTATGGAAAACAATCGCCATGTATAAGTTGACCACAAATTTTCTAATAAATTCCACGATATTTTAATGTAGGCGGCAGGTTTAGATCTGAATTTGGCCACTTGAAGAAGTAAAAATCCCTACCTAATTAGTATGTCGGGCTGACAATTTTTTTCTAGCAAACTTTCAGTTAAGATGGAAAATAGATCCGATTACCTCCAAGGTCTGGTATGTTACAGGCCATGAGGCTTGCGACACGCTCGCATTGTCTCTGCAATACGGCAAGCCATCTTTGAGCTCCGAAAGCCATCTCAGTGCATAAGAATTGATCAAAAATGGAGTGAACATGCTTCTTCTCAATCTCTCCATGCTCCACCCATGTTACCTGAGATAAAGAGAAGAAAAACAAGGTGACCATTCAAGAATCAGTTTGAAATTCTAGTTGATTGATTAAAACAAGATGAATTAGGCCTTCCAAATAGGCATATTGTATGCAGAACAGGGAACGCACCCTCGAGTATCCATTGGGCATATCTTGAATGATGCAACCTGAAGGCCCTCTCCTGTACCTTGGAAAGGAGGGAGCGCTGCTCTCATGGAGGCCATCGATGGGAAAATCCACAACTGCCCATGTTCCCTCCTCCACATTCTGCTGGCAGTAGCGGAGGAAATACGTCTCCCTAGTTGGCACGAGAGGAGAAAGCACTTGAAATTCCGCATACATCTGATCATTTCCAGAGGACGGTTATTATGAATCAACGTACATTCCCCATAATCAAATGAATAGTCATAAGAACATTTGACAACGTAAAATCAAGGATAGCAAAGTTTTAGGACTTGAATCACTTACTAGGTGGAGAGATCCACTTGGATGACCAGACATGCCCGACGCAATAACTTGGACAGTTTTTGCCCTCGAAACAATGGAGGGGAACAACTCGAGCCATTTGTTCTACAAGGATTTGTAGAAATAAATATGTTAGGCAAACAAAAACTTAAGAATGAAATAGGCAAGCCCATCAATTCAACCTCTTTACATTAATCGAAGTATGAAAAAGTATCCTTACAGCATCGAGGAAGGCATTCATGAGAGTGATGCTATTCATGATAATCACAGTACTGTCACGGCTTGCCTCCCTCATCCCAAACTCGGTTGGACACAGCTTACTGTAATGGCAAGGGAACAGTCTCACGTGCTCCTCAAAATTGAGCTCCTCCTTGGAGAAACCCAACTTATCGTTGCTCCTGACCCAGAGAGGCTCCGTCAAGTGGCACATCTTGATAAGTTCTTCCATTGAAAAGAGGGCAAGGTCGAGAGCCACTGAATACTTCTCCTCCTCCACAAGGACAATGCCGCCCTCACCCTCAGACAGGTGGGCTGTGGGTAGCTGCCCGTTGGAGCCCAAGATTGGGATCGTGGGCACAAGCTTGGAGCAAGTGGTCAGCATGGAAGGTTCTTGGGGGAAATGTGGTATGGACGAGTAAATGTTCATGTCCAAGTCAAGTGAGGGAGGGAGAAGCGAAGGAGCAGCATCAGGTAGCATCGCTTGGATCTGTGGACCACCATACCGGGAAGCTATGCAACATACACGTTCCAGCTGACAAATATACCACAACCAGTTACCTGAATTTATCTAGGTAAAACCCTCTTATTGGCCAAGTATTTAGACAAACCCTTGATTAATCACATTGCCCCTAAGTTTCTAAAACAATTGAATGAACTAGAAAAAGAGTACACCGTAATTTGCTGTTGGTCCATTTCAAGATGAATAAACGAAGAGAGGATCAGCAATGTTGAGATTAAAATGATGATTGTAAGAAAAATTAATGTGTAGTATTTTGCCAAAAATATGAGGTGTGACAGGATTGGACAATAAGATATAAGAAAAGTTTGGCTTCAAATTGTCAAGCATCTCGTCATGCTCAATTTTAGGGTAAAATGTGGGACGATATATTGAAATTTCTCATTAATGGGTCACAAGAAATTATACAGTACATAATTATGCTACTCAGTGCACTTAGGGTGTTATTTCCAGAGGAAACAATTTAACAATTAAACCAGGTGCATTGTAGCCTACCTCCTCCTTCAGTCGGGCATTTTCAATGCGAAGTTGCTGCTCGTCGAATCCCATCTCTCCAAGCATGGCTGGACCTCCACAGTTCGGGCAGATAACATTCCGCAGGGTTGCTTGCAGCCTGTAATTCTCATTTTTGAGGTTCTCATTCTCCGCTCTCAGCATCACATTATCGGATCGGTCTTGTTGTGCCTATAAGTATTCAAATCATGCCATGAAAAATAATGACCAGGACAGAGAGAGAGAGAGAAAGAGAGAGACTACACTGGGCAAAGCATTTACTCCATACATCCTTGCTGGAAGCAGACGAGCAGTTAGGGTTTTATTGCTCAACATTTATGTGCTACAGTTCTGTACGGCACACCATGAACGGTGATCCATCCTTTCAAGTGAATCTCTCTTCCCGATCTCCCTTCTCTTAATCACAAATTAATAAGCAATATAGGGATCTTTTTGATATGTAACAGTACAGGGATCTGTGTGTGTGTGTGTGTATGTAAAGTTGCTTAAGTTGAAAGTGAAACCACTCATACTTGGGATTTGGTACTTCATTTTCATAAATTAATCCCTTTTATACTTCAGACTTAAGAGACACGGAGAAGATATACTAGAACTTATTTAATATATTTTTGGGATACTGCAGTTTTTTTTTTTGGGTGTAAAAACGTAGTGTAGTATTTTTAATGTTTACAAAGCAAGCACAACCGTGAACCGTACAATCACTGTTCCTGGGAAATTTGGAGAATTTGGGCCGACAGCATGTACTCATAATTCAGGGTCTCTAATTAGGGTTTGCAAAGGTTGAAGGGAGACGGACCTGACTTCACAGGGAAATTACACGCTAAGCACTGGTTTACTCAGTGTGGAAGACACTAACCTTCATTTGGGTCCGACGGTTCTGGAACCAAAACTTGACCTGTCGGGGTTTTAGTCCGAGCTCTTGGCTCAACCTCATCCTCTGCTTGTCATCCGGGTGAGGACACTCTCTGAACAAGCTGCATATTGTACAACCACATCATTGTAATTGCATGAAATTTGAGTTCCCATAAGTCTAATCTTCCTTTTGCTGTCAAAAAGAATATGTCTAGTCCATGAGTTTCATCCCTGTGGGTTTCTGCTTGAAACTAGCATGGCCATTACCTAGAGGATTTACATATCATACACATTGGAGGAGTTAGTGTCTCAAAACTGATGCTCAGAGCATGCAAACGGGAGGGCATTAGTAGTCCCAGAACTTGTGATTGATTCGATACTATCATGTTCCATTTCTCAAAATATATGTCAGTGATATGATGTTTTTGCAGGTGTAGAGAGCAATAACGAGCATGCATACGCTTCCATTTCTTGGATCTGACGAGCAGTGTGGCGGTGGTAGCGTTTCTTCCTGGCATTAGGCTGCTGGGGCTCACTGCCCTCCAGTGTCTCGTTCACCGATTTCTCATCTAACTGCAGTTCGCTCCCTGACCCGCCGCTCTCCATCTCTTCCTTCCCCAGCCTCATCACCCCGTTCTCTTCCTTCTGTAGCAAATAATTGATCAATTTCTACACATTACAATTCTGCTGTCAATTCACTCTAAAATAGGAGGGAGGGGAGGTGGCGAAGAAAACGATAAGTGGGGTAGACTTCGACTCACCGGAACTGTAGGAGCGAAGGAGTTGAAGGGAAGGCTCGATACGAAGTCAAAGTTAGGGTTCTGGATCGGTGACGAGAAGAGGGAGTCCATCGAGATCCCGTTCCCTCCCATGGAAGGCATAACCTGGCAATCGCCAAACATTTTCCCAGGTAGAGACGAGGATAGACGTGTGTCCTTTGGAAACCTTAAACCCTGCCCTATGCTCGGTTCCGGGTGACGTTACGATCCTTCACCTCAGCTTACGGAAACCTGCCATTGTTTATTATGGTGGAAAAAATATCCAAACAAAAAAAAATCCCGCCGATGGTTATATAAATCGAGATGGATTACATAAAAGAGGAGGCTACACCAAAAGTGTAATGAGAAACATATCAAAAAGATCGGTCCATGACTGGTCTGGAAAGATCGATGAGAACAAAAGGAGAAAAGAAGAGCTGAAAAGGAGCAGAAAAGGAAGGGGAAAAAGTTTCCGTAACGCCCCCACAGAACGAGCAAGACAAGATCTTTGACATTTCCGCACCTAAATATACCCCCAAAAAAAAAAACCTTGGCAAGCAGGTGAAACCCTATCTTTCAGCCGATAAAAGGACGAGGACAAGAAATCACGAGAGAGAGAGAGAGAGAGAGGGGGGGGGGTGGGGCGAAGACTGATCGGCTAAGTGCAGTGTACTGTTTGAGAGAGGGACAGAGAGAAAATTACGTGAGCACCATCTAACAGTGTCGGTCGGTTTCTCTTCGCGAAACTGCAGGAAGACTCGGTAGTTGTCGAAGAGGAAGGAGAGAGCTTCACTCTCTCTCTCTCTCTCTCTCTCTGTGAATCACTTGGCTGGCAAGCAGCAGAGCTAGCTCCACCTAAGAGGCGAAAGGATCGGAGAGGAGATCACCATCGCCCTCCCGCGGCCACCTCTCCTATGTCGCCGCCTCTTATCTCACAGTTGCTTCCTGCCCATCACAGCTCCTCTTCAGGTTCTCCGTCCGCTCTCTTTGGCCTTTGCCCTCCGCTTCCCTAATTTCTCTGTGGGGGGTCATTCAATTCAATCCATGTCTGAATGTTTATATTTCCTTCTCTCTTACCGTACGGTTAGGATGAGAAGAGCAAGAGATGCTCTCTTTTTTCCTTCGCCCCCTGTTCACAACCACTTAATAGTCTGGCTGTTACGTTACACGTGGCGGTTTCCCTTTGGCCCGACGAGCGTTCCCTCTTTCAAAGTCAAATGCCCTTTCCAACCTTATTCGACGCGCCTCCCCCCCCGTCTCTCTCTCTCTCTCACATCAGCTAATCGGGTTACACACAATATCCTCAGTGGCATTTCTGATTAAAAAAAATCATTATCTCCTGATGTAATATTTATTATTACTTGGATGAATTAAATAATTGATATTTTGATCTTTAAATAAAATATCTGATAAGAATCGATTAATAAAAAAATTATGACCAGAACAATGTATTCCATTTTTCACGAGTAGACAATCGATAAACTGGAACCGAGTTGGGCACGTCGGCCTTTTATGTGTCAACAGCCCTACGTCACCAAATATGGGCCGACATTAGAAAACCGTACACGGATGCATGGTCCTTTGTACTTCATCTTATAGTCACTACAGTCCTTTCGTTGGAATCGGGACCGTCGGTCCCTTTCTGGGTACTCAACTGATGAACACCGTTGATCCATCGAATTCGAACCGAAGTTCTTACTTGCGCTGCGGCGGCGGCGGAAACATTTTCTATATGTGCATGTCTCCTTCCTGCATCTATGGAGCATTGTTCATCTCTGTATAAACGACGTGGATAGGATGGATGCATCATCCACTTAAATTACATCACTCAAAAACTTCTGATTCATTAGTTGAAATTTAATTTCAACTAATAATAGAGGAGAATGGAGGTTGATTACAAAATGATAAGATAAATATAAGTTAGGAAGGTATGAGATGAAAGGATTAAGGGTATAAATTAATTGTTTTGTCGCTAATAATTCTTTTTAACTGTTAAAGTAAAGGAATTAATTATAATTGGAGATAGTTTTACGGTTATACCCCTATTCACTTAGCCGCGTGAAAAGCACCGTGTGAAGATCGATCAGGGCGGTTGAAGGCATTTACTGCATGCGGGGAGGAGGGATCCACCCAGAGTCCACGACGCTGACGTAGGCATTGGATGCCAAAACGCCTTTTCTGTCTCATCATACGTGAGTTAGTAGTAGAGAAGGAGCGAAGAAAACAAATTGGTACAAGAAATGTCCGGTCCGATCAGTAAGAACCAGACGATCCGTAGTAGTAGCTCGAAATGTCGATACGGTCGATTGCACTGTACTCGAACCACGGTCGCACTACCGCGCCACGATTCTTCTCGAATCTCTTCGGATAAAGAAGAGAGGAGATAACGGGAATTATTACTAACTAATTATCCACACAAGAAAATTTGACTGATTAATAATTAATGGCCCGATAGCGTAATTAATCTGATTGAGACGCAATAAACATAATTTATTTTGCACTGCTTGGTGGTGGCGGCCGTTTCCTCGAAGTGGACGTGGAGCGTTCCGTATGCCTAGTTGAAACGCAAATATAGAGAATAAATGCCTCCTCTGATCATGGTCTATAAAAAAAAGAAACAAAGAGGAAAATGATACCTCCATTCCGAACATCGATTCTGAGATGGTTCAGCACTCATTGAAGATGAATAAGATCTCAATTTTAAATTTTATAGATAGATATAATTATTCATGAATATGATCACGTATATATCAAATAAAGAGAAATTTGTGAGAATATAAGAGGATTTGATGCCACCATTTATCAATTTAAAATTTTAAATGGAACGAATACAATTTTTTATGAATTCATAATGAATTTAATATAGTATCAGAGCCAATGAGCTCGCACCGACCCAAATTCATAAGTCCGGCTCTGTGGTCAGTTAATATTAAGTTCGAGTATTGAAGAAAATTGCCCGACTTATGGCAAATTATCCCTCTCGTTAGAGACCGGAAGAAGAATACTCAATTTGTAAATAATTGTTGATAGTGGGTGTTTAATTACACGCGACAAAGTGGATAATGTTGTCACATGAAAACAAATGTTTAGATATATGATCTCATTTCGATCAAATAAAGTGAAAATTGTAAGATTATAAGAAATTTTGGTATCATCATATATTATATTAAGTTTTTAAGTATAAATGTTTAATTTTTTATGAGTTGATAATTAATTCAATAATAATAACTTACGTATAATTAAAAGAATTTTAACTTTTAATAACTTTAATATAAATTAGTTGACACATTTGAGTTATGGATAATAGGTAATGCTATGCACTAAGATAAGTAATATATGCTCCGACTATCGTGACTACATGAGAAGTCCACGACGAGCTGGACGCACCGGCCGTATCTTAGTGCCCTGTCAATTCAGGATGAACCCTAGCTGGAAATACAGAGAGAGAGAGAGAGAGAGAGAGAGAGAGAGGACAGCTAACGACAATTAATTGCGTGCGTGCTGCCCTGTAAGAAAGAACAATATTTTTGGTACCCTTGAGGACTTGTCAGTACCGAAATTAAAGGCTTTTTCCTAGCTGTAAATACGGCTGCAGAAGCTATTTATTGACGGACGATAACATCGTTATATACATACATACATCCATACACGCGTGCGTAATTAGGGTTGACGATTCTTTATAGGACGCGATCACTTGTGATGAAATTAGCCGGATTCCGGTTAAATTAGGGTAGATTTGTATATTTTGGTAAAATATAATTAATTTTATTTAATTAAATATATTAATATATTTTATAAATTTAATTATATGTATTATTAATTTAATTTTATATGAAGTGTATTTGTTATATGTTATTATAATAATTACAATTATCATGTTTACATACTAAATATTTTTATCAAATTATTATTATTATTATTATTATATTAGATATATTAATTATGCACATATATAATTAAAACATTTAGTTTATACAGTTTAAATGAATATGATACAGATTGATGAACTTTTTACACGGACCATTTAGACACGACGCGACACGGCACGAATCACCAACCTTACACGTAATTAAGCAAGATCGATAAATCAAAAACCAGTCCAGCATGTTAGATAATATTAATCAGAATCGGGCATATAAAAAATGACGTTGCGCGTTTACAACTCATTTACTTGGGCTCCAATTCTCTCAGGGCATTTTTTTTTTCTTTTCCGTAGATTAATTTTATCACAGTAATCGTGTACACTAGCAATCAAACCTATGGTAAATGTCGACAATTTCCATATACATAAATTTACCAGAAAAATTGATGAAAAATGGTTTTGATAGAGTACTACTAACTGTATTATTATACCATAGGTCCCCGCGAAATTGATTCGACAAAATTTTAATAAAATACGGGTAAAATTGATTCAATGAAAAGAAATTTTATAATTTCTTGGGGCTATGAATCTGGAGGCGGGCCTGGACCACCGGGCCCACAGCTGCCACTCTGACGGGCCTCTATGAATCTTGCGTCCCCCAGCCAGCCCTAGAGATGTTAAACAGTCCGGGCTGGTTCGGAACAGGATTGTCCAAATCCGGAACAGGCCAAGACCGCCCTTAACACAACCCGTAATTACTCTTATTGAGTTGAAAGACGATTTACGAGTCATGTAAGAAATATAAGCACATTAAACCATAATTGGTACGATTTATTACCCTACTGAACTGACTCGAAACCGTTATGAAATCTAATCGCACCGGCTCAGACAGTGAACCAATGCCCTCCGCCTGCCAACTGTCATGATCTCATTCAATTCGCTACAAAATCAACAGCACAAATGGCCAAGCATTTGACAGTTGATTTTAATAGCAAATTAATGGCTCACAGTGATAAGCCAATCAAATTACTGTTCCACATCAATGACATCACAAATCAAATCGCTATTCAATATTCACATCAATTCAATTAAATTACTATACACTATTAAATAATTTGAATTTTTTAAAAAAGGAGAAAATGTACGGTTCATAGGTTGAACAGGCCCAAACTGTGGACTGGCTTGCTAATGCACAATTTAGACCGGCTCATTCTATAATAAACTATGAACCGTAACCGGCTCGCACAATTAAGCATAACGGGCTGACCTGTAATAGTGGCAAACGATTCCAAACCCATTTTAAACCGGCCCGGACCGTAATTTTAACGACTCTAGCCGGTCCCTCCCACATTTGAAAACTGAGAACGATCTGCACAAGCACACATTTATTGCATTGTTCAGTGCAACAAATGATCTCCTGATCTCGAGGAGAAAAATATACGCCAGTGAGAATCGATCCCTACATAGGTCGTCTGCTGGGAGTTGATCGGCTTTTGACAAGTTGGGCTAAAACGTCGGCCCAATTAGTGACTTGGGCTTAATGGGCCTGGGCCAATGGGCTTCATGTGGGCCCCCTTTCATCGTTGAAGCACCGCTCGCTCGACCGAGCGCGCAGGAACTCCGCTCCACATATGAACTTAGAAAATCTGCGCAAATCGTTCGTTTCCATTCGTCCTATGAAAATGGCTCTCCTCGTCACAGCACCGGCTTCCTCCTCTTCCCTCCACGACAGGCCCCGCGTCCCTCCCTCAAACTTCCGTATCAAATGCCCTCTCCTCCTCTCCTTCCCCTACTCTACAAGCAGAGCATTCTCTCGCATGCAATCTTCCCTCTCCCCCGGCTCGCCCGACCCGGACCTGAATCCCGACCGTTCAGCCGCCGGCGAGCCCCCCACTGTTACTGACGAGTGGGGCGAGAAGTCCGACGCCGATGGGACTACTTACGACTACTCCAAGTTCTCCGACTCCGACCCTCCGAAGGTGGAGCAGGAAGATGAGTGGGGGACTGGCGTAGTGGGCGGTGGGGCTGTGGAGGACTGTGTATCCGGGGGCAACGGCAGCGCTGCTGCCCCGCCCGTGGACGATAAAGTCAGGGACTTGAAGAGGTGCTTGGTTGATACGGTATACGGGTCTGATCTCGGGTTCCGAGCGAGTCCGGAGGATCGGGCGGAGGTCTTGGAACTGGTGAACCAACTGGAAGCGGCGAACCCGACCCCTGCCCCAGTGGAAGCATCCTGCTTCCTTGATGGGAACTGGGTCCTAGTGTGAGTTGGCTTTCTTGGTCTCATCAGATTCTACAAGTCCATGATTAGTGGCGTCTTTGTAATTGCATTTGAGTGTAACTTGGTGCAGCGCTAATCCTACCTTCATGCTGTTCACTTGCCACAATGTTTGTGCTGGACTTTCACTTATGGTTATAATTTATAAGGTGGCGTGCATTGGCATCTGGAGTAAGTGATTGCGAATATATTAGGGGAATGCTGATGCCTTCAAATTTTACCTCTATCTGATGAGACAGATTTCATGTAGTTGAGGGGATTTGAGATGGGTTCATCGACTTCTCATGTTCTCCTGTTACTAAATACTAGGAGATAGAATCGTGCTGTTAGTGGTGGTTTTACTGGTTTTTAGGTCAATGAGTCAGACAAAGTACACATCTTTCTACCAAGCACAAAAAATCTAACTTGAGGTGTTTATTTCCCGATAACTGTGAAAGCATTTAAATCTAACAACGGCAACTATAATATGTAAGAATGTCTTTATAGCTATGGGGAAACAACTTACTCTTTACTCATGATAGTGTTATTGAGATGGATCAGCAATTGTCCTCGTGTTTTGCATGTCTGTTATGTCTTTGATCGGTGTTTTTGTGCATAGCGAATGCTTTTCCATTTGAAAAAGAAAATGTCATTTAATACACTAAGTTACTCAAAAGTCATGCTTTGGTGTCCTGTCCCTACTTGGACAACAACAAAGTCTCTTAGGCAGTCTGGTGAAGAGTTGGCTGCTTCAACTTTTATTACTTATTAGCAGTTTCAATTAACTGGGAGAATGGTAATATTTCTCTGTCAATAAGCAGGTACACAGCATTTTCAGAGCTCTTGCCTCTTCTGGCTGCGGGGGCCACTCCTCTCCTGAAAGTGGACAAGATATGCCAGTCAATTGACAGCAGCAGTCTCACCATTATCAACTCCATGACACTCTCCAGCCCTTTTGCTAGTTTCTCCTTCCGTGCATCTGCTGCTTTTGAGGTCAGAACACCTTCGAGAATTCACGTAACTAATTCTTTTTGCTTTCTCTGTAAAGAAATAATAAATCATAGTCTTATCTGTTGCACAAGTTTTTAGAACTAAGTAGGATGAGCAACTCTTGCAATGTAATAAATATATACATGTCCAAAAGTAGCATAGAGAAACTGTGCAATGTAAATGTCCACACTCCACGGTCTCATGAGATGGTTGGAAACTGCACGATAGGAATGGTTTTAGTATAATTCGTTCTCAGGTTGGCACTGCACTCGTAATGAACTATCACTTAGCAATGATTTTTAGGTGATTTCATCACTATCTAACTATTACTCTATGAAAGATGATTAAAGGGAATGTTGGTGTTAGATTTCTGGATACTGCAGTGTAAATTTTGTTATTAGTTTTGGTTGTGCATGCTCCTAGTTTATGTACATATTACCAGACCTTTGTTCACAGGCTTAAGTTATTATATGGTCCTTTAAAATTTTCACATAGTATCGGAGTATGAATTCATGTATTTATGTCCACTTGTCCCTTGTTGCATCACTTTCAGGCATCAAGCCTTATGTGGAGGAGAGATGGAGCATTAGATAGTAAATACATTGCCATTCCTTGATCTTACAAATACAAACTGACACATTCAAATCCTTAAAAATTCATGGACATGCGTATTTCGGACTCAAAACATCTTAACGATGCAGGTTGAATTCAAGGAAGGAACATTTCAACCTCCAGAAATGAAACCGACTATCGACCTCCCTGGGAGTGTAAATATCTTTGGGCAGAACATCATTCAGCAGTCCCTTGGCCCTCTGCAGGAGGCTGTGGCAAGTTTATCGCGTGCAATTTCAGGACTGCCACTGCTCAAGCTACCAATCCCGGGCAACAGGACTCAGTCATGGCTTCTCATCACGTACCTTGATGAAGAAATGAGGATCTCGAAAGGTGATGGTGGGCTTTTTGTTCTTGTTAAGGAAGGGAGCCCTCTTTTGAGCTAATGCCAGCAAGGTAGTCTGCTTTCTTGTCTGTCGATTCATTCTCTAAAGGGTGTAGAAACTCATTTTCCAAAACTTTTTAGTGCGAGAAATAGTTTTCTAATCGTGGTCTCTCGCTGTCTCGGCTACACAGATGCAATCATTTGTGATTTGATCAAGCCACAAGAATCATGAACGTGAGCTTGAAAATTCTGCTCTTTTCTTTCTTTCCTTCTACCCTTTTCAGTACCAGAAAGTTCCCAGATGTTGTGGAGATCTCTCAGACATCCCGTTTGATACGAAAAAAAATTGTCATTGTAATAGAGTAAAAGAGTGTAATTCACGGTACTATGAGATTCTATTATCTACTCTATCTGACCAAATCGTGGTTAGTCTCTTGATATGATTGAGTGTCCCACCCGAGAGTGGCTATGGACCTCAGTGTGAAAATCACTAAATTTCAATGGTGTGTTTCCGTTACCTTTTCTTTTTTGTCACTGTTCCCTTTTCCTTTTTAAATAGAGCTCAATGTTGTTAGGCGACAGTTCGGTCGTTGTATTGGATTATTTATTCAGCTTCAAGATGACTTCTCACCGGTTGGAAAATTAAATATCGAGTTTGTATATTCATTTATATTGAATAAGTGATTCATTCAGATGATATATTTATCAAAATTTAAAACAAATAAAGAAAGAAATTTGTGTGCCCCCCCGTTGTTCAAACCGTTTCGACTCATTTCCAAGAAGTTGAGCCAGAAAATTCTTCCTCAAGAAGACCGGAGAACTTTCAAGTCTACCGTCCGTTCTGAAGTCGCAGATAACACCCTCCAATTGTTGTGTCTTTCAACCGGAATTTTTTGTTCTGGTTGACAGGAAGCTGCCGACTTTAAGCGCCCAATTCTGGGAATTGTTGAGCACTGAAGAGATCTGACATTGTACCGGGTCGAATTTGATTGTTGGAGACTATTTTTATCCTTTTTTCTGCTTTCTATCTTCTTGGTTTTCGAGATGAGCAGCAACAGGGGATCGGTGAAGCCAAATGAAGATCAGATTGCGGAGCTGCGCGAGATCTTCCGTTCGTTCGACAAGAACAGGGACGGGAGCCTGACCCAGCTCGAGCTCGGATCGCTCCTCCGATCGCTGGGGCTCACGCCCAGCTCCGAGCAGCTCGAGTCCCTGACCCAGAGAGCCGACACTAACAGAAACGGCCTCGTGGAGTTCTCAGAGTTTGTGGCCCTCGTGGCTCCGGAACTCTTGCTCAGCCCTAGCAAGCCTCCCTACTCGGAGGAACAGCTGAGGCAGTTCTTCAAGATGTTTGACCGGGACGGGAACGGATTCATATCTGCTGCTGAGCTGGCGCACTCGATGGCTCGGCTCGGTCACACACTCACGGCCGAGGACCTTACGGGGATGATCAGGGAGGCAGACACGGACGGTGATGGGCGGATCAGCTTCGAGGAGTTTGTGCGTGCGATCAGCTCTGCAGCATTCGGTAATTCATGGGCTTGATCAAAACTCCGCATTTTTTTTCAGATCAAATATCTACAATACTGATCTGAATCTTTTCTGCATCATTCGTCGGACCATTTCCAGTGATCCATTCATTCGCTTCCAAGTTGATATTTTGAAGGTTGTAGCTATCCAGTAAATTGACCCCTGCAGGATAGTTATCTTCAAGCTCATCTTGATGGACCAGTTTGGTTATCTTTTTACCTGTCTCTAGGGCATGGATTGCCATTTATCTTGTTCTGTGAATGCTTGGTTGTTTATTTCTCCTGTAATGGGCTTTTAATTGGTGTCCAGTACAGTATGCATCAGCAAGATATATGCAATAAGACTGTTCATATCGATAAGAGGCAAAATCATTGTCTATTTCGGAGAGGCCATGATGAAAATGAATCTCTTCCTGCCATCCACTTAAGTTAACAGAAACGCTGAAGACGATTGTCTGTCAAGCTTTCAGCTTAATCAAGAGAGACCCGATACCAAGAGAAAACATGGCCTCCGGACCAAGGGTGAGGGTGCACCTTCAAAGATTTCTAAGCGGAAACACTCATTCGAGCGAGTGTGAGGGGCTTCATTTCTGATAGTAGTTTGAGGTTCATGATTCAGTTTATCCATATCATGAAGCTAGATCGATAGATTAAACATGCTGAAAGATTCCTTCAACTAGTTTTTAATTGATAGACCAACAAAAGATCCTAGAATATGAAAATAAATAAATAAATAAAAGAAGAAGAAAGAAACAGATATCTCTGTTATGCCGCCTTCTTCTTGGATTTGAACATCACGGATTGGATGAATGAACACAGGGAGGAGATTGAGCACCCGCACCAGCATATACGGGTATGATGACGGCAGATTCCTGGGGCAGTAAGTACTTGTGGATGAAATGATCGCTATCAACGAATGGCTGCACAAGTCCAATAGATCAATACAGTAGTTAACATGACTGCTTAACAGAACTGTGCAAGGTAAAATCACCAGGATGATAACCCAAAATGTACAGTAAGTGAATATGGATAAGCTGATCAATGATAATAAGAAACCAACAGCTCTATCAGCTAATTCCATTCTGACGGTTGTAGCTCGTAGTCTCTGCAGATGGAAAAGCCACTAGAGCCAAGACACCCACAGAAATATGATTGAACATCAGACTAAGTACTGTATCAAATGGAAAAACAAGAAGAAAGGGCATGATGAGATGTAGGTATGAACAAAATCGGCCTCTGTCTGCTGAGACTGATCAGCTCAAGACAGGAAAGACGATTAAGAAGGGAAAGATCTTTCGAGTTCCAATAGGCTGGCAGCAAATCTATCATTTTAAAGCTCTATGTCCCTGCATCATAACAGATGAAGAAGAACACAATACTGGTCTTTGGAAAGGACATGATCATCCTGACACGAAATCGAGATACATGTAAAACTGCGACATCTGGTGCACCAGCATGAAAACTAACGGCACTGTCATACAAAGACAACTTCGACTCCTCAAAACCTAGCCCGGAGGTTGTCTGTATAAGGAGACAATTTCATAAGCTCGAACACCGTGGCGTGATAGTTGTGCTGAAAACACTGGCAACAGACATCGCATCGCACCGGAAGAAACACGCTCAAAAATCAAGATCAAGCACAAGCCACAAAGTTGAATTGGCGAGCGTTTTATCAGCAATTGCAGCCCAATTTTTTTTTTTTTAAAAAAAAGCAATTTAAGGAAACATTTGAACGATTTGACTTGATTATTCTGAATTTTTTGAATTATTGTATTTTTATATTCAAAATTAGATTTGAAATTATTGATTTATATGTAAAAAAATTTTGCAAAATCAGATTCACCTTATTTTTTACGTAATTTGCCCCCAGCGACAATTAAGACCGCAACTAAAACAATCGCCAACCTGCTACCCAATCAGCACCAACCACGTGTCTCTTCTAGCCGGTCCGTCCCTATCGGAACAAAACTCTGCCGGCGGACGGCAAACTTCATCAAGCTCTCTCAGTCGAATAGTGGAAATTAACCACCCCCACTCCGTTACTATCAAATCCTCAAAGCTCGGCACGTTTCGTGCCCTAATTCTGCTACAATATTTCCCAAATACTCTGCTAGTTGGGTGAATTCTCGCTTCTCTCTCTTCCGCTCGGCCTCTCTCTTTTCTTCTCGGAGAAATTTCCTCTGTTTTCCCGGGAAAAAGGAACAGCTCTTCGGGGTTAGGTTTGGGGTTGATCGGAGTGGCGGATAAGGAAGTGAAAAATGAGCTTTCAGGATCTGGAGTCAGGCCGCGGCTTGGCAACTAGGCGGGACCTGATCAATGCCAAGCAGGATCCCACCCAGGCGGTGGCTTCGGGGATATTTCAGATCAACACTGCCGTCAATACTTTTCATCGGCTCGTCAACACCCTCGGAACCCCTAAGGATACCCCTGAGCTACGTGAGAAGCTGTGAGTTTTTTTCTTCTCTTTTCCGGTGAAATTCCCTTCCCGAAATCAACTGTTGTTACAGTCTTGGCAGAATTTTTGGTTTGCCATTTTTATTGTTACAGTCTTTTATTATACGAATTTGCTTATTCAAGCAACTGTTTTTTCTTCCCTTTATCTGCGACAATAATATGAAAAAATCCCGTTGATTTTGCTCTGACTTCAGAATTGACTCTTCTGTGCTCCATCACAGTGATACCAATTGAGCTTCTTTGCGATTCATTGTACATGAATTGAATTGTAAGGGATTTAAAAGAAGAACGTTTGATGCAGAAATGTCATCATGTTTGAATTGCAAATCTTTTGCCCTTCAACAATGGCATCAAATTGTGACCAGAGTTTTAACTGCCTAGTTCAGGGTCTAAATTTTGCACGACATGATACTATAAAATTGAGGCAACCTTACTTGATGGATAAATTAGGAACATATTTTGAATTTCCTTCGGCCTTTGTAGTGATAGCTGCTCTCTGACGATACTTTTGATCGACAGTCGCAAAACAAGGCTCCACATCAGCCAGTTGGTGAAGGACACATCAACTAAACTAAAACAGGCCAGTGAAATTGATCATCATGCTGGAGTTAGCGTAAGTTCCCAGTATTCCATTTTTTAATAGTTGTAATTTCATTTCTATCAACAAATAATTACAATGATTTACAAAAAGGTCCCCAATACTGTGGAAAGACACGAGCTTACTCGACCTCAGCTTCTGCCTAATCTTGGGGATAGTAGCTAGTTTATTTCTAACTAGGGACAAAATCACAGTATTCTGTACTCGAGCAAAATAAATTCATTCCTAGACACACTTGAGCAATCGCATTCAGAGCTGAGACCACTATGATTTTTATCTATACAATGTCACGGACAGTGCAACTCCATGAGTTCTGGAATTGTTACTTCCAAACCATCCCGCGTGATTGATTACCATCTGGTTCAGCATGCAGCTATATTTAGGGCAAATTACCCTTATGTCTGATATTAGTATATATGTTCACTTGTGCAGCCGAATAAGAAGATGATAGATGCCAAACTTGCAAAAGATTTTCAGGCTGTTCTCAAAGAGTTCCAGAAGGCTCAGCGTCTTGCAGCTGAGAGAGAAACAGCATATACTCTAACCCAGGCAGTTCTTCCTTCTAGGTAGGTTACCTTGGGGATTTTAGATAGATATACTGGGATTTTCTTCAATAAGCTTCCTGTCGAAATTATGATCATGCTTTTTTCTCCTTGAGATATACAGCCATTAAGAAACTAAAGATTCTGAATGACTGGCATTTCTTATTGAAAGCTGGTGTATCTTTATGCCGTGATTGTTTGTTGGTTATTTTGTCTTCTTGTGAATTTGATAAACTCACTTTTTCTTGCTATATGAATTATTTATCCTTGATGCAGTTCCACATCTAGCAAGCTTGACGGAAGTTTAGATAGAACTCAAGAACAACAGGCTATTCTTGTCAAATCCCAAAGGTTAGCTCTTGAGCAATTTTTTATCATCAAATTTGTTACATGATACATATTCTTGAATTGGACCTTCCCCTTGTTTAAGAAGGTTACTGCATGTAACAGCTGCAGCAGAATTTTCAATTCCATCTATTTTCCCCCCAATTGATCAAGTACTTACGATGCTTTTGATACTTGGCCTTACAATAACTAATGAGAATCAAGGATGAAAAAAATGCAAATAATACAGTTTCATATGATTATCTGGCAGACAGGAAGTCTTGTTGCTGGACAATGAGATTGCTTTCAATGAGGCCATAATCGAGGAAAGGGAACAGGGAATTCAAGAAATTCAGGAACAAATTGGTGAGGTGAATGAGATCTTCAAGGATCTTGCCGTGCTGGTTCATGAGCAGGGAACTATGATTGGCAAGTCACCTCTGTTCTTTTCTATGGATCTCAAGTGTTTGGCTATTTGCTTGCATTCATCATAATAACCTATCTTTCTGAACTTATTATTCAGATGATATTGGAGGTCATATCGAGAATTCACATGCTGCAACTGCACAGGCGAATTCCCACCTCGTGAAGGCTGCAAAGACCCAACGATCAAATTCTTCCCTGGTTATTTTAATATTTCTTTTACTCTGTTGTCACATTTGTATATTGATATTTGGTTCTGAGGAATCCTAAACCTTCTTGTCTTCTCTTAATTGAGTTCTTTACATGGCTAACATTTTTTTTTCTCATTTACTGTTATAGGCCTGCTTGCTTTTGGTGATATTCGGGATCGTGCTTCTCATTGTGATCATAGTACTTGCGGTTTAACCAAGAGAATATCAGATACCCTTGTATATAGTGCAACCATAATATCCTCTCAGGGAGAGTGCAACAACATGGTGATCTGGTCACATTCCTAAGACTTCAATTCCAGTGCTCCATGCCAAATCACGGTGTTCTGGAGTGTTAGGACTGCAAAAATTAAGTATCACATAATTTTGTTTTCTCGGCTGTTTCTTCTCCCAGGGGTTGTTTCGTGCTTTTGGTTCTGGGCATTCCTTTCTTGTACAATGGTCTCTGTATGTTGTTGGATGAGACGGATCAATTTTTTCGAGTGGATATAAAATTTTGCAATCAGATTCATGGGGTGTGATTGGTGGAGGTTTCGGGGGGGTGGCTGTATATGTGTAAGAAGTGCTGGTTGGAAATACTGTTTTTGCCGAAAAGTGAGACAAGAAGAAATTGCTCAATGGGAAGAGTATTGCAAACTCCAAAACCAGCTATACTCCTTGAGGTAAAGAGGAAGCTGAGCAATGTTTGAAACATTTTATTAAATGGCTTATTTTGCGGTCTATATTTTTGCCAATGAGCAGATACGAAGACGATTTCTTGCAAGTTATATACTTCGTGAATGAGCTATGAACTTGGAGTTTCACGAGTTAAAGGAGATTCTCGCACTTGGATCAGGCCTGTTTCATTCTGAATGAAGATTTTGGGCTCGATGAAGCCCAGAAAAAATTAGGCACGAGGATTTCAGCTGGAGAGTGCTCAGATTTGATCTTTCCTTCCTTGCGATCCCTGAAGTGGACTGAGGGACGGTCTCTCTTTCTTGATTCTGTTCCGATCAGACTACCGTCGAACCCAAGCTGCGCTTCCGGTCTCTGGGACGAACCAACGAGGGACGAACTTTTTGCACTGGTGGAAGGCTTGTGCGCTGACACAGCAAAAAGGAAGGCTTGCGCACTGGTGAATAGAATGAACAGCAGCTCATCTTCTCCGGCTCATTCATCGATATCGACGACGGCAGTCGTCGGCGGCAGCACGAGTAACGCCGCTTTATCGGCCGACGATTTCCAGTTCCCATCCGACCTTATCTCCATACAAGACCGCAAGGAGGAGGCAATGCTCGGTGAATTTTCTCGTCCATCCGTCGCCTTTAATTTCACCCAATTGATTTTCCCTTTTCCCTTCATCTGGGTATCACTGTTTTTGTGGTACCTTGCTCAGGTTTTTAGTGAATTGTGACATTGGATTTTATTCTGGATCCTGTATTTCCTCTCTGATTATAAATTAGGGCTGGAATAAGTGAATTTTCTCGCCTTCCTTTCCCCCACCCACCCGCCCCCCTGGAAATGTATGTCGCGCTTCTATAATTTTCTCCCACATGCCCATAAGGAGGAGTTCCTGCTACAGCTTAAATTATATATATGGGTTAGGATGGAAATGAATAACTTTTCGAGTTTTGCCATGGAAATCAAGCTTTTTGGATAAATGTCAACAGATTTCCAAACAGGTTCATACGCATTTTTGCCCTTTATCGAGAATACAACTAGAAAACCAGATTGCTGCTTATTAATGTAGAATGTTGTCAGGTATTCATTTATCTGTTTCCCCAAAATATTTGTTGCAGTGCTGAAGTCAGATCTGATGGCTGCCCTCAACAAGGAGGTTAAGTCCTTGGATGAAGATAACTGGAAGTTCGAAGGGCCTCGCTCTCGCATCAATCTCATATCTAGACCTGGTTTGTGACTTCGACCCCTACTTTTTTGTCTCTTCTTCTTGTGACAAAGAGGGGTTCGTGGGTTTAGGGAGTTATGAGCCTTGTGACATTGAGAAGGGAGGTATTTGTAGGTGAAGTTTTCTGCTTGGAAACAACTGTGATAGGTGGCATGGAGATATGGAGATGTAAGACCATTTATAGAATCTATTACAGTGCCTTGATCCTCAAATTGGGGAGACTTGGAGGGGTGGGAATATTATTTTGGTGGCAAAGAGGGGCTATTTTGGCTCTAAACATTGCAATCGAGACAGACCTGAGAGAATGATAATATCATCCTAGTAAATTTTCCTTTACTTTACCTTCTTTTCTGTTTCATTTTCTCTCCCCATCCTCTCTCCTGTAGAAGCATCCAGAGCGTAGAGCTTTCTTTTGTACAGAAACAGCTTTTAAACAAATATCAAACCATACATCTTCACACACACTTTTGGTGCCATCCTCACCTTAGGTTGTCTTTTTTAGTCCTGCATTACGATTGGCCCAACTTTTTGAAGCACAATAGTATCTCAAGTACGTTGCTCAAAGTCTGGTTGTTAATCAGAGGGTAGGATCTGCTGTTCTGAAGATCCTGCTAGGTCAAACACTCAGTTGTTTATTGTTTCAGTTCCACTGTAATTCAGATATCATCTACCAAAACTGGAATTGATAGATAAGCGAACATCTCATGAATGAGAGTTCTCTGTGTCATTAAGTTAATACTTAGTATTTTCATTAACCCTGCAGGTTGTAATTTGCTGATGCAATCTTTTCTTAACTTCATGAGTTTAAGCAGTTGATTTTGCTAAACCAAAAAAGCAGGTGGCTTCCTCGCAAAGCGGCTCGAAGTCGTGAAGAATGGGGACTCAGCTCCTCCTAAATGATCCCTGAAATCGTCAGGATATTCATGCGTGATGAAGAGCCAGATGAGCAAGTTGAATCAGCGTAAGACCAAAAATGGATCTTTCTTCTGATTGTTGTAGGATTCATACTGCATGAAGGGTTCCTTAAGTGTGTCGATGGCAGATGCAAATAATAACAGAAATCATCCCTTGGTCATAAACTGCTCAGGAATCGGAAGATACTGCCAACTTTCATGCTACTGGGTTGAGGGGGAGGTTGTGACAGGCTCAAATATCTTACATGAGTAGAGAGATTTGTGAATTTCATGTGGTTGAAAGTTTTTTTTTTTGCGAGCGAGATTATGTTTTCATCTGTGTACTTGTTCAGGAGAGGTGAAGGAAAACTCATGGAATACGTACTTGTAAGTTTAATTCTGGTGGCTCTCACAGGCCGCCAGTCGAATTGCTTACATCTGAGTCCTCCATGAAGCCAGAGGTGGAGGTCGACGCCCCGAAGAACTGGACCCTGAGAAAGTTAAGGTTTCCCGTGAAATTCGGGATTGGTTGCTTTAGGAGTGGCATCAATGTCATTGACAACTGCCCTGGATGCACAAGATTAAACCGCGCCTAACACGATCCGTAATATATCATACACGGTATCGTCGTTGAACGCACAAGAAAATATTATGTTTATATTTATAATATTTATTAAAATATAATTAAATTAATTAATCAAATAATTTAAATTTAATAATTAATAATATCATATGATAATCAATTCATCTTCTTCCGATCGGTTCTGATGTCATTCACGTGCAACCCTAAGCGGTGGGCAGACATCTCGAGGAGTCACATGTCTATATATAATAATAATAATGCAATGACCGTCCGGTCCTCCGCCCTCTCTCTCTCTCTCTCTGCGTCCCGCTGTTCACATTGTTACGTGGTTAACGTGTCCCTCTGAAATGCATCTGTCTTCTCATGCTTAGTTTCTTGACCGTAAGTAATTAATTAACATCAGTAGAATAATGATTATTATTTCTTAAAACTTATCTAAGGGAATAATATTAATACATACAAAATTATTCTGTCAAATAAATACAATCTTGTATCGTAAACTTGTAACCAAATCAAAGCAACCATTAATCGCAACGGCAAAATATAAAAATAAAATGATAAAAAATATAAAGAGTAAATCTGATATAAGGCTTTTTTTTAAGTTTTTATTTTCAAAAAATATTTAATGAAGAGAGAGAGAGAGAGAGAGATGAGACGGTGATAATCTCGTCATTATGAGTCTCGATAGAGTTTTATTTTACTTCCTTAAATCTTGCCCCAAAAAAAAGGATATATTTTTAAAAAATGTGATAATTGATTATATTTAAGATTTAATTAATCGAAAAAGTGGGAAATAATTACGCCATTAACGATCTGCTCTGTTTGTTTTCGAATTTAAAGCACCGCTGTAGCGAATATTCTCTCTCTCTCTCTCGCAAATCGAGCGAGAGGGCAGAAGAGAAGACCAAGAAGGAAGAGGAGGAGGGCGAAGAGGGAGAAGTGTCCCATAAGCAAAGCTGGGAAAGAGAGAGAGAGAGAGAGAGGAAAAGCGGAAGCAATTGCCCCCATTTTTTCTCTCTCGATCCCGGGGAAGATCGGAACGAGAATCTGGAGCTGGAAGGATATGGACGCGAATGCGAAATCCGGATGCAAGTTCCCCCTGAGCCATTGGGAGGTGGCTGGGGCTTCCTTGGTGCTCCTCGGCTTTGCTCTGGGCCTTCTCGGGGTTTACCTGACAATGCCTGCCTCCGATTATAGCTTCCTCAAGCTGCCACGGACCCTGGATGATCTTCAGATCCTCAGGTACGTACCTTCTCTAATCTCTATGCACGGTAGATGATCCTCACCTACACACGTTACTCCGGATTTTACTTCGTGTGCATGCGGGGTATGGAACATTCCCGTTGGCTGCAAGATGCGCTGCCTTTGATTTCGCAAAATTTATCCATGAAGACAATAAATACTCAGCCCTTATCCCAATTCTGAGCTCATAATGAATTTCGCCTAAGACAACGTTGTCCTCTGTAATGTAATTTCTGACTGTGCATGACATTTTAATTGGGCTGCTTGCTCCATAGATGGATGATCTCATCCACCGGCAGCTTCCCCAGTGGTGGCTGATTTCAAGATCTTATACCTAATTTGTTTGTTCACTGGACCTCCCCGACGACCCAAAAGTCCTCGCCTTTATCAGATATAGCTTGCCAATCAATCAGAAAATATCCTCATTAGAGACAATTACTTCTCAATCACGGGGTCAGTTTTCCTTTGGAATTTCGAAGTTCGCCACTCTGGAGTTGGGAACTGTTGTAAGCTTTGTCAATTTCTGTAACAGTTGCAGTTCGTCTAGCAGTCAACTTTTGAGCCATTCCCGTGAGTAGTATATTCTCATGGCATATAGTGGTGCTTGTAGGTACACTGGACTTGTAGGAAAACCTCAAGTCGAGTACGAAGTGGAAATTAGCCGCTTGCATTTTCATGCAACATGTTACCGGTTTAAGGTTCCATAGTGATTCCACTTAGTATGTTGATATTTTCATGGTTTTAGGTTCTAGCCTGGTCCTGGATCTTGGATATCTACGTTTCATATTCTTCTCTTTGATATTTTGCAGAATCAATTGTACCTATACTTGCAATTCTATTTTTACATTAGAATGGTTGTCCCTTGTAGCTCCTTGGGTGCGAGTAATGCACTAGCGATATACGGTTGAAGATGTTTGATGTCATCTTTCTGCTTTACCTTTTTCTGCAGAGACGGCCTTGAGGGCTACACTAGTGACTACACACTGCAGGTTCTGATCGGATACTGCATGGTCTACATATTTATGCAGACTTTCATGATCCCGGGCACTGTATTCATGTCACTGCTTGCTGGGGCACTCTTTGGTGTCTTTAAAGGTGTAGCTCTCGTTGTGTTCACCGCCACTGCAGGGGCTTCTTCATGTTATTTCCTATCTAAGATGATTGGGAGGCCCATTGTCTTCTGTCTGTGGCCTGAAAAGCTCAGCTTCTTCCAAGCACAGGTGAGTTGATACCTAGTTGTGCTCTTCATCCTTGGGTGCCCTGCTTTTTTACTTGGTACTTTTGGTTGCCACTATTTGAAAGCAAACTCTGTAACTTTCAGGTGACCAAAAGGAGAGAACGGCTGTTGAACTATATGCTTTTCTTGAGGGTCACACCAACTTTGCCCAACACGTTCATCAACTTTGCTTCACCTATAGTTGATGTGCCTTACCATACCTTCTTCTTGGCAACAGTCATTGGACTCATCCCTGCTGCTTTCGTCACTGTCAGGGTAATTGACTCGACTATAAAATATAAAATGCTCTCCCCTGATCAGAAGATCCTCAGAAAGGGGAGAAAACACATATGCATATAGGATATAGAGATCCATTACCCATTATTAGAGCTTGAGAATACTGTGCAATTAATTAATGAAGGACCATCGTAGTCTGTCAATCCTGCTAAAGCTCAAATCCTGTCATACATGGGAAGGGTGCATTTAACCTGACCTCATTTGGTAAATTTTGAGATATAACTCTTATAGTAGGAGACTTATAGTAACCAGTCTTCTACCTCAGTTCCTGTTATCTTACGTCTAGCAGTGTGTTGGGGGACAATAGAATGGTGGCGGTGGATCCGTGTCGATGACATGGTAGAAAGTTTTGACCATATAGGCAACTCTAGTATTTCCCTGTCTGCTTCCGATTTATGTCTCCCTATCTGTATCTAGCCTGAACTGGATGTACTAACTGCAAGGGGGTTTCCCTTTTGTATAGGCTGGAATTGCTCTTGGGGACTTGCAGTCAGTTGGGGACCTCTATGACTTCCAATCTATCGCAACTCTCTTCTTGATTGGTGTAATCACAGTCACCCCCACACTGTTAGGAAAGAACAAATCGTAAGAGGGGTCCATCGCCTCGACTTTGCTCGGGGTGCATGCGCTCACTTCACTTCTCAGGGTTAGCATTTTCAGCTTCGTGGTGGCTGCTGTACATACGGCATGGGAATGAGCTACGGCGGTGGGGGAAGAGAGAAGTGTTAGGGTTGTGGGGATCTGTAAAACTTGCTTCCGAGAGGAGTGCAGCATGGGGTTAGTGGAAACTTAAGGCGACACGGGGGTTGTAGTAGTGTGTACTGTGGTGGCTGGTTCTCCTGTATATTTGATGACCCACTGATAAATTTATGCTGTTGTAGAACCATCTCGGCCTCTCCACTTCAACTATTTGGAATAAGATCCATCAAACAAGAAGATAATTTGCTACGAGGAAAGATTCTATGGCCACAGGAAATCGTATGGTTGGTTTGGGGATGGGGAAAAACACGGATCACCATTGAGTTGCAGTCGTTGGCAACCTCTCTTTGCGCTACCTTTCCCAGACTAGCACAGCTCCAACAGGACCGACACCATTGTTCCTTTCATAATTTCTTTCAAGCGGATGATGCTTTCTTCCAGTGCGAATCACAGGTACGATAGATCAGCTTCATTCAGCCTCTTTTCTTTCTCGAGGGCGATCTGTCTGCCTCTTCCGGCGATCGGTTGCTTCTCTTATATGGTGTCAAATCAGGCGTTGCACGAAATAGTCTTATTTCCCAGTCCCGAAGCCTTTGAAGAGACTAGGCTAAACCCTTTCCCGGAGGATCGCCTACCCTACCAATTGCAGAGTCCACAAACAACTGATCCACTTCCTCATCCTGCAGAAATTCAGGAAGATGTCCGGTCGCTTGAGATAAGTGGTATCAGCAGCAAAGGCAGTGCCAAACTCCATTAGCAATTCCTCCTTCATCTGCTATTGCTAGTTCCCATGAAAGGCATTGCTCGGCAAAACTTATCCTCGCTTCCCAATTCCTCCATGAACAATACACCTGTTGGTTCATCGTCCTTTTCCCTCCTCCTTTCCAACAACACTCTCTCCCTCTCCATTCTTCACCCTTGACGGCCCAGAAGAAGATTGGGGTATTCCCTTCTCACGTGTCTTTGCAAAAAAGATGTAAAACTCCTAATGTCATGGGATGCCTCTGCCCCTTTCTCCCTATGATACTCTAGAAAGTGTTCTAAATGGATAGGAAGTCAGACAGTGGCCTGATATCTTAGAAGGCTGCAATTGTCTGATAATGCTTCACTTCGTCTGAAATTGTTTCTGCTAATAACTATTTGAGAACACATCTCCAATCTGAAGATAGAATTTGATTTGCAGATCACAATTCCTTAGGCACGCATATGATGATAGAAAACCGAACGCAGAACACATGGATCGACATATGTACATGTTGATGATAGAATCTAACCATTATCAGCTTAAGCTTCCGGCACAAGAAGCTTTAACACCATTTTCTCCAACCCCTTCGTCTTCTTCTTCTTCTTCTTCGTCGACTTCCCACATGAAATGGGCGTATGATCCCAGCACTGTGCTGCAATACGGACAAGTTTCCTTGATCATTTCCGATCACATCAAGCGCAGTCAAGTTACAGCAATTTAAAAGGTGACCGGCTGCTTACCAGTCCTCGGGTGAAGCTCGGACCGCTTGATCAAAGTACGGTTGGGCCCTCTGTCCATCTCTCTGCGTCTCCCAGATTAACTTCCCGTAAAGCGACAAGACCTCTCCGTCTCCAGGACTCGCGAGGATGGCTCTGCTGTAGCATTCTTCAGCTCTCGTGAAATCTCCCTCCACCTGATCGGCAAAATCAGATCAAACAATCTCCAGTCAGATCTTGATCTGTAAAGTGAAGCTCCGACTGGACCGAAAATGGAAAGAGTTGATAGATCAAACGACTCGAGGAGGTACCTCGTGCAGGTACTTGCCGTAGTTTCTGAGTAAAAGAGGGTCACCGGGGTTTGACTTCAGCATCTGCTGATAGTACTCGCCCACTTTCTTCCTGCTCCGACCAAACCCACCGCCAGAGACATGATCTCCTCCGGAATCGTTTCCCTTTCCGGATCCTCCACCACTGGAGCCCACCTCGTCCACCAGAACCCCGCTCCTCGTCCAGAATTCGTCGAGATTCCTGTCCAGAGGCAAACACGTTCGCTTCTCCCCCGAGTCCACATGCATCTCCTCCCGTACCCTCGACATCGAGCGGGCACCGCTCGACCTGCCAACCGGCTTGATAACTTCGGTATCAGACAGAACCCTCCTGATTCCTCCCGTCCAGCGGTTCACCTTCAAGTGCAGGGCGATCCTCGGAGAACCGTCCGCAGCTCTCTCTCCAGAGAAAACTCTAGTAAGAGAATTCTGGCGGCACTGAACCACCCCATCTGAGGTGGGAATCACCGGCGACTGGGCCGCAACTGAGCTGCTTCTCAGCAGCAGAGCTTTCATGGCTACCTTGCAAGTCTGCCTCTCTCTCTCTCTCTGTTTCCCTGTGTGAGTGAGATAACTACATTTCGCATATGTGTATATATATATATATATATATGGAAAAGACTAGTCGAGAACCGTAGGATTTGCTTACCGGTTTGACCCTTGGAGAAGGAGACCGCGAGGCGAGGCATGAGGAGCGAACTCGAGAGATTTTTGCCTTTTTCCAGCTAATAAAGAGGGATGGCCTTTTCCACGCGGCAAAGTGAAGGGACTCGAGCGAGAGAGTGTGAAATGAGTGACGTGTCAGTAGACGTGGCACTATAGGACAAAATCTCTAAAACGTTCAGCGGTTTGTGCTCTGTCGGCTTGCGGCTCGTCATCCTCCCCACAGTATGAACTCTACTGTACTGAAACTGTCTCATGTTAGAAGATTTCCGAATTCCAAGGGCGACACGAGGAAGATCCTAATCGAGCAGCATTGCCCAGGACAGACAACCAAGACAACCATGGCATTAAATCCAAATCCAACATCCCCACTTAATAGCATCGTGTCTTTAGGTCGTGACGGTGTTGGTACGTACATTTGGCCTTGTGATCCGCTTCAAAAAGTGGATGGTCACTTTCTGACTTCATCTCGAGGCAGATTTCCATGTGAGGCCACCGGAGGACCAATCCTTGACCTCCACGTTCAGCCTTCACATGCCATCTCCGATGCTACGTGTCAAACCTACCGCCATCTCACGACTCAGTCATTTAATGGTAACAGATGTCACGGTCATGGGGGTAAGAGAAGAATCAACATATAGTTGCTCACTTTAGCTAGCTAGTGCGTTAACTGGGTGACTGATGCGCTCGTTTAGAGGTCTTGAATCAATGCTACTGGTACTTGATCAATGGAGCTAACTCTTGAGTGGAAACCAAGGATAGAAATTTTGACTTCAGCTTCCACATTTGGGGGATCAGATAGAGACATTAATTTGACAATCTCATCTTCCCTCTGATTACTCGTGCTTATCTTAATCCCCACCAAGAAATTGACAGCCAAGTTTATCACTTGAAAGAAAATCTCTTAATAAGTCCGTCTATATTATAGTTACCTCGAGTATCCTTCATGGGCAAGCTCTGTGCTGCATGATCGACTCAAATGATCTTTGACCATAAGCAAGCAGGAAGTACCTTGGCAACTGCGTAGGTCACCGTGGAATTTCCTCCAATACTCTCTACCCGACAGTAGACAGAAACGACTGACAAGACATAATATTGAGGAATAGCAAATCCACATGGGCTCCATAGCATACTCTAAAACTTGTCCCGGTGGTAATCATATGAATAATAATTAGAAATACTTTAAGCTTACATTTTAAAAGTCGACTGCTAATAGCTTTCCCAGTTCAAATATCTGTATCAGTCTCAATCTAACCAAATTCTTATGGTTTATTTATTGTCAAATATGTGGGAAGCCTAAGGACACGTTTCTATCCCCCGAATTGACCACAGAAGAAGAAATAATTATTCAATAATCGAATGTGATAATGATGGAACTCTGGAAATTTTGCAATTAAGAACAAAAGCAACAGCTTGTACTCAACACGAGTTTGCTTTCATAATTTGCATTAGTAGAAGAAACAGCAGAACATAAAAATGTAAGAGAACCACTCAGGCAAAAGTTTATTGGTTTTTCTTTATCCTTGATGCAGAGGGACGTGGTCTAAGATCCTTGCTGGTCCAAATGATGAAACGCAGTGTTTCTAGGAGCATGCCAAAAACCATTCCAAGTATACCTCCAGTCGCACTCTGAAACATCACAGGTGCATCATATAAGGAATAAAAGATGGTGCCCAAATTAAATAATGATTAGACGAAAACAGCATGCAGATGAAAGAATCTCATTTGCACAAACTAAGCTAGCACATAATTATATGCTGGAAAGCAGGAAGGAAGAAATCTGTCAACATTACCAGGACAGGGTTATGGCTAAACAGGGCTCTGAAGGCAAAATAGCCGAGCAAATAGCAAGTAAACATTATAGCCACAACATGTAATCCTGCAAGAGTTACTGACCAGCATCAGTTGAAAGCAACAAGATGTATTTTCCACACAAGTTCATAGAGGGAACTTTCCTTTTGCCATTAGCAACAATCCTTCCAAGAGTAGGAAAGAAAACTGGACATGATTTCGACTTTGTTACAAAATTATGAGATTTCAAATGGGACTATAAAGGCATTTGCAGCCTCAATGAAATTACTTCAACTAGAGAACTCAAATCATTAAAAAGAGAGAAGAGAGACAAAAGGTCAGTGGTTTATATTTGAAGCATAACAGTCGTAAGTGAGACAGCTTCAGTGTTCTTTTTTCCCCTTCATCCATAATTAATCATACCATTTTAACCAGTTAGAAGAAAGGGGTTCAGACACTGAGTCTCATTGCAAAAGAAGATATTTTTGACCAATCCAAATTCTGACCAACAAACTAGCTAGAGGCATTGCAGCATATACAAGAGAAGAATTTTGCTTATTGATAGCAGTTGATCATTCACCAGAACAGTATTTCTGAATTTATGATGCCATGAACGACATAAAAGTACTTTCAAAGGAACATACTTTCTTCTTGGGTCCTCCATCTTAATAAAAAGGCAAAAGGGCACATTCAATAACGAGTCACACGATGGCCCTGTATTAAGAATCACCAATATATGAGAATGTGCGGACAATAGCGGGAGGGAGGACTAGATATAATACCGAAACCAAGTTGGTCTTTGTATGAAGAGAAAGGCTCGTCCACATCTTTTTTGGGCTTGATGTCTTTGACAAGTTCTTCGTATGCTTTCTTCTCTGCTATCTCAGCAAGCTTCCGTAGTCTCGCCTTCAACTCTTCACTCTGGAATTGAACCATACTCAACCATCTTATAAAGACTACCAGGCAATCCAATGCACAGTCTAACATTCAAAACAGCCAACGAGCTGAAGCATGACTAGGTTGCCAATCCTGTTGTAAACATCATAAGCTCCTCCAGGTTCCAGTTAATCTCAGATATTGCAATAAATACAACAAAATGCTTGAGAATTCTCCGTTTCTTTCTAATTTCAATTCCCAGGGAGAAGCAACAGCGTTCAAGGAATTGAAACTAACTAACTAACTATCGAACAAAAAATGGAATTGAAACTAATCTGTGGAGAAATGACAAAGCATAAATTAAGAACTACCTTCTCCCTAGGTTTGGGGCTTGTGAAGACGAAGCCGGATCCGGAGAAGAGCCGGACCAAATTGGGCCGCGCTTCCGAGGAAGACGCCATCCAGACACTTCGGAGAGACTGGTAAGGAACATTATCGAGGGATGCGAGATCAGCGGCGAGCTCCCGGAGCTCCTCCGAGAGGTGAGGGTCCGTAGAAGCTGTGAGAAGGAAGGACTGAATGGATTCGGTGGCCGAAATGACCAGACCCGATGGTGGTAGCTCTCCTGAGTGGTGACTTACGGTCGCGCTCATCGGAAATTAACCGGATAACAGAACGCCCAGGTCGGAGGAAGACGATCGACTGTGGCGGGACGGTCAGTTGGATGAAGCTGCCCCCGCGACCCTGTAGCGGTAAACGGGCCGGGTCACCGTGGGCCCATTTTTGGACGATCACAAATGATCACGGCGCATGCGCCGTTCGGAGTCACGTCCGGCGTAACGTATGCTCCAGCAGTTATACTATATTAGTATATTGCCGAGAGGCATCACCAGTGTTATTAAAAATACAGTCCGGACTAATTTTGAATCGATTCAAAACAGGCCTATAAGTGTTTAACCTTGATATTAACAGATCGGCCCGGTTACGGGTCACGGTTAAGGTAAATATAAATTGGCCTGGAACCATTTATAAATGAGCCAATTTACCATCCGAGCCGGTTTGGCTCGTGAACTATTCATCTTTTTAATTTTTTAAAAAAATTATTTTAAATGAATTTTTTAAAATTTTAAATTGATTCGACAAAATCTGACTGTTGATTTACATGATTTTATAGGTCTGGGTCGGTTTTCGACGGTTCATAGTTGGTTTAGTAGGGTAACAGTCGGTTACAATTTGATGGGTTTATATTTTTTAACCGGCCCATAACTACCCCGAACCCAATAAGAACGGTTACATGCCTATTTAGGAGAGTTCCGAGCCGGTTCTGGGTTTGGACGGTCCTGTTCTGATCCAGGTACAGGCCATCCCAGCCATAGGTAGAGATGTTAAACAAGGCAGGTTAGCTTGAAACCGGACCATCCAAATCTGGAATCGGCCCAGAAACCCCTAACTTGGCCCTGTAACTACTGTTATTAGGTTGAGAGGCAGTTATGGGTCAAGTCAAAAATATAGGTCATTAAATCGTAAACTGGTCTGGATTAATAAAATCCTGCAAATGAACCGTAGGATTTTATTGGATCAATTTAAAATTAAAAAATTTATTTAAAATAATTTTTAAAAAAATAAATAAGAGGGACGGTTTATGGGTCAAACTAGTCTAAACCGTGAACCAGTCCAATTATAAATGATTCCGAACCGATTCATATATGCCTTAACCGTGACCCATAACCAGATAAGACACGTTTTGGACCAGACTGCCCGTTTTAACAACATTACACACTGGTTCAGCTTCATTTAGCATTCTCACCCAGTATTCCAATTTTTCCAGGCGCATATCAAATTCATGCACTTTCTGGATGAACCTGAGATGTTCCCTCCCCTTCCTTCTCATCGCCCTCCGATTCAGTAACATTCTTTTCACTGAATTCAAAGCGAAGTGGTCGACCCATTAATTCATGCAGGAGACTTACAGCAGGTTAAATGACTTTTTCCACGAGCTTTTTCTCACATCGGCATCCCAAAAAACACTTATGCTCGGAGAAATCAAGAATATCAGTCAGTCAGTCAGTAATCGGACACTGCATGTTTCTACCTATGCTTGCTGAATCGGTTTGACAGTTGTAAGATATCATTCTGCTCAAGCTTTCTAACCTCGTACATCACAAGCAAAGCCCAAGAAAAAAGATCGGGAGGATATATCAAGGCCAATAACAGTGCTAGATAATTGTGCACCAGAACATGTATTAACAGAATGAGTTCTCCTTCCCATCTAAAGCTGAAAGGGCGGCCTCCGCTTCCTCCTCCGTGGCAAAGGATACAAATCCATACCCGGCCGATCTACCCACTGGGCTCTCAAAGACAAACTCTTGAGGAGACAGGTTTTACATCTTCAGAAAATAGCTCTCGGAGGTGCATCGATCTTGCTTTCCATGGTAGATTAGAGACGTAGAGCTCGAGACAGGGTCTCCCGAGCAGAAGGAACGGGAGGAGGTGGAGAAGGAGAAGATCTCTTGAACCTCTTAATTAGCAAACTCCACTCTGATGATCCTTCCTGAGATCTCCTGCATTTTAAAAATCTATGGCATCAGAGTATGTTCATCATACACATCAGGAGACAGATGGTGGTTCTTTATGCATTACTCCGGAATTTATTAGTTGAATTGGCAAGAATGAAGGAAAAACTTGCAGCGACATCTAAATGTGAACTGTTAAAGAGTGGCAAGAGATTCACAAATGCAAAGTCTTATGTCTGGGATAGTCGATAGTTGATTCTGATGCTCCAAAGTGAAAACAGCTTCTAGCAATCTTGGCAAACGTCGTTGTATGAAATTGTGTCGATCACAAGCTTTTGATACATCTAGGTCTTGGTAAACAAAGGAATTGACACCCTCAGCAACTAATTGACTGCCCCCATCCTTCCATCTTAACTTATGGGATGAAGCTCAATTTTTGAAATGCTACACCATGATGAACATTGCCACGTCGAGACGCTGATGCAGTTCAGTACCCCACTTGCCTGTAAATAAACGTCCCAACATATCTACTGAGCTATCTAACAAAACGCCCGAGTACAAAAATGGAGACTGTTTTGCTTGCTAAAATGGCACTGTAGTTCTTCTGGATGTGAATTCTTACGATATCGATTAGAACATAGCTCGGCGCTTTTTGTTGTATAAGTGGTGCTTAAATGAAGCTAACACATTGCCGGCTAAGCTACCAATTAGAGGCTAACTTATGTAGGCATCAAATTTGTCGACAGCAGCCTGAGCTTCTTGCCATGAAGCCATTGTCACGAATGCAAACCCCACTGCTTCTACCATCCTGTTGCTTGATGACCTGACAAATGCAACCCATAAATCACAAACCCGATAAACCGAGTTCATCTAAAACAAATTTAAAAAACAGAAAAGAAAAGTGAAGAACCTCAATGGCTTTGACTGTTCCGGACTCGCCGAAATGATTGTTGATGTCCACGACGGAGGGAGACCAGGGCAAGTTGACCACGTAGAGCTTCCTCTTTATGTTTTGCTCCTGTGTCTGCTACGTATCTGCCTCTGCTGCCATCTCCTGAACGGAAAAGCAACAGATGGAAGGAGATGCCATGCCAGTGCTCTCGCTGTTCGGGAATGGAGACAGAGGAGATAGCTTTTGGGAGGGAGAAGGGGGGAGTTAAAAAGGAAAGTTGGAACTTCAGGGAAACAAATGGCTTTCGGTTGAGCAAGGGCTGACGGTGACAAAGATTGCCGGAGACGACAGAGAGGGCCATTCAAGGCAGCTAATTATGGTGAAGATGCGAGTAGTCCCTGGCATCTTTGGTTCTCTTTAATATTCTTGCACTAAATATGGGTCACGTATGAGATTCCTAGCAGCCTTTGGCCCAAAATCTCATAGCTTTGCCCCCCAACCCATACAATATGTATTATGTGTACGTGCGAAAGCAATTTGTGTACTAATTGGGTGTTACACGAGAATGGACAAGACGACCGTGCAAGTCGACTGGACCCATAAATCCAAACCTTGGGTCTTGCTAGCATCCAATTGGTTTTGGACCTGCCGAGTGCCCATGTAACTGTGCTTTGCCGAGAAACTAAAGGAGACAGTTGCTTTACCGACATTGGTTCGTTGAATTTTCTAATCCATTCGTCTTTTTTTATTGGAATGAATCCAAATGGACATCAAATTTCAAGGTGGGTCCGTCCGGGTTTGGAGGCTGTAATGATAACCAATACTGTTTCGTCCTTTAGCGGGTGACGGTCCACACCGTCTTCCCATTCAGGTCAGGTCGAGGATGAACGAACGGGCCTTACTTCACCTCACTGGAGACTTCCCATCTCACTCGGACAGATTCTGATGGGTTCGACGAATCGTAGGTACGATCGATTCCTGGCCAGCTGCCAGCCATATCGCAATCGTTTTAATCGTGCCACCGGCTCACATCTCGATTACACTCTCACAGGTGATTGCTGAATCTGGTGTTGGACTATGTGATGATCTTGCCCGTCGATGCAAAGTCGTGCCAAAACCCCGTTTTGTCTGGCTGGCCGAACAGGAAGAAGACAAAACGTCAGCCAGACAAAAACGTGACCCCACCATTAGCTCTCGATGGAATTCCATGAAAGGAACAACGTAAAGACCATTATGCATATGAAATAGCAGATTAGGTAGGTAGTGCTGGTGATCTCACTCAGCTGCGGGGAAGACTATGTTACTCGGTGAAAGATCACCGCACAAGACTAGCGCGTTTTTTTTTTTGTCTTCACTGTGTGCTTCCTCATTTATCGTAAGTCACCGCTTGATCGGTCAATAAGGAGTAATAGTCCGTTGATCACGAATTTCTTCTATTTACTATCGCCGTGTTCTCATTGAGTTTCTATGTAGATCGACATCATGGCTCAGGCCAACCCGATAGAAGTGTCCGGCTCTCTCTTAAGTATATTATGTAATGATTATATTATATGGTATGTCCACGTGGCGCGGTGCATCATTTAGTTAGAAATTGATAAATATTAATATTTTAACTATAAAAAAAACTAAAAATATTGAATAAATCATAAAAAAAAAGATCTTGATGAAAAAAATTAGATCAAATAAATAAATATATATATATATAAGCGTTGTGTAAAATAATTTTTATTGTCTCATGGGATGGGATTGTTGGATTGTGATATTTATTTATTCATTTTCTTATTTTTACGAAAACAGGAAAGGGAAGATAAACCATCTAATTGAAAGCCCCATCTTTATATATATATATATATATATATATATATTATTTTTGGAGGGAGGGAGTGATTTTTTAAATTAAGAATTTACCCATTTTTAGTTCAAAAACACGTGCCGGTTATTTTTGGGAAATGAAAGTTGTACGGACATTTTTCATATTCCAATGTATAGTTTTTAAAATTAGATAAGGGTAGGCCGGTTCGATCGATTAGTTTAGAAATCGGTCATTCACTTTGTTTGGTTTTTAAAATTAACCCAATTATATTGTAAATGCAGTCAGCTCCAATTGAACCGGCTTATTTGGAGATAGATCAGCATACCCAATTGAACTTGTGAAAAAATTAATCTACTTAAATTTTTTTAAAAATGATAATTTATTATAATATGCGTATTTTTATTTTATTAAAATTATATTTTATATTAACTATAATAGTTAATATGATAGTTATATTAAGGATTTTTGTTATAAATCGATATCAAGTTATAGTATTATATTAATTTATTAATGATATTATATAATTAATATTATTTATTAAATATGCGAATCGACCCATGAACCAATGTCTTACTCGGTCTGTTCCAATTTTTAAAATTATGATTCAGTGAAATTGTAAAAAATATAATTATTAATTTAATTCATTATGACGTTATAGTTAATATTGATGATGCTATTATTTTTGTTTATATAATTAGTTTTACATTATTATTATTATTATTAGCATTTTACATCTTGAGTTTTAATTTCTTCTTTCATTGGACAAAATGGTTCTAGAAGTTCCTCAGCAGATTGGAACATCCCATGCCAAGGATGTGATGGGCGGCGTCGCCCCGAATAGGCAGGAGAGAATACCATATATGAATCCATCTTACTAAACTGTGCACCTCTCTCCAATCTAGCAACCAAGCTGTCTTACAAGTGTAGCAGTCGAACATCAATTCGATTCTTGTACAGGAATTTTATTTTATTTTTTATCGTCTGATTCAATCTTAAGATGGTGTGTGTGTGTGTATATATATATATGTGTGTGTATTATGGGTGTTTCAATATTTGACTCTCTACTGCATTGAATGACTAAAGTTATTGACATCTAAAAATTTAATGAAATACATCAGAGAATGATCTTTATATCGTCAAGTGGGCACCCGAAATGCCGGTAGGGTGGGAGTCGACACCAGCCGCCCGTGGTAGAAGCCCGCCGCCGTGGGACCCCACCGCAAGTGGCAGTTTGTGGTCATGCTGCCACCACCCCTCCACTCACTCTCGGTCCCACGGCCGCTCGACCATCACTTGCTAAATATGGAAAATATCATCACAGCTGCGGTAATTTATTCTCTTCACTCATCCAATGATTTCAATCCACTTCATTACACACCTGGAAAGCACACCCATGTAGAAGCTTCCATGATCCACTCAAAACGATCCGTTCCGACCACTCTCCCACTAACTGCACGGGATAAAACCTTTAATAGTATGTATGCCCACTTTCCTATTTCCTATTACAGGCTATGAATTTTCCATCTGTATATACATTAACGAAAGCAGAGACGACAAATTCTATGTATATATATGATGTGAATTCTATGTGTAATGTGAAGGTGACCCCAGCAGCACGCACTTCATCTACTTTTCACAGCTAGTCTAATCACCCAGCTCCTAATCCTGTTTCATGCATCCATGTACATTCCTGATTGCCGGCCGCCGGAGCTCCGGCCACACTCAGTATTCTACCATTAGGCTACCCATCGGGGCTCGGTGGGGGATGCCCTTCCTCCGCTTGGCCATTCGGTAGCTTGATGCGGTCGGAGGGGGAGTCGACGGGCTGAAGCTGCGGGGCTTGGTCCTGGCCTTGACATTGTGGTTGCGGTGGACACTGTTGCTGCTGCAAGAGTCTTCCGAGTCCGACGATCCAACCAGCAGCATCTTCCCCTTTTTCTTCCTCATGAAGTCGTTCGATGTCCCCACGATCTACGATCCATAGGAACCAGGAATCAATCTCGGAATTGATGCGAATGAAAACGAATGAGGAGGCCGTCGAACTCGAAAGCAAATAATCGATTGCCACAGAGAGCAAGGCGGAAAGAAGTCAAATCTGTTGAACCAAACACATTGCAGGCACTGATATTTTGTACCCTTTTTTATGTATTCGGCTCACCGAACTTTTACGAGATGTGGACGGAAACGAAATCCACTGAGGTGGAACCCTAGGCTTGGGCGTGAAGGATAGTAGCAGCAAAGTACCTTGCAGCCGAGGGAGCAGAATCGGAAGGAATCTAGGAGGCTCCGGTCGCAGACCTCACAGGTGTTGCTGACGCCCTTCCCGGGGCGAGGCTGTGGCCGCTGGTTCAGGAAGACGACCCGGGCGCTGTTGATGATGTACGTCTGGACGCCCGTGACGTCGAGCACTTTCTGAATCTCCGATACCCTGATCACGTCGTGGTACGAGGACCTCCTTATCTGCCGAAAGATTGACCCAGAAAGCATCAGCTTCCGCTGTCTATACTTGATGCAAGCATTTCAGTCAAGGAACACATATTGGGAAACGAATTTCGGCAAATTTAGTCGAGGAAATTTTCATCATCATTATCGGCGTACAATGTCCGGAGGGATCCTTTTTTAGTCTCAGGAATCAGGATTGGTTCTGGTAGACAAAATTCACGGGGAATCTCGAAAAGCCAGTTCAGACCGAGAAATTGACGGACCTGAATCGAGCGATGGTTCTTGTGGTAGGCGAGACAGAGGGAGCAGATGGCGCCGTTCATGCAGTCTAAGCAATACATGTTGCACTCGCTCTTGTGAGCGTCCGCGTGTATCTTGCACTGCACGAAGAATCTCTCCCTCAGAAGAGGCTTCAGCCATGGAGGCCAGCTGTAGTCTTCTTCTT
The DNA here is from genome assembly GCA_900174645.1 of Sonneratia alba. Classification (NCBI taxonomy): domain Eukaryota; kingdom Viridiplantae; phylum Streptophyta; class Magnoliopsida; order Myrtales; family Lythraceae; genus Sonneratia; species Sonneratia alba. Next base: position 164,626 of record FWPY01000034.1, on the reverse strand, counting down.
CTTCTTCAGGGCCCTGAAATCAGACACGGATTAAAGAATCGAACCAAACACCCCAGAAGATTATCACAGTTTCGCCCCCACCCATTGATTTCGTCTCAGCAAATGCAATCAAAGGAGAGGATTTGTGACTGTACATACCATTATTGCTCGGTCCTCGGGCTTGGTTTCTCGGACAGTTCTCTCCTGGTTCTCGATCGCCAGCGTTTTCTCGATCATGAAACAGAGTACTCTGTTTCTCGCTTCACTCAGAGGGGGAGAGAGAGAGAGAGAGAGAGAGAGGGGAGCAGGATGAGAAATGGTGGAGTGGACTGGAGGGGGCCAGAACACCGGAGGGAATGGTCGTTCTTATCTCATGCTGGTGGTGAGCCCACTTCCGAGCCTAACTCCGAACCTGAACCTAAAAGAATATTTCGAAGATAAACCAAATAAATCACAGTTAAAAATTCATAAAATATATAATATTTTAAAATTTTTATTAAAATGGTCTGATAATATGGTAAATTAGTATCATAAATTAATTAAAATGATTCGATATTTTTTGTCTGAAATTTATTGGATTAAAAAATATTTTTAAATGATTAGATTTTTGGATAATATAATATAAATAATGATTAAAAAATTACTTTTTCCCCATACTTTTCATATGCTCCACTAGGAAATAAAAAGGAAGAGTTGAAGTATAATATGATATAATATATAAATACATTGTTGGCAATGAACACACACACATGTATATATATATATATATGATAGTTACAATTAACATGTATTTAATGCTCAATAATTGAGGCTTAGGATAACGATTTCTTGCCATTTATCATATGTACATGTATGTTTGCAGATGACAAATGAAATTGCGTGCATTTAAAAGGAAATTGGATTTTGGACAGAACATTGCTAAATCGGCATGATCAGATCTTACGCAATTTTAACTGAAAGGAAAAACCTTGTTGGTCGAATAATTTGGGAAAAAAGATTACTCGAACAAATTCAATAATGCGATAATGCTATCAGGTTATAACTATAGAACTGAAGTTGAGCTGGACCTCCACACCGGTTTCTTGGATTGTATTAGGCCCTCGGTGGTATCATACTGATGGAGGTTAACTGTTCAGTTCGTCTGATATGTTGACAACACAAAAGTTTTACTATGAGAAAGAACAAGTGAGCAGATATGATATGCGTCCATTTTGTCAGTGATTTCAGTTTCGAAAGCCTTTTATTAGACTAGCCTAAGGCTTACTTACCATTGGACATGCATTAATTTATAGGATAATTGCATAGTGAGATTTGATCAATTATATTGACAAAATTAGTAAATAATAATAATAATAATAATAATAATAATAACCGTTGTTAAAATTGGACCGGACCATGAACCAATGTAGGCATGGGTTCATGGGTCGGATCAGGGGTTCAATGGATTGAATCGTATATTTAATAAATATAATAAATTTATATAATATTATAATTTGAATATGATTTATAACAAAAATTATTAATATAACTATTATATTAAATAAAAATTTAATATAAATATAGTAAAATAAAATATGAAAATTATAATAGATTTTTATTTTTTTAATTTTAAATCAGCCGATTTTTTAACCTATTCAATTGTGTTCATTTGTCGGACGAGAAATCAGCTAGTTTAATCGAAATTGATCTCTTTGAATGTGTAATTGAATCTTTTATACGAACCAAACTAGTGAGTGGTTAGTTCCTAGTTATACTAGTCGAACCAGCCAAGTTCGATTTTTATAACTATGATAATAATGATGGATCATGTTATTTATCATAATAATATTATTATTATTATTTCTTTCTATCATGCCATGCGACGAAATCACCGAAAAATATCTACCGCACTAATGCACTATCTGTGATTTATGCCATTGGAGTATCAAATCATATCCCAGTGGAAGAGATTCTCCCAAAAATTGCTCTTGAATGGAACCCGCCTGCCTAACCTAATCCTGGGAAGGCCTTCCACCACAAGTGTCTATTCTCTCGACCTTTTTTTTTTTTTTAAATACGAAAGTCCTAATTAGCAATATAAAAATATTAATGCAATGATATAATTCATAATATAATTTAAATTTAATTTTTTTATTAGTATAATTCGTATATCCATTCATTCGACTCCTTTCTCTTACCTCCTCTATGATCTTTATTAACTCTCTATGTAATCGAAAATCATGGTTAGCATTGACCGGCCAACCGTTCATTCTAACTTCATGTGTGTGTATATATATATATATTATAGTGTAGTATATTTATAAGCAAATCAAAATTTTCATTAATAAAATTCGAACAGAGAATGCTTGGTACTCAATCGATGAGGGCATCATTACACAAATCCCCCCTTCCCCCTGCCACCTTTTAGAACAAAATTCGAATTTGACTGTGCCATATGATGCTCGACTTTCTAATAGATGCGAACCGACTGTTCACATTCAACCTATATCAACCCATTTAACGAATCACATATACAGTTGGATTTTAAACAATCGTGTTGATGATGACGCTCTTACTAAGAATCCTGCCAAACGTGGCACTGATGAAAGATGCGAATCAGATCAGATACAGGAATCAGCACATTTAAAGTCGCCTCCCCAACCATAAGGCACGCATCGAGAACACCCCATCAGGCTCTATCCAATTCAGATGGTGATTTTTAATTTTCTTTTTAATTGGGCCATTTCGGGACGACCCTCCTCCATCAACCATAATTTATTAAACTAGCGAATGCGGTATGTCAAAAAAAAATTCACGTGGTAGTATCACTATCGTTCTCCTAAGCAATTTATTTTCTTAGTATGTATTGAGCCAATATCTGTTGTCCACTATAAATAAATAATATCTAATTAAAATATAAAATTAGCCATTATACACCCACCTAAATCAATTATAATGGGTGAAATACATTTAGAAAATGTGTTTGAGTATTTATAAGTTAAGATTCATAGAAGCCGATGAAACTCACATAGGGAATGTGAGGAAAAATTGAATTAAAAAATAATTTATAGATATGTTATATGACGTATGCCTGCCTCGTGCGCACGAGGGGTGCGATCGGCTAAAATCTCTCCTCTGTCTATTTTCTGTGGTGCCCCCATCTGGGTTTGTTTTGGTGTTGAGATGGAGTAAGATCCTAAGGATGTTCACCGGATATTTACCTATTTCACGGTGGCTTCCCTTACCTTTGGCCTAGGAGAACTCTTCGTGGATTCGGAAGTGCGCCGAGGCTGCCGACACTCTCACCAAATGACGCGAAGGCGACATGAACCAAGAAACGTGCACCTAATTAATGTGACGCTCTTATTGTCTTGTGATGATTGCTCCATCTGGGGCGGGGGGGAGGGGTTTGGGATAAGATTGTCGGTTTGTGGTCTCGGTACGTCGGACGATTGCGATTTTTAGCGTCAGTGGCATTAGTGCTTCGACCCATGATTGAAGATACGAATCCTCCCTGTCATTACCTCCTCCTCCTTCAAGATGAGGGCCCCGAATGCATATCGTCATCGTCCCCGACGGCACATCTCGGAGTCCGAGTTCGACTCGCTCCTTGTCCCGTGCAAAGGCTTCGATTTCACGCGTTTGGATCTGACCAAGAGAATCAGTCTTGGGCCACCCAGGTAGCCTTCAATTCAAGCCCATTAACGCCCAAATCCTCGTGGAACTCGTAGAAGTGACGCCCCCATAAACCCAGGAGTCCAGCTCGTAGGGGACGCGGCCATCGCGATCGCCATGGGGACGTTCCATGTTCAATCCTCATCCGCGTATTATTCTCCTCAACATCTCTTCGTCTCGGAAAGATTTTAAAACTCGAGTCTTAACGGGATCATAACCACAGAGATTTACAGTGTAAAGCCGAAGGAAGCATGTTGAATGAACGGGACTGATATCTAACCGGGCCAACCGTCTAAGAATACGAGACGTGTAAAATTCGAAGAGAGTGTCGTTGATAGCGAGCTGGCCAGGAAACTGCGCCATCCACACTAACAATTTTCCGTTGGGTCAAATTTCAGACACTGATATATCGATAGAGTAGGGCATGTTGGAAGCGAAAGGGTTGCCTGATCGAGAGGCTGTGCACGTCCGTCTGCAATATCGCCTTTAATGGGGTACCACAAACGTATTAATTTATTAATTAATAATCCATTCGGTGAGTTGGGTCCTCCCTTCTTCGAATAGGTAATACAAAATCTGAATTGATTTAGTTACGGGTAATTTTTTTTGGAGATATTAATTAATAATTAATAATCTCTTCCTCGAATGTTTATTTATGTGACAAAAATAATTCTCGTAAAGAAAAAAAGAAATGGTCCTGTCAAACCCCATGAGCAATTATCGGACTTGGAAGTGGGAAACAGTCTGATGAGGTGACGAGTTACGAGGATCTGCTCTGAATCCTATCCAACTAATTGACTTTGATTGAGTTGATCGCTTAATTTATTAGTGAGTGATTAAGATTTAAAAAATTTAAGATTGACATAGGAGAGTTAATTGAAAATTTTAAATTGAATAATATATTATTAAATAAATTAATCATTTATTGTGAGGATAATATCGTCTATATTAAAAAAAAAAAAAAAAAATTGACTTATCAGGCAGAATTGCCCAACAGCGGGAGTTGATGGGGATTTTAATGTGACTTTTTATCGCACTTAGTGGAATAACATAATTGGCCGTCCAATTTTCAATAATAAGATAAAAGAAAATTAATAATAATGCAAATTGGTGGCATGGTGGGTGTCAGATGAACCGACCGGAGGAGCTCAGCTACTTAAGAATCAAATCCACGGGTGGAACCCAGAAATTTCTTGAAAGGGCCGTGACCCCGTCCATTTCCCTCGTGTGAACAACGTTCGAAATGTTTACTGCTAGTGCTCGCACCCTTCACACGTGTGAACTATTCAATCCAAGTTGGGTTCCTTCCCATTATCTTTCTTCTCCTCCTCTTCAATTACCCATGGCACGGTGTTACTCAATTTACACGGGTGGGCACCTCACGCTATAATCGACGTCGTGTCGAGTGTTTACTAATCAATCAATTTCATTTTTCGCTCCTAAGTCCTAATCCAGCTGCTTAATCGTGGTTAGATCAGGAATCACTCGAGTTAACCATGGTTAGATCCCCGCCCAAACTCCCTGGTCTTATAAATCCCGGGTACGGCGGAAGATTGAAAAGGTAACCGCGAGATACCGTAAGGAAAAAGCCGCGCAGCGCGAGAGAGAGAGAGAGAGAGAGGTTTGCACTTCTGCTGAGATTTTAATGGCGATGTACGTGGACGAAGAGGAAGTGTGGAGATGCCTGAAGCACCCGTCGAGGCGCCGCCGGAGCGGAATCTGCCCCACTTGCCTCCGGGAGCGCCTCAGCAAACTCTGCCCTGACTGCGCCAGCCTCCGCCCCCGCTGCTGCTGCGCTTCCACCACGACGACGTCCTCCTCTTCGTCTTCTTCCTCGTTCTCTCGGTTCTTCCACGGTGGCGATTCATCCGGCGGCATCGGACCTGTGGGTCGCGTCTCGAAACTGATCGATTCCGAGCAGTCGTTCCGGCGGTCGCGCTCGGTTGCTGTATCCTTATTACGATCGCGGTCGAGGTACGCCAACGACCTCGATTCCGCCTGTCAGGAGAACGGGAACAGGGGCTCGCCGGGAGGCAAGACGGGCAGAGCAGCGTCATTTTGGGGGATGTTCAGGAGAGACAGAAGCAAAAGATCGGGACGCGGACTCGAGGATTCGGCTTCGTGTAATGGAGAAGAGAGCAGGAGGGCGGAGGATGAGAGAGAGGCCATGGTGATGGCGGCGGAGGAGCGGTCGAGGATGATGAGAAAGTCGAGATCGGTGGTTATTGCTTTGAGTCGCATCGGAGCTGATGCCAGATCGGCAGCAAGCGGCAAGGGGAGGAGCTGGTACTTCCCAAGCCCAATCAAAGCCTTCCGGCTGTCGAAGGCGTCGGTGGCACAGGAACGCTCGCCACTGTACAGAGGTTGAAACGAGCTCCAACTACTTGTATGTATTTCCTCCCATTAATTTAGCAGGAAAATATTTCTCTCTTCTATGGATGATATAACGATATGGTTGGTGATCGACCATTTTCTACTAGATCAAGGGTGAAAATACTGTAAAAAAAAAAAAGTAGATGAACTTCTTTCGCTATACAAATTTGTAACTGATTATTTGCACGTTATATTGAACCCATTCTATCTGTTCAGTACAGTTGGAGGAAGAGAAGATGATGCAAATTAGATAGCGAGTCTTGGATGCTTTGGTCAAAATATGTTTCTTTTTTTTTTAATTATTTGTCAAATAAAAGTTGATATGTGGAGGTGGATGGCGAGTGCATTATTGGTTCATTGGTTGGAGAAATCTAAAAAAGCTTCGATGGCGGCAGCGTCCATCAGAATGAGAAATGCAGTGGGGGAGATGATGATGACGATGGCGATGGTGATGGGAGCGGTCTGGTCCCACCAAGCCCATGTGGTTCCAAGGATGCCTCTGTTCTCTTCCTGGGCTTGACGTGCACATAAACCACTTCTAACCACAGATTAATCAGCTCTTATCTACAATCGGTTGCTGTTGCCCCATCCACCAGCGATGCCATCTGACCTGCTTGTTAGGGCTGCGTGATTGCCCATCGAACTCCAATCCAATCCAATCCAATCCAGGTCGGGGCCTCTTGGTCCCATGTTAGGTGCACCAGGGTAAACTCAAGTTATGGTCTGTTTTCTTCAAGCATATCACTCGTATCTAATAATGTGATTGTACAGATCAGTAGAATGGCTGTGTGAGTCTCACGATTAAATAAGTAAGGGGACCGTCGATTCTTGCCAGACATTTGGGTTGACGGAAGGCTTTTCCTCACTGACCAGGTCCAGTTTGGATCAATTACTTAATTAAGGCAGTCAGGGTGGGGGCACGTTATGGAGAGCAGCAATCATGAGTATTAATTAATCTACATAATTATTCCACCGAACAGTGGACGTCAAGAAACTCCCTTCGCTTAGTTTATAGGAGGACTGCTCCTGCGGAGTTCGGCGCCCTTAAATGTCAAATTCCCTTGAACAGTGAGTGCTCTTATGTATCATCTCGTAATGCCCGTGAGTCTGATGGTCTATTAAGGTTTAATGTATTACACAACACATGATGTTTATAACATAGTTTTTGAGGCCGGATCGTATCGGAAACTGGTCAAGATATGAGTTTCTTAGTCAAATAATGAGTTTAACATGTTGAATCACGTATTTAATGAATAATAATAATATATAATTAATAGTTCTAAGTTAAAATATCATATACTAAACATGTATGTTGAACACCAATTTATAATTTTAAAATTTAGGATATCCATCCTAATATATAAATTTAACAAAATAATAGAAATTTAAATATAAAATATTCTTTTTTAAATGCTATTAAAGTGGATATGCTTTTTTTCTTTTTTTAAGCCATGTTTAAATTATTATATTTAATTATTGGTTTAGTTGGGTTTACCGGTTAAATCCAAAATCAGTCAATTTAGATGTACATGACTAGATAAATTAAGTAAATCTGATCGGGTGGCTACCTTGGTTTCGAGTCAAGTCAACCCAACTGGCCGACCCTGTCTCGATTTTGAAAACTATGATCTAGAGTAATGCAAAATATGAGTCGGTTAAAACAAGACAGTTTGACAATTCTTCCTCTTAAACAGTCGGTTTTTACTTTCTATGCTTGCTTATGAATACGAGGTATTTATGATTGACAACAGATTTACTTATTTGAAAATCGGCTTCATTCGAGTATGAATTATTCGACCGTCCGATCAAGCTTCCAAATATCATTACTCCCACATATTGTATCTTAAGACTCGTGATGAAGTGAATAATCTCGCAGCGGTCATTATTCAAGAACTTGCATCATTATTCGGGACGATGGTACTGAAAAATCGATACACCCGTGTCTTCAATGTAGTGCACCGTCTGGTCTGGCTTCAAATCAATGGAATGAGTCGGATGAAGTGTGGTCCCCTGAAGCACGAAGCAAGTCATGACGGTCCAATTTCATCCACTCAAAATCTGACAAAAGCATGACGTCTTCCGTTTTCTTCCTCCATGTCGTGTACGTAGTTGTATGCTTGCCGGGACATATTCCAATTGTCCTACTATACTTGCCTATATATATGTGTGTATGTATATCTCACCTGCGATGTCGTTCGTGCTAATAATCTCTCCTATCAATGTATTGAGTGGGTCTAATTTGTTCCTCAATGCTATTAAATTTCATCTCTTAAATATAATTTTTTCTAATTATATAAGAGTTACAGGAGTTTACAATCGAAAATGCAATCTACTGATAATTAGTTGTTAGATCGAAAATATTATCATTGTATTAAACTCGCTTTCTCCTTTTAAATAGATTTGTTAGATTCATCACTATTGATGAATGATTCTAATATATCTAAAAGGATAATATGAATAGATAATAGATGAGCACAAGACATATAGATGGAAACTAAATTAAGCATAGTTTGACATTATATTTAATGTAATATCGATTCACTCAAGTTCCAAAAGTAAAAAATTTGTCTCAATACAAAAATCTCCATATAATAATATTTTACTCTTAATTTTTATTAATTTTTTCTCAAGAATTATATTTAAAAAGATACACATATTTCTTATATTAATAATATCTAATACTATAATAACACACTAATTTATCAAACAGTATATTACACAACCACTATTAATCCTCAAATACCGATCTTCAAAAATTTTGAATATTTCACATATAATATAGTATATATTATCAAGTTACCGACAAACTAACCTATCAAAAAGTAATATTTTGTGCTCATTATATCACTTTTATCTCTAATAAAGTTAGTAAATTGACAATATACAGTAGATCATGTTTAAAGCTCAAAATTCACGAGAGTTAATATTTGAGATTTAATTAATAAGTTTTAATCTGTATAATATATCATCTAATAAATTAATTAATCATTACTCTATCAAACACCATTTATATTAAAAAAAAAAACTCTATTAGTACAGCAAATGAATCCACCGTAAGTGGGAATTCGACTGATGGGTCTTTGTCAATGTAAGTGTCCAAATTCAATGTTGCAGGGTTTCGGAGTTCAGACTCTGACTCTCCACACGGGGCCCAGGTGGGACCCGCACGGAGAGAGAGACAACTCACGTGGGCAATGTCCCGCAAATGCACGTGAATATGTCGTCATCTCATTTGGTCTAACCCTTTTTTTCTTCGGAAAAGGGAGAGAAAAAAACACTAAATTTTAATAACGATTTTCCCATAAAGTTTTTATGCCTTTTCCAAAAAACCAAAAAAAAAAGATCTTACCTAGACAAGTAACGTTATAGATACTAACTATACAATAAATAATGGGAGATATACTAATATTATTCTAATAAATGGTGAAGTCGATAACAAATACTATGTATATTTTTTATTTTTTCAATATATTACACTTATTCTCATTATTAAAATTATCGTACATTATGCAAAATATATTACGATAGAGTCTCTATCTTGATATGTCAACCGACTCATTATAACTTATAAATTGTAACGTATCATTTAGAATTTTTAAACGTCACGGATGATCGATCACCTATCTCAATCAATTCCATTTTTAGTCACATTCGAAGTTGCCCGCAATGGGGATACAGTTTGTATGCTTGCTGTCTCTTTTAGCAGAATTAGAAGGATGATAAGTGAAATGAACTTAACTTATCGATTGATCAAGGTGGCATGATACGCTTTCTCTTGATAGGAACTCTTATTTAAATCTTATAAAAATGAAAAAAAATTCACAAAAGGTTTAATTTTTGTTAATTGGGAAACTCTATAAATTGGAAAAATTGGTCGGCCCACCGAGTACACAGTTAGGAGAACTGAATATCAGTCTTGCAGGCCCAAATGGAATGTGGCCCAAAAGGGTCCAGAACTCATGGGCCGAGCCCATTTTGGAAAACATCACGTAGCCCGTCGCTGTGGATTCTCCATCTCTCTCTCTCTCTCTCTCTCTCTGTGCGTGGCAATGGCGAGTCAACAGAGCTTCATCTTCACTTACGGTACTCTCAAGCGAGGCTTCGCCAACCATAACCTCATGCTGGACCTCATCGCCTCGAACGACGCCGTCTATCTCGGCCGGTACTCCACAGAACGCTCCTACCCCCTCGTCTGCGGTCCCTATGGACGGCATCCCCTTCCTCATCAACCTCCCCGGCCAGGGTCACCGAGTCTCCGGCGAGCTCTACGCCGTGTCCTCCATAGGCGTCTCTCGCATTGACGACCTCGTAGGTACTAGCGTCGGATACTACGAGCGCTCCCCCATCCGCGTCCACTGGCTGGAGCACAGCAGCGCCGACCAGAACGGCGCCGGTCTGGTTATCGAGGCGGTGAGCGAGTACACGGACACGAGGAAGTACGTGAAGAGATCGGACCGACCGGAGGGCTGGACCTTCATCGGGGCAATTGAAGCATTTGCGACTTCCAATTGAAGGATTCATGCACAACGGACCAAAGAATGGGCAGGCAGGTCAGACCATCTGTGTTCGTTCAGTTCATTCATCGATTGACGATCCGCATCTGATTTCGGTGAACATTGAATTGTCTCCTGCATCAGGTTAGGTTGAATGCCTTATTCAATCGAACTATGAAAAAACTCGCATCAATTTTGACTTGCTCATCCGAAAGCAAGATTACCGGTGTTGGATACCGTGCTCGGCAGATGAGATGGAACAATCAGCTGGTGAAATGAATCGACCGACCCTTCTGTGATTGCTTGTTCTCCGCCGGGTGTGGGATGAGATCAGACCATTTAACATAGTTCATATCGTCTGATTACGACAAGATTATCGGCTTTCTCGTAAATTCAATTGGACCGACCTATGATTCGGGCAGGGCCGTACTCGAAAGACTCATAACGACGACTTTCTGTGAAGCTCGTTTGCTCCAATCCTCCACCTCTCGACCCTAGGAATCCACCAAAACCCATCGGGTTCATTACATTTACATATTACGTTAGCTTTATCAGTTGTTCGAGCTCCGATCTGCATCTTCTTGATCTGAGTCATCATCTCGACGGGAAAGCCAGACGGAGAAGTCGTGCAGCAGGGTCGCTTGTGCTCACTGGAATCTTAAATTGTCTAGCGGGAACTCGTACACGCGAGGTGAGATGTCAGTCGCGTCAAGTTATGTCGTGGGATAATGTGTTCTCAATTTTTCATTCATCGATGTCAATTACATCTATTCTGGCGATTATTGCATGATGCCACGACAAACAGGTCCACAGTCTATAGTTATAAATCTCACCATGCAGCTACGGAAGCGCACTACCAACATGAGTTGGTTGAGATGATCATGCATTTCAAATCTTATCGATGAAAAGAATTTTTGTTGGAAGGAATTATCTCATAAGTTGGCCATCCGACTCAAAATGGATTAGTGATGATCTAATTACATAATTTTTAGATACCATATGGTTTATATAAAAGAACAAAAGTTGCAGAGGTGCATTAATCAATGCATGTGCCATAGATTATTTATTATATGGAGTTTATTCTTAAAATTCTTAATTACATTTACTAATAATGTTTAGACTAATCAAACGTGGTCAAACTCTCTCACAGAGAAATGAATTTAATGGGAAGCAAAAATGGGAAAAAAAAGGATGCATCCATCAATAAAATGAAATAATTTAACTCAAAAAAATGAGTTTGTATAATGATATCGTTTTGATTAAATAATTATAAAGTTATATATTCAATTATTATCGTATCAATAATCATGTGTATTTATTCTATTAGTTTTTTATTATATTTTAAACTCATGTATCTTATATATAATAATTTAACAAAAAAATAACATTTATATATGTTCATGTATTGAAGATGCAATCAAGGTGAAAATGTTAATGGAGAGGAGATGAAATGGTCATTTTTGGTAATAAATGTGGCAATGGAAGATCATACATACAAATTTATGCCAACCATCCGTTTTCTACTGCTATTTGCTCGATAAGGAATTAAAATTTAAATTATATTTCTTATTATTGGAGAATAAGGAATTTCTCATCACGGTGCACAGTAAAGGATCTACCAAGGATTTGTCATGATTTTCCGATATCACAATGTTTTATGTATTGCTCCTATGCAAATTAATTCACTTCGAGAAAATCTTGTAGTGTAGTCAGTAGAGATGTTAAATGCATCATGTTGGCTTGGAATCGGCCCGAACTTCTCATATAAAACTATTCTTATTAGATTGATAGCGGTTATGGGTCGGATTACAAATATGACCCTATTGAACAGTAACCAGCTCGGATGGTTACTCTGCTGAAATGGCCTGAAACAGTTTAAAACTAATCCGGATCGGTAAAAATTTTACAAGTTAATGGTTAAATTTTATTAGATCAATTTAAATTTAAAAAAATATTCATTAACAAATTTTAATTAAAAAATGGACTGTTCATGAGTCGGTTCATATATGACTGAACAGTGACTCATAATCGGACCGATTTATTAAGCAAATGGGTCGGATCGTAACCGGATCAAACAGTTCAAATGCCGGTTTTGAACCGATGCGATCCTTCTTTTAACAACACTAGCGGTCATTGTCTAGGGGCAGTTCCGCCATTTCATTCACAGGGAAGAAGACTACGAAATACGAACCGCCATGCCAAAACCCATTTACCGAACTTACCTCCGCGCAGTTGCCCTCCCTCCCTCGCCCGCCAAGGGGGGGCCCCACATGCGAGGGCATTTTCGTCATCACACGAGTTCCATCGACCCAGCATAAAGGCGAGACGCTGGAAATTCATCGCGGAGTTAATAATTTTGCGAATTCTCAGGCATCATCTTCTTTCGCTTGATTTCCCCCCTCGAGGAGGTGGAGGAGACTGAATTGAATCGAGTTCTTGCGTCGAATCCTCCTCCTGGGAATCTCCCTGGCCGTCTTCCATGGCGTCTGAGAATTTCGCTGACAAGAACGCTGTTTTCAGGAAACTGAAGGCGAAGCTGGAGAACAAGGTCTCTTTATTTTTGCCCCCATACAATTTCATCTCCAGTAACTTCTTTGTTTCTTGATTTGCAGCGTTGCTGCGATCCGGATCGGGTTTAGATGTTCACCGTTTTGATCCCCCAGATTTCTTAGGTTTTCCTTTGCTCGTGCTGGCAGATGTGTTTCGATTGTAATGCGAAGAATCCAACCTGGGCTTCGGTGACTTATGGGGTCTTCCTCTGCATCGACTGCTCTTCGGTTCACCGCAGCCTCGGTGTCCATATCAGCTTTGTGAGGTTCGTTCCGATTTCTGTTTTCGAATTTGTCTTTACTATGTGTCTGTTACCGAAGTAGCTTTGTGAATTGACACGATCTTACAAGCCTGTTGAGCTGTTAACGCGCTGTTGGACCTGCTATGCTTAGATTTCAATCCTCTTTTCTTCCCAATCTAGGAGACAAATGCTACAAGAAATGAATCCGAACCTTTTAATCAAGTCTACATTATATCTTATTCAGGAGCGGAGGCAATGCATCTCAAGTACATTGACTAGGGGGGTTTGGGAGGATTACTGTTGGATCACCCGGGGAATAATATGTTAGAATTACAAAATTCTACCCCCAACATCATGAACTTCTGTGTTGGGGGAGTTTGTTCTGTAATTTGCCATGATCTGGAGGATGATCAAGCTTGTAGAATTTTGTTGGTTTTTCAGGTTGGCTTAATCAGTGTCATAATTTTGTTTTTGGAACAATTGCATGGACCTTTTCTCGATTTACATACTGTGAAAGTTCTTCATTCACATGATGTGACCATTTCTGATTCACAGTATGGTAAGTAGTGCAGGGGAGTGGACCGGAGGTTTTTACCACTTGAATTTACTAATATTATGTGCATTTATGTTTTGGGGGATGCATGTAATTCTATACATCTTGTAGGCTGGAATTTTCAACAGAGTGGAGTCATTCTTGATTTTCTGAAGACTATGGAAGTTGCCCCAGATTCTTACAATATTTTGAAACTCGAAACCATCATTGTCTCCTATAACATCTCATAGTGTTCCAATGACTCGATTCTGTCCTTGCAGTTTCAGGTCCTTCAGGGGACTGTTAGCATCTAGGTTGTGAGTTTTGGAGGTTTAGTGTGAAACCTCAGTCATAGGCATGCAATGACTCTCTTAATCCTCTGTGATAATCGCAATCAATTTATGCATCTTCTGTACATGAGTTTCTAGCTATGAATTCTACTGTGTATCTCATGTTTTTTGATAGAAAATATGTATGTTATGTAGATCCACAAATTTAGACTCCTGGAGTCCGGATCAGTTGAAAATGATGAGTTTTGGAGGGAACAACAGGGCACATGCATTTTTTAAGCAACATGGATGGACTGATGGAGGAAAAATTGAGGCCAAATACACGTCAAGGGCTGCTGAGTTGTATAAACAAATGCTCTCTAAAGAAGTTGCTAAAAGTATGGCGGAAGATGTGGGTTTGCCTTCATCACCCGTTGCTTCTCAGGCAGGACTTGCTGCCAATGGTATTTCAGATGTCAAGGTCAGTGAAACTCCAAAAGAGAGCTCCTCAGGGAAGCAAGATGTTCCCGAAACCTCTGCCTCTCCCAAAGCATCTCGTACTGTTGTAACCACCTCTGTGAAGAAGCCTATTGTTGCCAGGAAATCTGCAAAGAGTGGGGGACTCGGAGCTCGAAAGTTAGCCACTAAGGTACCACATTTGCTAAATCAAGTCTCTTGTCTGCCAAAAAAAAAAAAAGCCTATTGTCTGCACAGTAATGTGTTAGCCGACGTCATTGCTTTTTTCATCTGCATTAAGATTTACCCTTTTTTTCCTGCTTGGTTTTCATATATTACTTAACACAGCCTCGTGAAAACCTCTATGATCAAAAACCTGAAGAACCTGTTGTTCCTGTTCCTGCTCCTGCTCCAAGCAGCAGTACCAATATGGCTGGACCATCCCTTGCATCTCGCTTTGAGTATGTAGAAAATGTTCAGATTTTGGAGACTAATTCTGGAGGCACTCATGTCCTTAGTCATGTAGCTCCACCAAAATCATCGAACTTCTTTGCTGAATTCGGTATGGACAGTGGTTTTTCCAAGAAAGGAAGCTCTAATTCCTCCAAAGTGCAGGTAAATTGCCCAATTTGTGATTGCTTTTCAGAGTATCAATGAGGCACATGCTGAATTTTCCTTGTGCATAGCTCTTGTGCAATTTGATTTCATGTGTTATTAAGTTATTGGAACTAATTAGCCCAAATATATGATGATTGGTTTTATCTTTGAAAGGAATGCCTTATAGCTACTTGTGATCTTTTGGTAAATGAAGTATTTACGGTGGCAGTTGGTAACTTGGTGTATAAAGCATGTGACTCTTGTGATGTCAATCTTTGTGTGATTTTTATTCACTTGTGCATCTGTAATGGTAGTATAATGTACTCTTGTTGCCTTTTCAGATTGAGGAAACTGATGAAGCAAGAATGAAGTTTTCAAATGCTAAAGCGATTTCATCAGCACAGTTCTTCGGTGATCAGAATAAATTTGGTGATATTGAAGCACAAGCTTCCCTGCAGAAGTTTTCAGTATGTATTTCTGCACATATTGGAACTTGGCAGTATTTATCTCTTATTGGCTGTTCTTACGGTGTTGTAATCTTGTCACTTAATTTCCTTTTTACAAGCATCTTGGGCATGGTTTTTGGTTTCCCTGGATCTTAGTGAATCATTGATTATGCCATGCTGCTAGTCTACCTCTTTCAACACTTGCGGTAGTTCAAATTGTAATGTCGTTGGATTTAAAGCCTGTTGCTTTTCCATTTTTCAAGCTTCTCATCTTCACTGCCCTCATTCATGAAAAAATGCATGATTTTTATACACTAGTGGGTTTCACAGTCTTGCTGTTGGTGGTTTTCTGTGGTAAATTTTTTCTTTAGTTTGTGAGGAACTTGTCTTTTGTAATGGTGTCATCAACAACCAGTGGCCTCTTGATCCCCATCCTTGGTGCACAATGTACCTGAACATCCAGTTCTGCATTGTCTCATTTTGTTGATTTTGACCATTTGGAACAGTGAGGAATGGAGTACAGTGACATTCACGTTATGGAGTTCTGATCCTCTTACCATTCCTGCGACATGCTCATGAGCCATGACTGTTTTTCTATACCTTTCTTCCCCCACTTCCTGAGATCCAAAGCGGTTTCATATTTAACCAAGAAAAGCATTTGTTTACAGCATTCATCTCTTTTCTTTTTGAAAAGTGATAGAACTGTATTTTTCCATGAACTTGAATTTTATCGCTCTTGTATCGTTGCAGGGCTCAACAGCCATTTCCAGTGCAGATCTTTTTGGCCACAAGTCGGATGCTGCACTCGATACATCTGCAAGTGACCTCATCAACCGGCTTTCCTTCCAGGTAAATGTCTTGCATTCGGGCATTGCACCTTGCTCATAACCACCTTTTCCCCTCTTTTCCTCCCTTATTGCAGTTGAGTTTGATCGTTTAGGTGGGCTGCTACCTCAAACCTTTTGATAAGGCCTATCCAAAAAATAAAAATAAAAAGGAGAGCCCATCACAAAAATAAAACCTTTTGATGTCAGGCTCAGCAGGACATATCTTCGCTCAAGAACATTGCTGGTGAGACGGGGAAGAAGCTCAGCTCCTTGGCATCGACCTTGTTGAATGATCTTCAGGACAGAATCCTTTAATAATGTAATCCCCGTCTTTCTAGCTCTCTCTATGTTTTCCTTTTCCTTCTCGGCGGAGTCTGTTTCCTTCCTTTATTAGCCATACTCTCTGTTGTGAATGTAAAAGAGAGATTCAGTGAAGGGATTCACTCGAAAGACCAATAAGAATCTTAAAATATTCTCAGGAGCTGACTGTTTCTGTATGGCCGGCCGTATCTTTTCCCTCCTGGGAAGTCTGCTTTCGGTCTCTCCCTTTATCCCCCTGTGGATTTTGTTCTTTTGACTTTTTCTGATGGAGAGCTGGTACTGGCACTTAAAATCTTCTTCAGTAAGTGCACTTTTGGTCCTATCCAGCTACATGGATTCAGTATATGAAGACTTTTTTTCCCCCTTTTTCCTGTGGGTTTATTAATTTAATGAGTTTTAACCAAGTTAGATTTTCAGTAAAAATGAAATTTTATTTAACGGTAAGGCGGCAGAACACGAAGATTTATTGCTGGGTGCCTATTACTCATTTTTATCTTGAACGAGCAACAGTCGATTTAAATGAACGTGGAGTTGTAGCAGGATTATTTTTTCGACTTAATCAATGCTTGACTATCCGTTAATCGTTCATAATAAACAAGTAATTTTCACATATTGTATTGGCAATGGCAGGCCCCGCACATCATATTTGCCACTCTTTTTGAAAAGCGGAGCAAGTTGCGTAGTTAAAGCACCATAGTCACGAACTGCCAAGCGAGTTACTTTTCCGGGGGTTGTACTTATCCAACGTGCCGTAAAATATAGGATTACCGCCCCCGCCGGTGGGGCCCGCAGGAACCAGCGAACGTACGGTCGTGACTCCGGAGGGTCGGCAGCGCTGATGCCTGCCCCGTTTGGAAGCGGCACGAACTCGAACCCTCTCCAGCATTAACTTGAGCCCCTTGCCAGACGGAAAAGTTCCCACGCCCAGACGCGTCCTTATTCTCTCTCTCTCTCTCCCTCTCTCTCTCTCTCTCTCGCCACCCCCCCCCCCCACAAAAAAAAAATCCATTTCTCTGTTGACCAATTGCGCCCGCGGGACGTCATCGGAGTCGCCCCTCCAGTTTCCGAGCTAGGGCTTCCCGTTCAACCCACGGCTCGGTTTCTCGTCTTCCCGTGTTCCGAACTTTTTCTTTGGGAAGGAGAAAGTAGACGCACACAGACGATTGCACCCGTGGACTTCTCATCCAATTAGTAATTGGAGTCAACCTGCAGCTCTTGAATCCTGCCCGACCAATCTAGAGGTAATTCTGTCCCCGACGGTTGCGTATAGGCTTTGATCTGTGTCTTTGAACTCTGAGCTAGAAGATTGTAGCTCCGAGTATTGATTCAGAGATGTGAAGGTGGCTCCACTCCTTGTTTGTTCGGTGCTGGAGACAGATATCGTCGAGCTATATGCTTTTTTTTGGGGCTAAATTCTTGAGATTTATTAGCTTTCTGTTCAAGAGAAGTTAGATCTGTCATCCGTGGAATTTGAAGCTCTTGCTGTATTGGATTGAGGGTTCGTAGATTAGAATGGATAACTCTAAGAACAGGCACAACAATGATCATTTGGGTGTGAACAAGATCGGGAAGAACATAAAGAAGAGCCCACTGCACCAACCGAACTTTGCTAACAGCACCACCACCACCACCACCATCACCATCAACAATCCTGCTAGACAACAGCCGCAGCCCCAAGTTTACAACATCAGCAAGAATGATTTCCGAAACATTGTTCAGCAGCTGACTGGTTCCCCTTCCCATGATCCCTTGCCACGGCCCCACCCCAATCCTCCAAAGTCCCAGACCAGATTGCAGAAGATCCGGCCGCCACCGTTACCCTTTAATAGGCCTCATATCCCCCCTCAGGCTCCTGTCCCTGCACCTCAACCGCCACCGTCACTTCCTCCCAACAACTTCCCCAGGCCTTCCCAGTTCGGGATGCAGCCACTACCCCATGCTCCAGTGCCACCAGTGGCAGGCCCTGGAGACCCGTATTTGCCCAACCTGACCGAGTCACCGGTTTCAGCTTACATGCGATACTTGCAGACTTCATTAATGGATCCTAGCCCAGTCAGAAACCAGCCTATGCCTCCGCCTCCGCCTCAGGTGCTCGGATCCATGCCAGCTCATCCCCTGCAGCAACTTCCGGTCTCATCAGGAATGCTCCCAAACAATCCTCTACCTGCACTTCCATCACTGCGATTCAATGGTCCACCGATGCCACCTAATACTAACCTTACTTCTCCACATATGAATGTGCCTGCCCCCTTACCCTCCCCAACTTCTCAGTTCCTGTTGCCTTCTCCGAGCAGTTACTTGAACTTGTTGTCTCCGAGGTCGCCTTATCCTCTTCTCTCTCCTGGAGTTCAGTTTCCACCTTTGACACCAAACTTCTCATTCTCACCTATAGCCCAGTCAGGGATCCTGGGCCCCGGGCCCCAACCACTGCCTTCGCCAGGTCATATGTTCCCCCTATCACCTTCAGGGTTTTTTGCAATGCAGAGTCCCAGGTGGAAGGATCAATAGAAAGTGCAGCAATGCCGTCTGAAGGAGCCCCCATGTCCCTTCTCATGCCCCATGGGAGCTTCTGTCCAAATGTTTTTGTCACAGTCTTACTTGTATCAGTAGTCTGCAGTCTTCTCCTCAACATTTTCTCATTTTTCCCTTTCATGTTTCACTTTCCTTTGGTTTCTTTGCTCTGTTCATATGTGTTTTCTAGCTTGCAGTAATGTTATATCGGTATAGCTGCAGTTCATTCTGTTGGTGGAGAGTTCATCTTCAATGGTGTAGTTGATGAGCTAATGCAAGTTCGCGTTGATGCTTTGTTACTCAGCTGATTGAATTGTTATCATCAAGAATTTTAGGTTTCTTTGTGCAGAGATAGAAAATTTTTCGGCACCAGTTGTCCGCATTTTCTTTGGTCGGTCTTGAGTACCGTATACCATGAAGTTGCTGCGGGACTCTTGGCACTTGACACTGCCCCATTAGTCTTGTAATTGTCTCTTGTCATCTTGTGATTGGTCTTCAGCTGTGAAAGTTAATGGTCAGAGGCCAAGCCAGGATAGCACCCTCGCACCTCAATCTGTTTCTGTATTTCCATGCTGAAAACGGACAGAGGGTGTATCCTCTCCATCCCATTCCTCCTCCAGCTTAGCTATGTTGTCATGCTTGGCAGGAATGGAAGAGAAGCAGAGCGGCGTAACGATGCCTTCGGCCCAACAACCGGGTGCAGCCCCTCAAGCGGTGGGCCTTCAGTTCTCTGTCCATCTCTGCCACTGGGCTTCCTTTGGGCTGTTGACATCAATTTCGGTGAGGAAGTTCCCTCTGCGGGATTTGGCGAAATTGTAGCTCTCCCTGCAAGTTCATCTGTCTCTCCTTCTAAATCCTTCTATCAAAACGTGTTGTAAAGAATCTTCACCAGAATTATCATCAGAAAAAGCATGCATCAACGAAAAATGCCCTTAACAACATTTGTATCACTTGTCCTCGTCGACTTCCATATACCTCTCATGTCGTCTTCCGAGACGGTGGTGGTGCTGGAGCTCAGCGAGGTCCACATCCACATGAGAATTGTGGGACCAAACTCCGCGACATCCGAAAGGTACCGGCCTGTGGCGGAAACTCGAACTGTCGCAGCTCCCACCATGCAAATTGCACGGGCTCATCGTTAGCAAATGGATCATGGTGTGAACGGTCCTCTCCTCTGCATCATTTTTCCATGGTTTATACACGGCAGTCCACAGATAACCAAATGCAATCTTGATTTTCGTCCTCCATAATTTCATTTGACTTAATGACTTCACTGATGAACCAAAAACAGGGGAAAAGGGGGAAAGAAATTAGAAATGGATATTACAAACAAACAAAAAAAAAAGAAGAAAAAGAAATAAAAAAGGGAGGGAAAAATGGGGAATCTCAAGAAACCCCACCAAACCAATCACATCCCTAAGACTTTGTCGTTACCGCTGCTGCTGCATGCTTTTTCTCTATTTTAATTAATATCCAAGTTGGCAACTTGCACCCCCCCAATTCAATTCCCATTCAGCCGACCGTCCGCTGCTCCATCTTGAATGGGTTTCCTGTTACTATCAGGTACGTCGATGCTGCACGGTTCACCGGTACGATCGCCACGAGATTTCGTCCAGCTCGAGTTGGGACTGCGTTGCAGGTCGACGAAGCGGACTCGGCCGTCGACTCCGCGGGCTACACGCATGTTGGGTGCGATCTATTATAACCTAAGGGTGTAAAGGACAGTCGAGGGAACGACTCGTGTCGAGTAGCCCATTGGATAAAATGGAAAGCATGGTGGGACATGTGAGTGCGTGTATACATACATATACATATATATATAATAACGCATGGCTCTATGGACTCTCTATGTATGTACTATATATTCTTATCTTGGGGTCCATGTTATGTATATCATATATGTATCAACAACTGCATATAGATGTGTACGTAAGCACATATTATATATCCATTAAGAATACAACTATTTTCTTATTATATGAGTTCTCATTTTTCAGAATAGAGTATTCATACGATTGATTGGATGGATGTGATCGATCCTAACTTACCCGGTCATCTCCGTCTTTAGGGCAGATGATCCCCAGACGTTTTGACTTTCTTGGGCAATTTTCAGTGCGCTGCCAAGGACTGGTCATATGGGTCATCGGATCCTCCACCAGTTTCACATGCTGGGTCAGCCAGCCATGGCACCAAGTTGTCATGATTGCATGCCCAGTAACTTACTCATCCGGGCACCCATTAATCAAGAAGAACAAACACATCGAAGATGTTCTCGTTACCGGAACATCCTTGACAAATCATTGACATGTATAAACTACAAGTTGGGGAGAGAACAAGTAGCAAACCAAGATCTCACACAGTTGCATGTGAACATTAATTTCTCCAAAAGCATTTCCAGATCAAAGTTATATTCATTCTCGACAAGAAGGGGGCAAAGAAAGATTCTTTCAGGCAAGAAGAAGAAAAACTAACCCTGCATCTTCTTCTTTCTCTCTTTTTTTTTTTTTTCCTGTACGCCGGCCATGGCTGAATTGCCCCGGTCTTGTCTCCACAGTAACAGTCCCGAGGCACCAACTCGCCCACAAGGCCTCACATGTACAAAGACAAGGTAGGGGAGAGGATGGAAAGAGAACGTGAACCAGGAATCCATCCCCATTGAATCCCCCACCTCGAAAGATCTATTCACCCACCCCTGTTCAATCCGCTACCTTTTTCTCATCGATTTTATCTGGCCGGTCGGCTCGATCCGCTCTCATGTCGATGGATCTAGAGATATGGATAGACCTACCCGAACTGTTGACTGCGATCGTGCGTTTGACTGACTCTGACCTGTTACTTTTTCATTTTCCTTGGTCATGCCAAGCCTGTGAGTGATTCACAGGTCGGTGGCGGAGTTACCCGGGTCGCGAGCCAGGCCTCCCGCGATGGCGGCGAGCTTCTGGAGGTTAAACTTCACGAAGGTGTCGGCGAAGAGCCGGGTGTCCTCCTCCGTGTTGCCCTCGGGCACGTCCACCACGTACGACTCGAGAACGACGGTCCAGACCTTCCCGTCTCGCCGGATCTCATGGAGCGATGTCACCGACCGGTAGTTCCTCAGCCTGTGCTCGCCCCCGATGATGCTGAACCCCGTGATGTGCCTCTCCTCGTCCAGCAAGTCAAGCCTCTCCGTCGAGGTCGCCGCCGGCAGCCCCGATATCACGTTCACATCCCTGCGGATGATTTCACGACATAATTGGAAAATTCTGACCAACGCAATCCGACTGCCAATTGTCAACTGATGCGAAACAAACGAAAACGACGAGAAAATCTAAGGACGGAAAGAACTATGACTTCTCACAAGAATTCAATCAGCTCCGATAGCGCGTCGAGTCAGATTTAATATCGGAGATATGTACAGATATATATATATATATATTACCGGGTGCATCCGACGGTCACTGTGAAGTCGTCCCTGATGGAGCAGCTCTTGATGAAGTTCTTGTAGACCTGGGGCTTGTCGAAGCGGCGGACGATGGACCAGACTGTGGCGGGCGGCGCGTGGATCCGCTGGGCGAGCAGGGAGGAGCACTGCCCTGGGTTCAGCCTGTAGGTGTGCAGCTCCCGCACGACGGGAATCAGCTCATCGAACTCCGCCTGAGTCAAACCTGCTGGCAGCGCCGCTATGTGGGCCGAGGTGGCGGTTGCGCCGGTTGTCGGATCTTCTTCCGCTTCCTGAGAGCCCTCGCCCCTCGCCATCAGCTAACGAAGAAAGGAGGGGAGGAGAGAGAGAGCGAGAGACTGAACATCTTTGAAGGTAATTTATTTGAGTGAGGGAAGATAGGGAAAGGAAAGGGCAAAAAGGGGAAATTGATCCGGGAATTTATTATTTATTCAGGGAATTTTCTATATTTTTAGTTATTTAAGGAGTTAAGCATTGGGATTATAATATGTGGGGGTAAATTTGTCAACTAGCGGTGTGGCCACGCAGACTTTCGCCTCCCTGGCTCTTCCCGTCGCCTCGAGACATCGGATTTGGGCCGTGTCTCAGCTCTGAGCCTATATCGAAATTTCCATTTTCCCCCCTCAAATTATCCATGTGTGATGCTCTTTTTTTTTTTTTTTTCTTTTTGTTGATTCGTGTGATGCTCTTCATTTAGAAATAAATCGACCCTTGGAATTCCCTAAATTTTGCAAACTTCAGAGATATTTTATGATTTAGACATTGATATTTTTTCATCAATCAGCTGGTGCTAATTATTTTTTTAATAAATTAATGAAACTCAAAATCCATTGGATCATAAATGACCTATCTCAATTGATATTTTTAATAAGTAAAACTCTCTTATCATAAATTCTTTTTATTTATAAAATTTAAAATTCATAAATTATTTGTAATAAAAACATACCTAATCTTATCATATTATGAAAGTCATTCAGCCACTTGCTCTCTCTCTCTCTCTATATATATGTATGTATATGTATCGTCATGATCCATGCCTTCGCCATCTCTCTGTCTTCTCCAACGGGGGGGGAAATAATAAATAGAAAGGAAGAAGAAGAAGCCATAGGAGTCCCACATCATCCCACGACGGATCGAGCAGGCACACCATCATACACGTTCTCCCCTTGTACGCATATATACCGTCTGTATCTATATATCTTTTATATTATATTATATGTAGCTAAAAATTTAATGAACTATAACTAGTTTAGCTCCCGGCTAAAATCGTTCGGTGATAATACTGAATTTTTCCTTCCATGATATTCAATCTTAAGGCCAACCCTCAAGACCAAGTGTAGTCATTCAACCAATTCCCCAAGTGCTCTTGATTCGCGTTCTATATGCGCGAGACTCGTGCCAAGCTTTTGGCCCTTTTGGACCCACTTCTTACCCGTAATCTTGACCGAACACCAGCTTTTGATGGGGGATGGAGTCATCGCACGATCATTCTCACATCAAAAGGCGAGATAAGAGGGAAGGTTTTTACCACGATTAACTCCATGAAAGTAGGGGTTTCTGCAGGACCGCCAATCGATCTCCGAATTCGGAGGCATTAACGTCTTTTTTGTAATGGGAACAGAACAGGTGAAGACTGGGAGGATAAGGCATCGATATATATGCATATAAGCTGGGCCCAAACGGCATTTCAAATCTAGGACACAGTATAACAACCAGAACATCATCAATCCACCTGGTAATTGATCAAAGTTCGCAATGACTATCGAGAAATTATTCGCTCGTCTATGCATTGTCACGGTGCTTTACTCGTGCTAGCTGGCGAGGCGAGCGTCATCGGAGACTCTCTCAACCTCAGAGTTCTCCTTATAATAAATATGTACGCTGTTAGCTCCAAGACTCTAATGACTCAGCGAGTATCGTAGTGGTTGTTGGACGCAGTCAGCTCGACCCCATCAAAGATATGAAGAAAAGAAGCGCCCTCAAGAGCCTCGCGACCGTAAAGGATCTGTAACCACAGGTCGGTCCTCTCTTTCATGAACAATGGGGATATTTCTTGGTCGGCATTTTCAAAGGCCATTTTTGTGTTGACCCAATGCGAATTGGGCCAACAGCCGGAATGTGCCCCCAATTTGATGGAGAGACATTGGTTCAGAAGAGGTAACGAAGAGTCAAACCGGCGAGATTTCAACCTCTATCAGCTCTAATGTATATCTCAGTACTGCTTCCATTTTTGGTGCAGTTCAAGTCTACAGTTGCATCTTACGTACCACAGACTTTGCACTCAGATTCTGTCCCCAGTACGTGGGACTCAAGCGGTGTCGTTTCTTTTACAAAAATCCAGGCAAAACCCACCACTGTTCATCGTCATCGATCATGCGGTAAGACACAGTCAAACCCAGCTTTTGAAGATTCATCTGTTTACACGTCAAGATAAGACATCTACATATGTATGTATATATACACAGATCAAAATGACTGACTACTTTGTCTCGACTTACCTTGTCATTCCTGTCGGTTCAATCAGCTGGTTGCCAAAGGGGTCTTGCAAACTGACCCATCATACAAAGCCAATTCATCTCTGTAAGATCAAGGAGACCGGTCACAAATCAAAACACTCATTCAAACATTGCCAGTACCTTAAGCTAAGAGCAATCGTTTTCCATTTTGAGGGCCTGGTGTGAGAAGTTGAACTCGTAATTGATGTGACATGCGGGTTAGCCGTCCTAATAGTATGTTATGTTGCGCGTGTTCACCATTTTTTCAATGATTTTCGCACCAGTTTGATGTGACATAGTCCTCCTAGCTAGTTTCAAATTTCAAGCTTTCTTTAGCTTCCTATTGGTGCCCGGTAATACCCCTACCCACAAAGTGCTCGCAGGGTATATACATTTTGATCCATTAATTGCTGCCGGTAAAAGCGTACTCGTTCTGGATGTGGTTTGGCAATTGCTCCACTTTTCCAGCAAGTATTTTCCTGATATTATCAGGAAAATCTGCTCGTAGGCCTTGATGATGATAAGCTTCAAAGGAAGAAGATCAATTCTCTTTGAAGTTGATCGGTCTGATCACGGTCAGCATCGCAAGTAGCTGCAGCTAGAGCCGGTTAATTTGCCAGTGTATTTGCCCTGAAATTGGGTCGAATACTTTTGTCACAGGTTAACTAAGTTAGGTGGCTTGGTCATGTCCAAATGACGAAAAGGGTCCAAAAGGTCAAATTTTGAGATTGAGATGGCTAATGCCCATGCCATGGGTGATGTGCGGCTGGCGATTGGAAATGGGCAAACTGTAGATGTGGGTTGATTGGTGGACAAGATCCACCATCTTGTTCTAAAATTTGGGCAAACCAATGTATACGTCTGTATACACACAAACACACCTTTTTTTTGTTCTAAATTTCTTTTTATAGAGCTATTTAAGTAAGAAACTTTGATAAATGACATGTTTCTCACGTTCGACAACAGCATAGTAAAGTCAAATTACAAACATATTTTCCCCCA
Organism: Sonneratia alba; assembly: GCA_900174645.1. Taxonomy (NCBI): domain Eukaryota; kingdom Viridiplantae; phylum Streptophyta; class Magnoliopsida; order Myrtales; family Lythraceae; genus Sonneratia; species Sonneratia alba. The sequence continues at coordinate 138,441 of FWPY01000034.1, read as the reverse complement.
CAAAAATTTTTTTTCCATGACTTTCATGTTCATGTATATAATAATCAAACAAATGTCGTTGGTCAATTAATTATATCCACAATTATTGTTATTATTATTATTGTGATCATCAGTAAAATGGTTTAGTTTCATGTCAAGTAAAGTTATCCGAGGATTGGAGAAATCCACCCACCCACCCAAACACCGAGATAAGTTTACCATTGTTCACTTCTTCGATAATTTTCTCCTTTTCTAAGTCTGACTAATCCACGTGATTCACGCCCGAGCAAGTTATGCCATCATTGATCTGAAATCGCCCGAGTTTTGACTTAATTAGATCTAATTATAATTCTACATGATATACGTCACGTGTCCATTAAAAATTATATATAAAAGGGAGAAAGATAGTCATCGGGCGTAGGATAAATAGTCGTCCGAAGATGCATTATTTTAAAAAGAAATTCCCAAGAAATAAAATCCAAATGTGAAATTTGCTCGTGTACAAATAATATATGGTTGCCATATATGCACTTGGCTCGATATAATCCTTGAATGATTGGATTTTCCCACTGAATATATATATATATATATATATATGCGAGTGCTGCTGAGCCTCCTATCATTTAGATTTTTTGAGGTAACGAATCGCTTGGTTTTTATCGTGCACGTTTTTGGTGACTAATGTTAACTAAGGGTATAGTTCTTAAAATTGGACCGGACCAAGAATTGGCGTAAGTATGGGTTTATGGGTCGGATCGATGATTTAATGGGTTCAACCGCATATTTAATAAATAATATTACCAATAAATTTACATAATATCATAATTTGAATATGATTTATAATATAATTATTATATTAAACAAAAATTTAACATAAAATATAAACATAAGTTTAGTAAAATAAAATGAGTATATTATAATATATTTTTATTTTTGTTTTAATTTTAAGTCGACTAATTTTTTCATCGGTTCAATTGGATCTTTTATAGAAGTCGGACCGGGTGAGTGGTCGGCTCCTGGTTGAACCGGTCGATCCGACTAACGCGGTTCAGTTTTTAAAAAATGCCTAAGAGAAATATTTTATAAAAAAAAAAAGAAGAAGAAGAAGAGAGAGAGAAAAACCAATGGAAGAAAAGACAGCTTGCGATCGGAAGAAATTGACTTTGGGATGCATAAGAGCTCGGAGGAGGGAAAAAAATTGTATCTAAGTGAATTGTTATTTTTATTATTGTCTAATGATTATATTTTTTTTTGACGATTTACATACTCTTTTTAGGGTTTATTTAATGCTCTTTAACCTTTTCTTCAATAATTAAAAATGATACTCAATTAAATTTTTACCAGCCCCCGGAAAGGAGATAAAAGATGAGGGGGAGTGTTTTGACGTTCGATTTTGATGGGAGGGAAGGGAAACGTTAGCTACCCCCCACCTAACCAACGTACATTGCGGGAAGCTTATTCAATACACGTGCTCATCCCCGAGTGTTATGCTAATGACTAGGATTCAGCAGTAACTCACCGTATCATCCGATGGTTACGCTATAAAACATTTTTGATAAGTATGAGTAGTGATACGAAATTTCAGGATCCTGGTCCCTTCTTGGGCTCCTTCTAAATGTACATAAAAGCAAGTGTTGGACTGTATTTATTATGAGTAAAGATCATTTCCTTTCCAAGGTAGTTGTACCGGTCGGTCGCGTGGGCGCCCGCTTGCATTTTGCCATGTTTGGGCCGAGCAGATGGTCCCTCCTGCACCCACCCACCCCCCCTAAACAGTAGCACTATCTGGATCGTGTGAAGGTATCTTATGCATCCATCGAATTTAAAGTGTCTTGATAATTTGGGAGACCGGCACTCTGTTAGATCTTTTATTGAACGATCGCACCACCACGTCAATATGCCGCATGGAAGACCGTTACACAAGATTAGTTTTAACTTGCGAGTTACGCCTTTTGGCATGATGGAGGAGGCATGGAGTCTCTCCTCCAATTCCAACCCTCTTCGTCATTGCCAATGCTTTGAAACTATTGCAGCCCCCCACCACGCCCTCTCTCTTCCGTGCTCCCCTCGTCTCTCCTCTCCTTGTCTCCTCCTGAACTTTCCTCCCCGCTGTGACATGGTATCATCAGCCGCTCGCATAGTTTCTTTCTGCAATATAATTACTCCTTAATCTATATTTCATTTCTCCCCCCAATCCCCATGGCCGGTTTGGAGTTGGGCACCGCTGCCAGTTTCGTCCACGTCCACCACCCGCCCCACCAACACGATCTGCACCCCCTCCGGCAGGGACCGTCCGAGCCGGAAGATGAGGACAACCGATTCTCCGATGACGGAACAGGCCCTCACCGGGGCGTCATCGATGGTGGACTTGGTCGCGGTGGTGATGCGGTAGCTCGCCGCCCCAGGGGTCGCCCGGCTGGCTCCAAGAACAGGCCAAAGCCGCCAGTGGTGATCACCCGGGAGAGCGCCAACAGCCTTCGGGCCCACATCCTCGAGATCGATGATGGTTTTGATGTGTTCGATTTGGTGGCCACGTATGCCCGGAGACGTCAGCGGGGGATCTATGTACTCAGCGGCAGCGGCACGGTCACCAACGTCAGCCTCCGCCAGCCCGCAGAAGCAGCTGCGCAGGCGGTGGTGACCCTCCAAGGGCGTTTCGAGATCCTGTCCTTGTCGGGGTCATTCCTGCCGCCGCCTGCCCCGCCCGGCGCCACCAGCCTTTCAATATTCCTGGCAGGCGGCCGGGGGCAGGTGGTTGGTGGGAACGTGGTTGGGAAGCTCATCGCGTCAGGCCCCGTCCTCGTGATCGCTTCATCCTCCACCAACGTCGCATACGAGAGGTTGCCGTTGGATGAGGAAGATCAGCAGTTGCACATACAGCAGCCACTACCAACTTCACAGATTCTCGGCGGCGGCGGCGGCGGCAGCAGCCTACTTCCGGATCCATCCTTGGGGTTTCCCTTCTTCACCTTGCCGCCCGATAACATGGCGGGAAGTAACGTACGGTTGCCAGTCAATGGGTACTCCGCTGCTCATCATCCTTTCTGAGAATCGATCAAGGCTTAAGCGGTGGACCGATGACCAGATCATCATATAATTGTGACTGCTCCGGCTCGATCCTTCCGTGACTTCTGCTGTCTGCCTCCTCTCGTGGAAAAACACCATATGCATCCTTAAAGACAACCCGCGCGGATCGTGTACGAGGTGAGTTCATCAACAACGGATTCTCCGAGCGATGAAAGGGCCAGCAAGTTTCATGGACTGATCGAGTTGGTTCTCGATGTTCGTTCGCATCATGTCCCTGTCGATGTATTTATGCTTTCGCTTTCAACTATCCTGTTGCTGTTTGGTTAATGCGTAGTGCTGCCTGCCTGCCTTCTCTTTTTGGCTGCAAAGTCTGAGAGATTGTGCGAGTGGAAGAGGGGTTTGGGTTTGGGAACTCGTGAATCACGACTTTTATTTTTATGTACAGACTTTGATGTGATATAGGTTACTGTAATTACCTCTGTCGTCGTCGTTGTCGTTGTTTTTTTTTTTGCATTTTTTAAGTTTTATATTTATACATGTTTTTTGCCAACCGATCTGTCTTGAAGCGAAACATGGGATCATGTTGGACTTTACATTGTTTTTCGGAAATAATAATTACGAGTACAGCACACATTAATAAAAAAAACCCGATAATACGTACCAAAAAGGGAGAAAGTCATTAAGTACGCATTCATTAAAAAAAAAAAAAGAAAAAAAAACACTTGAATTTCTTCTTTTTTTTTTCCAGTTAGGTACGTATTATAAAAGTAAGAAGGGATAGCGAATGAGGGTAACAGAGAGTACATGAATAATTTTACTATAAAAATTAAAGATATTATTTCTTAATTATTACATTTAATTTTCTTTTCCGCTCCTGAATTTTCAGACATGTACATGGGAAGAGAGTAAACTAATTGATTAATGTACTCAAAAGCTATCTTCGGTAATGAACCTCAGCTGGATACTTTGATACCAGTATTATTATATGCATTTATCTCCACCATGTACCCACAAGATGTCCCCCATTTGATATCTTCAATTATATATGATCCTTAGCCTTGTCGTCATCCAGCTGGGGCTGGGGGGGCTAGCCGGAGTACTTATTCATCGTCTGATCTCATTTCCAAGGGCCTGAAAGTGTGGTGAGGGCAGATTCCTGTCGGTCACATGGCACCGTGGAATGTGATGTATCAGACAATAGACGAGAACCTCATCAATCAGTCGGTGCGTGGGTCAAGGGGTCGTGAAGCCACTCGATGTGCAAGATTCGCCGTGGCTCGATTGATTCCCGGCAAGGAAACTTGCAGGCTCGATCCCAAGGAATATTAGTCAATCAAATTGGTTGATAGATTGGTAGGTTGTTGCTGGAAATTAACGTATCCGGGAAGGCTACTAAGGAGAAGCAGAAGGGGTGTGTGCGCGTGCGTGTGCGTGTGTTCTTGACTATATAACAAACGCTCTTGGAGATCAGAGCATATCGTATTATTTATTGTCCGTCTGGTTCGGGCCCATTTACGGCCCGCCCAAGAGGACCGAAACTCATGCAGCCCATCAAGATTCCATGTTCCTTCAATGAACCAAAATCTCTCGTTCCAGTGCAGTAAATTGAGAAAATTATGCTGTTGTCATGAATCCCGAAAGGAAATAATTTCCATTTCTATTTCGACAAAACAACAATATTGGGAGGTACAGCGACGTAATATGATGCATTAGTCTTTATTACCCAAATCAACCTTGTCCTGTATATATGTCAGTCACATATCAATCAGGGAATAAGGTGAAAAAAAAAAAAAAAAGAGGACGTAATACGATGCTCCTGACTTGGCCGTTTCCTTCGATCCCTTGTAATAGTAATTGCTGCACAGTAATAGGACTAGCAATCTTGAGCGTAGAAGTCGATGATCTCCTCGAGATTAAGCTCGAACAGGGACGGCGAGTCGTTCCGCATCAGCCACAGCATATGCTCGAAGAGAATCGAATCCACGTCGACGAAGATTACCTCCTCCCTCTTCCTCTTCTTCTTCAGCCGCCTCTCCTTCTCGGCTCGGTCGCTTGGTGTCGTGGCGTCTGCTGCGGCGTGATCGATGAGGGCCCGGAAAGGGTCCTCATCTAACACGAAGGGGTCGACCAGGAACTGCCTCTTCTCCTTCCCAACCACCACCGTGACGGGTTGGATCTCCGAGCATCGCTGGAGAAGAGCGCCTTCATCGTCGTCGCCCAACAGCCGGCGGTAGCTCATCATCAGCCTCGAGTTGCTGGAGCCTCGCCTCCTTAGAATCGAGACCGCCGGCGATATGAGGCAATCCATGGTTTTGCTGTGATCGAATCGGTAGAGAGAGAGAGAGAGAGAGAGAGAGGGAATGTGGGTAAAGAGCCGTTGGGGGTTTTATGCGGAATCCCCTGTCGGGAGTAGGTATCTGAATTTATTTGATTGTGTGACGGACAGCTGCCGACTTGGGTAAGGATGGAACGGCACGTTGCTCTGCTCTTTCAGTCAAACCAATTCCAAAGCGTTAATGTTCTTCTTCATACTTGTGAAGGGTCCATCAAGCATGAATATCTTACCCTTTTAAGATGGATCCGTTGCATAATCATCTCGACCAAGTCGTACCTCAATGGGTTGAACCTTTCATTCCCCACCACCCCCAACCCCCACCCACCTGCTTCCGGTGGATCAAAGCGTAACAAGAAATGATGAGCATGGAACTTTCAGGCTTGTTTCCTGTCACACGGTTCTGGTCTTCACACTTTGTTTCCCATTTTATGTAGCTCTGGTCACTGACCCACCCACAAAAAAGTTTCCAAGGAACGATGTAGTTAGTCAACGGTAGAATGCAATCGATGGAGAACTCTGGAGACAGTGGAACTTGCCCAACTTTGGTTTAACAAACAATAATCCGAACCCACTGAGGTTTCTCCAAGTTCTGTTGCACAGATCAAGCCACGTTGACAAATTATAAATCAATGCCAGACACCCTAACAGCTTACTTAGTGCACAAAAATTTCAAACGATGAGCAGAAGCAAAGCAGTCAGTGGTCAACTCTCCGACGGTGCATTTGCGGTGGGGGTGCAAGTCAACCTAGGACGCGGTTTCTCAGAAACTCTTGTGAGTCTTGTGCGTTTCGACGCGGTCACAGTTGACGTCACCCAAATTTCCCTTTGTTTCCTTTATGTTTTTCTTCGGATAAAATAGAATAAAAAAATTGTGAAAAATAATAATTGGAACCGCTTCGGTTTTTATTTTTTTGATATTGAAGTCCAATTGTGTTGTGCAAAGCAATATTCTCACTGCAATAATGGGTTATATTATGCAGACATAAATCCATCCACCTAGTGCTACAACAGCCCTAAGATTTAATGCAAAATCCACCAATCAAACCAATAAACACACCCAAAAGAAGAAGAAGAAGAAGAACCCAAACTAGGGAGAGGAAAATGTAGGAGAGGAAGAAATAGGACACAATTTCCATGCTATCACTTGACCTATACGACACCAGCAGACCAGACCAAAAACAATATAGACAAACAATAAATGGTGCAACAAAGTTACCTCTCGATTGTACAACGAAGCTGAAACCTGTGCTACATGATGGCTTCCCCCACATCCCCGAAATGGCAGATAGCGCAGTCTCTCTCTCTCTCTCTCTCTCTCTAGCGTGTGTCAAGTGTTTAGACATAGTAGTATTGCTGGCATTTTAAGCACTCTTTCACCGAACATGCTTCAGCATCTAATCTCATAGGAGCCAGCTTTAGTAATGTATCGAACCCACTCAACAGTGCGGTACCCGCTCTTTTCCCATACCTGTGAGACATTCATTCATGCCAGTAAGAACCAGGTACTAAGAGCATAGAGTGTCAATAAAGACCAATTACCTTTAGGAAGCGGACTCGTAACCCTGATGCTGTAAACATGGGAACCTGCAACAGGTAGTTGATATGGGTTAGCCTGTAAACTGATTCAGTTTTTTACTTGGATAAACATGAGAGTTCATCACATACAAATCAATATAATTAAGAGAAGAAGCAACATGCCAGAAGGATAACTGAGATGAAAGGTAAATATTGGGTGATCTTAGAACACCAATGAGGCAATCAAAAAGCTGATTATACTAAGGATTTTGGCGTATCAATGTATTTTCTGTTGGATCCCATGTAATCCACATTGCATAATTGGAGGGTAACATTGCTTTAGGAGCCTAGAGAGACTTCTAACATAGACTGGATTACTGAATCAGTTGGTAAACCTGAAACTCCATCTGAATTGGTGGTCTTGTTGAAGATTTCTTTTCAGCCATTGTTGAGATCAGCTCAACTTCTGCACTCATAGTTGCCTCAGTTTGTCCTGGAAATTTTCTTATCCTGAAAAGCAGAGGAAATTTACATTTTTGAGCAAACGGTACGACCAAATGAATGCATGACCTCCTAGTGACTAGTGAGTAAATCGCTTTTTATATTTTAAAGTATTGTTTATTAGTTTGGAAATAATATTCTTGTTTACCAGTCGATCTAAATGAATGTCCAAGAACATGTTTTGACACATACACTATTATATTCCCTCAATATTTCACCTTCAAGAGCAGTTACCGAGCATAAGTACCATGAACAATAACTAAGAAATAATAACAGCTTTTACTGGTGGGGTTTACAAAGACAGATAGCATTAAGGATACTTGAAATCAAATGTACATGGAATCATAACAGAGGTTGAGATGATAAAATGATCTGCTCACTTCCAAACCAAGCAGTCAATAGAAGCATTGTATTTTGTGCGCCCCGAGGTCACCCGGAAACTTGCTTTTGCAGTTTGCTTTGGTACAGGAACTTTAATGACAACACCAAGAGCAAACATCTTTGCACCAAAAACACTCTTAACCTGAAGAGGAAGCAAATAAAGTAACTAAAAGTGTGCATTTTTAGGGTTAAAGGCTCTGGCAATCAGAGTTATTGCAGTGCTAACCTTAACATTAACTTCCATGCGTGTACGACCGAGTTCCTTAATTGTTGGCAGTACACGAAATGGAAGATTGACACCCTCAGTTATACGATACCTGTGGATATTAATCAAGTCTACCAACATCAAATGAAGGTCAAGCTGAAGAATAAATTATAAACTACAAGGGCAAAAAAATCATATGAGCTTCGCAAATTGACCCTTTTTTTTTGCTGATACATATTTTTTGATACTTTTTTGACGGTTCACATAGTTTTACAACCTATCCAGACATAGAAGCTCTTTTGTTGTACTATTGCAATGAGAAAATCAAACATGAGACAAGGATTATAGAACAAAAACTTACTTCATCAGTTCAAATTCACCATCAGGGGGCACAAAGCTGACAGTTTTTTCCGAGTTAAACCTCGTCAAATTTACACATTGATGAAACGTAACATCATCGAGCTCAATAGTCTTACCACTGTAAAAAAAAAAAAAGTCACCAAACAGATCACATGCCACAAATTTAGATAGTAGAAACTAATTAGCTGATCACATTTTCTGGAGATGCCACCTTGTACATTCAAAGCCCCACAAATCGGGGGGGGGGGGGGGGGGGGGGTTGGGGAAGGAAAATGCTATTGCAAACCTCAACTTCTTTTCTTGTCAGTATCAATGTCCTCATATTAGCTCAGCAGAACCATGACAAAAATAAAATCATGCAAAAGAAAATTACTAACCTTCTAGTAGGACGAGATTTGAGCTGTGCCTCTTTCTCAAGGCCAATCTTATCATTTAAACCCAACTTTAGATCAGGCATTCCAGAAAGAAAGCACTTCATAAGAATCTTTCCGGTCACATCGCAGCGAAGCACACTCCCTGCATTCCTAGATATTCATAAGTGTCTGTATATACAATGAAAAAGCTAACAGTTGTAAGATCTACAACCACCTTTTGAGGACATGAGAAGGTTCACGCTTTCCACAATATCAAGGAAGACCTGAATAAAGGAAGTTGTGAAATGTTAAATCAAGCAGAAGCAACATAGGACCAAATGAATGACTATAAGAAACTTAAATTAACCTCATTCTTTTTGTAAACAAGGCCCTCTCTCCTCCAACCAACAGCACCAGTAACTTGTAAAGTCGCATTAGGAACAGGTTTCTCTGAAGGCTATTAAATTAAAAGAAAAAAGGAAAGATTATTAAATTCATCCGCATGTGAATGTATTAGGTAATCCAGAAGCACAAACTACCAACCAAGTAGAAGATATGTTAAAATCATGCGTGTCTTTTATCGAATCATCCTAAAATATGCATTCACAAAATCTACTATATGTCAGAATGAGCATCCAACCTTGGATGAGAATGGAGACCGCACTCCTTCCTGAGTGATGTAGAGCTTCAAGATCTCAGGGGAAAGATTTTGAGGGTAACCAAAGTCCATAATTTCTGCAATAAACAGATGTAATTACTCATTCATCTACATGACATTTGGATTTAATAACATCGAACAGAAGTGCCACAGAAAGCAAACCGTAAGTTCTTCATGAACAGATGTAAGTACCAAATTCATCATGGCAAAATTAGATTCTATGGCAAAGTACAATACTTTTAGTAAGAATAAACTCTAAAAGAAATGCCACAGGAACAAACTGCATATGCATCCTTACCAAATTGCAATATCATGAGGCTTCATGCAGTTCCATCAGTGATTAAATTTATTTGATCAACATTCACAACAACTGATTTTCACTAAAGGAAAAAGGAACTACTATTCTCACATGTCAAAAACTGAAGACCATAGTATCATTTTGTTTGGGCAAAAGAATTACATAATAAAGTAAACAGAGTATGCAGTCATGATATACCATCCAGAAGCTCATAAATTAGAACAAAATTATTCCGGATAGCATCTTCATCAAAGGCTCCCCCAAAATATGACTTGAAGAGTGCAACAGCCTGCAATCAACACAGAGCAGAATTCTCAGCCAAGAGACACACAAGTTCCCATTCCTTGGCAATACAAAGATGCAGCAAAATGCTACGTTGCAACAAAGAGTAATCAGCATCACATCTTGTTGCAGCCACATTAATCTTTTGGAAAGATAGATCATAGACAGAGAAAAGACCTTCTAGATGATATTTGATTTTGAATTATGTATTACTTCTAATTCACTATCAAGCAATATCTTCCAAACAACAACAAAATGCAGACAAAGCAGCCTTACCTCAACAACAAACTTGAATGCACAGGCTACATTAGCATTACTGCTGACAACAATCACAATGTACACATTGCTAATCCTCATGTAGAAGAAGGAGCAATTTCCAATCTGTCGTACAGGGCAGATCCCCAGTTCTTTTGTTCGCATAATGTGCATCCGAAAGGCGTCCACCATGTTTCCCCTAAAAACAAGATTTTACAGCACTTAGCAACAGCAGAATAACTATCAGACAGACATCTTCAAATTCATGAGCTAACTCAGTATAAATAACCCCAGCCTTCCAGCTATTGTAGTCACTCAATGACAACCAAAATGCCCTTTGTAGCTAATAAACTTCTATTGAGAGAACAAAAACTAAGAAACTTTCGCGTTCTGTTCCTCTCAGACTCCCTCGTCTTCCAAATTTTAGTATGCATATAATAGAGCAGTATCCATGGTAAAACATCTAAGCATGATCTTCCAATTCCATTTCAGTCAAAAGAGCAAGGAACGCAACCATACAGTTCAATGAAATACAGCTCCGTCAGAGAGAGGAAGAGGGATAGAGCTTACCCGACATCATCACGGTAAAGTCGATTGATGAGGACATCGCCACGGAGATTCAACAAGTAGATAGCGGAAGCAGCCACCGGCATCTCTCCAATCTGACAGATCGAGGAGACGCAAATCCGTACGTGCGCCTGTTCGCCGGAGATGGACTTGATGTTGGGGTTATGGATCCAGCAGAGGCTCCACAGCTGGACGGAGGAGGCTCAGTCTGACTGGCAATTTACAGCTCCGGAAGTCAGCTGAGTATTCAACGATGGGAGGATTCATGCAACTGTAAAAAGCGAAAGAAGTTCAGGGGTCAAAATGAGAGAAAATGGGAAATTCGCGTATATTTGTAAATTTGAGTTTTATAGTCTCAATGAGCTGCGGATTAGCGAATGAGGCCGATCCTTTGAATTCTTAGTGGGCCTTTTGAGGCCCATAAAGGCCCACTAGTCCCTCTCTAAAGGGGGACACGCGGACCCCGCATTTTCTTGGCTAAGGTGGCTCCTTTCCCTGCCCAATAGCAATGCGAAGAGTGTCCTAGGATAAGGCGGGGCTTAATCAGCTGAATTCCTGAGGGTGCTGTTGAACCGAAATCCTACTAAATCTGGGTCACCTGTCAAAGGGAAAGATGGCCTTTTGCGTCTCAAGTCCGATTAGGAGTATGTTCGGGTGGAACATCGGGAGGAACAAGAACGACACCCCAGAGCCGGAGCACAAGTACCACGACGTCGAGCTCCCTTTCTCACCTTCCCTTGTTGACAAAACATTCTTACGAGGTAACCCTCTCGATCCTTGGAGGAGTACCAACGTGGCCAGGGTCTAGAATCGCCTTTGAAGTTTGACCGCTAAATGTTTTTGCAGGAAGGGAGCTGAATTGCTGCTATAGAGCCAGTCTTGACGGGTTCAGTGCCACGGATTTCCATGCCCGCTGTGACTTCAAGGGCCCCTGCGTGATAATTGGCCGTACGGACCGGAACTTCAAGTTCGGGGCGTTCAATCCCGAGGGATATAGGAGCACGGATGACTACTATGACACTTTCGATGCCTTTCTCTTCTACTGGGCGGAGGAGGGCGACGAGCGAGCAGGCCCCGTTGTCTTGCCGAAAGTAGGGGGGAGTGGGGCGGCGCTTTTTGATTATGCCCGGGGAGGGCCACAATTCGGGGCCGATGGACTGCTGATCGGGCCTCCATTGGCCCCGGTGATGGGTGGCTTCGCAGGGCCAGACACCAACTCCGGGGTCGGTGATCTGAGGCAGGCCAAGTCGAGACTGGGGTTGTCCTATGCTAAGAGGAAGGATGGGAAGGAGTCGATCTTCGGGGACGAGTCGAGGGCTACCATTGAAGAAGTTCAGGTGTTCTGCAGCCCTCAAATTGCAAGCTTGTACTAGGATAAAATAATCCCTGTGGCAGGTGCATAGTTCCTAGCGTCTGTCGAAGAATTGAAATGACGTTGACATCAAAGTTTATATGCCACCCCCGTCTTCGCCATTATTCTATCTCACCCGAAGCGCGATGAGATGTGGAGCAATGCGAAACCGTTCCGACATCCCGAAGTAATATTTATACTGTCTTCTCAGTAGAGCTGTCTCTATCGAATGAGATCATGAGTGCCTCCTCATCCGCGAACTTTTCACATCAGGTCAGACAGGATTCAGTTCACCGGGTCTCCGGTCTGGCAAGCATGAGATCCCTCTATTTTCCGACCCGGTTATTCCACCACCGCAAACACCAGGTAGATTCAGGCAGGTGAGAGATGAATGAGGCTTAACAAGAGGGTATAGGATCGATTTATAGCTGAGGATCGAGTAAATCCCCCCTCAAGTAATAAACTTGGAGCAAGATATGGAAAACTGCCCGAAAAGGTCATCCTTCATGCAATACACAGAAGCTCGAACCGCTTTAAACTCGGGCTACCGCTAGTGTTCGCCAAATCGAAATTTTCGTCACAAAATGGGACGGAGGCCGGTGCCCAGAAACAAGAACTGCTCGAGACATCAAAACGGAGATGGACATCATGAAACATTCTTGAGTATGAGAAGTCGAGGAGAGAGGATAAGGGATCTGTTGCAGACTCTCACGAACTGTGCTCAAGGGATGAAAACTCATTATAGAACATGAGTAAGAGGGTTGAATCAGATGATTCCACGTCCAAATCGGTATATTTACAATTTCTTTCGAATCTAAGGAGGGTACTTAACAGCACACACGCGTTAGATCAATTGTTTGAAATGGATCTGTAAATGATAACAGGAAGAAGGAAATACATAAGAAATTCAAGTTGAAATCATTCACGCATTAGACTAGGAAATTGAGAGGACTAATGAGATTGCTGGTTTTAAAAGACCCTATAAGGCGTCTGAAAATTAATAATAAACTTTAAATCATATAATATACCTCTAATAAATTAACCAACTATTATAACCTTAATTATATATAAAAAAAAATTACTGCCAGAAAGCATCCACAAAACTCAAAAGTTCGGAAAATGTGGGGCCCGCCAGAACAGATTTTCCGGCCATTTTTCATTATTTGGGACATTTCGGGGGCTTTTATGGGTGGTTCGTGCACGGAAGAACCGACCGACACAGATTTTCCGAATCGAGCCGCGGACGGCTTAGTCCACCGCCAATTGCTGACGAGGCATGCCAAAGTGTTACAGTTGTCCACCCGATGCCCTTTAATCGGCCAACAAACTACAATAAGTCAGGAACAATAACTAGAGACACTCGAGAATTTCCCCGATACTAGCCAAACGCAGTGGTGTACATCTCACATTGGAGAACCACCTTCGAGATTGCAGATTTGTCGACCAACTTTGCTTCTTCTTTTTCTGTCTCCAATATTGACAGAGGGAGGGGGTGCAAAATTCTTGTAAAGCAAAAAGTCTACTTTAACTTTTGAATACAATTTCTTTTCCCGGGCTCTAAGCTCTGAACAAAGTTCAAAAGGCAAAGAAGGAGGGAGATATGGGAGGAGAGACCATTGGACCTATACCCAGAATGCCCTTCTTCCCTACTTAAAAGGACTAAACTACCCTTTTGTTCCTAAGAATCCTATAGCTCTGGACAGAGAGAACGAATGACAACGGTGTCTTCCTCCACATTCCATCACTTTCTCTATGGTATCTATCGAAGATCTCCCCGAAGCAATGACCGATGTCCTCCAGGTCGTCCTCTTTGTGACTCTTCTGAGGCTGACGAGAATCTAAATGTGCTATAAAACATGGGCCACGCGTTTTCTTTGAAAACTGAACCGGATCCAAAGTTGGAAGCTTTCCTCTTGCACGAAGAAGAAGAGATCAATGAGGCTCGAAGAACTCTCTCAGCCGGTGATTTCAGAAGTACTTCCCCGAAGACTTCCATATTCTTCCTTCAAGCGATATGACCATTACCGTAACATCGTCATGGTACTTTCTACGGTCTCCTTGGGGAATATCCAGTAACTCATGGAACCCCATACCTGCATGGCACAGATTGGGTGAGGATGGACACTGAAACTAATCGTGCTGCAATTGACATATATTCAGATCACTGAACTGCAGGAAAAACAATGATGTACAAGAGAATAAACTCCGCAATTACCAGCTTTTTTGGCTGCACGAGAGAGGAGTTCCTCAATTAAGTGCTGGGCAGGATCTCCATCCGGGAATTTCTCCAAGAAACTCTCTATGTGAGATACGACTTCCTGGTTACTGAAATACTGGTACAGGCCATCAGAAGACAGGACCAGGAATTGATCACTCGGGCAAAGCTCATGGTGGCAAAGAGAAGGAGAGCAAGATATGTATGGGGCACTTCCAATATAATCATTACGAAACATTTCCAGCAGTGCATCATTCCACTTAGGCTGCACAAAGACGAAGAATTCAACTCTAGTCATCAGATACGAGGCATAATTATACCATCTCAGAAGGGTTCAATCTAACTCAAAGTTATAGGGGAAGCTTGAAATGCTAGAAAAAGAATTATCTCTTTGAGATGGGTAATTTGAAAGGACCTGTTTCAGAAATCCTGCTCCAAAGGCTCTGGTCACCTTAAGACGACCCTTGACTCTATCATTGGCAATACAATTCCTGTCATCAGGGTGTTCATTCCTTATTCTGATCACTTCCTGCATAAATTACAAGCAAAGTGACTAGCCAAAATTATGATGAAAAACTCAAGAGCAATAGATTGTTCATTCATAAAACTGAAGAACATTCATCAAAGGGATCAACACTGAATGAAAGATTGTAATATTCAGCACATCACATGCAGAGAAAATTTATAACTTCACTGATCTTCCCACTCCTTGGTAATCACATTGCATGCAGTGTTTTCCCTAAAAAATGGCCTATCTAGGACTTGTAATTGGAAAAACAAATTCCATTCCAGGACAGCCCCCAAAAACCTAATTTTTATTAGACATATCTTAACTAAAACAACTAAAGAGCCACATTCAAAAGTGTTCTCAGCATCAGAATAACCATAAGAAATGGTCAAACTAGGTATCAGGAAGTATGCTACTAAGAAATATGTCAAGAGTACCCGCACACCCATCTTTCTTTCATCAAGCATAGGAACCATTGACATTAACACGCAATGATGAAGATGTTTAGCTTTGCCTAAAAAAGACCTGAAGAAACTTTCTGGTGGAATAGAACTAAACTATCAGAAACAATGCACCATAACTCGGGAGAGTACTAGAAGTTCTGAACAGCTAAATAACAAGCAATACACCTTGCATATACTAGTATGTACGTCAAACTGTTTGATTGGATCATCAAACCAGATAGTACAACTATAGTTGGCCTAAAAGATTCAGCATAGAGAACATCAACAATTTCAGCATAGATGAATGGCAATGCCAATGTCTGTTAAATTGGAGACTTCTTGTTAATGCAACCAATTAGTAACTAAAGCAGTTCAAACAGGCATACGTAGATATCAATATTGCCATGATAGACTTGATTACTCAAATTCCAAAACCTGAGTCTGAGGACAAGACAAAATGACTACAAGTCCAGAGGTTCGATATATTACCTCCTCAATGCTGGTACTATGATCAGTGGACAGCTGCAATGCAGTCAATCCCATTGACCGAGTAGGAGCACCATGTAGAGCCTTCTTTGCCCTTTCCCTGTCAATTGATTCCTCGATTATACCCTCTCCACTTGACTCCTGATTACTTTGTATCCCCAACTCCAAATTCGAGCTTCCCTCTCCCCCCACTAACTGAGCAACAACGGCCCTACTATCACCCACATTCATCACATATACATCCTCATCCCTCATAAGCACAACCAATAAGCACGAACCCATCAATGCCAACTCAGGATTCTTATCAAGAAACTTATCAGTCATGTCAAGAAAGGCATTCTCTGTCACTTCGAGAGCCCTTGACATTGCTCTCAGCACCAGTACATGATCCACGGGGCCTTCCTTCCGCCGCCTGCCACTTTTATTAATCCTCTCCCCCTCTCCCTCCTCCACTCTGTTTTCAGCCTCAACCTTCTCCTTTAGCCCAAATCTCCATGGGAAAAGCTTCCTCACTTGGCCTTCCTTATGCTTTGATATCCCATGCTTCAATTTTGACAGCAAAAGCCACCTTCTGCTCACAGCAGAAGCAGCAGAACCTGCATCGTTCACACTGATTGCATCATCAACCGAGAACGCAAACCTCTGAGACCCCGAGAGGTCCAAGCCATCTTCAAGATCATCTTCAGCAAGGTACTCCCAGAGCCGTCGCCGCCTGACTTCAACTCCTTCAGATTGAAATGTGACTCTTTTTGCTGATCCCTGATCGAGATTATCTTGATTTATATCAAGCCGAACTTCCTCAACAGACTTTTCTGTTGATAAGTTCATTTCCTGTACTACAGCTACATTTTCCACTACTATGTTTGGGTCAGTCCCTTCTTCCCCTTCCCCATTAACTTCCCAAAACAAGCCCTGAAGCTCCTTGTAAACAGCCCGATAAAGATTATCCATCAAGAACTCTGGCGCATCAGGGCCATTAAACCCGTCATAAATCCCAACAAACAACCAACCCTGCTCCTCGGATACAACTACGTGCACCCGATCCTCACCTGCCTTCCCCAGCGCCCACTGCACATTGTCTACATCACTCCGCGTAGCAACAGCTGCCCCTTCCTCCTCCTCTCGAGCTTCCTTCTTCGCCCCAAAATTCAGCACTGGGACCACCCAAGGCCGCTTCTTATCTGAGAAGTTCCCGTAAATTGCCTTCTTAATCTCATAAATGCTCTTCTTCCTCTTCTTCCTATTCACATAGGAACCACCAAGGGGGGCCGAGAAAGGGACTTGCCCGGTAACATCCATGCCAGAGCCCGGTTCAAGCGGCCCCGACAGAGTCCCACGCTCAATCGGGCCCGAGAGGAAGAAACTCCCCGAGGCCGGCTCACCGCCGGCGGCTCGGGGTGCGGTCTGCAGCGGCAGAGCGCAGAAAGAGGAAGTGCTCTCGAACACATCGGCCACACTGCCGCCCTTCAGGAAGGTCTCCGGAGCAAA
Organism: Sonneratia alba; assembly: GCA_900174645.1. Classification (NCBI taxonomy): domain Eukaryota; kingdom Viridiplantae; phylum Streptophyta; class Magnoliopsida; order Myrtales; family Lythraceae; genus Sonneratia; species Sonneratia alba. Next base: position 121,234 of record FWPY01000034.1, on the reverse strand, counting down.
GTCGCAAGGGCCGTCGAGCTGGAGGACAGTTCGGGGGGTGGCGGTGTTGGCACTGACGGAGGCACCGGAGATGGCCCTGAACCCGGTCTCGGGGCCGGGTCGGGCATGGGGGACCGGATCATCGAACCGCAGCGAATGGGAAGGGGACACGAAGCGATCGCTGGGGGTCGGGGAGAGGAAGCGGGCGGAGGATCGGACGTAGCAGAAGGAGTGGCCTAGGGTTTCATCCAACGGCCCGGAGGGCGCGAAGTTGAGGTCGGGTTGCTGGTTGGAGCTGAGCTCCGGGTGCTGGGTTTTCCGGTTTGCCGGTTTGAAGCAGGAGAGACCACTTCCCATCACATTTGACTGCTCCACCCGCTCCCACCCTCAGCTCTCTCTCTCTCTCTCCCCCCCTCGCTCTCTCTCTCTCTCTCTCTCTCTCTCTCTCTCCCGCCGAGAAAAGTCCAAACCGAGGCAGAAAATTTCCGGCAAAGTTCAGCAAAATGTGAAACCAGAAGAGAGAGAAAGACAAGAAATTAGTAAACTGAGAAAGTAAACAGGGAGAGAGTGGAGGGAGGGAAGGGAGAGAGTGTTTTTTTTTAATATATTTCTTGAGAGGTGAAACTCCAAGTGCATGAAATTGGTCAGATTATTATATATAGTGGAGACAGAGGAGAGAGAAGCTTTTCCTTTTTCTTTATTTAAATTTTCTTCGGTAATCACTACACATTTGGAGGGCAGGCCACGTAGGAAGACGCGTGGCAGGCGGGACCTGATATTTTATGGGTTACCGAAGATGACCATGTCCGTTTCAGGAAATTACACATCCCAGTCCTCCTACTTTTTCCTTTTGCATTTGTGGGGGGAAAAGCGGCCAGGTCAAATGTGGAAACCCGAGGCCGAGCCCCGGCGGGGGGTGACTTTTTCGGGTCCCTTTTCCCTGTTCTGGTGCTGACCGCACGTCGTCGAGGGCCGAGCGCAGGCCCAGTTTGCCCGCGGGGAAATTTCAAATCGGCGCGGGTTGACCATTTTGCCCTTCGGTCAAACATTTCAAAGTTGACTTCCAGTGGCTTTGGCTTATTAAAAAAAAAGGCGGGGGGCAAAAGGGGGAAAAGGATGGCTTCAGTTGCTTTTTCAACGTAGTTGCTGTCTCTCTCTGGCATTTGAAATTCCATCCAAATATACTCCGCAGAAAGTCTAAATCTTGCTTTTCTTTTGAAATGCCAATGCCTCGGTGACTTCATGTTGAATTCTTGTACATTGAACGAGAAAAAAAAATCCTCGAAGGATCACTCCTCATCGCAACACTTGCCCAAATTTGACTTTCTTTTCCTTATTTGAATTAACAGAAAGCGAAAGCGAACGTATTACGTATTTGTACTCACCACGGTCGTCTGAATCTCTCTCATCTTCCCATATTTTGAATTCCAAAGTCTTGTTAAGAGCCCAACAAACTATTTTCAAATGCAACGCCTTCGACTCCGTGTAACTCTTATTGACCGTGGGAGTTACTGTAATTGCTCCTCTCATTTAAGGAGATTTCCCACAACCCAAATTTTCCGACCCTTTCAATGTCGTCTCCTGCTTAAATGCAAAACAGTTCAACGGAAAAGACTGAATGTATGTCAATGCTTTCTTAAATAAGATTTATTCATATTATCTGTTATAACAGACTCTGTCTGTTTGCACAACGGTCTCCTCCAAACCCCAGACTCCACGCTTTCCATGCTCGTATCCTTGCATTATGTTCATTGCCCCGTTTAGTACCTATAAATGAAGTAAGGTGGAATGCTCAAACCGAACAAAAATATGAAATAATTAATATTATTTTTCTATTTGATAATATCTTCCAAACGAAGAAAATAGATTTTGATATAGAAGTTATTTTACTAATTATACTATGATTTATAATGTAGTAAAATTTTCATGACTTTCTGAAATATTTATAATCTTTTACAATTTTGAACAAAAATAATATTTCTATAATTAAACAACATATATTTTTAGAGTTTTCATGAAATGATCTAAATTTATTCCAAAAATTTCCACTTTTTTTTTTCTAATTGTGCAATATTTTTCCCAAAGATTTTACGAGTTCTTGTCTAAATTTCAAAATTCTTTTATATAATCTCCTAAAAGTTTTAAAAAGTTTAATAATATTTCAAAATATTCTAAAATTTGCTTTTATATATTGTTAATTTCTGATAATTTTAAATATTTGGATCTTTAATTTATTGGAATTTCCAAATCCTATTTTTCAGAAACAAAATATGGGGGTAACATTAGTAGAACTCGTGGATGAATGACGATTTTCTTTAGTTTAACTCATGAAATAAAATCAGGAAGAATCGAAATACCGACCGATCTGATGAAATTGTCATTTTCGAATAAATTTTTTAATAACCAAATGTAGGACTATGTTGAATTCCGTTGTCATATGACATATAAAGTTATTTTGTTTGCACACGATTAAGTATACGTTGCTAAACATCCCTATATAAATCTTTTCAAGAACATCATATACATAATATATCATCCCATAAATTAGTTAATTATTATATTATCGAATAATATCAATGTAAAAATAAATAAGTCTTTTTATGTAAATTTGTGGGGAAAACAAAAGGAGATATAGGTACCAAAGAGTTGCAAGGACAATTTTGTCCATTTAGCGTGAGATAAATACGGGCCACATGGATTTCGAACTCGTAGGGCCCAGAAAACCTCCCCAAGAAAAAGGACACTCAAATCATGAAATTACCGTTCATTTGCCCTTCTCAGGGAGCGTCGATCTAGTGTTCTCACGTCTCGCGAGCCCGCCACGTCATTTTGCAAGACGACAGCGCGATCAGTCCTCGTCCAGAACCAACGGGCAGGATCTGATGTACGAAAGCGTCAAGAGCTCATGCAGCCGCCGAGCGCATCGTAGTTGGGTCGCGCATCCGTTCGGTCAAAGGGCACGAATCCCCCCTCCTGTCTTGGTTTGTCGTAACCTTTCATGGAATTTGGATTCCGAGATTATCGACGGATTGAATAATTCTCTTATTTGATTAAAAGATTATGGGAATTATTATAAAAAATTATATATCTCTAATTGTTATTTTTTTTTATATATTTAATTTTAAAAATTAAAAAAATTAATTGATAAATTTATAATTATCTCATTCGATATAATAGTTAGATGTAATTATAAATGATATGTATCACGGTAGATTTATATTATCCAACACTCACTTCTTCTCCCCTCCATAATACCATCAAAATATGGGCTTTGGAGAAAAAAATTAGTATAATAATACCGCTCTCAATTTAATAATAAAAAAATTGTGAATTCGATTCTTGAAGTTTCTGGTGCACATTTATTATCTGCTTATCTTATTTTATTTTAAATACACAAATCTCATACACAATTGATAAAAAAAAAACATTTCTTATCCCTTACATAACCATTCATAATTCCTCCACTCCACTGCCTGCCCTTCAAAACCCTGAGTCCAGACATAGGCTATATTTTGATTAGTTAATTAGTTGATTGAAATTTTCTAATTACTGCACTTTGTGAGAGAATTAATTCCATTTGGCGGAAAAGATCGGTCAAATAAATAAAATAAAATATAAAATAAAATGTTAGTTTTGAAAAGGGGCTTATAAATATAATATTTGGGAAGAGTCGTCGGAAAAGCTTATCCCACTCGGTCAAAAAATTTAAAAAAATCAACTAATAAAATAGGTTATTACACCGGGGCAAGAGAAAATTAACAATTTTTTTATGATGAAGCGTATATTTTTTTTAAATAAGATTTTAAGTATATAAATAAAGATATTTAGATAAATATGAATATTCAATGGGCCAAATCTGATTATTTAAATTTTTATTAGCATACTTGGCCAAATTTTTTTTATTATATATCCGCGTTTAAATCAAACATAATTAAGGTTATATATTTCCATGCGAAGGAGGGAACCTCTCCTGCCAAGTCAAAGGGGTTCGTGGGTAGCGCCCATCCTTTTGGATTGGAACTAAACGACGCCGGCATGTGAGCCTCACCCCTGTACTAAATGATGAACTCTGGCACATTTGTACCCCTTCTCGTGTTCAGAAATTACTAAATAATATAGAGATATTATCCTATTAAAGTTAACTCAAATAAGTAAAATGTGTATATAGTTTATGAATCATTCATAATATTGTGAACTTAATTTTTTTATAGAGTACATATCCCTTAATGGAATCATTTACACGTGTGCTTATATATAAACTTACTTATATATATATAGGTTTGTTGGGTATTCACGGTCGAGGGAAATTAAATTGGTGGTTATATGTATATATATTAAAAAAAAAACACACACACACAGATGGATCAAATATCTCTCTCTATACATGTATCATCCATCATTCAACTTACTCATCATGCGTCAGTCCACATGCTAACTAGCACGGCTTCCACAAGAAGAAGATGGAAGTAGGGGGGAGAAAATCCAAGGAAAAAAATGGAAACAGGGGAGGATCAAGGATCGAAAACATTGCGACATTGGCACGTGCAGTTATGGCTTGATCACGAGGGCTGGAGTCAAAATCTAGGTTTGTGTTTTGTGGGGCCTGCCGTGAATCCGTTGGTCAACTGCCGATACCAGGGTGGGGGAGGGCCTGGAGATGCGTTGGACTCTTTGTCCGTGCTCTGGTGGCGCCCAGAGATTGAATGACGTCATCTTTATTGGATTTTTCTGCCCCCTTTCCAACTAGACCGGGCAAAATCTGGCCCGGAACAGGCCCGGCACGATAACATCGTGCTAGGCTGGGGCTTATTGTGCCATGCCGGTACAGCCCCGGTAATTTTATTAGGCGTATTGGGCCCGAAGATCCCCCACCGGACCAGCATGAGAGCCCGATTAAAGAAATTAAAAAAATATAATAAATTATCAGACACTATTAAATAATAGAAAAAAATCTTATTTGTGGGCTCACTTATAGTTGCAGATAAGTCGCGATCAAACAAAATTATCATGCTATTGGGCCGGGTTAGGGCCGCCCCTATCTTATTGTGCCGGCCCGCTTTCCTTAAGGGCAGTGCTTGGAACAGCCCTTATTATGCCCTCTCCTTTATTGTGCTGTATTGGCACGGCCCAATAAGACCGGTCCGGTATGATTTGCCACCTCTATTCACCCCCTCCAACTTAATTATGGTAAAATCGGTCATTTATAAACCTCTTTTCAAATTCACACAAGTCTTACATTCAAGACTTTGAAGAATTTAATCAATTTAAATTGGTTAAAGTTGATTTTTTAATATATATAATTTTCTCAATTATAAGAATTTTCTTTATTCACAATATTAAAATACCGCATTTACAAAAAAAAGATCGAAACATAGTATTTCAATTTTAAAAAAGCATTAAGCCCTTGATAATTTTAATAGATAACAAGCAGCAGCAAGGGAGTGGACAGCAATTGCACAAATTCAATTGATCTCTTTTTATCTATTTACTTGATGGATAATTAATATTATTTTTTAATGCTGGTCACTCTTTTTTTTTAATGTATGTATTTTTCCCCGTCGCACGTGAGTTGACCGGGCATGGCAATAATTTATAAATATTTTATCCATATTCTCATTATTATTAAATATTACGAGTTGGGCGTGAGAGTAAAGATTCCGAGGTTGCATGATTGGATTATCTTCACCCCCACCCCACCACTCATAATTTATTAGGATCTATGGCGTGTTTGATATTTTCCAATACATTGGCAGCTTAAAGTCATATAATTCTCCATATTATGATTTTTAAAGCCGGACCGGATTGGAAACAAATTAATGCATGAGTTCATAGGTTCGTAGGTCAGATTGAGAGTTCAATGGATCGAACCGCATATTTAATAAATAATATTATTAATAAATTAATATAAGATCATAATTTGACAATGACTTATAACGAGAATCCTCGATATAGTTATTATATTGACCATAAGTTTAACATAAAATATAAATATAAGTTTAGTAAAATAGAATAAATATATTATAATACATTTTTTTAAATTTTAAATCAGTTGATTTTTTCACAAATTCAATTGGATTCATTGGTCTAACGAGGAACCGACCAGTTCAATCATAACTAATCGTATTTTAATTATAATTTGATTATTTCTGATATCGGACTGGGTGAATGATCAGTTTCACAACTCAATTCAATTTTCAAAACTATGCTCCTCAGTAATTAAAAAGAAAAAAAGACCCAAAAATATTAATTTCGACACTGTTCTTGTTTGTTTATCTGTCTCTGTTTATGTGATGGAGACAGGAGGTACGAATTTAAGACACCAAGCCAGTGCCTACTTGGGGGAGGCATCATCACCTTAATTTTTTTCCCCTCCCTTAATTAATTCGATTTTGTTGTGGACTCTCTCTCATAAAGAGTGTCTTTTGCTGTGCATAAATCTGATTATGACTTGTATTAACTCGATACTTAAAAGCCATCCTCAAATCGCATCGAAGGCGGCTCTTGTTATCACAAGTGTGAGTGGAAGCTCGAGCACTATACTTAGTTCATGAGTATAAAATGTGGCAGGAGAATGGGTGAATGAATGAAAATATAAATTTTCATAATAAGAATCGAACTTACAACATATTAGTTATTAGGTTAGGAGTTATGCTCCTACACCGAATCTCCTTCCTCATAATGTTCTATGGCCTTGATGAGAAGGGAAAATTGAAAAACAATTTTGTATACCAATATTATATATATATATGTATGTATGTATATAAAAGAATAGAGGACAAGATAAGAGTTTACCTCTACAACTCCACATGGTTTGACTTTGACCTTCACTGAATATTACGTGCCGTTGAGGACTGGCACTGCCACCTCCACTCGTGTCCCTCTTTAGGTTCTCTCTCTTAACTCCGTTCGCCTCCCGATTTTTAACCCCAAATAATAATTCATTTAAATCACACCACACAATCATAACTAACACACGAACCATACATAGTCTAACCGCAAGCACAATTGATAATAATAGATTTGAAGTTGTTTAGCTAAGTTCTAAGATATATACATACATACTAGACTAGAATCAACAGGGTAGATAACTCGGCTGAAAGGAAGTGATTTAAGGCGATGTCAGATCAATTCCGTTACTTTGATCTCTTGAGAATGGAAGCCTGTGCCCGTCAACGTCCAGTGCTCGAGTTAGGGCGTCAACCCGACTAACAACAATGACTCGGTGAAATGGGAGAGAGAGAGAGAGAGAGAGAGAGAGAGAAAAGAGGCAAGTATGTGCATTGCATGCACTGATTACTGGTTTGAATATGTATGCAATTCCATCAGAAGTCGGGTGTTGGTGGTGATAGAGACAATATAAAATACACCAGCTTGTATGCAATCTGTACTATATAATATTGAGGGAAAGGGGTACAAGCTACACTCATGTGGTCATAGTATTCAAATGTTGTTTGGTTGTCTAATTAAGCTGTCCATCTCCTGAAACTCTCTCACCAACGTCCCGTCTGCCACCAAACCCCACCCTCCCATATCCAAATCGGAAACACCAGTCAATATGTTCTGATTAATATGATATGATATTTTTTTTTTTGTTCAAATAAGATTTCTAAATACTTCTACTTTTTATTGGTTGACATGGCTCAAAGTTTGCACCAAGTAGAGCCCATGAATAAGACATCAATGCTTTTGCATTTCTTTTCCTGTTTGACTGAATTTGGATGTCGGGCTCTCGGATGGTAGGTCGGATCCGCTTGGCTGTACGGTACATCAGATGAGTCGACTGTCGAACATGGGCTGTCTACGACACTCGTACAGACAAGAGGATGATGGCATTTGCGTCCTCTGCCCGCGGTCTAGGGCTAGTCTGAGGAAAAATATTGACGCGGTAATATTGGTTATGGGCCAGACAATTCGCGGTGGACATCTTCTTCTTCAGATGGAAAAGCCCAGTAGGATTTTCATGGGTTATGGAGCAGGCTTGCAGACTTAGAAGAGGTGGACGAAATAAAAGAAGAAAGAATTCCTGTTACGAGAGGTCTTTGGTCACGACTTTCTCAGCCTCAGAGCTGTGGTGTCGGTCTTTTGTTGAAATGTAATGGCCTCCATGGCCCGGAATTATACTCAAGGGCACGTTTTTTACGGCACCATCGAGGTTACTCGGGTATAACTTTGTTTTCTTTCCTCCAATGTGTCGGGTGGGGGGAAGAACAAATTACTGTCATATAGAGAAGTTTACGGTTTCAGGACGGCGACTGATAGTGAAGGGGGTGGAAGTGGGATGGGGATGATCACTGTGAGGATGGGGCTTTCGATGTCCACCATTCGTCCTGGATAGGACCTTGGAAAAGCCAGTAGACGAAACGAAAGGCTCCTCCTTGAACATTACCACTCCCCTATCTCCCTTATCATCATCACAGAAGAAGCGAGAGGGAGGGAGCCTGACTGCGAAGAAATGGCACTGAGAATATGGGCTACTTCCGCAGCAAATGCCCTGAAGCTCTCCTCTGCCGCCTCCAAGACCCAGCTCTCCCCTGAGCTCTTCTCCCTCTCCAGATGCTTCTCCTCTGGTCTCCCTCCGTCTCTTTTACCATTCTGCTCTGCTTTTGTCTTGTGCGGTAAGTGTTTGATATTTGGGTGTTTGTAGTGTTGGAGGGGCTGAAGTATGCAGAGTCACATGAGTGGGTCAAGCATGAGGGGGAAGTGGCCACCATTGGCATCACTGACCATGCTCAGGTTCCCCCCCTTCCTCTTCTCTTTGCCCATTCTGTCCATTTTTTTTTCCGTGAAGATATTGTTGTTTTGGTGCAGTGCACTTTTCAAATGTTTAATAATCGAAATAGTTGCTTTCTGCATCTTTGCCACGCACACCAGACGATTCACGGAAGGAAATTACATCGCTGCTGATTACGTGCATAAGCGGAAGACACTTCTTGAACAATATTTCATCTTCGATTGAACTTACTTATCAACCTAGATGAAGGCACACAGCTTTCAAATTCCACATTTTTCCAGTCTTAGATAAATTCATATGTGATACTTCATCATGATGATATCTAGCTCTGTAACTGCAATGGTCCTCTGCTGCTACGGGGCCATTTGCAATGCCATGAAGAAATCACATTGCCCTTCAGTTTCAGCAAACCAAAGATGTCAAAAGAAAAGTTTCCTTTTCTGTTCCACTCCACTTACTATGACATGAAACATTCGACAGGACCACCTAGGAGAAGTGGTCTTTGTTGACCTGCCAGAACCCGGGGTTCAAGTCTCACAGGGAGGTAGCTTTGGAGCTGTGGAAAGTGTGAAAGCAACGAGCGATGTCAACTCCCCTGTCTCTGGCAAAATTATGGAGGTCAACACGCAGCTCACTGAGAAGCCAGGATTGGTAATCTTTTTCTTATCCTAATTCCGGAGCTATGGATAGTGCAGATTAGAAGCCTTTTCTAAGCCGAGTCGACTTAGGACTCGACCTAAGGCCTTTTCCTATTATTTGCTCTCCTAACAATGATCTTTGAGCAACTGCCAGTAAGAAAGTATACACTAAGTAGAATAATTTCAATAACTGAAGGTAAACTCAAGCCCTTATGAAGATGGGTGGATGATCAAGATAAAACCCTCCAATCCCTCTGAGCAAGATAAGTTGCTGGGTCCTACCGAATACTCCAAGTTCTGCGAGGAGGAAGACGCCTCTCATTGATAGGCTATTCCCAGCATTTTCCTCGGACTGACCTGGTTGAAGCAAGAAAATATGGTCCCAATCCTCTTAATTATCAACCTAGACTGGTTCTATAAGCTTTGGAAATGTCGACTTCGATATTTTATCTTCATTTCATCCACTTTTCCTGCTGTACTCTTTGCATCTTGATGTAAATAAAGACCCTTTCGCTGCTTCACTTTTGCCTTCCTTACCATTCTCATCATATTATTTGCCTCCATATAGTGTTTTTTGATCATGTGGGAAAATAGGCCCAGAAGATCTCAAGTTCCTTGCGCTGAAAATGCAGTTCAAATCAACATAAGAACTGCATAAGAACTGAAGGCATTTGCCAAGCCAACAGTAGAATATGGTTAAGAGCTTCCTGTGTCTTGCCCTCCTCGTACATGTGAATCTCTAAACAACCCTTTTGGTCCTCGATTGAAAATTATCTTTCGGCTTCAGTTTAGGGAAGTATGACAGAGCATTTCAGGTTACTTGTCTTGAGCCTGCATGGAAAAAGAGTGCCAGCTCGATCCTAAATGTCAGCTTCTTTCCAGAGATGATCCATAGTGTTCACACTTTCACATAACAATTAGAGGAGAAGAGAGCTTTAATGAAGGGGGATTCCGTTGTGATCCAGAATGATGATCTCGAGTCTGGCCAGCTCGTTCCCCAGGCAAGATCATCCTCTCGCTCCAAAGAGCTTAAACGCTCAGGCTTTGGATCTTTGATTCTAGTGCTGAGTTGAGGGATTAGAAGTTCTAAAGATCAGCACTTATTTTGCATAAAAACGATCTGCTCATATTCAATCAAATGTAACCTCGAAATAAATGCTCAACATTACGACTATGCACGGGAAACTAGAAGCACCAGTCACATCCCATCCAGGCGGATTCAAGTCCTTTGGTTCCATATAATTCTGCAGGTCCAAGTGGACTTCTCAACACCAAATAAGCACTTTCCAGTCATTTGGAATGGTATAACCGGAAGCAAATCAAATTGTTCGGTTCTGATTTTGATTCATTCCATGTTACAAATATACTGAAGAGGGGAGTGTGGGAAGAGATAGTGGGTGTATCCTGACCATTGATTGTCATGTCTGAAGTGTACAGATGAATGCTCCTGTTTGACTATTTGTTTTCATGCCTGTTTACACAAGCGACCTAACTCCCAGAAGCCTGCATTTAACTATCATCAAAGTACAAGCTTTTACTTTCCCATTGGAAGGAGGGGTGGCAGCACACAGCTTCTGATTTGCATCTCAGGCTGGTCGATAAATCATAGCCTTTAATAGTTTGCCCTTGTACATTTTTCAGAGACCAGTCTCTGCTTCTTCTGTGTTTGCTGAGGATAAGCCTGCAAAGAAGAAGTGATTTCTGCTTCCCGTCTATACTCCACATAGAACACAAGTAGCGTCAATATTCCTATTCCATTTAAGGATATGTCAAAACTTACTTTAAATCGCTGCTACTCATCATCATTCCTCGGATTCCACTCTGTTGCACTTGCTTTCATCAGTCTAGTTCATATCTAATGAAGTTGTGCATTCCTTTCGGGACTCTTTTTCTGGGGCTTGTAAAATCCTCAGTTGCAAGGCACCTCAACCCCGTCTGCAGAATTTAACATAGCCTCAACAACTATTCGATGCATTTATAACTACATGATTACAAAAGATGTTTGAGGAAAATTCACGAGCTCGTATCCGATGGCTCACCCAGGCACTTAACTTCTAGGTGCTGCTGGAAATTTTTTGTGCTGGATGCTCTGCTATTTATCACCTCTCTACTCAATTGTACTGAAATTTAAAGTTTCAACGCTTTGGGTGAAGTTCAGAGAGAATTTTAGGTTCCTTCAACATACTCGGTAATCCAAGAGTTACGCATTTTCTGAGTTCAAATGGTATGATATTGCAACTAAAACGGAGAGAGGAGCTAACTCGGAGGTTGCTTCTCATGTAAGGCCACGTTATTCCGAAAGAAAGAGCATTATCATAACTTCACAGAAATCGGAGTTAGCTTCTTGGAAGAATTTGTCGATTTTGTCACTGTAAGTGTCAGTTTCATGTGGCGTGCTCTTCTTTATCCTGAAGCAAGCACGAAGACCGGATGTTCCCTGGCTTCATCAAGTGTTCGATTATGGAATATCCGTTCCTTCTCGCTCACCTGAGTGCAACACTAATCGGTGGAGGAAAAAAGGAACATCATTAAATTACTAGAGGGAGCTTGAAACAACACACCAAGATGGGATCCTGCTAATGTTAGATCTATCATCCATCTGATACGATGGTTTCTTAGTCACCTGTGTTTGTCCACATCTTGCAGTCACTGGGGCTCCTTTTGTCTGTTAGTTCTACTCATTTACTTGTGAAGCATACATAGGCCTAGAACCCTAAGCGGTACCCCATCGACGATGAGCCCATCCCTCAACTTGTGTGTTTCATTGTTGTACTCGGCTATTTACCAAGAAAAGCTCGCGATGATTCAGAGGAGGGTATGCCACTTAGTGCTTATGGTGGCAGAGGATGCCATTTCTGGGCAATGCAATGATTGATGCTGGTGATGGATCTCAATGATTGAATCCGTTTTTTCTCACCGTCTCCTCGCTACCCAATTCCTGCTCTCCCCCATAATCCATCGCCAACGCAGAGATTTTTTTAAAAAAATTGAATTTGAATATTATGGGCATATTTTTAAAAGCTTTCTGCAATCGTATAAAGCTTGCCTGCTTACGTGACTGAACATAGGTTACTGATAAGCACTCCCGGCTGCCAAGAGGAGGACCGATCGAAAACCACACTCCGCCCCACGTTCGATTAATTTATGGTAGGAAGGGCCGTTACTGTCTCCACGGCTGCACAGTGAAAAGTGAATGCGAGTCGTTGCCACCAGATTTGTCAAGACTATGTATGTGCAGGGGGTCGCCTCTTAATCTGGCGACCGAATTCGACTGAGAAGAAGCAGCCGATAATGGTGCTCGAGAGGACCGAAAATCAGGGCGGTGCCAGCCCCGAAGCTCCGAGCTTGTGTTTTAAGGAATTGTAGTGTTATGCTACGACCTTTATCCAGGAATGGGATGCATAGCCACAAAAATTGGGCCGTGAAGCTAATGCATGAAAAAACTAAAATATAATATGTGGAAGAAAGTTGAGATAATATGAGTATGTGGTAGTTAAAAAATTAAAATTATAGGAGTATTATTATGATATTCAGACTTAAGAAATATATGTGATAACTCATTTACTTATAAGTTTAAAAAATCAACTAAGTAAGAAATTGATATATTTAAAATATATAAATTTATTCCAATCAAATATGATCAAATTATAATATATTAATTAATATAAATAACATATATTATCTTATCTTCAAATATTTAATTTCATAATATAATAAATACTATCTCTAATACTCTTCTACAATATGAGCATATAGCATAGCAGAATACACATTTTACACTTTCATATTTGAAGTTGAGTAGTGGTTTCTTGGTACGATGATAGGAGAAAAATCGACTTGAGTATCTTGACTTTAGAGGTCGAAAGATAATATCGACTTGAGACTTCTGCCTTTAGAGGTCTAATGGATCGGCTTGAACCTTATTCTTTTTTTTTTGGCTTCAGATGCTGGAATTGACTTGAGTATTTTAATTCTATCTTCATCATTATATCATTAGCATCATCGACCTGCTCTAATACTGTGTGAAAAACTAAAATATAATAAGAGGAAAAGAGTGGATATAACATGAGTACGTGGTGATCAAAAAATCAAAACTACGAAAGTATTATTATAATATTTGAACTCAAGAAATACATATGGAAATTCATTTGTTTATAAACTCAAAAAATCAACTAAATAAAAAATTGATATATTCAAAATATTTAAATTTATTTTAATAAAATATTATCAAATTATAATATATTAATAAATATAAATAGTATTATCTTATTCTTAAATATTTAATTTTATAATATAATAAATATTATCGCCAACAGAGTGGCTATTTTTTTTATTTGGGTGGGTGGGGGTGGCGGTGGCGGTGGAATGGTTTCCTTCCATTAGCCAAAGGTTGTGTTTGGTTGGCCGGATTACATCCCACTTTACTTTGAAGATTATGATGATTGATGATAAAGTTCACCTTAATATGATATTATATTTGTTAAACTTTATGGTACGATTAATAACCACTTTTATATAAAATGTGTAGTATTATCAAATTATAACAATTTTAGAACCATTTTACATATTTTTACCGAACTTTACAATCAATTTACAATCTTCCAAACATTGAAAAATTTACCATAGTTCAAAATTTTCCGACAATCTTAATTTTTCTCATTATCTAACAATACTTCAACCAAACGGTTGATAATAGTCAGTCTCCTCCTCCAAGCTATGTATCCCTTCAATAGATTACAGTGACTTTCGATTATAGTAACCTTTTGAACTATATGTTAAAATATGCTATTGGATATATTTAACAATAATATAAACATACAAATGAAATTTGATAGATATAGTAAAATACTCGTAAAATTTATTACAATACAAGGATTTCAAATGCGGCAGCTTGAATGTAAAAATTCTTGTAATGTCAGTACAAAATCTCTACAGCCGAGACATTATACATGGAAATGAGGTTACAGTGAATCTCACCGTAGACCTGGAACTGGAAGAGGGGAGCGAAAAATCCAATCCAGTTTTAGATGATTTACATACCTACATAACGAACGATGTGGGTGTCTGAGTTTTACTTGACTAACCTCCTTCATCACGGTTGATATGAACACCTCGTGAGCCCACCGGATCGGTAAGCCGGCCATATGTGGTGAGCACGGCTCGCTAGCCTGTCCTTCTTGATCGGAACACGGGTCTTTCCAGCTTGTTTAAAACAGTCACGTTGTCCTATGATTAGGCATGGTGGCACCTTCTGTTTTGGAGATCCGTGCTTGAATGGAACCGATACTTCCCGCAAGTTTTGGGATGGGAACCGGATGCACACGGGAGGAGATGCTGCGATCCGTCCTTGAGTGAGCTAGGGTTGCTGCTGCAAAATTTTCGAGGATCACTTTAATCTGCAACATAAATCTTCCGTAATGCCCACTATGCTCAAGCCAAAGAAGGGCTCGAATTATTCGAACGGAAAATAAAAAGACTAACAAGTGGATGTGTTTGGATGGACGCATGCATGTGTCACGGAGCAGTCTGGTGAGGTCTAGACCGTGACAAGAGACCGAGACCGAGACCGAGACCTTACGGGTGGCACATACCTCGAAGGACCTTGAAAGGCAAGACCCGCTGGTCAAAGTCTAAGACGTTAGTTGGTCAGCTGTACTTATGGCTGCTACATTTAGTACGGTATAAGGATGCCACGGTTGTACAACGCAGATGCTGCTAGTAGCGTGAGCAAGTGGACGGGGACGGACTACATGTTCTCTCTAGTCGGCGCACTTTTGAGGGATTCCTACTTGGGAAGATACAAAACTTGTGCTATTTTTCAGGTCATCTCTGTCATAGTAAGTAATCTATGTCCTTTTTACAACTACCAGATTCGGGGAACTGTAGTTTGATGCATCACTTTGATACAATTGCAGGGGTTGGTGTCCCCGTCGCTCTCATCTTACATGTCCTTGATCTGACCGAGGGAGAGGCTGCAGGTACAAATAGACTCCTTGTGGTTCCCATTCGAGCCTTGAGGTCGGGTTGTTCTACCTCTATTATCAACCTTGTCGCTCTGGGAAACGGAGGGTACCAGCCAAACATTGCTACCTTTGGAGCCGACCATGGCACTGAACCTCGGGTCCCTGTTCTCGAACACCATACTGGGCTACTTCGAGGACAAAGGCATCCGGCTCCTTGGATTCTGGGTCTCTACAGGATCTGCTTTCACAGCCCTGGTCCTCTTCCTCGTCGGGACAACCCGGTAGGAACCCGATCTCTGGTTCTGCCAAGTGATTGTTGCTGCCACAAGAAGTGGAGAGTCCAAATGCCAACAGGAGAAGGCGGGCTCTAACTTGCAGAGAGCGAGGACTGCTCAACCGATAGCAATCGGAAGATACTCCATACCGATGGATTCAAGTGAGTAGACAAACCAAGGCTTTTGTTCCATTGCAGAGGGGAAAATGCATTTGCTTTCCTTAATCGTAAAAAGCTGAAGGTACAACCTCGTGACTGTATTATTTGATTTTAGGTTCTTGGACAGAGTCGGCCTATATTACATCGAGGGATTGACAGGACCAGAAGCAAGGCAGCTTAAACCTGTGGCGGCTCTGCCCAGTCAGCCAGGTGGAAGAAGTCAGGTGCGTTCTCAGATTGCTTCCAATCTGGCTGTGCACGATTATCTACTCGGTCGTGTTCACTCACATGGTCTCCCTGATTATGGAGCAAGGCGCCGCCACGAAAACGACCATCTCCAACTTCAGGATCCCACCGGCTAGCATGTCTAGCTTCGAACTGCTCATCTTCCTGTACCGACAAGTCCTCAGCCCTCTCATGGTCCAATTGAGGAAGATGAAGTCCAAAGGGCTCACGGAGCTACAGAGGATGGGGATTGGGCTAGTGATTGCAGTGCTCGCAATGGTGTCTGCAGGGATTGTGGAGTGCTTTCGGCTCAAGTATGCCAAGGAGTCTTGCACCCAATGAGAGGGATGAAGCCCGCTGAGCATCTTCTGGCAGTTTCCACAGTACGCCTTCATCGGAGCATCTGAGGTCTTCACGTACGAGGGGCAGCACTAGTTCTTCAACGCGCAGGCGCTGGACGGGCTTAAGAGCTTCGGAAGTGTGCTCTGCATGACCTCTATCTCACTGGGGAACTACGTAAGTAGCCTTCTCGTGAGCATTGTGATGAAGATCTCGACCGTGGACCACATGGCCCGGTGGATCCTCGTAAATCTCAACAGGGGCCAACTCGACAGGTTTTACTTCTTCCTCACAGCTCTCACGACGGTACATAGCTTGTGCAAGGTGGTACAAATGTATCAAACGCGAAGGAAAATACAAACAGGGCGAAGATCTGTAAGACGCCGTTTGAAGTCTAACCATCACTAGGTCAGGGGCCACAATTACCAATTCGTAGAAGAAAAGTTGAGACCAATGAGTTGCTGGAAGAACGTAATGTTATGTTGATAGTAGGGAATAGAGTAAAAATGGAAAGGAATAGGACCGGTAGAGTAAGATGGTACACAATGAAGAGAAGATCTGATGATTTTTGGGTCATCTTGATATCATGATGGAATGCAGTTGAAATAAGCAATGGAACGAGACCGAGTCTTCCATGCTCGCTGGTCGTGTTGCCGACAAGAAGTCAGAGCAAGTAGTAGTAGTAGTCACAATGACAAAAACGGTTGCTCTCACACCTTAACACCCAATCCCACCTGACGATTTCCCAACCGAATTCGAAGACACCAAAGCTTTGATGATCGATCTCCTGTCCAGCTCAGAAAAAGCAAAGGTTTTTTGTACCTTTTCGGGTTTGCTGGTGCTAAGTCAGTAGCAGGCGTTAGATCTGTGAGATAAGAGAAAACGCCTCCATGACAATGTTGACCGAAAACAGTACGCATGTGTTTACTTACGGACATCAACATATATTCATCAGACTCCTTGGATTGCAACAGAGATGGCTTAACAACGAATAGTCACCTGACTTACACTACGAAACTCCTCGGATAATGCAAGTTACAATCCGAACATGGTGGGGAGATCCGAGAAATGAAAAATGAAATATATGAGAGGAATTCTCTCGTAGTTGCAGAAAGCCTGAAGAGCAAGGGAAGCAGTTCTTTGGTTTACGAAGTCTTCGTGCTGAGTTCCCAAACCTTAGGGTCTACTACATGATGGTGCAGAGGCTCCTCTGTTCTGTTCTGTTGGCTGAGCTGCTTGCTCGGGCTGGTCTGACTCGGATGGTTGGTTGTATGTGAGACCTGAAGTACTGAACCCGAACTGTGCTTGCAAGAAACATGGGAAAACAAATTAACAATGATTCGTGAGTAAGCTGTCAATTCCATGCAAGAATTATATATGGAAAGAGATAGAGAAACCGAGAGAGATAGAGGTTGAAGATGACCAACATCCAGGCCCAGTCATCAAAACTTGTAGCAATTTGAGCAACTCATCAAAATTCAAATAGATTCATGACCCTAATTTGAAGGACTTTGTTCCTTTCCTACTTTCTTTTTTTTTTTTTTGCATGGTAAAATTCTGCATCTAGACAACTTTACACCTTGGAATTGCATGATCTAGTGTAGATATTATCCCAGTCTTCACCAATTTCATTAGGTCATCCAGAAATGTCAGAAAACCAACAGGTAGCCACAAATAGGAAGGCATTTTCAGAGGATAAAAGAAGTTTTTTTTTCCACAGGATTAATCCAATATGAAAGTCATAATAAGTCAATGGCTGATGGTTTCTCTCTACGATTTTGGATGACATTAGATGCTAATTGTGAAAAGTTATCTAGACTCTCATCTTCAAAGTCAGGGTGCAATGATGCTCTACTCGAACTTCCAGGGTAGAAAGTAATTTCCCCCCGAAGTCAAACCATCAAGTGGATCATTTCATGCTAGGGTAGGTCAAGACCTTTTCCCTTAAGCGGGTACTCCAAGCGTCAGCTCCGGTTGGCCGCTGATCAGGGCCCTGGCCAGCAGGTGGCCGGAAACGATTAATCAGAGGCTGCCAAATCTGCTGTCGCTGGCCCATGAGCTCATCATCACTGCCGGACTCCGCGGCCTGGTTCACTGCTCTAACTATAATGGCCAGTACGAGTATCAGAACCTGTATTTAGTTACAAAAACACATCGTTCCGAAATCATCAAGGAGGCACACCAGAGCGAATGCAATTCATCATTTCTGAGAAGCTGGACCAATATGATTCTTAACCCATAGCTGTTGGTTACCACTTACCCTCTACAGAAATCAAAATGACATGCAATATAAGTTTGAAAAATTTACAGATGACAGAACATATTACCCTGCTTTTGATTTTTTTGTACCGTTCAAAATATCGGTTTTAAGATGATAACATGACAAGGGTTCTCAAAATCTTGAAAAGAGCAAGACTGAATTTATAAGTTACTTTTCCAAAGAGACAGTATAGACGGTATCTGTTGCCAGAAATCATATCGAACCTATACGAATTTGCAGGAGGAACCTTAGCGAATTTGCTGCAACTTACATCAGTGAACAGTGACAGAAGAAGGTTTCATCAGGGAGCAAGATTAAAAAAAAAAATGGTGAGTTCACCTGCAAAATAACAATTGCGAGAGCAATCCATTTGATAATACCCCAATGCTCTTTCAGGAAATTATATATCATCATGAAATATCCTGTTTCATCAGTTGGTAATTCCTGGAGATAACACGCTTTATCGATGAGTTAATCTATATTGCAGAGACTAAAAAGATCAACGAACAAGGGCTCTAAAGGAGACCTACTTCTTCCCAGCTTTTGTCGAAGTACACGAAACCTGCATACCCAATTTCCGTGAAGATCAAAAACAGTATCAACACCGCATACTAAGTTCAATTAAGGAAACCGCTCTCCAACAACCTTGATTCTCAACGAAATGTCTCCGTGCATGACATGTATGGTTCTTTCTATGATGTTTCGGCAGAGAAGTCATCACGAGAGTGGAACAGAGAAAAGGATACACAGCACAAGAAGTAGTTGCTCTGAGCACATATTCCAACGAAACCAAAACAAGATATGATAAAGAGGATCACCCCGATACCAATAATAAGGTATAGGAACCTGGAATAACATCACCGGATCAGGCCGAGATAAACAATGATTAATTCATTTTCAACCTATGAGCAAGAGTTCATAGTAGATGCATGCAAGATTCTGATTTCTCTGCAGGGAGATTAACTTCGCCTAAGGTATGAGTTATCTGTCCAACTACCAACAACCAACACCCAACAATTCCAAATCCACATTATAAAGGTGGGTGATAATACATACCAGGTTTTGGGCAGGTCCCTGGAAATATCGGCAGACGGGGGGACGGCCACGAGCGTGGGCCGACCAAGTGGAAATGAAGCCTCATAGCCATCTAAGGGCGAGACTTCAACAGAGTCACCCGACGCTCTCCTGCACTCAACGCACAGGTAGATTCCGTATCCCACCAAAGCTAACCCGGCCAGGGCCAACAACAGGTTCATGAGCTCCAGGAGACAATCCAAGAACCCCTTGCATGCCATTCTCTGTCGCATCTCTAAGTTCCTGCATCAGTACATCAAAGCTCGAATGGGAATCCTCCAATTTCATCAAACTTCACCCGCATTCTCTACTACAGAACGAAGCCTGCCGGTTAGTTCTGTAGCCCCAAACGGAAAGAAATAACGAACACATACTCGAAGAACTGACCCAGAAGGACAACGAGCTTGCTACCTACCAAAGAAGACTATACCCACATGTCGAAATTTGAATTATGTCGTTGGGCTCATGTATCATATTTCTATATATATTTTTTTATACCTGGTGATGGTCTAGTCTGGTCTTACCAAATGCTCTATAATACCCGCATAGACAATACCTTCAAATCTATATCCCTCGCTACGACAATAGCTCTTGAAAAGCCCATCTATCCATAAAATTAACGACAATATGCCATGACGGAGTTGTTGGGGCTGCCCATTTGTTATTTCATGCATACCCTTTTTGTTTTGGTTGAGGAAAATATCTATTTTCCTTTCAGTGTAACCTAACTAATTAATATTAACAAATAAATAACTACATTTGAATTGTCTATGATCTTATCTTTAATTTTAGAGGTAAATTTTGACAGAAATAACTCCTTAGGACTTGTATCCATGAATCCTTAACAATCCTTATTTTCCTTTTTTTTTCTTTTATTATTTTCCTTGATTATACTTTTAATTATAATTTCTTATATTCAGTGAGTCACTTAGACATGGATTTTCTCCAAGATTAAACGGAAGTTAATCGTGGTCATTTTTTATCCAATATAATGATGGGTCATTAGTTAGTCGATCACGTATGGACATATGATGAAGAAGCCTAAACAATAAGTTCCAAAGAAGATACAAAATCACATAGAGATATCACAACCATAAAGTCAGATGAGATTAATTTCCCATTCGATCTGCCCTCGGCAACCCATATTTTAATGGACAAAATGAGAATGAATAGAGGAAGAGAATTCGATGCAATTACGTTCCTTCCGATCTAATAATTAATAAATTATAGATTTTATGAAATTTCTTATATTTTTTTTATTTTTCTTTTCTCCCATTCTATTTTTAGACTTATGTTTTTTTAAATCTTTTAAATAGAGATATTTTAGGTAGATTCATACGAGTCTATGTGTATTGTTGTTAGCTTCAATGTAAGGTGTTGAGGGTTTGTAGACATTTATGGTTTAAAATGGAAATCTGTAGACCATAGAATCGGCCCCACGTAATCGGCTTTATGGGTGGTTCAA
Source organism: Sonneratia alba (assembly GCA_900174645.1). Lineage (NCBI taxonomy): Eukaryota > Viridiplantae > Streptophyta > Magnoliopsida > Myrtales > Lythraceae > Sonneratia > Sonneratia alba. The sequence goes on along the minus strand of FWPY01000034.1, from coordinate 100,127 downwards.
GCCTATCCGATCCGGTGAATAGTCGATTTGTTTGACGATTTACTTACCCTCGGAGCAGGTTGTTTTAATTACTACCATTGGTCGGCCGAGATTAATTTCAAGTTTCAAGACTCGTGCATAGAAAAAATTCATAATTGGACGAGATTTTAGACAACATCCATCTTCCATCTTAATCCAAAGAATTAACCTTGTAGATAGCCGACATTAGAGATGTTAAACGGGTCAATTTGGCTCGAACTAGATGACTCGCCCGTTAAAATCGATGAGCAGCCCTGAACTGTCCCTAAACTGGCACGTAATCACTCTTATTAGATTGAGAGAGATGCATTTACGAGCCTAGTACAAGAAATAGACCCCCATTAAATTGGAACTGACTCAACAAGTTATCTCATTAAACTGACCCGAAACTAGTTCAAACCACCAAAAACCTGCAATCAATAGTCAATATTTTGTCGGTTCAATTTTAAAAAATTTAAAAATTATTCACTTTAAATTATTTGAATTTTTTTTAAGAAAGGGCAAAATGTTGTTGCTCACGGTTCAAATCGGCTCGAACCATGAATCGACATGCTTAGGTCTAGTTTGGTGTCATTAGTCCGTTATATTTAACGGATCAAACCGTAATCAAATTTAACGATTCTAGATCTATTTTGAACCAATTTAGACCGCAAATTTATCATCTCTAACCTACCCTAGAGTTTGGAAGGGATGAAAGACAATTATCACATGCTTTGGGCTGAACGGGTCCTGTGGGCTTTCAAATGCTGAATGGGCTGTGTCTCCGCTCTCAGTGTTTCAACAGAAAACGTGCCATACCCACAAGCCGAGCCCTCTCCCCGTGTCTCTGCAGCGGCAATGGACGAAGAACAGAAGTCCCTCCTGCTGAAATCCTCGTCCCAGTTCCCAATTCCACCAGGTTCACCGCATTTTCTCCTATCCCATGTCTATTCGAGCTCAAGTTGAGAGATTTTGGTGCTTTCTTTCTTATCGTTTCCTTCTTGCATGAGCAGATGTGAAGTTCTCGTATGGCACGGCCGGTTTTAGAGCTGATGCGCTGATACTCGAGTCAACGGTGTTCAGGGCGGGGATTCTGGCTGCCCTGAGGTCTATCAAAACGCGTTCTATGATCGGGATGATGATCACAGCCTCGCATAACAAAATCTCCGACAATGGCGTCAAGATCGCTGATCCGAGTGGCGGGATGCTCACTCAGCAGTGGGAACCCTTCGCTGACGCCCTTGCCAATGCTCCTGATTCTGATCGTCTTCTCCAGGTACTCTCCTTTTCTCTCTGTAACCCTTCGCTTAATGCTGGACGTGTCTGTCCTAATACGAGGCGGACCTGCTACAGTCTAAGGAGCGATGGAATCATTCATTGTAATTGGAATGTTAAAAGTTTAAATATTTGCTGCAGCAATTAAGATTTTTCTTCTTACTATAGTTTATTACTTATTAAGTTTTTCTGCATTTTTTTTTCAAAATTTCCTTCGGAGAACTGCTACGTCCTGTAGATCGATTTTATTTTCAGCCAAGAATTTTGTTGAAATAACTGCGTTCTTTTTTTTTTTTAAATTGTCAAACAGCTTATAATTGAATTTGCCAAGAAGGGGAACATCAAATTTGATGGGACTTTTCGAGCTGAGATTTTGTTGGGCAGAGATACAAGGCCTAGTGGAGAATCTCTTCTTGAGGCTGCTAAGCAGGTGAAACTTTTCCTTCTGTGAAGAAGAGAAAATCACTTAGTCCTCCTATTGAATCACAAGAATGATATGTTTTAACAATATTCTTGCTAAGGCACTGTACGTTGTACCCTTGAATTGCAGGGAATTCATTCTATTGTTGGATCTGTTGGCATTGATATGGGAGTTGTCACCACTCCACAGCTCCACTGGATGGTTCGTGCCAGAAACAAGGGTATGAAAGGATCGGAAATGGACTACTTTGAGCAGCTCTGCAGCTCTTTCAGGTTTGTATGTACCTGAGCTTTAAAATGCTTATAGAAGGTAATGACAGTAAATCTGATGCCAATGTGTTTCTCATGAAAATTTTCGATGGTCCAGGTGCTTAGTGGATCTGATACCCAGTGGATCAACCAATAGTTTTGATAACAAATTGATTGTAGATGGAGCAAATGGGGTTGGTGGAGAAAAGATTGATTCTTTGATGAAAATGTTGGATGGTCTAAATATTGAGGTTCGTAATTCTGGGAAAGGGATGGGTATACTTAACGAGGGAGTTGGTGCAGACTTTGTGCAAAAAGAGAAGGTTGTCCCAGATGGATTTGACTCAAATGATATTGGAAAAAGGTGAGCGGTCTTGTTTGATAGAAAATTTCTGAAATGGAGAGACTTCTCCTCTCTAATGAAAGCTTTAGCCAACTGAAAGAGAGTACTAACTGCTTCGATGGAACTAGCTTTCAGGTGTGCTAGTTTGGATGGAGATGCTGATCGACTTGTATACTTTATTGTGGCATCAGCAGATGGCAACAAAATTAACATTGTCGATGGGGACAAGATCCTTTCTTTGTTTGCTCTCTTCATCAAAGAGCAGCTGTCTATTGTGAACATGAAGGGTAGTGAAGATAACTATTACAAACCTCGTCTCGGAGTTGTGCAGACAGCTTATGCTAATGGAGCATCCACTGATTATCTGAAAAGGCTGGGCCTTGAAGTTGCAGTCACTCCAACAGGTGTCAAACATTTGCATGGGAAAGCCGAGGAGTATGACATTGGCATCTACTTTGAGGCAAATGGCCATGGCACCATTTTATTCTCAGAAAATTTTCTGGCCTGGTTGGAAGATAAGAATAAAGAGCTTGCTTCGGCACCTGAAGGTTACCTTTTTCCTATCTGGATAATCTTGGCACAAATGATGCCTAAATTTCCGGTGTAAGTAAGGAAATTGAGATTAAATTGTGTGCAGGTTCTCAACAGCAAAAGGCCGCTCTGAGATTGTTGGCTGTGAGTAAGTTGATCAACCAAGCGGTAGGAGATGCACTGAGTGGGTTGTTACTTGTTGAGGCTATTTTGCAGCACAAGGGATGGTCAATACATGACTGGAATGGCCTTTATCAAGATTTGCCCAGCAAGCAACTTAAGGTCTGTCCAAAGTGGGACATTCAAGTGTGCTAATTCTATTGAGCATAAGTAGATTTATCAGCTTTTACAATTTTCATTTGTTTTCCACTGCCAGGTTATAGTAAAGGACAGAACAGCGATTGTTACAACAAATGCAGAAACTGAGGTTGTTAGTCCCAGGGGCATTCAAGAAGCAATCAATGCTGAGACAGGTAACTCATTTATTAAAGACTTGTGCTGCGGCCCTTCCTATTAGATATGGTTACTTTGAGGAAGTCCCATAAATGCAGGGATATATTTCCTTTTTTTTTTTCTTTGAGTAGAGGGATATATTTTCATCTATATGGAGTGTATCCCACCACCGCCCCCGCCCCCCACCCACCCCACCCCCCACAAAAAAAAAAAGTAGGGAGCTGGGAAATAATCTATGTTGTGAATGACATTGTCTGTTTGAAGACTAGAACTTTCACTTTACCTGTATATTATATATGCTGACTTGGTGAAACAGCTAGTCAGAAAGATTCCTTTGCCCTTCTACTGAGTAAATATCCCCTCGATATCCGGCTTGCTAATATTTGGCATTTCTTGTTACCTCTCCTGCTTCCGTACATGGCAGCAAAATATCCAAAGGGCCGGTCTTTTATACGACCTTCGGGAACGGAAGATGTCGTACGGGTGTATGCGGAGGCTTCCACGCAAGATGCAGCAGAGAGTTTAGCAGACTCTGTGGCCAAGCTTGTTGACCAGTACCTTGGAATCAGCTGCTCCTGATCTGTAATTTCAATCTTTCTTTTCTTTTCCTTTTTGCTCAGGTGCAGTCAATAATCAGCAGCAGTGATGCTTCCTCATGTTACTGAAGGACTTCTTTTCTTTCTATTATGCAGCACCAATTTGACATCGAATCTAATCGAGTTGCTAATTATTTTTGTCTCCATTCCATTTTTCAATTCTTTGTTCCAAATTATATGAAGTATGAGCAGTGGAAACTTCTGTGTTTTTGAAAGCTACAAAGCTTTTCCTTATCGCTGGCTTACTCGTAAAACTGAGTTTCTTGATAGTCAGTTCGCAATTACTATGGTAATGGTGGAAGAGGGCCAATCTGTACTTAATTCTGTCACTTGGGTACACACTCAATACTCCATTTTGCCTGTTAGAAACCGGCGGCTTCAACAGGTTCAACTAGCTCAATTTTCATCTGTTCTCCACGAGTAACGAGTCCGGTGACTAATACCTTTTATTGTCCACTCCCTCGGTATAGTCTAGCAACTCCGAGTAATTTAGGTTCGAGTTACGTAACTCAGCTTAGGGTAATAAAGCTTTTATATCTCCCATCAATGAAATTCATGCCTGAACGGAATAATGGGTTTGCTCGTATCTCCTCTCTTTCACTGGCCCCTGCCTTGCCCCCCCACCATGAATGCTACCGCTCTGCGTGTGGATGGTCACCAAAAAAAAAAAAACATGGGCAGTGGGCTTGCGAGCCAATGTCACCCCTAAGGGTAAAGTTTAAATGACTCTTCAGATGAAGGAGAAACCAGCAAAACAATTTGCCTTTCGGGGTCGGCTCAGGATCGGGCGACACCGTTCGTGCTTTTTCGCGGGCATGAATTAGTAACTCTCGCGAACCGCCGCCGCCGAATACACACATTAAGAAGCTGCCTGGCCTGGTCTAATGAGAATGAGGTGGGTGGAAAGGGGAAACGGTAGGGCCCTTCTTCTCGTAACTTCTCTGTGTGGGGATGATGGCGATTGATGTTTTGGTAAAGCTGGCAGTGTGCATGCATTTTTGGAAAAAATAATGTTGAGCGCGGCCGGTGGCTGTAGTGAACAGAGGAAATCATGATTACGAAGGAACATACTTGTCTTAATTTTTAATTAGCCGTAATTATTGTGTTTCTGAAAAAGGGGCGTTTTACGTGAAAGGTCTTCATCGCCGGGGGTTAAGTAGACAGCAGACAATTAGTAGTTGTAATCCCAGAGATGAGCTATAGATATAATATGGATGGTTCGGTCTGATTTTAAATTGATTCAAAAAAGATCTGAAATATTTTAATTTAGTTACGATTTGATCTATTAAATTTAATAGAATAGTTTCGTTACTAAAATCATGAAATCAGCCACGAACTAGGTCTAAGGAGCTAGTTTGGGCCAGTCGAACTGTGACCCTTTTCTTTTCTTTTTTGTTTTTTAAAATTATTTAAAATAAATATATTTTTAAATTATTTTATATTTCTATATTTTACTTATGATAAAATTACTATTTATTTTATTGATATAAATGAAATATTATATTTTTGAACAAATATTAAAATTTGACAAAGAATTTTTAACCGTTTGATAAGTTTTTAGACAATTTTAGACTGGTTTAATAAAAACATGATGGACCGATTCTAATTCTAGACTAGTTTTCAAACAATTTTAGATCGGTTTAACGGGAAAAACGTACAAGACCAATTTTAGTTCAACATAATTGTTTCTTAAACTCAACATATAATCATTATCAAATCCAATAAAATCCATTACATGTCAATTTTTGATAGCTCAACTGGTTCCAAGCTTTTCATGGGCTGATTTAATGCTTAGACTAGTATCATCTTTAGGATGAGCCGCCACCCGTCAAAGATGAAGATCGAGCATGAAATTTCCCCGTCAAATCGATGACCGACCGAACATGAGTTAACTGTAGTGTCATGGCTGACGGAAATTCCAGTGGTATATTCCCCCAGGGGAGTTTGCAGGAAGCTGTGAACGAGAAGCAAAGTCCAAATCTCTACTCCATTGTAGTCTCTCTCTCTCTCTCTCTTCCATCCATGTCTCTCTCCCATCCGTCAGCTCTCCGCTCCTATGTCTACCCACACGCTCAGTCCCGTATTCCTCGTCTCTGCAACTTTCTTTCTGTTTCGGAACGCCGTGACGGAGCTTCCCGGCAGATAGCTTCTCCGTTTCACTCTCTGGCGATGACGGTTTCAAGAGGCGATAATGCTGCTGACTGGTGAGTTTGTTTTCGCTCGCTCCCCTCCCCGTCCCTTTCCCGTCTACGGTTTCTGCGGATTGTTTGTCCTTGATGCCGCTTCTACATCCTCTTGGCTTCTGTAAGAAGGTTTCCATTGAGCACGAACGCGTTCGTGGATTTTGTCGGATTTATCACTCGGGCGAGGAGTTTCTCAGCTGAATTTCCTGCTCGGTTCCTGATTTCTGTTTGAACCGATCGTCGTGTTTCAGCATCTTCAATGATCTTTAGAACTTAAGATTTATGCTGGCTCTATTGTTGATCGCAGTTTCACAAGCCCGAGCATCTCGCGGATGCACAAACATGATCTGATCAGAGTTTCATGCATTATTTCCCTGTCAATAGACCGTAAAAGAGGGGGTAAAAGCATCCTTTGAGCAAAATCTTTGTAGTCTTTCATGAAGTTGACTTGAGAAGTGCCTCAGTCTTTCCATGTTGCTGCTAGATTGTGCACTTGCTTAATCATGCTACAGTGATAGCGATCTCATTTGTCTAGCATATCTAATTTCGTTTGTCCTTTGTAACGGACAAATTCATATATAATTATACATAGTAGGTCAGACTGCCTCCATAAGATGTCAATCTCCATGTTTGAGGATTCTCTTGCGCTATTCATTCGACGTCAAGATTGAACTTCCTGTTGGTTAGATATACTTTTGTTATTGTGCTTGCCAAACAAGCACCAATGAAAATAAAAGTATGTCTTTTTCATCAACATGGTTATGATCTAGCCATATCGTTTTCTACTTGCAAGCTGATCTCTGCTTTATTTATCATTTGAATTGCAAATGCAGCAAAACTTCTCTTACGGGGCTCGCACCGCTCGAGGCTGTTCTGTTTGATGTCGATGGGACTCTGTGTGATTCTGATCCTCTCCACCACCACGCTTTCCAAGTATTGCTCCAAGAGGTGGGTTAATCTATCATCTGTTAATGGTTCACCTCAGTAGACTCCCGCCCTCTAAGATCCAATTGCTATGGTCATTTTCAGCAATTAAGTTAAAAGCATAGTCCATATTTACATGCCTAAAGTGGCCGTAGAGTGAAGAGAAAGCTCAATTGATGGTCCTCAGCTACTAAGTTATGCCTTTTTTGGGATGTAAGAGCAGATAGGTTTCAACGGTGGGGTTCCGATCGATGAGCAGTTCTTCATTGACAACATAGCTGGCAGGCACAATGATGATATCGCCCGGATCCTCTTCCCGGACGATATTCCTAGGGGCCTCAAATTCACGGATGATAAGGAAGCCATGTTTCAGAAGTAAGTGCGCTTGCAATTAGTCGCTCCGGTTTTATTTGCCGTGATTCCATCCAGAAATTTCCTTGGGAAATGATGGGTTATTTGCTCGACACAGGTTGGCCTCAGAACAACTGGCAGCTATTGACGGTTTATACAAGCTGAGGAAGTGGATAGAAGATCGGGGATTGAAGCGCGCAGCTGTCACTAATGCTCCCAGGGCTAATGTGGAATTCATGGTCTCACGGCTCGGCCTTTCCGACTTCTTCCAAGCTGTAGTCCTGGGATGCGAATGTGAACATGCCAAGCCCCATCCAGAGCCCTACCTGAGAGCGCTCGAGCTGCTCGAAGTTTCAAAAGAACACACGATAGTATTTGAGGTGTGTGTGGTCTTTGCATTGTATTGTTTTGATATAAACAAAATGAATAATCACTCGAAGACCGTTTTCCCTTTGAATGATTGATCACTGACTTCTCATTCGTATGTTCCTTCCGCCAGGATTCGGTTTCGGGGATTAAAGCTGGGGTCGCGGCAGGAGTGCCCGTCATAGGCTTGACGAACAGAAATCCTGAGCAACTACTCATGCAAGCGAAACCAACACTTCTCATCAAGAATTACGATGATCCGAAGCTATGGGCCGCTCTGGAAGAGCTCGACAGCGAGTGCGCTCGAGAATTATCAGCTGGCAATGGAGGATTGGGATAGTATTAAATCTCCTCTCAAGGCCCCATGACTCCATCTAATTTCAGCCGCGACCCTATAGTGATAGTAAAATAAAATTGTAGTTGCTGCTCGATCATCATGATCCGACTCATCATCACACAAGGGCCAAGGGGTTTGCTCGGAACTGGAACATTGTACTTACTGATCGGGAAAGTTTGGACATTGTGGCACTTGACCTCAGGTACATTTTGAGCTGAGGAATTCTTTGCCTGAAACGACGACCCAGAAAATGCCCTTCCTTCCGCAATTACTAGCTTGATCTGTGAAAGTACCACTGAATTAGACTCAGGAGGTATGCGTGATACTCTTCCCAACGAGGAGTTTCTATATGGTGATCACAATGATGCTCAGGGACTTGCTCCATGCTGTAAATCTTTTCATTACTTGAGTTGCATTTTCACTGTTTCGACTACAACATGGAATTTGCGAAAAGTAAAAGCCAAATTAAAAATCAAAATATGGCATCGAGATACACAACTGAAAACTGCACATATACCATAAAGAGCGAATGAACTATCCAAACGGAATCACACACTCAAAAAAGTATAGCTTGCCCAAAATGAGATTTCCCCGACAAGGAGCGGATTACAACATCCGTAGCACCTGCTGACTTTTGAAGAATGGCAGCTCGATTGAGCGAAGATTGAAGACCCGACCAATCAGTCAGGGCTGTGCTCAACAAGCGCATCCACCAGACTGAGCTTGTGACTGTGACAAATTGCCGGTGTTGCTTCTCAGGTTCACCTCGACCATGTCTTCTTGCTTGGTCGAAGACAGGTTCTCCATTCCAGGGAGAGCCGCAGCAATTTTCCGGAATAGTGCCTGGGAAGTGAGACACCAATTCCATAAAATTTGCAGTTTTTCCACATGTTAAGGCAAACAAACTATTTAATCTGAACAGTAGACCAGGCTGTTGATTACCTTTATGTTGAAGCCAGCTTTTGCACTTGTTTCGATAAACATCACATTGAGCTCACGGGCCTTAGCCTCTCCTTCCTCGATAGAAACTTGTCTGAGGGAACATTAGCAAGTTAACATTTTCTATAGTTCAACTGACATCCATTCAGTAGGCTATAACTAACTCAACAATGACAAACACAATGTCATGCAAAAAATCAACAATTTGGTTCCGAGAAAAATGTGAAGAATAAGACGTGCTGTAGTCAAGCGTGGAGCCATCTGCACACAGCATTGCATGGCTAGACAGCTACCTAGTTTACCTTGGCAGATATTCTTACTGAAAAAAAATGCATGGAAAATGTTGTGCGTGTGGTCAAGAAAGAAAGAGCTCATCTACTTCAAAAGGGACTCAACAGAGACATTAGGACTCCACATAGACAGTAAACTAAAACGCTGACAAGATGTAAAAATGAGGAATGAGCAATTTCCCTAGCTGTAGTAAAACCTGCTCACCGTTGATGGACCACACAATTCAGGGGAATCTAAAAGCAAAGTGGACATAGTACAATCTAGATATGAACTGAAAATAAACCGTTGAGCAACATTTGATCATGATTGCCCACAAATCATACCTTTTCTCCACAAGATCAGTTTTGTTCCCAACAAGAACAATGATGACATCACTGCCTCTCTCCGTGCGAACCTCTTCAATCCATTTTATAGTATTCAGGAAGGTTTGTCGGCCTACACAATTGAGGAACCACATTGTTACAGACATCCATGAAATGTATTGAATGACACAAACAAGAAGATAAAATCTTCTGCTTTGAAATGAAAAGTAATAATACTAGCAGATAAAGAGACAACAGGGAAGAAAAGATCATGGAGTAAGGAGTCTATCAGATGATAATGATGATAAAAATGTACAGTATTTAACAGATGCATACTTGCAACATCATATACAATGACAGCAACAGAAGAGTCACGAATGTAGCTAGGAATCAGACTTCTAAATCTTTCCTGTCCAGCAGTATCCCTGGAAGGAAACGAGATGAAGGAAGAAGCCTCACAGTTAATTCCAGCTGATCAATATGATTCAAAGTCAATTGTAATAACTTCCACTGTTGTGGATGTAAGGAATGTAGTTGGCACTTCAAGTGTGAAAAGCAGTAAAAAAGGATAATAATCTTACCAAAGTTGCAAGCGAACTGTTCGGTCTTCAAGATACATAGTTTTCGACAAGAAATCAATACCAATAGTAGCCTGATCAACAATGAATGAAATGTATATAAGAGAACAGTTTGTGCGTGGAAACCAATACTACTACTAAGCATTACAAGTACGACACTTTTACTCCCTACAAATGCCAGCACATTTCAAAGAGAAAAAAGCATATAATAGATACTAAACAATAAAGTGGGGGAATTTCGCAGATCATAGTAGACTGGTATTGGAGATTTCTCTCTTAAATCCCAACGCAAGAGTTTTGTCAAATGCTTCGTATATCATTGAACGAAAGAACATAACTCGGTGAGAAATGAGGAATTAGCATCACGCAAGTCTCAGTAGTTAATCAAGAGATTAGGTTCAGTAACAAATCAGCAACTATGTAGGATTGTAATCAAACTCCAATCTAAAATATCAAAAGATTCCCCGCCTCCAACTGCAGGTACGACTGAAAACGGATGAACCGAAAACCGAGAGCCCTAATCGTAGAAGCGACCGCTCGTGCTAATAGATCAGACGCTCCTAGAACAGATCCACGGCACGATAAGAGAATATTAAGCAGGAAGAAGAAATGTGTCCTGAATAATTCGAATCCACTTTACCTGGTACGTGTTGTCGAACTTATCATACATGAAGCGAGTGATGATGCTGGTCTTCCCGACGGACTGGTCCCCCAAGAACACCAGCTTGTACTTGGCTAGAGCCGAGACTGGCGCCATATCTGCGGGAGATCTACGCGTCTACTAGCAGCTGAAGATCAGAAGTTCGACGCTCGACGCCTCAGTCGACGACGATTCGCGAGCTCCGTAATCATCAACCCCTGCGCTCGCAGGCGTGACTCGTGAGTAGATGTGTGCTGTCCGCTTCGAGCCGATGCAGCAAAACGTTGTTTCGGTATAGGTTGGTTTCGGGTTGAAATGATGAGAGGTTGGGCCTATGGGCCTGACTGAGCCCAATTGGGCCATTTTGGGCCTATACGCGCGTATTATTAATTTTTATAACTGTAGGGAGCATTCGACAATGCTCTCAAAGTACAGGGGCCCGATCGAAAAGTTTCTAAACGAATGGGCCGAAAACCGAGAGCCCCTTTTTGCCGATATTTCACGGCTAAATGCCGAGACCTGTTTCGGTTTTCATCTCCGATCCCTCTTTGAAGGCCGCCGATTCGTTCAATTAGCCGCCGTCTCCGATATATTTTCACCGGGAAAGTGTCCTCTCTTAACGGTGCCTTTGATAACTTGGACTGGGTGCTTCCTCGCTCGCTTGTCACCACGAATCTGACTCTCCGTTTTGGGTCCGGAGATCCGACTGACCTAGCCCGCCTTCAGCATGGCGGCCGCGTCGCCCGCCCAGGGCAACACCGCCGCCGCAGCAACTGCCGGGTTCGCGGCCAAGCACACGCCACCGAAGACGCTCCGCGGCCTCAACAAGCCCAAGTGCATACAGTGCGGCAATGTCGCCCGCTCCAGGTAATTTCATCGCTTCTTTGGTTCAGCCCTTTCTAATCGTATGCCTTACTTTCGGTGCTTGAAATGCTTGAATTCATTATTCGAGCTACTCTTATGCGCCCTTTTGCTCTAGCCTGTGAGCCTCCTGTAATTTAAGCGTGGATTTGTTTGGCTATTTTTAATGAAATATTTCTGACGAGATGCACATCTGAAAGTATCGATACAATCTCCGCAGAGTCATAAATTGTTAATAGCTTCGAGCGAATAGTTGGTATAAAGGGTCCCGAAGTACAAACTGAGAAGTTTACAATCGTTATGGAATGAGAACTATTCTTTGTAAAGCTTGATTTGCTTTATTCCTGGGCTTAATAGCTTCTGTTGTTTTGATAAATTTAAATTGTTTTGTAGGTGTCCTTATCAGTCGTGCAAGAGTTGTTGTTCTCGAGCCCAGAACCCTTGTCATATTCATGGTAAATATTTCGTATTATGCAGTTTGTGCGATGGGAGAATTCCATCTATTTTCTCCATAGAATAAAAACTAGATGTGTTATGGCAGTTTATTGGATTTCTGAAGTAAAACAGTGCTGAATAGGCCCTTGCCATTTTGTTCTGAAAATATGTGTTAACAAATGATGCTCGTGACTAGCTTGTTTGAGATGTTTTTCTTTGGTCAACAAGCAACTTTATGTCAGGATTGTTTCTCAAGAGTTGCATGTAGTTGACATTCTATGTACGTTTTCAGGAACTAATGGTATGTGCCCATGTTATGGCCAAAAAATGATCTGCCATCACTGTAGTCATGTATTGTGTCAGTAGTTTTGGTGCATAGACGGAATTCCTGTTTCTATTCTTCTCTTGAAGTAATAGTTGTCTTTCCTAGCAGAGAAAATGGATATCAAAAATTGAAATCCTAAGCTGTGATCTTTATCATGTAAGTCAGTTGTGTAATTTTTATTTGGAAGAAGCCAAGACACTTTCCTAAAGATGTTGATGCATGCCCACTAGATTTTGAGTTCGAGTTTCTTCTCTAATATTTTCTTTGTTGAATAAGAACTACTTGAAATTTGGTGGTGTGAATTTTTGAGAGCCATATACAGTCAGTACAAGAGGGAAGGTTGATGCTTATAGTGTTCCTAAGAGAGTACCATGTTCTCATCCTTGGAACCATTATCACATTTTCCTTATTTTTCCTTTTCTTTTTCCAATAAGATTTTTCCTCATTTTAAATTCAGTACTGAAAGCCAATGCAACTTTTCCGGAGAAGACGCCAACCTCAAGCTCGCCTTTGTTTAACCAGCATTCAACTGAACCATCTTCAGTGGGGTAAGTTGGAAACTTGTCTGTTACTTTTTTAATCTGTGTTTGAACAAATGTGGCTATATGCTTCTGCTTACTTCCCCTCGCTGTCACTGATTAGTCATGCCTAAGTATGGTCTGCAGTAAAAAAGATGATTTCTGTTTGTTTATGGTATTTGTTCTTTCATTTTCAGGAGTTCACACAGAGTTGCCTCTCTCAGGCAACTTTCAAATACCTTTGCCCAGTTCAATAATGTCCATGTGCCAGTCCGTGCTAAGAAACCACTTACTAGAAAGGTAACAATTCCACCAATTGTTGTTATTTTTGGGCATTGGAATGGTTGAATTCTAACTTCAAAAGATTCTCAGGATGCTGCCGCCATAAATGAATGGAGGTTTTCAAAGTTAAAGGAGTATCAGGACAGAAACATTGAATTAGAAAATGAGGCCTTTGATCGGTACATGCAGAACATCAGCCTCCTCAAGGAGGTATTTTCTGTGGAATCTCTGGCAGAAGAAGCCAGGAAAAGTTCACCTGTTAAAGATCTTACTCCTCCAGAGAACTTAGAGAGGATAATGTCGGAGATGAAATTGAAGTTGAGGTCCAATGAGGCAAGGAAAGAGAACTTCAGGAAGAGGATTCAGCATATTGTTGATCGGGGATTAAGGAAGCTGCAAAAACAGGAAGTGGGAGATGTTGTCAGCGATTTAACTGGCCAAAATGGGCATGCTGAGAGAGAGAGGTCGAAACTTGTGCAGGTTGAGAAGGCTTCACTCATCGTTGACCTTAACGAGAAGTTGAGCAGAGCCCGAAATGAGGAGGATCTTAAATCATGCTTGGAGTTGAAGGCTCAGTTGCTCAATCCACATGTGAGGTCCACTAAGGATGAGGCAGAGGACTCAGAGAAATGTCTCGGGCAGGTCAAGCAGGAAGATCAAGTCGTCCAGCAACGACCGGTTTATTTCCAGCCAAAATTGTTTAGATCTGTCGAAATTGATCAGGAAAGTATCAGCAGAATTGATGTGCAATTTCCTTCCCTCGATAACATTGAAAATGTTTAGTTTTTCAGAGGGCCGGAAGATTGAACATGTTGATAGATGACTGAGTTTTAGCTTCATGTAGGTCATGAATTGTGGTGGCTCTTATTCTCATTCATAGTGGGAATCCCCTGATGTATGTGCACTTGTCCCCTTTATGCCATAGATGTGTAGGTTGTACTACTAGTCTCCCGGATCAGTCAGTTGTCGGGGAGACGCACATTGAATTATCATCGAGCCCATTATCATTTTACCGGATAACAGTCAGTGTAGGTTCAATTCAACTGTATACTTAAGCCAGAGAGTATGCGGCTGGACTGACCTTCGGCCAATGGTTGTAATATCACTTGGTTCCAGGGGCACAGGATGCCGAACTCTCAAGGGCTGGGCCCAGATTATTCTATTCTGTGCTATTTTGAGGCCCACAAGCTAGGCGAATTGGGCTTCCATAGACCATTATTAGCCTGTAACGGACAGGATTCTCAATGCCGGTTTAGTTTCCTTATTGCCTTATACATTTATTATACGGTATACGCAAACTAAAAAGTCTAATTTGAATTTTTTTATAGATGATTTTTAAGGTTTCATTTATGTGTAGAACGAAAGCAACAATTGCAGGAAAGATATGGTGTAACTCATTGTGCTTATTTATTCCTCTCTTTCTCTTATCCATTTCTAAATTCATGAATTCTTATATAATTAGAAAAAAAAAAGAACAATCTCTATGAAATTGCCTTGGAGTTGCTCGTAAGTTAATAATATGCAGTTAACCAAGTTTAGAGTTAAAAATTTTTGAGGTTGGTATATGGAGATCAATAACAGGTACTTGATTGTTACGATATGGATATCATCCATATAAAAGAAGATGAAGAAGAAGAAGACTGATATAATTAAGGTGAGGTGGGGTCAATGGTGCTTTGATGCCCCTTCCATTTAATCATTACTTAATATTTAAGTTTTCGTAAATGAATGAAATTGATAAGACGGTGAGTTTTACTAATTGATAGATTGACTCACGTTAGAAGATCGGACATGAACTAAAGTAGATATTGGAATTATGTGTAAGACCACCTTAGATTACGGCAAAGATGAAGCCAGCATGAGGAATCAACCAACCGATCGATCTAAATATATGCCATCACAGACGGATCTTGCACAGACAAATTCAGTCCTCTCATGTGCCCCATCGCATGCCCACGTGAATTGCACATGAACTGCTTCTCTATCCTGTAAAATTGTTTCTTGGACCCCCTTTGCAAAGTTTTCTTCCGTACTTATTACTCAGTATTAAGAAGATAAGGAACTTTCACCGATCTGAATTCGAATTCGGCCGACGATGCATCGGGGAATTAAGCTCTCTAGGTTACGGGCATTCCTCACACGAATCCAACGGTCAATTGTTGTTGTTGTTGTTGTTGGCGGTGGTGGTGGTGGGAAGAATTATCGCAGAGGGAGATGTCAACAACAGTCAGCAGACAAGGGCAAACTGGGCAAGCACGTACAGGGACCACCGGACAATGGATGACTTCTCGGTGGGCCGGCCGGATACCCGTGGACCTGCCTCAGTACTACATGTTCGGTCCCCTTGAAACGATGCCGTTTGATGCTTTCTTCTTATCATGGACAGGCAGAATCGAGTTGTATGAAAAAGTGTATGCATATATACATATATATATTAATTATTCTCTTTCCTTTTTATGACGCAAGGGAGAAGTTCATTAATTCGACCGACTTAGACAGAGACTAATCATGCATAATCTTCAATAGCTCCATTATTTGATAGAATGTACCTTTTTTTCAATTTTTTTAAAAAAAATAAAAACTGTGAGATTACTCATGTCAGGCTCCAGCACTATTGAGAGGTCCCTTTTATGAATACCAGCAATGTCATCTCCAAAGCTTGATTTTCCATGTACACCTTTTTGCCTTGTTTTAGTTTATAAAGTTTGGCTCCATCTCTCTTTCTCGTGGTTCCTGTGACTGCCATTATTGTATGCCTCCTCAGCTCGGTGGCCGATGACAGGTTTGATGAATATGATGGCGAGAGAGGGTGTGTGCTCATCACTCGCACGCAGCCTCTCTTCTGCTCATCACCTCACAAGGGCGTCTCCCATATAATAACTCCTCCCCACCTCCCACATTTCCCACCTCTTCTACCATTAATCTTGTCTTCCTCACGTCGCAATAAATAATAGTTCGCTCTGATCAATATGTCTGCAACGAATATGTACATATATATATATATAAAGAATGTAAATATGGCTACAATGATTCATGTCTTTAAAAGAGTTGCTGATCAAGATGTGATAACTCTTTTAGATCATAAATTTTTTCTTCATTTATAATAGTAAAATTTGAAATATTTGTTGCTCGCAAGTAAAATATGGAAGAATACAAATATATATATATATATTAGTAGTGCATGACAATGTAGTTCACTGTTTATATAGATAGTGCAAGTCGTTAATTAATTGTGATAATGTGATTAATTCTTAATTTTTTTAAAGTACCCACATAGCTTTGAGGTGTATGAAAACAAATATGATGGAAGGTAATCACTTCATAGGAGAGTGCCGGTCGAGAAGGTGACCGAGAGTAAGCAAATATTGGGCTTATGATGCTTGTCGGATTATGATTAAAGCAATCTTCCGACTAGAGTTTGGGATGACTGTGTATTCATCGACGGTTCAGATTAATGCACCGTTGCTTTTGAAGACGTCGATGTAGCTGTCTGGTTGTCACCAAATGAAGGCTTCTTCGGCCCGTCTTCCCTGGGAAGAAGATAATAAAAGAGGCAAGAGGAAGAGAGGGAGGAAAGGGTGCTCAAGCTAATTAGCAAAAACAGCAGAGATCGAGGAAGATAACATGGCGTCTCTCTCTCTCTCTCTCTGTCTACTCCTTTTGCTTTGGACTAACTCGATCTATGCCGCATCTCTCACATTCTCTCTCTACCTCGGACATTACGTTGCACCAAGAGCAAGCATTAGGCGAACAATCACAAAGCGGAGCAAAGCAAAGTAGCGAGGACAGGCTGCTGTGTCGTGTCGGGTTCCTCTCTGTATGAGGGAGAGGAGCCCCCTCCTCTCTCTCTCTCTCTCTCTCTCAAAACGCGACCGATCTTCCCCATTCTTTCTGAATTTTTTTCACCTCAAGTTCTTATCTTTTTCGTCTGTCGATACTCCTCTCTCATTGAAGAGTCCGCCTTGGGGCGCACAGAGAGAGAGAGAGAGAGAGAGAGAACAAGGAGAGGCATCTTTTCTTCTTGGGTTTCTTACCATCTGGTTCCTGCTCTTCATCTTCCTCACGCTTCTTATGTGTGAGCTTTTATTGCATTCCTCCTCGGCTCCTCCCCTTCCTCATCCTTAACTCTTACCTTGCTTAGCTAACTCAATTATTTCTCCTACAAATAACACTCTCAATCCAAATGCCATTCCATCTGTCTCCTCTGGCAGCCCTTAATGGCCGTTAAAGCCCGATACGCTTCCAACATTCTCCTCCCGAGCAGGTGTCTCTCTCTTCCCATTTATCGATCTTATAGATGAATGCGTGACAATCATTTCTTTGGCTGCATCTCGTTGCAGAAACACGTAGCAGGGGACAAGGATCGATTGTAGAAGAGGAGGAGGAGGAGGATTTCTTGATCATCAGAGCCGCATGGTATTTTCCCATGGAGGCGAGCTTTCTTCTCTCTCTCTCTCTCTCTCTCTCTCTTCATTAGAATGGGATGAATACTTCCTCAGAAATTCCCAGTGGGTCTTCCAAGACATTTGTAAAAATTGCTAATTGATAAGATGGCTCCAGATTCAAGCAATCTGTACTGATGATATGATGACGAATGTACCGAGGCCATGGATACCCGCTAGAGAAAGGCAAGCCTGTATCACGGCCGCTGTCAATAACAACTTTGCCTCTTCCGGGAAAATGATCACTAATCCATTCACCCTGCAAGAGCAGCCTCAGCCTCTTCAGTTAGAAGACCTCTCTCAGCTACATTACAAACCCCGTCCCCACCAGTCTGCTGTCGTCTCGACGGGTCTCATTTCATCATCTAACGATGAGCAACAGCATCAGCTGGATCTTAGTCGAGAGTCGATTAAATCGGTCTCATCGCTGGTGTTGTCTGATGATTTGGCAGCTCGCATTAAGCATCAGAGAGATGAAATCAACCAGTTCCTTTTAGCCCAGGTAACACTTTCCTTTCATTTGCAAATAGCGCTCATTGCTAACTAAAATGTGTTTTTTTTCCTTTAATTTGTAAGAGAGTAATTGTTTCAATTGTTAACACGTTGAAGGGGGGAGATTGGGTTTTAGAGGTGACGGCTTATTGTGTGCGTGCTCTGTACAGGGAGGGCAGCTCCGACGGGCATTGGCTGAGAAGTGGAAGGGGCACTACCTTGCCTTTCTCGGAGCGGCGGAAGGGGCGGTGGCGCGTAGGCTGCGGAAGAAGGAGGTGGAGGTGGAGAAGGCAACTCGCCACAACGCGGAGCTGCAGGCACGGGCTGCCCAGCTCACCTTGGAAGCCCAGATTTGGCATGCCAAGGCGAGGGCCCAGGAGGCCGCGGCAGCTTCGCTGCAGGCCCAGCTGCAACAGGCCATGATCATCAGCCGGCAAGACAAGATATCGCCGGAGTACGGCAGCGGGTGCGGGGGCACGGGCTCGGAGGCGGAGGACGCCCAGTCGGCATACGTTGACCCGGACCGGGTTGTGGTGGCATCAGGGCCGAGCTGCAGGGCGTGCAGGAGGAGGATGGCGGCCGTGGTTATGCTGCCGTGCCGGCACCTCTGCTTGTGCGAGGAGTGCGACCGGGTGGCCCGTGCCTGCCCGGTGTGCTTCACCGCGAGGGAGTCGAGCGTTGAGGTCTACCTCACTTAATGGCCTAGCCCAAGCCCCATCAATGGGCCGATAAAATGTCGAAGAATACGTTTCAAAGTGAAAAAATGGAAATATAAGATTAATATTTTATTTTGTAAATTAGGCCTTTATTTTTATTTTTGTTTTTTTTGGTGGGCCCGTTTTCTTGGAGCGGATGGATGTCTCGTAGTAGGTAAACTGTACATGGCGACTCTGCCGAGTGGAAATTCCTTTTTTATTTTAAATTTTATTTTATGTACTATTTAGTCTAAAATTGATTTTTTAATTAAGAATATATTACATTATTAATTATACGAAATATCATCCTCCCCGGTCGACAGCATTGTTCTTGTGGAGAGAGCAATCTGTTTCGATGACAAAACCGGAAATGGGAAGTGAGGCGCGCTTTCTTCGATGGAAATGTCTGAGACCGATGGACGCATTGGAATTTGCCATGGCCCGGCGAGTTAGGCTCGGTACGATAATTCCGGCGTCCATCAAAGGTGACCGTCGCTGAGTGGGTCACAGACACAGCGGCGAGCAGATTCAGACCCAGGAACCCGGCCCATAAGGAAGATAGGAGCCAAGGAAGACGAAGGGAGAATCTAAAATGGAGGAGGTCATATCGTATGCCCGTATGGAAACTCTCCCGTCCGAAGTACGGAACACACATCAGATTAGATTTGCCGATTGTTTGCACGAGAAAAACTCGCTGGGAGACTTAGTGATGAAGTAGTGACACGCGTGCGTCGGTCCATCGATCAAATCTCCCGCAGTGAAATTGGTCCTGGCTCCGCTCCGAATCTCTAGCCAAAAAATGCCCACTGAGTGAATATTCCTTTAGGTTGTATTTGATCTCTCGTGATTAGCCCCGATTTCATGAAATTTGATAATTTTATGGAATCTTTTATATTGTTCGGATGTAAAGAGAGCCGGACCAAAATAAGTCACTAGACCACCTCCTATTCCACTAATCATTTTACATCCAATAGAAATGGAATTCTCTGATAGTAGTGGGCTGACCTCATCATTAACTCATTAAACCTCATCTTTGATCTCGTTGCAAAGAGAGGCGGGAAGGAGCAACCGTAGGCAAAGATATTAAATGGATGGTCCAAATCAGTTCAAAATGGATATAAAACTATTTTACTTGATTACAGTTCAACGCAATAGCTTGGTTTGGTTACGGGCCACAATTCATAAAATATATGAACCGGTCTAGAACAATTTATAAGTGGGCGGCTAGTTCACTGTTCGGAACGATTTGAACAATAAACCGTCGATCTTTTTTATTTTTTTCAAATTATTTAAAATGAATATTATTTTACTTTTTAAAATTTTAAATTGAACGGTTGAACCAACCAATTTTAATCCATGATTTTCGGATTTTTGGTAGTCTGAGCCGGTTTTGCAACAATTTTAGGCCAGATCAATAAGAAAACATGTCAGCCGATCCCCATTCAATGGACCAATTTCTTAAACTCGGCCTATAATTATTTTTCAATCCAATAAGAGCGGTAACGTGCCAATTTGAAAGTGTTCCGGACTGATTATTGGTTTTGATAGATCAGTTTGGACCAGACCGGCCCATTTACCATTTTCAGCCGTACGAGTTGGTGTAGAGAGGGGAAGGTGAGAAATTGCAGTACAATAACTTTATATGATATTAAATAATATAATATTATACTTTTACCTAATTTTTTTACACAATTTAAAACATTTATTAAATATAATAATTTCTAGTTACAGTATATTCAATCCACAAAAGTCAAATTTTCATGTAATTTAACTTTAAATTGTAATCTAACAGCATAATCAACCAAAGTACATTAGATTAATCTTAAATCAAAACATAAAAGCAGCTTAGTATGCACATATGTACACCTACTCTATCAGGGATTGAATCTGAGATGTCGAGACTTTGCAACCGAACCTCATCGCACTGGCATGCATATATGTACCATCTACAATCTCGAGATGATGCCAATATGGATTTATAAAAGTGATTTAATTATTCCCTTTTTAAATACGAACTTGAGTTTAAATAAATAAATAAATATATAAACTATACTATTTTATGGTCTAATTATACTCGAACATTGATTAACAAAAATCCTAGAGCTTAAGAAATCGAACACACTCGCGATACATAGAGTTAACAATTCGGGCTACCACGGGAGTCGACACTACCCACAATCTCAGATGGCTCAAAAACCCTGTTATGGTACGAATCATATAAATAATTATTTTTTTAAAATAATTTTAAATAATTTATATTTTAAAATATTTTTATGATATAATTAACTTATTAATCTAAATTTTATATTAATTTAAATAAAATATTAAAACATAATATTATATATCTAACTAATCATGTTTTATTTTTTCCCGTAATTTTCTTTTTCTTATTAAATTTATTTCCATACTTTCGGACCGGTACAATACGATTTCTCATACGACTAAAAATACCGGTTCATGCACAATTTTTTTAGTCTTGTGCTTTTCGGAACAAGCCAAATTTTACCATCTCTACCGGTGCAATCGGAAAAAGAAAAATATCCAGAGGGTTAGAAAGCGGAATGTGGTGAAACATTTTATTTTTCATTTTCTTTTAGCAACTCGTGAGGACAATTATGAGAGGTCAATCTCATACCATGGCAGAAATCTGTGGTCTCCTCTTGGGCGCTCTGTTATGCTGTCACTCGACCGCTGGGAACTTTCAGGAAGTCTTGGGGTTGGTAATTTAATGTCGTCATCATCATCACATATGTTCCGCATTCTATCTATTACCATATCTACCTAATCCTGTGTTTTTCGTTAACGTGATTTTCAAATTAATGCAAATTCGAGTTTATTATAATCTATCGTGGAATTGAACTCTTTTTTTAATAATAATAAAAATTTTATTTCAAGATCTTAATTGTAATTTTTTTATTTGCACATGTCAAATTTATTAGTGGGCTGGATGTGATGGAAAGGGACTCGAGTTGAAGTTTTTTTTTTCCTCACATGAATGCTCCAAGGCCCACCTAACCAAAACCAGGAAAAGCAAAACAGACTGAAATAAACAAACGTGAGGAAAATTTTTTTTCTGAGAATCTGTCTTTCTTTGAGAGAAAACCATAGGCCCAGCACTGGTTTTAGCACCTCATAGTCGTTTTCCCCTGATGGTCTACATCATCGGTACGGAAAGTTTTCCGAGGACTCAAATTAATTTGGATTTAAATCAAATCAGTTCATAATTAGGGGGAAAAGAATTATTTTCCTATCTAATTAAAGACCAAATTTTTATTCAAGAGAGAGCAAGATTGGATAATCTAAATCAGAATTAGGGGTTGGATGCTGAGACAATTACTGTCATAGTTAGACATTTTTACTTTGGCATTATCTGATAATAGTCAAATACGGTCCGCTGTTTGATTAGGCGAAGAAGGAGAATTTTTAGGTTTAAAAACGGTAGAACTGCAGTGGAATTCCTACATGTTTGTCGGTCTTTACATTTAGATAATATATGATTCAAAATGATTATTTAGTCATGTATATTTAATTTCACAACATACTTGATTGTAATTTTGATGATTTTACAAACGTGTCGTCGGATGGTGCCGTGTGTGGCAAATGCATGCTTTCCTTTTACCAACGAGTTTCTGCCACATCAACTGAATTGTGCCACATTGGGACTATCACCACTTCATTATGCCATCCATGTCAGCACACGGCGGTCACACCGGTGCACCATTAAAATCGTTATTCAATTATATTATGGATTCAAGTGTATATAAGACTGAAAGGGATGGACACATAGGACTAAATGGAAGAAGGGGCGCATGTGATATGATAATGAACTTAGACTCAGACAGGAGCCATGTCTCCGGTGAATAGAGAAAAGGCAAACACCAGGAAGGGTGAGATTGGTTAGTATTTCTAAAATATTCTCAAACTATCCCTTCATTTCTCTAACAATATTGAAACGAGCAAAAGATGAGCCCAAGCAAGTCTAGATCGATAGGATTTGTAGGTTTTTTGGCATTTTGGATCGGTTTTTAATGGTTGCGGACTAGTTTTTAAATGGTTTCGGACTGATTCAATAAAGTAACGGTTCAAGCCAATTACAATTTAACAGATCCATATTTATGAATCGGTTTATAACCGCCTCCAACCTAATAAGAATAATTATGAACCTGATTAGGAGCAGTTCAAACTAATTCTAAATTTAATTACAGATCATCCCAACCTATTCAACATCCCTACTTATAAATTTGAAATAATCAGCTCTCTGCCCATTGAAAAGGGAAACAAGTGAGTGATTGGGCATGGGTGCCATCTAAGGTAAGACCAACGCCACGACAAAATAAGGATTGTTTTTTATTTTCCTCCCCATGATTTTTAATTATTAGGTAAATTGTTGGTATAGTCACAATCAAGACTTGACAACTAGAGCCGGAAAACCACTGGCTTTGGCCTGGAGTTGGGCTGTTGGAGGGGAGGGCAAACGTCACGATCAAACTGTGTCGTTTTAGGGAAGACCAAGCCAATCTAAGAATGCTCAGTGCGGAGATGTCCAGAGTTGTACGTACCAGTAGCTTTCATTATCAGTTGAATTGAATGCTCTTCAACTCGAGGTCAAAACCCCTAAATTGGGAAATATGTAGTAGGTAAATTTAAATTTTAAAATTTTTAAAATTAGTATATATGATTTAATTAATGTATATTAAATTATATAATATAATATCTAATAAATTAATTTATTATTATTATATTAAACAGTATCTATATAAAAAAAATTGAATACTCGTCTCGTCAAGCAAATAATTAGCTACCCCTTCCTTCTTTTTTAAATCTATCATATGGGGTTGTACAGGGAGAATATGGAGTGTGAACGAATTAAAACAATCGATTTGAAGTAAAGTCATTTTTATATTATAAGATTTTTTAAAGTAAAATAGTATGGTTAGTTATTAGGTTTAAACTGTTCAATTAATTGAATAATATTTTTTAAAAAAGATTTAAAATATTTGTATATGTATTAAAAATAAAATATAAATATATTAGAGATATTTTTAAAAAATTAAAAAAAAGTTAAATATAGAATATTTTACTATTATATAGCATTTTTTATTATTTTATACTAAAATTTGTTACAAATATATGCATTATTATTAATTTTGTATATTTAATATATTTTAATTGAAATTTTTATAATTTTAATATTTTTTATCTTCTTTGGTGCAATTTTTATTTGATTTATTTTTAATTTTTTATTGCTTATTAAAAAAAATTAGAGACAATAAACTGAATTATAAAACTAGTTTAAAATAATTTAATTTAATAATTATATAACAGATATAATTAGAGAGATACGGTACCTAAAATGGACCGATGCACAACCCACCCATCATATCATATTTAAGAATTTAATACAAGTGGGTCAATTTATTAGTTTAATTGGGAGAGGATGAAACTAAATTTCAGGATCTCCATCTCCTCATGCCTCGCTGCCACGTGGCACTGTGCAACGTATCTAGTCGATTGCGGAGGTGCAAGTCACTGAGTGTGCGGGGAATGGAGGGAGCAGGAGCACCAGAGCCCCCTTGTCTGCGGCCAGGGTCCGCAGAACGAGCTCAGTAAGTATGGAGAATCATCTGTCCTTGTCTTTAAATTTGAATGGGCTCTTACGAATACTACTCCATTCACCTTTAAATAAATGGCCGGAATTTAATATAATATTAATTTTTTAAATATATATTGTATCTGATATTATAATAAATAAATAAATAAATTTACTAAATAATACATTATATAGTCCAAAACTAATTATTAATTTTCAAATATTTGATATTAAAGCTAAAGTACACATGCAAGATGAGAGAGAGACATATGAATTTAAGGGGAGAGAGAAATGACGAGAGACAGGGGCAGGTGGGGCCCACTCCCCATATTTATTTTCCCACACGCGACAACCATCACGAGATGGGGCCCCGCGGCGGTCGACTGTTTTTTCCCAGTTTTGCCGGCTAGTGTTACAATTCTCGCTCCCTAAGCTTAGGTCCCTTTCGAATTCAGTCCTCATAAAAATGAATGAGAAGTCCGCTAAAGCCTAAAAATTCTCTCTTTTTTATATAATAATTAATTTAAACCTGCGATAAATCCATTCATTTAATAAATTTTTTCTATTTATAATACTTAAAAATAAAATAATTATTTCAAGAGAAAAGATATCAAATCACATAGTTCAATCACATTAGTAAAACTTAAAATATCATGCATTACCCTTCTTATATCTTTGGTCTTTAAAAAAATTTTAAATTTAGCGTTTCATCTTCCCTTTGGACAACCTAAAAGGGGGGGAAAACAGAAGCTTTAGTTTGATGGTTAAGAAGCCATCTCAACCAACAAAGTTGAATCCAATCAACTATCCTCTAGAGGGTCTATATGCCATTTAATAAGGATAAAAATAAAATAATTTCATACAATAGATCGTTATCTAATTTTTTATCAACTAATCGTAACATCAAAAGTATCTAATAATTTTATTATATAAATGAACATGTTATGTGACAAATAAAATGATATTGTTACTCGTTCAAGTGATATCACGATAATTATTTTGCGACTTGTTAGATGTCATGGATTTTGTTCTTCCATCTTTTATTTTTACTAGAAGATCCGTTGGACTATACATGTTATTTATAAGGGTCCAAGCTCTTGAGGAATAAAAAATCTTCCTTTTTATTTTCTTAAAAAATAGGAGTGAAAGTAGTTCCCCACGGTGACCGTGCATGCGAAGAATCCAGCAAAGTCCCATCAACTCTTCGATCGGTCCATAGAGAAGGGGAAATTGAGATGTCCTCTCGACTAGAACCGCTGCGTTTTGACCGCGAATCATTACCGTCCTTAATCTACGTGGCAATGCATGCATTCCACATCATCATCATCATCTGCTAGCTCACTCACGCGGCTTGCGCGACTTTAGTTGAAATGTCTCAATAGCTCTAATAGCCCTCATTTATCTGATCGATCCACAGATCCAATGGTGATTATCAGTCCTATTAATTGCACTTTTTTCCGGCACACACCGTATGGTATTTATTAGGATCCTGACTTACATATATATATATATATAGAGTCGGAGTTTAATAATATTTTGAATTAATTTTTTTTCACTCTTAATATTATAAATTTATTTAGGTAGTAAATGTGTTTTTTTTAATTTATTCAAATAATTTGAAAATGCGGTATGACAAAGAACAACGGGCGCTATCCTTATCGCGTGAGCGCGTGGCGCCCATCCTTTGGGAATATTGGCGTTGGAGCCGGTTACTGGCACAGCACGTGTGGGTAGGTCGCGAGTGGGCCCCCACCTGGACTGGAGGTTCGGGGAGGAGCCGAAAGATCCAAAGGCCCAAATAAAGTAAGAGGAAAGCCGAATTACTGTCTCACCCTCCTCTTGCACATAAAACTACGGGAATGCCATTCTCTGTTGTAACGGCCACGCTCGCTCTGTCGTCAAGACCACGAATATTTAGAAGTAGACTCTTCGTATTTTCCTCCGAGAACTTCCTCATCTGTCTCAATTTGCTCCCTTTTCATCTGAATCTTGCTTCGGCCGGTCAATCCCTTTTTCGTTATAATCAAAGTGTCAAGCTCGTATCTCTAGCCATAGCCTAATCCTTGACAGACTAATCACGAGCCAGAAAAACGTAAATGATGGAAGGGCTTACGGTATGGGAACGTTAGGAGGGATGGGGATTGTTCATTCCATTCTACAGGGATCAGATCGAATGAGAAACTATTTTAAGGGGTTAACTGCAAAAATACAGAAATAATTGAGCTCGGACTCGGTATTCTTCAGCCGATGGATTCACTCGTAGTGGTTCTCGAAACCAGCCGTTGTTTTCTCCCTCCGTCTCTCTATCCTCTCCATTATATACCCATCTCCTCTCTGTTTCTCTTCTATTCCCAGCTCTCTCTCTCTCTTACACGCATACACAGATACCAGCTAACTTGAACACACTAAATCACCATTAAAATGGAGATAGCAGTGGCGAGAAGGCCCTGTGTCGCGGAGGAAGATGACGGCCTGGCCTCTCTAGCGGATGTGGAGGCTGGATTTTCCGACAAGGTCAGCAACAACCACAGCCCGATATACTATCGGACTATCTGTCCCGCAAGGGGTGCCTTCAGGAACACAAGAGTGTCCCCTTTTTCTTCAACTTCGATTTCACCGAGGTTCTACGACGCCAGGTACGAGGATCACCATCTTCATCAGCCCCATTTCTTGGAGTCCTGCTTCCTGTGCAAGAAGCCCCTCGGGAATAACAAGGACATCTTCATGTACAGGTCAGTTGAATTCTCTCTCTAGACATTTTTGCTCGTTTTAGCTTTATCTTGGAAATGTAATCTCCCAGTCTTCAGAGATCTGGCCTCCGTGATTTTACAAATTCTAATTGGCCCTCAGTAATCATGTAGGAGATGGATACTTTCTGGGAAATTTAAAATTTTGAAAATTGAATCCGAGAAGTCTTCGAATTTTACGCCTTTTGGGAATCTTGTTTCTGATGTGGGTTTGTGATTCTTGCAGAGGGGATACGGCATTCTGCAGCGAAGAGTGCAGGCAGGAGCAAATAGACATGGACGAGGCCAAACAAAAGAACCGGAGCCTCTCTTCGTCCTCGAAAGCCCTGAGGAAATCAAACTCCCCTCCGAAAGCTCAAGGCTACGCTCTCCATGTTAGCACCGCCGCAGCAGCTTCATGAATGGAAGATACCAGCCTTGGCTTTCCCATCTAATAAGCACTTGTATAAGAAAAGCGATGGATCCGAAGCTGCATCTCCGGTGACAATGAGATCTTTGGTTTCTGACAGAAACAGAGAAGAGCCAAGGAGACTATAGAAGAAGAAGAGCCAAGAAGAACAAGAACAAGAAGACGATTATGGAAGGAAGCAGCCACAAGATGACCCATTCTGCTTTGTGGATTCTGTTTGAAGCTGTAAATGGTAAATGGAACATAGTGAGAATTCGGAAAGAGAGTGAGTGAGTGAGTGAGGGGAGTGTTGCTTGGATTGCTCGGTGAGATGGCTCTGTATTCATGTCCTCTTTTTTGGTCGCAGAGTACCGATGTTAAAACCGAAATACAACACTTTTCTTCTAGCAATTCGATCTCCTTTGTATCTTACCACGATCTCATGCCAAGTGACTCTTTCCCCATCCACAGAATGACCGAACTGCGATCGGAACATCAGATGGAGAAGAAAGATGCCCCATTGCAGCTGAATTTACATTTTTTTTCTTCTGCTTCTCATTATCCTTCGGTTGTTTCTCAGCAGAAGACATTGATTTGAACACCATCTCCAAGCTCCAGCTGGGAGGAAGCTTTTCCTAAAGGGTAAAGAAGAAGGCACGGGACAATTTCCCCCACCCCCACCCAAAAAAAAAAAATTATTTTGTTTGCCTTAAACCATAGTTTTAAAAATCGGACCGGTTTGATCGGTTCAACTGAGACCGGCCACTTACCCGGTCAAGTTCTCACAAATAATCCAATTACACTTTAAATAAGGTCAAATCAATTGAATCGGTTGGTTCTCAGTTTAACCAGTAAATTTAATTGAACTGATGAGAAAATTGTCAACTTAAATTAAAAATAAAAAATAAAAATTTATTATAATATACTTATTTTATTTTACTAAATTTATATTCATATTTTTATGTTGAATTTAAAACTAATATAATAATTATATTAATAATTTTTATTATAAATTATAATTAAATTATAATATTAGGTCGATTTATTAGAATATTATATTATTAATATTATTTATTAAACATATAGTTCGATCCATTAAACCTCCGATCCAATCTATAAACCCATACCTTCATTAATTTTTGATCCGGTCTGATTTTAAAAACCATACCTTAAACTCCTTTGTTCCTCATAGGCTCGTATCACAGGATGACCTTTCAGAGACACTGACATTTATGGCTTTATCCCCAGCTGGAAAATTCCAGGAACAATTCATAACTGGGTCCACTCGATGAGTGACCATTTTTTCGTTTATTTTTCTCCAGAATAAACCAGAAGGAAATTGACAGAAAAAAGATTTTTATTTTTGTATAATCTCAAACTATGAAACTAATCAGTCTTGTATTCAACCAGCACTGGGAAAAAAAAAACATAAAATGTCAGTGCAAATAGCCTCTCCGCTACTTGGAGCTTAGGTGGAAGTTCAAAAAATAAAAGATAAAAAAACCTTGAAAATAGAAAAAAAAAAGTCGACCCGATTCGATGTGGAAAGTTCGAACTTTTTGGGATTTTCTTTTGTAAATCTCAGTTGGTTCCAGCTCAAAGATTCGACAGAGCCTGGGTGGACCAAAATTGTACAGGACGACAAATTTCACAACAGGCGACAGCGTACTAGCTATCACTAATCCGGACGAGCCAATGGTTCCACGAGTTGTTATTATTATTATTATTTTGGTTGGGACTCAATATTTTGTGCCTGAGTAGATGGTAGAATAAGTTATATATTCATTCATTGCGATTAACTGTGAAAGATCATATTCAGTCAGAATCCATTGAAATGGTGATCACATCTAAGTCGGCTCTTCACTTCAATAAATTACAGTTGAAAAGTACAGATCAATCGAAGGATATCGGGTGAATATATGCTTTTGGGACAAAATTTATATTGTATAGACCACTGTCTTGGGTAACAATAGAGAATGCCCTTGAAGTTCAGGGGTCCCTGGGATCATATATTGAGGGGATAAATCTGCCCGTCCCTCAAAATTCCAACGATAAGCTGAGTCGTAGTTTCTTGAACATTGATTAGAATTGTACCACTCGGAGATTGTCCCGATAAGGAACGAACAAGAAGTAACAGGAAGAGGGAGTCTTCTCTGGAGGATATAAAAACCGAGAAATTTTACAAGCTTTTTAAAACCTTCTCATTCTTGGGTCATGACCAACTCCAATTTGAAGCCCAGAGGAAATAGAAAGAACAAAAGTCGCGAGCTTGTGCCCTAATTTATATTTTTCGTGTTCATCTTGCCTTTTGCAGAGTTACAAGAGCATGAACCGGATGTCAATTGATCATCTCACGAAGGCTGTCAATCTCGTGAAATTTCAAATCCTGGGCTATATTTCTAAGATTGCCTGGAGAGAGTACAGACAAAGACTTACACTCGGGGAGGATCCAAGTACTCTCCGAGATGAAAGTGACCAGCAGGGCCATCCAAAAAACATCTCACCAAAAGTTGGACAACTGAAGCCCCATTGTCCAGTACCATGAGCTAGTTTGTTACTTTCCTACTATAATCCAGACAACAGACCAACAATCAAAATGGGCAAGTAAAGAAAGACGATCCCGCAGCTTATGTTTGATCCCCCAAGGAAGCTCTCTTATAGCATTCATGGCTTGTGCTACGATCTGAGCATCTGTCTTCAATGTGATTCTTCTCCAGCCCAGAGTAGTTGCCAAAGTGATGGCTTCCAGAAGATCTTGAGCTCCTGCTTGTATAGGGGATGGGCTGTAGGTTTTCTCCAACCAGAGACAAGGAACACCTGACTCCACAGTTATATGGCCAGCCAAACAAGCCACAACTACGTCGGACCATGCTGCATCTGTGTGTATGACTTTGTCGTAAGTTTCGCTTACCATGTAGTTAGCAGTTCCCATAGATGCTCCGTCTTGGTCCTTTGTGCAACCAACCTGTTTTGAAAATTCTTTAAAAGAATACTTTTTTCTTGAAAGGAGAACAGGTCAGGAGATGCCTCTGCATGTAAAGCACTGGTCCTTGCAATCCGTAAATTATAACGTAGTACAGCACCAAAAACAGTAAAATCTTTTGTTTCACCAACAGAACTTTGAGAAAAGGTGGGAAGCAAATGAGGTCAACAAGTTATGAAGGTGTATTTTCAGACAAAGGGATGTTCCAAATCTTCCCTCGTGATTCGTAATTAATCAGACCGTCATCCATCTCTTCCCATAATTGAATCTTGGGACTGGCTGGATGCTCATTAACTTAATCATGCGACTTGTTTGCAACCTAAGAATAGCAGTTCATCAAGTTCAAATTCGCTGTCGGAATCAAATCTAATCCAAAACCTGATGATCTAACGTAGGGAACAACCAAAAGCTGAAAAGGATGAGCTGGGCAAAATGCATCCAATCCGATGGTCGATAAATCGAAAGCTACAACAGATTAGACCTAAGTTCACGAATCTGAGGAACCAATGCGATTCTCATAATAGAGCAGCAAATATTAAATATAGCATACCATATATTGGTACAAACCCTCCCTCCAACCGTTCCGCAAAACTGGCAAATCTACAAAAGATTCAGTATGGATAAAATGATGCTCATGAAAATTATTGGGGGAATACAATCAGCACGAGTCCAGAAGAAGGTTAATATTTTCCAATTCATACAGCCAGCGAGCACAGTAAGTGATGCCGATGACTAAGGAATAAGATGCCAGAAACCGGAGTAAATTAATTGCACTTCAAGGCATGTGATCTACTCATTTTTCCAGGAAACCGATAAAAATACAGAAACAGTAATGGCAGCAGCTAAATGCGGACAATGAATACTTCCTCGATGTGTTTGTGAATATTATTACGTTTCTATGGAATTTCAACGTACTGTACATTTTGATCCATCCATCTGCTCTGCAGAAGGGACCACTTTCAAATGAACTCAGCGGACGTGTTTCTGGAGCAACCCCAACCCGACTGGTGGACCAAAGAGAAATCCAACATCAAGTCTCGTGGATCTTGAACCCGAATACTCTGGGGACATTGCTTTGCGATGTGCTCTGTGGCTTGAGATGACCATAGGTAATTAAGAATAGGTGCGGAAATGTCGTTCCAAAGTAGGCTTCATCGGTGTCTAGGTGCAGTCAAGGAAAATCAAAGTACACGTCTAACAAGAGAGAACACAAACTACGGCCATTTAGTATGCACAAATCTCAGTTAATCCAATATGGGAAATCATAGAGAGTTTACAATACCACCAAGGTGGGGTGACTGATGGGCTAAACTTTCCTAACCTGCACGTTGTCTTTTCAATTAAAATCAATCACGCAACAAATGAAAGAGAAAAGAACCCATTTTTCCAGAAACAAGTACTGCTGTATGCCATGCCTAATCCATTGTCAACAGACAAGCAGACACGGTTAATAAAATGTGCAGTGCCTAAAATGTCTATAAGAACAAAAGATTGCATCTGAAGCATCAGTGGGATGAGTATGCACTGGGCAGAGGCAAATAACAAATCAAGCAGAATATATGCTAAGGATACTGCCTTGATACTTAGACCGAGGGTAGTAAATGTCCCGGCATCTTGGGCAATAAATTTTTACAGCGCTACCCCGAGGGATTATCTGATCGACCAACAGGAAGACAGGGTTGTCCACAGCAGTAAACTCCAGGGCATCTTCCAAAATCGATGTTCTCGTACTTCTCAAGCTGTTTGTAGTTTGGTTATTGCAGATATAAAAGAGACAGAATGGTGATAAAATGATGGCGGATATCTCACCATAGCTGCCATTCCTCCTTTGCTAGTCAATATGCAGCGGGCATGGATTAGACCATAAAAGGCATCCCAGAGCCCTCCAATTCCATTAGTAGCTGCCCGATCGAAAAATCAGTGAAGCAAAAAGGGGGAGCGCGTGGGGGCGAGGAGCAGATGTGCGATTGGCGGTGACAGCGGACAATTAGAGCAATCGTTCGTGCAGGATGGAATAAATGTTTCGGTGTATCAACCCCGCCGTGCACTCCTGGTCGCATCAGACGTGGCACGCGATTAGGGGACTAGCATGTGGGACCCGCTAAAAATCTTTTTCAATCATGCGAATTCCCACTAGTTCCAGGTGCTTTCGTACGTACTGATCCTGTTTCTCCAGCGGTTACCAGGGAGATATATAAATATTTTGAGCCTTAATTTTATAATTTTTTTGATGAAATAATTCTTTTTATTTTTGAAATATTGTCATCTTAACCAATAAAATTAATCTAAGAGAAATAGGTGAATTATGCTAAAATCAATTTTCTGGCTAGTATACTAGAGTCAATTTTCATTTACTTATAGTATTGTTTTTATTTTTTGCCCACTTATTTTTTATGTAGGCTGTGGACTCGTTCGGGCCGACAAGTGTGTGGGCCAGGTCCAGATCTTCATGTATCTGACTTGTCCCATTGCCATTCCCGGGGCATTGACTGTCACTGTCAGCAATGGCCCACCAACACCTTCCATTTGAAGTACAATGGTTGCCTTTTGTATCTCTCTGCCACATCAACCCGGCTGCCATCGATATTTCCGGCTTTCGGTCATGACACCGCTCTTTCCTCGGATTCTCCCTCTCCATTCCATCCTCAATTCCTCAGATATACCCCACGTCCTCCAGTCTTCGTCCACGGAGGAGCCGCCCGCATGGCTCGGAGGCAGTACGATGCCGGCCCGCCACGTTTCGCGTCCCTGCCGCTCTTCCTGATCGGCGCGGTCTCTTGCACCGCGGCCTACCTTTTCATGTCGAGCGTGCTCAGGCCCGCTGCCCACTCTCCTCCATTTCCTGGTGACGGTGATGGTGATCGGAGATTCGTTAAGGTCGAGGAAACGCGTGTTGGAAGCGAATGCTGCGGAGGCGTCGAACATTTGGAGCTGTGGGGCGCGGCGGTGAAATGGGGGGCGGAATTTAAGTTAAATACGTCGGGAGAGTGCTGCAGGGCTTGCAAGGCGATGTGCAGTGAGAACGGTGGTCCATGCTTGTGCGATAGCTGGGTTTTCTGCGGAAATCGGGAGGCCTGCGGATCGCAATTCGGTGAGGTCTGTCGAGATCACATGGTTCATGAATTCTGTTGATATTTCAGCACAATATGCTATATTTTTCAGACCTGAGTGATAATGACTGTTGCCAGGTTCATTTGATGATAATTTTGGTGGGGGGTTTTCTAATATATATATATATAGATATACAGGACATGAAGAGTTTACTTCTTGAAGTATTAGCTATTTGATGCTTAAACATGATCCAAGTTTCGACCAATCTGGAGTCATGCAGTTCATTACACCTAAAAGAACGTGATAATGTTGCCAAGTATATCCTTGCAGCAGGGAATTGAAGCACTGATTCTTGATGTAGTTTGTGCTCCAATTGCCTCATTAACTCGAGGATTGTGTATCGTGCTTCTGTTGAGAAACAAAGTCGTATGTTTGGAAGTGCGTATTTTTATTCAAGCCTTGTTTTGACAGTAGATGTGCCTGCTCTTGCTCTCCCCGGAGGCTACATCAAGGGATATGTCTGCAATCTGTAGTTTTCCGGCCTTTGATTTATCAATCAAGTCTTTTGGGATGAGTCATAGCATGTCGGCATATTACTAGTATCTGTAATTCTTTGGTTGCTGATTAGAGCTCATCTCAGTGCCAGGGGAGATCTTCTTGAGCAGGAAAGATGATGCCAACTCAGCCTGTCTTAACTGCCAAGAAGAACTGTCTGACTGGTTCTTAATTTTACTCTGATTTCCACCAAGGTGTTTCATATTTCTTGGCACATGCTCAGTAGAATCTGCTGGTGCATATCCACGGAATGTACCTTTTTGGGATCTTTAATGAACCTTAAATGTGAAACTGTACTATCTTTACTTGAAACTGCATTTCAACCTCCATTTTTAACGAGGAAATGTTTCATTTACAATTTCAGTGTTGGTTGAAGAAACAAAAGGACTCATTAGCCCCAGAGAGGCAAGAAGAAGGGCCACTGGTTGGGTGGACTTCAGGGCTCATCTTTGGGAGAGGAGAGGCAAGTAATCGGGCATTTCTTTTCTATAATTAGTTGTTCACTAGATTGATGGTCCATCTAATTGCACCACGCTTCGACATCAAAGGGAACTACTTGGACACCATTCTAAGGCTTTTATAGCATTGTTCCTCATGAGTAAAATGCATTTTTGGTTGTTCTCATCCTTTTATCCCCAGGGCATCATTGGCTTGCAGACAGAGCATGGAACCATCCACATAAAGGTAAGTGGCTCACAGTTCTCTAGATCTCCATGCAATTACAATTTACACATATCACTAGTCCTAGCAAAAGGAACACATAAGTAACCAAACTGTTATACTAGAGATCCATTATTTCGGAGCTGTCACTCCATTTTTGGTCAATGAAGCCATGATCTTCACTAACTGGATATGCTGATAAATTACAAAGGAGTTTGTGATATTGAGGCTTGCTATGTACAAATTCTTCATTTCTCTGGTCAATAGACATTCAACTGACCGGTTTTCATTATGTTCCCGTGAAGCTTTTCCCTGATTGTGCACCACATTCCGTGAATTATATTCTTGAGCTGTTGGGGCTTAAGCACTGTGCCGGTTGCCAGTTTTATCGTGCTGAGGATCGGGGCCAGTTCTGGGATTCAAATGGAAACCACATGAAAAATGTGAGTTCTGTCATCCTCCTTTCAGTCCTGAGAGGAAATACGAGATGTTATATTTGCTAAGTTGAAATTTTTCACTCACAGGCACCGTTTGGCCCTCCATTTGCGCTGATCCAAGGAACCCTTGGACCCCAAGGAGCTGCACTTCCTAAGATCCCCACCGAAGCATGCCTGACCATAAGAAGAGGTTCAGTGGCTTGGGTTGGAAATGGTCCAGGGTTCTTCGTGAGCCTGGCGAATCATGAGGAGTGGAAGAATTCCTACACCATTTTTGGTTCGGTCCTTCCAGAAGACATGGGTATTGTGGAGAAAATTGCTCAACTCCCTACCATATCTGATGTCTGGAACAATGTCAACGTTTCCGTGTTGGAAAATCCCATTCCATTGGTATTAAAAAGACGGGAGATTGGTCAGGGAGGTGTTTCAACAGTGAGATGAAGAACAATTGCCATAGACCAAGTTAAAATACATCTAACTAGTGACAGCACTGCAGAGTTAGTGGTATTCTCTCTTTCAGGGAGGTAGACATTTAATGTATACAATTTTGACTAATTCTATTTGGAGTGGATAGCAGCTCGAGACCCGCTTTGGTGATTTCGGAGTCCCAGACGTCGCCTCATGATACGATTGAATGAACTTGAAATTGCCAAACAGAAGTGCACAAATTCCTATCACACATTCAGTCCGCTCAGTCTGTTCTCTGTTTGTGTAAGAACTTGATTGCTAATGCTAGTCTCTTTATTCATGGTCCATTTGTGCCTTTACGTTGTCATATACAATGCGGTTCATTAAATTCTGTTCAGATAAACCGATCTACAAGTTTTATACAAGCTTTATGAGCGGTCAGATATATTGATCCAAAAAGTTGAGAAAACAGAGGTGAAAAATTAATCGCTCAAGTCACTTTCAGATACAATACGGTTCATCAAATTCCGTTCAGATAAATCGATCTACAAGTTTTACACGAGCTTTATGAGCGGTCAGATATATTGATCCAAAAAGTTGAGAAAACAGATGTGAGAAATTAATCGCTCAAGTCACTTTCATGAACTTGTAAGGGGCAAAATGGTATTTAAAATAAAAAAGAATGAAATGGAGGGGAGGTCCCACCGGGAGTCGAACCCAGGTCGCTGGATTCAAAGTCCAGAGTGCTAACCACTACACCATGGAACCCGTCATTGGTGATCCGAGAATTGGCCTAAACTGATAATTATATATTTCCAACTTCATTTGCGCATGTTAGACAGACAAACATGGTGCTACTGTGTTTTCCTCTGCTTCCTGAGCTTCCCGAGCAAAGTCGCCATGAACTCCATCTACCTTGCACCTGAAACGAAAGATTGTTGCGTTACGGGCTATAACACCGCCAGTAAGAAATAGACATGAACGTGACCTTGGCCCTTCAGCTCCGAGCTCTTCATGACTGCCCCTGTTGTAACTTTTTTACTTGCAGATCCATTAGCATTCCTTTTCTTCTTCCCTTTGCCCGTGCTGGAACTTATCCGAGATGCCAAGAAATTGGTGGTCAGGATCCTGTAGTTCCCCAGACAGGTTGGAGCCTTGTTGTAGCCCGGATTCCTCTTTAATGGACACAACCCACCAAACCGTGAACATCGTCTGTTGAGCTGTGAAATTTTGACACAGCAATGCTGATATAGTCTTGATATTGCAAGATGAGGAATTGTAATCCTTAACTTTGTCGGGGGCTGATGGCTGTCGGCAGGAACTGACTTTCGAGGAATCGGAGGAGTGCCCTGTCCCGATCTAACCGATTCACGAAGCTGTCGACAGTAGTGAAGGAGCTCTGCCCTTCTGCTATACCCTTCGACAGGGACACCTTGCCGCTGAATTTGGTCTCTTCTAATGATCCGATCATTCGGAGGCGGTGCCCTCCTCTGAAGCTTTCTCGGCCTCTCTACATAAACACGCACTATCGCTGTGTCCTCCTCTCTGCAGCACTTACTCTGAAAGCCGCCCAATACAGTCAGCGTTGTGGTTTTTACTCGATGATCATCACCCATATCCAAGATCGAGATCGAGATCGAGGTCCGCTTACCCAACGAGGATTTGCAGTCACATCACATGGTAATGTATAATTGAAGTAGAGAACAAGTACAGCAAGGGGTTGTAAAAGGTCAAATGGAGGACGCCAGAGCTTTATTTCATTGGAAGGACCGCCAGGGAATTCATCGAGGCTGAGGCTTCCTAAAGTGCATATATCTGGCAAAGACACACCATGGACATATAATAAGCTCACGTAAAGGAAACGAATGCATCGAATTATTCAGCCAAAGAAGATGGAAAGGACAGACGTCCCCTTGCTGCAAAAGCTAGGCTTCATAGTCTCCATGAAAAAGACGGGGAACGGAAGATACCGAATTCTACAAGAAAAGGGGGCAGTCTTCCTCTTAACCTGATGGTGAAACCTCAACAGTCATCAAATCCATTAACATCACGGACATGTTGCTTTCTATAGAAGGTGTCTTCTCGTTGGGAGCTTCTTCCAGGATTCAATGTCCTCATTCTGTTTCTTTCAAGTTAGAAGAACTCCTACAGCAGCTACGTGGGGCAATGTTTTGTCCATTGGAATTGGTGTCCTTACATATAGAGGATCTTGTGCAAGTTGGGAGAGAGCCCTATAGGAGTCTTGAATCACGGATTAATCTTCTTGAAAATTTCTCTAGGCTATCATATCTGCGATTTTTTGTTAGGGTGAAAGGAATGAGATAATTGGGAGATTTAGTAGATTCTCCTCAATCTTAAGATTGTTCGTAGATGTTTAGATTAAATTATCCAAGGATTGTCATCTCGGAATTTTTTTTTTGTCTAGATGAATGCGTAGTTATTCCCCTATGGCATCAAGCTCGACTTGGCAGCTCATCACAACAAATTAGTATCCATGACAGAAAATCTTGTATAGCAAGCAACTGGCTACCTCAATGCCTTCTTCTCCAAGCAATTAAAAGAAATAACCGTAATTGCTGAGCGAACTCTCCATCGTGAACTATATATTACAACATGTTTAAATATCCTATACAAAAAGGCAAAGAGAAGCCCAGATGTACTCTTCCCGAGTCCAAAGTGGAGCCCATCAAACCGCATTCACAACCATGCCTTGATTCTCGTAATTGTTTAATCTGTCCTATCCGATAGCCCACATGCCTAAAATAGATCTTTTGAGCCAAGCAATCCTCAAAAAAGAGACATCAACGGGGATGCAGAAGGTTATGGTGCACTGAGCTGCTACTAGTGCTCGCCTGGTGAGAGTGGGAGCCAGAACTAAGAGCTGGGTGCAGGAGCTCTGCTTGTGGAAACGAGCTATTGGATGGCACATTGAGAAGGAGATCGTGATCGGAGTTCTCCTCAACAATTGCAGAAGAATCAAGCATGAGTGCACTGCCATCAGGAGGGAAGGCTAATAGCCTTCTCGGGCTGAAGCAGGAGCCATCATTGTCTGTAAATTCCTTGTTCTCGCAGCTTCCTTTCACAGTGGGCCTTTTCGGGCTCATCATCATCATCCTTGCTTCTGAAAGGTAGAATGAAATACTCTTCTTCAAAATGGCTCCAAGATAAGATGATTCGTCATCACAACTAAGGATAGCAGATATGTGCATCTCAACCCTTAGAAAAGACTTGCTGTCCCAGACTAACCCAAGGTGTACCTTTGCTGATGGTCACTTGCGGAACTAACGCTAGAAAAATACAAATGATATGCAACAAATTGATCACATTCAGGTTTCATGGGCAGGGAACACTGACAATTTATTGGTTCATGACTAGGTGAACAAAAGTATCAAAAAGAAGAAACTTGCAAAAATCATATTATAAGGCTCACCTGAAAAGTTCTGATTCTGGACATCATAAGGTCTTTTCTCGCCAACTAAATTGCTGGAAGCCATAGCATGAAGTGTACTCAGTTCTAGAAATTTACTTTTAGAGCTATTCTTACTTTCCTGGATAAAAAATTTAGACATCCATGATCAGCAAAAAGAGAATCAGGTTTCACCAAGTACTCGTGGAATTAAGCTGAACATTTTTATACCCCGAGTGTGTGGTAGGATTCAACCTCTTTACGTTTCATTAAACTGAACAGAGTCAGCTTCTTCAGAGTCTTACAACAGTCTTCCACTTTCTCCCCTGAAAATGAGCCACTAGAGAACCCTTCAGCAACCAGCTGAGGGAAGGCAGACAAGTTCTCCTTGAATTCTGAGCTATCAAACAAGCTTTTGAGGCTGTACAATGGATTTATCAAGCAATAAATTAGCATGGTCTCATCATTCAATGCCGATCTCCTGTGAAGATGACTATCATTCCTCAAATGAAAAAATCCAATGGAACAAACTTTTCCTGCACTCAAATGAAGAGGATAATGACCTGTCAGGAATTTGGGCATTATCACCCGAAGGTAAATACTTCAGAAGCTGCTGCTCCTCTTCATAGGTAAAGTGCTTCATGAACTCCTCGATGTTGATAACATCCTGGACCAATCATGAAGAGTATATTAGAAATACTTGTCTACCACGAACTTCCTCATAATAAAAGCACAGGTGTATAAAACATACTTTAAGATTCACTGTATGCAATGCAGAGTTGTGGTTTCCAAGAATTTGCAGGTTTTCATGTTGGGAGATGTCCCTGCAGTTTTAGAAAAATAGAAACCATCAAAATGACGTCTACACAAATCTAGGACGGTCTTCTTTGCAAACAGAGAACAGCAGCAGTCGCCTTCTCGGCTGTTCTTGTCCCAACCCTTGCTCAGCAGTATTATTCTTCTCCATTCTTGGACTTGGACTTGGAAAATTGCTACCCTTCACACCTCTATTGGGAGGAAGGTTCACTGCTCGAGATACGCTAGCTTTGCATTGTTTCCGATCAACTGACAGAGAACTCGCTTCAGATTCCTCTTCCCGAGCTACTGAGCCAGGGTCTCTTAAGATGACTGTTCCATGTCCAATCTCAAAGGAGGAGCACATCGGAGTTGAGCTCTCAAAGAGTAAGAACTCTTCAGAGGACCCAGAGAAACACGAAGACTGCTGTTCGTGCATTATAGCATGCAAGTCCTTTGTGAGTTTCTCAACAGAGGATTGTTTCAGGCGGTTCACACATGTTCTTTTCCGAGATGGAACCATGGAGTCCCACACAACTGACTGAGCCGGACCTGAAAATCAAAGAGATTCACATTAAATACTGACAATCTAATCTTTTGTTCATTCAGGAACTCCATGACACATTACAAATGTAATATAAGGCATGAAACAATTTGAAGAAAGCACAATCACTGAGAGCTATCAGACTACAACCCTGATTGCCATGAATATAAATGTATTAAGTAAAGCTCTTAAAAGGCCAACAGATTGCTTATACTTTATTTTGTTTCCCTCAGGAAGTATCTTACGAGAAATTCATCATCATTGTTCTAACAATCACGATAAAAAGGTGCGCAAGGGTACCCATTCAATATAAATAGCAGGTTTTGTTGAAAAAGGAACAACTCT
Organism: Sonneratia alba; assembly: GCA_900174645.1. Taxonomy (NCBI): domain Eukaryota; kingdom Viridiplantae; phylum Streptophyta; class Magnoliopsida; order Myrtales; family Lythraceae; genus Sonneratia; species Sonneratia alba. The sequence continues at coordinate 59,393 of FWPY01000034.1, read as the reverse complement.
TAACCTTATTTTAATATAACCAAAGAGTCTGCACGATATAATTCTATTCCTTGTTACTGCTGCAAGGGCAGTAACATTTCAAGTCCATTAAGTTATAGTCCACCAAACTTTCTCCATGTCCAGTCTAATAATTAAGACAAGTCCTGCGTACATCACTCATGGGAAATTCTGAACATAGTAATAGTTTCCTCAAATTGTTGAATAGCCCAACCTGTAAGATCACTAGTATCAAAACTCTCAAATTGCAACTCAGAGTTTGACATAGCAGACCCAGAACTTGATCTATTACTCATGTCTTCCTCCACAAACTTTGGAACACCCAAGTGGCAGTCAACTGGGGTTCCTCCATTCATAACTGTATTATCACTAGCATGCTTTCTCTTCAGTAGTTTTACTTCCTTGCTCTTGTTTATGGAAATGCTCTTAACTCCAGCTGCCCTGTGAACTTCATGGTCTGCAGGGTCTGCACGGGCATGCAGTGGAGTGTAATTTAATAGGGTTCCCTTTGTCCTCCACCGAGAACCGCATGCATTGCATAGGACTGGCTTCTCAGGCGGCCCATTACGCCAAAGAGGGGTGCCTATAGTCAAGAAAAGCAGACATAAACGATTACGTGACCATCAAAGATAAATGAAAATTGCTAGCTTGGGCTGTTGCTTAATTCAAGTTTTTGCAAGGTGCAAAGATCATGAGAAGAAATGAGCAGTAGTACTTAATGGTGAGAAAGGTGACTCATTGCATGCTAATGAATGAAGATAATTCAAGAAGCTTATTTGAAAAGCAGCTTCTATCAGCACTTGTCCAATCTGAATTCTTCACATACAATGCCATATTACAACCTTCAACATGAAACGAACAGATGTACAAGCAACAAGCAGCAAAATGCTTTCGCATGAGCAAGAGTAAATAAATGGAGAGTCGCTCTTCTTGTCTGTCAATATACATTTTCAATGAGGGAGGAACTCAAGTTACAAAACAAGTTGCATTTTAGGCACAATTTTGACTGTTTGCTTAGACCATTAGTTTAAATACATGAAATGAATTTTCTCCAACAGCAGCTCTCTGCTCGGAGAGGCTGTCAATCACAGATGAATATGTTAAAGCAGCTCAACCCCTGCGAGTTGTCACTTGTGAGTCATCAAATAGACTGATCACATTGTCCTCCAAATACTAGATATTTGGATCAACATGGACAAGTTTCTCCAACCACTTGTCCTCGCCATATAACTCAGAGTGAGTGCTAGCATAACGGGACTAGAAACTTTTGCGGTTACTTCAGATCGCAGGAAAGGCTTCCAGACTCCTCTTGAGAAACTTACTTGCCTCATAAAGGATTAAACCGCTCAAGGGACATGTTAGCGAATAAAACAAGAGGATTTATGCACATTGTTACAGCTTGCGATATGAAATTCTGCATTGTTTTGAATTTGAATTCATTATCCGACAATGTGAAAATTATACTGCTAAAACATGCGAAAAAAACACCCAGACACTCAAAACAGTTGAGATTTAGTTTGCACTGGGGATGTGTAACAAGTGAGAGTTAAACTGTTAAAGAACATAAACCAAAGGAGAACATCATGAGTCAAACTCAAACTCAGAACAGATTAAGATTTCACTGCAATTTGAATTTCATATTTCCAGAATTGAATGATCAGCTTGTCACATCCACGAAGTACCCGGAAAATCTTTCAAGATACTGTTTGTAAAAAAATATATATGGGGGAACAAAAACTCACTTGTAACTCCACAGTGGCAGCAAGGGCCTTGCTTGCCCATCTATCTCTTCTTTCCCGTGAAAATAACTTAAAAGTAAGATTGAGGGAAAAAGGTTTGTAAAAGAACAAATTAAGGCCAAAGAAAAAGGTCAGGAGAAACTGCAAAAATTGAGCCAAAAAGAAAGACTCAATTTCTGCTCACGGCCCTGATGGTCCATACACCGCTGGAGTCCAAGGCTCCTCAGCAGAAAACCCAGAAAGAGCTCTGCAGGAAGAAGAGGGCAGGAACCGGAATACCCAGAAAGACTTCTACGTCAATAAAGTCCCCCGTGAAATACCTGAACAAAAAATAGGGGGAAATTCTACGAGACTTGAAGGGATTGAAATAGGGGTTGCGGCTAGGAATCTATACAATCCAATGGAAGAGAGAAGACCATCGGAGGAATCTAAATAACGGTTCAAGTGAGAGGAAAAGCAAGATGAAGGTGAGGGGAGAGAGAGAGGAGGAGGAGGAGGAGGAGGAAGAGGAGGAAGTGTGTGTTGAGTTTGTCTTCTGCAATGTGACCTCTCCCCTTTGCATTGTATGTGAAGTAAATTGCTCCGCTTCCTTTATTTCCCTGCTTTATTAATGGAGGGGTTGATTGTCACTTAAAAGAAAAAATAATAATAATAATAATGATTTCATATTCTAAATTTGAGATTTAAAAAAATTATATTTATACATCTTTAGACAAATTCCTATACCCTCAATTTCTCATTCTTCTCATACTCTATTTAGCCTATGGCTGTCTCTATGAGCGAAAAACCAAAATAAAATTTTAAAAATTGGAGCGATGTGTAGAGGAATATTATTTGGGCTTTGCACTAGTCCTGCTGACCATGCACTCTCCCCCAGAAGAAAAGGGCATATAATTTAAGTAAATTCCATAAAGGCCAAAAAAAGGGCATTGGATTGGAGCGTTGCTTGGCATCTTCTGAGAGGAAAAATAAAATTTTTGAGAGTGAGGAAAGAAACAAAGTGGGTTGACTTGGCCTCCTCATGGAAGTTTTGTACAGGCACTGTCCTCATGAAAAAAAAATCTTGCCATAAAAAATGTTAAAATCATTATAAGTACATAAAAAAATTAGATTCGTTTTCACTTAAAAACTTAAATGGATAGGTGATGGTATTCAACCTTCTTATAAGTCCACGACGTTTTTTTCATTTAATCGATATGCGATCATATATTTCAACATCCGTCCTTAGGTGGTAATGTGGCTCACCTTGGTACGTGCCATTAAACATCCGTCCTTAACAACTGTTTACGAGTTAGGTATTTTTCTTTCGACCTCAGACGAGAGAGACAACTGGTCACAAGTCGGATAATTTTCTTCCGTACTCAGACTTATATCAATTAACCACGAGCCAGGCTTCTGGACTTGGGTCGGGTAAGGTGCGAGTCCACTGGATCTGATACTATGTTAAATTCGTTATGAGCTCATGAGTGATCGGACCCGTTTCAACTTAAAGGTTTAAGCTTATAAGTGGCGGTATTCAACCTTCTTACAAGTCTACAACGTTTTTTTTTCCATTTAATCGATATGAGATCATATATTTCAACAATGAAATTAAATAGATTATGTATTGAGGGATTAAACTCTCTCGATCTTGATTTACCGGAGTCCACAAATTTTGAAACGGTTCAACTCAATTGACAGTAAACATCGATTAAAAAAAATGAACTAATGAAATTACTTTAATGAATAACGGTGGTGGAAATCAATTCAGCTATTAGTTCACCTAAAAATTGTTGGGTTTCGTAGACAAAATTTTCCATTATTATGTCACATAGAGAAGGATTATTTGGATATCTATCAGCTTGTTTCCTCTATTTGATCCGTGAAAGAAATATTGTTTTTAAAACATAACTGGATCAGGAATCGGTTAAGATATAAGTTTATAAGTCAAACCATATATTTAATGGATAAAATTGCATGTTTAGTATAACTAATAATGATAATATATAATTAATTATTATAAATTAAAATACTATATACTAAATGTCAAGTCTTAATAATATTTATGTTTAACAAAAAAAATATAATTTGAAATCCAACAAAAATAAAATGTAATACTTTTTTATTGTTGATGAGGTTTTTTTAAAATAATTTTTAATTCACATCGGTTTGACTATCGGTTCAATTGAATTTTCAATTGAATAAAAAATCAATCGGTCTAGATGGATCTAATTAGATTTAGAGCGCATTTGGATTAATTATGTAAACATGATTGGGTGACTAACTAGTTCCCAGTCATTCCGATGTGATCGGCAATCCAATCTGGTTTCAAAAACTATATATATATATATATATATAATAAAAGGCTTCAATTCCTTTGACTATTCTCTTTGCTGCCGGGAAATTAAGTCCTCATGATGTCCAAATACAGAGCTGTGAGATATTGTCCTGAGAATTGATATTGGCGCTAGCCCAACTATCTGTTACCCCCATTCCGTACGCATTCGAGAAACTAGAGTGGGAGATTACGGGGGAGATACCCGTCATAATTTTCACACGATCATCCATTCCATACGGTTCTCATTTCAGCACTGTCGAGCTTCTTCGGCGCGGGTCCAGCATGGGGCGAGTGGTCATGATATATTATTATTATTGATGTGAGGGGTGCAGCCGCAAACCTTCGACACGGCACGATGACCCGACACATACCGCGACGCAAAATCAGACGGATTCGGGTTGAGAAACGGTAAACATGTGTAACTCGATATTGATTCAATCTAATTAAACATATTTAAATATGCATTGAACATATTAACATATTTCCCATGTTTAACCGTGTAAATCGTTAATTTAATTTATCATTTAAAGTGCATTAAAGTTTCTTTGTCATGTTCTACTGCGGTAATCTTATTACCATAATCATATGACAAATTTCATGATCGAATATTTATTATTATCATAATATTCAACATTAAACATGTTAATTATGTATATATATATAATATTTATACGATGCAAAGCTTAGGTGGGGTTGGGTGCAAGGAAAGTGGGGTGGTCGATATCCGAGGTCAAGGATGAATTTGGAGTCAGGTAGCTGTCGCGGCTCTAACCCAATCTAACCACGGCGCAAACACAGCTTGCTTTAGCAATTGACCAGTCTCTACCTTTCCACCCGCGACAGATCTTAATCGAAGAAAAATGCGTTCAACCTTTTTGAAAAGGAATGGGCAAGGCAAGGCAATTTACGCATCAAAATAATGTCGTGTGACGTAGAGGGCTAGGTAGGGTTGGAGCTGAGATCTGCCAAGATGCTTGTGCGCACCTTACGAAATTTACTCCTCCCCGTAATTTTGAAGTTCACGTAGAGCCGATGTGAAATTTGCCCAGTGGATCAGAGCATGTTTGAAACGAGACTGGAGTGCATACACCTCTCAGTCCATTCCTACCGTGGGCGTGGTAGAGTGGTTCGACACTCATCATCCCAATGGGAGGACTCGAGTTCGAGTCCTACCTATGACGGGGAGTCCTTAACCCCTTAAATGGGTCGACCCGGGACGATCCGAATTAATCAGTTAGACAAAGTTCAACTGGATACCGGCGGTTTATACAATACACTAGCTACCTAAACATGACCGCAAGCCGTATCTGAGATTCCCATTTTCTTTTACAATTCCCTTAACGGCGAAGGGTCAGCAATGGACAGACAACTTGGACATCCTAGCTTAGGCATTAATTTCCGCATAAGAGTGTGTATATATATATGTACATATCTTTTTTATATATAAAAAAAGTGGAAATTCAACCGTTAGTTTTCTACCTAAAGATTTTGACCCAGAGAGAGCCCTCCCCACCCCAAAATAAACAACAAAAGCCAAATCGGTACACACACAGCTCACATTTTGGTGAAAGCACGTTGAGAGGAACATGTCTTCCACTTCGTCCGGAGACACTCAGTGTCGGTAATTTTAGGAAGATTTTGTCATTTCTCTATAATTTTTTTAAAAAGATAATAAAGAAAATTTGTTTTAGTTAATTAAGCCCACATTTCGAAATTTCACTTATGTCAAAATTTACTTTTAATGCATGACAATTTTTTAATTTACATCGGCTCAATTAAATAAATTGGGAATAAAAATAAAAATCCCATTAGAATTTTCGAGGAAATTACGGGGAAAATTCCACGGGACATTTGTTGCAAATTCTTGAAAAAATAATTAAAAAAAAAACCACTCCTCAAAATTTTGAGAGATTTCTCGACAAATCTATGAAAAATCATCAATAAATATTTTTGACGGAGATTTTCCTACAAAATTTTATCCCATCCCTTAATAATCCGAAGAAGTAATGGGATTACCAAAATAATTTCTTACGTATTTGACGGATTTTTCAAGGGGAAAAACAATAAAAAAAAAAGAAGAGGAAAAGTGAATTACGATAGTGCCATTAGATGCTTTCCTTAATACAATCAATGAATGAAGAGAAAACTAAAAGCAAACAACCCCTAATCCATGATTGAAGTGCTCCGAGAAGATTCAATATTTTTTTTCGCTCTTAAAGTGATAACATGAAGGAAATCCATAAAGGGCAGTGGACCGCTCAAGCCCAGGGCCGTGTCGAGCGTATTTAATTAGAGCTATGAATGCCGAATAATAAATCTAACAGACATCGCTGAGCTACCGGATCGGACTCCTCAATCTGTCCCCCCTAATCAGTTGGAGAAGAAAACTAGATTCGACTCTTCTCGTCTTCAAACAGCTCTGACCATCAGCGCCCCGCGTTAGATTAAGGGTCAATATCTCGATTAAGCATGAACTTTGTTCGTTTCTTCAAATTTAGCACAAACTATTTTGCGTATCCTAATCAAATACCGACTATACGTCGTTTATCGAATTTAGCACACCGTTCACTTTTCCGTCAAATTATCCCACTCAGTATCGTGTGCCACGTAAGATACTATTAGTTACGTCAGGAAAATTAACGTGACATGTGGGACAATTCGACGGAAGATGAACATCATGTTAAGATCGATAAATAAAGTAAAGTTGATATTTGATTTGGATGTACGAAAAAAACTCGTGCTAAAGTTGAAGAATTGGTCAAAATCTATATTTAATTAAGATATTAACTTTGGATTAATTGGAATGCTCGGACAATTAGGCCAACGGAAGCAATCCAAGTGGATGTCACCGAATTCGAGCAGGAATGAGTGACGTATTAAACTCGACCGCAGATCTTTCTCGGCAGGAAGCTTTCGGCTGCAGCATCACGGAGAGTGCTGGACCGTAGACTCCACACCACCACCTACCAATCCTATCCTACTCATAAGTGCAATTTTCTCCCTCCAGAATTAGAGAGAGAGAGAGAGAGAGAGAGGAGGGGGAAAAAAAACAAAACAAAAAAGAAGGGTAAGCTCCAAATGATGGAGGACATCAAAAGACGTGGCAATTTTGAACATAGAACAATAGACTTACCGATTAAGAAAACGAAATCATCGTTCTGCTCTGTCTGTAATGTGCCGCCACAAAATGGATAACTTTAAGTATCGACTCCTAATATGGGGGGCAGAACATGGCTAACTTCAAGTATCATCACATGCGAGTCCCCGTAGACAATAATGAGAATTCATAATCGGATGAATTTTATCATTAATGAGAACATACTAAAATTTCATGTATCAAACGATGATGGAGCCGAGAATTGGTGTGGGAATCGCTTAGGAGTGTCGAAGACCGCATACCATGACTCTTAGACGTTCGAGACGGGGTGAGAGAGGTGCCAGAGGGGGTTCGATTTTAGAATTCCCTGGGAGGAGCAGTGTCCGAGAATCCATTGCTTCGCTGAAGATAAGAACAGGGAAAGGAAAATAAACTAAATGAGGTCTCTGGTTAGATTTGTGGGTTCGCCTGGAGATGCCATTGTCAGTGTTTTCGTATCTGATGAACTGAAGTGAGTGGGGTTAGTTTCAGAGTTAGCTTCGAGGCTTGGAAGTGGGGGGGCGGGGGCTGTCCCCACATCTATCTATTTGCTTTTCCACCCACTCTGCTGTTCTTTATCGTAGGCAAACTATTCTTATCTTTTAGTTCAATCAAGGCCTCCTCCTACACTCTTGACTTGAAATTTCTAATTCAATTACCATTTGATTCCTCATACCTATTCATTTCTTTTCTTTTCTTTTTAATTTACTATGTTTCTTTGTAGCAACCCAAAAAAAAAAAAACTGTCCCTATTCACTTTGTCTCACTATAAACTTGTTATGTTTTTCCCCAAAGAATTTTTCACAATCTGTAAAGAACTTACAGCTGCTCAATGGGGGAAGCCATTCCACTGCTTTCCTGAAAGCTTACTGTAAATTGTTCACCTCTAATGGATGGATTGAAATCCTGTTGTAGTTGGATGCAACAACAAAGAAGTCAAGGCTCCTACTTCTGTCAAAAGGAAAAAACAGTAGAAAATTGACTGACCCTTCACTGTGTAGATGAATCGGGTACCGCCGTGGGAACCGATAGAACACACATATTTGACGTCGCCTAGATATGAAGCAACAGTTTACTTTGCCAATGCTGTCCATTCTCAACACGTACACATCAAACTGCTGTCGATATATCTTCCATAGCCACTAAAGATGACCTTAGACTCTGCAAAAGATAACTTTGTTACCCCCAAAAAAGTCCTAAGAGAATAAGAGCTATCGCCCCGCCGTCCTATTCTGCAACCTGCATTAAGAATCTTTTGACCAATGTCATTTTATATGCAACAAGCTTACGAAGTCCAGAGATCCCTTCAGCTATTCCGCTAATGAATTTGCCTACGGCAACCTAGCCTCATGAGCTAAAAGTTACTTCTACCAGCAAATGAATATACCTATATATGACCAAAAGCAAGAAATCTGGATCACGAAGATCACTAAGATCGGTGGTGGGCTCTGATAAGGATGCCAATTGACAAGACACAGAAGATATTAGCAAAATTTCCCAACTCTAAGACCTTTTTTCCTCACTAAACTAGGTACAAGAGGAGTACAGGTGTTGGCCTATCCTTGCAAAGAAATAAACTTTTCCGAAAGCTACAGAATCGAAGGCAAAAAAGGTTATCCCAGATAGCAAAGTAAATTTCATCAAGTTGATAACATACATAGATCTGAAGGTTCCTCCTTTTAATTCATACTTGTCTAACTATATCACGGAAGATAATATGAATGAATCAGAATATCTGACCATGATGGTCCAGCAAGCCCAACAGCTGAAATAAATGAATGTTACTTCTGAAATTCTAAAACTAAAGGGGACCAAATAGAGATAGCCCACTCTAGGTAACTGTTTCAAAACATGTACTCCAACTAACAGAAGAGGCTGGAGGGATTGTATGGTCATTCAAATTCTATCTTGACGGATTTTTTAGACCAAAATTGCATTAAAAAGCACATGATAATTTTGTAATATGACATTGACTCTTATTTTATTTACTTAAGTGTTATCATCACACTGGAGAAGGTTGGCGCATTTAATTGCGAGCTCAAGAGTTTGTTGCCCTGCCTTCATCAGAGCTCTGTTTGGGTTGGTTTGATTCTCCAGCTCGATTCACCCTGGTTAGTTTCTCCATCTCTTTCTCGAGCAAGGCCTGTCTCTGCATGGCCTTCATCATCTCCTTCGCAGTCTTCTCCTCTCCTTCGAGCTGAATTTTCATGATCATCTCAGCTTGCTTGTCGATTGGCTTGAAATACTCATCAATGGCAGCCTCCCGTTTTAACAAACGAAAATCACAATCAAAATCAACTCATAATTTAGGGACTCAAATATTTCATTTAAATACTCACCGTTTCTTGGAGTTTCTTATTTAATGCTTGCATCTCTTCGACCATACGAGAACCTCGGATAGAATAATTTGCTCCGGAACCTTTCTCACAGATGCTTTCTTTTCTTGCGCCTACATGTTGGAAGGTGATGCAAGTCAATGTGAAAGGATGAGGAACATAATCTGATTCTTATGCAAAATTAAACAGGAGAAAATATGTACATATATAGAGAGAGGGAGAGGGAGAGAATTTACGATTTAATTAGATGCAGAAACAATGAGTATAACATGGTATAGCAGTTATCAAAGATTTTCAATTATCACCCGAAAAATAAGATTGTCCCAAGCACGTTAGGAAATTCCCGTATTGCTCAAGTAAGTCCTATGCCCAGTACATACATGGAAATTGTGGACTCCACCTTAGCGGTATAAAGCAATAGTTTATGCTTTCAAGCTTAAGATGATATGAAAGACCAATTCCCCAATAAACAGCCCAAGAGAGTATTTACATGTTGGACAAACCCATTATAAAACACATAGAACAAAACAAATCAATGCCTTCATGGAGTAGTGGGAATGGCAGGCTTAACAGACTAGAAGAGTTATATAATCAATTAGACATGAAATCGAAATCAGTAATCCAGCCTATGTCCAAATCAAAACAATCAAATTCAAGGTGAGCATTGCTGACAATATTATTAAAAAAATAAAAAAATATATACACAAAAAAGCAGTTAAATTGAAAGCCGCAAAGAATATTAGAGCTGAAAGAAAGAACAGGAGAAAAATGAGTGGATAAAATTGCATCACAGTTTATATGGAACATATTGTAAAAAATAATCGATCCTTAAAATTATACATTCAGTAATTCGAACAGGAAGGCATTACTGCCCCTTAGCAAGGAATTTCATGCTACCAAAAAATGAAAAAAGAAAAAGAAAACATCCAAAGAGCCCCCAGAATGAGTAGGCAAGGTTCAGTCTTCACGCCACTGTTAAGAACTCAGAGTGGCAATGTGACTGTGCCATCCCTCGGCAACATGCTAATTAAGACAATAAGAGTATAGCCTGAGAAGCCTGAGAAGAAGGAAAAAATAAAAAAAAAAAAGCAGAAGGCAGCTCTATAAATTCAGTGAAGTTAGAGAGCCACCTGCTTGATATGATTCTCGAGCTGCAACCTGTAAGACCTTATCCTCCGCTCTTCATATCCGGAAAAGACCCTCGCATAAAACAGGGCTTTTCTTCCGAACTCTAGAAGCTTATTCATACTACTCAACCCTCTACAAAGCAGGAAAAAACCTGCAAGGACAATTATATTATAGCAAGGATGTTATTATTCTGGGCATTGAGGTTAATATATATATATATATATACACACACACAAATTTACTTCGTATAGACCAAACACCTCACTTCCACCTAGCATCGATATACAATTCCCAAGGGAAAACTCAAACACTTTCAGATCGATAACCGTCCATATCTCTAAATTTTGAAATAGCAACGAAGGTAGTTCACAACTTCAGCCACCCTCCATAGCATAAATCTCTTGCAACTCTGCTCAAGACCAGCAAACTAATGGGATACTCTCACGAAGAGAGTAGAGATGGACCTGACCCAGATCAAGGCCAGGAAGAATTGCGGCCTTCTACTTGGAGACCATCTGACGGCTCACCGGAGCTCCTGTGGAGAGCGGGTTGTGGTGAGGGAGAGAGACAGATGGGGTCCAGGTCGATCGGTCAGTCTCACTACGGCTCGTTTCTGATCATTCGGCCGAAGGTGGAAGAGGCGACCGACAACAACGCATGATACAAAACAGCCCGGCCGAAAAAAGGCAATGTGTGACGCGAGCTACAACAAGGGGGAATTATTATTTTTGGGACCCTAAATTTCGCTGCTAGCACAATTCCGCCCCCACCAAGATTTTTATCGTCCCAAATTCCAATTTGCACGCGAAGCTTTTCTAATTTCCAATTAGCACCCTAAAGATTTAGATTTATCCTGGTGTATGGTCAACTCTACGTCACATGCTATAGTGTTTAGTTGCAAAATGAATTATTGCCTTAGCCAAATCTTTACTTAGAAATCATGTGGAATTCTTAAGTGACAACCAACTCCATAAGTGTACACTTGTGCTTACCGGGCATCAAATTCGGTTCCTCGTATTTTCTTTTTTTTTTGGTATAAATCGCCGGTATCCAATTGGACTTTGTGACTAATCCAGGTCGCTCCGGGTCGGCCCATTTAAGAGGTTAAGAGCTCCTTGCCGCATATAGGACTTGAACTCGAGTCCTTCCATTGGGATGATGAGTGTCGAACCACTCTACCACACCTATGGTAGATTCCTCGTATTTTCACTAATGCACCAATGCCGCATTTCCACCACGTGCACCATGAGAGAATTTTGCTGTATCTATCTAAAGATGATGTTCATATGATTTCAAGAAATCTCACAATCTAACAATGGTAGAAACAAATATCCTCCCATGACAAAAAGATGGTTTTGTTGTGGATCCATCCAAGAACAGCTAATCATTTCCGATGCAGGCGATGACCATGAAAAAGAATCCAACCACAAGTCCAATGAGAGCATCAAAGAGTGCAAATTTGGATCAAGAATTACAAGAATTTCCACGAATCATTGTTCATCTAGAATTATCGCACATCACGTCACTGTTGTTACCTAAATTGCTCAACTTCGATTTGGTGATCATAATCTTGAAGCTATTGAGAACGAAAAATCAGCCCGATGACGGCGGCAGAGTCCCACGCTCTTGACAAAAATAAGCATCTCCATTGGACGAAACTCAAACAAGCAGCTGCAGAGGGAGAGGGAGATAGTGCAGTTGAATTTGAGCTCCTCGGGATGAACGGAGATCAACTGCTGACCAGCGGTTTGGGTCACATGGGCGACCGCCATGGAAGTGGAGTGCTCATCATTATTCCACCTCCGCCTGCTCCTGCGCAGGATGGCCGCTCTCTCCTGCAAGTCGGGACACATTCTTCGGCACAAACTGTATATAATATTTATTTTTATTAAATATATTTATTTATTAAAAAAAAACTTCTTACCCTCTCAGATCCCTAACCCTACCTATTGTCTGTTCACCTCCCGAGCTCCTCTGCCTCAACCTAACCCTCACATTCTTCCCTCCAACCACCTCCATCGATTTTTCTTCTGGTATGTCATGAGATATGTGCTAGGATGACCATCGAGTTTCAACTTCAACTTCCCCGCAAAGTGATCTCCTTTGATTTTTTGGTCTCGCAGGAAGAACCGAAATTGAATTTAGTCCAAGCTCTTCATGCAAGCCTTGCTCGTCAGAGGAAGCCTGTGAAAGGTCACATACCGCCCTTAGAACTGGACATTCCCATGAGCAAATTCTGAAGATTTGTTTGAGTTGTTTTTTTCAAAGGTCATGCATTTTGCTTTTGTAAGCTTTTGTTGCCTTCACATTTGGAATTATACACCCATACAGGACTAAAATTAACCACTACAGTAATTGGTTTGACATCGGTAGCTTGCATCTTGATCGATCTTGATCCATGTTGCTCATATATAACTAAAGGGCGTGCAATAATTTGGGTAATTTGAGTGTAGAGCTAGGGTTGGGTTTACTTTCTGAAACAAATCAGAAACTGCATGCTGGATCGGCCCTAGAACACTTCCTTTCGATCTCAGGATGGTGTGATCCATTAATCTCCCACTTTTCCTTTAAGTTGAACAACTTAAAATACTAAAAAATTCGTCTTTTACCTGGCATTTATTGAATTAGTATGAGTTGTATAAGAAAAAAAACCAACTTAAATCTGTATTGAGAATCTTTTTTATTTATGATATTTGCGTGATTCATGCTCCATCGGCTCAGCTATTTGTTTGGTTTTTCCAAAATGAACTCCTTTTTTCTTAAATCTCTGCATTTTAGCGTATCACTAATGAACTCCATCGGTCCATATCTTCTTCTCACCGAAGAATTAGTTTTTGATAAAGGGTAAGTTTTCTTTCTCAGAGGGTCTGTTTCTGCTTTAGTTGGAGCCGAAATCAAGGATGAGGATAGTGGGCCTGACTGGTGGAATTGGTTCAGGAAAGAGCACAGTTTCCAATCTATTCAAGTCCCATGGCATCCCTGTGGTCGATGCTGACATAGTTGCTCGGGTATGTTTCCCATGACTTTGTCAGTTTCTTCACATTTCATGATTTGCTGTGAAGATCTCTTGGATACTCAGTGATCTGCAGTTTCATTATCGAAACCATTTTTTTCTGCTGTCATGTCACTTCTTGGACGCTTCTATAGCATGACTATTGTAACATCATTTTCCAGCGGGGAATTGTATCTTGATTTTGTGAAGAGCTTTCTGGTGGAGAGATCTCATGTGCTCGTTCCACATGTAATGCATAAATAACCATTCAGCACAGTTTGATTTGGGACTAACTTGTTTTACCTCTAAGTTTGGCCCCATTCACTGCATTAGGGATCTCTTACTTTCTTTATTGGACTGGCAAGGATTTTTGTATTTTAGCTTAATTGGAGATAAGTAGCTTTGCAGCTTGAACCAGTGTCTCAATTCACATATGCAAAACTCTCTTCCCATAGGATGTACTGAAGAAAGGCACTGCCGGATGGAAGAAAGTAGTGGCAGCCTTTGGAGAGGAGATATTACAAGATGATGGTGAAGTCAATAGGCCAAAACTTGGCCAAATTGTGTTCTCTGATCCTGCAAAGCGTCAAATTCTCAATAGGTAACAGATCCTCAAGAGTACACATATCTTGTTATATCACTGAGTATTACATATTCTCATTTCATTTCTCGTAGATTTTCTGGGTTGAGGAAATAAGCAACAGAAATGAACCATGAGATTCTGCAGTAGTGATAGAAGGTGAGAAGGTGACAGTATTTGCTGTGATTGCAGATGAATCATGTATTTTCTAACAAATATGACGGGGGTCAGCTTTTTATTGATGTAACTTGTTTGAGAAACTTCCCTTGCTCAATCTTACAGCAGAATTCTCTATTGGATCTCTCAACTTGGTAACCCAAGTCCTTTATCTAGAGGATGTTAGAAAATTATACTAAATTTCACCTTCATTCCCCAGAAAGCTAAAGCTTACTTGTTAATTTTCTCTGTGAATCATATGATTCAATTATCTCTCCTTTCAGCATTGTTATGGCAGCTTTTTTCTGTCCATCTTGATTTGCTATAAATTTCTATGGACAGGTAGTGCTTCAAAAAATTTCAGGAGATTGTATCTCACATAACTTATGCTCTTGCAGGTTGTTGGCTCCTTATATTTCATCAGGTATCATCAAAGAAATCTTAAAGCTCTGGCTTAAGGGATCAAAGATCATAGTTCTCGACATCCCTCTACTATTTGAGGCAAAAATGGATAGGTGGACAAAGCCAATTATAGTTGTTTGGGCTGATCCTGAGACACAGCTTCGGCGACTAATTGCAAGGGATAGGTCAACTGATGAGGATGCTAGAAACAGGATTGGGGCACAGATGCCCTTGGATTTGAAGAGAAGTAAAGCGGACATAGTGATTGATAACACAGGATCGTTGGAGGACTTGAAGGAGATGTTTAAGGAGGTGTTGCTGGAAGTCACCAGGCCTTTGACATGGAAAGAATTCGCACTTTCTAGACAAGGTGCACTCCTGGCATTCCTTTCCATTTTTGTCGGGGTGGTCGCATTGAAAAAGGCAAGCGGTGGTCATGCCTTGTAGGTGTTGGTTAGTTCTATTTAGGCATCCATAATGAATCCACTCGGCATTCACTTGCATTGTTCCATTTTTGGCCTTCTGGCTAAGGCTACAGTGTTATTTTCTGATCTGATCAGTCTTGAATAACTTAAAACTGGTTCTGTATTATAACGTTTGAATGCAAAAGATAGATATGGAAGTTGATTAAGCTCTTCATTGTTCGAATTTTCCAATGGGCGGTTTACCGTGTCTTTGCAATAATAATCATCAGGACAACAGTTGTACTTGTGATCACTCGTCCTCTTAAAGGCCACATAATATCCATGTTGTGTATTATAAAGTTGTACTTTAAATCTTCTACATTCGTAAAATTATTGTTGATTTTCTTTTTCTCATGGAAGTTGACATTTTTGGACTCACCAAATGGACCTGAAATCGAATAGGAGGTAAGGAAGGATAAAGTAATAATGGAAATTCTACTTGTGAAATCGAATTTAGGGTCTTTCATCTCATGTCAAAAGTGGCACTAGTAGCAGCAAGTTTCCTCCTCAGTGACTTAACAATTTGATCTCTTTTAAGTTTTCGTAGCAGAGAGCAAACAATCTTTACCAACAGAGAGTAAAAGATGTCCCACTTCTAACCTTGTCCGGCTGATAAATTTCTAATTTTTTTGGCTGAATTATCTGAGCCGAATTATCTTTTTATATCAAGATCTATAAATTCATCCTAAGAATGTATCGCCTTTAGCAAAAGGTCTCACAAACTTCAGAGGAGCAAATCCAAAAGCCAAAAGTCAAGCTGCAATCAATCGAATTAGCTGCTTTGTATCTGGCGACATCCCGATCAATGTAATGGGTCATGAGGTTGGTTGGATGTACATCAAACAGCAAGAGTATTGCAATAATATGCCGCATAAGAATCCAAAGCTCAACCTTGTATGTTAAATTGGACAGAGAAATTAAACAAGAAACCTCAACATAAGAAGCTTAAAGTAATACTACAAGGAAAATCCCGTTCACGTCACGTGAAAAACAACCAATACCCTCCTACCCAGACTTGCATTGTCTGGCAATGAGGACCCAAAAGAAAACATATGTCAGCAGCTCCTCATCTTGTGTACAATTCTTTGTCACCAAAGGCAACATTCTTTTGAGATGTCTTCTGTCGAATGGCCCCTAAACCTGTGTAGAATCAATCAATTGAGACTCCGCGTCCCCCACATTAGGGGCCTATTCCATTCCAACTGGACAACTTATATGAAGTTTTATTGTTTGTATCTTATTATTTTCTTCTCTGTTTCCTTCGACATTCAAAACAGTCGGTACAAGGAGACTTGTGTCTGCTGGAGTAGGAGCCATCAATCTTGCTAGGTGGGACTTTCAGGTCTTCTATGAGTATCTGACGGAGCTTTTCGTTCTCTTCCTGGAGCTCTTCAATGATCCTCTGGTGCTTCAGAACCTTCAAGTATAGATAATGGAAGTGAAAAACAGGATTTGAAATCACCATGTTTCAGAATGATTTGATCTATGAAGGCAAGCAGCAAGCTTGTGTACCTAGGCCTCAATTTATATGCCTAGCGATGTTTTATATGAAGAAATGGAAGCATCTCAAGATAAATAAAGTAAGGACCAGTTTTTTGTCATTGCATTCAATTTTCTTCATATTCCTTCGTAACAAGCGTGGCTTTACCGCTTGCACAGGAAGAGCTGGGAGCATTCGGGAATGGATTGCCGTATTCATAACTGCTTCCTGCAGCAATTCCATACCATTCTCTTCTAGTTCTTTGTAAGAAATGTCACCTCAAAGTCTAGCTGGGAGACAATACTCAGGAAATCTGATTACATACACTGAAGCTTGTATAAACATGAAATATTACCATTTGAAGCATGCTATTTTCTGACCGCAAGCTTCCAACCTGCAGTCAAAGATTCACGTCTTGTGAGTAATTTATAGTGAAAGTAGACAATAAATAATAAGAGACAAAACTAAAGTTATAAACAACTTAGTGCGATAAAGCTGCAGCAGAAAAGAAAAGGAGCAAAGAATCGAATGCAGAGGAGATTTCTTTAGTTTTCATTAAGGAGACTACTTATTTCTGTAACCAAAGAAACAAGATACCAGATCATTTAATTCAGTATCATCTCCCTGTTTCAGAACTGGATTCTGCAAAAAGTTGCTGATAACTTTCTCAGTTTGACTCTGGATGGTGAGATCTGTAGAGCTACTGGAAGCAAAACTTTGAGAGGACCTGGAGCCCATATTTCCATATCCAGATAGCATATGTGAGCTATTATCTAATGATGTGCCCATCTGCGTGATATTTCCTATTGCACTCTGACTTAGAGGCGCATTCATCAAGCCCATGCCACTTTGAAGAGAACCAGGAAGAGCCCCAGGACTGATAGGTAAATTGGGCCCCATCCCGAACTTGGACATCATTTTTGTCATCAATTGCTGAAAATTCAGTTTTTTAATGTTAGCATGAAAGAAATGTACACATTCATCCGAGATTATGCATATGTCCTGGGGCAACACATACTATAAGGCCAGATTGTATCTGGTTTATGACTCCGGGCTTCAAAGCAAGTCCTGCCAGGTGAAGAGGTGAATCCTTTAGCTTCAAAATGCTCAGAGCATTGCAGAATTACTTGTGTGATATTAATATACATAAACCACGTGATTCCAGCATGTTACGCGATGATGCTAGTGCGTTCAATTTAACCTTGTTTAAAATTCAAATCAAGCAACTAATTTTACAGTGTCTGCTCTCAAAATCAAATTGCCCATTAACCCAGATTCTTATAGAAGGTCTTGTTTTTAAAGTATTTATAACCTGAAGTTTGAAGAAGACCTAACAGTTGCATAGCATTAATTATTAATAATCAAAGGAAAGGTTCTGCAGTCAAAGTAATGCTTATCGATGTTGATATCAGAGGACATAGTGATCAACATACCAACACCAAAACCATGGCCAAAGCCGACTCCACACCCAATGCCTGCTTCAATGTTTTTTGCTCCAATCTTCCTTAACTATGAAACCAGCAGCAAAAGGCAGCATAACCATTCATTTTCAAAACTTGAATGAAAATAATTGTCAGACAATATCATTTAAAAATTGGCTTTTCTTTCACTTACAGCGTTGTTAACATGGCTTGTGACACCCGAGAATGCATCTGTGGCTCCTCTGGTGGCACCCATGACTTGGTTCACAACCGGTATTGCACCTAATTGTACAGTTCAAACAAAGGGTATAAATACCAAAAAGTGGTTTATATTTGAATTTCACAACACTGGTCCCATCAACTCGCTAGCAGCAACCAAAATGTGAAACTGTAACTGCGTTGCCGCCTCATGTATTAAATACCCAACAAGCAAAGGACAGTGACAGAGAGAAAAATCACTACTTCGATTACAGCTCTTATTGGCACTAATCCTAGATTTCAAGATAGCTCCCATGTCCATCTCCTCAATGATTTGTGGGTAAAGAGATGAGCTTTACATTGATGCCTATCAGAAACAGAAGAGGAAGGGAAGTACCCATATTTATTGGGCGGCCGACGCCGATACCAACACCACAGCCGACGCCAAAGCCCGTGAATACTTGACCCACCTTGAAAGTAAACGGATTCTGTATTCTGATTCCCTTGAAAGCCGCTCTCCTCTGTTTGCTCACAACAATGCCCCCGCCGGCGGCCGCAGCGGAACTGTCTGAACTTCCGGAGCTGGTCTGGTCCATCCTTCAGCAAGAGATCCCTCTCTCTCTCTCTCTCTCTCTCTCTATAACTCTATTTTCCTGTCTTTCTAAGCTCAGGTGTTTCCCTCTCTAACAGAGACAAAGGTTAGCTGGGTATGTCTGCTCTAAGGGGCTCTCCGGAAATGAGCAGAGGGGCTTAGTTTAGAACTCGCTGATCCCCCATACCTAATGAGTCCGCTGCTAACAAAATGTCAAACAACTGGAAAAAAGACAAGACTTCAGTCCATCTTTTCTCCCTCCTCGGTAGCGCAGATGGCCGCTGTAAGTCCAGGGTTGAAAAATGAAAATTTAAAAATCAAGAAAAAATCAACCATTTTGAATGCAGTATTTGTCTCAAGTACAGTATTTCGGATGGTTTTTTGGACCAAAACTTTCATTACAAGGCCACGCATTTGGGGGTATCTCCTCGGATTTCACAAGATGTTTCTTCGATCAAGAACATGAAAGCACCTACTTCTCCGAGAGCAGCTCCATCCAGAGACGGCAACAAGATCAACAACACGAGGAAAAAAAAACCAAGTCGGAAGAATTGATATCACAGTACAGAAGCTAATGAAGACAAGCGTATGTACGCATAGGGTGATCAAGGATAGATGGAAAATCATGAATCTCTGCTCCCAGTGTACAAAATATATATATTTTTATATTAATAGCATTCGGTACTATATTCACTTACTAATTTCTCGGACGTATATTATGTGACTTGAAATCCGTAATTAACCATAAGATACCAATCCTTAGAGTATGTATGTATGCAAAATTGGCGGTTGGCTGAACTGGGTTTTGGGTAGATTCCCCTCCAGGGAGAGCTGCTTAATGTCCTTAGTTCTCGGCCCAACACGCGGCCTCGGAGACTACGGGCTTGGGCCAATTTCTCGCACGGGACTGGGCTCACTGGTCTTGCACAACCAAAAGCGCAAAAGTGCATCATCTAAATAAGTGAAGCAATCTTATTCAACATTTGGCCGAAAAAAATAAAATCTTATCGAAAATGAATTTAATTTTTTTTTATAGAATTTTTTTGGTTGCTACATAAATTTTTATTATTTTAAAAAGGTGAACAAATGAAATGATGCGTTAATGCCGTGTCGGTGGCGAATGTCCGCAGCGTGAGATAGGCAAAAAAATGAGACTCCCATTATATTTTTTTAAGAGAAAATTGTTAAAATAGTTCTTCAATTTTTAATCGGTCACTACTATGTCAATCTTCCAATTTTTTTTAATCACCATTTTAATCTAACATTCGCTAAATTCCCATCAAAATGGTTTGGCCATCAACGGTATTATATGTTGTTTTATGAAAATATGACATGATAATTTATATGATTAGATGTTATTTTACATGACAATAAAAACATTATTTATTTATACTTGTCAAATAAAATGATCACGAGAGATAAAAAAAATTACTTCTTACTACTGATATTCACTTCACATCAAATTAAAAATGTTAAATTGATTGGGATAGTCTATAATTGGACCGTCTAAACCCGGAACCAGCTCAGACCACTGCTAACCTAGCATAAAACCACTCTTATTAGGTTGGAGGCAGTTACAGACCAGTTTAAAAATATGGACCAATTGAACCATAATTAGTACATATCGTTACTCCTGCTAAACCAACCCGGAATCATTGAAAACCGGCTCGGACCTCCAAAATCCTCCAAATTGGATGTCAGATTTTGTCATGCCAATTTAAGATTTTAAAAAAAAAAGATTAACGGTTTATGAGCCAAACTAGCACAAACTATTAACCAACTCGTTTATAAAAAGGTTCTGAGCTTGTTCATATTTACCTGAACTATAACCTATAACCGAACTGACCTGTTTCCTTAACGGGCCAAACCGTAACTGGGTTAAACGATTCCAGGCCCATTTTGAACCAGCCCGGACCATACTTTTAATGTGATTATGTCACATTTCCATGAACGGAAAGATAATGACGTTGATGGCTAAACCATTTTGATGGGAATTTGGCAAATATTTGATTAAAATAGTGGTTAGAAAATTAGATGACTGAAATAGTGATTGGCCAAAAATTAAAAGATAATTTTTATTTTTTTTAATAAAAAAAGTAGTAGTGACAAGCTTACCTCTTTTCAATTAAAAAAGATCCAAATAATTAAAAAATGTATTTGGTTAATATTACTAAATGAATTTTTTAAAAAAGGAAAATAAAATGGTAATTCCGATAAATTGGGCTCTTTTCTGAGAATCGGAGCGAGAGGCGTGTTTCTGATCTTTCGTTTTTAATACTAAAAGCTCCCCTCCCTCTCACTCGCCCGCGACGAACCCTCCGTCTGGGTCTGATCCTTGCCGGAGAAGTAACTTTCGATCCCACTTCCAGCTATCAGACAGGCAGACCGACCGACCTCGACGTCTACGTATCCATGAATCCCGAATAGTAGGCTTCCATCTGTCTCCTCCATGAGCAAATTCCTAATTGTTTCAACCCCGCAGTCTTGGCGTAATTTTATGTAGATCTGGAGTAGATTTTGGTGATGAAAATTTTCTGTGATTTGATGTCCTGAATTTTTGTCTTTGCGTACGTGCAGTGAGGGTCTGTTGCCGATTAGCCTCAATCAACGGCTGTTTCCTGGTTCTTAGGGTCTTTTTAGCTAATTATTCAGATTCACTAGCTTTTGTTGGTCGGATCCATTTATGTTGTCCCTTGGCATGTGGTATTATTACACATGCTTTTCCATGTCAGAGTTGAAATTTGTCCAGAGTTCATGGGTTCTTGTGTTTGATCATGATGTTTACTGAACACGATTGGGGATGTTCTTGCCTCATATATTGGTTGCTTGTGCAAATATATGGCTAAAGTGGAGTAATTTGGCGAATTTAACGTGAGCTAGAATTGTTGTTTACTTTCTGAGATGATTAGGAGTACAGTTTTTTCTCCTATGGAAATATAGTACTGCTATGGCGGATTTTATTTTTAAATCTCGCTTAATTTTCTGTGCTTTTGGTAGTGCTTTAGACCTGGTGTCAGATATTTGGGTAGAATGGGAGTTTTGTAGGGGAGATGCAACGGGGCAGCCTCTTTAATCTATCTCTGAAATATATAATTTACCGGGCATTTTCTTGACAAATAAGATATATGTTGTTGTTCTCAGTTATAATCTAATTTAATCAACCACCTGATGATCTTGGGGAGATTTGGCTATAATTTTACATGAAGCATAATGGCCTGACGTATGGGGCTTGAGCTCACTATGGTTTCTAGTATTATTAAAACTTCTATGCTCCTGTGATAGGATATATTGTAAATAAAGCGAGCTTGTGGTTGTTATCTGAACCATCTTGTCCACATATTAATAATTGTTGCTGTTCTTTAATCCAGTGACTATTTATTTAAGCTTCTGCTCATTGGAGATTCTGGTGTCGGCAAATCATGTCTACTTCTGAGGTTCGCGGTTAGTTCTGATGCTTTGGTCTTCTGTTTTTGGGCAGTCTTTGGATGAGCTATTTTGCTGTTTGATTTAACTTCTCTTCTGTTGCATCCTGGAAAGGACTCACGTGCTGCTCCTTTATTTTAAAACATTGATAACTTCAAGCAGGGACCGTCGAATCATATCAATCCACCCTTTTTCTTGCTCATGTTCTTATCCCAGTTTGATGATTTGCCAATGAAGTCCACATTTCTCATCTATCTTATGATCTCTTGTGCATATATTTTGAGCTAAAAGTTGGGTCTTGACTAATCATTTTTCATGTTTTGTGGGGCAGGATGACTCATATCTTGAGAGCTACATCAGCACTATTGGCGTAGATTTTGTAAGCAATTCTGTCAGACTTGTCTGTGTTGCAAATTTCTGGTGTGTACATATGTAGCTTATTCTGTATCTCTAATTCTTTATTCCTTCTTTTCCGTAGAAAATCCGCACGGTGGAACAAGATGGAAAGACGATTAAACTTCAAATTGTAGGTTTCTTTTAGCGTTGGGGCTTATTGTTCTATGATCCGTTTTCTTTGTTTTATGCCTCATATTAACATACAATTGCAGCAGAAAATTTGTGTTTGCATATAATGTAATTATGAATTTTTTAATGCTTTAACCTTTTCATAAGTTAATTGGTCTAATGGTATTTGGGGAAAATAAATTGAGGAATTGCATTTTTATTTTTATAAGTAATGCAACTTCATTAATGTACATTGAACCTACAAGCAGAGCAGGACTTTCATCCAAAATACATGATGAATCAATGTTTGATTTGAGAACTAGCTGCCCTATGTCATGTGCTTCTTGATTGTATTTTCTGCTAATCCATCTAAATTTGACAGAATAAAAAAAGGGACAAGACTTCTAATAACTCCTACTAATGATTAATTGAGGAATTGCATGCGGTAATATGTCAGTTGCACATCGCTAACATTGAAAAACTAGTTCATACAAGAATATTGATTCGATACATGCAATATCTACTGCCCTCCCTTGAGGGATTATTTGTTGCCAATTATCTAGTTTCTCTTCTTTGTGCATGCAGTGGGATACTGCTGGTCAGGAACGATTCAGAACTATAACCAGTAGCTATTATCGTGGTGCCCATGGCATAATTGTAAGATCTGTTTGTCTCATGCACGTTCTCTGTGTTGCTGCTGCACAATGTGATAGTCATCTGAAATGGAACGTTTTTGGCAGGTTGTCTATGATGTCACTGATCAAGAGAGCTTCAACAATGTTAAGCAGTGGTTGAGTGAAATCGATCGCTACGCTAGTGAGAATGTAAACAAGCTTCTAGTTGGAAACAAGTGTGACCTCACAGCACAGAAGGTTGTTTCTTATGAAACAGCCCAGGTAAGAATGAGAAGCTATGCTCGTCCTGCAGTTACTGCAATTGCATGCGTGCACCTGATTTGTGGAAATGTAGGCATTTGCGGATGAAATTGGTATCCCATTTATGGAGACAAGTGCTAAGGATTCCACTAATGTGGAGCATGCTTTCATGGCAATGTGTGCAGCTATCAAGAACAGGTATTTCTTGTATTCGCATTTGGAGTATTGTTTAATTTGTGGCTGGTCCAGCTCTAGGACTAGACATGCACATGCAACTCAGTCTCTAGTCTCAATCATTAGTTGTTTGGGAATCCTAGATGTAACGCTGTCATAGACTTTACTCGGGAGTATCTGTTTTTAACTAAGATATGTTGGAAGCTGCATAGACCGACGTAGAGATTGTAAACTCCCCAAAGTCTTCTTATTCACTTTCATGAGTTGTGCTCATTGGCCTCCTTCCTTTCTTTACCAGATATTGTGATCTGTTGATTCTAAGCTTGGATATAGTTCCTAGTTTTGTTTGTCTTCTATATCTTATGGTTAATTTTACATATTTTTGTCTTGGGTTCTACAACCCAGGATGGCAAGTCAGCCAGTGAACAATGCCAGGCCACCAACGGTGAACATCCGAGGGCAGCCGGTGAACCAGAAGGCAGGTTGCTGTTCATCCTGAAGTCGAAGCTGTCTGCCCCAGCCTGCTGGTAGCTTAGAAACGTTGTTAATCTGTCTTCTGTTGGCCAATATCATGTAAAACTAGTACCACTTCCAATATCAAATTCCTTTATTTATGAAGCGCTCCTCCACTTAATGTGTTACGCTTCACTCTTCGGCAAGATCATATGTTCTTTCCAAAATGCATTTGATTCTCACTACTCATGTTCAAATTCGGAGTGCCCAAGCTATCCAACCTTTTCTTGCCTTACCTATTGAGAAGTGTTTGGAATTTTTTACTGTGGCAGCTTCCAGCAAAACGAGAACAGATGATAAACACTTGGATAACCGACTAATGTCTAATTTCAACCAAAACTGAAGCAATGCAAGGAACCAAGAAAAAAAACCCCCCAGAGAGGGAAATTATCTAAAATTTACACTCGGGAAAAGGAAAGTACCACGAGGGAAGGTTTCTATTACAGGAATTATATAACATCCCTGTGTACACCCACCATCTTTTTTTTTTTTTTAAGGAC
This sequence comes from Sonneratia alba, assembly GCA_900174645.1. Taxonomy (NCBI): domain Eukaryota; kingdom Viridiplantae; phylum Streptophyta; class Magnoliopsida; order Myrtales; family Lythraceae; genus Sonneratia; species Sonneratia alba. The sequence continues at coordinate 34,466 of FWPY01000034.1, read as the reverse complement.
AAAGGATCCTCACGCAACAAGTAGGATACTCGGTCGAGCCAACACAGTGACCACCCCTCTCACTTGCCACCGAGGGATGGGAAGTGCCCGTGATCTTCAATTGAGGGAGCTGCAGCACTGCTGCTTGCATAGCTGCCACCGCCAGCACTAGGACCTCGCCCGCGGCCACGGCCACGACCACGGCCACCAGGGCCGTGGTATCTCTCGCCCTCAGCAGGCTTCAGGAACTCATTGATGCTAAGAGACTGGACATGTGAAAAATGGAGATCCCTTCAGATGAAAAGAGGACTAAGCAGATGTTCAATGGAAAATCTGGAAGAATTATAGCGATGCTCGTGACATCAAGCAATGGATGCATTCTAGCATACCAAAGCTTAATAGCAAAGGCAGTCTCAAAATGGAAACTAGTTATATGCACCAAACCAATACTCAGCATTATTGTTCCATGGGATCTTCCAGTGGCAGGAATCTATGTCAGCCTTCTAATACAGAGGAATGAAAAGGTAACAGAGTGGACCATCGTGTAAGTAATCATTCTGCACATTGCCTCTGTCTACTCTTGCTCACCATGGTTTATCAAGGAATTTAGCACTCAACATAGTAACTGAGGCTGGCTGCTAAGTAGTCTGAGCACATGGAAAAATAAGGGAATCTCAACAAGATATGCTGCAAGTGAAAAAGAAATACATACCCTCTTAGCCTTTTCTTCTTTCTCATAAGCATCTTTCCGTTTGTCCTTCTCAGAGCCCTGCATAAATCACCCAAATTTGCATTTCATGGAAAAAAAGGTTGAACCTGTTATTAAGAAAATAAACAAGTGGATAGAAATGTCTCACCAGCTTGATAAAGATGTCATCATTGTTCTTCTTGCTTGAAAGTTGCTGCATGGACTTCAGTTCCTTGTCCACCTGCACTTTCCTTTCCTCAGCCTTCAGTGCATGTAAAGCCTTCTTTTTCTCCTCAAGTACTCTCTCGTACTCTTCTAAAGTCATTTCCTATTAAGATTTCAAAAGAAAAAAGTCATAGAAACATGTATATCGCTACAGCTGACCTTACAAAGCAACAGAAATGCTGGAAGAAAAGGCCTTCCACATAATTAAATCAGCAGTTTGGAATATAAGCACTAGAATAGTTGTCCATAAAAATTAGAGATGAACATTCACAACCAACAGGGCACAAATTTACCTTGTCTTCAGGCTCAGGCTCAGGCTCCTCTTCTGCTTCTTTCACAGCATTCTCCTTGCTGGCACCAGCACCCTCTTCCTCACCCACCTGCTTCTCAAAAGCCACTGTTTTCTCAGCATCAACAATTGCTTCCTCAGACTCCCTGCATAAGAAATATTTTAAGCCGTAAGTAGAACAGGTTTTACAATGTCATTTTACACATGTAATAATGCAGAAAGCGATAGAAGCATTTCTCACAGAGCAGCTTCATCAGTGGGAGTACCCCAGTTCCCACGACCAGCTCCATCACGTTTGAGTTCACTCCTGAGTATAGAAAATTAAAATAAGAACACACAGCACTCAAATGAGATTTATCCCAAAAAAAGTGGTAAGCTTTCAGAGGTAAAAACAAATTTTCTGAGCAACTAACCCTCTTCCAGTGCCACTACGACGATCAAAAACCCTTCGAGGACGGTCACCTTCACCAGCTTCTCCACTGCTGAAACCACCACGCTGACCACCACGGAAAGGGCCACGAGGCCCACTGCCACCACGCTTTTCAAATGATTTCCTTGATTCACCTTCCTCAGAACGCCTGTTATAACCTCCGGCAAATCCATCATTGCCTCCAATAATTCCCTCACTCTTTCCAGTGTCTTGTTCAGATCTGCGTCCACCTCCACGTCCCTGACCTAATCCACGCCCACCTCCTCGACCACGACCACGCCCAGATTCATTCCTTGCTTCCCGCACTATCAAAAAAAGGACAAGAAAAAAAATGATATTTGAAAAGAGCATTAAATTAACAAAATCTTACTCGCCAGCAAAGACATTCATGCAACCTCAATAATCTCAAATTTCCACACTGTATCATTTACTTGGATACAGTTGTTTGCCAAACAAAAGCCGCGTGGAACCAATGCTATCGTTTCATTGCAACATTTGCGAGACAAGAGTCAGCAATGGAATGTATCGAACCAAAGCACGAGATGACTGTTTATCAGAAGTAGATTCAATAAGCTTTTGTCTTTAGCATAAAGATCAGGCCAGGCAGCTTTTTCCTCGTTTCCAACCAAAACAAGAACAAGAAATTTCCAGATTTACGGACTTTGCTCAGTTTTAGAAACGGAAAAAAAATCAGGGGAAACATGTGAATAGCTAAATTTGGATCAACACGAGAACCATCTGAAACGAAAAAAAGCGCTGGAAGGCAGCCTGCAAAGAAATGATTCAAAACTCACCAGCCTGAACAGGTGGAAGGGGCTTGGAGGGCAGCTTGGCTGCCAGCTTGCCCTGCTGGGTAGGGGTGGCGGCGGGAGCAGAAGCCTTCTTCGATTTGTCGAGACTCACGGCGGCGACGAGTTGGCTGGGGTCCTCATTGTCGTCGTCGCCTAGGATATCAAAGGGGTTCACGGTCGCCATTTCCAAGTGCTCTACCTGCGTCTCTCTGTCGAGCTCGAGACTCAACGGCCCTCAACTGAGAACAGCAACAGTAAAAACTAGAGCTTATTCAAAGCCATCCCGATAATTACAGATACTGGCGACTAGGGTTTTATTGTCAGCACCGAACGTGAGAGGGAGATACAGAGCTGTAGAGATATCCAACCAGACAGAACGGCAAACGAACACCGTGATCCTAAAAACCCTAGTGGTCGGTTATATCCTACGACGCGGCTTACAGTAAGACCTCGGATAATAGTCTGCTATTGGTTGAAATGGAGGCTTGCTGACCAATCTATTTCCAATTTTCTTTTCCTGTATTTTTATTGGAAATATTTACATATTTTGCTATTTTCCAGAGTTGAAATACACATGTGCATAAAATTCATTTTTATGATATTTAAAAATTTTTAGCATTTCAATAATGTACACTGGATGAATGTGCTTTGCGTACTACCGGATATTTACTCCCACCAAGCGGATCCTGCTAGTGGCGGCGCGGGAGCCCGAATGTGACGTTCGTCTCCCCCAAAGAAGCAATCGGAGAACGCAAACAGATTGAAATCAGACTGAAGAAATCTTATCATTGATGAAACGATATTGACTACTGGGTGGAGGCTTGATGACGCATCGTTCGGTCTTCGACGCCGGCGAGCTTACGTCGGAATTCGAGAACTCAGGCGTCAATCCTCGTTTCATTCCCCTCATTTGGAGGTAAAATCTTAACGTTTATGTGATTCATAGTCAAGCGTCCGCTTGAACTTGTGATGGTATGCGGCATTTTGGCTTGTTCCTGAAGGCATGTGATTCAAAACCCTAATTGCGAATGGGGCGATATACCGTCGTTGCCCTCAGCTGCTTACGCGGTGCTCCGCGCAAAGTTCAAGCCTTTGACCTCCTCTGTTCACTCCGTTATCGACTCCAGCGACGAGGTCACTACTAAACTCCTCATCAAACTGCAGGTACCGGATTCAAGTCAATTCCATAGCTTTATGTAGATACCGTTTTTCAATTTTTTTAGCCGAAGATTTTCTTCGTTACCCATATCTAATTCTGGTACTCTAGAAATGAAACAACAGAACAGCTATAGAAAGGTCGTTCAGTTTGAGTTACGAATGACTTTGGTGTGTAATATGCTGTTTTCCATTTTTTGCCTACTAATCTGCATTGTCATGGTCAGATCGGAGCTTTTGTCGAAGCTGTAATTATGAGGTATGACACTCGCCTAGGGAAATATGCTGGAAAGCCCCGACCAGGAGGTCCAAGGTCCACTTTGTGTATATCTTCTCAGGTACTTGACTGCAGCTTCGAGAACATTCCATCTTCTCGGTGATGAATCTACTGTCATGTTTGTTTATGGAATAAATGTTCTTCTTTAATAATGTCATATGCCAGGTTGGTTGCAAAATGGGATGCAAATTTTGTGCAACGGGAAGTATGGGTTTCAAAAGCAATTTATCATCAGGAGAGATCGTTGAACAGTTGGTTCATGCTTCTCATATATCATCCATACGCAATGTCGTGTTCATGGTAGGTACTTTTCTTCTATGTGGAAGTTAATTGGTGAAAGACTGCATGCTTTGTTCAGCAGTTAAATTCGGTCACTTGGACCCTGTTCACTATTTAGTTTGCTGATTAGAATTGGGGCTCCTTTCCTTATTGCTGTTGCGAACTGTTGTTGATTGCTTGATTTCATCGGTCATCTGTATCAATGAATTTCTGGATTATGATTTTAAATGAGTTGATTCCAAGTTGCCTTTCTGGTTTACTAAGGATTTTTTTCTGGCTTATTTCTTCTGCAGGGGATGGGGGAGCCCTTAAATAACTATACTGCCTTTGTGGAAGCTGTCCGGATCATGATCCAATCACCGTTTCAGCTGTCACTGAAGAGAATTACTGTATCTACGGTATGGTTACTAAGTTGTGTCTTCACTCGAAGTTTGATTCATGTTGCCACATTCAGCTCCCCGAGTCGCTCTTTTGTTTACCTTATGTTGTTTCTCTATGAAGTTGTCTGGACTTTTTCATTCTTTCCTCCTCTCTTTTTGGGCATTTGGATTTTGTCTTGCACCAAGTAATACATGCTTTCAACATCTTGAGTTAGTTCATGCAGTCTAATATCTCATCTCGGGCATATTTCATTAAGAAGCCTTGCTACTCTCTTTCAACTTTCAATCAGCCTTTTATGAGTTTGCTTTTTTGGTTAATGATGAGGTTGATCTGCTATTTGTTGTGTTTTTCATTCATATGGAGATTGTTGCAATTAGGTCTAACTGTCTGTTAAGTGAGATAGTTGAATCACAGTAATTAGGAAATATGTTACTGATGCACGTTCGGTGGACTGAACTCTCTGTAGGTTGGCATTATTCATGCTATAAACAAACTTCATAATGACCTACCTGGGTTGAACTTAGCTGTTTCCCTTCATGCACCTGTTCAAGAGATTCGGTGTCAGATAATGCCAGCTGCTCGTGCTTTCTCTCTTGAGAAACTTATGGCTGCATTAAGGGTGTACCAAAGCAACAGGTGCAACTCTTTTTTTTTTTTTTTGGTTGGGGGGGTGGGGGGGGGTTTGGGTGGGTGGGGGAAATACATTTATTTTTTTTTGGGGGGGGGGGGTTTCTGCTGAGATATTATCTACTCCATATATGCTACAAAATAACTTGTTTTGATTTGGGATGCATTTTCTGTTTTATTCAGCAAGCAGAAAATATTTATCGAGTACATAATGCTTGACGGGTTAAATGATGAAGAGCAGCATGCACATCAACTAGGGAAGTTGTTGGAGACGTTTGAAGTGGTGAGCCGTGTTGGTTTATTTTTCTTTTATTTTCAGAAATGATTCAATCTTAGGTTGCATAATTGATATCTGGCAACCTTGCTGCTGACAAAGTGTGTTCAAGGTTTATAATACTAGATCTCTATTCTTACTGGGTTATGCAAGTAGCTTTATTTACTTTCATCAGGAAAGAACTTGGGTATTTAATTCCACTTGGGTCAATTAGCTTGCAATGCCACCAATAATGGTTGATCTTCCATTCACTTTTCAGCCTATTTTTTCCTGGTATCTACTATCCCAACTCTTATGAGCTGCATTCATGGACAGGTTGTAAACTTGATACCATTTAATCCAATTGGTAACTTGAGCAAGTTCAGAACCAGTGGTGATGAGAAAGTGTTGAGGTTCCAAAGGATCCTGAGGGGTATCTATAACATCAGGACAACAGTTCGTAAGCAGATGGGTCAGGATATAAGTGGGGCCTGCGGACAGTTGGTCGTCGATATCTCTGGCAAGAGGTCCCCTGTGAGTGCAGATGTGTTGACTGATATTGAAGATATCCATCTTTGACCAAAAATGCTCTCTGACTCGTCCAAGGTAACCTTTAAATTCCATTACACCAATGCACATGGTTCTCTCTTGTTTCTTTCTTCCTAAATGATGCCAATTCGTGAAAGACTTGTCGGTTTCTTAATCATATTTGTTGTCACTTTGTGGCTATTGGGTATTTGATTAGTAGCTCTTCATAGTAGAGATGTTCCTCAATGCTGCTCAGATGACTCATCTAAAAGCAGTTTTGGCGTCGGAAATTGAATTATATTCGCACTGTAGTTTATTAAGTATCTAGAGATGTAATTTTGCAGAGGAATTATGACTTTTTTCCTCTTGTCTCTTGGTCTCTTCCGTTGTGTGTGTGTGTGTGTGTGTTAGCTGGCTAAGCTTTCCCAGTTATTTCTCGAAGGCCATGAATTTTCTCGAGGCTCGAGATGAAAAAGGTTCGCCAGAGAGGAAACCTTCGAGTCCCACACAACTCAAATCGTGAGAATGGATGGCTGTGGTTCACTGCTGCTGATCTTCGAGAGACCAATCGCAGTTCCTGGATGGATTCATTTCATTGTTTCTTATGCGGATCTAGGGTAGTCAAGGATATAAATGGTCTGTTACGGTTGCTGGTTTTGCAAGAATATGCTATTTGTACCCAAATTTTGTGAAATTAAGGTGGGTTGTTTACTCCAGAGATTCGTACTGCCGACAACCAAGACCCTGCTAGTTTGCCAGTTACTTCCATGTAAACTCCTTTACCTCTTTTTTTTCCCCTGAAGAGCACCATGGATGTGATGTTCTTTCTACCGGTCAGAGAGGATGTTTGTTGATGGCATACGTTACTGAGGAAGACGAGGATGGAAGAGAGTGTCCACCTCTCGGAGGGGGAGTTGGTAATATTCATTGCGGTTTAATGTAGACTCTGATCAAATAGTCATATAATTTACATAATCGACCTTCCTCACAAACAGAGTAGCCAAGATCCTCTGTCAGGTTGTGATCATGGATGAGCATAAACCGACTAGCAACCATGTCTCGGCCAAATACAGCTGGCTGAAGTCCAAGACTGGACCGATGGCATCAAAAAAAGAAAAAAATCAGATACCATTTACGAGCAGAAACCACTCAGATCGGTCACCATCGCCATCAAATTACGACCGAGGCCGAAGCCCACTATGCGCAGTCAGAGCAGAGGGCTGGGCCTATGGCTTGATGGGCGTCGAGCTCATGGTGGAGGGCCTCGATGCAGCCGCGGTGGGAGCTGAACCGACTCCCATGCGCTCGCACGATGGGCAGAGGGTCAGCGTGGTGGGCGGGGCCAATTGCTGCATGTAGAAGTGAGGCGACAGCTTAAGCGCCCTCAGCTCCTGCACCTCTTTCTGCAATCGCCGGTTCTCCTCCGTCAGATCCTCGCAGCATCTCTTCAGGAACTCGCAGTCGATCTCCGTCTGCTTCAGTTTGGTCCTGGAAGCACAATATTCATCGTCAATACATCAATACATTCATTCAGTATTGGATGAATTAAGGATTGTACCATACCCAAGAATACATTTTTATGCACCCAAAGAACTTTTAAGAATTAATTAATTAATCGTCATCTCCTCACCTTGCCCTTCTGTTCTGGAACCACACTTCAACTTGTCTGGGTCTGAGCCCCAGCTGCTTAGCTAAAGCCAACTTCTGCTTCTGCATCACATGAATCAAAATTATAACAAAATCAGACGGGTTTTGAGAATACGATCGCGGGAACTAACAAGAATCTGTCAGCGCATGACATGAACAGAGAAGATCGTGTTTTGCGGCCGACAGGATTTGTCTCTGCAGAAAATCTCTGATCGGAGTAGAAAGGACGCTGGATCACTAACCGGGTTGAGGGTATTGTGTTCCCTGAAGGTCTCCTCAAGAACAGCCGACTGATCCCTCGACAGCCGGAGCTTCTTTCTCAAGTTTCCCCCTTCCTCCTCGTCACTGATGCCCCGAGAGGAGGCCCTCTCGGTCTCATGCTCATCGGCCCCTGACACAGGATCCAGCTCCCTCTCGCTCCTTTTCCCACTCACGCTCGATATCGTGCTGTTGGGTGAGGAGACTCCTGCCTCCTCCTCATCATCCTCATGGCCAACCGTGTTCGGTGATCGGTTCACATCGATCCCCATGAGGAAGAGCGGGGCGCCGCGGTGGCGAGAATCAGTGTTCTGGTGAACTGCATGCAGGAAGATCACACGAAAGCGTTAAATATTAGACCTTTACGGTATGAAACTGAAAAGGACATGGAAGAAAGCTCGCCTCCCCGTTCCAAGTTCGTCAAATGGGAAGACTAAAATAGGTACTAGTTGAATCTCCGCGAGATCTAATTCGGTAGATCAAATCAAACGCAGCCGGAACCATCGAGGGCAAACAGGGGAGCCTACCGAATGGCGAGAAGGCATCGAACAACGGGAGCTCATGGCGACTCTTCGATGGAGGAGAATCGATATGCGGTTTCACAGAGCGGTGTTGAGGGTCCTCAGAGAAGCATGTCAAGCTCAGTCTCAAACCAAGATCTTCTTCCTTCTCAGCTGCAACCATCTTTTTTAACTGTTCGTAGAAGCCCGGAGCAACGGATTAATCTCCGCTACGCTTCCCTCTGAGCTCCTGATTGAAGCTTTAGAGACAGGAAGGGCTGGTCTTTTTTCTGGTTCAGATGTGAAGCGCAGGAAATGACAAAGAGGTCTATATATAGAGAAATTGACCGGTCTGAGCTTCTGTGATCACCTGTTGTCGGGAAGGAACTCAATTGTATCGAGCAAAAAGGTTAGAAAAATAATTAAATAATAATAATTTTATTCCAGTACTTATATAAATCCGAAATGTAACCAACGGTTAAATAGATATCACCTTAAATATGATAGCATGAAAATGTTATTCATTAGACGCATTTTGAATTGACGTCATATTATGATACGGCAACGCTTTAATCTCATTAGGCTCACAGTTATTATATCATCATTCTACTGTCAGATTAATAAATTACTAAATCACACGTCAGTATGGCCAATCGAATTAAAAAGTATTGGATAGGGTAATATTCGGTGATTAGATGATCACGGCAGAAGCATTTGATGGCGCATGCTACCCACAAAGATTTTTTTTTATTTTATAGATCACCGGCATCCAAAGATCATCGATACAACTTGAGTTGGATCAGGTCGACCCATCAAGGAGTAAAGTTTTCACGACATATATTTTTTTTTAATTCGAGAACTCGATCAGAGAGAAGGAATGTCGAATCATTTCAACCAATTTATTTATATGACCTCTCACGATGAAAACGGACCAGGGGAGGCCATGCAATCTGAATAACAAGAGCGGGAGTAATTCAATATTTCTTCCTCGAAAATTCCCTCCTTTCAAAACCCGAGAGATCCCCAGAATCAAAAGGCCCCTCTATTTTATTTTTATCGATAATAGAATTATTTTTTCCACCCCACTCCTCGTGCATCCCCTTGGAAAAGTCTGTGATGATGAATTAGTGAAATTCAAGTCATAGTGATGATTCTCTCTGACACGTGTAAAATTAGCAAGAGGTAGCTGGGGAGAGCAGTGTAATTAAAGGGAAGTGTCACGACGGTGTGGGCCCCCCCCCCAACGATGTTTAAATAATCGGCTGAGTGAATGAATGAATACGGAACATTCATCAGACCAGACCTTATTGGGCACGTGGGATTAAAATTCTATTCTATTCTATTTTATTTTATTAAGAATTACGTAGTCAGTCCAATGCGTGGGACTGACTGGCTACCCATGTGTGGTCAGGCCACCTATGCATAACATAGCTTGGATTTAGTATCCGTCAAGCTATCATTATGTTTTCTTTATCAGTCATCTTGGTAACAAATAATTACCTAAAATTTCCCTTTTTTATCACTTTAAATACCTCACCAATTTTTACTGCTTTATTATTGTCCTTTATTTTTTTAATACATACATGAAAATTGAGACAACTGATCACTAGTCGAGACTTCACCAACAACTACCGCACTTACCCCTTGTTTGGTTCAGGGTAAATCGAGGTGAATGGAAGAGGAAAATCCCCCTCTTGTTAGAGATTCTCCCTCATTTCTCTTTTATATAGATGATATTCAATATTATAATAATCGATAAATATATCAAATATTATATTATACAGATTTTGATCCGTTATTAATTTTAAAATACCGACCCGAGAATTTTAAATTTCAAATATAACATATTGTGTGTTATCAATATATTAATGAACAGATTCTATCGAAGTCTCAATTCCGGTTAGGCCCCCAGTTCATGGGGACATATCCACAGCTGGAGTTATTATTCCTATCGTCTTCATGTACTCCTCCGGCTTACTTTAAATTTTTACAAAAAAAACATAAAATATATTTTTTTTCCTGTGCAGTGCTTCTGAGGAGAAAAATGGGGAAGGGGGAGGGAGACGAAGACGCATGGGCTCCTAAGCTCACGTGGACGAACATGTCACTGCCGGTCAACACGTGCCGTTCGATTCCCTTGCCTCCCCCATGCAGACGAGGGTCCCGCGTTTTCTGCACCCGCGCGTGTCGCGATGTCCCCTCCTGTCCCGACACGCTCCTTCGCCCACAATCATTTGAGCTTCTCGATTAGCATACGTGATCGCAGACGCCCCCACTTTCATCATCCGCGCGTGGTGCACACGCTCCCCCGAGCGGGATCGTGACCGTCGGCTCGGCCACGTCGCGATGAAAAAGTATTGGTTTTAATTAAAAGAAATCGAAATAATTTATAATTTTTCTCGAATTTAAAAAAACCGTTACATTTCTCTTAAATCCGTCCTCCTGTCGGGTCTACCGCCCACAATTGATCAGAGATCTCCTACAAGGCACTCACAGTTACGAATGCTGTTGAGTTTTAACTATTCTATAATTATTAAATTAAATTATTTTGAATCAATTTTATAGTTCAGTTAATAATTTTAAACGGTTTTTAAAAAGTTATTAAAAATTAATAAATTAAATATAAATAAAAAAATAAATAAAAATTGTATTAAAATATAAGAAAATTAAAAAAATAAATATTAAGATCATAAAATTTTAAATCAAATATGCAAGTTTAAAATTAATGGACTTAAGTATGAAATATACTATATAACAATAAAATAATATATATCTAACTTGTTTTAAATTTTAAAAATATATTTATTTTTATTTGTATTATATGTTAGATATTTTTTAAAAATATGATTCGAACCGATTAATAAAATCACTAAATTTAATAACTAATAGTACCGCTTCACCTTAAAAAGCAATATTATATAGGAACCAATTTTTTGAGTTCAGATCAGTTCGCAGCCCAATCAAATTCTCTAATTCTCTATGTACAATCCTACTCATAGTTGAAATGTCCACATCTTGGATATGATATATAACGAAAAGAGGGGCTGAATTGTAAAATCCTTTTTTCTTATATATATATCTATACTATCCTTAACTTTTTATCATTTAATTAATTCATGAATATATTTAAATTAGCTAAGAATATTTAAAAAGGAAAAGAAAGCGTAGGAGACACTATGTCGAGGGCGAAGATTCAGTGTCCCCACTTGACTCCCCCAGCCCGGTCCCTGAATTACGGATCTCATTCTCCGGGTCTTGCAATTATTACGTTTACCTTAGGCTGAATTTTCTAAGCATTAGTCCTTAGCACCCAATCATATATAATTATTGGCATTTTTAGCTTCCACAAGTTTGGACATCATTTTGTAGAAATACGATACTGAGTGCAAATGAGTTAAAATTGGTTGAATATATGAATATAATGTGATATGTATGAAAGAATAAATTTTTTTTTATAAAGTCACTTTAGGGAGATTTATGATAGATTGTAATTTTCCCAATCCTGCTAGTCGGTAGCCCGGGCTCATTTGGTCGTTCGAACAGAACTGATAACAAGACAATCAACTGCATTCCTCTAATGCTCAAAATGCAAGTGGGATGTAAACAACTATTGCCCATATTACAATCAATAATGGGTGCGAGAGACAAGAGGTGTGGGATTGGTTTAGACTTGGTCATGCCTCGGCCTTCCTACCTACCGACCCATAATATGGGTTCGGGGGGCAGAGGCATGTCCATGCGGGGATGTAACCTTATGCTGCGGTGAACAGTCCCTAGCAATTATATGTGCCCATCCCTCGTCATTTTATGTAAAGAAATTTCTTTGCTCATTTCCCATCGCACGATACTTTTTTTTTAACATGACGGCAGAAGAAAAAGAAAAGAGAAAAATGATTAAGCACTGTATGTTGATTATGATCTCATGTACATCTTAAGGGTACATGTGACATGCGAATGGATAGGTGGATTGTTGCACGGACAGGTTGGGAGAACGTTTATTTTTCCTTTTTTATTAAAAAAATTGATAATCAATTATTATGCCCAATCTATCGATGGTAATGACAGCCTAATTGGAGATTTCTCTAGTTAAATACTATTATTTAAGGGTTAAATTAAGAGTGGTACCTTAGTCGGAGTCATTTTTGTAAAATAATGTGGTTAATAATTTAACCGAGCAACATGGGAGCGTCCATATGATTGCCACTCATGTGGGAATCAGATCACCAATTCTCGAAGAGACCGCACGACAGCAAAGCTCACGTGCATCCTCGCCATGCACACGTGTACTCTTTTCGGTCAAAGCCTCATCCGTCTCTCCCGAATCTGGTCAACGGTCAAGAAAATCAATTTTAAAAATTCTTAATTCCACATTAAAAATAACGTCTGTCTCCCTATCGTAAAATACATCTTTTTCTTTTTTAAGGCAGAGGATAACATTTTCCGTAGATATTCCTTCTCACCACCTACTGACCGGAACAGGCTGTAAAACCCCTGTACGGACGGCGTGTCAGCCGTCCGATCACGGGGACATGCATGACAAACCACATGTGCAGCAACTTCCCCTGAAGTCCATCTAGCCAACTAAGCATTACGGAGCCCACAGCCTGTGGAGCCAACTTGCGAACCTTGGGAACAGGAGCTCCGCTGGCCATGTGGCCGGCCGTGCTGGTCACCACGTGATGCAGTCGTTGGAGCGAATCGAACGGAGTCAGTTCTCTCTCTCTCTCTCTCGTTAATCCATGCAGCACAGAATCTCCTCTCTTTTTGATATCACCCTTTTGAATTTGGATGCACGTGCGTGCGGCGCATCGGGCCTCGGAATTTCAGCCTCCCAACCTCGAGAATCCAAGAATGTATGTGCTCATTCAGCTTAATAATAATTTAGTTAGAATATCATTAGGCTACAAAAAGTATTAAGGATTATAAATAAGCTTTAAATTATAGTTATTTCATATATTTTGCTTACTGAAATTGGGTTGCATACACACGCAGCCAGGTCGAGTTCGAGATAGGTAGATCAGAGTTGGGATCAACGAGACGAAGACGTTAATCTACGAGGACGATGGGCCTCTCTTCATTATCTTCATATATATATATTAGAGGTTTTATATCGACGTGCCTTCCTCTCTTCATCTCAAGCCGATCCCAAAGCAACTGCTATCAATTGTTATTAGTATTCTCTCATGATGATCCATGAGTGGTTACACAGCACGGATTCCATTAATATAGTTCCATTTCATCATTTGCAATGATATATATATATATATATATATCTATCCCGAATTGCAGCACATAAATAAAAATATAGAATTTTGCATTCCTCTGTCGCCTATTCTTAGTAAGCAAAGTTTCAGAGTTAACTTTTGTGAATATGGTAAAATATATGCTAAGAATGATTTATCCTGATTGAAATTAAATATGAATTAATCATGATTTATTAAATTTATATATATATGTAAAAAAAAAAGGAAAATAGAAAGCAATTAATAATAACATCCATAGTCACTTATTAATTACATCAAGCCATGGAATCTCTTTGAACCGCACGGAGGACCCTCTTTTTTTCCCTTAAAGTGGATTAAAGCTACTCATGTGCGGGAGATATTCTGAAAATCCTTATGGGACGACACAAGCACATGATTTTGTATTTTAAGGAAGATAACATCTGCATCATGCTGCTGTATTCTGAGCCCATGGCATGACCGTGGATGACGGTGTTTGTTTTCTGTTGGAAAAGGGATGTGTAATTTAAAAGGGGATAAAAGAATTTGGCAAATGATAATAGGACGTGACGAGTACAATCGATGGGAATAGAATTCAGATTCTCTTGATTTTAGCTCGAGCACGATTCTATTGTACCAAGTCTCCCATCTCTCCAATGGATGATATATATCAAGTTGAATATAAGAATCTTGCGAATTCTGCCAGCTTTTCTAGGCAAACTTTGTACGTGTTTTCCCTGACAAAGAACCATCAACGTGCTCTGCATGATTTATTCTTATATATTGATCCTTTTTTTTTTCTTGACTTTATAATGAAAGTGTGGTGAGCTTGAAGCAACTGGCGGAGACATAAAAAAGTTTCCAAATTTAGAACAAATAAAATCATGTCAGTAATAACATTATATATATATATATATAAAGCTAGCCAAATTATGCATTTCAATTTCCAATTTTTGTTTCGAAATTGATGGGGTTTTACGGCTTTTGCCAGTGTCTTTGGACTTGACCTTCTCGAATATCGGGTGCTCTCGGTTTAGATGCGAGTTCCAGACTGACCTCGTCTTGGCCCGATCGAGCCGCCTACCTAGACCTAGAGAGAGGGAAAGCAATCGCCGCATAACGAGGGAAAACAGGTCAGTAACACGGTGCTTGTCGATCATAAATCGTCAGAAAGAAGTTGCAAGAAGGTCGTATCACTAGCCTTCCTCTTGAGATTCCGTCCGATAATGCAATTGTATCTCTTTTCCCGTTAACGTATTCCATCAGATGAGAGTCCTTTTCGACTCTGTTCATACTTTTTTTCCTTTTTCGTTTGACGGGTGATTGGATTCAACTGCGTCGGATGATAAATAATGAACCAAAGCAAAAAAAAAAAAAAAAGATTTAGAGTCGATATCCGATATGGAGTTCCGATGGCCCTAAAGGAAATCCATCTACTGTTACGATTAGATTGACCTTTTCGTAGGCCCATACTGTCACAACAAGATGAGAATTGCAGGTGGACAATGAGTTATCAGCGCAGAAGATCAGTTATCTCCAGTCCAGTCCTCAGTGGCTTTGGGCTGGGCTGCGCTATCAGCTGCACAGCAGCAAAGAGTGTCTAGCAATAACCTCGCCCACATGTCTAGGATTCCACTATCCTGGTGGTAAACTTCCCGCGACCCGAAAGCTCGGTTATCCTGCATGTCTTGTATATGCTCTCGAATCTCAATTTCCAAGCCTAGTGATCCAGGAAATCGCAGTCAACCGTCAACTTTCGAGTCTCTCTGCTGCTGTTGGTGCTCCGTACAGCAATGAAACTGGAAGAGTTCACTTCTAGTCTCACTATCGTCCACTGTGATAAGTTTCCTTGAACCATTCTTCATAACACGCTTAGATATGTGTTCGTCAAAAATCCATTATACTTATAAATTTCATATAACACATACTATTAAAAAAAAACTAAAATGGTTCTATTACTTTACATCGAGATAAGTGTCATGACATGTGCACTCCATCTTGGAACATATCTCATCTTTCCTTATTAAGATGATATGCACTCAGGGCTCTCTTTCTAGTACACCCAGAAACGGAAGTGGGCTCTAAATCAATCTAAGGAAAAAAATATTAAAAAGGGTGGGTGAATTAAAATAAACTTATACGACTTCATTTATATATTATCATATTAAAAACTTTGAACGAAACAAAAATTTCATTACTATAAGAGTTTTTTTCCCTACTAAGATAGTACGATTATAATTTATCGGACCATTCAAGTGTGGGGGAGTGGTGGTGGTGGAATGAATCAGGCGTAAAGAAGGATGAGGATAAGGCTGGTAAACAGGGGATAAGGGAAGGACGGATGGAGGTGGATGAGCTTTTACGTTATCCCCTCGCCACCGCATCAGTGCAATCGCGCAGTACCATGAAGATGTCGCCCTCCAAATGGGTAAACTCAATCTAATTTCGCACTACCCTCACCCCAAAATAAACAAATAAATAAAATGCAATTCGATTCGCCTCTGGAGAATATCCCCCGCAATGCATTCCATTTTCCCATTTATCTTAGTTAGCACGGTACATATTATCTGCTGATTATTGATTGGCTGGTTGGTGTTGTGGCCACTAGTCTTGATAGGTACGAACTGATTGTTTTGGCACGTGATTAAGTATGGAGATGTCAAAGGGTTGGTTTGACTTAGAGTCTTCCGGACCGTCTCAAAATTAGTACCTAACTAGGCTTATTGGATTGAGGAGTAGATACGAGATGACTCTAATAAATATGTATGTTGAACCGGAACCATCATGAAACCGGTCCAAACTAGCTAGACTGCCAAAAACCTTCGATCAAATCTAAATATCTGTTCAAAAAATATAATATTTCAAATTTGTAAGTAAAATAAATAGTAAATTTTTTATTTTGGATTATAAGTAAAGTATAGAGATATAATATTTCATTTATGAACCGATCCACTTAAGCTCGATTCTCGGCTGGTTCATGATTTCTTGAACCGTGGCTTGTAACTAGGTCGACCAATTAAGTTTAATAGACTGAAGCGTAATCAGATCAAATGATCCGAGGTCCATTTTAAATCGGTCGAAACCGGACTGAACTGTCCATATTACATCTCTAATTAAGACGGACAATGCGAGGTGATCGAGGTGGCTCAATACCTCATCCTCATATTAATAAAAGATCTTACATTTTGGTTATGTGAATGGTGATATTACGAGAATTTTGTTGACATATGGACAGGTTTGATTAAACATAAATTAATTAAAATATATTTAAAAAATTCAAGCCCAAATTTATTGTGGGAGGGACTTTACTGCTTTGGAATGGGAACGAGTATAATAATGTAATAATATTATCTTTAATATAATAATTAATATATTATAAATTTAATTATTTATACTCTTTTTTTATTTTCCTATCCAATTTGCGTATGGAAGTTGGATCGACACGTCAGGGGGAAGCGGGACACTGGGACCCTGGGATTGGGATCCATATCATATCTCCGCCTTCGGCAACGCGGTCGCGTACCGTACAGGTGGCACTTCCCTGACCTCCAGTGTCCTTCTCTCTCCACCCACCCATCATTCGCATTTTCGTCATAATAAATTTATCTGATTGAAAGGAGATTAGTGCAGAATGGTCCGAGCTGTTGCAGGAATTTCCCCACGCGTAGGATTGAATAGCAGCTAGTAAGTAGGATGGAGCTGCCCTACTCCGTGGAGGCACACTTTACCGTGGGAACTGGACTCCAATCATCTTCTCTTTTTTTAGTATAAATAGTTAATATTTAGTTAAATTTTATTCAACTGACTAATTCTGATCGTCCCGAGTCGGTTCGTTTAAGGGGTTAAGAGTTTCCTACCGCAGGTGAGACTCGAACTCAAGTCCTTCCATTGGAATGATGAGTGTCGAACCATTCGATCACGCCCACGGTGGGCCACTCCATCATCTTTTCGAATCAATTGATGGATATGATATGATATTTTGAAAATATATCATATATGAGCTATTTTGTCTTTTAGAGATATAAATTAATTAATATTAAATTATGATTAATTTAATTTAAAATAGATCGATTTATTTATGAAATAAAAATATTAGATTATAAATTATTTATAATTAAAATATTAAATTTTAAATTCTTATTGAAAAAATTAAATTATCCTAACTAAGTTTGGGCCAATTTGTCAAACCGACGTGGAAACTGTTTGCTTTATATTTCACTGGTCAGTAACAGTGGTGCAGATGATAATATGGAACTGTTTAATTTTGACATTTTCAAATATTCGGATTTTATTTATGTACTTTCGGGTGAATATAGATGTGTAGATCATGAAAGTGAAAAAAAAAACTAATTAGAGAAAAATTATGATTTAAACGGTTTTATTTGTTAATAAATAAATTACACTTAATTATAGTTTATTGGAAGTTTAAATATCTAATATATTTTTGTGTATGGGTTTGTCTATTACTGTGTCCTAAGTAAAATTATCAGGTAAAAAATCCAACAGGGAAATTGATCGTACATATAAGGATAACCCAGCAAGACAAAATCAGCAGACAAGACCAGGAACGCCACTACGACATAAATCAACGGTCCACGAGGAAAAGGAAACCCTGGCCTTTCACGGAACCCTCCTCGCAGGTGGCTTCGTATATCGCACGGATAACAAAATTTTAGCATGATAATATTTTTTTAATTATATAGAAGTTCCGTTAAATTTAAAATGATACAGTAGAAGTTAAGATAAGATAAAGAGGTATAGAAAATTTCACAATTATAATTAAATCTATAACCTTTTAGTTAGGTCGAAAATGATATCATTATACTAAATCTTCTTTTTCTGATAATATCGGTTTAAATTCAGATAAAAGTTTATCCTAATTATAATTATTTTTTTATTAATGATAACCGGTATCATAATAATTGATTAATATATCGGACAGTGTATTATATGATTTATGTCATGTTATTAATCTCCAAATACCGATCATCCATAGTTTCAAATCCTATTAAGAGTGTGTAATCCATGTTGCTGGCTTGTCAGCCATCCTGACCACTATTATTAATTAATTATAATTAATTTATATTAAAGTTTGTTAGAAGGTAAATTTATTTACATAAGGTTTGATATTTATAATATTTAAAAATTCGAAATTTTACATTAAAAAAACAGAGAACCAATACGGTTGTCCTGATCACTATGCTTATCCTAGCCGAAGTCTTCGTAAATGGATATATTGTTTATCTCTCTCCTTCGGACAGAACATGAACATAAAAGCAGACAGGGAAATCAGCTTTGGGCGAACCCTAAAACCCCGCACCTCATCGGATTATGTCTGTCGGATCATTGCGTCGAAGCTGATCACGAATCTCGGAGAAAGTAACCCAACTCCCCAGATCGATTGCATTTTAGGAGAGGACTCTGCCAGAGTAAGCGGCCATGACCCGGCGGTGCTCCCACTGCAGCCACAACGGGCATAACTCCCGGACCTGCCCCAACCGCGGGGTGAAGCTCTTCGGGGTGCGGCTCACCGATGGATTGATCCGGAAGAGCGCCAGTATGGGGAACCTGACACACTACGCCGGGTCGGGATCCGGCGCCCATCCCAACAACCCGGCCTCTCCCGGGGAGACTCTACTCGATCGCGGTGCTGCTGCTGATGGCTATGCCTCCGAGGACTTCGTCCCCGGTACCTCGTCCTCGTCAAGCTGCCGCGAAAGGAAGAAAGGTTTGGAAATTGTTTTAATTTGGTACGATCTTGCTTCGGTTTTTTTTATCGCCCTGGAGGTGAAGGCTTGATCTTTTGAGTGAATCTCGATGCTTTTGTTGTTGATTGGTTAGCAGGGAAAAAGTGAATTCTTTTGTTTAATGCTGCGTCTTGGTTGGATTTGATAGAAATAGCGTTAGTGGTTAGGTTAAGCTCTGTGCAACATTCTGGGAAATCTGTTTGCCTTGTACACTACTGTCCGTTATGAATTGACTCTCTCAGTTAACGACCAGTATCGTAAATTGCTCTCTATCACGTCAGATGCTGCTCGATTTCCTTGATTGTACTTGTACATGTTTCACAAAGCTGCTACTAGCTGGACATGATATCATCTATGATCTGATGCATTTAAGGCAAGCGATTCCAGTTTGACTGAGTTTCTTGCAGAGAGAAGTGGAGAATAACCAGATATGCCGCATGACAGAGGCTACAAATGATATATGAATAAAGGCTAGAAATGTTACATGAAAGAAATTGACAGTCTTTTGGTATACGCTGAAGGGAAATGGCAAGAAGATGAGTTCAATGACAAAGAATGCATGACAAAGGATGGTTTTGAAATGATAACCCATATTGAAATCGCATACTGTATCTTTTTAGCCGTCTGAAGGTAGCAACTCTCTGTAGATTTAAAATTACCCCCAACATGTAAATTAATTTGCTCTGTTAGAAGTGAGCTATACAATGTTGCTGCACAGTTTCTTTTTTGTTGATTCAGAGCAGTGAGACCAGCTATACAGAATGAAGAGACAAATAGAGGTCATGAAATCTGAAATTTTCATTTGCAATTGGCTATGCAGGTGTTCCTTGGACTGAAGAGGAACACAGGATGTTTCTATTGGGCCTGCAAAAGCTTGGGAAAGGTGATTGGCGGGGCATTTCAAGGAATTACGTGATATCTAGGACCCCTACCCAAGTAGCGAGCCATGCGCAGAAATATTTCATCCGGCAGTCTTGTGTCTCAAGGAGGAAACGGCGTTCGAGTCTATTTGATATTGCAGCAGATGAAGTTAGTATCATTTTCATTGCAGCGAAAATATTTGTGAGGCACAGGAAATTAGCAATTATCATCATTGCAGCTTAGATTCTTTCATATGAGTGGAAACATTCACTTTTTTAAAAATATAATTAAACATTCACTTTTGCGTGCATCTGCATACTTGAGCACAATGGCCTTGCCTACATGTTGTTTGGCTGTGGAACACTGTTTACCGAAAATAGAGTTTTTGGAGACTGCTCTGATTCTCCCAGTTTCCTGTTAACAGGAAAATTGTAGAAAGGATTTTCTCATGCAAGAAAATGGAGAATAGAAATCTTTCCGAAGCCATGTACATACCTAAATCTCTACACCATGAAAACAAAATTTTTCATAATGAGGCTCAATCATTTTTGCACTGTTTGTGTGTCTTAACTTATCCCCTTTATTGTAGGGACAGATAACTGGAAGAATTTTCTGTTTCCAAATGAACTAAAATGAGCTGATATAATACTTCTCTCTCTGACAAAGTACTAGTCTCATGTGAACTTTTTGTCTCTGTCAATCAAATTTCAGGCTAGTGAGGTGCCGATGGAGTCACAGGATTTGTCGTCTGTAAATCACTCAAAAACTGAAGCCCGGAGCAATAATCAGCTGCCTGCTCCTCTTCCTCCTGCACTGGAAGAAGAATGCGAATCCATGGAGTCCACAAACTTGAATGAAGGAGACCCTGCTCCTCCAGTTCCAAAACCCGACTTAACACAGCCCAGTTACCCCGTCATTTACCCTGCTGCTGCTGCATACTTCCCCCCATTCATCCCGATCTCCTTCCCTCTGTGGCCTGGATACAGCCCTGAGCCTACCAAGACTGAGGAGGCCCATGAGGTACTGAAGCCCACTGCGGTCCATTCCAAGACCCCGATCAACGTGGATGAGCTGATTGGCATTTCGAAGCTCAGCCTCGGGGAGCCCAGGGGGAACGCTGGCCCTTCATCCCTCTCCCTAAACCTACTTGACGGGTCCTCTAGGCAGTCTGCTTTTCATGCCAATACAGGCTCAGGCGGCTCAACGAACAGCAGCAGCCCCGTCCAGGCAGTCTAAATGGTGTTCTATCCCAAAGTTAATGTTTATATAATGAATTGACTAAATAATGTGCAGTCCTTGGGTTTGGGTTTCAGTAGGGGTCCTCTTCTTTGTGGGACTTATTACCTGAATAAGCTTGGTCTTCTACAAGTAGTATCTCATAAGCTGCTGCTTAGATATGTAGGAAGTGGCCCCTTTGTCTGGGAATTCGTTTGAATCTTTATTGTTTACATAGTCTTCTTTAAATTTCTTTCCTTGGAGATTCATGGTCCTGGTTTTATGACGTTCTCCACAACTTTCCTTACATTATGGCAAGACTACGTCCTGTATTGTTGCCTTGGATATAATCCCGAATGAATGACCTGACAAATTATTACTCGATGATCTCTTCCTGAAGGATGATACTGCACAGGGCTTCTAATAATAGTCCAGTTGCAGTGTTCCAGGTAGATTTTACTCATCTCATCGCCAAGCATTGTCTACCTGAGATTTTGCGCGGTTTTCTGCTTGTGTCCGTAGGATGAATCTGAGTGACAACCATGTCAGTTTTACTGTGGACTCCAGATGTTGTCGTGGAGCTGCTTTTTGAGTGAATGGTAGATTACATTCTGATTTGGGTCGACCATATCCCTTCCAGGCTGGGCTCATGCATCGAGCACAGCATTGACCACTAGTAATACCGCAATGTCCGATATTTTCACCAGACCATCCCCGGGTCTTAGATTAACCAAAAATTACGCACACATGAACACGTTTGTATGTTGCGTTGGAAGAAATATATAATCAAAATTTCTGCCAGTACGAGTTCTTGTGACCGTAGCCCGACACGTGGAAATCTAAACCGGTGACCAGCTCTCTCACCGGCCCAAGTCAAGCCCGTCTCCTCGTTCAACCCTGTTTACTGGATTTGATTGCTCCATCGTGTGATTGTGCCGTGGGGGGTGGGGCCGCCTTTCCATTCCTCCACAAAAATCTGTGCAGATTTCAGAATGCGCCCTCGAGTTCACACTGCGCCTCAATTTTCTCCTACAGTTTCGGTTGCCAGTGTCATCGCTTTGCTTACTCGGACTTCGTGGCAGGATGGCAAGTTGCACCAATCTCTGTACTCGCGGAGATGCTGGATGGAGGTCTTTATTGCGCCGAACGCATGCTGTGATCGTCCAAGAGGTCATCGAGCTCACCGAACTGAACCGGACCTACAAGATAGATGCGAGCTGACCAGGGCCAATCTAGCATCGGTTGAGTAACACGTCGAGGCCGCCATACTCTACAAGATGTGAACATGAAGACTTGCAGAATCTCCCTGAATTTTCCAAATCTAACATGGTAAGGAGGGGTGTGTGGAGGTGGCAAGTAATCCTTAAGAATCTTACGATAAATTATAGTTCCAGAAAAGGAGAGATCACTGTCTCTCTGACCAAAAGTGAACACACCGATCTCCGACAGGAGGACGAACATTGAAATTAAAAGCAGGGAGAGAAAAAAAAAAGGGGGGGATGCAAATTGTCGTAATAATTGCAGGCGTATATAGTAACTTTTGGTGACCAATCAATTTGACTAAAGATATGCATGATTCACGTGTTAGCTCGAAATTATATATATTTATACAAAAAACCATAAATCTGCCAATGATTAGGATAATTACATCCATAAAAATCACACGTAAAATTTATCCATTTAATCAGTTTATTTATTTGATAAATTACGTGACTGCCCCTATTTCTTACTATAAATTTCAATTTCTAAATCTGCCTCATCAATATATATATATATATATATATATTTATTTATCTTCATCACATTTTTGCTCTCTTCTAAACTCGTGTATCCACACAGCAGCAACCGACCAAAAACCACATAATTGAAAGAGATTTACTTCGAGGCAGGCCTGAATTGTAATTATTTCCGATTTTGTTGGGTTGTTTTTTCTTTTTTTTTTCCTTTCCCGATTTTGACAGATCATAGAGAACGTGGCAGACATGAAGTACATTAGACGGTGGATTATTGTACCAAGCTGAATGCATCAACTGGGTCCACGTTTCATGCCTCGACTTACGTGGTCGTCAACGGTACGTTGATTTATTTACGTGCTTAACCGACGGCAGGAAGGAAGCCCTCCGTTTTCTCTTACTTTTTTTAATTTTATTAAAAATTTTAAATATATATATATTAATTTAAGATATTTCTTCAGTAAAATTTGAGAAGTCGAGTCGACTGTTACTCTCATCATCGCGCACGTCAATAATTCTCAGCGAGTTATTCCAAAATTAACAGTCCGTGTGGCATGAAAGGTACTCCATCAAATTGTCCCCTTTTTTTTTGTTTTTTTGTTTTTATCAATGTTGCAAGAAAGTTAAATATTTTTTTAAAGAGAACATTTCGCTAGATAATTTATTTTTCACTAACATAAAATTATAGTAAAAATTTTAAAATTTTAAACCACTATATTCAATTATATATATTTTGTTCGATTATAATGTTAAGTTTTATCCGTCAATTTTTGTCATATATGTATTGCCGTAGTCCTTATCTGATGAGTGATAATTGTTACGTTGACATGACAAAAATATGATGGTATGGCGTGATGATGTGGCACGCCATTTAAGCATTAATAAACTACAGGTCATACATGTTTAACGCCGATTGACGGGAGAGATTTAACGATGTAAACGAATAAAATATTTATGACGGAATGAGACGTTCCAAAACTTTTAGTACTTGGTAAAGTTTTAAGGCTTATTGTATAATTTTCTCCCGAATACATCCTTTTGGGAGAAAATTTACATTGGTAGTAACATGTTGGCAGCATCGCACTGCCATTAGCCATGCTTGCTACATTTTGCCAATTTAAAAGTGAGAAATTTAATCCATAAAAAACATAGTTTTTAAAAATCAAACCGAACCGAAAATAAGTGTGAACATGGGATTATGGGTCGGACTGGAGGTTAATAGGTTGAACCGTATATTTAATAAATAATATCAATAATATAATATTACTAATAAATTTACATAATATTATAATTTAAATATGATTTACAACAAAAATTATTAATATAATCATTATATTAAACAAAATTTTGATATAAAATATAAATATAAGTATAGTAAAATATACATTATAATAAGTTTTTATTTTTTAATTTAAAGTAGGCCAGTTTTTCCACCAGTTCAACCGGAGTTGACCTCATCGAAAGTGCAATTTAGTTTTTTTATAGAAATCGGGCCGGGTGAGTGCGGTTCCCAGTCGAACCGGCCAGTTCAATCCGATTTTTAAAACTATGAAAAAAAAGCGTTAGCTAGCATGTATAATGCATTATGTATTAATTATATAGGTACTTGAAATTCCATTTGAAGAAAAAAAGAAATTTAAGCTATAATTGTTACATTGGAACAGACGACAAGGTGGAGAGAGTGGGTGGTTGATACGAATTTGGTTCCAAAACATTCCTCCAAGCAATAGTCAAATGTATTGATTAAAATATACATCTATATGTAAGTATACATATATGTGCATATATAGACAATTTGAATAAGACCAATTTGCAGGGCTGCTTCCTCCTGATGCCACACAAATTCCCTTTTAATCCTTGGGCGATCGGACGAGATCAGCCATGACCCTTTCCTGCTTTTAAGAATCAATGCTTCTCTCTCTCACCTTAGAGAAAATAAGATGAAAATACATTTTTATAAGATTGAAAAAGAAAGTCACATATTATATTATAGAAGAAAATTGGAGGAGGACAAATGGTGAGTATTGAATCTCGGACCTCTTAATATTAGATCGAAAATGATGTAATAAAGTTATTGAATTGAACCTTCATACTTCGGTTACGTATTACTTGATGATGTGGAAATTGAAGTATGTAACCAACATTGAATCGAACCGGAGGATCCTGAGTTGGCACAAAGAAAGACCACTGCTCAATCCTCTGGTCATGCCGAAGCCAAAGCTTTATCTCTTGCAGCTGGTCTGGGGGTCGTGAAATGTAGCTGGTCCTCCATCATCTTCCATCGTCATGCCCCTGATAGAGTATTATTATATGTAAATAGGTAATTATCTCCCTCATGGGACTGTACTTATATCCTAGCTGATTTTTGGTCTCCTGCTGGTCTGTTGCTAGATTGGTCCTGCCTGTGGATTCTTCCTAGAACTGAGGGCACTCTAGCTGATGATCTGGCCCGGTCGGGTCGTACTTCAGACAGTCCACCTGTCATGTATCTTCGAGGGGGGAGTGCCTCCTCAACTTCCTAACTTTTGGAGTGGATTGCATTACCTTAGTCCGTATCCGAAACTTAACACCAGGCATCGTGAAAATTAACAAAGGTTTCTTCGTAGATTTGGTGAAGTTTCCAAGGAACACATGCACTGTGGTACGGACGGAACGAGCAGAAGCTGTACTCGGTACCGTTTTGATTTTCGTTCGGGGGGGGGAACGGTCGGACAAAAGCGAGCTCTTCCACTGCACCGGCAAGAGAGAGGATTAGCCACTCATCCTACCGTACTTTCTGTCGTTCACTTTGTCCTTATGCCCTCGTATTGAGTTTTACAAATCATTATTAAACAGATGCCCTGAATTCTTCCTTGATGGCTCGGATTCTTAGTATTATATTGTATTAGTTCACAGCAGCTCAAGTCCACGTGCATCGCGATGCAGTCGTGTCATTTTCTATCAGACCGACCCACGAAATTCGTTGACCAAACCACCACCAAAATTTCAACCACAATGACCATATTAAACCTAAGTAAACCGGTAGAGAGCTCCATACTCCGTTACTCACGAGCAAAGCGCTATTAATTGGTGTTGATGTATCGTGCTATGTCAGCAACTTGACGATAGGTAGGCATGCCGCGTGAATAAATTTTTTGCCACACCATACACCACGTCTACAAACATGGTTACATATAGGTGTGCCACGTCATAGTGCCACATCAGCAACTTGGTCATACATAAGCGTGTCACGTCAACGAATAACTACCACATCAATATTTCGTTGCGATGATCAACGACATTCAACCATAGTTTTTAAAATCGGACTGGGCCGAGAACCGGTCAAGGTATGGGTTCATGGGTTCATAGGTCGGACCGGAGATTCAATAGGTCTGACCGCATGTTTAATAAATAATAATAATAATATAATAATATTACCAATAAATCGATATAATATTATAATTTAACTATGATTTATAATAACAATCATTAATATGTTCATTATATTAGTTTTAAATTCAACATAGAATATGAATATGAGTCTAGTAAAATAAAATAAGTACGTTATAATAATTCTTATTTTTTATTTTTTATTTTAAGTTGACCGGTTTTCTCACCGGTTCAATTGAGTTCACTGGTTTGACCTGAAACCGGCCGGTTCAATAGGATTTGACCTAATTTAAAGTGTAATTGGAGTATTTTATAAGAACCGGACCGGGTGGGTGGCCTGTTCCCGTCAAACTGGTTGAACCGGCTGGCCCAATCTGATTTTTAAAACTATACATTCAACGGATATTATTTAAAATTATAGGGTTGTAAATTTTTAGAACTGAATGAAATACTTTCAAATTTTTGAAATTGACTTATAAGATATGATAAAATTTTTAGAATTTTTATAATAATAATAATTATTATTATTATTTTTACGCACATCACTTCGTATTGCAATAAGATTTGTAATTGAACCTTTGTCATATGTGATATTTATAGATCTTTACGATGTGTTCCCTGTGGTAACTGGGTTCACGAATGATATAGGAACAGACGAGGCTAAGAGAGATCACAAATCCACGATGATGGGGGAAACAAATATGAAGATTCTCGGTTCGAGCTCGAGGGCGAGTCCGGCTGCGCCGAGCACAGTTCATCTCTTGCTTGGATTCTGTTGTTGCCGATCGAGCTGCGGGTTGATTGAGGAAGAAGGCACATCGACAACACCCGTCGAGACCTCGGACTGATTCAGAAAGGCAACCGCCCCCGCTACAACTTTTGTACGTACACTCCTTAATGAGTGCCCCTCCCCCTCATGTCGAATTTTTACGATTATAAATGATATTTTTTTTTGTCTGAATAAAATATAAATGAGTAAAGAGAGAGTACAATTTCACTTGGACACAAAATAAAATAAAATTAAATTTAATATTTCTTAATTTCACCACATTTTTCCAAGACGTGCATTATCCCAAACTTTGTTCCTTGGCAAATGCTAAGTTTATAGCTAGGATGAGATTGCTTTAACATGAAGGTTATGGTACAATAAAGTTGAATCTACCATTGATAGACTAATCTAATAACGTACAAGCGTACTACTTATTTGAGTTAATTGATGAGTTTTTTTTTATTTACATATAAAATCCATGAAATTTATAGGAAACAGAGGAATAAAGATATATGAAAAATCTCACGATAAGAATCGAACATATAATCTTTTTATTGTTAGACCAACGACAGTGATACTACAAGAAAATCCTCTTCCTCAGTTAATTGACGGGTTATTAATTGTACGATCATCACTCGACCTATAAGGGTTAATTGCCCGTGTCCCTACAACAAGGTTGCACATGCCAGTGAAAGTGATCGTGATACATGGAAGTACTAAGCACCAAATTAGAAATTTATGCATCTCAAAATTTACTTTTCCTACATGAAGCTCCTACTTGTGATGATGATGGGATGATGATGTGATGATTAGAGGTGGGAGCGGGGCCCACAGAAGGCACAGATGGCACCGTCACAGTTACCCCAAACCTCAACAGACCCCCTCGCCCCATGCGCCTTTAACCATGTAGGTAATGTTAGGCCGTACAAGGGAAAAGTCGTGATTGGGGTCCTACAAAATTCCACT
Organism: Sonneratia alba; assembly: GCA_900174645.1. Classification (NCBI taxonomy): domain Eukaryota; kingdom Viridiplantae; phylum Streptophyta; class Magnoliopsida; order Myrtales; family Lythraceae; genus Sonneratia; species Sonneratia alba. The sequence goes on along the minus strand of FWPY01000034.1, from coordinate 6,277 downwards.
CGGTTCCCAATTCTCACTCATATAATTAGATTTTATCCTTATTGAAAAAATAACTCGATTATTCTTTTTTACCTTGCACTTGGTTTTCTATGCACAAATTGTACGATGTGTATTTTTTTGGATATTGATAATTTTCGGCGTAATAATAACCTACTAATCTATCGAATAGTGTATTATATAGACTGTGATCCGTAATTAATCTCTGAATGTCGACGCTCGATAATTTCGAACCATGTACCTGTCATACTGCACGTTATTGGTTTACCAGTGGACCGATCCTCTCGGGCAAGTAGATAGTGTCTTCTATTTGCAGTATTCAACTGGACAATGCATATCTAGCAAGTAGAGGTAAATTAAAAGGATAAGAAAAGAAAAGAAAATGGGGAAAAAAAAGATAAGAGAAAAAGGAAAAAAGGTTAAAAAAGGGGGGAAAAAAAAAAGAGACGTAAGGAAGGTCCACCAATATTCTTAAAGTAGTAAGACTGTCAGCACGCGATGACAGAAAAAGGGGGGCAGGGCAGACCAATTGAACACCCTCGCTTTAATCACATCAACTCACCCATACAAGTCCCCTTAATGGGACACGAAGCAAACAGTCGTGAAGGAAAATGCCAAATATCCTCTTGCATATGCATAATTAATTAAATATCAGCAGCAGCAGCAGAACCAAGAGCTCGATCGTTGCATCCACACTCATTGACGTGTCACCCGTGTCTTGGACCTCTACTGTCCTTCCATTCCAACAGTCTTATGAGACCATATATATACAATGCTGAATATTCAAAGAATTTGATGGGTTACGGTTAATCTGATCTCGTAAATGGTCTCATTTCATGGGTTTGAACCCATCATCATCATCATCATCATGGTCCACACGTCTTAGCCACTTTGTAGACACACCCTAACTTGGTGGTCAGCCCCCATTAGCGAGTAAGCGTACTTACCCAGTAAGTGCCAGTAGAGGTATAAGAGGATCATTAACCTCCCCTTTTGTCCTTGAAGAAGCTCTCTCGCTCTCGGCCTCTGCCTCTCCTCTGCCCCCTCCCAACTTCCTTCAACAATGGAAGCAGGTCGAGTCCATCACAAGTGCGGCGAAGCTCACCCCACCATCTCATCCTCCTCCTCCTCCTCGTCAAAGAACAGGCTCCTCGTCATCCTCGGAGGATTGTGGCCGGAAACTCGGAAGCGGAAGGCGGAGGCAGAGGAAGTCTCCGGCTCAGGGACGGTCCGAGAAGCACGACGAAGAAGGCAAGAAAAGTGCAATGATGGCGGAGAAAGGGAGCAAAGCACCCGACTTACAGGGGAGTCCGATATGCGGAGTGGGCCCGGGAGTGGGAAGTGGCGGCGTGTCGATAATCCGGCGAGATCCGGAGGAAGAAGGTCGCGCATTTGGGACTCGTTGTAACGGTTCCAGATTCGACACCGGAGATGTGCAAGCTCGCGCCCAATCGTACGTGGCGGCGCTGCCATCAAGTAGACAGCACGTCCCACCTCTATACTTTCGCGCCGAGCTCGCGGGCGACACCATCCCCCGCCCACGCAGGGCCCCACCCGTCGTGAAGGACATCCAGGCCGCCGGCTCACTTAGGCAAAGGCTGCCTTTACCATAACAGTCTTTCCAGAAACCATGTCATAGGTTTCTCCAAAGCGTTTCCGTGGATTATCCCCCGAAAAGCCGCCGCGTTGGAGATAGTCCGAGACTCCGAGAATGTCGCAGTTCTGCAGAGTGGGACACGATTTACGATGAACCCGCTCATCGACCACTGCCAGACCTTCTACCCCACATGCGGGACTCAGCACAACCGACCAACTCGGCGGTTCGTGGCCAGAGTCCCAGCTTTTACACGCGTTGAGCAGATTAGAGGATTAAGTGCCGCGCACGTGGCCAGGTTTCCATCAAGCGTCGAATGAGGAACCCCTATTTACTGGGGATTTGCTGCGGGTTGACTCCATGTGACATTTCCTTGTTGGCGGGAAAAAAAAACCAAAAATCTCATTTTCTTTTGATTTTTTCTTCGAACTTCTGTAACCATAATTGCAAACGAAAGAACTTGGACTAGACTTCACCCTAATACCGAATTCCGTAGATTTCTGCCGCGAGACATGTTCGGTCCTCCTACACAGGCGGCTTGTCTGCCGTGCTGATCTCTAGCTTATAACCAGTCGCCAGCTACGACACCGCCGGTGGACTCCATGTATTTGATTTATTATGCATAAGCGGATGCATTGCAGCTGTACCCGGCGTTCATGATCTATCCTCCTCGGGAAGTCAGCTGCTCTTTCTAGTTGTGTGCATTAACGTACATTCTTTTTTTTATAAAATATAGTATTTAATAGATTTCGTCCAGTTATAATTCGAACTTACTTCGGATCGACCTATTTAACAGGATTAAGAGCTCTCTGCCAGATGTGAAACTCGACTCAAATCCTCTCATTTACGAAATAAATGTTGAATCGCTCTAGGTGAAACGTTATGTATTAAAAATCGGATGTACAGATGCAATTCATAAAATTATTCTTGGCCATGTCAAATCAACAGTGGGATAGATTTTTTTATTTAAATAAATAATTTCTCTTTGAATATTATTTAATTTTACTATTATGGCTATATAGTAAGCTCGTACTCATGATATCTTTATAGGTGTACGATAGTTAGGTCGATGATATAAGCTCCTCTTATTTTAACGTTAATTTAGCTCGATTACATTTGTAGTAATTTGTAACTAGTGAATAGATTATGAGATTATGGATTTAATTTTTTTGAATACGTAATTTATAGATTATTAGTCACTATATATTTATATATAAAAACTTACTGGGTTTATGGAATGTTAAATAAGATTAAAAAAAATAATCCTTGTAAAAAGAATTTATTTATGCCTAGTAATCAATCATATTCGATCATCGATCTTTAAGGCCATGATGACTATAGAGGGTTTTTTATGTAAGGACATTATTATCTTTAAGATGATGTTAAGTTTAAAATTTAATTTTTTTATTAATAAAAATATTCTTGTACCCTTATTCATTTTTCTCCAGTATAATCTCTTTTTGGATTGAAATTATTATAACCTCTTTTAAATTCATAATCTCCTTTATTAACAATAATAATAATCCCAAAAAGGTTTGGAATATATATATGTGTGTGTGTGTAATGTATTTGCCTAAGGTGGCAATTAGCTATAGTTGCAACGTATTGATTCTATTTCCCACAGTTAAGGGCAAGTAACAAAGGTCCAAAAGGGCAGGGAGAAGAGAACCGTAGGCCTCAACCAAATCATGAAGGAAGTGGAAATTTGGGAAGCCTTTGTCCTCTAACATTATGTCTTACAATATTCTGCTTAAACCTACTCCAACTCAATCGGTCAGTGTGCACTACTATCAGCAACGTCAGGATTGAATATTTGAAGGTTGTCGTTCGCCTGCCCCGTCTTATACGGGAAGGGAAGCTTCAGGGCACACACAACCATCGAGCAAAAACCCGACTCCCTTAATTTCGTTCGCACGCCGTAAAACACCGGAGTAGTATTCGGGTGGAGTTATATTGCGTCGTCGACATTCGACGGCTGTCATCATCTCTTCTCGCACTCCATCCATTGACATAAGAGGGTGCTCGATGGCATGCTGTGATCTGATCCTCAAAAGTCATGCATGGAATTAATCAACGATGAATGAATATAAACTGAGCCTTATCCTGAATTATGATTTCCCCCTCAATAAGGTCAGTGCGATGCATTGGTTACGGTTGCCCTTTCACTTCAGCTCTGCTGTGGATGAGCACAGGAACATGGGGTTTCCTTCTCCGTTGAAATCGACACATGCTATCGCTCGTTGGCCTCAATTCTTTCGCCTCTATATCTTTCGAATGCTGGTTGAGGAATGGAGAAGTACATTATATATAAAGGAATACATAGGAGAAAATTCAACTTCACTCGCCCGGGCCAAATTCCAAGTGGGTCAAAACTCAACCCACCCCGCTTTTGGTTTGCTTTAGTTAGGGAATGCTCATTGTTCGAATTCAATTTAGGTACTATGCCTCTAACTATAACAATTATATAATCATCAATCGAATTATTTTAAACCGGTTATATATTCGACTTAACCGTTTCGAACTTTAAAAAAAAATAAATTAAAATTAACAATTGAGTATAAGCCAACCAAAATCAATCAAAAATACAATATTGAACAACAGAAAATAAAAACATAAAAATAAAATAAGAACAAAAAGAAAAAATATTAAATTATAAAATTTTCAATTAAATATAAATTAAACATACAAAGATAGATTAATTTGATATGTTTATAATAAATTAGTATAAAAGTGATAGAAAATATAACTATATAAATAGTAAAAACAACATATATTTAATTATTTTTAAATTAAAAAAAATCATTCTAATAATTTTATATCTTACTATATCATATTTTTTTAAAAATATTTAATTTTGGTGGTTCGAACTGATTAATTGAAACATTTGAATTTAATAATGAATCGTACTGTTTTACCTTTTTAAAAAAAACCTATTATGATACATCAGTTTGTCCAAAATTAACTTTTTTTTATTCAATTACATTTCGATTTCACAATTCAACCTACATTATCTAGTTTTCGTATGTGTGGACCGAGCTGTATTGGGCCGTGCTAGCGCAATGGCGCAGGAACAGTAAACTGCATATTAGGTGGCAGGCACATGAACTTTGCTACTACTTCCTAATTATTACAAAGTATGAAGTTTGTGACACGTTTTTCAATTGTATGATCACTCCCAATTTGGGACATTTATATGTTCGATTGCTAATTATACTTCTTTGTTTTTCCTTTTTCTATTTTTTTAATGAAAATTGGACTTCCATTGCGATTGATGATACCGTGGACACACGTTGCACTCTAATATTTTCGGATAGAGACACTGAGTTCACGTTTTGGCCCCTTTGTTTTTTTTTTTGGTGATGGATTATGATATGTATACATATAGTATAGATTTATAATTATATCGTTTATGACGTGTTAAATTTGATTGTAGTCATTAAGTCTAGTAGTGTTACTTATTATATTATAAGATTTTCATGAATTAACGTAAAATACTATATCTCTAATTTATTTACTAAATAATTTAAAATAAAAAGCACATTTAATTCATATCTCCAAACACCCTTTGGTTCTTTACACGGTCCTTACATCACAATTCATTATCCTAAAGCATATTATAAGTCAAGTTTCCTGCGCTTAGAAAGATTGTTTTACGTCTTAACAAATCATGCACATAGTGGTAGGCAATTACCCCCACGAACACGAAGGGAAGTTTGATAGTACTATGATGGGAGAGCGCAATTGAATAGAGGATCGAGCTGTTTCTTCTTCTGTTTCATTTCAAAACTCTCTTCTCTCTCTCTCTCTCTCTGTTGTCGTTCAGATGCTTCGAACGATGAGGTAACCTGTTGTGCGATCACGAGGCGTCTTCGTGGGGTTTGAGACTGCCGTGCGGACTTCAGATTTAAAGTCGCATGCTGCAGAGCCCGTTTGTATGATGAAGTACTGACCATGGCCGGTGACATTTTAGATGACAAGAGAATGTTTAACCTGCCGGCAAATGACTAGGGACTTCGTGGGAGACACACTAAATAGAATTTGTTCTTTCAGAGAAGTTCCTCGGACCTTGCGTAGCGGTTCGAACCCGATTCCCACCTATGTACCATAGAAAGGAACACTGACAGTTTAGTGAACAATGAGGTACTGATTAATACAACCTAACTGGAATACAATCAAGAAACAGTGGAGGGTGTCCACTCGTGCATGCACGGTCAAGACTGCCATGATTAAATTAGAGATACTTGAAGGAAAGTTTTGGCCATGATCACAACGCTCAACCAACAATCAGATCATGAACTAATTATAAATTCGATTTGAAATTATTGCGGGGTACATCTGTATTTGTTCGTTCTTCTTAAAAGAGATTTTAAGTATTAAATTTGCAAAACAAAAAAATCATACATATTGTAAAAGATAAACCGATTCAACTCAAATATAAATTATTTTAAAATTAATTAGACACACGCATCGGGAAATAAATCACACATTTTGAGAAAAACAAGCTTCAAGTCATGTTATGGTAAAACACGCATCATTAACTGTATAATTGTCAAATTAGTATAAAACACTTCATTTACTCAAATTTTTGGTTTGGATCATGTACTATCTCTGAAAAAAAAAAAAAACAATCAAAAAAAATAAAAAAAAACAAAAAAAAAATTAGGGCCGAATCTCCTCTTCTTCTGG